>JAVMKO010000014.1:18615000-21015000 GCA_032164245.1 Sternotherus odoratus | reverse complement strand
GAAGCATGAGTTAAGAGTATTTATTTGCACCAACTGTAGTGTTTTAAATTAAACATCCCTGAAGCAAGAGGAGTGTGAATGGCAGTAGGTCCCCATTCTTACAGGTGAATCTTTACCACACCAATTAAATCCTGAATGTTAGCTGGAAATAGAGCTATGTATTTAATCATGATTCATCAACATGAAGAACACTAGCTAAGAAAGTGCATACAATTCTGTGAACACTTAAACATAGTAAAAATAGTGATACGGATTCTGCTCTCAGTTGCATTGCTGTTACACTGCTGCAACCCCATAGACTTCAGGGGACTTTCTGGGAATTTGCAGGTATAAGTGTGAGGATTATACCCAATTATAATAAATAACCAATGATTGTGTATGGCTTCTGTAATAGTCATATGCTGGTTTAATTATTTGGAAGGACAGTGAAAATTCTCAAGTTTATCTAGATGGAATGGATATTCTCTCCCCTAGAAAATCAAAGTAAACATACACAACAAAATCCAGTGAAAACACCAGTGTATGTTGTGACAATCGTGTTGCTTTTCCTACCAGACCAGCATAGTTACCTGCTTCTTCCTTTTGATTCTCAGATTTAAGTATCTAGCACAATGTTGCATTGACAGTAGCAGATGCATAAACAATAGAATTATGCCCACCAATTTGGCAATGAACAGTGTTTTAAAAAAGTGAATAGCACCACTTCAGGGGATAGAAAAGAATAGAATGTGGTTGTATATTGTGCCTTTCACACACATAGTGTCCCAAAGCACTTTACAAAGCAATTATTTAAGTTCTGATAGCACCTTGACTGTGTAGGAAAATGTGGCAGCCATTAGACACTCAGCAAAAGCTCACACACAGCTTTAGGCACTGAAACTTATTAAAAGGACAATTGGCCAGCAGACTGGGGTTTATTCCTTTTACGTTCATGAAAAAGATATGAGTATAGTTTTCATTCACAAGAGAGGTGGGTAGGACTCTCATGTCCTCTCACAACATACACCACATTACTGGGGTTTCATCATTAATTTGGGATACAAAGACGTATCCCTTTCCTTTCCCATAACATAATGCTGTATGTGTAAACCTGAAACAAACAGTAGGACAACAGTGCTACCCCAGATGAGGCCTAAGTGACAGCTATATCCTTGCAGGAGCCCTAGGCATAACTAACAGTATGAACCAAAGACTGTGAACTAGAGTAGGCCCGGCTGTGGCAAAATAGCTACACACTAGGTATTAGCTAACCAAGCAAGCATATTCCTGACCTAAGGGGATGGTACAGAAATACCTAAGTACCTATGTGAATGAGGGGAAGGTTATGGTGCATTGTAAATCATGGCAAAGAAGTTTGGGTGGTTCGCAGAACCTCTCAATGGAATTATAACTCCAGAATTTGTATACACTAAAAATAAATTTTAAAAGTTATTGTTTACATAACGTACAGCTGTTTAGTTCTGAAACCTGCACACCCTACTCCTGCTTTCAGTTCCCTCTGATTCCTCGTTTCCCTCTGTGTCTGCCCTACCCACTCATCTACTTGCATAGAACACTTTTCCTACTATATTTTCCACTTTGCATTCCACTTGGAGTGCCTCCTCTTTTTTTCCTGCTCCAGTGACCCTTGGAGAGATTTTGCTTGCAAACCTCAGCAGTCTCTTCTCCACTACAGTTGGCGAGGCAATGGCTTCATACTGCTGGCTGAAATTCCAAGTTAATTAAAAAAGTCTGTTGCTCAGACTGCAGTAGACTTAACATTGTGATCTCTGTGTATGTATGTCTGACTCCCATGTTCAATGAAATTAACATTACTTTACACAGTTCATCCAGTGAAGTTATTTCTAAGGTGAAGTGGGAGCCTTTCAAATTATTTTAATGCTGGCCAAATCATAGCAGTTTTTTTAATCAGTTACTAGATAACTTCATTTAGAAGTGGCCAGTAAACATAATTACTTAGTGTTCCCTGAGGCTTTCAATTGAGGGCAGCTTCAAAATGAGGGTGGCGTCTATTAAATATATTTTAATTACTGTCTCCTGCATCTTCAGCATGAAAGGTGGTGCTTCTGATCAAGGACACAATACTTTTCCATAGAGGTCAGTGTTAAATCACCTGTGGACTTGTATTCAAAGATATTTGGTATTCACACATCACAATTATTATTTTTACAAGCAACCAGTTACTTTTTTGAAAGTCATGAAAAATACTAGAAGGAAATGGCAGATGAAAGTGATGTGTCTGGCATCTACATTTTCAGCTCTCCACCTTTGTGGCGTCATTATTACAAAATGAAGGCAAATAATCTATCTGGCTTTCCTGATCCCCAGTTATTGAAACTTCTGTGCAGCAGATTGATATCAATATCCTCTTTTCTCCAGCATGAGAACCAATCTCTCAGTCTTGATTTTTTACGCCAGTTTGCACATTCACCTAAATCCCTCAAATGTGCCTCTAGACACACGAATAATTTTCCTTACTCTGGCTGCAGGAGGACTGCAGGAAAATCCCAGAATGCACATTTACTGTAAATCTTGTTTTATCTGAATGGAGCCCATCAAGCCTGATTTCAAAATTCATCCCTAGAGACTGTCTCGATAACAAAATAATTTCCTACATACCAATTTCAAGTCTTTGAGCTAAAAGACAAATCAAAGAGACTTCAGTAACGTCATGCAGGAAGAGACCTGTGTACAAAAATCTCTCAGGTCCCGGACTCTTTAAACAGTGCTGTTTACTGAGAAGCATGACAGTAGCAAAGAAGATTGAGACAGAGGTTCCACTTGTCACTCTTCAAATACTTTGGGATAGAGATGAGCAAAGCAGATCTTCACTCAGTTCAGTTTAGTTGTTAAATATAGGAGAAACAGGAGTTTAACTTCAGTCATAAGTTTGAGTCTGACTGAATTTTCACACTTCCCACCGGTGGAAGAAAGAAAGATCTTTCAAATCTAAGGTGCTCGGGCCCTTTAAATATAATTGGTTAAAGAAAAGGAGCTATCTGCAGCCTTTACATATCCAGCTGTCAGTAGCTCTACAAGCATATCACAATCCCAACCTGTAACACTACATTCCAGCCTTGGACCTCTCCTGAGCAAAGACTACCAATCTCACTGCATGTAGTTGAAACCATTCTCATTTTCACTGATGATTCGAGATACACTCTTTGAATCTCAGTTTCTAGAAAGCAGCATGAAACAACAGTTCTATTCATTTGTGCTTATTGGGTTTTAAAAGGTCTGAATCTTTTTGTCTGAAATAAATAGCAACATGTAGGAGACAGTGAATAAGTCAGAGTGAAATACACCCAGAAGAAAAATCACCCAACAGGGAGGAAGATAAAGGAGAGGAGCAGAGGAAGATGCAGTAATAAAAGGAAGATAGGGAAACACTTCATACTTTTATTACCAGTAAAGATCCCAACCCTGCCAACAAAGAAAGGGAGGGGATTTTGTAAAAGGGAAAGGAGTTCTAGAGACAAGTGCAGATACAGTATAAAATCTCCTGTTTCGTCACTTTGTAGAATTTCTAAAGCCACTGCTGCAAATTGGGGAAAGTAAAAGAGATGAGCCAAGTTGAGGAAAAGGCTAAAAATAAACTCAAACTTGAGTCTGGTGTATTGCATGTAGCTATAAAGCTGAGTTGCCTTTGTTTTTAAGGTAGTGCACCTTTACATTTCTAAGAACTCTCCACAGAGCTTGTAGCCATTTTGTTCTCAGTGCAAACTCGGCTTGATGAGAGCAATACTTTAAAAAAACAGACCACTTACTGAGGGGACTAAAAATAAGATTTTCAAAAGTACCTAAGAGATTTAGGGCTTGTCTGCACTGTGCAGCAATGCACACTATGAGAGTGCACTATGGGATTTCTAAGGTGCACTAACTTTAGATTCTATGAGTAATGACTATCTTTAAACTACAAGAATCTTGGATATGAAGTCATCCTAGAATTACCAAGAAGAGACCGGAAAGACTTGGGCAGGTGGGGTTGCACTCTGCTCCTTAAAGGAGCAGAAAGCATCTAGGGAGGGCATTCATTCTTTAAATGGCTCTAACAGCACAATACATATGCTAACAAATTTAAACAAAGCAGCATATGTATTGTGCTGTTAAGTTGGTCAGGAGTCCTCAAGAGGGGAAGGGGAGGACTTTAAACAGTGTTTTTGATTCAGTTTCTCCCCATTGGTCTGAATTATCCATGACATCCATACTGCATCACATCAAGTCCAAATCATTCAAGGAATGCCTCTGCTTGCACTGACCAGAGGATGTTTGGATTCTGACGTCAGTTCTGCAGCCTTCCAGGAATCAGGTGTTGACCCCAGTGTACACAGAACTCTTCTTTGCAGTTAACCTCATCTTACGTGTATTTTGTTAACTGGAACTGCAGCAGCAAAACAAAGAAAACAGATGCCTCATTTTCCAGCTTTGTGGGTGAGAGAACTATAAGCTGTGATAGATGAAGGTCAGGGAGCTGTGGCAGAGTGTTTGAGGGGAGATATATCCAGGTTCATTAGGGCGTGGTTCCCTGTAGACTAGGGAAGCAGGCAGCAGGTTAATTAGGAGCACCTGCTGTCAATTAAGGCCTTAATAAAAAAAACCCTGCCTCAGGCAGACAGGTGTGGGTGTTTGGAAGGAGTTTGGAGGTGTTGGAGCAGAGAGCAGTTTGGAGAAGTTGGAGCAGAGAGAGTTTGAAGAAGTGTTGTGGTGAGCTAAGAAAGACCCAGACCTTAAGTAAAGGAACACCTGGCTTGTGTAGAGAGAGGGCAGGAAGCCCCCCACAAGCTGAAGAGTAGGAGAGGGAAGTAGTCCAGGGGAAGGAGTAGCTAATCCCAGTGGTTTACCGCTATCCTCAGGGCCCCTGGGCTGGGACCCTCCCTCTCCCCTTCTCCCTTCTAGGATACTTGTGGGACAGTTAATACCCTGTTCAGAGGCAAGAAAAAGGCTCCATGAATTCCCCCACAAGAAGAGAAAGTGCAGGACCCATCAATATCGTGGGAGTAATTTGCCACAAAGTGAAGATTATAATGCTGAACATTGACAGCATTTTTTCTGCTGTCGGCACTAGCACCATCACCGGTTCTCCTGGCTGAAACCTCCGTACTTTTGCTCGACGGTTGTAATATGTCCGCTGGGTCTCTTGTGCTTTTTCCAAAACCAGCTGCCTCAGGAATTTACCAAGAACTTTTCTGAAAATATGTTCCTCATCTTAGCAACAGAGCTAAAAACTTACCATACATTTGCCCACCTTTATTTGAATGAAGCTCCTTCTGATCTGACATTTCAGGCATTGTCAGTTTCATCCAGAACAATTTACAAACTTGGAACCTCATCCTGTAAACCCTTAATCATTTGATCAGTCCACTGAAGACAACTGGGACTGTTTGCATGACTATGGACCACTTTTATGGACTGGTAAGAGTTTCAGGAGTCTGTTCCTATAAAGGAAGTTGAATCCCCCATTGAAATGCAATACCATAAAGCAGTTTAGAATACAATTCTACTTAAAATTTGTCTTTTAATAAGTTATACATACGATGAAATGGCTCCTCAACCAACTCCCATATTCCATATAAAGTGACTGGATACTACATATGTGGGGGGAAAGAGAGTAGTGAAACATGTTGATGTTTGTAGAGACAAAGAGGTGTGTCGGAGAGGGCAGGGAGAGCATAGGGGCCCTACGCTGGGGGTAGGTCGTGGAGGAATCACTTTGAGGGGCACGTGGGGAAGTCACGTGTCCTCCCTTGTGTCCCTCCCATGAGTGCAGTACCAGCAAGAAATGATTTCTACCTGCGCCACTGTCTCTACACAGCATCTGGCAATAGAGAACTTTGCCTTATGGAGAAAAGCTGCTGAGCTATGACAACTGCAGGTACTGCAGCCTATTATATGTCTAATAAGCCGCCAGTTTTCTCTCAAGCACATCCCTTAGTAGCCTGTATGGTAACTTCTGAACACCTGAGGAAGAGTAAAAGCTTTGCATTAATAATTCATCCTGAGTAGTCTACATTTTCATGCACTGTGTATCAAGGTGATATTATGTTTAATATAAACTTAAAATGTCAGCTTTTAAAAAAAGCAAGCAAAAGCTGATTTTGTTTTAGAAGTGATCCCTTGAAAATATATTCATGATACCAGAATAAGCTGTCAGCTATAATGACAGCTGAAAATGATGTATGCTGCGCATCTTGGAAATACCCAGAAATTTTTTTATGCTTAAAAAAAAAAGAGTGTGCATGGGGAGGTGAAGACAACGCACTGAAACCCGCTGCCAGACTCTGGATGTGGACATAAAAACTTCATTCAGATGCCACTGTATCAGAATCTGTGGAATTCTTTAAGTCATAACAACCTATCAGGAAAAATAACCTGAAGTGATCTTAGCATAACCTAAAATGTTCAACTGTCCTTTTGAAGCAGTAATTCAAGTATTTAAGCTCAGAGAAATTTCTTGATGGAAGATACCAGAGAAAGAGCATGTTAGTGGAAAAGAAGCTGCTTTAATTGGGTGGTTAAGAGTATTTGATAGGATAATAAAAAGGCAGAACTGTCAGAATGTAATTCTTCCCTTGGCTGCTGGCCAAACCAATGAAGGCTTTTAGAAGGGAAAATAAATAACCAAAATGAGAACAACAGCTTCACAGACCAATCTGAAAATAGTTCTCAGTATTTCAGCTTCATTTGCATGATAGCTAGTTTTCATTTACTTTACTGTTTTCTATTGTTTTTCTTCATCCCCTAGGCTCCTTATACAGAATGTTTGCTTCAGTTACAGCCATTGGTGGACAAGTACTCCAGTGCAAACCCCTAGGGGACATGCAGAACTACAATTTGCAGCAATACATTTTACCCTCTTTGAAATCAAGATAAATTCCATCTTGAAATCAGGATCCATTCTACCTATGCAGCAGCAGCTTTGCCCATCTGCCCTAGGAACTGCACCAGTTCAACTACACCACTGGTTCATCTGTAATAAAGGCTAATTCCTAGCACAGAGAAACCCCTAGCCTAGAGTGAATAAGTGTAATGGGTCAGCTCCCTGCTGCAAGACTTTTAGGCAGCTTTACCCAGTTCTTCTTTTCTCCCATTAAACCATAACTTTGTCTCTTCTCCACCATAACTCATTATATTTAAAGACAAATAATTTCCCTGAACTGCAAGTGCTTGGTATAAGCTAGGGAGTACACTAAGCAGTCAGGGAAGATAGAATGTAGCTCCTAACTCCATTCGGTCCAAAACCCTTTCTTCAAGGCTGTCTTTATTCTCAAACAAGAGTTCCAAAACAAGAGCAAATAAACTCACAACGCTGAGTAGAAGCCACCCAAAGCTGTCCCAGCTTCCATCAGCTCAGCAGGGAGAGGACACACCCTTCTCTTTCTTAACTATTGTGGGGAAAGACATATTAGAACTTCCCTGATCTTGTGACACTCATGTATGTTTCCGCTCTCAGGGAGATAGGATGCCTCGTGTCTGACTTCCTGCAGGTCAGATGCTCACTACTAGCTATGTGCCCTCCTACTACAGCTGCCCTATAGGCACAAAGGACATAATAGGTACACTAGCATGTGTGCATGCATCCCATAGACCAGTGCCATATTTTAGACTTTAAATGGTTTGCATTTTTTAAATCACAAACTTGTTTTGCCTGTAACTTTTGATACATGGCCTCATCCCAAATAGACTTCAAACACCACCCACAAAATTTGCTCATCACAAGCTCTAAACATTTTTTAGTCAGATGGAAAAGCAAGCATTTGACTGGAGTAGTTTGAAGAGAGGAGGAGAAAGTTTAAGAGGATCAAAGATGATATTTTATATATCTGCCGCCACTTGGTGCAATTCTGTGGAGAAAGGATGAAATTTACAGTGATTTGTCAATAGAATAAATCTCTGCCAGAAATAATTTAGAAATACCAGAGGATGGGGAAAATGAATTCCACCATAATCAAGGACTTTCTGCTTTTCTTACTGTAATTTGAATATCAAGTAAGATACTAGCTTGTACAAGATTTGGCATCACTCCTGCCATTTTAAACTGTAAGAAATATGCTCTGAATTAATCCCATTCACCAAAAATGTGGTGGAAATACATTTTCCTAAAGATTTATTAGCCCCTGTAAAGAGAGTAATTTGTGTAATAGGGTTGACCGGTGGTCTTGATTCTCACAGTACAGAACTCTGTTGTTTTAAAGATAGAGGATTGATCTCGTTATATACCATGCTCCAGCACACATCCAAGAGATGCTACCAAACCCTTGACATCAGCCCAAGCAAAGGGGCTGGAGTGTAAGTATAACTGACAGCAGAACAAACAAACTTTTTTTATTTTTTACCAGCATTCAGCATTTGCACTGTTCCTTCTTGTCACTATCATCCAATGTGTACACAGAAAACACATAGAATTTGTGTACCTATTTACATTATCGGCTCTCCAATTAATAACTTGATAACCTGCACCCTTTCAACAACTTTATTTTTAGATCACTGAGCCACAGCTTTTTAACCTATTACTAAACCAACATTATGAAAGTGACAAACCACTATGAATTAAAACATTTTTCTACCATATGTATGAATGCAAGCACTGGAAGCCAACAAGCAACGTGCATCCCTTTTATTGCTGAATGGACACCTCCATTCCAAATTCCTTCCCTCCTCATACCAATATAAATGGCAATAAGTGAGAGATGGGAAAGATCCAGTGAGGGGGGAAGGAGTGGCTACTCTATTTTCAATATTTCTGGTGGGTCCACTTGGACATTTTCCTTTAAGCTGCTAAAATATTATATATTGCATTTCAGTATCCTCTTGATTCTTTAGATCAGGGCAGTGGAGTTTTCATTAAATTGGGACTGTCCAACTCAGACATTTCAGGCCAAATCATCTTTGCCTTATGCCAAGTTCTCAGGATTTGGTCCCACATTATTTTTACAAATGTACAACAAATATGAATACCTCTGAAATGAGGACTATAGAAATGTAGAAAAGGCTGCTGACTGACGATGGGACACATCCTGAGAGGTGCTAAGCTTTTTTAGGACGGTTGCAGGCACTTATACAATGTTCTTGTAAAATATATCATGTCCTCCTCTAGTAGCAGATCCATATAGAGCAGGGGTGTCAAACTCAATTGCACAGGGGGCCAAAACTCAAAACTCGCGGGCCGAACAGTATAACCATTTATTTAACAGACTAAATATTTATGTTTTTTAACCATTAATATGAACCAAAATACAGGATATCATTCCAAAATAAATACATTTCAACTTAAAATATTTTGCTCTTCATAAAAAAATATCCTGTCAATACAATACATTCAAAATCTGTACATGCTGGAATATTAAAAAATCTGAAAATATAAATAAAAAATTGAATTTAAAGCAAAAGTATAATCATAACAAATCATAACATTCCATTTTCTTGTCCTATTTAGTCAGAGCCTGATACTTGGAGTCTTTTCTTTGCAACAAGTTCGTTTATGGTTGGGGTTAGGTTCTGTGTTGTGAAGATTCTCAGGATCGATTGCAGGTGTTCATCAGTGAGGCGACTCCTGTGTGACGTTTTGTTAATTTTCATCACAGAGAACAGCTGCTCGCACAGATATGTGCTGCCAAACATGGACAGGATTCGAGCCGCATGTTGGCGGAGCTGCGGCATCGCTTCAGGAATGAAGCGAGTGAACTGTGCTGGCCCCGCAGTGTCGTACTTTGCCTTCAGTGTCCCGTTACATTGCAGTTCTATCAGCTCCATCTGCATTTCTACAGGTGCGGTTTCCACATCGACTGCAAATGGGTTGCGAAGCAGCTCGAAGTTACTTTTCTGTGCCTCAAAGTCACTGAAGCGCCGTGCGTGCCAGCAAAGGTGGCATTTGGGAAAACTGTGGCACTTTCTTGGTTCCGTATTACTTGGCAACAGGGAAAGTGAGACAAGTTGCATTGGTGCATTTGTGTCTCCCATAAGCGCAGCTTCACTTGAAATGCCTTCACTGCATCATGCATATCGGTTATTATGTGCTCCCGTCCCTGGAGTTGAAGGTTTAAAGCGCTAAGATGCGACGTTATGTCAGCCAGGAACGCCAACTCACATTTCCACTTTTCATCCCGCAGAACTGTGCAGTCTTTCCCCTTACTGTCCATGAACTGGCAGATTTCCTCTCGCAGCTCAAAGTGTCTTTTGAGAACTTTTCCCCGACTTAGCCACCGGACCTCCGTACGATATGGCATATCGCCAAACTCGCTATCTATTTCCCGCAGAAAAGACTGGAATTGGCGGTGATTTAAACCGTGGGCTCTGATAAAGTTGACGGTTTGTGTTACAGTGTTCATCACATGATCCATTTTTAGGACTTTAGCACTCAGCGATTCCTGGTGTATGATGCAGTGATACACTGTCAACTCACCGGCACAGTTCTCCTCCCGCATCTTTGAGCGCATCCTTCCCACCAGTCCATTTTTTTCACCACACATAGCAGGTGCGCCATCTGTTGTAAGTCCAATGAGTTTTTCCCACGGCAGTTTCATGTCGGTTACACTTTGAAATACATTTCCAAAGATGTCTTCTCCTTTCGTTGTCCCGTGCATCGATTTAATGTCCAGTATTTCCTCTGTTACGCACAAATTGGAATCCACACCACGGATAAATATCGCCAGCTGTGCAGTGTCAGTCGCGTCAGTAGTTTCATCCACGGCAAGGGAGTATGCAACAAAATCTTTTGCTCTTTCAATCAACTGTGTTTTCAAATCAGTCGCCATCTCACAAACCCGATTAGCAACAGTGTTTCTGCTGAGGCTTACATTTGCAAACGCTCGCGTTTTATCTGGACAAAGGACGTCGCACACTTTCATCATACAATTCTTTACGAATTCCCCCTCGGTAAACGGCCGTCCTGATTTGGCGATCTCTTCGGCCACAATGAAACTTGCTTTCACAGCAGCTTCACTTTGTGATTTTGCTTTGGTGAAAAACGTCTGCTGGGATGTCAAATTCTTCTTCAACTCCTCTACCTTTTGTAGCTTCTGTCCTGCGCTCAGGTTTTTGAATTTGTTCTCATGTTTCGTCTCGTAGTGCCGTCTTAGGTTATACTCCTTCATTACAGCGACATTACTCCCGCAAAGGAGACACACTGGTTTACCTGCAATTTCAGTAAACATATACTCATTCTCCCACCGGCTTTGAAAGCCTCGGTTTTCAGAATCAATTTTTCTCTTGGCCATTGTTGGGGTCTAGCTTTGATTTGATATTAGCGTTGTATACATCAACAGACCGCAAACTTGAACCGCGGCTTGCCGTTGGCGGCAATTGCACTGCATTATGGGATTTGTAGTGTGTGTTATTGGGGCGTCATATCACAGGGCCATTAAAAACAGATATATAAAACGATTTCGCGGGCCGGATATAATTGTATGGCGGGCCGGATGTGGCCCGCGGGCCTTGAGTTTGACACATGTGATATAGAGAATAACAGTCTACTATTACTACTATTTAAAGGAGTTGCTTCTTTAGCTCAAGTGACAGATGTCATGTTTTGGTGTTAAGCATCTCAAGTCCAAACCCTCTTAAGAAAGTTGTTATGCTTGGAAATTGGCCTCTATTGCAAATGTGTTTAACTTCCTATAATATGTTGAGGTATGAAAGATGGTTTAGCGCAATCTCTTTTCCTTTGTTCACCACCAACCAATACCCTCTTCATTTCTCATCAGCTCTTGTGTTATCTTGTGATCTATAAAAAAAAATTAAAGGTTTTTCTTGAACATATGTGACATTTCAAAAAAGAGCACTTCCTTTCTTCTTTCCTTTCTCCATAAGGATCAGTAGGATAATTAGCTCCTTCTCAACTCACATTTAAACACATTCTGCTCAGCACATCTGTGGAGTATGAGAATGGCCTCAAGTATTATATCCTCTACTCTTGCAATTACTCCTTTATTACCAAAAAATTATAAACCTAAAGAAAAACTCCATATTGTAGGTGCATGTAGACTTCAGCAGGAGTATAAAATTGTACTTACAAACACTCTTATCATCCCTATGGACTAGCATTGACTAATGTATGGCAAGAGGTCCAACTGGAGCCCTTGGAATCCTAATATTCTGCCCATATCTTCCCTTTGCCTGTAGCCCTCCAGCAATGCAAAGTTGATCAACCATAGGCTTTTTGTTTTGGAAAAATTTAGCCACCATCCAACTTTTATTCTACCAAGAAAGACCCTAGTGGAAGTCAATATTTCATTGATTGCAGATATAGGCATTTAGTTGCAGATACAGGCATTTAGTTAGCTAGCTGCTCCAAATAATATTACAAGGAAATAAATTGTAGGGCTGAGACTACCAGCAAGCTGCCAAAGTTGCCTGTAGTGCAACAAAGATTGGGTACCTCTGTCTGTAACAACCACTTGCTTGACTCCCATACATTAATCTTCATGTCCCTGCTATGAGCGAGGGATGTCATTCCCCAGCTTGTGTACACATACTTGTGCTAGCTCTCATCAAGTTAGCATGAGTATAAACAGTAGTGTGGCCTTGCTAGCGTGGGTAGCTGCAGTGGAGGCATAGCTAAACCATGACATGTAAATACCCACCAGTTTCAGGAGGGTTCATACCTAGCATAACTCTGCTTTGCCTTCGCTGCTGCTACCCATGCTACACTTCTATTTATTGAGGTAGCACAAGTATATGTACACGTACAGGGAATTCACACCCCTAGTTTGCAGGGTAGACAGACTTAGTGTGCACAAAATAAACACTTCCTGTTTAAGTTTGCATTCTGAAGGTCTATGAATGGGCCAACACCAAGATCCACAAAGGAATTTAGCGGTTGCAATGCTCGTTGCAACACCTACCTTTTAGTAATCTAGAAAATCCTAGGAACAACATTGTGATCCACAAAGCCTGAATTAGATGTCTAGGCTCCGTTATAATGGGGAGAGATAAATGCCTAAAACTGCAATCCACAAAAGCAAACATGCTAGAGAGCTGCCTAAACTAGCCAAGGGGAGTTGCCAAAGAGAAGAGTCCTAAACCCTGACTCTCAAAGAGATAGCACCTAAATCCAGGCATGCCTATCTCAGCTAGCAATCCACAACCAGGAACCTCTCTCCTGTAAATTTTTTAGCCATTTAAATAAAAAATCCCACTTCTTCTTCCCTTGTTTTCTATTAAACACTGAGGATGAGTTGAGATTAAAGATAATCTAAGCATGACCCAACACCTAAATGAATGCTTTGCCTGAGTTTTTAATAAGGGTAACAAGGAGCTTAGGGGTGGCTAATGAAACTGAGGATATAAAAGTACAAATTACCACATTCGAGGTGAAAGTCAAATTCAAACAGCTTAAAGGGGCCAAATCGGGAGGCCCACGTAATTCCATCCAAGAATATTATAGTAACTGGTATGTGAAATTGCAAGCCCAATAGCAAGGATTTTAAATAAATCCATAAATTTAGGGGTCGTACCATATGATTTGAGAATTACTATTATAGTACCTATTTTAAGAAAGGGGGGAAAAGTGATCCAGGAAACTACAAGACCATTAGTTTGACCTCAGTTGCTTGCAAAGTCTAAGAATAAATTTTGAAAGAGAAATTAGTTATAGATATAGAGGTAAACAGAAATTGGGACAAAATATAACATGGTTTTACAAAAGATAGATCATGCCAAACCAACCTTATCTCTTTCTTTGAGAAGATAACTGATTTTTTTAGACAACAGATCTAACCTATATGGATTTCAATAAAATTCCATATGGGAAATGAATAGTTAAATAGGAGAATATGGGGATTAATACAAGAACTGAAAGGTAGATAAGGACCTGGTTAAAGGGGAGAATAAAATGAAGTCATGCTGAAAGATGACTTGTCAGGCAGGAGGAAAGTTACTAGTGGAGTACCTCAGGGATCGGTCTTCAGACCAATTGCATTTAATATTTTCATTAATGGCCTTGGTACAAAAAGTAGGTGTGTGATAACAACATTTGCAAGGCACAAAATTGGGAGGTATTACCAATATGGTGGAGGTCAGGAACATCATACAAGGTCTGTATGTACCAGGAGGTCAGGAACATAGGGAAGTGCTATTAACATTATACAATGCACAGGTGAGAGACCTCAACTGGATTACTGTGTGAAATTCTGATCTCCGATGTTTAAGAATTCAAACTGGAGCAAGTGCAGAGAAAGGCTACTAGGATGATCAGAGGAATGGAAAACCTACCTTACAAGAGGAGAGTCAAGGACCTAGGCTTGTTTATCCCAGCAAAAATAAGGCTAAGGGGAGATGTAATTGCTCTCTATAGAAATATATCAGAGGGATAAATACAAGGGTAGGAGAGGAGTTATTTAAGTTAAGCATCAATATTGGCACAAAAACAAATGGATACAAATTGGCAATCAGCAAGTTTAGATTTGAAATGAGATGAAGGTTTCTAACTGTCAGCAAAGTGAAGTTCTGGAACAGCTTTCCAAGGGAAGCAGTGGGGGCAAAAAACCTCTCTCTCTCTTGCCCAATTAATCACAGTGTAAGGCAAAGGGGTGGGGAGCCTTAAAACTTCCCCAGTCAGAAGGAAGTGGAACAATGGACCCTGCCAAGAGACAAGTGTCAGCAGGAGACCTAAGATCTAACTGGGAACTCCTGAAGTGGACTACCAAAGGGGTGACACAGGTATAGTTATCCTGAAACTGTGATGCTGTGTATATCCAAGATGAGCTCATCCACCAGAACAAGTGTTGACTCAATACTATTCCTCACCCTGAAACCTAACTGAGAAGGACCTAGGATACTGGTAGCCAACAGTTGATGTTGGATATTGTATTCTGCTTGCTTAATACAGGCAGGTTACACATTGGACAGCTGAATGAAGGCATGCTGGGTTTAAGGGAAATCCCATCAGAAATGGATATTACCGTATTTTTCGCCATATAGGACGCTCCGGCCTATAAGACGCCCCCGAGTTTTTAAATGAAAAAGCCGGACACACACACACAAAAAAAAAAAAAAAAAAAAACACCCCACCACCACACACAAAAAGCGCCTCGCTCTCCCGTCAGCCCGCCGCGCGGCCGGGCTGCCGGGAGCGCGCCGCTCTCCCGTCCCCACCGCGCGGCCGGGCTGCCGGGAGCGTCCCGGTTCCCCCCTCCCCGCCGCGGGCGGGCTGCCGGGAGCGTCCCGGTTCCCCCCTCCCCGCCGTGGCGCGCCCGCGGCGGGGAGGGGGGAACCGGGACGCTCCCGGCAGCCCGCCCGCGGCGGGGAGGGGGGAACCGGGGCGCACATTCGCCCTATAGACGCACCAACTTTTTCCCCCCCGTTTTGGGGAAGAAAAAGTGCGTCTTATAGGGCAAAAAATACGGTACTTGGCTCTGCTTCAAATGGCCAGGCTATAATAAGATAGGTTATAACCAAATTTGTCCTTTAAATCCACAGTGAAACTATAGTTAAACAGGGAAGTGTAGAAAAATGTATAGCTTTCAAAGAAATTACATATTTAACAAGCTTCAAGGAAAAAACACAAGGCAATGATACATAAAGAGAGTACACAGACACTTTACAAATGAATAACCACAGTTACAATAATACATTTATTTAAAGACAATTATAAAATTGACTTTACATTGTATAAATTGTTGAATCTGTCTTTAAACATTAATTTGAAAAAACACTTTTAAATTAATAAGTTACACAGCAAGTAAATTATTACAAATGCATGGCTACTTCCATGCTATAATTTGCTTCTATTTCATTGAAGATATTAGGATTATCCTTTTTTAATGAAAAGTTTTCCAATATTGAAATGCCAGGAGGAGTTATATTTATTTGCTTGAAATCTATTTAAAGGACAGAATGTTCTGCACAGAACAAAAGCTGACTTACAGTTCAAGAGTTCTTTAAACATACATGTTAGCTTTTTAATGTATATTCAGAGGATAAAGAACTAAGATTCTAATTTACTTATTTTCTTTATGTTTTGCATGTGCAGATTACTGATATCAAGTGTTCACTTGTCTCAATTTATCTTAAACAGAAGTGAGGGTAATGGGACTTACAAAAGAGTCTAGAAATGATAAATTACACCTTATTGTATGAAGTCAAAGGTTAAACTTATTATTGCTCACCACAGGCCAACCTTAACCTCAGGATTAATGCCATAAACAAAAAGAAAATTCAGTTTGCACACATAATGCTGTGGGATAATGTCTCAGAAGAATTACAAAAGTGAAATGATGCCCCCTACTGTTTTTAGAAATGTTCTTGGATAAATAGCATCTTTTGGATCTAAGAAAGGAAATTATCATGTAAATCAACAAAAATGTATTTTCAAACTAACTAGTATTCATTAGCATGATATAGCAAAGATGATACATTTCTTTTCCTCATTTTAATTAAAATACATGAGGAACAGTACCTTGCAGAGAAAATTACCTGAAATATATACAGCTAGGGTGATTGTGAAACCTTTATATTTCTCAGAAGAATTTGGACAAAGAAACCATGCAATTTAGCAAGTAATTTTTCATTTAAAAATTAATACATCAAGTATTAAAGCACTCTTTATATGGTAATTATGTTTTTTCAAATAGTAGAAATGACAGGATTGCTTTTTCTATCCGTAGCTACCAAGATGATACAATTCACTAATAAATAACAGAAAGAAACTAATGCCTTTGAGTTCTGGACGACCACAGTTCAATTCCCAGCTCTGTTGTTTAGGTCTCAAATCACAGCTACTGTTGTAATGAGTTTCTTGATGGGCAGGTAAGGGGGAAGGGTTATTGTTTGAAATACTCTTCAGAAGAAAGGGAAAATGAAATATTGTAGAGCGAGAGCTTGATTCTCTTCTCACTTATACCAATTTTACACCACTGTAGCTCCATTGACATCACTAAAGAGAACTCCTGATTTTCACATGCTAAGTGAAAGAAGAATCAGGACTTTTGTCTTAGTGACTTAGAACTGTTGAAAGAGAGGTTGGAATAATTATTAGAAAGGACATTTTGGAAAAATCTGAAAGTTGCTGTCACCTGTGCCTGCTCAAAGGAGTTACAAGGGGATGTGGCACAAAGAGCTCACCGCTTAAAAGTGTTTATGGGACACCAGAAACAAAATGAAAACACAATCAATACACCATCAGTAAAATCAGGCCAGATGCCATTTAGGTAGCATGAGCTGTTTATACAAAGCTTTAAACCTTCACTTGTTCTGGTGGTATTTTAAAAAATATATATTTCACTACTATCCAATAGGAGCTTTTCAATCTAAGGGATCCTGAAGCACATAACAGACTTCACAACTGTAGGGCCAGATTCTGCCTGAACCTTACGTGGGCCCTTATGCAGTGGGAAGGGAGGACATAAAGAGTCTTCCTCATATACGTATGCAGCATAAGGCCAGGCTCAATTGCAGCACCTATACTCTGGAGAACACAAGGGTTGCACAATAGGCGTGTGCACAAGGTGTGCCCGGTGTGCCCAGGCACACCCTAATGCAGGGCAGAGCTCGGAGGGGCGGGGGGGCTGCGCACTCCCTCCCCTGGAGCCATGCTGTGCGGGCAGAGCTCTGGGGGCCAGGGCTGTGCGCTCCCCTCCTCCCCTAGAGCCACGCCACATGGTATCACTCTGGGGGCTGGGGCAGCGCGCTCCCTCCCCTCCCCCAGAGCCATGCCACACACGGCAGTGCTCTGGAGGCTGGGGCTGCACGCTCCCTTCTCTCCCCTCCCCCAAAACCACGCCACGTGGCAGTGCTCTGGGGGATTGGGGCTGCACGCTCTTGCAGGGCAACAGGTAAAGGGGCCAGGGAGTTGAAAAAGGGCAGGGACAGTCAGGGGACAGGGAGCAGTGTGGGTTAGGGTGGGAGGGTCTCAGGAGGGAGCAGTCAGGAGACAAGGAGCAGAGAGGCTTAGATGGGGTGGGAGTCCTGGGGGGCAGTTACGGGAAAGGGTCCCAGGAGGGGGCAGTCAGCATACAAGGAGCAGGGGGTGTTGGGTATTTTGAGGGGGGCAGCCAGGGAGTGGGGAGTGGGAGTAGATGGGGCGGGGTTAGGGTGGGGCTCCCTTGGTGCACACCCTAATGAAATGTGCTGCACAGACCTATGGGTTTCACCATTTCTGCTCCCAAAAAGGGCAGGGAGAGGTCAACCTCTCCTCCAACCCCATACACTGACCAACCACATGGGACAGAGGGAATAAACTGCATACAACAAAGGTGTTGAATAGAAGCTGCTGCCTCTGAAATTGTGTACACTCATAATGATCCAACTGTGCTAATACTTTAGGATGCTCCATTATTTTCTATTTAATAGATTGTAAATAATCACTATGAATTAATATTCATTAGTACGGGAGAGCAAATTAAATAACAATTGGAAGTGGAAATGTCATGTCTTTAGTAAACCAGTATAAAATAAATTACCTCCAAGTTATCTCTTTCTTGAATCTGGCCAAGGGATTCTTCAGTTCCAAAACACACTCCTTAATGTGGACTGTCTTTCCAGTAGTCCTATTGGAAGAGACTGAAATGGGATCACAGCATCCTTGGGATTTTTTTCTTCTGTTTTTACTTTTGTGAAAACAAGCATACATAGCAAGGCACACTAGTTCTATAAATATGCTTCTCTAAATGTTAAAGGGTTAGAGCAATTTCCAAAGGTCTCTGCCTAGAAAGAGCCCCCATCTGATATTTAATTGCATGGCTTTTGCTTCAGGTCATGCAGGAAAATATAGTGTAGTCAGTGTAAATGCCTCTTTGGTTTCTATGTAAAAATGTGGAGCTTAATTCACTTTTCATTTGTACCAGTTTTACACCAATGTAGCTTGGACCAGATCTTTAGCTGGTATAAATTAGTAAAACTCAGTGGAAGTATGCTGATTTACACCAGCTGAGGATCTAGCCTATAGACTTCAGTAGGATCCTCTTGATCAAGACCTCTGTCTGCTACTTTGATTGAAAGCCTGTGAGCCTGATTCTCCACTGCCTTGATCCATGTGTTATCATGTACACTTGCCCAAAGTGGGTGCAAACCACTACTAACTCATAATGGAAGCATTTTGTACTTACTTTGTGCAGTTGTGAATGACTATACAAGGTGAAATGCAGGCGATTGTCTGTTGTTAAAATAAATAAAGTACACATAACACGAAAGAACAAAGGAGATCTTAGAACACAGCGTACTCATCAGCATACTCAAACTGTCTTCATTAATTTAAAAAAATTCTACCTGTTCCTTAACTAAAGAATATAAATGGAATGGTATCACTCTCCTTTAGAAGCTAAAATTAAATGCAAATTTAGGGCCAAATCCCACAAAATCTTTCTCCTGAAAGTAATCAGTATTCACATCTACAGTCCCACTGGCAGCAATGACATTACTCACAAGAATAAGTGCATGATTGTGAAATTATTTCTTTTATACTTTTTATGTTATTAGAGTATCTAAAAACTTGAAATGATTAATTCAGTTACTTTTTTCTGTCTCACTTTATTACTACTCTGGTTTCTGGTTTCCTCTCCTGTGAACCTTGTGTAGTAATTTGCTCCTGGGGAAAGTGGGAGCAAACTGCTATAGTTCTGATTTGGCAGTCTTTACACCTATTTTGTGCTCATTTTGTGAAAGTGTTAATAAGAGCACAAGA
Source organism: Sternotherus odoratus (assembly GCA_032164245.1). Lineage (NCBI taxonomy): Eukaryota > Metazoa > Chordata > Testudines > Kinosternidae > Sternotherus > Sternotherus odoratus. The sequence goes on along the minus strand of JAVMKO010000014.1, from coordinate 20,995,385 downwards.
TGTAAAGCAGCAGAAAATCTTGGCCAATGTCAATCTTTCATTGTGTAAAATCTGGTCAAAGACTTTTCTGAATCAGCAGTTGTTTTTTTATAGAATTAGAATTTCCACCTGTTAACCTACCTTAATGATGCCTCTTCTTTCCTCATATCTAACTACCATCTTATGTGGTCGAGTGCTTGGAATTTGAGAAAGGAAGGAGTGAGACTCCTCTCTAAACTTTATAGCTGCATATTGCTATATCATTTGCATCAATTTCTAATTGACTACTTAAAATATTCCCGTTCCACCATAAACATGGAAAATGGTTAATGAATTATTCCTTGCTATTGTCCAACCAATGAAATATCTAATGAAGACAGGACAGAATTCTACAATCAGCTTTTCTCTCTTCTTTCAAATATCTTGAATCCCATCATCACTCTCCTAAGCAACTTTAATGCTACTGTTGATAAACTGAGTGGACTATAGAAAAACACCACTGGACCTGTTAACACAGATATTTTAAATGTTAATGGCAAACGCCTTTTACTATTGGGTGTTTCTTGTAAGCTTGTCATTACAAACATGTGATTTCATAGGAAGCAAATTTGCTAATTTATTTAGTTGAGTAACGATGGCTGGACAAAAGATGATTGATTACATTATAATCTCTTGTAATTGGAAATCATCATCAGCAACTACAGTACTTATTGGCCCACTGAGCTTGGTAACACTGAACACAAATTAGTCTCTGCAAATTTTCATCTTAGATTAAAAAGCACAAAAGTAATAATTGGCTTAAGAAAATTTGAACTATCTACACTACAAATTGATAGCATTTGAACTGCATGCAACTGAAATCTCAAACAGGCTTGAGACCTTGCTAAAATATACTGAATCCACCTGGACAAACTTCAGTTCCCAAATAACCAATGCTGCTATGACCATCATTGGTCCTAAACAAAGAACCAAGAAACCCTGGATCTCCGTTAATACCCTAACCATCATTGGACAGCATCACATGACTTGTTTGAGAGGTGACATGGTCATGTACCATAAACTAAATGGCACTCATTATAAAGCGATACACATTGGCCACAAAGCTTTTATGGAAGCTAAAGCCATCACACTTGAGGAAGCTTCTACCATAAACAACATCACCTCCTTGCCTAAACACTTGAAAGACCTCACTGATAAGAAATCATTTCCTTGGTGTGTTCTATTCCAGTTACGATCTGCTAACCAGTTCAGAAATGGAGTGACTATTTCAGCCAACTGCTTATCACACCCACAGTTTCTTTGGACCCTGGCATTAAGGCCACTGCCAAGTTCACCTATTCTGCACAAAATGATCCTGATGCATTTACAAACAAAATTCACAGAGATGTAAAGAAGCTTAATGGAAATAAGGCAGCAGGAATCTACAACATTTCCTCAGAAATTCCCACAAAGTGCTGGACCACCTATTGTTTTGTGACTGCAGGTGCTGTTCTATATCGTTTGGAGAAGAGTTGGCTCTGTCTCACTATTTTACTACTTTGGAAACATAAGACAGCAAACAAGACTGTGGAACTATTACAGCATTGCTCTTCTATCCATCCAGGGGAAGTTTTTGCTTTTTATCTTGCTGACTTAAGCTGTTGATGTCTTAAGGAGCAAGAGAAGACCATAACAAACTGGCTTCATTCTGAGCCATTCCATGATAGAGCAAATCTTCACAGCATGCCAGCTCGTTAAGAATGCACAAGAATTCAAGTGCCCTGCTCACAATGCAGATGCATTGATACCACGGCTACATTTGACTCTGTTGACAGAAAATCACTTTGTCAGATAGTGAAACTCACAGGCCTCCCTTGCAAGCTCTGTAAAATTTTCCATCTCCCACATGATGCCTCCTCAAGTTGCATTCTTATAAACAGGAAAAGAATCACCTTCTTATGAACTGACAAAGATATCTTGCTACCCCAGAACTCTTCAGTCCTGCCATAGACCATATACTTGATAGACACTAAGGGCTTAGTCTATACCTAAAGTTAGGCTGACATAATTACAACACTCAGAGAGCTGGTCTTCACTGGCGGGGGGGGGGGGGGTCGTCTGTAGATACGCAACTTCAACTACGTTAATAAAGTAGCTGAAGTCGGCGTATGTACAGCCGACTTAACTGCCATCCTCATGGCGGCGGCAGTCCACTGCGCGCTCCCCCGTCAACTCCAGCTTACGCCTTGTGTGAAGCTGGAGTTACCAGAGTCGATGGGGGGCCGCGGGCGATCGACTTCTCGCGTCTTAACCAGACGCGAGAAATCAATCGCTAAAAGAGCGATGGCTACCCGAGGTAGTGAAGATGTACCCAGAGTGTGAAAAGTTCACAACCCTGAGCACCATAGTTAAGCTGACCTCAGTGTAGTGGTGTAGGTGTGCCTAAGTCAAGAGAATAATTCTACTACAGTAAACCCTCAATTTAACGGACCCCGATTTAACGGACTTCGGATGCAACGGACAAAATTTCCGATGCATCCGAAATCCGTTATTGGGGGCTGCCGGCTCCCGCCCCAGGGAACCGGCTGGGTTGACAGCTCCCGCCCGGCTCCCCGCAGCGGGGACCTCTGCGGGAGCTGTCAAACCTCCCCCGCCCCCCCGCCCAGCTCCCCGCAACGGGGAGCCGGGCGGGTGGGCTGACAGCTCCCGCCCGGCTCCTCGCAGCGGCGAGCCGGGCGGGGGGGGGGGGCGTTTGAGAGCCCCCGCTCGGCTCCCCGCAGCGGGAAGCCGGGCGGGGGGGTTGACAGCTCCCGCCGGGCTTCCCGCTGGGGGGAGCCGAGCGGGAGCTGTCAAACCCCCCGCCCGGCTCCCCGCAGCGGGGAGCCGGGCGGGGGGAGGGGGTGGGGTGGGCTGACTCACGGGTCCATATAACAGACTAATTCGGGCGAGGGGGTGTCCGTTGTCACCCGAAAGTCCGTTATTTAATAATTTTAAAAAATTATTAAATAACGGACTTTCGGTTTTAACGGACACCCCCTCGCCCGAATTAGTCCGTTATATCGAGGTTTCACTGTATCAACCTAGCTATTGCTGCTCAGGGTGGTGGATTAACTACATTGATGGGGAAAAAAACCCACCTTCCATCACTGTAGCAAGTATCTACACTATGGCATAACAGGCATAGCTGCAGCACTGTAGCTCTGCTGTTGGAGCGCCCACAGTATAGACCTGGCCTAAGCCAGCAGTTCTCAAACTTTAGCAACCCAAGGATTCCCATTTTGATTTTAAAAAATTTGCAGACTCCTGAACTCCCAGTCAGCCCCAGGTCCTGTCCCCACTCTACCTCTTCCCTCAAGGCCCACCTCCACTCCACCTCTAACCCATCTCTTTCTGCCACTTCCCTCAAGTGCCCCCAGACTGGTCTTCCCCCTCCCTCTCAGCACCTCCTACACACCACTTAACTGCTGTTCCCTGGCATGCATGAGGCACTGGGAGGAGTTGATCAGCGGGGCCCACAGACCCCCTGGAGTACCCTCACGGACCTCAGGGGTCTGCGGACCCCAGTTGGAGAAACACTAGCCTAAGCAAATGAATTTTAGGCAATCTCAACAATGTTGATTTTTCTGATAATATAGAACTAGTTGGTGAATCAATGCATGAGCTTGTTGCTGCACTTAAAATCCTGGAAACTAAGTGGCAAATGTTGGCCTGAAAATTAATTGGCGTAAAACCAAAATTCTTCCAGTCAGTGATTTTGAATACACCAAGGGATGTTAGTCAGCAAACATGCAGGGTGGTTTCTCTTGCCTTAGCTCTGTTGTTGATAGCATGGGAAGCATCGAGAATGAACTTGAAGCTTGCACTGCAAAAGTACTGTCAGTCATGGAGCACCTCATTGAGAATATGCTTCACCAGCCAAACACTCTGATGTAGAGGGACAAAATCTAGGATATATAATGTTTTGTCAATATTGTGACCCAGAGGACTGGCCATTGGCTGTCAAAATTGAAAAGCAGTTGAATGCCATTCAGATAAAGCATCTCCAACTGATCAAAACCATCAAATGGTATAAATTCAAGTTGAATGAAGAGATCCATTTTCTAACTACAAATATCTCTCTCTCCCAATCAGTTGCCCAATGCCCTCTATGGTAGTATTGTTTGCTGCTTGAAATGCCTATCAAGAATGATCTTTGACTTTGACCCAATGAAATCAGGATGCAAAAGACCTGCTGTGATAATGGGCCTACAAATTTACCCTAATTATGAGCTCAACTGTAAAAAGTGAGTGAAAGTTTATAAAAGGTTACAATAACCTTTAATAACAAAAGTTGCTGGGAAAAGGTTACAAAGGGGAAGCAGAAAAACTGAACAAAAAGGTCTACTGATATAATTCAAGAATTGTATTACAATCAAGCCTAGTAAACAAGAACAGTGAGAGACTAAAAAAATCAATAAATCAAAATTGATATGTCTGATATTAGGCCTAATTGGTGGACAGAATAAGGAGGAGATGGGCTATTCTCTTGCCAGCCTAGTTTTGAGCGGACAGGTTAGTGAAAGGGAGGGCCCAGAGCCAGAGAGAAGAGGGCATTCATCTGACCTGAGCGCAGCACTTCAGGGAGAAAGTAGATTTAAAAATAAAAATCCGCTAGCTGACCGCTTCCCCCCGCTTCCAGGTCAAGCCAGGGGAAGGAGTAAAGGGGAGCCAAAATCAAGCTAGCTCCACCTTTGATCCTGTAGTAAGAGGGTTGCTAAAACCTCCAAGATTAGCTTGGAGTATCCTGGAATCAGCATCAATCTCCCAGTGACTGCTGAAAGCAATCCAGGAGATTTTAATAGGAAATTTTCAGAAAATGACATTGTCGTGTTAGAAAAAAATATCTTGGAATAGCTTCAGTCAGAGTTGACAACCCTAGTAGGACTATATACTACCCTATTATGGATGCTGCCCAGGAATACTGCACATAGTTAGGATGCCAGTATATAATCAATATTTATAACTTCAGATACAAAATAATACATGCATAAACACAGGATAATCATACTCGGACAATTATAACTTTTCCATTGACACCTTACATAACATACTTTGTACAAGATTTGTTGCCAAATAGTGGCAATACTAATTATATGAATGGTCATGTTTCATTCCTACAGCATCACAGCTAGTACAACTTTCCAAATCTCTAGGTGGCTGACTGGACCTGTATTTTTCAGCAGTAAGGAGGCAAGTGAGAGTTAACACTGGAGACAGAAGCAGCGTTTTCTTCCTTTGCTGTTCTTTGGGAAGGGGGCGTTTGCCTTGTTTTGCCTCTTGGAAGTGGGATCAGACATTACCAATAGCAACAACATTTTCAGCCCATCTCTACTAACTTCTCTTTTCCCCCAAAGGACAGTTATTACCATTTTTAATACCACCTAAGATACTGTCAAACAGCAGGGTTTTCCTTCCAAAAGGAAAATGAAGGAAAGAAATGAAGGAAGGAAAATGTTAAAATGAAGGCCTTATTTAACTGTTTTTCCTTCTTTTCTTTCTCTTTAATAAATGATTAAAAAATTAATACCACATTTGCTACAGTACAAAGAAGGCTAAAGTTTCTGTATCAAACCCCAGATCTTGTTGAACCTTGTTTAATGTTAAACCATGACTGGTTTATGTTAATACTTTTAGCCCACACATTCCAGCTAAATTAATGCAACACACCTGATTCCCTCCCCTTCAGAAGACCTAAAACATGATCGCTAGATGGTGTTAACAAGCACCTGTCCCTCAGAGGGATCCTATGTGAAGTATTCCTGGGCAACATCCATAATAGGGTAGTATATAGTCCTACTAGGGTTGACACAATACTTCCACCTAATGATGATGTGGTCCAGCTGAACTGCACACATTTCTGATCAAGGGTAAGTAGATGAAAAAGCAGTGTCAAGCTCATCTTTGGATTTCACTGACCCTGGAGTTACTGCATGTTGGGCCAGTCCATAGACCCTAACTGCTTCTCATGGCCCCCAAAGTGCCAAAATCACAGCTAGAGATCAGTGTAGCATACAGGTTTCTGGGACAAAGCCCCTTTTTTCCAAACATGCCCACCCTCCACCGGCTTGCCTATACTGGAATGATCCTCCTAGGGCAGGATACTGCAGACCTACAGTCAGATTCCATCACCAATACACCACTAAGTGGCCACAGTACAACCAAGTATCTGGCCCAATAACTGCAGCCCAGTTATTGGGCCAGATACTTGGATACTTTCCAAACAGGAATTAATTCCTGACCTCAGCCTATTTGGGGAAAAAATCCCATTTGAGCTGTAAAAGTGGAAAAAACACGTGTTTACTATTCTAAGTCTATATTTGAATAAACTACAAGCACAATAATATTTAAAAGTTTTGAACTTCCCACATTACAACTTTGGCAAGAATATTTTCTTCGCTGACATTTTCTGAAACTGCAGCAAAGTGTAGTCTTTTCAAACTCATTTATAGTGTAGTAATTATGCTCATAACATTTGTGTGCAACATTTCAACTAAATTTGGGGCAACTACTCCTAAAAGACAAGAGATTTGTATTACAGTGACAACCCAAGAATATCACTTGTCATTCTTGTAAGTAATTTAATAGTGTTTAATTCTCTCATAATGAAGATTATATTCCTCCATTATCACTTATTTGTCAGCCATTCAAATGAAGTCAGAATATTTTAAAACACCACTGTGCATACACCAAATAGTGTTGAAAACTTTAAAATGACTCATAGTCATACAGCTAAATATTTACATTAAAAAACTCTTTTCTGGAATACTTCCCAGTCTCACGAACAGTCTTTGCCAGCACACCTGCAGCTTTTTGTAACTAATTAAGAAACTCCAGCAAACACATTCAAAAATGGCTCAAAAACAGATGCAGACTCCATTAATTAAAAAAAGCTAACACCAGCTTCAGCAATCGCTGAGTCTGTAATTGGAAAATGTGCTTCTCCTCCATCCCCTTTTTAAAAATTCAGTGATTTAAAAAAAATAGTTTAGCTTCTGGGGGGCAGGGAGAGGTAATAAATCAACTGCTTTTGAAACGGAAGGGACAAACTCATCTTAGTCAAAAGAACTGTCCTAATTACTAAATCTACTCTTGGAATCAAAGAAGTAACATCACTGACTAGAGCAGAGCATATTCTACACTAGGGTCACTACAGTCTAGCTCTAGCCATAAGCTCCATGCAGGCAACATCTTTCCTACAAACCAACCGGATCCAAATGAGCATACAGGTCAGCAGTTAGCTCAGTGTGGACACTATTGAAAAATTGAACAATGCCGGCTTCTTCATTCAGCTCTGTGAATCTACCTCAGTCATCTCTCTTTTTTTAAAAAAAAAATCTATTTTTAGTTTTAGGTTTTTTTATTTCTATAATCTGGAGATCTTCAATGAACACAAGTCCTCAGAACCACCCAAAGAGGACTTGACAGAGCCATTGTGTCATTTTAGGGAGAGGTAGCAGATAATCTGGATTGGAGAGTGTTAGAAAAGTCTAAATCTTTTCATTTCTGGGCCACATGGGTCATCATGCCTGATGTATCATTCTCAGAAAAGTTGGGCAACTGTAATACTTATTGGATTGGAGCAAATTTAATCTTAGTTTCCTCTCAGCAGTCACACAAAGTAATTATGTTCATACTGTGTTTTAGGCCCTGATCCTGCAAACACTTACATATCTGTTTAGCTTTATGCATGTAAGTAGCCATATTGGAGTCAGTGATACCAGCCACATGCATAAAGTTATACACTCCTGTGTAAGTTTTCACCAGGATCAGGGCAGTATTTGTTAAGGATATCATTAAATCTTGAGTTAACAAAGTCCTGTGGCACCTTATAGACTAACTATAAAGTTTTGAAGCATGAGCTTTCGTGGGCTAATACCCACTTCGTCGGATGCAGGCAGTAGAAGTGTTCACATACAGGCAGTTATAGAAAAGTAGGTAAGAGCCAGGGGGGAGGTGAAAAGGTTAGTCCAATTAAGCTGAGCCAGCTTGTTATCTCCGATCAGGGAGTGTGGATTATTCGTCTAGCATTTGAATGGGGTGTGTGGACATGGAGAGATGAGAAACAATGTCTGTAATGAGCCAATGTCTATAACTGCCTGTATGTGAACACTTCTACTGCCTGCATCCGACGAAGTGGGTATTAGCCCACGAAAGCTCATGCTTCAAAACTTTATAGTTAGTCTATAAGGTGCCACAGGACTTTGTTAACTCTGCTATTCCAGACTAACACGGCTACCACCCTGATTATTAAATCTTGACTGGCTCATTGAATAGCTTTTCTGTCAAGGCTCTAAAGAAGGATTTGGGGAGTGAGTCTCCACTCCATGCTGTGTCAAGCAACAGCACATCCTGTATGAAGTATCTTTCTCAGATGTAAATATTTCAGGATGAGAGCCTCCCTACAGTTCATTTTCCATGATCATTTGTGCAACCAAAACTCAGTTGCTGGAATATGCCTGGAAAGCACACTGTGCATTGACTGAAAAAATACAGTAAGCAGTATATATATATATATATATACACAACTGGGAATTGCCTTACGGGGGGGGGGGGAGGGGGGAAGAGAGGTTCAGTGCTTATGAGGCTAATTCAATTAAGGTGGAAGTGACCTATTCTTAGCAGTTGACAAGAAGGGGTGAATATCAAGAGGGAAAATTACTTTTGTAGTGCTAATGAGGCCAATGCAATCAAGGTGGATGTCAGCCATTTCCAACAGTTGGCAAGTTGTGAGTATCAGCAGAGAAAATTACTTTTTGTAGTGAATACTGCAAAAGGGATCTGGGGGTCATGGTGGAACAGCTAAATCTGAGTCAATAGTGTAACCTTGTTTGAAAAAAAAAAGTGATCTTTCTGGGATGTATTAGCAGGAGTGTTGTAAGCAAGAAATGAAAAGTAATTCTTCTGCTCTACTCTGTGCTGATTAAGCCTCAACTAGAATACTGGTGTCCGGTTCTGGGTGCCACATTTCAGGAAAGATGTGGACAAATTGGAAAGTCCATTGAAGAGCAATAAAAATGATTAAAGGTCTATGTCATAAGTATACAGTAGCCTAGAATTACTTTTTACCTGTAAAGGGTTAACCTGAAAGTAACCTGAGAGGGGATGATGAACCAGAGATGCTAATCAACCTCGGGGGACAAAAAAAGTTTTTAGTTTCGGTTTAGCGCTCTCCCACTGTTCACCCCAACTATAGGATGAACCACATCTATGTCTTTTCCTACCTTTCTATAATCTTCTAACAAGTCAAGTTCAGTAGTAAGTAAATTATAAGCTTGAACTGTATCACTTGGTAATTGATCCACGGTGTTTCTTAAACTGTTAAGCTTTAGCAAAGGAAGAAATTCCTAGGGAAGGGGGTCAATGATACCGTGTGATGCAAGGGTGTGTTTTTTCCCTATTAATTTTTGTACAAGGGATTTATGCTTCCTTTTTTCTTTAATTAAAATCTTCTTTTAAAACTCTGTTTGTTTCCATTGGATAGATCCTGGTTTGGATCGGGCACAGCTGACAAAAAGTGAGGGATTTCTTTGTTTCTCAAACCTCTCCCAAGTGAAGGGAGGAGATTTGGGGGGGTATTAAAAGAGGGGTTCCAATTTACCCTAACCCATTGTTTTGGGGGCTTAAATTGGTGGTGGCAGCGATTCCAAGCCCAAACATACAAAATGTTTGTGTTCTGGGGGAAGTTACGTATGAGGGAAGATTAAAAAACTGGGTTTGTTTAGTCTGAAAAAGAGAAGACTGAGAGGGGACATAACAGTTATCAAACACATAAACAGTTGTTACAAGGAGGAGGGAGAAAAATTGTTTTTTCCTAACCTGTGAGGATAGGACAAGAAGCAATGGGCTTAAATTGCAGCAAGGATGGTTTAGGTTGGACATTAGGAAAAACTTCCTATCATGGTGATTAAGCACTGGAATAAATTGCCTAGGGAGGCTGTGGAATCTCCATCATTGGAGATTTTTAAGAGCAGATTAGACAACCACCTGTCAGGAATGGTGAAGATAATATTTAGTCCTGCCATGAGTGCAGGGGACTGGACTAGATGACCTCTTGAGGTCCCTTCCAGTCCTATGATTCTCCAAATTACAAGGGAGATCAGTTGTGAGCTATAATTTCAAGTGAATACAAAATAAATTTCTGCTGCAATCGACAGGTTTTGTCTAGCTTTGAGTCAAACCACGTGAAAAAAAGTTCCTCTAGGTTCCATCTCCAGCCACAAATCAACCCAGATATGCCTCACACTTGATGCATATTTGCAAACCTCAACAGACCTTTTGACAAATCTAGTTTTCATTTCAATTTGTGATGGCCCCTAAAACTAAATCTCTGCTCCTTCAGACACTTAGGGTATGCCTACACTCTAAAGAAAGAAACCTGTGGCATCAAATCTCAGGGACCACTTTGTTTATGAAGCACTTAAGCCTTTCGACATTCATCTGACAAAGCATCTTCACCCACGAGAGCTTATGTTCTAAAACATTTGTTAGTCTATTAGATGCTACAAGACTCTTCGTCACATTTGCATAGGGTGACCAGACAGCAAGTGTGAAAAATTGGGGCAGGGGTTGGGGGTAATTGGCATATATATAAGAAAAAGATCCAAATATTGGAACTGTCCCTATAAAATCAGGACATCTGGTCACTCTACTTTTGCAGATCCAGACTAACACGGCTACCCCTCCGATACTTAAGCCTTTGGTTGTGCTGAGCTATCTAAAAAAATTTACTGCAGACTGCATGGCTAGATCTCAAAACATTTGCTTTTGGATTTGTAATGACATGCTTTATCTCATTTATGGAATTTATGGAAATTCGTATCCATAATAAAACTTCCTACTTTCCATTCGTGATTACCAGAGATTGCACTAGCTGCATTTGAACAATAGATGGCACCAAATAATCTCAGGAAATCAGCCAGAGATTTATTAGGTATAGTCGAGGTTGGTTTGTTACAAAAAGTAGCATCATGATGGAAAAACAAAATGCAACTATGCAAGCTAAAAGAAACAAAAGTCCCCTTGGAAACAGTCTGTGTTTACGAGACTAGAATTTCATCTTTAGCAGGGTCTGTTTGTGCTAGGAATTATCCATTTATCTGCTCAACCTCTAACAAAAAAGTGCTCTTCCGTATACCTGCTTTCACGTTCTTTTTTATTTTTTTGCCACGCCGCAGGCTGTTGGTCAGTGAGACAAGCTTTAGATCTTACAGAGAGCTCTGAAGTGTCTCTCTCTTACCAACAGAAGTTGGGCCAATAACAAATATTACCTTACCCACCATCTCTCAGAAAATCATGAGAATTGGTTTAAAAAGCACAAGCATTTCTCTGTAACTATGAGTGGCAGGAACTTACTTTTCTCTTAAATGAAAACTGAGATTCTGATGTAATCACATGACTCCTGGAACTGGGACTTTAAGGGGGGGGGGGGAAGGAAACCCACCAAATGCGGTAAGTCTCAGAATAAACTAGGGGAGCTGAAGCTACTGGTCACTTTTCCAGAAATGACTCCCCTGCGCTCACATACCAACAATGCTGCTTAATCGTTCTCCTTCATAAGGCAATTGCCATGCCCCTGAGCGGGGTTTGTCATCCGCCCCAGGAAGGAGATTTTTCTGAGTCACTCTGGGCAGGTGCTGAAGGGAAAAGCAGGGGCAGGGCTGAGCTCCTATTGAAATGAGATGGGGAATTTTTGAAGACGTTCCCGGTGACGTTTCTGTCGGACATTTCGCGTTCCCCGGAAGGGCGGGGGAAGGCCGTTACCCTCAGTAAACATGGCTCGGACCGGTACAACGTAGGGCATGGGGCTTGTTTTGCCCGCAGTAAAGATGGCAGAGAGACGTCTTGCCCATAGCAAAGATGGTCGCCACGCGTCTTTTTCTCGGAGAGGAAGCGGGTGGCCCTTCCCGACAATATGGACGGCGATTGGGCGGAGTCAGGCGCCCCGCGCTGAGCTTAGTCGCAGGAGGATGACGCACCTGTCCCGCCGTGATGAGGGCAGCAGGGGTTTCCCCGCTGGTGTTGTTGTCCCCTTGGTGCGGAACTATGGGAGGCAATAGCGCCCAGTTCCCTGGCCGGCTCTGATGGCGGCGCCCGGAGCGGCCGACGGCCCCGTGCCGGTGCTGGACGAGTTCACGGCTCCGGCGGAGAGGAGTCGCTTCCTGGAGAAGAGCCGAGGCCGCATTCAGAGCCTGTTCGGGGTGCGGCTGGCCGTGCTGGGGGCGCCGGGAGGCTGGTGCCCCTCGGGACAGACCCCTGGCTCGGGCCCGGCCGCTGACAGGATCTGGCTGCGGCTCTCCGGGAACAAGGAGACCGTGCGCAGCGCCAAGGTAACGAGTGGCGGGGGCGGCTCCTCAGGTACATCGGCCCCTTGGATGCTCCCAGCGAGGGGAGGGCCCCCCCTCCGGGAACTCCCCTCACCTGTCCCGCCCCCGAGCTTCCCCCTCTTAATCCCCCCGCCGCCGCCAGGGTCCCCTGCCGCGCTGGACCCAGTGGGAGAGCAAGGCTGGCTCACGGCCACGCTCTGGCTGGCGGGGAGTGGGGCCCTGTACAGCGCTGAGCACGTTGTCAAACGATGATGCTTATGTTGGATCCGCTGGCCACACAGGAAGGGGGGGACTTCAGCACAGACTAGGGCTGGTTATGTTTTACACGTGGTTACCTGAGCTTGGTTATTTTTGGAGAAAGGTGATGGCTGAGGTGTAGTGTGGGCCCTAGGCAGGGAGTGAGTGGGAGCATGAGGTTCAGACATTGGGTTATAGTCCGGTAGTTGAGAACTTCTGCCACTCCTATGGAGGATAAAACTGATTCTTCATATATGCCTTGGTCTACATTTGAAATGTATGTCAATATACCTATGTGCCTCGGGTGTGAAAAATAAGAATGGCTGTACTGGGTCAGACCAAAGGTCCATCCAGCCCAGTATCCTGTCTATCAACTGTGACCAATGCCAGGTGCCCCACAGGAAATGATAAAATTATCTCTCTCCTGGCATCTATCACCCCATTTTTTAAACATGGACACCATTTCTTACCCATTCTGGCTAATAGCCATTAATGGACTTAACTTCTATGAATTTATCCAGTTATCTTTTAAACCCTATTATAGTCCTAGCCTTCAAAACCTCCTTGGGCAAGGAGTTCCACAGATTGGCTGTGTGAAGAACTTCCTTTAATTTGTTTTAAACCTGCTGCCTGTTAATTTCATTTGGTGGCCCCTAGTTCTTATATTATGGGAACAAGTAAAAAAATCCATATGCTGAGCTCAGTAGTTATGCTGGCCTACCCCAAGTGTAGATGCAGCTAGGTTGAATGCTTTTATCCACCTAGTTACCATTGCTCAGACAGGTAGTGATCCTAAAGCTACAAGAAATCCCTTCCATCACTATAAGCTAGATCTAAACTATGGGTAAGGCCCTCCATTTTCAGTTTTTATTAAGTTTCCTGGGAATTTTAAAAAAATGGGTGTAATTCAGTACCAAAAAAAAAGTTTTCTAGATAAAATATTGGGGGTTAGAAGGATAGGAAAAGGCAACAGAATAAGTATTAAAAGTAAAAAGTTTAATGCTGTCACTTAATTAGCTGTATGTTAACAGTCCATACACATGCGCAGAGGTGCGTAGTCTTACTATAACAGACAGCCTCATGTTGCATCTAGACTAATTTATTAACATAAATGCATCTATTCAATGTTGAGAAAATCCAATACATGACATAATCAGTATTTTCAGATGAAAAGCAGTAAAAAAAATTTAATAATGGTTTTTGTAAAACCTGGGAATTTTTCAGTAAAAACTAAAAATGTGGTTAATTATGGATTTATGCTGTCATATAGTTATGGCACCATAGCTATGCTACTATAATTCCAATCGCATACGCATGGCCTTACTGTATGTTTGTATTGGCGTAACATAAACAGCTATGGATCAGCCCTATCCTACCTCAATAGCTTTAGATTGAATATTTGTGTGTGAAGGGAGGAGGCGGAAGAGATGGAAATAAAATATATCCGTATAAAAAGAACTCCAACTCAGACACTGACCTGTCCTAACAAGTTGGTGTGTGCAGGTTGCCAGTCTGTTGTGTTTTGTGCCATTGTTTGTAAATGTGAGAAATAAGGAACCAAACATTTTAAGGCTCTGTCAACACTAGGTAGCCCTGCTGTCACACAATTGTGAAAAATGGTTGGGTCCTAAGCATTTTATATCAGTTACTTCTAGACTGTGCAGGCAGGAAAAAACAAAACAAGAAACATATTCTAATCGTGTTAAGAAAGGTTTTAGTCAGCATAGTTTTTTTTACCATGCATGCAACTTGATTTCTCCTTAAGAGCTATCTTCCAGTCAGGCTGCAACCATAATAATCTGGTTTCTTCTTGGGGGCTGTGTGGCTGGTAAAAAATATGTTGACTAAAACATGTTTTCTTCCTGTGATTAGAATACGTTCTTGTTTTGTTTTTCCTGCCTACACAGTCTAGGAAAATCTGTTATGAAGTGATTATGCCCCAGCCACGTTATACAATTGTTTTAAACATGTCTATTTTCATGGCATTTTTGTAGCCTAAGGCTCTGTTTATCATTGCATTGAATGGTGTTAACAGGGCTCTTCCTAGAAGAATGCTAACAGTTTGACATTGCTAATATCCCCGCAGCAGCAGAGCAGATAACTAATAAAATCATGCAGGCTCTTAGTTCTTGGAATAGGTGGCAACTTATCCAATTAAAAAGAAAAAAAAAAGTTATGCTAAGCCAGGAATAGGCTAGCTAGTCTTTTCTGTTCTTACATTCTTTGATATTTCAAAGTGTTGGGTTTTAGGTTCATGGTAAACAAAATAAACTTTCCAGATACTGAATGTCTCACTTTCACTCCCATTTTATTGCTATTTTTATGAGGGAGGGGACTATTTTTTGTGCTGGACAGAAAAACTACTTGCCTCCTTCAGCTTATGTTCCAGCAGCAGTTTGTACTACTGTGTAGTCTTGCAATCCTTAAAATAGTGTTGATGAGAATCAAAGATGGTACAATGGAATTAAAACTGTCCATCATTCAATATTTATTTTCAGTTCCCTTCAGAAGACCGTTTTCTCCAAAGTGGAGATAGAGAACAAAATTGGTTGGAAATTTGTTCTTATTTTTTGTTTTCTTGTAAGAGTGGCCTTTAAAATTGCAGATGCTGCTGCAGACTGCATTGCCAATATATTTTGATCCAGTTACATAATCTTGCTTTGAAGCTGGAGGTCATTGATTTGAATCTTGGTGGAATACCATCAATCATGTTAATGTGTAGAGATAATACATGATGTTTCGAAGCCTGGAGGTATGCTAATTTCAGACGTTTAGAAACTGGCTTAATGGCATGATAGAATGTTAAGGTAGAAACAAGAGGCTTTCCTTGGTGGCTTTTACATATTTAGAACAAGGTTGTCTAAATTCTTGTTCTGATATTGCCTGTGGGCCAAGAACATGCTCAACTTTCCAAGTTACGCAAGAATTGTCAAATGCAACAGATAAGGAGGAAGAGATGCCAAAAAACATTTATCTCCAGCGATAGATGCAACTGTGGTGTTTACTATGACTATCTAGATACTAAACTAATTTTGTATGTGAGCGCTTCCACTTTTATTTTGAAAGCTGCGATAAGCTGCAAATGAAAATTAGATCTGTTTTTCTGAAGATGCCAGTGGACATGCTCACCTCCTATGGCTCTCTAAGCATTGTTACAGGTTATAATCCATAACCACAGCTCTAATTATGGATGTTTAAGAAAATGGCTTGACTGATTCTCACATATGGGTTGTGAAACTTTTCTTGGTGGTCTGCAACATTAGATATTTTGAAAAATCAGGCAGTTGTAGTTTAGGAGGTTAAAAGAGGTGGTCTGTAGAAATGGAAGGGTAAGGCATTTCTTATTAAATGGTCTTGAGAACCACTGCTGTTAAATGTCTATCTTTAGTGCTAATTATTAGCATAAAATATAGTTCAAGACTAAGTAGGGATTCACAAAGGCCAAGATCAGTTTTTCAATGGATGAAAAAAGGGAAGATAACTGTACTAGAAAGAAATACATGTCTGTTGCATATAAATTATATTTCAGCACCTCTGTGGAAGATAGAGAATTAATTCTACATGTCACCTCTTGATTCATACCCTTATTGTCTGATGAGAAAAGAAAAGAGAAACCCCCAAATTTACTATATTGCTTCATTCTTTAAAACAGATATTGCAAAACACCCAGCTACATTGGCAAGCTTAATACAACATACTCTCTTTTTTTGGTGGGGAGGAAGCAATAAAGACAGTTTGGCAATCCATTGTGAGACTTACTTTATTGCCACTGTAAGATTTAAAACTAGCTTTAATGGATGTTATTTGTGGTGGTGGTGTAGCCATGCTGGTTCCAGGCTATGAGAGAGACACGGGTCGGTGCGGTAATATCTTTTATTGGACCAACTTCTGTTGGTGAAAGGGACAAGCTTTTGTTGCCCAAGGGGCTCGTTTCCTTTGGAGGTCTCCCAATTTACCTTCAAAGACAGGAAGACCAAGTCAGGTACTTAAATACAAGTTTAAAGGAGTAAATACTCAAAGCAAATGGCTCAGCTCTGTACATTGCTGAGACCTCTTTATATGTTACTTTAAATTGGGGAGGGGGTTTCCAGAACATTCAGAAAAGTGGAAAAGCTCTAATGGTCTTGTTTGTTTCACAACTATTAGTGTCAAGAATCAGAGAGGTAGCCGTGTTAGTCTGGAATAGCAGAGGTCAATCCTGGCACACAGACAACCCGCCAACCTTAAGCAGATTCTCACCAGCAACAGCACACTACACCACAATAACTCCAACTCAGGAACCAATCCATGCAACAAACCTCGATGCCAACTCTGCCCACGTATTTACACCAGCAGCACCATCACAGGACCTAACCAGATCAACCACACCATCACTGGTTCATTCACCTGCACATCAACCAATGTCATATATGCCATTATATGCCACCAATGTCCCTCTGCTATGTACATCGGCCAAACTGGACAGTCCCTACGAAAAAGGATAAATGCACACAAATCAGATATTAGGAATGGCAATATACAAAAACCTGTAGGAGAACACTTCAACCTGCCTGGACACACAATTACAGATTTAAAAGTCACCATACTGCAGCAAAAAAACTTCAAGTCCAGACTGCAAAGAGAAATTGCAGAGCTGCAATTCATTTGCAGATTTGACACAATCAATCTGGGACTGAACAAAGACCTTGAGTAGCTTGCTAATTACAAAAATAGTTTCTCCTCTCTCGGAGTTCACACCCCCTATTCAACTGCTAGAAGAATAACCCACCCTCCCTGATTGGAGATAACAAGCTGGTTCAGCCTAATTGGACTAACCTTGTTACCTCCTACCTGGTTCTTGCCTACTTTTCTATACCTCCCCCTGGACACTTCCACTGCTTGCATCCGACGAAGTGGGTATGCTTCAAAACTTTATAGTTAGTCTTTAAGGTGCCACAGGACTTTGTTACCTCAACTATTAGTGTCAAGCTGTTCTTAAAAACAGGACATTCAGACACTGTGGCTCCTGTCTTGTGAAAAACACATTAGGGGATGAGGCAAGGCAGGATGTCTAGGGCAAAGTGAGAATGAGTTTAAAATGCATACATGAAGGTGTCAGGAGTGCATATGCAAAGAAAGAAGAAAAAAAGTTTAAGGCTGTTTTAAAACCATACTACACAGCATTTATAATACAGTTACTTCTAAGCTACATTTTTCTAACACTTTTGAGATCTCCGTGTCACTCTTCCCTCCCCCATTGCCTCTTTAATGGATGTCATTCTTTTTTCTGAAACAGAATTATATCCAAAAAAACTGGTGAAAAGACCATTAGTTTTGTGTTCAGTACTCTGTTGCTTAGATCCCTCTGTCCTGTCCCCCCTTGTCCATTCTACCACCCTATGCCTGACTTTTTCCCTGTCCCCATCTCCCTCCTTCAGCTTCTGCCTGTGTCCCCTTATTTTAAAAAAAGTTTCCCTTTTCCTCTCCCTGGTCTTCATTCTGATACCTGCTCCTGTGTCTTTTTTTCCTCCATTGCTCCATCCTAACCCCACCTTCCCCCAATTCTTCAATCCCTCTGTATTCAAGTCAAGCTGCTGTCCTTCACCTTACTGTCTGAGTAAGAGCACTGAGGCTGTGGTTAGACTACAGGGGGAAGCGCTGTTGTTTATAGCGCTTCCCGATTTAGCGCTACAGCTGTTGCGCTAGGGTGTCCAGATTGAAGCCCTCTAGCGCAAGAGAGCGAACACATTTGTCCTGCTTTTGGCGGCAGAAGCAGTTGCGTGATAGGACAGGTATCCCAGCATTCAGCTGGGTGCAGCCCTCTTTGAAAAGGAGTGGGGTGAGGGGGGACTGGGAAGGGAGGGAACTTCTGGCTGTCAGTTTCATTTCTGAAACTGACAGGCTCTGCTCCTCCCTTCCCTAACCATTTATTTGGGGGGGTTTCAGCGGCGGGGACCAGGGCAGGGGCTGGGAGCACCTCTGGGCTGCCGCCCGCAGCAGCAGGGGACCCCCACAGCCCTGCCGCCCGCAGCGGCAGGGGACCCCCACAGCCCTGCCGCCCGCAGCGGCAGGGGACCCCCACAGCCCTGCCGCCCGCAGCGGCAGGGGACCCCCACAGCCCTGCCGCCCGCAGCGGCAGGGGACCCCCCCCCCAGCCCTGCCGCCCGCAGCGGCAGGGGACCCCCCCCCCCAGCCCTGCCGCCCGCAGCGGCAGGGAACCTCCCCCCCCAGCCCTGCTGCCCGGCGCGGCAGGGAACCCCCCCCCCAGCCCTGCCGCCCGGCGCGCCAGGGAACCGCCCCCCCCCCAGCCCTGCCGCCCGGCGCGGCAGGGAACCGCCCCCCCCCCCCAGCCCTGCCGCCCGGCGCGGCAGGGAACCGCCCCCCCCCCCAGCCCTGCCGCCCGGCGCGGCAGGGAACCCCCCCAGCCCTGCCGCCCGGCGCGGCAGGGAACCCCCCCAGCCCTGCCGCCCGGCGCGGCAGGGAACCCCCCCAGCCCTGCCGCCCGGCGCGGCAGGGAACCCCCCCAGCCCTGCCGCCCGGCGCGGCAGGGAACCCCCCCAGCCCTGCCGCCCGGCGCGGCAGGGAACCCCCCCAGCCCTGCCGCCCGGCGCGGCAGGGAACCCCCGCAGCCCTGCCACCCGGAGCGGCACGTTTTCAAAATTTTATATGACTTTGGGGGAGGGTTCTGACGTGGAGGTCACCTGAGGACAGGACAGAAGAGTTTTAAATGGTGGCCAGAGAGGATGCAATGGGGATTCTGGGACAGGATGCCGTAGGCTGGAGGCTCACTATCACGCAAGGGCAGTACACATTGCATCCCTTGCGTTACAACAGCAGCGCTGAGAGCTTTATTCCTCTCGTTTTGAGGTTTAACAGTGCCGCTTTAAAAGGTCTCTTAAAGCGGAAAAAGTGGCTTGGGAGTCTGTACTGGGAGTGCTCTTATAGCGCTAAAGAGGGGTTTTAGCGCTAAAACAGCCCCAGTCTAACCACAGCCTGAGAGATGTTCTTGTTGCTATTGGTTCCATTGTCTGCCATAGCAATGTCCCTTGGCAGAGGGGAAATCCTGCTCTGCCCCAGCATCCCTGGAATGGAGCATTCAGTTGCTGTGTAAGACAAGCACAGAATCTTTTCAGGTCTGTATATAAGAGCTGAGTCTGAAGCACGCTCAGTGCACATGGACGTCAAAGAACTTAGCTACTAGTTCGAACTGGTATCAGGGGTAGCCTTGTTAGTCTGGATCTGAAAAAGCGACGGTCTTGTAGTACCTAAAATCTGTTAGTATATAAGGTGCTACAAGACTCTTTGTCGCTTTTGTAGTTCTAACTGGTTTCTACTGAGCATGTGGAAACCCGGGTTTTGGTTTGTTTTTTGTTTTGAAGTTTATAGCTTGGTCAGATTTGGGTGAATTTTCATGAAAATCCCTGATATCAGAACACAATCCTCTCTCCAAATTTCAACTCCCTACTCCAAAATATGGAGGCACTAGATCATCTGAGTGAAATAATAATGGGTTTTTTTTTAAATAGCGAAAATATAATTTTCCCTAACCTCATTCTCCCAGCTGGCTGAACCATGTTATCTAAAACTTTTTTAAAAAAATCATCTACAGACAGACATCCGGCATGGAAAACTTCAGCTCAAATGATTAGGTTTGGCAAAGTTATAGGCAAACACTTTGTTTTCAGTTGCTTATCTATAAGTGTTATTAGCTGTGCGACCTATAGTTTGATGACAACAGAAACATGTCTATAAACATACTTGGAATCACTTTTCTTGTTTTCCCTGTTTAGATATAGAAATGATTTGATTCTGGAATTCTGTCATTCAATCTCTCTTCCGTTTCCTATCAGAATCTGTCCTTTTTAGAATCTTATTCTTTAAAACGGAATTATAAAAAGTGTGGATGATTTTTGTGTGTGTGGCTTGCTTTGAGTACAACTACCTGTTCTATATACGTGACTGACTGATGGAGTTGTAGTGTAAAATAACGTAATGAATATTTTATTCAGATAATGGAAGAATCTATCATTGCTGGCATCTGGATATCATGATGGGGTGTTTGGTTTTTTAAAGGAAATAACTAAATATATTAGGATTGGTACTGAAACTATCTTTATGTTAAAAATGTTTTTGTAACTTGATGTATGCATTCTGATTTTTAAATACTGATCTTGAGCGAATAATCAGTGCTAGGATAAATATAACTAACTTTTTTTTATATTACTAATTATACCTATTACAATATTTTTAAATCATTTTGTTAATTTTCTTCATTTTTGGTGTTGGAATACTAATCTTGTAAACAGAGATAAATTTGTAGGATAAACCTCACCTCCCATATGCATCATTTCAGCATCAATTTTCTGCAGAATATCTTTGTAGTTGACACTGGGACATATTAGTTATATCAGACCATCTTGCAGGGCTGTATGTCACAGATGTACTTGATTTATTATTCATAATTATAGGGAAATTGCCATAAGAACCCCCCTTGAAAATAGTCTTGTGTAAACCATTTGTTGTTGTTCCAGCGTGTTCTTTAAGAACCAGAATTATCTTATGACATTGTTTGAGTCAACTTCAGACATGTCTCTTCTCTGACCAATATTGGTAAAATGCATCCTTATATTGTCTTTTTTTTTTAAGAGACTCAGTAAACCATGTAAACTTCAGCTATAGTAAATATAAGAAATCAGTGTTTTCTTCAAACGAGTTCTCTGATAGCACAGCCAAGCGTAATAAATCAAAACTGCTTCCATTCTTACAAATATGTTTTTTAAAAAAATAATAATAATCTGTGTATACATTCAGCAATCCATATCCCGAAAGAAAATAAGACCTCATTACATATTGTATGAATATGGGGAATATATATTTTAACTTGTCATAGATTTCAGGATTTTGAGGCAGGTCTAAAAACCTTGATAGCCGCACTTTCTATGCATGTAAATTCTTCTATGTAAAGATTATCACTTTGGCAAACCTTAGACCAGTGATCCCCAAACTTTTAAGGGTCATGCACCTCCTTACCCTGTCCATGCCCTTCCACAACTGGGGCTGGGAGTAGGACTACAGCTCTGGGGGGGAGGAGAGGAGGAACCAGACAGGGTAAGGGGGCCAAGGCCACAGTTGGGCATGGATCTGGGTCCAGATGTGGGGCTGAGGATGGAGCCACAGCCAGGGGCCAAGGCTGGGGTGGGAGCAGAGCTGTAGCCAGGCTGCAATGGGGGTCTGCAGCCGGGCCCATGACCAGGTGCAGCTCTGCTCCCACCCCCCAGCCTCAGCCCTGGGCCAGGAACACAGCCAAGGCTGGAGATAGGGCTGGGAGCTGGAGCCATAGCTGGGCATGGGACCTGAGCAGCCCTGGGGGCTAGGTGGTGCTCCTTCCCTGCTCCCCCTCCAAGGGGGCTGGCCTGGACCCCTCCATGTCCTCTCACTCCCCCTCTTTCCCCCCGAATATTCGTCCTGGTGTGTCACCCCACAGTGTGGGAACCTCTGCCTTAGACTGTAGTCTCCTGGGAAACCAGTAACAGACATTTGAATGCAATGTTTACACTTACCTTGGATATATTCCTCTAGTTAATAACTTCATACATCATAATAAACTGGCTTCACTGCCTGTTATAGTGGCTTATCATTGGCCTAAACAAAAAATAGTGATGTGTAGACGCTTTTGATTTGTAAAAGGTTGTTCATTATGCTCTCTCTCCTCTTCTTCCCCTTTATAGGAGTATATTAAGGGGGTCTGTGAACCTGAACTAGAAGAAAAGGAACATTATCCAAAGGACATGCACTGCATTTTTGTTGGAGCACAGAGCCTGTTTCTTAACTGTCTTATTCAGGATACCTGTGCTGATATAACAGTGCAGGAAATGGGATTACTTAGTATTAAGGGTGGTGCAGAGGCTGTTGTGATGGCTAGAAGTCATATTCAACAGTTTGTGACGCTCTTTGAAAACAATGAAGGCTTATTAAGTGACAAGGAATCGAACATAAAAAAGCAATTTAAACAATTTGTGGAAGCACATGCAGATAAATATACAATGGACTTGTTGATCTTGCCTAGCTCGCTTAAAAGAGAACTTCTGAATCTTACACAAAGTGATTGTTGTGAAGCAGATGGCAATATTATAGATCTTACTATAGATTCTGAAAGCACACCAGAGTTTTCACAGAACAAAACCCCAAATCTAGCTGCAATGAGTGGAGATGGAAGAACAATTGGGGAGGAAGCAAGAAAAAAAGCTGGAACCCCTGTAACAGAGCTTACAAAACAAATGGACACAGTGTTTTCCAGTACACCAGGAAGGTGTTTTGTTCCTATAAATGGTGTGATTCCATTGGAGGCATCCGTTTCCAAAGAGAGACAGTCATGTAAAAGGAGGTGTTCTGATGCTGAGGAAAGGCTTCCTAAGAAACAGTTTTCATTAGAAAGTGATCAGGAGGGCAAGCCTACTCCATGCAGTAAAGATCCAGATAGGGGTGTAGTTATTGATCTGATTTCTGATAGCTGCAATGTGTCGGATGATCCAAGCTTCTCTATTACAGACTGTGATGAAATTAGTGAGGAAATGGAATACAAGATTCTTGTAAACTTTTTCAGGACCATGGGATATTCCCAAAAAATTGTAGAGAAAGTTATTAGTGAACTGGGACAATCAGTGGAACCATTAATGCTCCTGGAAGCAATAGAAAAGGAAAGTACAAAGTTTCAGAAGGAAAAGGAACAGTCACCACAGATATCTAGAACTGTAAGTGTGCATTCAGGTGGTAATGCAGATCTTTCACAGACTCTGAAAGATAGAGGTTCTAACAGTAAAAATCAATTTAAGCCCAGTCATACTTGCAAGGAAACAAAAAATATAAAACAAAAAAGAGTGAATTCACCACGTGCACAGCCCCGGGAAGAAGACAAGATGCCTCTGACAGACTATAAAAATAAAACTGCTCTTCCATCAACTAAAAATTCAACAGAGCATTATAAACAAGTATATTCGAATTCTTCTGATCAGAGTTCCAGTTCCAGGACAAATGATATAGAGACTGATGGTCTCATACCATCTTTTAACTCTGCACAAGAATTAAAGAAATATGGAACACAGAAAGATGTTGACTTTGTAGCAAGAGGGAGCTCAGACCGAGAGCATGCATCTGTTCAGGCTGAAATTGTAGTTCAGCAAAAATCTGCAGGGTCCTCGAATACGCAGAATAATCATCCTGTTCATGTGGAGAGACCAGGACATTGCAATCCTTCCCAGTTTAGACTCCTCCAGCAACCCTCTTTTGATATCCCAAAACCTGTTGAACATCCTCTTCCAACTTCTGTGTTTCCATCCCAACTGCATGCTCCAAATCTAGAGAGGAAGACCGTGGGACCATACAGTCATCATGCAGATGTTTCAGTTACTGGGGTTCAAAGGTTTATGGATTCTCTGAAAAAGCCCTACAATCTGGAGTTGAAAAATGAACCTGGAAGAGCATATTTAAAACACATCATTATAGATGGAAGCAACGTTGCAATTTCGTAAGTATTACTAGTTTGCTCTACTTCTCTTTATTAAGTGTCAATGAATTTCAAGGTGAAACTGGGAAGAGTGAGCACAGCCTGGGTATAAAAGCTTTTCTTGTTTTGTTTTGTTTTTTGTTTTTGTTTTTTAAATCTTGTTAACTGGCCTCCGTATATTTACTACTTCAGCACAGTTCCCCACCAATATTGTAGTAATGGACCAATTTGATAAGGCGTATAGTGGTGAATTCTGTCCATTGCAAGTGAGCAACATGAACCTCATTAAATTTGCCTATTTAAACTGTAGAAGAAATCACAGTTGAGAATACAGGTATTAAAGTTTCTGTTATAAATATGTGTAGTGTTACTGTCTAATGGTTTCCATGTTCCACTTAGGTGCTTTAGAAAATCTTCTAAATACATACCTCCTAGATGATGCTCAAATACTGTGCTGATGTGAGTGGTATAAGAATAGAAGTCCCATTTCTGTCATGGGTGAAGCAAGTCCCAGAGAAGAGTGTATACGTTTGGGGAAGGGGGCAGGACTCTGACCTTATGCTAAATAGAGCTACGTTCTATTTACTAAAGCTTAACTTTTTTGTATATGATAAAATAGGTGTGAGTTTTTAACTATAATTTTTAATATTTGTAAGTCAATTGAAAAATTAAGTGTTATTCCTTATGGTCTCCCACAGTATTCTTGCCAGCAAATTAAAAAAGTATGGGCTGGATGAATGGACTATAAGGTGGATAGAAGCTGGTTGGATCATTGGGCTCAGCGGGAGTGATCAATAGCTCCATGTCTAGTTGGCAACCAGTGTTAAGTGAAGGTCGGTCCTGGGGCCGCTTTTGTTCAATATCGTTATTAATGATCTGGAGGAAGGCGTGGACTGCACTCTCAGCAAGTTTTCAGATGTCACTAAACTAGGAGGAGTGGTAGATATGCAGGAGGGTAGGGATAGGGTATAGAGCAGGGGTCGGGAACCTATGGCTCGCGAGCCAGATGTGGCTCTTTTGAGCCTGTCATCTGGCTCGCGGCGCTGCTGTGACCGCGAGGCTGGGGGCGGGGGAGGCGGTGTGGTGCGGCTCTGAAAGCGAGGCTGGGGGGCGGGGGAGGCGGTGTGGCACGGCTCTGAAAGCGAGGCTGGGGGGCGTGTCGCTCCTCTCCTTCCCTCGCTGGAGTTGGGTCACAGCAGCGTGACCCAGCGAACAAGTAAGCACGGGAGAGGGGGGGGAGGTAAGCCGTTAGCAAAGGGGCGTTGGGGGGAGGCTTGGCTGG
The DNA here is from genome assembly GCA_032164245.1 of Sternotherus odoratus. NCBI lineage: Eukaryota > Metazoa > Chordata > Testudines > Kinosternidae > Sternotherus > Sternotherus odoratus. The sequence continues at coordinate 20,970,064 of JAVMKO010000014.1, read as the reverse complement.
GAGCGGAGATAAGCCGTTTGCCAGGGAGCATGGAGAGGAGGCTTGACTGGGAGCGGAGATAAGCCGTTTGCAAGGGAGCATGGAGGGGAGGGGAGGCTGGGAGCGGAGATAAGCCGTTTGCAAGGGAGCACGGGGGGGGGGGAGGCTTGGCTGGGAGCGGAGATAAGCCGTTTGCAAGGGAGCACAGGGGGGAGGGGAGGCTGGGAGTGGAGATAAGCCGTTTGCAAGGGAGCACGGGGGGGGGAGGCTTGGCTGGGAGCGGAGATAAGCCGTTTGCAAGGGAGCACAGGGGGGAGGGGAGGCTGGGAGTGGAGATAAGCCGTTTGCCAGGGAGCATGGAGGGGAGGGGAGGCTGGGAGCGGAGATAAGCCGTTTGCCAGGGAGCATGGAGGGGAGGGGAGGCTGGGAGCGGAGATAAGCCGTTTGCAAGGGAGCATGGGGGGAGGCTTGACTGGGAGCGGAGATAAGCCGTTTGCCAGGGAGCATGGAGGGGAGGCAGGGCTGGGAGCAGAGATAAGCCGTTTGCCAGGGAGCACGGAGGGGAGGCAGGGCTGGGAGCAGAGATAAGCCGTTTGCCAGGGAGCACGGAGAGGAGGCTGGGCTGGGAGCAGAGATAAGCCGTTTGCCAGGGAGCACGGAGGGGAGGCAGGGCTGGGAGCAGAGATAAGCCGTTTGCAAGGGAGCATGGAGGGGAGGCTGGGCTGGGAGCAGAGATAAACCGTTTGCAAGGGAGCATGGAGGGGAGGCAGGGCTGGGAGCAGAGATAAACCGTTTGCAAGGGAGCATGGAGGGGAGGCAGGGCTGGGAGCTGAGATAAGCCGTTTGCCAGGGAGCATGGAGGGGAGGCAGGGCTGGGAGCTGAGATAAGCCGTTTGCCAGGGAGCATGGAGAGGAGGCTTGGCTGGGAGCAGAGATAAACCGTTTGCAAGGGAGCATGGAGGGGAGGCAGGGCTGGGAGCTGAGATAAGCCGTTTGCAAGGGAGCATGGAGAGGAGGCTGGGCTGGGAGCAGAGATAAGCCGTTTGCCAGGGAGCATGGAGAGGAGGCTGGGCTGGGAGCAGAGATAAACCGTTTGCAAGGGAGCATGGAGGGGAGGCAGGGCTGGGAGCTGAGATAAGCCGTTTGCAAGGGAGCATGGAGAGGAGACTGGGCTGGGAGCAGAGATAAGCCGTTTGCCAGGGAGCATGGAGAGGAGGCTGGGCTGGGAGCAGAGATAAGCCGTTTGCCAGGGAGCATGGAGGGGAGGCAGGGCTGGGAGCTGAGATAAGCCGTTTGCCAGGGAGCATGGAGAGGAGGCTGGGCTGGGAGCAGAGATAAGCCGTTTGCAAGGGAGCATGGAGGGGAGGCAGGGCTGGGAGCTGAGATAAGCCGTTTGCAAGGGAGCATGGAGAGGAGGCTGGGCTGGGAGCAGAGATAAGCCGTTTGCCAGGGAGCATGGAGAGGAGGCTGGGCTGGGAGCAGAGATAAACCGTTTGCAAGGGAGCATGGAGGGGAGGCAGGGCTGGGAGCTGAGATAAGCCGTTTGCAAGGGAGCATGGAGGGGAGGCTGGGCTGGGAGCAGAGATAAGCCGTTTGCCAGGGAGCATGGAGAGGAGGCTGGGCTGGGAGCAGAGATAAACCGTTTGCAAGGGAGCATGGAGAGGAGGCTGGGCTGGGAGCAGAGATAAGCCGTTTGCAAGGGAGCATGGAGGGGAGGCAGGGCTGGGAGCTGAGATAAGCCGTTTGCAAGGGAGCATGGAGAGGAGGCTGGGCTGGGAGCTGAGATAAGCCGTTTGCAAGGGAGCATGGAGAGGAGGCTGGGCTGGGAGCTGAGATAAGCCGTTTGCAAGGGAGCATGGAGAGGAGGCTGGGCTGGGAGCAGAGATAAACCGTTTGCAAAGCCATCAGCAAATCCATGCAGCACCAGAAGTCGCATTAATGGTAAATAATTATAACAACATTATTTAAATTTTAAATAACTCTCTGAGTCAAAAAGGTTCCCTTCCCCTGATTTAAAAGAATAAATTCAGAGGCTTATTATACTCACATTTACTTGAATTCAGTCTTAAAATATATTATACGGCTCTTACTGAAATAAATTTCCAAATATTTTGCTTTTATGGCTCTCGGAGTCAAAAAGGTTCCTGACCCCTGGTATAGAGGGACCTAGACAAATTAGAGGAGTGGGCCAAAAGAAATTTGATGCAGTTCAACAAGGACAGGTGCAGAGTTCTGCACTTAGGATGGAAGAATCCCATGCACCGCTACAGGCTAGGTACTGAATGGCTAGGCAGCAGTTCTGTAGAAAAGGACCTGGGGGTTACAGTGGACGAGAAGCTGGACATGAGTCAACAGTGTGCCCTTGTTGCCAAGAAGGCTAATGGCTGTATAAGTAGGGGCATTGTCAGCAGATCGAGGGATGTGATTGTTCCCCTCTGTTCGACATTGGTGAGGCCTCATCTGGAGTACTGTGTCCAGTTTTGGGGCCCACACTACAAGAAAGATGTGGAAAAATTTGAGAGTCTAGAGGAGGGCAACAAAAATTATTAGGGGGATGGAGCACATGACTTATGAGGAGAGGCTGCGGGAACTGGGATTGTTTAGTCTACAGAAGAGAAGACTGAACGGGAATTTGATAGCTGCTTTCAATTACAGTAAACCCTCGATTTAATGGACCTCGATTTAACGGACTTTGGATGCAACGGACAAAATTTCTGAGCAAGTCTGATGCATTCCTGATCCATTTCTGGCGGGCTGGCTGCCCGCTCCCGCCCGAATCCCGCCAGCGGGCGGGCTGGCTGACGGTTCCCGGCTGCCGCCCGGGTCCCAGCAGCGGGCGGGCTGCGGAGCCGTCGCCCTGACCCTGTGGCGGTCGGGCTGCTGCTCCGACAGCTCTTTTTTTTATTATTATTAAATAACGGACTTTTTGATTTAACGGACACCCCCTCGCCCGAATTAGTCCGTTAAATGGAGGTTTTACTGTACCTGAAAGGGGGATCCAAAGAGGATGGATCTAGACTGTCCTCAGTGGTACCAGATGACAACAAGGAGTAATGGTCTCCAGTTGCATTGGGAGAGGTTTAGATTGGATATTAGGGCTAGTCTACACTGGGGGGAGGGATTGACTGAAGATACGCAACTTTAGCTACGTGAATAACGTAGCTGAAGTCGGTGTATCTTCAGCGACTTACCTGCCGTCCTCATGGCGGCGGCGGTCAGTGGCATGCTCCCCCATCGACTCCAGCTTGCGCCTTGTGGCAAGCTGGAGTTCCAGAGTCAACAGGGGTGCCACTGGTGATCGATTTATTGCATCTTAACAGGACGCGATAAATTGATCGCCAGAAGATTGCTACCCGCCGATCCAGTGGATAGTGAAGACGTACCCTTAGGAAAAACTTTTTCACTAGGAGGGTGGTGAAGCACTGGAATGGGTTACCTAGGGAGGTGGTGGAATCTCCTTCCTTAGAGGTTCTTAAGGTCAGGCTTGACAAAGCCATGGCTGGGATCATTTAGTTGGGCATTGGTCTTGCTTTGAGCAGGAGGTTGGACTAGATGACCTCCTGAGGTCCCCTCCTGATATTCTATGATGATTGTGAGTCTTGGTTGAGGTGGTGAAGTTAGAGGGTGAGATATTTCCAAGGGAATGCCTTACTGCTAAATGATGAACTAGCTTTTGGTTGAGCCCTCAAGGGTTAACACATTGTTAATGTAGCCTCACACTCTACAAGCAGCATGAATAGAGGGAGGGGAGACAGCGTGGCAGAGAGAGATACACCTTGGGGAGGGGGGAGAGACCTGTTCATTGCCCCTTTAAGCAGGCTGACCCCACTCTTAAGTACATTGTCTTTTTAAGTCTATCAGGAAGGAGCAGGGGGAAAGGGGACACCCTGACACTAGTCCCCCTCTTCTAAGAGCCTCCTGCTTGGGGAGCAGCTCCAAGGAAGAAGGCAGGAACAGTGATTTAGCTGTAACTTAGACGAGGCCTGATTATGGACTTTTAAATTGACCTTTCCTTTAGTTGATCTCATGCACCTTAAACTATGGAATTTGCAAGCAAATGAGTAGTAAAGTGATTACTTGCTTTAGAATTCTTCAGGGCAATGGAATGTGAAAGTGTGATAATCTAGGAACATTTCATTTTTGGGGGGGGGGGAGTGCTGTTTTCCAGGAATCGACTGATTGAGCTTCCTGTTGCTCCAGTGATTAATGCTAAGGTAAGAAGTAACCCTACATACAGTGCTTTGAGTTCCTCTGCAATGAGAACAGAGAAACTGTCAAATATGAAAATAAGTGTCTCATCTTAAAAATCACCAGCAAAAGGTAAAAATTGATTACTTACAGCAAAAATAAAACCAAACCAAACAAACACACCTCTCTCTGGATTAATTTACTCCTAGGAAGGGCTAGACTTCATGTCCTTCTTTAAAACAGACCAGGTGTTTTAAATATGTTGCTTTAAAAGCAGGAAATACTAACTGAAGTGATAAGAAGGACCTAATTATAGCCATAAAACTTAAGGTGGTGACTGAGGTCGGTGTTTGAATAGGACACTTCAGAGAGTAGGCCAGAGTGCTGCCTGTAAGGGTGATTCAAGAAAGTATCCTATGCTGCAGGAAATGCTCTCACTCGATGAAGTGTATACAGCAGGTCTTATTTACTTGTAGCCGTTAAGTCCGAGATGCTGTTGAATAGAATTATTTTAAATCTGTGTCCTAAACAAATGAACTTTAGTTTAATATTTTGCAGAATATGTAAATTTTCCCTGCAATATCAATTGATAGTATTCTTTTATTTCCTGCCCTAGACATTTGGTGTTTCTTTGTGCTGTTAAAAAGCTGGAATATAGTTTCCCATCAGTATCTGTAAATATGTATGTATTTGTATATACATATAGTTAGTTATTGTAGTTAAGGGTATGTATCAGATTTCCAACAAAGTGTTACTTTAGGAGTTCATATGGTAGCTTTTAACTGTATTTCAGTTTGGACTGAAATCTAGAATACAAAACATTAATAAAGAGGACTGATTCTTTAGCCCTCAGTAGGATTAAAATAGGTTATTAATATAAATATCATGGACTGATTTGTTTTGAGTCTGAGAGATGCTACTTTGTGGAGTTCAATGTTTTCTGGTTAGGACATCCTATTAGTCTATAAAATATGGTCTAACTAGTAACAAAAAATAATTAAAGTACTGGTACATTCCCAAAAGTGTAGGTTCTTTCAAGGTTGCTCAGACATCACAGTAGTAAGTTCATTACAGAAACTCTCAGATCTTTTCCTTCACCCTTTTATTCCATCTACTTTATGACAGATTTCTATTTTTCTTTTTCTGCTAATGCTAGCCTGATGACTTCTGTTTCAGGCCACTTATATGCTGATAGTTGAACAGGCCTGGGAGTGTTTCCAGAACTGGCTGCTATCCTCATATCTCATCTCTTGGAACCTTACCCGGGGCCAGAGATGCAGTGCTTTCTGGCATATCTCTAAGAGTATTGTTAAGGTTTCTTATTGTATTTTATCTCAAAAAGGTACTTGTGGCCTCCAGCACTGTAATGCCTGAGCACTTACTTCACTGACAGGCTTTAAGTTCACAGGTGCAAAAGATTCACGCTAAAAGTAGTTGCACATTCTTGCAGTTAGGGAACAAATCTTACTTTCACTAGCCAAATACAACTAATGCATTTTGAAGAGCAAAGATCTAATAATGCTCTCGTAGGCCTCTTTGTAATCAGTCCCGAAACATTTTTTTTTTTTCCAAAAAGGAGGAAGGACTTAGAAAAGCAATTTTTGAGTAAATGAATGTATCTGAGGAAATGCCACAAGCAAAAAGAGGCTGATATCCTGAATGGTCAATGAAGTGAGTTAACCATTTGTTCCAAGATAAATAATTTACCAAATCTATTGTTAGGTAATGTAGAAAGCTTTCAAATACAGTATGTTGCATTCCTTAAAGTATGATGGTTATTAACTAAAGGAGATAATTTGGTAGCTATTATTCTAACTTCAGTTTAAGGACCTATAGATATATCCTCTGAAGAATTAATTTGGATATCAGTCTTGAAAAAGCCAGCATTATAAGGGTTAACTGAAGTACTTGATTAATGCTTCCTGTCACTTGACTGTTGCAGTCCTGGTAGCTCCTACAGGGAAATTCTATATGACATTACTTTGAATAAAAGTACAGTGTTTTTATTACAGTAAATGGCTTTACAAATGAACTATTTCCTCATTGTTCAGATTTTGTTCTTTAGAAAATAGTCATGCAAACTGCAAGTCATAATTATGAGTCATAATTTATCTTAACCTTTTTAGACTGATTTCCCAAACTTGCATTAATGGAAAAGAAATGCAAATTGATGGGGTTATGTAGAAAGTAACAAATCCACCACATCCTCTTTAATCTCTACTTTTTAAAGAAGGAGGATTTTTCTGGAGAAAGAGAATGGGGTTTTATGTAATAGTATGAGCTCAAAATTATGTCAGATGACAAAATGCATTGTTCTTACTAGCACTTATGAAGGTATCAGATACGTCAAAAAAAGATTGTCTAGATGGATTATGCTTGGTGTAAAAACTCTGAAATGACCACTCAATTAACAGTGACTTAAAAATAAAATATCGTTGTGTTCTTAAGTCATTGCTAAAGCTTCACTTCCATACAGACCCTTACTCTTAGGGCTTGTTTTTGTTTCATTGTTATCTCCATCTATAACTTGAGTTTTGCCTCTAACCCAACTCGCATCCACACGAAAATCTAGCTTGAGCTAAGTGGTCCTTTAAGCTCAAGCTTAGCTGGCTGGTCGAGGGAGTGGTACAGGTTGAAGCTGTGTGCTTACTGATGCTCAAGTTTAGGCTATGTCTACACTAGAGAGTTTACAATGGCACAGCTGTGCCATTGTAAGATGTCTCATCAAGACGCTCTATGCCGATGGGAGAGGACTCTCCTGTTGACATAATTAAACCACCCCCAACGAGCAGCAATATCTATGTTGGCAGGAGAAGCTCTTCTGGCAGCATAGCACACTACCACTTATGCCAGCAAAACTGTCATTCATAGGTGTGCTGTATCTGGGAGCAAGCCTCCCAACTGTGGTGGACAGACTTGTGGTGGTGGGGTTTGTGCTAGTGTGCTAAACATAGCTATGTAGCCATTGTGGCTCAGGTTCTCAAGCCTAAATCAAAGCAACACAGCTATTTTTAGTGCGCTAGTCTGAGCCTCATTACTACAAGTCTGTGGATCCGGGGTGGGAGGCTTGCTCCCAGTTGCAATGTAGACTAGCAGTTCACAAACTGTGGGCTGGAACCCCATTGTAATGGGGTTGCTAAGGCTGGCATTAGACTTGCTGGGGTCCGGGACCAAAGTTCGCTCCCCACTGTCTGGGGCCAAAGCTCAAGGGCTTCCGCAGGGGGTAATTGGGCTTGGGTTTTGGCTTTGGCCTCCCACCCAAAGTGATGGGTCTCGGGTGGGCTCAGGCTTCGGTCTCCCCTGCTGGGGTCATGTAGTTACTCTTGTTCTCAGAAGGGGGTCATGGTGCAGTGAATTTTGGGAACTCCTGTTGACTTATCCCGGTACAGTAAAACCTCCATTTAACGGACTAATTCGGGCGAGGGGGTGTCCGTTAAATCAAAAAGTCCGTTATTTAATAATAATAAAAAAATGAGCTGTCGGAGCAGCAGCCCGCCTGCCACAGGGTCGGGGCGGCAGCTCCACAGCCCGCCCACTGCCGGGACCCGGGCACCGGCTGCTGGGAGCCGTCAGCCAGCCCGCCCGGGCACCGGCTGCTGGGAGCCGGGCGGCAGCCAGCCCGCCAGAAATGGATCAGGAATGCATCAGACTTGCTCAGAAATTTTGTCCGTTGCATCCGAAGTCCGTTAAATCGAGGTCCATTAAATCGAGGGTTTACTGTAGTGTGTTCTCCCTAAACCTATTCACAGTGACACCTGCCTTCTTGTTCAGACAGCTGAAAACTTTGAATACAAAACATGCGGCTGAGGAAAGTTAACTAGAAGTAACAGAACCATCAAGTGGTTTAAATGCTTTACTGAGTAACCACCTGATCTTTTGTCAAGTTTGGGCTCTTGATTTGTTTGTTGCAGCCTTGTTGTGTATGGGAAAGGCTTGAAGTTTTTTGGTTTTGTTTAAATCTACATCTTTCTATGTGCTTGAAAGTGGGGTTTTTGAGACTGTCATCTGCACCTCCATCAAATCATACCTCCTCTGTGTGCAATTTTGGCTTCTACCCTAAGATGCACCTCCCACCCCCATGCAACACACTTCTTTGGGAGGAAAATCTCTGTCCATACCTGTTAAACTGAAACTAAGTGGGCATTAGAGTCTAGACATATCTTTTGCCTTTTGTACCCATCCTGGGAGGTATTCTTTTAGGTTATGTCTCTAAGGGCTTGTCTTCATTACGGCGGGGAGGGATCGATGTTTTGGCAGTCGATTTATCGCGTCTCGTCAAGGCGTGATAAATCGATCACCAGCAGCACCCCTGTCAACTCCAGAACTCCAGCTCACCAAAAGGCACAAGCTGGAGTCGACACGGGAGCACGCCGCTGACCGCCACAGCCGTGAAGACGGCAGGTAAATCGGCTGTAGAGACGCCAACTTCAGCTACGTTATTAACGTAGCTGAAATTGCATATCTACAACCAATCCACCCTCCCTCCCCTCCAGTGAAGACCAGCCCTATGGGGGAAAAAGAGGGGTGTGTTTGACATATTAGTGTGCTAAAATCCTGGTTTAGGCAACTTATAGTTTTAACGCTTATTACTTAGTTCCGGTGAACCCTAGAGGAGTGTTACTTCAATCAGCCTAGAGTTTACCTTAACCAGCTAATTTGTATTTAAAACATACCTTTTTTTTCTTAGTGAAGAGAAGACCTTTCAGGTGGACTGTGGGAAACATCCATGCAACCGTAGCACCCTTAAAACAATATTTCTTAAAATAAGAGAGAAAAATCAGAGCAGCATAAAAAATATTTTATCTGGATTCTTTGGAAAAGCCCTGCCATGCTGGCTTCTCTTAGCTTAGCTCTAGAAAAGAAAAAGCCTTACATATTCTAGAAAGCAAGTGCTGTCTCTGACATTGTCCTGCTACTGCTATGTTATGCTGCTTATTATCTTCTCTACCTTGCCTTGCTACGATCTCACCCCAGTTGTAAATACAGACCAAGTTGGGGAACAGCTCCATTCCACAGGACATGAACAAGTGAGAATAAGATGATCCATTAACAACAATTACTTGCTGTCTTTAAAAAGCCTACTCAGCTCAAGTACCACACTTCACAATTCAGCTTGTTGAGCAGTGCCCCTTTTACCCAGGCTTCGTTATTTCTTATTGTTTATTACAGTATTGCCTAAAGTCCAACTAAGAACAGGGGAATGGAGACGGGGAGCATTGTGCCAGGCATTATACAAATCCAATACTCTGTTGTCTCTGCCTCGAAGAGCATAGTCTCAACCGCCAAGACAGATGCAAGGTGGAGGAAGGGGTAGAACACAAGCCATTTAAATTCTTTATCAGTTTTCTCCTATCAGTTATAAATTGATAACCTTAGACCCTTTTCCCCAATCCTTCCTACATTTATACATAATAAAGCAGCAAAAATGCCCCTTCCCTATTTTTGCACACAGATCACCTTTAAGGAAGATGCACTCTCTTTATCACTGCACATTTTGCCTGCCTGCCAGGTCCATGAGTCTTGAGGGTGACGAGCTGCTGCTCTAAGACTTCTGCCTGGACAGTTTGATTACATGAGAGAGATTGTAAGTCTGTTGTTCAAATGCATGTGGCAAAAATCATTCATTTTTGTCTTTTTTTTTTTTTTTTTTTTTTTTTTTAAAGCCTTGCAACAAGAGAGACTGCAGGAGAGGCATAACTTACAGTTGTAGGAGTCACTGTCTCTGCTGTTTTCTGTGTCCTCCAAATTCTACACTCTACTAAATAAAAATTACCCTCTTACAAAAATAGTCATAATGTGAACTAATGTGTTCTTTGATAACCGAGTTTCTGCTAAACAAGCATCAGTAGCAAAGACCCAAATGTCAAAAGCCAACAAGACTATTCAGGTGCTAAAATTATCAAGCATAGGTGGTTGTGGTTTTTTTTGTTTGTTGGTTTTTAAGGTTGCACATTATGGTGTAAAAGTAAGGGTTTTCTGTGGGGGTTAACTCTTTGGCAGTTACATTACTTTATTTAAATGTTGTTGGTTGTTGTGTGAAGCACACACACTACTATTTCTGTCTGGAAAAAGTGCTGCACAAACATGTTCTTTTACATAAATGGGGCCACATTTTTTCTCATTTACAGGTCAAATATAATTAGTGGTCTGTCTATCCTTCCCCTTTCCCTTCAGCCCCTTTCAAAAAATCTGATCTCAGATTGAAGTAGATGGCATCAAAAATATAAAGCAAGAAAGAAATTTAGACAAAGGAGGTGTTCAATATTACTGGGGATTAAAGTGTGGTATAGACATTTAAATTAGGATGTCTGCTAGCAGGTCGTATTTGAGAAGTTGGTTATTTAGTTAATCTAAACTAGTTGTTCAAGGAATAAGTGTAGACTTCAGAACATTTAGCGTATGTCCATGCTGCAGCGGGGAGGTGTGAGTACAGTAGCTTTGATCTAGCTAGCTTGCTAAAAATAGCAGTGAAGACATGGAAGTGCACAGTATTGCCAATTTCACATAGCAGCAAGACCACAGACAAACCCTGAAAAGTCACTAAATGTAGCTGTTTAAGCACTCAAAAGGAGTCAAAAATAAATTTTGAGAGAAATTTAGAGATCTCTCTCTCGCTCTACCTATATATACACACCCACATGGGTATAATCACAAAATCATTCACAAGCAGCTCAGTGGTGTTAAGATCTCTTCCATGCTCTTTTTACTACATTCTGTTGCACGCCAGCAGCATTGACAACAGTACAGTCATCATCAGGAGGGTGCCCTCTGCTCATTGGAAAGAGTACTCTATACACTGCAGTCCAGCTTAGCTGTGGTTGGTTAATTTCAGCTGAGCCCCCCCTTTCTTGCCAGCCTGGATTTGAGTTGACAGGGTAATGAAAGGGAGAGCCAAGATCCAGGGGGATGAGGGCATTCTTTTGACCTGAGCTCAGTGCTGCACGGAGCCAAGAAAGTAGACTTAAAAACAAAAATCCCCTAGCCATACCCTTTCCCCCGTTTCCAGGGTTTCATTTCTTAAAAACAGCTAGGCAGCTAACTGCAGGCCAAGTCAGGGAAAGAAATAAAGGGGAACCTAAATCAAGCTAGTGCCACCTTTGATCCTATAGTAAGGACTTCATCACTGGGGGCACAGTGCCTCCCCTCCCCTGCCCCATTGGGGCACATGGCCCTGTATTGTCCCACCCCACCTTCCATCTTTGCAGCTCTCCTCGCTGGCTAACCTACCTCCTCCACTGTTTCATTAGCCATATTTCCCTGCATCACAGGGTGTACTACCTATTACAGAGCAGCGAGAAAGAACAGTTGGGTAAAAATAAGCCGTGGCAAATGTGCTGCTTTCTCCAAAGTGTGCCTGGCTTTAGCAAAGTATCTAATTAGCCTCCACAAACTTCTTTTCCTCACCTGCAGATTACAGTGATCTCAGCCCAAGAAGCCCTGGAATATGATTCCTTCTGAGGGCATGCTCAACTGAAACATGATGTTATTGACTTGGTGTGCAACAGAATGTAGTAAGAACAGCATGGAATGGATTTTATTAACACTATTGAGCTGCTTGGGAATTATTTGGTGACTATACAGGGTGGTGACTTTTCTCTGAATGTCATTGTAAGTGGCAGTGAAAGTCGGTAGATTTGTCACTGGTCACTTTGACACTTACTTTCTCACTAGGGAAACCAAAAAGTCATTTGGGGCTTGTCTACACTGATATTTTATAGCATTCTAACTTGCTGGTTCAGGAGTGTGCAAAATCAACCCCCTGGGCACAGCAAGTCTAAGCACTTTAAAGTGCTAGTGTGGACAGGCTCCGAGTGCTGGGAGCCGTGCTCCCAGTGCTCGGAGCTAATCCCCTGGTGGAGGTGGATTACCAGGAATTCTGGGAGACCTCTCTCCCAGCGCTCATGTGTGACCACACTTGCACTTCAAAGTGCTGCCACAGGAGCATTCCCGCAACAGTGCTTTGAAGTTTCAAGTGCCCTAAATCTAGTGACAAAGCAGCTAAATTGGCACTAGCCACTGGAGTGAAGCTCCTCTGGGACTTTCAGTATATATTCAGGCAGCTAATCAATGTCGTTGCCCATGGTGCTGTGGCTTGGTGATATTGTTAGTGAGATAACTAGATCAAAGTAGCTCAGGTGTGCCTACCTGTGCTGCATCACATCTCCCAGTTGCAGTGTAGACATATCCTAAATAATGAATATGAATAAAGAATAATGCAGGCCTGCTGCCTTATTTCTGAGCTCCCCGATCTGAAATGCCTATGATCTACAATGTGTTTAGTTCTTGTATTATGCAGATCATTTTACGTTCTCTTGGTATCTGCCTGATTTGAAAACTTGAAATGTGTGCTGAAATGTCTGCTGCCCTCCTTTCTATTCAGAGTGATGTTTTCATTCAATTACTTCCCTATCAATTTAAATTCTGTTGAACCTGTTATAATCTGAACTTGCTGTCTTTACTCTGTGTGTGGCTCTATTCCTATAAATCTGGCTTCTGATCTGTAGAAGGGTATGAAACAGTGATTTTTAAAATTTAAACTGGTGTTAGTCTTGTTTAATTTGTCTCATAAACTTTCAGTGAGATTTTGTTTTGTTATGTAAGGAGATCTCTCTCTTTCTGCTGCTATTTTTCTTCCCTTTGCCCAGTTCTCTTACCTAGTTCAGTTCTTGAAATTGGGTGGACTGCTAATTGGCCTCTGCAGCTTTTTCATTTGGGAAGTTGGATGCTGGAAATCATGGCTTCTGGAATAAAAACTTAAATTCTGCTCAATGTTTGCCAATTTGACTTACACTGGATACTGTTCCATTCATTTTTGCTGAACTGCCTTGGTTTCTTTTGCATGTGAAAGCATTATTATTCCTATCTATTTACATCCCATCCCTAGTTGGAATTTTTTGAACAGCTGAGTCTAATCATTTTCAAAAGTAACTTTAGTAGGAGATAAAAATTCAAGTACTGAGCTTTTATGCTCAGGGTTCAATATTTATTTTAACTGTAGCCAGTTTTATAATCCACACTGTAATTGCTTTGTGTTATCACCAACCCTTGTTAAAGTCTGTAATAAGTAATATTCCTCTGGACTATGATCATATAGTTATAAATACTTTAAACATTTTTAGTTGAAGGATTTACCCACGGACTTGGGAATCAAAGTCTTATGTGCCAATTTTCATTTCTTAACTTCCATCAGGTCTTGCCATGGAAGAAAACATCTTAACTTCTGGTAAATTGACCTGTATCTTCCATGTTAGGCTAGTTCCATGCTTTCTTGGTTTGCTTTCCTTTATTAGAGCCACTCAGCTGGGTCACAAAAATAGGAAAGCATTACTATTTTATTACTGTTGTAGTTTATCTGAAGTGCAAAAAATTCAGAAAGCTTAGCCTTAAGGTATTATATCATCCATTGATCTTGCTAAAAATTAGTAGCCCAATGTAATTGGTAGGAAAGGAGTGAAGGGCCTTCTGTTTCCCAAACTCAATATCTGCTATTCAAAGGAATCTAATAAGGCATGTCCTCACATCTGGCCCTCCCGGTGCAATATGTTTTGGTGCCAACTGGAGAAAAGGTGGGTCTGGTGCTTTTCAGCACAATACTTGTTTTCATTTAATTATTTGTATATAGATCATTTTAATCTGTAACTGATAGCTAATCATAAAACTAGAATATGCTTCAACTTTGGAAGTTCTCAGCAGGTGGATTCATCAGAAGGGCCTGGTCCCTGCCCATGACTGATGGCTGTAGTTTTGCCTACAAAACTTGAAGCAGGCTAATCTGTGTATTTTTCTTGCTTTGAGGGAGGAGTCTGGTAATATGGCAGAAGAGTTGCTTTTTTCTTTTTTGCACTTAAACTCTCTTCCTTATATGGACGACCTTGTATGTAACTAGAGCAATAAGCGTCCTTTATTTTTTGATGGTGGTGTATTTGGTGCTGTAGTGCAAGATATAACTTCACCACAACACGTTGAATTTATTCAACATTCATAGTTGTACAACTCAATGTAAACCAATCTCACTTGTTTTTTTTATAGTCATGGTCTACACAAATTCTTCTCCTGTCGAGGAATTGCAATAGCTGTTGATTACTTTTGGAAACGTGGCCACAGAAATATTACTGTGTTTGTTCCACAGTGGAGAACAAAACGTGATCCTAACATTAAAGGTGAGGCAAATAATGTCCTTCTTTCTTTTCTTTTGGATTCAATCTAATTAGCTCTCTTTCCAAGTTCAGCTCCTGATATTTGGGGCCTGTCATAAAAATGTAATTGATAAATAACCTCAATTTGAATTGCTAAGTAATTGACATTTCTATTAAGTTTTACATTTATCTGAATTTTATTGAATCACTTGACAATATCCAGTTAGGTGGTGGTATACTTTATTTTGTAATACGGTATAGAAATTAGCCTCCCATAAATATCAAAATATTTCTTGAATTAGTGCAGTTCAAAAGTAGTCAGTTATTACTGTTCAGCATCTTACATTTGGGTATTTAGAGAAATCTGTCAAGGTTTGCTCAACAGTGTTGCAGACCATTTTTTGAAAAGCTGATATTTATTTCACTGTCGTGAAGACCCTGAGGATGCATCTTTATCAGAAAAAATATATTCTTACCTCGAGTTAGCTAAGTACAGTAACTAAAGTACAGTCTTAGGCAGTTTGTAGGGTCATACAAGTTAACAGGTTGAGTTAAACCTTAGGTGCTCCCATAGTCTTTAACTTGACCTAACTTGTGTGAAAACTACAAACTGCCTTGTCTTTACTAGGTTTTTAACTCGTGGTAGCTAATGTGAGTTAGCACATCTTTTTCCTAGTGAAGGCAGGGCCTTAATGCTTACAAGTCCTTAAACTTACAGCTTCACTTTTATTCCACTAATCGCAGCCTTTTAAAATCATTCTCATCTCTTCAATAACTTTACATTTTTAAAGTTATTTATAAGACTGAGCTAGTTCATCTTTGAGACCGTTCTGTGAAGTAAAGAAGCAGTAGCTTCACTTTAATTAGGAAAATTTAAAAAACTCAGTTAATGGGACTTTTGGGTGCTCACCATCACTGAAAATCAAGCTACCTGTTAAGGTACCTAACTTTAAGCACTCTAGTTTGAAATGTTTTTAATCTAAATGACCTGTGACAAATGGAGATGGGTTTTAGAGAGAGGTTAAAATTGGGGAACTTGTGGGCTATTGGCTTCATCCACGTCAGATTTACCAGCAGATCAGTAGGTACCATTCTCAGAGAAGATTAGCTGTTTTGCGTGTTACATAGAGTAGATGTAAATTCTGAAAATAAACACTTTAAAGAAGAAAGCCTTTAAAACTGAATGTTTCTTTTACCCTTTTAACAGAGCAGCATTTCTTAACACAGCTCCAGGATGTTGGAATATTGTCTCTAACTCCTGCAAGGGTGGTATTGGGAGCACGAATTGCTGCTCATGATGACAGGTATGAAATATGGAAAGATACACAATGACTGTCACACCTCAAGACTGATATTGTGAGATAGCCATTAACCGGGAGAGCCAAGCACCAATTTTATGTCTGAGGTGTTCCAAATCTTTGTGTGCAACTGTGGTGTATCTACCCTATCAGGGATCATTATTTAAATGACCTTCACTCCCTTGTACACCTTCTGCTTTCAGAATGTCAGCAAGGCCAGTATTTTTAGTGGCATTATATGTAGCCAAAATCGTAGCAACTTTAAACTATTATCATTCATCCTTGCATGACGTGAGTATTCTGTATAACTTGGTAGCTTCTCTCATTAAAACTTGGCATGAATTTTAGTCCTCACTGAGGACAAGTGTCTGACAAGTTTTGTATAAATCGCTTGCTGGTTTACTAACCTATATAATTCATTGAGTTGTGGAGACTGAATACACATATGTATCTGGATCTGTGCTCATTGAAATAACATAAACTACTGAAGAGGGAGTTTTTGCCTGACTTTTTTTCTACCTTTCAGCCTCTAAAATGGCGTGGAAGAGACAAGAGATTGTTATCTTGGGCTTGAGTTCCATAGGGTTCATATGTTCAAATGTTGACTCTGTAAGAATTGCTGCACTCGAGGTAATCATAGCCCTAGTATAGCTAGGTAAACTATACACAAAGGAAGTTTAATGTCAAACTTGCATCCTGGTTTTATTTAGAAACTCATCAACAAAATACCATAATTATTTTAAACACCACCTCCAGCCTTGAAGTTCTGGGGAAGTCTTTCAACCAGATCTGACTAACTTATCACAAGTGGGGAGTTTCTTAATCATTGAATGATTTCCACTAAAGTCTCTCAATGCCAGGCCACTAGTTAGAAGAGCATGCTAGAAAAGTTTCTTTTATCAGCTAACCATTTAAAATTTGCCAAAGACAAGCAGCTGCAGCTCTGAACTAGCCATATAGAAGCTAGTTTTTTTGCTGCATCTTCCTCCCTCCCACTTGGTAAGCAATCAGCTTTTTGTTTTTCTATGGACTAAGGAGATGGCATGTTCTTGCACATAGCGCATGGCTGATGTCGTTGAATATGCACTCTAGCCATCATGTACTCATTGAACATGAAAATAAAATTAGTAGTTCTTAAAAATAAATAGCCCAAAACACCTCCATTCATGCAATGTTATGTCAGAAAATTAAAAGGTACAAAAAGTAGGCAATCCATAGTTCCCACTGTAGTTCTTTTAGGCTCAATGTTTTATCATCTCACAGACTTTAATATTTAATGCTTTAAAATAAAACTGCATTTATTATAATACAAAATGCTGTATACTTTCAATGGAAAGACTTCTGATTGCTTTGGAAATCAGAGTATCACATTATTTACATTGAATCTGTGTTCAAGGTACGTGTAAGCAAAACTTTGAGAATAATTTATTCTTTTAAAACTCTGTACATCCAAAATAATTCATAATTGGTGTTTTTAAATATCAAAAAGTGGGATTGTTTATTTCCAGAGGAATAAACAACTTGTGTACTTTCAAGGGGGTCCCTGTATTTCTTGAATTAACATATCAGTAATAAAAACTTCATTAATTTTAATCATATAATTTATGAAAAGGATATATTACTCATTGATAAGAGCTGATGAAACAGGCAAGCATAGAGGCAGTAATGCAATGGGGCTGAAGTAGTATCCTGCTGCACAAGGGGACACAGCAGATTAGCCAAAAGAGAATGTCTGGCAATCGACTTAGGTTGAATTGTGTCGTGAACTTTCAACTTCACTGGTTTATTAGACATGCAGCTTTATTTACCTCTACATACACGTTTTGTAAACCTGTAATTCAACATTGTAAACCTGCAATTTGGTTAGCATGTCTATGATAACCACCAGCACCAAAGACTTAACTTAAAAACCTGCCTGAGTAAGTTCTGCTTGCAGTCAGCTGAGGCTTGGGATTCTTTTTTTTTTTTTTTTTGGTTGGTTGGTTGGTTGGTTGGTTGAGGGCAACCAGTTCCTCTTTATAAAAACTTTAAAACAGGTGTTTTCATTAACCGCACTGTCAGATTAGGGAAGGCTCCTCTTGTATGACTGTGGTGCTTGTTTTCTAGCTGATGTGAATGGCTTTGTCCAGAACTAAACTGAAAAAATATTTTAACTGTCTTTAAAATAATTGCTGTAGGTTTTTGCTGCATCTTGCTGATAAAACTGGCGGCATTATTGTTACCAATGATAATTTCAGAGAATTTGTGACGGAATCATTTTCTTGGAGAGAGATTATTCAAAAGAGGTAATTATGTGGATTTCTACAAACCCGAAAAGTCTTATCCTTATGCTCTAGATGCCCTTAATACCATTTTTAAAATAATGCCGTGACATAAATTTTAGCAATACCATACAACATAGCCCCTCACCTGACATCCTGCTCCAACTCCTCACCCCCCACCCCCCACCCCCGTTTTCAAACATTTGGGGGGCAAAAAAGCACATCTGAAAGTAATCCTTATTTGGGCTGTTTTAGACTGAGGTGGGAACAAAATTTAAAGCTGTGCCTTCCCCCTCTTCTCCAAGACATCCTGGCAGTAGCCCTCCCATTGAAGATGCATGATTACATAAGCTTGAGAACCTTTGCTAATCTCAGCTATGATACTTCAGCATAGGGAGCAAGGCAGTTTGTCAGATAAGTAAGTTCAAAGCATTTAAGGCTTTGCTGGTCAAAACCAGTAGCTTAGTTTCTGGATGGAATTTCACAGAGCACTGACCTCAGATTCTTGCAGTGAGATACTCCATTTACCAGCTGGGTCATTGCATGCTGCAGAATCTTTAGTTTAAGGGTGGTTTTAAGGAGTCACCCTTTGTAGAGTTCACTGCAGTAGTTTAATCATGAAGTGACAAAGGCATGTTGTAAATACCCATTTTGGTGCTTCTGTATTGTACCTTTCTCCTTTTAGTGAAAACAATATTATGGGCAATGCCATTTTATTAATTCCAACACTTCGTTGATGATTTTTCCCATAGACCTTTTGTATTGGCTTTCTAGTTTGAACATGGTGTTTTTTGTCAAACTGTTCCAATACACATTGCAACCTCCTTCAACAATTAATTTTTAGTTTTTTAACGTTATGTAAACAAAGTCTGAAATCTAAATGTAAAATCTTAAAGATTAGGTGTCTCATATTAAATTTAAATGACACACCAGTTATTCCATTTTCATTCAGGGTCTAATCACAAATAATTGAAAGAATCCAACTGGCTTCAGTAGACTTTGCAATGGGCCTTATGGTCTATTCAGAAAACAAAATACTAATAAGTAGTTTTTATTAGAGGGTTTAAATAGGAAGGTGAAATAATCTCTTCCACTATTGTATTTGAAATTTGTGTTTAGTGTATATAAACACAGGAAGTTCTGATTACTTTAATGCTAAGGATTGACAACCAACTAATTTTAAATAAAAAAATCTTCACACAAGACTAGTCACCATTTAGTGCCTGTCTCCTGGAGACACTCTGTTGTGTTTTGGTCACATATCCCAATCAGCTGTGTGGCTTGCGATGCTGATATAGGAGTCTTGAGCTAATCATTTGAATACATGGACATGGAAGGAGAGTTTAAGCAAGTATAATATAATAAAGTCTTCTGTAGTCCTTTCTCTCTCTCTTGTTTTGCCGTGGCCCAGACCTTCCAGTTTAAGAACCTGTTGTAGTCAGGAATAGCGGTTGGATTTTCATTTCCATATAATCCATGATTTTGGAAGGGAATGTCATTTTTAGCTATAGCAGAATAGAAGTTCATTGATCAGACTGCACTGATTCTGGCTATGAAATTAGGTGGTTAATTCTACACATTGGAAGTGGGAGGTTGAAAAAACGAATTGCATTGGTAGAGCGATTTCATTACTATTTACTGTTGCAGGTTGCTCCCATACACATTTGTTGGGGACATTTTCATGGTTCCTGATGATCCTTTGGGAAGAAGTGGACCTAGATTAGAGGACTTCCTTCAGAGTGAAAGCTGTTTTAGGTACATCAGTCTCTTCATTTTGCCTTGAGAGCCAAGGCTTACAACGGGCAATAAATGTTTTAACTGAAACCTGAAGCAATTTACTTGTATAAAGAAAGTCACAATGTACAGTTTGAAAAGTATATTAACAGCACAAGCTCTAAAGAATTAATAACTTTACAGGAAAAAAATTGTTACTTTAGTCTGTTCAAAAAGTGGCGGTGACGTTGCATGCATCATCTAACCAGGATCTCTCAATAAGCAACTGCCTCAGTAACGTCCTCTTGAAGTTTGATTGTGGTGGTGGTCACATAAATGTTGGTATTACACAAACCTATGATGCATTACTAATGACTCTCTTTCATAAGAAATAGAATGAGTTGATCTAAATATATCCTTGATTACCCTTTACTGATCAGCGTTTGGATGGTAGGAGCACTATAGAAAAATCTAAGATAAATAGACATATTAATGGTATATTCTGCACATGGGAGATGCACAACTTTTTTCCTATTTCTATTTTCATTTTCCAAGCTACCCTCAGGTTACTACATCATACTAACAATGCCTGCCAAGACTTTGAGAACTAAAATCATCTCATTTTTTATCTTTATTTTTGTTTTAAAATGTGGAGATTTAAATTTACTACAATAATTTAGAAAGCTATTAAAAATCAGATCTTCCTTTATATTCCTACAAAGTCATGAATTCAAACTTTAGTCTCTAAATCAGTGAAATGAATGCAGCTTCTTGAACAGATAAGTAGTGGCAGTATTGTCAGCATTTGGAATAGAAAGAGCCCTGATTTGGGGGTTCTTGGCACTTAACCTTAAAGCCTGAAATAAAAATACTACAGTATTTATATTGATGATGATGATGATAATAATAAACACGTATCTCTTTGAAAATATGAGTTTCATTAGAGATATCAAGATTAAAAATAGTTGCTGGCTGATTTTCAGCCATCAAACTGGTTAACTTAATAGTATTTTTATCCATCTCTACTATAACTAAGTACTATTGAAGTTTACATGGCATTTTGTAAAAATGTTAAACTGATTACTTGAATGTTTTGCAGTATGTTGAGCACTCTTTACCTGTCTAAAACGTGCATCATCGCCAGTCCTATCTAATGCTAATCCTTGTTACTATTTCTTAGATTTCAGATTTGAAGTCCCTTATCTAGACTGTTGTGCTAACTGTTTTGTATCACTTTTGTATCACCTTGATGGAATCATGTGAACTGCATCTTTTTAATCAAAAAAAAATCTGAATACTAGACTGTAGGGCAGGGGTGGGGAACCTCCGGCCCGCGGGCCTTATACGGCCTGCCAAATCATTTTGTCCGGCCCGCGGCTGCCGGCCGGGGGCGGCTCCGCGCAGGGGCCGGGAAGCGCCGTGCGGGCCGCAGGGGCCGGGAAGTGCCGCGCGGGCCGCCGGCCGGGCGGCAAAACGAGGAGCCGATGGTCGGGGGGGGGGGAGGGAAGGAGGTTTGGTGGGGGGGAGGCTGGACTGGGCGGGTCAGGCAGGCGGCAGGACCCTGGCTGGCAAGGGGCCAGTGGGGGAAACCCCAAAGCAGTGCAGGGCTAAGCACTCTGCCTGCCACTGCTTTGGGGTTTCCCCCGCTGGCCTCTTGCCAGCTGGGGTCTCAGCTCCTGTTGCCAGCCTGGGCTTCCGGGGGAGCGGCCTGCGAATTACATTATAAATGTCAAAATGGCCCTTGGCAGAAAAAAGGTTCCCCACCCCTGTTGTAGGGGTTCAGAGGCTTTATTTTGCCTACACTTTTTATACTTGAAACAGTACCACCTCTTCCTTAATTTACCAGAGTTTTCACTTTTGTTCTATAGAGATTTTCCACTAGCACAAATAACTCTACCGACTGGGGGACTGCATTCTTCTGCGACCTCACACTTCATGCCGATACCCAAGTCATGCAGTAATAATAAACAACCTATGAACCAAGTACATGGTGGTCCTCCATCTGCCTGGCTTCCATTTGAACCAAACTTGCCAAATGTACAGACTGGTCTAACAATTCCACCACAAAGATCTACTACAGAAACAATACAACTAAGGGAAGCATTGATAAAAATATTTCCTGATTCTGAGCAAAGACAGAAGATTGATCGAATACTAGTTGAACATCCATTCATGAGAGACCTTAATGCATTATCTGCCATGGTGCTTGACTGAGTACGATACGGGGGTCTTTCATTGCAACTGATCCATCTAGACTTTGAATGTCCGTGTGAAGAAACATTTTGCTCAGTGTCATGTCACTTTTTGAATATTCAAAAAATAATACTTTTATTTGTATAAAAAGATATGAACAATTTTTGTGCATATTCATAGGGCTTTTAAACATCAACCTTTTTTGGTAAATTAAGTTATTCTGCTATTACAGATTTGTATTAACATTTTCTGTGAAAGGAAACAAAACTTTTCTTCTGCCTCCTTGGAATTGTTTATTAAAGTAGTAGCAATTCACTTTAGAATAGTGTATTTGCACTCGTTTCTTAATTATACTTAAGGGGAGAAAAGGTCATGTTTGACACATGCTCAGATTATAGAAAATTTATTTTAAAATATAAGCTGAAATGGCACCTTTAACACGGTTTACCATCAGGGGATGTATTTGCCAGATGTATGTACATACTTTCATTAGGATTAAGTACACACCTTCAGGTAATTTTTTTTTTCCAGTGGGTTGTAATTGCTTGTATTACAAGCCACTTGTAATACTGTATAGTAGAAGTAATGCCACTAGGTGACATCTTGTACACATTAGTTTGTAATGACTAAGAAAAGTTTCCAAGTTAATTCAAAAATGCCAGTTCATATAATCAAAAGAGCAGACAAGCAAAGAGAACTAAATTGATGACTGAGATAGTGCTATTGTGGCACCATTTATGGAATAAATAGTGAGAGGGCTGCTGAACATAATTTAAATAATTGTGTTACATATTTCACATAAAAATCTTACAGGAAAGTATTCTGCTATGCAGGAGGCCAGGAAATAAACATTAGTCTGCACACATGGATGGGATTTTGGTGCTCAGGTAGTTCTAAAATAACTTCATTCTTAAACTGAAATTATTCATCCTGCTAATCCATATTGGGGGTTAATACCTTAGACTGTTTCCATAAAAGCTGTTAAAATAGAAATGTACATCCACAAGCCACAATAACAAAATTAATGCTTTTAAAAGAACCACCACACTTTGAAAGTGCCATATAACTGAATTTTTTTTTAATGGTCAGAAAAGGTCTCTTTGACCAAAAAAGAGAGAGAGAAAGAAAAAGCTTTACACTATTTTGCCCAATACTTTTCATATAAAACTTTCTATTTATGTTCAGTTTTAGTTGTTAATACTGTGATCTCAACCTAGTTACTGAAAATGAAACTATTCTGTCCTATACCTAATTACCAGTTCTTAACTCGTTCTTGACTGTTCTTACAAACTGTATTTATTGCTGAGTTGTTGGTGACTAGAACTTCCCACAGCTAACAGAGTCTGTTCATAAAATCTTGGCCCTGTACCTGAGGGCGGATTTGGATTGGTGTGCTGCTCCCACCGGGGAAGCTATACAAGGTGCATAAAACAGGAGGCAGGTGGTGTCAGAGGAAACACTGAGCCTCAAAGCATTGTTGGAACCAGTAGATCTAATTACTCTAACTACACAGCAGCAGTTTGGTTTAAACTGAAGAAAAGGAGTTTGCTCACAACTTTTCTCTAGGCTTTTTTAAATTTACGTGAATTAACTGAAGGAAAATTGTGCAATGATTTACCAAATCTTCTGATTTTTATTTATTGATTGATTGATTTTTTTTTTTTTTTTTTTGAGTGATGTTAGAAACTCCAGCCCTCTGCCTGCCCCATTTGCCCAGCTCCTGGGCCGGAATAACCAATCAGAGTTTCTGCAGGCAGAGCTCTCTTGTCCCTCCCCATAGCAACCCAAAGCAATTCTTTGAGAGAGGTGGGGCTGGAATGGAGAGTTAGGGTACGTCTTCACTACAGCAGTAGGTCGATTTCCCTTAAGTCGATTTTTTAAAGCAGACTATATAGAGTCAATTTTGTGCGTCCCTACAAAGCACAGCAGGTCGACAGTGTCTGTCCTTACAACTTTTGCAAGGGTCGACATACACTGGGTACATTGCACTGGGGGTAGATATCCCACCGTGCCGGGAGTCCCCAGCAGGCACCACCTTTTGGGGCAACTGGGCACGCTCCCCAGGGGACCAGCCACCAGTCCGAGCAGCTCCGTGGCCCCCCCCCCCCCCGCCCGCCTGAGCAGCCCTGCGCCAGCTCCCCTCCCCCCCCGCCCGAGCAGTTCCGCGCCGGCTCCCCGCCCGCCCGAGCAGCTCAGTGAACCCCCTGTGCCCGCCCGAGCAGCCCCGCGCCGGCTCCCCCCGCCTGAGCAGCTCTGCAGACCCACCCCCCCGTGCCCGTCCGTGGACCCCCTCGCCCGCCCGAGCAGCCCCGCACCGGCTCCCGCCGCCCGAGCAGCTCCGCGGACCCCCCCCCATGCCCGCCCGAGCAGCTCCGCGGACCCCCCCGTGCCCGCCCGAGCAGCTCCGCGGACCCCCCCGTGCCCGCCCGAGCAGCTCCGCGGACCCCCCGTGCCCGCCCGAGCAGCTCCGCGCTGGCTCCCCCTGCCCGCCCGCCCGAGCAGCTCCGCTCCGGCTCCCGCCGCCCGAGCAGCTCCGCGGACCCCCCCCCATGCCCGCCCGAGCAGCTCCGCGGACCCCCCTGTGCCCGCCCGAGCAGCTCTGCGGACCCCCCCGTGCCCGCCCGAGCAGCTCCGCGGACCCCCCGTGCCCGCCCGAGCAGCTCCGCGCTGGCTCCCCCTGCCCGCCCGCCCGAGCAGCTCCGCGCCGGCTCCCCCTGCCCGCCCGCCCGAGCAGCTCCGCGGACCTCTGCTCAGGCAGGCCGGGGGGTCCGCGGACCTGCTTGGGCGGGCGGGCGGGGGGGAGCCGGAGCGGAGCTGCTCGGGTGGGCACGGGGGGGTCCGCGGAGCTGCTCGGGTAGGCGAGGGGGGTCCGCGGAGCTGCTCGGGCGGGCGAGGGGGGTCCGCGGAGCTGCTCGGGCGGGCGAGGGGGGTCCGCGGAGCTGCTCGGGTGGGCGACGGGGGTCCACGGAGCTGCTCGGGCGGGCGGGGATCCGGCGCGGAGCTGCTCGGGCGGGCGAGGGGGTCCACGGAGCTGCTCGGGTGGGTGAGGGGGTCCACGGAGCTGCTCGGGCGGGCGAGGGGGTCCACGGACCTGCTCGGGTGGCTTGATGACTGTGCAATTTGTGCCATGTTGTGGTTCCCATAGCAACCATAGTGAAATTCTTTCCTGTATTGCATGTAAAATCTCAGTCCTAACAGGGTCAGTGTAGATTGCATTTCATTTCTTCTTTGTAAGGAGGCCCACAGATCCTTCACAGTGGGGCTCTCCTCTACACAGTCTTGGAGGCAGACCACAGCCGTCAGTCAGAGGCAGAGGGGGTGTGACTCCACCTCAAAAACCTCCTACTTCTGGCTGGCTCTCCAGCTGCAAAGAGGGAGACCAGCTATTCCCTGCTGCAGAGCAAATTTAAGAAGAAAAAGCTTAAAAGTTTCATGTCCGAGAGGATCACCTACTCCCAGGGACGCCCTACGCTCCCCTAGAAGGAGTGCAGAATGGTGGTGAAGAAGAGAGGGAAAGCCAGACGCCACGGCTCCCCTCCCCCTCTGCCTGAGGCCTGCATGGAGATCTTGTCTGTGCTGTTCTGGGGAGACTCAGGCCCCTCTCAGGTGTTCAGGCAGGGGCAGGGTTTCCTGTGGCCTTCCTCCCAGGGAAGTGCTCTCAGGAAGCAGTGGCAGCTTCTCAGCAGTGAAATCCCCTCGGGTCTGGCGGAGGAAGAAGCAGGGGTCCTGGGATTAGTACAAGTGGCAGCTCCCCCATCCCCCTCACGTGGAGAGAGGGGAACGTAGATTGAAACCCAAAATCAAAGATCTGAGGAAGCTTCTTGTTCCCAGCCAGCCACAGGAGCCTGCACTCAGCCATGAAGCAGTTGTCCATGCCCTTCTAGCTGCTGCAGCAGTAGGGAGCTACTGACAGGGATCCAGAGAGACACCAAAGAGAGCCTGGTAAGAGGCCTTCAGCCCCACCCCCTCCATCTCTTCCGCATCAAGACCCAGTGTGGCACCTGAGCCAAAAACTCCCTTTGAACCATCACAGTTGGAGCCTAAAGCTCTTATGGAGGGTCTAGGCCATGTCCAAGAATCTCCCATGAAGCAAACGTGGGATGCTGTAACCCTCCCCCTCCCCTCTTCTGGACCTACTCCAGCACAGCCTTCCCAACCCACTCCCCCTTCTCAGAGCAAGAAAGCTGCTCTAAAGAGTAACCACAAGGTCTGCCATTTCTTTCCACCCCATGCTCCCTCGCCACTCCTTCATTCTATAAGGTTAGAACATTCCTCAATGTACGCCCATCAAAATTTATCCCAGTATCACTATAGAAGATGGAAGGGCCGATTTTCTTCATGGTCAAGAACTCATTTCTAACTGGGAGAGATTTTTACCTGTGCATGAGTTTGCTTGACTAAAGTCATGTCTCTTGACCAAGGCTATAGCAGGCTCATCAATCTCTAGGCAGCCTAGCCACCACTAGAGAGGGACAAAGTGCCACTCCGAGCAAGCAGGGCTTACATACTCCTGGGCAAAGACGTGTCCCTGAGCTTCAGAGACTTTCCCAATTGAATTGTCTGAATTTCCCGTATGGACCACTATTTGTAACACCAGTTCATGCAGGAGCATTGGCAGTAGGGATTAAACGTGGGACCTCCTGGCTATATAGCCTTTGACAAGCAGCCAATTCCAAGCAAGCATATCTCAGCCCCTTCCTTCACACATGAAAATAAATATGGGAATCAGGCCAAGAAGAACATAAAAAGAACTGTTATCTGACACCCTATTGCCCCCACATGCCTTCACAAGCAATGGTAATGGGTGGCCAACCTGCAGCTCATGAGGCGCATGTGGCTCTTTTACAATTAAAGTGCAGCTCACAGAGCCTCCCCCCCCAAAACCCACCTTTCTCCACCCACCAGATGGGGGGCGGAGCTCAGGGCTTCTGCCCAGTAGCAGGGTAGTGGCAGAAGGCCCTAGCCTCACCATGCCGCTACGGGTATGAAACCCCAAGCTCTGGCTGGCGTGCTTCAGCTTTCAAACTTTTGAAGATTGTAGTACAGTATGTAGCTCAGAGGGTCAGTAAGTTTGGCCACCTCTGAATGCTAACATGGGTGGTTGGCATTTCAAGGATGGTCCCTCTCAATTTATTTAAAAAAAAAAAGTTTTTAGTTGCATACCCTAAATGGCCTCTCCCTGACAAAGGAGTCATGATAAGTGCTTTCTTTGTGCTTTATTCTCCAGCATCAAAGGAACTTCGATACTTCCATTTCCAAGTGGCTGAGATATTGTATTTCAGAAGCATACAAGTCAAAAAATGTAACTCTGTCTTGCAATATTAGAACTCACTCCCTCAGAGCTGTGCAGCTTCATGGACAGAAATATCACATTCCTCATACAAGGACATTTGTAAATTAATCAGCTGGCCATTTATTCATATCACTTTCAGATTCCACAAGCTGAACATCCAGTTATCATCTGATGAAGCCTTCAGTAGGTGAGTGCTCCTCCCTGTAATACCTGAGTAGCTATTAGGAAAGGGTTATATTGTTTTGAATCTGAACATAACTGTGTATACAGTGCATTCCCATTTATCTGAACAGCCTGGTGGACATTCTTGGTGTCCAAACATGGAGTTAATGAGTAATAGCTATTGCACTTTAAATTCACACCCTACCTTAATTCAAAACAACTTTCAAGTGCACACAAGCCCAAAGTAGTTTTCTAACTCACTTGACATCAAAGCCAATGCACTCGTTCCCTAACTGGCAACACTCATTCTGATAACTTAATGCAGGCAATAGCCGATACTGTCGGTGAACATCTCTGTGTGTCTGATCTTGTCTTTGGCAGAATTTGTCAATCTTAAAACACACTGCATACACATGCCTGCTTTCATGTGCATACTGGCTTCATTAACTTCCATCTTTGGAGTGCTGATGGAAAGAGTCCAGCACCTTTATGAATATACTTTGTGGTATTTGTCCCAATTTCATACTTGACAACATTTGAAAGCTGAAAAATGGACATCTCAACTGTATTAAAATACTTTTGTGGAAGAAGGTAAGGTTCCCTGCTGCACCTCAAAAAGTAAGGCTTTAAGGCACCTTTGTAACCTTCCAGTTCTGGGCTTCTTTGGGTCAAAGTGGGCCCTGGTGTAACTTAGCCCTTCAGGGGCCTCTCACAGTCTCCACAGAACTACATTTCACTTCCCATATCCAGCACACTCCATATGCCAGAGCTGGGAACAGAGTCCTTTGGAATACAGTCTCTGGCTGCATTCCTCACTTCATCTCTCCTGAGTCAGTGCTTTGAGTGGGGAACAGTAGAAACAGTCCTGTCTAAATAGTGGGTGATAGTGAGTACAGTAAACCCTCGATTTAACGGACCCCGATTTAACGGACTTCGGATGCAACGGACAAAATTTCCGATGCATCTGAAATCCGTTATTGGGGGCTGCCGGCTCCCGCCCCAGGGAGCCGGCTGGGTTGACAGCTCCCGCCCGGCTCCCCGCAGCAGGGACCCCTGCGGGAGCTGTCAAACCCCCCCCCCCCCCCGGGCTCCCCGCAACAGGCTCTCAGCTCTCAGCCCACCCGCCCGGCTCCCCGTTGCGGGGAGCCAGGTAGGTGGGGGGGGGGGTTTGACAGCTCCTAAAACCTCTATATAAGGGACTAATTCGGGTGAGGGGGTGTCCATTAAAGCCAAAAGTCCTGTTATTTAATGATTTTTAAAAATTATTAAATAACGGACTTTTGGCTTTAACGGACACCCCCTCGCCCCAATTAGTCCGTTAAATCGAGGTTTCACTGTATTGTATATTCTGCTTCACCATGTTTAAGGTTTTACAGCATGCCTGACTCGATGGTAGCTGAATGCCAGGAGTTTTTGTACCCTGGATATTTTTTTGTTCTTGATGTTGTTGCTGAGGAGAAGTACAAATTTCTCTAATATTGTGTGTAACAGACAAGAAAACATGGTACCTGTCCTGAAGAGTTTACAATTCAAGGGTTAGAGAATATAGTACCCAGCATAAGCAATGGGATCACAATCTGGCTCTAAATCTCTGCCTCTCATCAGTGCCTTACTCAGGCTGTTGGAATCTGTCTCTAGCTAGTTTTTGGAAGAGCACTTCTAATGGCATAAGTGTCTAAAAAGCGCTTCTGGGGAAGGCCATTGAGTCATACAGTGCTTCTATTGACTGTGATGTGGTCTCCTTCTGGTTCACAAGTGCACAGGCTGCATTTTATATGAACACCTCTCACTGATGCTTTTCGGCACTGTGTGCTATTTCTAAGTGAAGGCCTGATTATGTTGTGAATGGTTCTCCGTGGGAGGCTTGTAATTCCCTCTACTGCAATGTATGCAGAATGACATGTTCTTTTAATAAAAAAAAGCTATTTGATTCTGCAAGTTTTTTTAAGACCTCCTAATGTGCTGTCAACCGAGTAAGTTGTCATATTCTATTGCTAGAGGGTTCTGATATGTGGAAGAATCTGCTTATAAAACTAGGCACATATCTGGTATGTTCCCATTTCCACCTGCTGGCAGAGGGCATAAACCCAACAGGCCTGTACCTGAACAGCAGAGCCCTCAAGGATGTTTGACCTATTTTTCAGTGCAATCTCAACCAGACTTCCAGGTCTGTGTGTGCACAATTTTGTGCATATGCATTTTGGTATGCTAATATCTGTGCACACAGTTGAAAGGCTATAATGCATGAGCATAGTTTATAAACTGTTCACGCACAAATGGGTTTTGTGCATGCAAATTCTTTTACCTACGTGTGTATACTTATGCTCAAAACATGTGGTTACATCATACTCCTGAAACACTACGGCTATCTAGACTACAGTCCTCGTGACTTCTCAGGGAAACCAACCAGTTTTACCACCTTAATTACAACTGATTAAAGCCCATGATATTTCATTACATCTAAAAAGATTGCATCAATAAGACACTGTCTCCCCCTTTAAAAAAAATCACATTCCAAAGAGTTTTGAATTAAGGTAGGGTGTGAATTTAAAGTGCAATAGCTATTACTTATTAACTCCATGTTTGGACACCAAGAATAGTCAGTATAAAATTGAGACAATTTAACTCGGTAAAATATTGCTAATCTTTGATTAAGACTTGTATTGCATTTCTGAATATAAAACATTTTTAAAGCCCAAATTGTAAGCAAGTATGTTCAAAAACCAAACTTTTTTAGATCCAAGAATGTCCACATTTTAAAAAAACAGATTCCATTTAGGTACATGAGACGTTTTACAGCTTCTCCGGAGCAAACAACTGGCACATTTTGAAAGAAAAGCAATTACTTATATCATGATCAAACTCTGGAAACTGCGTTCTAATGTCTACATTGGAACTGTGCCAATTTACACCACTTGAACATCTGGCCTTATTTCTTGCACTCAATCACAAATGATCGAATAGGTGAGCCAGTCCTTTGAGTATCAGACCACTGTGACCTGGTGTTCCACTGTCTAGTTTATAAATGGAAGTACATTATTCAAAGTGATGGGTCTTTTTATCCCTGGCACTGCAGATTTTAATCTGATCATTAGGGCCCTACCAAATTCATGGCCATGAAAAACATGTCATGGACCAGGAAACCTGGTCTTCCCCTGTGAAATCTGGTCTTTTGTGTGTTTTTACCCTATACGATACAGATTTCACAGGGGAGACCACCATTTTTCAAGTTGGGGGACCTGACCCAAAAGGGAGTTGCAGGCCGGGAGTCACAAGATTATTTTAGGGGGGTCATGATATTACCACCCTTACTTCTGTGCTGCTGCCTTCAGAGTTGGGTGGCCGGAGAGTGGCAGCTGCTGACTCAGGGCGCAGTTCTGCAGGCAGCAGCGCAGAAGTAAGGATGACAATCCCATACCACGCCTTCCTTACTTCTGCACTGCTGCTGGCAGCGGCTCTTCCTTCAGAGCACGGTTCCCAGCCGGCAGCCATAGTTCTGAAAGCAGCACTGCTACCAACAGCAGCGCAGAAGTAAGGGTAACAGTACCGCAACACCCCCTACAATAACCTTGCAACCTGCCCACAACTCCCTCTTTGATTGGGACCCCAACACTGTGAAATTTCAGATTTAAATAGCTATAATCGTGAAATTTACAATTTTTAAAATCCTCTGACCATGACATTGGCCAAAATGGACCGCGAATTTGGTAGGGGCCTACTGACAATGAAATATGTGGTAAGAGAAAATATGGACCAGCAAGGATACCAGCAAGAAAATAAAAAGAGGTTTTCATGTGAATAACCACAAAAACAGACTAGCAGGCACAGTGGTAGCACGTTCTAATAGCTGAAGAACCAGTTGTCATCTGAAAAGCTAAAATCCATACACTCCAGGTCAAAAGAAAATGAGAGCATGTTATTAAAATGATTAGCTGACAGAAAATAGTCCATCCCTACTAGAAAATCTGTGTGTTGATGGCACTAAAGTAACTGCAGGGGGAGCCAGTAGCCAGCTCTTTCAGAAGGAGATGAAAAGTTACAATTTCTCAGCCATTAAAAAAAGACTGTGCTTATATGAGGATGTGCAAACATTTGCACAGTTACTCAGACTTAACACAGAAGTTTGTTTCTTTGTCCCATTGTTTCTTTGTGCTCCCTCATTGTGCTGTCAGTCTCCATCAGATGTCTCTTGCCCTTATTGTAAACTGTTTAGGGCAGAGACATCTTTTTGTTCTGTGTTGGTACAGTGACTAGCACAATGGAGTCTTGGTCCACAATTAGTCTGAAATTGCAAAGAGCCTGAAAAAACTGGAAGAGCACGAAGGTCCTGGCAGGACTTGGAAGGAAGAGGAGGAGATGCTGTGGTTTATAAATATCTTTTCACAGGAAATGTTTACAACAGAGGGCTTTGAATTAGAAGTGATTCCCAAACAGTGGTTCCCAGGAGGGATCTATGTGGGTCACGCACGCATGCCCCAGAGGGACTCTGACCCCACAACTTCCCCTGGGAAGCAGCAGACAGTGATATCTGGGTGGCGGCAGCAGCGCAGAAGAAGCAGCAGGAGCCAGAATGAAGATAGTCAGTGGCCTGGTAGCAATCATGGTGTGCGCAAACACACACACACACACACACACACACACACACACACACACACAAAATAACATCTGTTTTTGTGGGGATCAATATTATTTGAATAATCATAGTGCTGAGGAGCCCCAGTTACGGACCATCTCAGATCCATGCATATACCCTGCCAAAGCTGGGCTTATTCCTGCTGACAACTTTTATGAGTCTAGTCCAAAGCCAATGAAATTGACTAATTGAAGAAGTGTTTGGTTTTTTACTGTGTTTCTAACAGAACAGAGACTAGGCTCATTTTTCAAATACAAAGGATATATTTGTTACAGAATAAAAGTCTATTTTTGGAAGTGCCAGAAGTGTTTGTCACCACATTCCTTGGCTTACCACAGTTTGGCAGAATTTGTCATTGTTAAGGGCTTGATCTTGCAAACATTTATGCGTATAAGTAACTATTGAGTAGCCCCTTTTACTTTGGTATACTTACACAAATAAAGTTAAGAACATGCTTAACTGCCTGCAGGATCAGGTTCTATATGTCCAATGTATTTCATGGTGGCTATTAAAATGGTTTAAACTATCAACAAAATATTATCCGACTTTGAATAATTTCTAGTGTGAATAAAATATCTTTTTATTTGATGTTTCTCATAATTTCACACAAGTAACTTCGATTAAAGGATTTTGTGTCATGATTTCCCCTTCTTTGTAGTAGTGCCTGAAGATCCCATCCAACATCAGGGCCTCATCATACTAAGTAGTCTGGGCATGTGTGTGTGTGTATATATATATATAGCATAGAGCCCCAATCCTGAAAACATGCACATAATTAACTTTACACACATGTAATCCCATTCAAGTCCCTTTGCAATTTGTTGTTAAGGCATTGGACTGAGATTTAGGTGATCTGGGTTAAAATCCCAGGTCTGCCATAAACTTCCTGTGCAACCAGGGGCAAGCCATACCTAATTAGGAAAGACAGACAAGGGTAGGAAAAATAAAATATCCTATTTTACAGAGACAAAGAACAATTAAGTGACTTGCCCAAGGTCATATCGGAAGTCTGTGACAGAGCTGGGAATTCAGATCTCCTGAGTCCCAGTCCAATGCTTTAACCAAACAACCATCCTTCCTCACCACTCCACCCCCTCCCATTGTCCATTTTTTTAAAACTAGAATGTTACTTTGATTATTATTTTTTGCCATAACAAAGCCATGAGTTCCCTAATTCTTTCCATTATAAACTGCCATAGATTTACTCCCTCGCCCCCCACCATCGGTGGTGAATAGAGTAAAAAGAGCTGAGAGAAAAAATGTCTGTCTCAAATAAATAAATAAATGGGACACTATCCCTCTTTAATGATTCCCTGGCTGAATTCTGGTTAAATGTAATGAAAATAGAGCTGATAATTAAGACAGTTGTGAGAACCAACTAACCTTTGAACTGTCTATATTTCAGTCATTGCATCCCCTCTGGGTGATCAGATATAGGGTGACCAGATAGCAATTGTGAAAAAATGGGACAGGGGTGAGGAGTAAGAGGCACCTATATAAGAAAAAGTCCCCAAAAATGGGACTGTCCCTTTAAAAACGGGACATCTGGTCATCCTAATCAGATACGGAGATATAAAACTTGGTTCTCCACTTAGATTTTTCCAGCCAAGCTCTTTTTTGATCCATTCCTCTTTTTACCCTTCAATGTTTTTTTTTAAAATGTCATAATCAAGGCTCTGACTCACCAAAGCCCTTTAGCAGGTACATAAGTGCTTTGCTGAATCAGGGCCAAAGAAAACAAATATACATCACAACCATCAGCGATTCACTGAACACTCCCAAAAGGATATTAGAATAGGAATGTGGAATCATTGGGACTTGCTTCTTCAGCCCTTTAGACAAGTGCATAGACCCATTAAGGTTAATTGAGTAAAGTCTGCAGGTTGGACTCCTGCTGAGCTGTATGACAATCAAATACTATATTGTGTACTAGACATCTTTAATGAGTCTCTATTGAGAAGTCTGTGCCATGGTTCATGGATAGCCATTTCAAATGTATTTGAATTACTTCCTGAGATTGTTTTCTTTTACCTACATTTTTACTTATTTTCTGACCCATTCTAAAAGAAAACAATTTCAGTGTATAGATTTCAGTTTGATCTGAGTGTGTTGGCTCGAGCATGGACACTTTACATTGATTCCTCCAGGCAGACAGGCAGTCTTCCGCAATGAACTCTTAGGCTTACTCCACAGATAAGCCAGCTGGGGAGGGTTCAGCAGCTAAAGCAAATGCCCTTCCCCAGACCATATGTTCTTCCCTTGACCATATGCCCTTTGTGACAGTTCTGAATTAACCCAGTGTGTGTGAACCCATATCCAGCAGATGGCATCTTTGCAGACCATAGCAATAACTAATTGAACCTCTGGTATTTTTTTTAAAAAAAAAACAGACTGCCAGCCAGCAAAAGGATGAGTTAGCTGGGAGTTTTTCTGTATCTTTTTTCAATATTGTCACAGTGCTTTGATTTCTTTGCCGGAAGCAGTAGAAATCCATAGACAGGAGAAACATCTGGCATAGGCTTAGAAGATTTGTTTTATATGATTTTTAAAATAACACAAAAACCCAGGTTAGGACACATCCCAGTTATAACTGATGAGGTAAGTGGAACAAATTGCCCGACCATAATATATTAATCTTGCAAAATCTGACATGAGATGTGGCATCTCTAGACTACAAAGGGTGTTGCACTAGTTTGCAGATTGGCTCTCTCTAGTTTTCTGTCCATGAATAATTTTATTTAATGAATTATAAGAACTGATGTGTTCCATATTCTGATTGCAAGTTTGTCAGTCACAGCAATGTAATTAATTGACTCAATAACTTTAAAGAGGCTAGTATCTCTGCATGATCACTTTGTATATGATTCTCCACAGGACAAGGAAGATTTAACAAAACACTTGTGTAATCTGGGAGTAATGCCACCATATTGTAAATTTTTGTTCAATGGAGGCTGAGCTAATAAATAGAGGCAGCTGCTCAGAATTCTCTGTGGTTAAACAGACCAGTCATCTCTTCATCACTATTTAAATACAGAGGAATTCCTAAGGAGACAAACACTTGTAAGAGGCTTACCTCACAACTGCCAGTGCACACAGATTAATTGCATGGCAGTTATACCAAAAATGTTGTGATCATTATTTCACTTTTATGTAAGGCGTTCATTGCCTGCTGTATATGTTTTCTTAAAACCGCAAACAGTTTCTTTTTTGAAAAATAGCTTGTGTACAAAACTTTTAAGTAAACACTTATAGGGCAACATTAATAACAAGAGTTTTGGTGGAGGATAAGCTAAGGCCTGGGAACAACTGTGAAAGCGAAAACCATGAAATATTTTGGAAGTATGTCAGGAGCTCTTTTGGTCCATTAGGCTTTGATTTCATACCAAGATACAATCAAACCTTCGCATGTTATGGGGCAAATCAGCTAAGCTGCAGCAGGCAGGCATCCAGAACATCCATTTGGTGTATCATGCACATAGCCATTGTTCTGCAGGGGAATGTCAGTCCTTTCAGAATTATTTTCAATAATTTATAGCAAAACAATTATGCCTTTTGCCAAGTTACTACAACAGATACTACTTTATCAACACATGAACATTCATGTGATCACTACTTCATTATAGCAGTTATTGGCAAGGTAAGAACTCTATCTTATTCCCAAGTGTAATTAATACCTTAAGCATGCGGGCAAGTTCAGTGATTAATAGCATGGGAATTACACAGACATAAACTTACCTGGTTCAATGTTTCATTGCTTTCAGTTTCACTAAAAGCAGGGTTTCCTGCAATGTCCTCCGTCACCACCATTCTCCTTGCTCCATAAGCATAGTGTTGTGGAATAGTTTGTAGCCACCTTCCATCTCAGCAGGGAGATCTCAATACCTTTTATTTTTGGTGACAGTTGCTGTTTCTGGCAATATGTTTGTTTATTTTGGGACAGTATCATATAATTTGGTCCAAGCTCCCTTCTCCATTGCAGAGGAACAGAATCTATGTACAAGTGATATGGTGTTCCCATCAAATTATAGGTCTGTATATATTATCTGATTACATTCTTATATTAGAAGTCAAATGCTTTCCCCCATTCTTTAAGGCTTATTTTGTTCACTTTGTTCTACCTGTTATTCCTTTCCATGGAGAATCCTGGGATAAAACTGTCTTCAATTCAGTTATGTCTTGAGTTATTTGTACATCATTTTTTTTCTGTTGAAACACTGTGCAGCTGGAAACAGTTACAAACGGAAATTACAAAAATCCCTTCTATTCCTGATGTTCCTCAGTGGTATAAACTCTGAAATAAAGTTAATATAATATTTTCTAATAAGCTACTTTCTCAATTATTAGGCTTTCCAGTAATTGAGGTTAACCTGTTTTTATTCCAAGTTTTTTTTTAATCAGGTCCAGTTTTCTATTGTAGTCATAATTAAAGATGCTTCTTGCAGCATTTTAATTCTCTATAGTAAAGATTCAAAGCTGTATTAAGTCAATGTTGAATTGTAAAGTTTTGAAAGAACAACCACAACGCTTTGTTCAGAGTTATGAACATTTCAGAGTTACAAACAACCTCTATTCCCCAGGTGTTGGTAACTCCGAGGTTCTACTGTAGCTGACCTGCTCAGTAATAGTGATAAAAATGTAATTAAATTTAACATCCTTGTGGGGAAAAAAAATCAAAGAAACCCACCAGAGTACCATTTAACTTCAAAAAGGGGAATTACACAAAAATGAGGAAGCTAGTTAAATGGAATTTAAAAGGAAGAGTACAATGGTGAAATGCCTGTAAACTGCAGTCAAACTATTTAAAAGCACCATAACAGAGACTCAAACTAAGTGTATACCCCAAATAATAATAATAGTAATAATAGTAATATTTAATAACAACAATAATAATTAATATAATTAATAATAAATATTTAAAAAATACGATAGGATCAAAAATTGCCACTGTGGCTAAACAGCGGAGAAAAAGAAGCAGTAAAAACATCCTTTGAAAATTGGAAGTCAAATGCCAGTGAGGAAAATAGAAAGGAGCATAAACTCTGGCAAGTCAATGGAAAAAGGTATAATAAGGCAGATCAAGAAACAATGTGAGGAGGAACTAGCTAACGACATCAAAACTAACAGCAAAATTATTTTGAAGAGTACCAAAGGCAGGAAGCCTGCCAAACAGTCAGTGAGGCCACTGTACAATCCAGGTGCTAAAGGACCATTCAGAGAAGACAAAGCTGTTGCGGAAAAGCTAAATGAATTTTTTGCATCTACCTTCACTGCAGAGGATGTGGGAGAGATCCTCTCACCTGAGCCATTCTTTTTAGGTGTCAGATCTGAGGATTTGTCACACATCCAGGTGGCAAGGTGGACGAGGTAATATCTTTTGCTCTGGAAGTCCCTAAACCTCCAACTGCCAGAAGCTGGGAGTGGATGATAGGAAATGGATCACTCAAAATTGCTCTGTGCTGTTCATTCCCTCTAAAGCATCTGGCACTAGCCACTGTCAGAAGACAGGATAAGGGGCAAGATCAGGGATGGCCAAACTTTTTGACCTGAGGGTCACATTGGGGTTGTGAAATTGTATGGAGGGCTGGGTAGGGAAGGGTGTGCCTCACCAAACAGCCTCCCCGACCAGGAGCTCAGGGGCAGATGTGCCCCGCGGGCTATAGTTTGCCCACCTCTGGGCTAGATGGATCAATATAGCTGTTCTTATGTGCTCTTATGCAGAGCCTCCAATCTTTCTTCTTCTTTCTCAAGGAAGGCGGTTCTTCCCCATGATTTTTTTCTTTACATTGCAGCCGTTCCAAGCTATTTCCCTCAAATTGCGATGTTTACTGCATTCCACAGAGTACCATAACTGGTAACGCGTATATCATTTAATATTATATTCCAGCACTTTAAATCTGTGACACTTGTGTTCTGATGTACAGTATAATTTCATATTTAGTGCTTTCCTTGTTTTGCCCATATCTACAGTCTATACAGGAGCTCACATTGGGGCCTGATCTGAAAAAATAATATTGTCTATGCCGGTTTTATAGACTCTATATAAATAAAGTTTACAACTGTCAAACATAAACATTCTATTCTGGAATATGAACACTGGCTATTCCAATATATTTTCTAGTCTTTGCTTCCAGAATGCGATTATTTCCACATATCAACCAATTGCATTTCAGAGATGGATTTTGGAATTTGCTTATCATATTTTCCTTCTTTCCACATATTAATGTTTTATCAGACTTTCTGCATAGCTCTAAGTCTGATTTCCCTACACATAAATAAGATACCCTTCACTTATGTGGAGTAAGGTCTAAAAGAATACTATTAATAAATTCTTTGCTTGTTCATCAAGGTATAAAGATTTATTAAGATAGTTCCTTGTCTGTTTATATTTCCAGATACAGGTATATCTCTACTTTCTTTGTCAGATAAGGACGGATAATTTAGAATTAAGAGTTTTCTATTTAAAATAGCACCTTCTCTTTGCTTTTTCCTTTGATAGGATACAAAAAATACTTCTTCAGTCCAAACTTTATTTTAATTTAGCTGATTCATTACCTGTGAGATGAGTCTCCTCCTACAGTATCAGGAGGTAGCTTCTTAAGATGATTAAACACCTTTTTCTTTAGTAGGTCATTATGGCCATTAATATTCCAGGAGACTGTGTTATAAGTACTGGTGGTCCCATTATATAGGAGAGTAGCTAAAATAGAATTTGAACACACAAACACAGTACTTGCCTAAGGTATGTGCTATGGAAGAGAAATAATCTTCCTTATATACTGCATTTGACTGAGATTTGACATTTTTAGAATTGCCAAAAGCACAAAAGTGTGTGTGTGTGTGTGTGTGTACCCTTCAGCATTCCAGCCCTTCAACAGCAGTAAAGTCTGCCAATGAAAACTAACTAGATACCTAAGTAGAACAAATCAACAGGAAATCCCATGAAAAAATATCCACCAAAAAGCTACAGATTCCCCTGCCTTCTCCACCATAAACACTTTGTGAGTATAAATTTCCCATATTATATGCTTGGTTAGTCAACAAGGTGAATCTGAGAAAGAGAAGATTTTAAAGGGAAAACAATTGGCAAATTGTATGCACTTGGTGTTCCACATATGAAGTTCTGCTTTCAGTTCATACTTTTTTGGGACTTTCTTTACTGGCCTGGTATGCTGCATTTGTTAATTAATTCCATCTGCTGAAAGACTGGTCTGGCACTTTAATACTGTGAAGAGTTCTTTTATTTAAGGGTCATGCTATATGGTAAGCTTAGAGAAGAGCTTCCGTAGAGTAGTAACAAAAGTAACAGGGTCAATATGAATTTGCATTACAGATGTGCATTTTTTGCTGATATTGAGGCATTATAGAAAATCCTCGCCTAAGAATGTGATCTTGTCTCTAGGTATAAGTTTTGCATAGTACAATCCACCATGCGTGTTCCATACAAGATGGGACATTTAAGTGGGTAATCTTAATAATTCCAGTTGTAATTCGATGGGTCAGGTTATCTGGATGATTATGGTAAATCAATTACAGTACTGGGAAGTTAATATTATAATGAAAATGACATCTACAGTGTGCTGAAATGAACTGGAAGAGTAAATGGACCTTGAATATTGGACCTTCTAAGTTGCAAGTGATTAAAATAAGCTGTGCATACCCTTAGTCTTGCAATATGTTGGGGAATTCTGTTTAAATGTGAAACAAATATAAAACCAGGAAAATGTATTGTATTTATTATTTATGCAGTTTAGGGCAGTTTATCACACCACTGAAGTCAATGGGAGATTTGCCATTGACTTCAAAGGTAAAACACTTAAGGAATAAAGGAAAGAAAGGGCTGTAATGTACATGCAAAGTGATCCCATTGGTGTTGGATACATATCTGGTCAGGAAACACTTGACCAGTTTCCTAAACAGTATGTCTCAAAATCATTCTCAACATAACTTATTGACTGCAGTGAAATTACACCAGTGATAAATTTGGACCACTTTGATTTAGCAAATGCCTCTTTAAAGACAAACCACAGGTCACACCATAAACTGCAATTGCTAATCATGAATGAGAAAAGGAGTACAAAAACAACTACTCTGGAAATCTTAGGGCATCACCACTACTAATTTTTCATGAGAAAGGGCTGACCCAGCTTAGTCACTAAACCCAGGAAAGGGTTCATGTCTGAGGATCTCAGATGGAGGGAAGAATCTCCTTCCAGTCCAGAGTTAGGCTCCTAACGCCTTTTGAAAGAGAGGCTGAGGCCATACCCCTCTTCTTCTCACTCACATTCTGTAGTGGCTAGCATAGGTGGCTCTCTGCTCAGTGTGCCGGTTTCTGTGAATCCCTAACTATCCCTATGCATTGTACAGGGAACCTGGGCAACCAACTCAGTGTTGTGAATTCCATTAGATCAGTGATCGGCAACCTTTGGCCTGCGGCGGACAGCACATCCTTTGGCCCGGGCCATTTCCTGCAGCCCCATTGACCTGAATCAGTAAACCATGACCAGTAGAAGCTGAAGTCTGCTGAACCTGCAGACACAGCAGGTAAACAAAGCATCCAGACCCGTCAGGGGGCTTACCCTGGTAGGCTGCGGGCCAAAGGTTGCCGATTCCTGCACTAAGTGATAGGGGCCTAAATGTTCACCTTGTGAATCTATCCCTAAGTGCCTTTTTGCATCCGTAGGTGCCTAAGTACCTTTCAAAATCTGTCCCCTAGTAAAGTTGTTACATTATCACATTTTACCTGCTTTATTGAAAGTGTCTTGCCATATGCAAATTTGTCTTGACAAAAGTTAAAAAGATTGCACAATTTGTCTAGTTTACTAAGAAGTTTTAGAGGACACTTAACTAACAGTCTGCGTTGCTTGGCATTAATTCAAATATAGTAACAAATGAAAAGCAGTCTGAGAGCTGGAGATTTAGAGCTCCAGGTAGAAAGACTTTCTTTCACAGAGGTCTGTTTAATCAACCGTCTATTATTTAACTTCAATTTTTGAAATAATTTTTAGGGAGCTGTAACGATACGTGGCCAAAATGCTCTTTTGATCATCTGGGAAATGCCAACATCCAAAGCAAAACATCAGGCCAGAACTGCGTGTGAAGCAGTCATCCTAGTCCACTACCTTTTTCAAAGGAGACTAGCGGAGCCTGACTTCTGTGCTCAAGGAGATAAGTAAAATCCTTTGTCAGGTCCAGAAAGATTCTGTAACTTCATTTGCAAAACTTCTTCTCTAGCACAGACATTGTGGAGGGGAAGCTGCAAAGAATCCAAGAGTATCTAGACTGGGCCTGTGACCACGGTTGAGAAGGTAGTTGAAAACCTGATTTCTCTCCAGTTGAGACACCAGTTTTTACAACAGGGCCAAACTATATAGAACCACATTTAAGAATCCTATTATAGACTAGGTAGGGATGGTGTAAAGACCTACACTGTCTCTGCTGGTTTGACCCCACGTATGTTTGTTATTCTCAGAAGCCTCTTTAGCTGGAACCATGTGTAACCTAGAATCATAGAATCATAGGATTAGAACAAGGGACCACAAGGGATAGCTAGCCTTACTCTCTGCCAAGGTGAAAAATGTGTTGTGTCTAAACCATCAAAGACAGATGGCTACCCAGTATAAACACAGTTTCCAAACTTGGGTAAAGCAACAACATTGATATAGGGGCCTATAAAGGAGATGATCACTTATAACATGGTACCAAATAATTGTGTCTGCCCCATTGTGTGGTTAACTGTGTGAAATAATGCTGGGTTTGAATGTATCTCTTGTTGTCTTAGTATTTGGTTTTTGTTATTTGTTAATGGTAATAAAATGTAGTATCTGTTAAGGCCTGGCCAGAATAATTTCATACCTCTCCGAGGTAGCTAGGATACATGGACTAGTCACTCATCGTTTGTCTATGGGCTTGTCTTCACTAAAGCCGGGAGGGATCGATCTTTTGGAGATCGATTTATCGTGTCTCATCAAGACGCGATAAATCGATCGCCAGCAGTGCCCCCGTCGACTCCGGAACTCCAGCTCGACAAAAGGTACAAGCTGGAGTCGACGGGGGAGCACACCACCGACCACCGCCGCCGTGAGGACGGCAGGTAAGTCGGCTGTAAATACGCCGAATTCAGCTACGTTATTAACGTAGCTGAATTTGCGTATCTACAGTCGATCTCCCCCCCAGTGAAGACCAGCCCCTTGTCACAAGGTCTGATGTTTGTGCAGGCATGGTAAACACCTTAACACTCGTCTGAAATTACTTCATTTTTTGAGGCCAAAATTTCCCGTGCTTAGGTCCAAAGGCCAAGTGATGTTCATTCATCCAGATTATGTGAGAGTGGATGTTTTTTTGCTAACTAATAACAGAGAAATAACTGAACAAAAAACATTTCAAACTCAAAATGTGGCTAATCCTCCATGAGGAACAATCTTTTAGCTGGGGATCTGATCCTCTCAATGCTTTACTACCAGGCATAGTGCTTACTGCTGTTAGTAGTCCCATTGACATCTTAAGAATCAGAGAGGTAGCCGTGTGAGTCTGGATTAGCAGAAGTAACAAAGAGTCCTGTGGCACCTTAAAGACTAACTAAAGTATTGAAGCATAAGCTTTCGTGGGCTAATACCCACTTCGTCGGATGGGACACTTCCACTGCTTGCATTCGACGAAGTGGGTATTAGCCCACGAAAGCTTATGCTTCAATACTTTAGTTAGTCTTTAAGGTGCCACAGGACTCTTTGTTACCATTGACATCTTAGCCAACTTTAGTTCAGCTAAGAATCACTGCTGGAAAGTTTCGAGCAACAGATATTTATTTTAAAATTGAAAGTCAGTAGGTCTAACCTGATTGGTGCTTCGTCTGTTTTACCTTAGTTTAAATAACCATGAGATTAGTCGTAGTAGTAAGCACAATAATCACTCATAAGAGTCTGAGAGAAGATCTCTTCTGAACCTGATCAGCATACTAAGGGTATGTCTATACTACCTGCCAGATCGGTGGGTAGCACTCAATGTAGCGGGGATCGATTTATCGTGTCTCATCTAGACACGATAAATCAATCCCCGAACCTGCTCCCTGTTGACTCCGAAACTCCACCTCGGCAAGAGGATGAAGCGGAGTCGACAGGGGAGTGGCCACTGTCAACTCGCCGCCATGGGGACGGCCAGGTAAGTCGACCTAAGATACTGCGACTTCAGCTATGGTATTTGTGTAGCTGAAGTTGTGTAACTTAGGTCGACCCCCCCCCCCCCAGTTTAGCCCAGCCCTAAGATTTTAACAGGATCTAATGAGGTCATTCCCACGTTGACATGCAGGTGGCAGAGAGGACTACACATTCTCCCTGCTGCTACTCTCAAATAAAATGTATATTAGGGAGAACGAATCGTTTGAGTAAACATGACAGGATGTGACCTGCAGTGTTTAGCATTTAAAAGGTAACAGTATAATATGTTATACTTTTTTTTTGTAATTCACTATAATGGAAGAACAAAGATGCAGTATGTGTGTGCTTACTGTTTGCTTCTGTTTGCACTGATCATTGTTAATTAATTTTGCACTCAGGATAACATGTTTTGGAATATAGTATAGCTACAGGAGCAGAATAACATTTTAATAACTATACAAGATCCATTACAAGCACATCATGGAAACAAATGCCTTTTAGTCAAACTTCTCTTTTGAAGACTCAAGCTAGATAGCTCTCTGTATTTGTAACTTGTTATACATACAGACATGCAAGAAAAGTTTTGTAAGCCCAATAGAGAAGTGATTGCTTTTAACAAAACTAGAAATTGTAGGTACTCTGCTTGCAAACATTTTAATTCATGTAAATTAGGTATTGAGGCACTCAGTCAGCGAGAACCACAAACTCAACACATTTTAAAATACATTTGTTATAATTCACTGGATAGAAACTTTGTGTAACGGTGAACCTTAACTGGTCTAAAGTTTGGTCCATTTTCCTTTGTGGCATATTTAATATGTGACAGTGCTTGAGAAGGCAGAAAGGTAGAGAGCAAGTCAGGACTCTGACGAGGGACACTTGCTTCTTAATTAGTAAACCCTAAGTCATCTAGTACATGTGATAGTCAGAAAGTTACATTGCTCTGTGTAGATGGTGGGATGGAGGAGGGAAGCATTCCATTCCTCTGCTTCCTGTGCAAGCAGGTGTCGCCTCCTACCAGCCACTGGGGATAGAGCACTGTGAAGCATCGTGATATCAGCCTCCTATGAAAAGGCTGGTTCCAGCTGAACAATCCAGTTCACTAGCACTTCTGTTCATCTTAAATAGGAAGTATTTCAGTGCCTACCTGCACCTATCCGGTTCAGTGGAAACACTCAATCGGGACCTTTAAAAATACACACAATCTTATTCTCTCATGTTGATTTGAATTAGTGGGATTGATTAACCTAGGTGTTCTCCATGCTCACAAGAGCTCATCTTGTTTGGTGGCTCCTCCTTTATTTCATTGCTCTGTGGAGCATCCTGCTGACCTCTGCCTCTCCTTTAGCAGTTGAGATTATACCATCAGTTTACAGCTTCTTCAGCATTTAAAAGAACAGCAGAGTGATGACAACCTGATCCACTCTGCTCAGTCTTCTTTTTTTTTTTTCAGAAGAAAAAGTCACTGATCTCTTTGTTTATGCTGTGAAATTCGAAGAAAAAAGTCAAGTTGCACAGAATCTGCTCTAGTAAATAACAAGTGACAATAAATGCCTTGTTTATCCCAACAGGACCAGATGAGAATGTCAGTAGCTGTTGCTGAATTGTCATCAGCATTCCATTTTTATGTAACAGATTTTGGCTCTGTCTTGCAAGTGTGTTGTGCAATCTGTGGGACTGGGTTTTGGCTTTTGGAACAATAAATTTACATAACATGGTTTCTAATCCAACCTCCCCTTCCAGGCTTGAAATAATATCTTCATGAGGAATTTTCCGTAATACAGCTTCCAGATTCCTGTGCAATTGTTTACCAGAACAAGAGTATCCTAACTCTTAAAGAAATAATATAAGTGCACAGCTAGTTTTGCTTGTGTATTGGCTGTTATTGCTCACATTTAAATGATGCACCATTTTGTTGTTTTCCTATCCCATTTGTGGGATGAAATAAA
Source organism: Sternotherus odoratus (assembly GCA_032164245.1). Classification (NCBI taxonomy): domain Eukaryota; kingdom Metazoa; phylum Chordata; order Testudines; family Kinosternidae; genus Sternotherus; species Sternotherus odoratus. The sequence continues at coordinate 20,925,109 of JAVMKO010000014.1, read as the reverse complement.
CTTTTTCATACCACACTGACTGCTGGGGCCTTTTACTAGCAGAAACATCTCAATTGACACTGCATGGAAGAAATTGGATCATGCCAGCTAAGCTTAGCGATCAACCCAGTCCTCAGAGGCTTGTACAAATACACAGGATTGGGAGAGACTCACTTTTCCTTCATGCTGTGCTTATGAAAGTATAGGCCATTGATAGCAGCATGATATGTTCTGCTACCATGCTGCTCTGTGCTGATACCTTGAGGGCCCTGGGGAACTGAGATTTATTGCAGCTTTAGGGCATACATTCTTCCTGCCTTAACATGAAACCTTCATCCACTATTCTCTAACTCCTTCACAACGCACACCACCCTGATCCTGACTTCAATTTTAACAGGAGTGAATATACCTTACTTCCCCACCGCTGCCCAAGTAGCATGCTATAAAAATTGAAGCAGGTTATGAACGAGGGTCCCACTCCAGCCCAGCTCCTGCTCTGTAGTGTAGCCAGTTTGCTACATACAATCTAGACAAAGCAGTCCTTGGGCTACTGTAAGCAGCCACAGGAGGCTCCCCCTAGCATCAGATAAGCTTTTGGTGACATAGAGTTAGTGTAATTGCTTCTGTGCTGCCCTTTTCTCCCCTAGTTGCCAGGGTAGAGGGCACGGCTCTAGGAAAAGGGTGTGTGGCTGAAGCCTCCTTGGAAGCTAGAGATGGGAAAGATTATCTTTCCTGTACCTGAACTGGCCACTTCTTCTCCTATCCACTATGGAAAAATTCTCACAACTAGTCCCTGGTTTGGGGGGGGGGGGCACGATTTCTAGGTACCCAGCTTTGAGGCAGACGAGGCTTGACGTGCAGAAAGTGCAAAGCAGAACCATACATTCCCCCCCCCCCCCCGACACACACACATCACACTTCTGTCACTGTGTTGTTGGGGATCAGCCCCTCTGAGAATCGTTTTGATACTGATGAGTTAATGTTTACAGAAATCTGTGAGATATTTTTGGGATTGACTAGCTGCCATCGCTTCAGAAAACAGCTGTTCAGCATGACTTGCATGAAGCTCAAAGAAATCTGCAGCTATAAGTGCTGCCTGCAGCAATAAGCAATCAGTTTTACTTCCTTTCGCAGAGTTCCATGCTTTTTAAAGTTGTATATCCTCAAATTCAAAGGGGCTTCAGGTTTTTTATTTAAAGAATGAAAAACATTGCTTGGGAAAAAAAATCTTTTTAATGGGTAGTGAAAGATGCCGGAATGCTAGCCATGGACTGAAGCCCTGTGTTTATCTACAGAACAGAGGCAGTATGGGCAGTAGCAATGCAGGCTTCCTTCACTCCCCCGCCAATATGTGTCAGCATGCAGCTATGTGCTATTAAGTGCATTGCTTTCCACAATCAGAGTGCACACCAACAATGCCAACAAAAACAGGTGGTATACAAGAAACATCCCACTCTGTATGAAATCTTCCTTCCCAAGCCCTGTCCTCGCACCACATCCTTTCTCTGCTGTTCTTGACATCATCATCACCCTCCCTGTCAATCCAATGATTGACCAGAGGTCATCTTTAACTCCTTCCTCTCCCTTGCCCTATACATTGGACTGTGTTCAAATCCTACCATTTCTTCCTCCACAGCATTTATGAGGTCTGCCCTCTTCTTTCTGTCCCTGTAAATTCTTATTCAGATTCTCATTGCCTCCCATCTTGACTATTGTAACCTTCTCCTCTCCAACCTCCCTGACATCCATATTTCTCCATTCCAGCCCTTCAAAAGTACTGCTCAGAAGGCCATCTTCCTTGCCCTTCACTCGGATCATGAAGCATCCATCTGACTGACATACACCAGCACCATCTTTGGATCCCTCCTCTGTCTTCCCATTTTCCACCACATTGAGTTCAAACTTTTGGTCCTGATTTTCAAGGTCTTGCAGAACTCTACCTCTTCCTATTTATCTGCCCCTGTTCCTATTTTGCATCACTCAAGTCTCCTGAGCGCTATCACTGATGCCAGCCTTGCCACATGGTTAATCTGCTCACCCCCAGAACTATCTCCACAATATCATCCTCACCAGCTCCTATACATTGGGTGACCTTCTGAAGTTGGACTACAAGGTCTCTACACTCTTCATTCATTTCTACCAGGACGCCTGTAAGAAAATTATTTCCTATTGCTCTTTGATCTGGGACTTCATGGAGCAACATTTGGATGCCATTTTGATGACGTTGGTTGTGCCTTGACAACATAACGGGGCAGAATATAAGAAGATTGTCATCACCTACCCCAGATTTCCTAGATTTATCTGCTTCCTATCACACCATGTGGAAGAACATCCTTCTTCTGAAAGCCAGCAAAATTATCCCGTGCAATGCAAGTTAAAATTATTCTGAGAAGTTCTGACAAATTGTAGGGTTTGCATTTTCTTTGCATTCTCTCACCAATGGTTTACCACAGGGCTCAGTCCTAAAGTTCAATATCTATACCAGCAACCTTCCCCAATCATCCCCTTGGAAATTTGCCTATGATGATGACATTACTCTAACTGCACATGCACAGGATTTAGTTACCATATTACAAATCCCATTTCTAACATTCGTAGCTAAAACCAAACCCCAAGACTGTTGTGAGCATTTCATTTAAACAATCAAATCTCCCTCAGTCTTCTCTTCTGCAGACTAAACAATCCCAGTTCTCTCAGCCTCTCCTCATAAGTCATGCGTTCCAGGCCCCCCAATAATTTTTGTTGCCCTTCTCTGGACTCTTTCCAATTTTTCCACATCCTTCTTGTAGTGTGGGCCGCAAAATTGGACACAGGTAGTTCAGGTAGTTGAAAGGAGATTAGTGTGGAGGTGCACCTGGGCTTCTGTGCCAGCAGATAAGACACTATCCCACCCCCAAAACATCTTGGTGTGACATTAGACGGATATACCACCAGCACTTGAAAAATATCCAGGACAAAATAAAGATGCATGTAAATCTCATCCAGAAACTGGCAGGAATGACCTGGCAAGTTGATGCAAGTACATGGGACTTCTTCATTGGCTCTCATGTTCTCTACCACATAGCTCCCACACATCACTCATCAATTCTCAACAATGCCATATGGATCATTTTAGGCATAGTCAACAGTGTGCCATTATTGCCAAGAAGGCTAACGGCATACTGGGCTGCATTATTAGAAGCATTGCCAGCAGATCGAGGGAAGTGATTATTCCCCTCTATTAGGTACTGGTGAGGCCACATCTGGAGTATTGCATCCAATTTTAGGCCCTCTCACTACAGAAAGGATGTGGACAAATTGGAGAGAGTCTGGCAGAGGGCAACAAAAATGATTAGGGGGCTGGGGCACATGACTTATGAGGAGAGGCTGAGAGAACGGGGCTTATTTAGTCTGCAGAAGAGAAGAGTGGGGGGTGGGGGGGACTTGATAGCAGCCTTCAACTACCTGAAAGGGGGTTCCAAAGAGGATGAATCAAGACTGTTCTTAGTGGTGGCAGATGACAGAACAAGGAGTAATGGTCTCAAGTTGCAGTGGGAGAGGTCTAGGTTGGATATTAGGAAAAACTATTTCACTAGGAGAGTTGTGAGGCACTGGAATGGGTTACCTAGGGATGTGGTGGAATCTTAGAGGTTTTTAAGGTCCAGCTTGACACAGCCCGGACTGGGATGATTTAGTTGGAGTTGGTTCTGCTTTGAGCAGAGGGTTGGACTTGATGAACACCTGATGTCTCTTCCAACCCTAATCTTCTATGATTCTGTGATAGACCACAGGAGACATATTTAAAAAGATTTATACGCTATCTCAACACCACTGTATTACAAGAATGTGCCCAACCATTACCCTGACTACTTTACTTATATGTAGTTCACCTTTCCCTTTACCATTCCCTGTTCTGTCTTTTTACATTACAAGCTCTTCAAGACAGAGACACTGGCTTCCTGTGTTTGCACATAACCTAGCACATTGCAGACAATAGTAGAAACTAAAAACAACAAATTATAACACAAACAGGAAAGCTCCCCAAGTTTAGAAATCATAATTTTCAGTATGTCAAGCAGATATATCTTCAGGCATTTCTTAGCTTTCACCTTTATCATGGTAGCTAGTCCACTAGAATAAAGCAGTTATCCTTCTTTCTAGCACCTGAGTGATTTTCTTTCATTACATAGATTTAAATATTTAATTTCACATTTCTCAGATTTACAGGGATGAAATTATTTATCTGATTCATCCTGTTTACCAAAGCCTGATTAAGTGAATCACATTAGATTTCAATTTAAATTACCAGAAAGTAATGTTTTAATATGAACTGAGGAAAGTTTTCTGAATCAAATCCTTTCAACCTCCTTTTGGTTCGACCAAACTAGTGTAAAACTGGAAGCCATTGCTAACAGGAATTCTACAGATCAATGTCTTGGAATGTCTTCAATTTAAGCTTCCTAAATATTCATAAATGTGTTGTATGAAAACATTGAAATATAGGATCAGCAATTCTAGATAATACTCAGAGCACTCTGGATTTCATCAAGCTAAATCTATCCACTACCCTTCAAAGTATCTCCAGTTGTTTAATTGGAAACAGATTCTAAAACATCAGCTGAATATTAATTATGCAATATAGCTAGAGGTTATTGGTGGTAGTGGTTAAATCTGCTTTGAGAAATCCACAAATCAAGGACTTAGGCAGAACATACACCATTACAATTGATTTGGCTAATCCCCCTTGGGCAGCCCAGGTCTTCATCTATAAGCCAGTGGATGAAAGATGGACAACAACTTAATAAATAAAGAGAGACATGGATAATAGGGTTGAATCAGAGGTGTCTAAATATGTCACTTCTGTGACAGTGTGCAAATCCAGTTTGACCCTAGAATAGTTCAGGATTTTTGGTAGGTAAAACTGCACCCTCCTAGCAAGACCAGATCCTGCACTCCAGGCTCAGGCAAAATGTGCATTAATGTCTAAGTTTTAAGAGAACAAGGAGTGAAGGATCAGACCCAGAGTAAAAAATAAATAAATCCAGGAGGTTTTGCCATACACCTACCAGTTCAGCAATTATGGAGTGAAGACAGAGTTGGCAGGGCTATGTAAATACAAGGTAACTTAAATTCTGATTTTTATATTTCCATCGGCTCTGTGATTAATAATGAACCTAAAAATAAATATCATATGTGTTGGGCTGTGGATAAACACAGGATGGGCAAGGTCAACCATCCTTGAGAATATCACTCTTATCACAACTAATTGTCCCTTAAGTATTGGTAGACAAGTAGATATTTGATACCATTGGTTTTCCTTTCTGCGTTTGAACAGCCTCAGTTCATTTCCCCGCCCCCATACAGACACACAGTAAACATTCCAATATTTAATCTTGTGTTTAGAGAGCAGATCCCTTTACACCAGATAAACATGAAATGTATAATAATCATGAATTATTACATAGTAATGTTCCATCACAGTATGTATGGGACCCTTTGGCTAAAAGATATTTTAAACAAACAAAATTACAAAACAAAAGCAAAACAAAACAAAAACAGCTTGTCTGATTGGATTATTTAGTTAGACTGCAATCAGGGATTATTCTCTGTGAGCAGAAGAGCTATATGATGGTATATATAATGGTGAAAGAGTTTCTGTTTGTTGCAAAAAAAAAAAAATTTGTAGCTTCAGAAATAGCCCCAACGATCACAGTTAGCTCTATTATCTTACTGAGAAGCTAATGTATTATGAACAAATGCCAAGATATTTCTGTGTTACACAGAAGAGATTAAATGGAAATTTCTATTTTGGGGATCTGCTTTGTAGTGTACATGTAATAAACAAATGCCTAGATAACAAGGAGTGCATAGATAGCCCTGCTAATTATGAATAATTATGTAAATGGTTATAATCAGAGCATTGTGCTTATCTGCAAGATGAAAAGTACATACAAATCAACAGAAAAGTAAGATGCACTTTGACAGGGAACTTGCAGAAATAATAGATTTAAACAAAAAAATTCTTATTGCTCTCCCTATCCCGACTACATTTTTCCAGCCACATGCTGTTAAACTCTCTTGCTAACAAGATAGAGGCAGTCACTAGCTAGACCACAAGGGTGTCCCAAAATGCAAGATCAGTCAAATGTGCCATACAGTACTATCCCACCATAAAAAATGTATTACAGTGAGATTTATCTCCAATAAGTCGCATATAGTCCCCCCCAAAAAAACTTTTCTTATTCACAAGTACAAGTCTCATGGACTAAGTCTCTAAGCTTTACTCAGACAAAATTCAGTTTCGTTTTGATGAGAATTTACATTTGATTTTTTTCAGGTCTATAGTTGAAAATACTACCTAATGAATGCTAGTGTAGTATGATGTAATGGCAAATACAAGAAGATAATGCCACAGTGTTAAATATTCCTCGGTTTTAAAGAATGAAAGTTCTCATGGAACTTTTTCCTAATACTACATTCAAACAGGCCCCCAAAGTGCTAGCCAAACAAAACAAGAGATAGAGAGAGATCCTGAAATAATCTGCCTAAAAAATAAATTATAAAAATCCTACCCCAAGCAGAGTTGTGATCTTTAACAGGGAGAAGTGCCACGTACCTCATGGAGTCCACCAGGGGGTTTGCTATTGCTATTGATTGTATGTGGACAGTGCTCAGATATATGGTGGTAAGCAGCTGTGTAGAACCCTATGATAGACAGTCAAATCCTGAGGTCCTCTCTCAGTTACTGATCAGTCCTTTTTTAGGAGAAACTCGAAGGATCTGAGGATGGCCTCAGGGTGACCACTGAAGTTTGCAGCACAAACTAAGTAGAAATCAGAAGCCCTTATAGTTCCAACAGGATTAATTTAGCACTTTTTGTTTATGATTATGATTATGTTTAGATTCTGTTTGATCTGGAATTCTGGTTTTCATTTAGTTCGGATAGTATTTGCCTTTTGTATTTAATGTATGTTGACATGTAAGGCTATGCACAGATCTGCCCTTTCATTTCTGACAGCTCCTTCACTTCCCTTTCTTGGTTCCCATCTAGTAATGAAAACATTTCTAGATATTTTGCCTCAATGACAGCTGGAAATGTGCTCTCCAAGAACTAGCCACAGGCAAGTAAGACTATAACTCCAATAGAGCATCACACATAAGGAATGCAGAAGACTGCAACTGCAGAAATGGCTTCAGGCATTGACTCAATAGATGGCAACCTAATGTGCTGTTCTTCTGAGTGGTGTTATGACTTTATAAGTTGTTCCACAGAAGTACTATCCTGCTGCAGCTGGAGGATGACTGGGTACAAGAAAGTTCTTTACCCCAGTAAGGTGGAAAGGAAAGAGATGGAAATGGTTGGTGGTGGAAAGGAAGAAAGATTTAGGAACCAAGAAGTAAGGAAACAATAATGAGGAAATCCTAGGAGAGCTAAGGTGGGGCAATAGCAAGAAAGGAAAGGAGGAGAGGAATAGAGGAAAAGGCAGCAAAGGGATAGAGAAGATAGCAGGTGGGAGAAAGAGAGACTGATTGTGAAAAGTCTGGAAAAGGCAAAGAGCTAGGAGATTCCTTTTGTTGGCTTAGAGGAAGAGACCAAAACCTTCCAATATACTTAGGGCTGCTGGGCACAATGTGTTTAAAAAATAGCCCAATCATAATGCACCCCTAGGCTTGCTGTTTCTAGAGATGATTTTTGAATGGCTGTGAATGCTCAGCACCAATGAAAACCTGGGTCCTAGGCACTCCATAGTTAATAGAGCCACTTAGGGCTTGTCCTCACTGGGGGGGGGGGGAGGGATCGACGGCAGATACGCAACTTCAGCTACGTGAATCACGTAGCTGAAGTTTGCGTATCTGACGCTGACTTACCGCTCGTCCCCACGGTGGCGGCAGGTGGTGTCGCGCTCCCCCGTCGACTCCAGCTTGCGCCTCCCAGTAAGCTGGAGTTCCGGAGTCGATGGGGGAGCTGCGGGCGATCGATTTATCGTGTCTTAGCGAGACGCGGTAAATCGATCGCCAGAAGATCGATCCCGGAGCAGCCTCGTGAAGACCAGCCCTTAGATATGTTGGCCTTAAAACATAGGTCTTTTTCCCAGTAAGCCACCTACATACATGTAGACAAATCCAAACCCACCAGAAAATATAAATATCATTTGACATGATTCACAAAAACAAAGCACAGATGTCAGCTTGTTAGTGACTATTTTCATTTAAGTAGCTCTTGGGTTTCCATAGTTATGAGCACCATTACAAAGAAAATAGTTATTTCCTGTATACTTTCAGTTCAGTTTGAGTGCAGTGCAGTAAATTTCCATATGTGAAAGTGCAGGTATTTTTAGGTTGTGGCTTGTAATTCCTATCAAAAGGATTACAGTGAAGCTTTTGTTCTGTAGTACGTGCAGTCCTAAAATATAGTCAGTATCCTTCTGCTTTGATGTAAATCTCAGCCCATTATCTCAGTTAACAAGTGAAACATTTCAAAGGTCCTACTAACAATCAATTTTCTGGAACTAAACATGAATGAAGATTAATTAAGTACTAAGGCCTCAGGTGGGTGCTGGGAGTTTGGAGAATGATGAGGCCTCGCTTCAAATTGTTTTGCTAACTACCAGCACTACCTACCAGAGAAGGTTTTATCACTTTCATTAAAGGATGCTGCATTTGGAACAGAGTCAGATAATCAGCAAAAGAGTTGCAATTTGAAATGAGAAGGGTATCTTGTTACTGTCTATGACTGGGATTTACAAAAGGGCCTAAGGGAGCTAGGTACCGAACTGCCATGGAAGTTCAATGGGGGTTGAGAGCCTAACCCCTTCAAGACAATAGGCTAGGCTTTTCAAAGGTGCCTCTTTAATCTAATCCACACAGATTTTACACAGCAACCATCTCCACGTATCTGAGTACTTACCTGGAAGTTTAATGCCCCTCTCTCAACTAGTGAGCATCAAAAAGTATCTCAGAACAATGTAAATCTGGAATAATTTTATTGACCCCAGCCTGTAATTCCACTGACACAGATTTACAACAGTGTGTCACTAACAGCAGAATGTGGCCCATAATAACTCAGCCAATTACACATTCAGTATCTGCTCTTGTTTACTAATATCAGATATCTAGGATTTGAGCGAGGTGAAAAGTGAAATGGTGATTTATGGGTGTACTCAGGACCACGCAAGTCCCACTATTGGCCGGGGCTAACTCAGGTAGAATGGGACAATTCTAAAAGAAATCTCCAGCGGCAAACCTAAGGAAACAATACCTACTCATTGCATTTTTTCCATTGCAGCAGGGTCTCTGCTTTGTACCAAGTTTGTTGCAGGACATGCAGTGCTGCCCAGATTGCCTGCATATTTTCAGCTAAGAAGTTATGGTTTAATTCTGATAAACTTTAATAGAATTGGTTTGTAAAATAAAGACAGTTTCCCACATTTCAAAAATATTTTCCCTCAAAGACTCTGGGCCAGATCCTGGCTCATGCTACTTCTACACATTTCACTGCTCTAGTGATGCAGAGATGCCAGAAATCAGTTCTCACCAGACAGCTGAAAATTCCTGTGATATAGAACTGGTGCAGAAGTAGGGTGCATGCCAAGGATGTAGCCAATGAGAGGGGATGTGAGCCACGGGAGGTTGAGTAATGGCCATTTGCCTGAATAAAGACTGAGTACCACTTCTGGATTTGGCTACAATGAACGAAACCCAAAAACCTATTTTAAGGGCAAATATTATGAATCATCCTTGAAGCTGTATCTCTCTGACAGACCACTATGTAGATTGGTGGTTGGGGCTGGGGTGTCTTTAAAGAAGTGAAGTGTAAAGTTTAAATTCAAAGAAACCTAATATGTTATTTGAATTCTCAAAATACTTGTATTTTATAACTTGTTTGGCCATGTTGTGCATTCTTGGACACTGAAAACTCCAACTAAAACAAATTGGAAGTTTAGGAGCATAAAGGTTACTGGACCAGGCACAACCTTAGGAAGTGTGCGCTAGAATCCTTATACAGTACTATGAATTCAGGAGAAGTGAATGGGCTAAATGGAGATACATGTCAGTTACAAGCTTCACCCTAAAGACCTTAGAGGCAAACTTCCACTACTTTTTATTAAGTCTGGGACTTAAATAGACTCTCATATGAAAGATGGCATTAGTTGCGGCTCACCAAACTGTTAAACATTTTGCCAGCAGAGACAGACTGAAGATGGCTTCTGCCATCCAGTAATTTTGATGGTGTATTTTTAAGTTGTCCTATTTGTCTTTGCAAAACTGCAGAAAATTCCTATTAAATAATAGCATCTGTGTGAGTTTTACCTGCAGAAGAACTGCAAGATTACTGGTTAATTGTATTACTGAAAAATAACAGCTAACTTATTCTGATACAGAGATAAAATGGTGGGCTATGTGTAAGCCAAGTTTTCAAATGTAAATTATACTTCTTATTTAAATTCATACATATTTCTCTTACCAAAAATCTAATTTGTGTTCCAAAGAAATAAATCTATAACAAAAACTTATTTAAAAAATGAAAAACAACTATAATTGGAACCATATGATTAGAACAGGAATCGGCAACCTTTGGCACATGGCTTGCTAGGGTAAGCCCCCTGGTGGGCCAGGCCAATTTGTTTATCTGCCGTGTTGGCAGGTTTGGCTGATTGCAGCTCCCACTGGCCGCAGTTCGCTGCTCCAGGCCAATGGGGGCTGCGGGAAGCGGGGGCCAGCACATCCTTCGGCCCCTGCTGCTTCCCGCAGCCCCCATTGTCCTAGATCAGTGAACCGCAGCCAGTGGGAGCTGCGATCCGCCGAACCTGCTCACGTGGCAGGTAAACAAGTGTCCTGGCCCTCCAGGGTAAACTCCTACATGCCAAAGGTTGCCAATCCCTGGATTAGAAGAAGAAAATTATTATTTCTTTCATAAATTTCTGGTATTATTCAATATTTTCATTAATGACTTGGATAATAACATTGCTTATAACTTATGACTTGCTTATAACATTTGTGAATGACACCAAGCTGGGAGCAGTTGTAAGCACTTTAGTGGATAGTAGTAGAATTTAAAACAACCTTGACAAAATGGAGAATTGGTTTGAAATCACCAAGATTGAATTCAATAAAGACCAGTGCAGAGTACTACACTAGGAAAAATTGAGCTACATAACTACAAAATCGGGAATAATTGGCTAGGCAGTAGTCGGGCTGAAAATGATCTTGGAGTTCTAGGGGATCACAAATGGAACATGAGTCAGCAGTGGGATACAACTGCAGAAAAGACTAATATAATTTTGGGGTGCATTAACAGGAGTGTCATATGTAAGACATGGGAGATATCTGACCTGCTCTACTCAGCACTAGTGAGGCCTCAGCTAGAGTTCTGTCTAGTTCTGGTTGCACACTATAGGAAAGATGTGGATAAATTGGAGAGAGTGCAGTGGAGAGCAACAAAAATAATAGAAGGTTTAGAAAACGTGACCAATGAGGAAAAGTTTAAAAAAGACAGGCATGTTTAGTCTTGAGAAAAGACTGGGGGCGGGGGGAGAACTAATAAGTATTCAAATATGTGAAGGGATTTTATCAATTGTTCTCCATGTCCACTAAAGGTAGGACAAGAAGTATTGGGTTTAATGTGCAGAAAGAGAATTTGAGGTTTGATATTAGGAAAAACTTTCTAACTAAGAATAAGTGTCCAAAGGAGGTTATGAAATCCCCGTCGTCGGAGGTCTTTAAAAATAGATTGGATGAACACTTGTCAGAGATGGCCTAGGTTTACTTGGTCTTGCTTCAGTGCAGGGTTGGACTTGGTGACTTCTCAAAGTCTCTTTTAGCCCCACATTTCATTAAGATAACCAGAAATTAAATTAAAATAAAACATCCTGCATTATTAAAAAATATAAAATAAAATAATCCAGAGTAACTTTCTGGCTAAAGTCCTGGTTGTCACCTTAAAGAAATTTTGGTCTAGGTCATTAATGCACTCCTTCACTAACTGTTAGATGCCCTTGGGAGACATTTGTTAATATTTTATTCCATGTAAACATCTGGATCTAATTTCATCAAGGAACATTGTGAAAGGAAACTGGCATCTCTCCAGTTCATGGCAATAGGTGTCTGGTGCTTTGAGTGCTCTGTTTGCATTACTCTTTTGAGATAAATTCACTGTCAATCCAGCTGACTGAGTCTCAATAAATACCTCATCCCCACCCCGTAAATTAAGTATCTTAAGGAAAACAAAGAGAGGAAATTGATGTTCACCTGCATAATGCTACTACAGCAGAATTAAGGGATTTATGATGTATATATATGAAAATGTTGCCAAGATAGAGAACTGAATTCTGCTGCAATACCAATCAATGTGAGGTTTTGCTAAGGATTGATCCCTCCCTTTATTGTTTGCTATTTTGACATACATATAATAGGTTGTTTTCCTAGCCATTTATTAAACCTCCAGTTGACTTTGTATGGGTATTTTGGTCATTTAGGTCCTAATCCTGAGAAGTGCCGAAGACAACGGAAGATGAGCATTCTCTGCACCTCTCAGGATTAGACTTTTCAGAAAATATTCCTTTATATATAAACAAGTTTTGAGTGAACTTTCATAATATTTACACACATCTGCTGCAAATGTTAATAACCCTGAAGGACACTGTTTAGTTAGTGGATAAATTCAAAATTCTGGCTATTATAAGGTAGTTGTAATTTTAGAACAATATGCTCTGTTCATGAAAAGAAAATTACATGGCCAGCTCATGTTCATTCTGTGATTTATGGCTAACTTGGGGAGTTGAATCCATGTGCAGTTAATAAAGACTTTCTTTTGCATGGTGCAGGTGTAATACAGCAGATGTACACCAGTTTATATTAACCTTCTCTGACTGTGGGTGTGGACGTATGTTGCCATTAAATGTGTGTGCTAACACCTTGCAATTGCATAGCTCTTTATATCACAGAAGCTAAAAATATCAGTTTTTCCATCTGTAAAACTGAAACTCAGAAGTGTAATGAAGATTCGTTTTATAAAGCTCTCTGAACATGTGAAGAGTTATGTAATGATAAAATATGTTACATTAAGCTCCCACTACTCCCTGATGGGGTAGGTAGGTAGGTATTTTACAGATGGTTACATTCAGATATAGGACAGATTTGGGACAAAACCTGCCCACTATTCTCCTGTTCCTCCATGTGAGCCTAGAAAAGCCTAGAGAAAAAGATCAGTGTCTGTACCTAGGAACTCTGCTCTCCTTGTGTACCTTAAAGCACTGCTTCTCTTCGGCTCTCTAGGACAATATGAAGAAGTGTAAAGAGAACAGCAACACCACCATGTAAGGGACATATAAAGAACTGTATCTGCTACAATAGCAACAAATGAATAAATATCTCCCAGCTGCTCCATGGATTGGAAACAAGATTGTAGGAAAATTCTGACTTCCACAATCTCCACATTTACTGGAACTCTCAGAAGGGACCTCCATTGAGAAAGTGGGATAGTTGTAAATATGTAGCACAATGACATTCTACAGGGAGAAGCGTAGAATCCATAAAAAGAAGTCAAGCAGTGGTGCCATACGGACCTGGAAGAGGATTAAAGATCTCAGTGTTCTGCTGGGCCATTGACAGAATGGGCCAACAGCTGGAAGACATTCTGCTATAGAGAAGGCTGGATCACAGCTATGTCCCCCAGTGGCTTTTTCTCAATAGCTCTTTCCCTTTCTCAAAACATATTTTCTATCTTTCAGTTTAAACCCCTTCTATGTGTTAATGTAGAATAAAAAATACTTTCATTTCTGAACAGATAAGTCTAAATGTTTTGAATTTTTACACTTGTGAATGTGGAAAAAACTACACACGATCCTGGAGCTGTTCTGAATGCAGAACGCCCCTTGAAGTTAAAGGGAATTACTTGGAGCTACTGCTGGATCAGGTCAACTACTGGCATATTTGTTCAGATGCATCACTTTACTTGCACATTAAAAAATGCTTAGCATGTACGGAGAAACTGTATAAACATTTAGTAACTGGAAACAGAGACAATTATAAGAACACCCAGAATCCAGAATAAACATTAGTCTAAAAGGCTCGGCATTAACTGATACCTTTTTAAAATGTTTTAGAAAATGTCAACCAACAATTTGGATGTTAAGAATATGAATACAGAATTAACTCATGCAGCACCAAGTATGTGAGCATCAGTAACCACTGGCCTTGGGACAGCTGCTCTTTTATTTACACAAACAAGCAAGCTAGATTTTTGGAGCATAAAAATAACTTATTGAATGTCCCTGTGCACTTTTGTTGATTTGATAGAAAACAAATCCATCAAAGGTCAATGGAAAGGTTGTTTTTGGCCCGCTGCCCAGTTTGTAGCAGGCAAAAGTCCGTGTGGTACTGGTAACCAAGCCCCAGTAGGGAGATGTGGCCATATACATGGACTGACTTTAAACCAAAATAAATTGCTTGTCTGAACCATACCTAAGCCTTTGTTGGCATCTAAATCACTGAGATTATGTCCAGATACAACATTTAAAAGTCAATAGGGTTCTCCGGGGCTGACCTTACCATGAGGCAAACTGAGGCAGCCGCCTCAGGTGCCAGACTGAGGGGGGGGGGGGGCGCCACTAGGACCCAGAGTGTAGAAAATGGTGTCTGCTGCTGGTGTATATATATTCTCTCTGCTCTATATGCACAGAGGTGGTGGAGTGCTGTGCTGGAGGAGGGATGGCACAAGAGACCTTTCAAAATCTTGGTCCAAGCGAGGGATTATGGGGGCATCATTTGAGCTCCCTAACTCAGATCCCAAAATGTTGTGGGCCGACCCTGGGGTTCACACACCCCTGAAGTTAACAATTTTTTTTAAAAAAGAACAGATTCTGCCCTATACATTGTACAACCCATTGAATTTAAGTGATCAGATCTCAGAAGTGTCATCCATTATTTTTCAAATTATCTCAAAACATAGTGGGGTAAGTTTTAAAATAGGGGTGGGGGTGTTAAAACATGAGATCCTAGTTGACATTAATAGGAGTCTTGCCATCAAATTCCTGTATACTTCTTTGAAAGTTTACTCTTGTATCAGTTCTGACTTCTTCAGTTACTTATAAAAGTAACAGAGTCATACTTTAGCATGTGTAGTTGAAAGTTATACATTGTTTCTGTGGTATTGGCTTTGAGCTGTGTTTTCATTTCAATTGTTTTAATTAATTAATTTAACTGGGTCACTCTGTAGTACACTTCAGAGAGATATTAATAATATTGTGACTCGACTGACATAATTCTACAGGAAACATTTCCTTATTTTAAAGTGAGAAGAAGTTTTGTATACAGACTCTAATTCTTTCTGAAATGTCATTGAATTCCAGGCATTCTTTCCAAGCATCCTAAAGTATTTTACATGAAATAGCTTATGTTTTAAGAACTTTTCTTTTGAACTGTAATAATGTAATGTAAGAGGTCTCCCCCGGAGGCTTGGTTGCTGGAATGGGTGAAGTCCGAAGTACAAGGATGTGGTCCAGTGACACCCTGCTTGCAAAAACAAAGGGGACAGATAGTAAAATAGCAACTGATAGACCATACTGCTTACCACTGCTACATGGAATAAGCTAAGTGGGTAACTAACAGAGACTGCCTCTAGGGATACTGAAAGTTGTTCTGAAGAACGTGAGGATGGAATTATTTCTGGGAGGAAACTGGCAGACCTATCTTAAAGCTGTTGGACCATATTCTGCTGGCAAGTTTCACCAGTGTACATAGTAAACGCCACTGAAAGTGATGGAATTACTCAAGATGTACTCTGATATGAATGAAAGCAGAATGTAGTCCACTAATGTAGATTGAATCTCCTCTGTGAGTAAGCTGGGAGAGTTCAGGCTGATGTATCACTTCTCCAGTTTCTCTAGAGAGGCTCAAGGCTCATCTAACCGGGGGATAACCCTGGTTCTGGGCACTGGAGTAACTGCACCAGTGCAAGCCACTAGTATGGGCAGGGTAAACTGCTATCAAGAGTAATTTGCACTAGTATAGCTGGTTTAAGGCAGAGGTCGGCTATACCAGTGCAAATCATGGCTTACCGCAGTGTTGTCTGTCTAAACAAGAACTTTGCACCACTCCATCTACACCTGCGGCTGGCCACTGATGGTGGAAAACCCCATTTGGAATACTCAGGCACTCATGTGCAGGTGAACTTTGCTGCTCTTGGATGGATTCAGGAGCTAGCGGGGCTCACTCTCACTTCTGCTAGCTATTTGCACCACTGCAATTCCCATCCTTTATGAGACTTCCTTCCTGATTCCAACAGTCCATCTCTCTCAGTGAATAAAAGAGCCAAACAGCTCCACAGGAGATCCCTGAACACCCTACAGTTTCCATTGTGTATAATTTGTCCTTTACCTTCCAAACGTCTGTTTGGCAATGAATTAAGTGGGATCAGAGGTTTGCAGCTGAGGACATTACTAATGTTATAAAGATATATTAAATGTAAGAGTGTACAGGGGCCCAATTTTCATCCATAGGCTCTTTTAACGGGACATCCAAATTCTACATTGTGACAGATCGCCTTCTCACCCCTCTTCAAACACAGGCAGGAAACTCTTCTTTGGCTCCAACAGTGCTCTTTATTTCACAGTGCAAGGCCCCACCACCAATATACACAGCTTTATAGTTCAGCTCTTCAGCTTACAGCTCACAGCTCTACACAGCTCTATATAGTTCAGCTCTACACACGGCTCTACAGCTTACAGCTCTTTCTCTCACTCCACACTACCATACCACCACCACCCTGGGCTTCCTTCCTGGCAGGCTTTTATCCCCCTGAGGAGGCTGTCAGGTGCCACTCAGCAAGCCTGAGCCCTCTGCAGCCCAGGTGGCTAATTAGCCTTCTCTGCAAGGGGAGGTTTGCAGGCTTCTGCTCCCTCTTAAAGGGCCCGCAGTGCTGGCTCAGGCACTCCTGGCCAGCACCCTGCCACAACATTGAGATGTACATCTTAGATCCCCATTTCACATGTAAGCATCCCTATTAGCATCTGGTATGTGAAAACACGGCATAGAGCTGAATACACATTTTTAGTATCAAAGGCTGAAATTCCTTAGATCGAATATAATTTGCCTTTTCCTTGAAGCCATAGGGCACTTGTGGGTGCTGTAGCCATCAAGTGGAGATGCTTTGAGGCCTTCTATCTCTGTAGGACAGACCCAGATGGAATGCTATAGGGAGCACAGTTATAGGGTTCCCTTCTCCACTTTGGAAAGGTGGAGCACAATGCTAGCAGGCCTGGGGCCTTGACCCTGGTTCAAACCCAAACAGGCCCTGCCTCATGCACTGCCAGGCATGCTACCCCATTCCACAGACTAGCACTCAAGGCACAGTCAGGTGTCACTTTTACTTATCTCCTGTGCGCACACGCTAGAAGGGGAAAGAAGTACCTTGCACCTTCTCCCACCTTGATGCACAAGAACAGCAGACTGTTGCCCTTTATCTTCATTAATATTTTCAAAGCATTACCATAACCTCAATGCTGTTGCTTATATAAATGTGAATGTGATTTAAAAAATAAATAAAAGCTTGCTCATAAACATCAGATACACTACAGCATCATTTAAAAAATCGTGACTAGATCTTTCTACCTGACAGTTTAAATTTAGAGCCTTGTGTTGTCATAAAAAAAAAATACTATTGCTTTTCATCTGTCTTCCCTCAGGCTGGTAGGAGTCAATCTCAGTGTAGCAGACGCTGCTAATGCTATTTCTCTTCTAAATCTGGGACAGAAAAGCTCTGGCACTTTTTCAGAGTCTTGGTATCCTTGATCATATTTCTTCCTAGAGCAAATAAAGGTAAGGTTTGCATAGCAAGCGGCCTAGTTTTTAGCTCCTAATTCCTTTAGAGAAGTTTAAAAAAAGTTTTGGCAGCTTCTTGTATACCAAGGTATTAAATCATTCATTGTGTGTCTGTAAGGCACCTGTGCAAGACTGAGGAGATTAAAATGTAAATAGTCCTAAAATTCACCACATAGTACCATTTATAAAATCTCAGTGGAGCATGCCCCCTTCCCATCCAAACTTCCACAGCTAATGGATCATATGCCAGACAGGTATGTCTAGGAACAGTGGAAACCTTTTAGGTGTTGTTTAAAGATCTAAAATGGAATAGAAATGATAAAGAATTTTGCCCTGGGAACATATTTTTAACATTTTTACACAATGTTGAAGCATTTAGGGCCACATTGTCAAGTGCTCAGCACCTAAAGTTGAAGCCAGATTTTCAAAAGAGCTCAGCATCCAATATGCACCCAATGTGCTGATCTCTTTTGAAATTCTGGCAATTACTGAGGTGCATTAATGGTGCTGAGGACGTCTGAAAACTCGGGCTTTTGAAGAAGAATTAAGCATCATCATCAGTGCCTGTGGAGTAAAGTTCTCACTTTATGAAATATTCCCTTCATCTGCTACCCTCTTACAAATTTGGGAGTGACACTGAATTATGCTGGTCTGCAACCAGGAAGCTGAAAAACAAATATGTTGTGGGTTAGCGGTTGGGATTATGGTTTGTTTGTTTTGTTATTGTATTGAATTGTGTTGACTTTGCCTTCATTAGTAAACGATTCACTAACAGCTGTTTTGAAATTAATGTGCCAAAGTTACATTTTTGCAAATAACTTTTTTTTAAAATACCCCTTGTATCTCTTACACATTGTACTAACACGCTGTCTGATCACAGGATAATGTCAAATCTGAACAGCGGCTTTGTTGTAACTGATCTCAATATCAGGGTCGACTCCAGGCGCCATCCTGGGAAGCACATGCTTGGGGTGGCTCTTCATAAGGGGCGGCACTCAGGCCAAAATTAGGGCGGTACTTTCCGCTCCGGCCGCCATGGTGTTTTTTTTTTTTGCTCAGCCGATGCTCCAGCAGGGTTTCTTTTCTTTTCCTTGAGGCGGCAAAAATGCTGGAGCTGACCCTGCTCAATATGCACATGTAACGTGCTGACAGACCCTGGTCGTTGGCAGCAGTACCAAACCAGGGCCCTCGGGAGTTTTGTGCATGAGTCTCTACAGCATGAGCTAAAAGCCAACTTCCTGTAAGCTAATGCTGTAGAAGAGCAAACTCATTTTATCTCTCTCTTTAGGTGGTCTCAGTGTCACTGATGGGACAGAACACCACGCCCAGCAGGTGTGTGGGTTACACACACAAGGCACTTTTGACTATATAATCCAGCATAGTCAGACCTAGAGTGGAACTAAAGAACCTAAAGAATCACAATGGTGCCTTTTCTGGATTTCATATACATCAAAATCTGCCCTCAAATAGGCACCCCTCTCCCCATTTTAAATGACCAACACAAATTTTGTTTTGCTTTCTCTATCAGGCAAACAGTTCCTGATGGTCTGTTGTGTGGTTGCTTAAGACAGATTTCACATTCTTTGTAATTCAGCGCTACCATATATGTTTAATTTATGGGCCTGATTTTCAGCAACTAGAAAGTTGGACACAAAAACACATGTCTACTTTGCACTGGATTTAGTAAGTGCTTAGCCAGTCTTGAGTATTGGGGATTTCCATGTGCACCTACAGAAGGGCATGCACAAAGTAGGTGTATTTATATTTACAAATGAATGCCCACCTACTTACTGAAAGTGAAGCGAACAATTTCAAAATATATGTTATAATTGGACATTGTTGTTATTCAAGATTGCTATAAGTGCTTCCCTTAAAAAATTCCTCTTTTTGATACTATATATTATTCTTATTTAAATTAAACTTTCATTGCAAGATCTTTTTTACACAACATTTTAAACACATTTTAAGAATTAAATTTCCTTTGTTGTCATAATGCTCTGTAAAACCTCTATTTAGGGAATGGGTCTCCCATCTCTAGGAATAATTTATGAAGCATCAATGGAGGGCAGGCAGAGAAGGACACTTGTTGCACCACTTACTCCTATGTTTTTGTGGCCTATGTGTAGGCTCAAACACTGCCCAGAATTTGTCTCATGTGGGTTATTGGTACTGCATTGCTCCAGAAAATAGCTAACAGGATAGTTTTAAGAGATGCTGTTGAGATATGCCAGGAAGCTGGAGAACTTTCAAAACTGTCAAACAGGGAGTGTCTGCTCTCTCACACAGCACACTTCAAAAGATTAATTAAATCCCTAGTTTATGTCCCTATGAACCTAGGTAAGCTTATGAGCTGCTAAAGCAAAAGGAAATGTGAGCAATAAGACAAGGAGAGAGAGGAGGAGGGATATTCATATGGATCCTGTTGCTAAGGAAACTTCAGTGCTGCCTTTGTGTCTACATGTTCATACAGCCTTATTTTGATGTTGTGTAAGAGAACATGAGTTATGGCAGTGAGATGAAGATTTACTTTAATAAAAAATTAAATTTAAAATACCAATATTTTATAGGTATATGTTTACATGTATTATTTGTGCTTAGAAATGCTTCTGTCTTGCTTTTGTCCCTTTTCTTGGAGATGGTTCTATAAGGCAATATTTGTTACTGTTTTCAGTTAAATCCTCCCCCTCCCTAACCCTTTAGTGATTTGTTTGTATAGGGACCTCATCCTGCTTGGGGACAGTCAGTACAGTAAGTGCATCCTCTGGAGCTGACTGCTACTGTCATTCTTCACAGTTACACTAGGTCATCTGCTGCCATGCTGTACTGGACTATGCAGGTCCACTACCAATTCTCTACAGACCTACTGCATCCTGCAGGGCAGGAAAAGGGGGCTTATTGGGAGTGAAGATGCTCAAGCAGAGATGCTCATGCTGGACTCTAAATTAGGTATGATCCAGCCCTTTAGGAGGTTATCACATGGCAACTGAATCCACATGGCATGTTGTAAGAAAGGAAGGAATAATCAATCTTTTGTATTAAGTTAAGCCAAATATACAGTTTTAGATTTATTGAGAAGGAATGGTAGTTTCAGGTATTTCATGGGCAGATGAATGCAGAAACAGAAAGAAAGAGCACCCATTATTTGGGAGTCCTGCAAATAGAAGTGTCTGTAGTATTAGCAGTGTGAATACAGGGAATAGAATTCCATTCTTCATTAGAAGGACATATCCGCATGGTGTGCTAATGGAACTAGCTGTTCCTGTACTCTGACACTGGTGTGCTCTGTGAGTTCAGAATGGTGGGCTTTGCTGTCCTGTCAGCTCCAAACTGTTCATCTCCAGGGGGTCCCCTTTGCTATCACCAATGCAGCAGTGAGTTCTCCTTTCAACAGCTCCCAGTTCGGATTCAGCACCCTGGCACTTTGGTATCTCTCTGCCCCAATGTGGCATTTGTGATCTGATTCTGCTGTAGCAGTTCAGGCCCTTTGCTCCCCTCCAAACTTTCTGCACTTGCAGGCTAGTTCCTCTGTCCCATCCCCTTCTGCTCCTAGCTGCTCATTGACTTAAAGCCTCCTGGCTGGGCTGTAGCCAGTTCTGTCTCCTTGTTCTGGATGGGCACTTCACGCATCAGCCAATCAAGTTTTGTTGTTGTGGGGGGCTGTCTACCGACTCTCACAAAAGAATTGTGCCTCCAAGACAATCCTTCCCATGCTACCCCTAGAACTGTGAAGTTCTGTATCATCTACTAGCCAGGACTGTGACTAAATGCCACGGCTATCCCCAGGTAATGAAGCAGTGCTCCAATACCACAGTGAGGAGCAAAGTATAAGATCCTAGATAAATAGAAGTGAACACTTCCAAATTTTGCCAGACTCAATGAACTTTACTAGGTTATAAGCACAATGTAACAAGTTTTCTATGTGAGTTGTGCCACGTATAATATCATGGTCAGTATGTAGGAAACACCAACTGTCATATCTCAAAGTTCTGAGTGACTTGTTCCCATTAGGTTTTAGGACCTGGAGCAGAAGCAGACAAGCAATCTATGTTGTTGCTCAGACAGCTCATGGCTTCTGATTTGTATACTGGTATCAGCCAATCAGTGGGCTGTGAGGGGTTGCCACTCAGGCTCTGTGGGGCGGTACTTCCTGCCAAGTGTAGCTTTGCAGGATCCTCCAAGGAATGCCTCACCTAAGGTTCTAGTGGTGATGATGTGGTGGTGTTAGGGTCCCTGAAGAATCCCCTGTGGTTCCAGGTTTCTGCCTGGCAGGTTCTTATGTTCCCACTTGGTATCAGCTATGGGGGTTACCCTCCTACTCTGCTGTGCTTAATTCCCATGAAGCAGTCTTGATGATAGGAATGATATTGCAGGACTTGTTGTAATCCGTTAAGTCATGGGAAAAATTAGAAGGGGCTGCATCTGAAAGCAGGTACCTCAATGGATCTGCCAACCAGAGATGAAAGAAAGTTTGCAACTCTGAAAAATGAATTAGTCTAAAATCTGCAGTTGGGTACTGCATGAGTGTCCTTCAGGAGAAAGTTTTTCAGATGGTAGTCACTGCAAGAGAAGGCAAGAGCTTCAGATCCAATGGGGAAAGGAAAAGCACCCTCCAAAAGCCAGCTGCAGCAGATATGAAAGGTTGTAGTCAGAACGTTCCTTCCCAACCTACCTCCAGGAATATGTGGTAAGTTGGTTTTCTCTCTACGGACAAGTTACTCCAGCCCTACAGAGGTAAAAATTCCAGGAGCTACATGGTCCCAGAAGAGAGCGCGCTGGTTCCAATACAAAGAATTGTTGGGGAGATTATTTGCATGACCTCTCTTCCCCTGTCCTTAGCAGGTTTGTGTCATGCAGCTGGGAGCTTTTGGTGGGATTTTTCCACTTTGGTCTTCTGTAGCTAGCCAGTCATGGCTTGGTCAGCATACCATGGAATCAGCTTCCAAGGGTTTCCAGAACTAGTACAGGCCAGAAGACCCAGGGTGTTTACAGAAGGGTCAATATGCAAATATACTGGTGGCTACTGTTTATTATTGAATATCCTAGGAAGATAAAGGACCAAATTAATCCGTGGTATAACTTCATCAAAGTTGAATTTGGCCCCCAAACTATAATTATTTAAAAAGTTAATTTATTCTGTGCATATAATCAGGCAACTTCCTCTGCTGCTAGCCCAGAACACGTGGAGAGGCTAAACGCAAGAGTAGCTCTGCAGCTGCAAGTGTTTAAATATTAGAGTTTGTTTCTTCTTTAAAAAAGAAAGAAAAACTAGGAAATTCCATTAAAAAAGCTGCCTGAAGGGAGTATTGACCTTGCTTGTATAAACACTAAAAAGTAAAGGATAGCAAGGTTGGGACTGTGCATGCAACCTTAACTCTGCCCCATATTTGTAAACATTGTACTGTCTTAAGTTACATAACCACACATGATTTCACAAATCATGCAGTATAGTGTACTTTTCCCCCCTGGAAGACCTGGTGTAAGATGGGCAGCAATGGATATTGTATGGCATGGCTTAAAGCACCTCCCTGTGGTATGCCTATGGAATCCAATCTGCTTATCCCTGCTGGGCCAGCCAGGGCAGGATTTAGTCCCTACATTATTAAAATGGATGTTTATTTTACTCTGCAGATGTTCAGATGATGTGCCTGCTTTAGCTCGTTTAGAGAGAAATTCACTTTTAATCAGTATCACAGCTAACTCAGACAGAGCTTACAAAGGATTTCTGTTTAATGTCTGGGTGAATTTTGTTGCCATGTCACCCAGAAAATACTTTGGAAGATGATATCTTTACACAGCTGACAAGCTATAAATTCTCCCATGCAGCTCTATAACTGTATCATCTTCCTACAAGTTAATCATAAAACCCCCACAGATTTATTTCACATATAAAAGCTTAAGAGATTTTTGTATTTAATTGTGTGTTGACTTTGTATATATATATTTAAACTTTTATGAATGAAGTCTAATGGTTTAGTTAAAAAAAAAGAAGACAATCCTACACTTTCTATGGAGAACGTTGAACACAGAAGTATTCTATTCACACATCTGAGACAAGCTAATAAAGCATTACAGGAATCTAAAGAAGCAGTTTTAATATGAAAAATTGTAGTGACACTACTGGCAAAGCTCAATATTACCATACCAAATGGGATGGCTAACAATTTCATCACATTACCTTCTTTGAATTATCCTGCTGCAAACCAGACAATGTTTCAAGATGGATCTCATGAGACCTAGGATAACCTTATTACAGTGACCTCACTGAATAAAAGAAAGCTTGTGATTCAAAGGTTTTCTGTACAAACATGATCAGTCTAGGTGGGGAGGGTTGGAAGAAAACACTAGATAGCACAGTTGTATGTGATGTTACTGTTGCTTGAAAAAGACTAGCAATATAAAATAGGCATTCATATCAAAGAACATTATAATGCCTCAGGCTCCCTTAGTACTCAGGTGGAACACAGAATGTTGTCTTTTATAATTTCCCCACTGCTCCAGTAAATCAGCACTCTCAGGGAGAATACACAATCAGACTTCTTTGTACCAGACTGGTTCTTCAAGGAGACTCATTTTCCTATGTGAGAGCTCAAGTTACTGTCTGTTAAGGTCCAATCCTGCATTCTTTACTCAGGCAAAACTCCCATTAAAATCAGTGTGGAGCATTCGGTGATCACGCCCTTAGTTTCAGAGTATGTTAGGATCAATCACCTGATGAAAGGTTCTATATATGTGCAATTATTGGTGACAACAGATCTTTGAGATAGAGAAGGAGAGAGCTATAGAGTTCTATAAAAGCATTTCAAAGGGCAAGACTGTGACCAAAAAAATCTACCCCTTTTCTCCAGGTTGGACTTTGCCAGCAGAATACAGGGTTCAGATAATACTTAACTGACTGCCAGAAGAAATAAGAAAGACCACTAACCCAGCTGCATCTGGGCTAAATGCAAAGCCCACTCCTCCACCCAAAAACTTTCCCATGTTAATACCATAATTTTCACTGATTCATTAAGAAAACAAACCATCAAAGCTTCTAAGCCGTGGTGTAAAGGTAAAAAAAAAAATAGTGGGTGAACTAACCTTAACTAAACTCCATATTCTCCCCATGAGAAATCAGTAAACTCCATTTATCCATGTTTACTCGTTACTACACTATTGCCTCTAGAGCCAGCTGCTGCATTCACTGTGGTACCTCACCGAAGGAAGAAAGAAAGTATTGTCATCTCTTAACTCACAGGAAGCACTCTCTTAATGTTGTTATACTGGAAGGTCTTAAACAGCCCCCATCAATCACAGACCTGGATGAAATGTATGGACACAAGCACCTCTTATTCAAGCTAAATGAAGGGGCTGTTAAATGCCCCTTGGTGTAATGAGAGCTGCTGAAACAATAGGAACTACCATCTCTAAAGAACTGGCCAGCATGGAAGGGCATGAGCAGAAGCTAGGCCAAGTGAGCCAGGGGGGTTCCCTGAACTTGAAGGCTGATTGCACATACAGGGGCTGGAGCACTGATTTGGTTGCAGCTGTGTATGCTAGATATGGGCTGCATTTAAACTATTCAGAAAGCTTTAGTTAGTACAGAACGCAGCAGCCAAACTTACTTAGCTGTGTCAGTTACAGATCATATATCACACCTGTTCTCCAAAGGCTGCACTAGCTTCCTATTTGTTTTTCTGGGCCAGCATTCAAGGTGTTGAGCTTAACTTAAAAATCCTTACATGGCTTGGGTCATCGGGTGGCTACCACCTGAGAAACCTCTTTATTCCCATGCTCTGTCATAATAGAAAAAGTACCCTACAGAATCTCTGCTAATACACTTAGATCCTCAAAGGTAGTTAGGCACCTAAATACCTATAATACTCTGGACCATAGTTCCTAGACGATTTCAGGCTTATCTGATAAGTCTACCAGCCCTGTGTGATCTTCAGAGCATGATATGAGCTTCATCCTATTCTGTCTAGGCTTCTGTCTGAATTGGCAAGGAATCAATTTTAGTGTAATAATGTTAATGAGTTGTCTATCCTCCACAATTTCACCCCATGTTTTGTATCTTCACTGACTTCTGACCATCATTTTTCTTGACCAAATCAGTTGCATGGCAAAAGGTGGGATGCAAATTGCATTTGTATATGTACATGTATATTTGTGATTTTGTTATTTTCTAAATTATAGCCATCATAGTGCAGTGGAGTAACTGTAGTGCTTGAAGGGTATGCTAGAAATTCAACAGCTACATGCCCTGTACTGCACTGCTGACCACTCCGATTTATGTCTTTTTGGCTTGCTGCCTAATTCCTATAATATACACATAATGAGCAACTGTTGGATTCACTCTTTGATGGGGTCAGGGTCTACCTTGGGAAAAGCTGCACAAGGAGGACCTGATAATTCTCTCATTTACATCAGTGTTACAGTGGTGTAACTCCATTGATTACAACTGTGTTTACACCCCTAATGTAAAGGAGTAACACACAAAAGCCAGAGCTGTATTATAAACAATTTGACATTGCCAGGAGGTTTTTACGAATTCTCAAAAATCTGCCCCGGCTAAAAAGTGTCACAATCTCAATGTCTTATTTATCTCCCCTGCTTATTCTAACATATGTTCTTGTGGTACGCAGTGATCATGGGAATTGCCATAAGATCACACTAGATTTCCCATGAAAAGAGCAACAAACTAAGACCCTGATTAAGCAAAACACTTAAGCATGTAAGTAGCCCCATTGACTTCAATATGAGTTAAACATGTCTTTCGGTGCTTTTCCCCAATAGTGAGGGTGTAGCTCACATGTTTGTGTTTTGCTGAACTGGAATGGGACTAGTTAATTGCTGAAAAGAAATGACATGCTTAAGTGCTTTGTTAAATCAAAGCCTAACTGAGCCTAAATGCCAATGGTCAGCAATGCAATGTGATTAGCAGAGCTGTGGGATTCCTTGTAATCACTCCATTCTACTCAGTGGAGGAAGATAGTGTTATCATAAGGTAAATACCATAAGATTCGCATTGCCACCTGTAAAATGGTAACATGCAGCAATTTCACAAGGAGAGAACAAACTTGAGGCAAAATGTAGTGGCTGTTGACAAAGCAGTTACAAAGGAGAAAGTCCCTACAGAAGAAGTGTCAGTGTCATAATTTTTCCCAGAATATTCATCAGACATATTAGCAGACTCTTGTATTACAGGAAGGGCCAGACTAACTTGTCACAGGCACTTGCTGTCATAATAATTGGTAACATGATAATCTATGTTCATTAACTGTGTAAAGAGCCTATTGATTTTCTTAAAAACATGCTCTCTCTAATCCAGCTGTAATAGCTTTAGCATTTAAAGAAAAAAAAAACTAAACCACAATACTTCTAAACTCAAACTTTGATTCCCTGCTTGGCTGCATGCTGTTTCTAGACTATCAGGCTAACCCTGGGCGGATTTAATGACTGTTTTAAATTTGGGCTAATTGTAGGCTCTGCTCCTCTCTCTCTCCCGCACACTCTTCCCTTTCCCCCCATTTTGAAGCCATTAAAGTTTCAATATTGGGAGATCAGAGGGTAGCCACTGTGTGCATTTCTTGATTAGCTAGCTTGCTCTACTGAGCTGATGATAGTTTAAATAGTTATTATGCTGTATCTTTTCTGTGAATAAGGGGTTTGGTCTCATAGATGTTCATCTGGGACATTTCACCAGCATTCATTTAATATTTTTTTACATTTGTATGTAATTTCAAAAGATCATAATAAATCCCCAGAATGACTAAACCAAAAAAAGTTTGAGATGATAAATTCTACAATGACATTCTACTTCCTATTATTTTAAATTTATTTTTTTACCAGAATGTTAACCAAAAAAATCTATCTAAAAAATGCAGTATCAGACCCCCACCTAATTAGCAATATACAGTTTAAATGCTAAGTGACTTTCAGTTTCTTATTTAAGTTATTTTCACAGCATGATACAATAAAAATTAACCTCTTAGCACATGGATTTGTTAATATTTAAGTTAAACAACATAATGATCACACATTAAACCTGGATGTCTTCTGCACTGTTGGAATGTGTACAAATGAAGTCTAACATAATTCCTGTATTAAACTGGTTTTTAAAGGTACAGTAAAACCTCCATTTAACGGACTAATTCGGGCGAGGGGGTGTCCGTTAAATCAAAAAGTCCGTTATTTAATAATAATTTAAAAAAAGAGCTGTCTGAGCAGCAGCCCGCCCGCCACAGGGTCGGGGCGACAGCTCCGCAGCCCACCCGCTGCTGGGACCCGGGCAGCAGCCAGGAGCCGTCAGCCAGCCCGCCCGCTGCCTGGACCTGGGCGGCAGCCGGGAGCCGGCAGCCAGCCTGCCCGCTGCCTGGACCCGGGCGGCAGCCGGGAGCCGGCAGCCAGCCCGCCAGAAATGGATCAGGAATGCATCAGACTTGCTCAGAAATTTTGTCCATTGCATCCGAAGTCCGTTAAATCGAGGTCCATTAAATCGAGGGTTTACTGTACTGTGAAAAAAAATGGATATGTACTTGTACAGTGAAACATAATGCTACTTTGTGCTAAATGTTATTTTCCAATATAATGTTATGACCACATCTTTAAATAATCCTCTAAAAGGTTTCCTTGGATTTAATTTCAAAACTAGTCTGACATTCCATTTTGGTTCTGTTATGAGATATCATGGTGGAGTCTGTTATGTTCACACTACAGAACATATACAGTCAATCATCTAAAGATTTCTTCCTCCAACCATGTCCTTTTATATAATCTCAAAAAAAAAAGTATTCTTTTTCTCAAGAGAAAATTCAGTTATTTAAATTAATCATTGTAGAGAAAGTTGAAACAAAAAATGCAGTAAAAGCCTTCTCATAAGTCCTACTAAATATTGCTAATATCAGCTGAGTTAAAAACAAGGGGCAAGATCCTCAGAGATGTAAACTGAGCTAACTCCATTTAAGTCAATGGAGTTGTGCTGATTTATACCAACTGCGGATCTGGCCAAGAGATCTTGGGACAGATTCTGACCTCAGTTACACCCATGTAATTAGAATAACTCTACTGGAGTTAATTTAGATTTACATAGGTGTAAGTCACATAAGAATCTACCCTGCTGTTTCCTAAATAAGAAAATAAAGTTGTTATCTGGCAATAGATACAAAAGTCACTCCTGAAGCATGTGATATGTCTGACAAGGGTGGGTAGTGGGAAGGGGGAAATGAGTGGACTGCAGTGCCAACTGCATCTCCCTGCGTAATTTCTTCTGCCAAAAGCTAGAGCCCAATCCATCAGCAGCACCCCCAAGGCAACTGCTATTGCTGGAGACAGATGCAGGCTGTTAGAGCCTTTCCTGGTATTCTACTGTTGCCAGAGAAAAACATAGTACCTTCAGGGATCTCAGGTTGTGTGTTACTAGTTGAGTGTGCTACTTTCAGCCTCTCTCTTGTTTCAGTGTGGGAGGGAGTCAGTCTTCCTCACTTGATTCTGCTACATTAAAACATTGTGGCGTGAGTCATTTCATTCATTAGTGCATTGTCTTAAGTTTTTCAACTGATTTACTACTTTGTTATTCTATTTATTAGGAAAGGATATTATGGTATATGCCTAAAGGTCCTAGTTGGGATGTCAGAGGCATTGTGCTGGGCACTGTACAAATACATAAGATACAAATCCTGCCATGGAAAGATTTACAATCTAAAGTATGCATTTTCCCCCCTTTCTTTATACTATATCTATAAATCCATCAAGGAGGCAAACTGCTAATATTAGTACTAATGGAAGTTGTGTGCACTCAGAAGACTACACACATAAGATTCACGAACAGATTCGTGCAAGAATTCAGAACAAGATCATCATCTCTACATATGTAATTTTGAGTGATGTTACCATGTTCCTCTCCCAGGGCATTCCTTAAGGATGAGGATGGGATCTTCGCACGCACTCACACTCTGATCTGTGACAACCAGGAATTCCACCACACCAGTCATAAGAGTCTCAGCCCTGCAACTGAGCCTCAGATAGTCCACACCAGGGATTATCAGCAGACACAAATGAACTGTCCCCCAGGCATGGTAGGACTCTCATTCTTCAGAGGGCTTCTAGTAAGGTGTGGCCCCAAGTAGGCTCACAGTTCATATAGACTAATAGTCTTAAAATAGTGGTTCAACACTAGACCAGCCAGCCAGCCTACCAAACCCATGTTTCCAGGAGGAGCTAAAATACAATAGTCACCCAAGAAGCACTTGCCTTCAATCTGCCCTTCTCTACACATTGAGGAGTAAAAATCTCCTCTGGTCAAGGCAACTGTATTATGTTCTCCCCTTTTAAGCTTTTCCCCTCAAATCTGACATCTCTTACAGATGTAGGGAGGCAGGGCTGATTGCATCCACATTAGCTCAATAACTGTATATTGCCCAGTGTCGGGTTTGTAACCCCATCATATTGACTTTAGAATATTATAAAGTCTACATGCGGTTAAAATAAGGGCTGAGCCTTGCTATGGTGGAAGGAAATACCTTTTATTGGCTATTGAGTGATAATGCTTAAATAAAGGAATTTAATTACAGGAATTTATCTGGGCTACTTCAGCCACATAGTAGCAGACACCCATTTGCTTCCCTCCCTTACTAAAAAAAGCAAGTCAATAGTTGATTATAGGGCATGACACACTTAGGCATTTCCATTGAGCTCCATGAACTCACAATGAGTCACATACCAGCAGAAGGTTGAAAATAAAAAGGATTGTTAGAAACCTTACGATATCCAATTTTTTTTTCTAACAGTGTCAAAGTCACATAAAGAAAAACTATGAGAAAAGCCTAATCCTGAAATTTCTGCATAGTAAGACAGCTGAAAGAACTCAAGATCCAAGGGCCAGGCATCAAAGAGGGAATGAACAGGGACTATGAGATGGTTGAGAAAAGGTGAGACGTGATATAATTACACAATGTTCCCAAAGAGCTAATCCAATATTGCATCTTGGGCTCTGATTCTGCAAACATATATGTACATACTTAACTTCACAAACATAAGTAGCTCCATTGACTTCAGTGGGCCTATGCACATGCGTAACATTTACATATATGCATAAGTATTTGCAGGATTGAGGCATTAGAAGTAATTTGTTAGGAAACCCTGAAGAGTGGTTCCCATGAGATCCTAAAAATCCTATTACAAAATATACTTATATGTTTCTGATAAAAGGAATTATTGCCAAAGTAATCAGAACCTATTAAAAGGTCAGTGTGAACTTTTTTTTTTAATTGATGAATTCAGAAAAAAAACCAATTTTCTGACATAACACTTTTCAAGAGTGTCTGGTTTTTTTAGACAGTAAATATTTTATGTGGCTCCCTTTCTGTTTTGAAGGATGCTTTGAACAGACTCATAGCAACAATAAACATTCTTGTATTTCCCTTTTCTCTTTGTACAATGCCTGTCTTCTGCGTATTCTCTCTGTTTCAGCTCTGTTGTTGCTGTTACTGGTAAACATCCTCTTGCAGAGCCTGAGGAAGGGCACAATCATAAACCAAATAGTTAGAATAACTATACATACACAAAGTACTAGCAAATGTACAAAGTTAAAAATAAAACAGAAAATTTCTTCCCAGTAAATTTAGGATTACTAATGACAATTGTAAGTACAAAACATTCATGTGAAAATGTGACTTTTCAAATTGTGTCCTTTAAAATCATGATTGAAGACTTGTTATGGAGATTTCCTCATCCAGCTACACTGTAACTAGAAAGCAAATGCTTCCTGTGTGGCTGGCTACTAGCTAGGCTCTGATCCTGCAAACATTTACATAGATGTTTACCTTCATTTACTGTACTGTGAGTAATCCCACTGAAGTAAATTGGCACATCAGGATTACCAATCCCAAATAATCCAAAATGATGACTCAGACTCCAGAAATCACAAGATTGTCTTAAAAATCATAAGACATTTAAAAAAATAAGTGTGTGTGTGTGGAAATTATTTGTCTTTGTGCTTTTGAAACTTTACGATTCACATTTTCAATCTTTTCTCTGTAATCTCTTTTTAAAATGAAAACAGATTCTCAGGTAATCATCTGTCAGAAAAGCACCTTAGAAAAGCATCAAATATTCAAGATTCATGATAAAATCATGAGCTGGCAACACTGCACAGGTCTAAGTCTTTGCAGATTTAGGGTCTTAAAGCTTACATTTTTCAGAAAAATCTGTAAAAGTGTAAAAAGTAGGTTTAGTCCAACAGCCTTTATATGGAGATCTTTAGCCTATCCCTAAATTCCTTTCCTGTGGTATTTTATATTGTTTGCTCAGAATATCATGCTACTATGTAAATTAAACTACCACATCTAAGAAGAGGTAACAAAGTCCTGTGGCACCTTAAAGACTAACTAACATATCTAAGAAGTAACAATCAATGTTTACATGTGAAAGAGTAAGATGGCTCTTTTATGAATGCATTTTGCACATTTAAACATATTATGGTAATGTTAGCTTCTTTGCCTTCCAAGTTCCTAAATAACAGATAGGAGTGTGAATGAAACAAAATAGTCTTAACTATCAATGAGAAACCAGTAAAAAATTTAAAATATTACTGTACCCCAAAACCCTAAGAACACTCTTAGATGTTTGCACTTACAGTTGCTATTGTCTTCCTTTCTGTGATATGGTGAGATGTGAATTGCAAAAACCGTATGTGGTTTATCCAATGGGTAATTTTCTAATAATATTTACTATTTATGGAGAGGATGATCATTGGTTAAATCAAAACAAAAATGCAATGAAAAAGGCTGTGACTTGTATTTATGGTAAATAATGTATCAATTTGCAGAAATAGCTTAAATATCCCATAGAGTCTAGTATTTTTTTCTTGCAAAATGTTTCGAGACAACATATTCAGAATTACAGTAGATGTAATTAAGGCCAATTTAGTGTTATCATCCTCTTATTGCCTGTTTTCAATTGCATTCTTGCTGCTTTGTCCAACTCTATAAAATATACTTCCAAAATTCAATATTTAAATTGTTTTATTCCATAGAAAAGATACTACATTCAATCTTTTACATCGATGGTTGGCCAAGAGTTCCCACACCTCCAATGTACCTATCATGCCACTGACAGAATGTCTCTTTCTTCAAATGGTGTATTGTATTACCTTCAATAATTCCACTTACTCATATCCTTCTCAAAAAAAGCATACATAAATTGTATGTCATTTTGAACTTGATCTTTTAGGTGCTGAGTATTCTGGTCCCAATACAACAAAGCATGTAGAATAGGATTTCCAGAAGTGCCTAAGGGAGTTAGGCACTCAGTTCCTTTAGGGACTTTTGACAATCACACTCTTAAGCAAGTAATTAACTGTAAGCAAGTGAGCAGTCCCATTAGCTTTAATGGTACTACTCACAAATTTAAAAACTGAGCGTGTGCCCAAGTGCTTTGCTTGGTTGGGACTAGAGTGTGCAGAATCTGGCAGTATCAAGCCTTGTATAAATGTTGAGAAAGGATGCTGGACTTCTGCCCTACCAGCTGGATTCAGCTACGAAGTCTGAGCATTGATTTCTCCACCCACTGGCTACCATACTTCTCAGCCTCAAACAGTGAAAAATCTCAGGGCAGACCTGCCAAGTTTTACTCACTGGTGAGAAAAAAATAAATTTATTTGTGCTTAATTTATGCCAGTTTTGAAAGTTTTTCACTCTTGTAATGAAGGTCTTACCATGTGTTTTCAATGAGATTTAAAATATCATTCCTCATTTTTTAAAATCACACACATTTAAATTTTTACAGTCTGAATGAGCCTTGTCAAGTACTTTGGAAAAAACTAAATAAAAAATGTCAATGTTTTTTGGTTTTTTAAGCTAATTAAATACAAAATAATAATATCTGTAAGAAAGGGAATGTTGTCTAAAGATAAGAGAAAAATAGAGGGTCTGCTCTCAGCATGACATTCTGCATGACCTTGGATAAATTAATTTGCTTCTCTGTGCCTTCCTTCCCATTTGTAAAATGGAAATAATCAAATATATCTTAGGTTTACTGAACTGATTAATTATCATAAGGCGTTTAAAGTGTTGGAGATACTTGAATTAAAAGAACTATAAATACAAAACATAATATTTTTGGACAAGACTAAAAAACTGATCTGTGAAACTAGGTATAAGGTGTGCAGTTTTCTTCATAACACTAACTTTAATTCTGACCCAAAATAAATATTATTTTTATCAGTAAACATAATCTCTAAATATAAAAACAGAAGCTCTTATGAAAATTATATTTACCAACTAATTATACATATATAGAGCGCCCTAAACTGCAAGTCCACATTCATATATATTAACAAAAATAGATTGTACTATATACACTTTTCCTACTAAACAATATACATAAAATTACTCTCATGAAACAGCAATTACTAAAAAAATTACTAAAAATTCCTACTCTCAGTTACAAAATATATTAACTGATATTCCCTTAAAAAC
Source organism: Sternotherus odoratus (assembly GCA_032164245.1). NCBI lineage: Eukaryota > Metazoa > Chordata > Testudines > Kinosternidae > Sternotherus > Sternotherus odoratus. The sequence continues at coordinate 20,890,877 of JAVMKO010000014.1, read as the reverse complement.
AAATATTTAGATAACATAATACAAAAAATAAATAAAAGTAGTATAAAAAAAATCAACAATCCATAGGTCAGGGATAAGGTTGCTGTGAAACACTATGATGATTTTTCCTTCTTCCTTTAAAGGGGATCCTAATCTGCATTATAACAAGAGTGTGATCTCAAACCTGGGCCCTGATCTTGCAGACACTATGCATATCATTATGCATAGCAGTATCAGGATAGCCCTCTGGAGCTGAGACTAGAATTCTGGTCCTTGATCTCCAGAAATACCACCAGCTTCTACCATTGGAATTAAAGGAAGATTTCTTTTAGTTATCACATATAGAAGGCTCCTTACAATCTTTCTAAACTTCAGCCAGCCAATAGAGCACAGTGTGTTTATACATACAATGATTAACTCTACTCCATGCTGAAATCAATGAAAAAAAAAGATATCCCCAAAATCTACTGACATCGTATTGATGCACAACTTGGCCCACAACTATCCATAACAAAAATAATTAATAATTTTGCTTAATCAAAACCTATTTTCTTTGATGTACATTTTCAAGGAGATTTAACACTATAGAAAACTTGGTTAGACTATAACAGGTCATCTTTGAGCTAGAGACAAAAAATGGTTCAGACAAAAGTCATATTTTCAGATCAGACTAACTCAAAAAGTCTCATGAATTTCTTTTAAACATTGCAGAAATACTCTCTCCTTAGTCTTGGAGTAAATATGGTCATTTTTAGGACAGAATTTTCATGCCAAAGTTATGAGGGTACTAAAATAGGCCTTATAATGGAAGCTGGTTGCAACCTTAACTATGGATGTGTATCTAGTGTCCCAGACTGTTTACATGGAAAGATTTCATGACCAGCATATAAATACAAGATTTAGAGAAAGAATGGTGTGTGCAAAGCATTCATACTTCAGGGAAGTTTATTTTTCTATTATACATCTTTAAGTAGCCTTGTTTACACACGGCAGGACTCAAGAATAGTAATATTGAAACTGATTGCAAAATCCTGCATCACTAAAAGCTACCTTCAGCTTAATCCCAAATGTGAATGTATAAGGGCGAGGTTTAGCAGATCTGACATAATAGCTGGGGTGAAGGCTGCTGAGGGCTCAAACAATGAGGGCAAAGGTGGGCTGTATGGCACCATAGTAAAAACTGAAAAATGTTTCATGACCATTTTATTAGATTTAACTCGTGTTTTAAAATAATCACAAAAATTAAAGTTGGCTACCCAAAACTCCTATGAAGCACTGCATCTACATCCGTCTTGGATTCTTGCTGTAGTTTTGGACTCTGATATCTTCTTGTGTGACTGTTACTTCCAGTCCTTCATGATATGCTCATGATCAGACAGAAGGTGGCTTCTTTCACAACACAAAATTATATTCAATGAGGTAGCTGTTATGACTGGGATTAGCAAGAGATGAATTCCTACTTTCATTCCAGGCAACATAGCACAAAGATTGGGTCGAATCTTGGTTGGTTCATTCTATGATATTCCACTCTGTGTTCAAAATTCTCTATTCTGTCCTGATCACACAGTAGCCCCACTGCTGGTAGTGCCTCACTCCATTCAGCTGTAGGTGTTTTATAAAACAGGCATCTGTAAAAGCTACATGGAGGTTGAATAGAATTCAAAAATCTCTATTGTAGATTTGTAAGAATCAAGTCGATGTACTTTTTCAGCTGGCTTAACAAACACTTCTTGTCCTCTTCACTTATGGAGTATGTAACAGGGTGGCAACTCACCCCTGCGGTGCCTCCTGCTGGTTCCTCAGGGAATTAGCGTCCGGAGCACCCTCTGCAGGCCAATGTCCCGCTCCTGCTCTGGCCCCGTGTCCCTCTCGAACCCCGGTGCCCTCTAATTGAGGGTGCTGCACCCCTGCAGTACCCCCTCAGGTCTAAGGGTCTCCTCTCCCCAGGGAACCCTCCACCCCCTATCCCCACCTTGCCTCAGTCTAGTCAACTGCCAGTCACCACTTGCCCCTGCTCACTGGGGCAGACTGCAGTATCATTACCCGTCATCACAGGCAAGGAGGGGTTGGCCTGCTGCTTCTACTTCTAGCCATGGGCTGCCCCCTGCAACCTCAGTATCCCTGGGTCGGGCCTTCTGCCAGGCCCTGAAGCCTGGGGCTCTCAGGCTAGAGCCTCCCCAGCTCCTACTGCCTTGCCCCAGCCCTGCACCAACCTAGGTACCTTGCTCAGCCCCAGCAGCCAGGCCTGTCTTCCTCTGTGGACAGAAGAAACACTCTGTCTCTCAGCCTCACAGCCTCTATATACTGGCCACCCAGCTAAGCCTATTCCCCAATCAGGCTTTGTAGCTTGCTGGCTCCCGGCCTCAACCCCCTCCTGGGCTATTCCAAACCCCTTTCTGTAGGGAGCGGGTGGTCACCCCGCCACAGAGTCAATATAAGTACCTTCATTAGTCAACTTCTGGACTGAAGTCTTTGCTTCTTCCAGTACATTTTCAACTGATAACTCTGATCCGAGGATAGCTTCTATTTCTGGACAAAGATCTACTACGTTGTAGCAGATGCCTGGATGACATTGTTTAATGGCCCAAGTGGTTTCAACCGTAGACTTACAAGAGAGAGAATGGTGATAGTCTTCTCTGAACTTAGTAACAAAAGTAGTCCACCAGGCTAACTACTTCATTGGTTCTCAAAGTGGGGGTCGGGACCCCTCTGGGGGTCGCGAGCCAGTTCTGTGGGGGTCGCGAACCCCTGCTGCCAGCAGCCAGCCCCGAACAATGCTGCTGCTGCGGGCTGCTGGCATCCGGCCTCTGCTGCTGCAGGCAGCCCGTGCCCCTGCTGCGGTGGGCTGCCGGCCCCGCGAGCCCAGTCCCAGCTTCCACCGCGGCGGGCTGCTGGTGGCCCTGCGAGCCTGGTCCGGGCCCTGGCTACTGCTGCGGTGGGCTGCCGGCACTGCCACGTGCCCGACCTGGCCCCGGCCCCTGCTGCGGCGGGCTTCCAGTGCCCCCGTGAGCCCTGCTGCGGTGGGCTTCAGGCGTGTCTCCCCCCCCCCCCCGCCTGACCCCTAGGGGAGTCGCGCTTAGAGGCCCGGTGTGGGAAAGCGGTCACCACTACAAAAAGTTTGAGAACCACTGCTACTTAGATCTGTCCTATCTTGGTGGATACGTACCAAAGCCAGTAATAATGGTTACAGTAATTTTAAGACAACAGCCAAGAATCACTCATAAGAAAGCCAGCAGCTTTTCCCAGGTTGGACTCATTTGAACTTCAATCCTAGTGTATCTTCTGTTTGTTTCCAAAATATTCAGTTCTTTGGGGCTCTTGCTTAAAAAAAGAGTATAAAAAAGTCATTATGTTTCTGGCCTTTTAATGTCTTTTGAAGATTATGCAGCTTCTACTAGTGCTAGCAGGAGTAGATGGCCTCTACAGTGTGTATAGGAGAAATTAGGGTTACACTTCTCTCTGAGCTAAGCTTGTACTCCACTATGTCTTCCAGATAAATTTGTAGCTCCATCAAATTCTCAAGCAGCCATCTGTGTTTACAAGCATTTAACTCTTCTAAGACAGTGGTCTTCAAATTGAGATGCGCGCCCTCCTGGGGGGTGCGCGAGACCACTTCCAGGGGTGCGCAAGACCGTGGTGCTGCCGCTGATCCCGCCCGGGAGACCGCTGAAGTCGCGGTCTATTTTCGTCTCGCCAAAATGCCGCAGAAAGAAAGCGGAAGCTTTCTATTCTGCGGCATTTCAGCAGACATACCCCGGGGGCCACGACTAGAGGCGGGACAGCTAAAGGAGCCGCGGGGCCAAAAGTTTGAAGAACGCCGTTCTAAGATGTCACAGATGCAGCTGATGTGTCTTTTATATAACCTGAATATTTAGAATGCACCTTCTGGCCTATCATGGACATCAAGATAACATACACAATGACTTTATGCCTATTTGCATTGGTGCATTTGTCAACCACGTATGCACATATTTTGAATATGGTGAGAGAGTTCACTTTTTCAACTCCTGAGTCTTTCACTGTTGCACCACATGTTTCAAGAGAGTCAGCTGAGTTTTTTGCAGAAAGATAGCGAGCATTTGCCAGTCTTGTTCAGAACCAGTGTCCAAATTCAGGATTAAAAAGTGGCGATGCACTTAACATAGGCCTTTAGTTGGTAGTGTGTGTGGTATCTCTTGCTTAAATAGAAAGTATGATGCAATAGCCTTGTTGGTTCACATAAGAGTTTTGTCTCCAGCATTCTTAACAGCCTCATTAAGGCTTCTAAAATTGGCTTTGAGAATGACTGGCTTATAAAGTTTTGTGCATGTTGATGCAATCCAGAGGCATGGTGGTTTGCAGCCTTTTCATATAGGTTGTCAGTACTGACTTTTGCTGATCAGTTTGGCAAACCAATCTCCTCCACTTTTACTATGTAAATCCGTGACATCGCCACATCTTAAACACTGCATGTAGTTCTGGTCACACCATCTTAAAAGATACATTGGAATTGGAAAAGGTACAGAGAAGGGCAACAAAAATAATTGGGTTATGGAACAGATTCCATATGAAGCGAGATTAAAAAGACTGAGCCTTTTCAGCTTGGAAAAGGGATGACTAAGCGTGGATATGTTAAGAGTCTTATAAAATCTTGATTGATGTAGTGAAAATGAATAAGGAAGTGTTATTTACCCCTTCACTTAACACAAGAAACAGGGGTCACCCAATGAAATTAATAGGGAGTAAGTTTAAAACAAGCAAAAGGAAGCATTTCTTTACACAATGCACAGTCATCTGTGGAACTTTTTGCCAGGGATGTTGTGAAGACCAAAATTATAACAGAGTTCAAAAAAGAACTAGGTAAGTTCATGGAGGATAGGTCCATCCATGGCTATTAGCCAGGATGGGCAGGGATGCAACATAATGATCTGAGTGTGCCTAGCCGCTGTTTGCCAGAAGACAAACTCATTGGGAGAGCTCATTTATACTTTGCTTACAAATCATGATTTGAAATTACGAGGTTGGCCAACATCACCAAAATGAATGCACTGACATTGTCACAAAAAACAAAAGCTGTATAAGGAAACTAGTCTGGGTTCATACTTTTCAAAGCTATTATACTTTTTCAGCTACACCTATTTTATCATATGTGCTTTAAAATTGTATATTATGGTTTCAATTTCAATTCAAATGTCCAAACGATCACTACATTGGCCACACTGCACGTAACTAGTTCACAAAACCGGGGGGAATGTAGAGAAATCAGAGGGAGCTGGGCTGGTGCAGAAGAGGTGAGGAGCCTGCCCTTCCTAGGGGATAAAAACACCACTACCCGGGGCACGAGGCACCCCCTGGGAATTGGAGGGACGGGGGCTGTTGGGGACAGGGGGGGGCTGCCTGAGGTACTGGGGGGCCGCTGGCGACGGGCCCGCTGGGATCACCGGCCCGCGATGAGGTCACCAGCGGGCTCCCGGAGGCTGGCGGGGCCTATGAGAAGCCGGCTGGCTGGGTGCGCGTGCGCGGAGGCCGCTACCGGGTGCGTGCCTCCGCCGCCCGCGTCGGGAACTGGGAGCGCGCGTCGCTGGCGGACTGTGCATCGCGGCCGGCGCGCTCCCGTGCGTGGCGCTGTCTGCTCGGCCGGCGGCGGGCGGGAGGGAAGGCGCGAGCGGTTGGTTTGTCGGGCCGGGCCCCAGCCGTGTCGGCGAGAGCCTCGTAGCGAGTCGCCCCGCAGCCGGGACGTTCAGGGGGAGCCAGGCCGCTTGCAGCGTGGTCCCGCCCAGCGCCCACAGGTGAGCGGGGAAGGAGACCGGCCGGCCGCTGAGGGGCGGGGGTCTCTCGTGGCGGCCTCCCCCTCAGTCCCCGCCGAAGGCCGGTGGGCGCCGCGCCCGGGAGAGGCCCGGTCCGAGCCCCAGGGGCGGGAGAGTCGCTGCAGAGGAGAGTCGGGACAAGGCCCCGCCGCGGCCTAAGCGCAGCCTCGACGCCCGGCGTCCTCTTCCCGGGAGTAGCCAGCCCACCGCGCGGGGCTGACGGACGGGGCTGGGGTCCCCCTTACAGCGCCAGGCCCGAGTCCCCGTGGCCGGGGAAGGCGAGCCTGTGCCGAGCTGGGCCCGGCGCGTGCCGTGGGAAGGCGGGCTCGCCCCTGTCGCCAGTCCGGGGCAGCCGGGAGCTCGCCTGGTGGCTGCGGACGAAGGGGTTTGTTTTGAGGCCGTGCGTGGGCCCCAGGGGCACGGCGGAAGCGCCGCTCCGCCTCCGGGGCTGCCCCTTTGTGAGCCCGGCCTCGTTGACTCGTGCGCTTTGTGTCTGTGTTGCGGGAGTGGAGCCGAGCTCGGGGCTCGCAGCCGGCATGGCGAAGGTCATCGGGGCCGCGGCGTGTCTGGGAGCGAGAGGGCTCGGGTGTGGGGGAGAGCGGCTAAGCCCCGTCTCAGGGGGTCTCGGTGGAACCAAAGGCTGGGGAGCCTCTGCCTCCCCACACCCCATGGATCCCGATGGGCTTCTGTGGAAGACAGGATAGTGGACTAGCTGGGCCAATGATCTGATCCTATATGGCAATTCCTCTGAGACCAAACGTCTCCATTCTCTTACTTCCCCTTCCTCGCCTGGGAGGAAGACAGGGGAGTTCTGCTCATCCTTTCCATCGCTCTGACCTTCCTCCATATGGACCCAGCATCCCAAAGCCAGAAACCCCTCTGTTTATTCTTCCTTCCATTTCTTCCCACTCCTCTACAGTTTAAAATAGCACTGTCTACTTTGCAGTGATATATTATTACTGTTTGTAGTAATTGACAAAATGTAATAACCACTCATCAAACACAGAGGAAGAGAGTCTCCTCACAGTGTACAGATTAAAAATACAAAAACAAAAGGGAAATCACCGTTCCTTTGCGTAATAGGCAAACATCTTATGAATTACTTTGTTGTTGTTTATTTAAAGATAATATGCTAAACTACTCTTCCCACACCCTTCTTCCACAATCCAGTCCTCTCTACCATATTCCCAGTTTGAGTATCAGTATCTTTCTTCTCTGAGCAGTTCCCTAAGCAGTTCACTCATAAGCTGAACAATGAAGTAGACTTAGCTAGTTTCTTCTCTGTATATCAGAAGTGTGGGTTCAGGAAGGTTTTAAATGAGGGTCATGGCTTTGTGGACTAGCAGCTCCTGAGACATTCTGTACATTGGGTTCAACATGGAAGAAAGTATGGGAAGAGTCATGGGGTAAGCAGACAAATAGAGCAATGAGGTCTCTGTTGCTGGAGACCAAAGGCTTGGTGGAGCCTTTTGTTATCCCTAAATCTTTTAAAATGGGTCTCATGAGCTGAAGGTTTGAGGAATTTGACTTACAAACCTCTTAATGAAGCACTTGTCCTAAGAAATAGTGAAGGAGTACCTTCCAAGGTCTATACATTACTACAGTCATTTGGGAGTAATGTGGATCTTTATGGGGAAGTAGTTTAATTATATATATTTTTTTAAGATAATACATTTAATAGATAAGTCAAAGTAATTCTAGTTTTGCAACCTGTTTTATCTGGATGTAAACTGATGCTCAGATCCATCACTAAAAGGGACTGCATCAGTTCTCTTTAACTTTAGATAGTGGACAGTAGCAATCAGTCTTAAAATTTAGAGCAACACTATCATGTAGTTCAGGCCCAAAATTTAGGGATTTATTGGCAACATGGTATTATAGTGGTTTTCTTTTTTGAAATTGCTAAAAAAAAAAAAAATGAGAACAAGAAAGCGAGATTCTGGTAAGTGAGAAAGTGGCTACAAATGAAAGTGAAAATTGTCAGTTCTGATTGTCCAATCTAAATGAAAACATAACCTGATATAAGTTAAACTTCTGTGTCTTTTAGTTCTAAGTTAAGGTTTCTTAGTAACAAAGGTAAAGGCCTGTCAGTGTCCTGTACAGTGACCCTTTTCAAGCAATTTTCTGTGATTCTCATGTTGTAAACTTCTGAGGTAAACATGCAACTTTTGTCTTTAAAGAAATGATGTTCACTTGTATATTTTTGTGAGGTTCTTAACTGGATGCAGCCAAATAATTTTCTTGGCATATCCTATATTACAACACAATCAGTAGAATACATGCCACAGAAACAATACTGGGTAGTCACATTTTGAGGTAATAGCACAGGTTTACCTGCTCTGTCATCCAATTAGTGCACACTTCTCAGTGGCAAAAGAGCTTTTAATTCAATGATTGGGGCATTTCATACCTTACTGAAATTTACCTAAGAATACACTGTCAACATTTTTGAAGTGTTGTTAGTGTAAAACAAACAACTTCAGTGCCAAAATATCACTGATACATAATTTTCTCTTTTATAGTGCCTTATCTGTATTAACTCCTGAATTCCTATCCAGACTGTGCACTGATTTTCTGTATGGCTTTGGGCAAGTCATTTCAGCTGCATGCCTCATTACTATTATCTGTAAAATGGGGATTCTTAACCATCTCACTATGATGTTGTGAGGACCAATTAATATTACTAAAGTGCTTTTATCATATAAAGAGCTAGATAAGTACAGTCAATCCTGGATGCATTCCCTTTGTTTTCTTGCGGGTGGTCGTGTAGGTGGGGGAAAGGATGTATGTCTGTGGTGGTATCACAGCATTCATCACATTGCTGAGAATTGAATATTGAATTTCAAATTACTTCATTTCCCCAGTGAAAAATTGTTTAGTGTCAAAACTGCAGACTCTAACTTTGTTTTTCTGTATCTGGCATTGTGTCAAACATTGATAATACTATGTATTTTCATGTAGTAAAACTGGTACAAAATATATGTAGGCAAGTACATTTTAAAACAATAGCTGACCATTTCCTCTTTTTGTCTGTCTGACCGGAGGTCAGAATTCTGTATATTTTCCTGTATTGATGACCATTTGAACACACAGCAAAGCAAGCAGAGTGCAGCACCTTGTATTACTTAAGCTATTGGTGATGTCATCTGCTCTTGAAAGACAACAGAACTTTGAACTTCGGTCTGTGGTGTTGGCAAGTATAAAGTCTTTCAGTTCACTGTTAAAGGTCTGCTCTGGCATTTATTGTGCATTATAGTCAATGAATTTTACGATTATACAAGGGATCCTAAATCAGACCCTAATACTGTAGTATGTGACTGCAACAAATTTTCAAATTAGTCAGTTTAAGGGTTGGGTTTTGAACACTGTATACTCTGAATTGCGAATATTCTGAAAGGGAAGAATGTTTGAGTGGCATTTACATACTGTTTATGATGTATTTTCAAACACCTGCATTCAGAAGAGGAGCTTCAGATTTATGAAGGAAATGGCCATGTTTAAGTGTGATTATTGTGCAGACTGTCTAGAGTTAAATGATTTTGATTTACAAGGATGATTTTTAAAACTTCCTATTGAATTGTAAAGATGGGGGGGACTTCTGAGTAAATTACTTCAACGTAATTTCCTGTGGATGGGCTTCCTTTGATAATGTAGGTATGTTGAAATGTTTTCTTTATTCCTATCCTACATAATAAAAGGCTAGGGAAGTTTGTGTGAAGCCATCATGCGCAGTAGAGACGGCCCGGACAAACGGCATGCTGGGAGGTGTAGTTCGGCAGCACAACATGGCCGCCGCGTGTGTGCCGCCGAGAGGGAAGCAGGGTCTGGATCAGAGGCTCGGGGAGCGTGGGCAGGAGGGTGGCTGGGCGCAGGCAGGGGGCCCTTGGAGTGGGGGGAAGGGGGGCTGAGCGAGCGGGGGGGGGCCCTTGGAGTGGGGGGAAGGGGGAGAGAGCTGAGCGAGTGGGGGGGCTCATTGGCCCGTGTACACGGACTTTTAGACTAGTTTACTATGAATCACAATCTTTGCTTCTGTATTAGAGGAAGATCTCTATTCGCTTTACGAAGTAAGCTCTTTTTTTATAAATCACATTAAAATTTGCTATAGGGTGAAATTTGATATCCGGTATTGATTTGAAAGGGAATTTTAAAATAAATTTATCAGTATTTGTATGCTTTGCCTGTTTTTATAGCTCAAAAATAGCGTAACTTTTAAAGTGCAATGCTTAATCATTATTCTCTATTAATAGATGCATGTTTTGAAAAGGTAGAATAATGAAGTTTGTAGACTGGGGGTGCAAGGTCCTGGTGGTTATGGTCATTCAATCAGTGCAATGAACCTCAAATGTCTGCTTAGGCCTTGAGGTGGTAGATTGTCAAGAGTTCATTGTACCGTTCTTATTTAGCAAAACATTCTGATTTATATTTTCCCCAAGTGGTTGCAATTCTGAAATCTTTTGAGAAACATGGCATTAGGAAAGTTTACAAAAATGAAGTTTTTAAAAGAGTGCTAATAAGAATAATCAGGAACAAACTAACATTAACTTCAGTGGAATTCTGCACAGGGGTACATTAGCATAGAATTCGATTTAAGATCGGGGGCACATTGCTTGTTTAAACACAAGTTGCACGAGTTTAAATCAATTCAGAAGTCAGGTTAGTTGAGCAAGTGCAACATTTGTGCATAGACAGGGCCCTAATATTTTCTTTCTCCTCTCATCCTTAAAGTATGATTCTTTTCTGATAAGTAGCTGTAAAAATGGCATCTTAAGCAACACTTTTGCTCTTTGTATTCAGAGAGACACCTGCTTATTTTTAGAATATGATTTTAAAGCTTTTTATTCCTTATAGCACTCCAGATCCAACATAGGTGAGAGCTAGATTCTTTTCCGTCTTGTGCATCAACAGAATTGTTTATAACAGTGTGTTTCAATCTTTTTTTTCATTTGTGGACCCCTAAACAGTTCAAATGGAAGTGTGGACCCCTTTGTCTAAAATTTCCAATCTGTGGCCCCCCAAGGGTCTGGAGACCGCATGTTGAAAACCACTGTTCTGTGGTAACGGCAACCTTTTGTGGACCCCTTAGACATAGTCTATGGACCTTATGTTTAAAACCACAGGTTTATAGCATTCTAATCACTTACATCTGTGTAACACTGATGGCAATGGGGGTTACACAAAATGAATATCAGTAACAGAGGTGTGACTGAGGGGATAGTCTGGCTGGCAGAACAAGTTGAGTTTGTAGGGCTGACAGAAGAAACATTGTTTTACTTGTAAAATGAGCATGTTTGGTACATGGCTAAAAATGGCATCTGCCACCTTTGAGTGCAAAACTTCCAAGTGAATTGTAATGTCCTCATAATTACAAAAAACCCTAACATCAAAACAAAACAAAAAAACCCACTCCGAACTTAAAACATTCTTTTGGGTTGCAAAGTCAAGGACTCAGAAGTTAGAAAATGCAGAATTTTATAATACTAGTACAACCATAATTCTGTCAGTTTTCCTGAGCAATGCAAGAGAGAAGTGAAATGGTGATTTTTAACCATTTATAATTTGGGTAAATCTGGTCAAAATATCCCAGGACAAAGAAAATACACTTCTCTAACCCAAAGGCTTTCTCCTCACTGAATTTGAAAGGCCAGACTCAAACAATGGAACCTGTTCTTGGAACGTCACAAAAAAGGTCACAAGAATCTTTGAAAAGTGTTAGCCTACATATAGATAGAGGTTGCTATCAGTACTCCCTAAAATAAAGATGGTAAATTGCCAGACCTCTAGTCTGAAGTTTTTTTATCTTCAGGGCAGATACAGGACAGTTGTTGAGGGAGGGTATTGTAAACTTCCAGTTTTCCTCATCCACGACTTAGACTTAGAGAGACCATTATTAGGCTTGAGTATAGTTCAGCACTCAAGTCCATTTGGATGTTAGCTCCTCTTCCGGGCAAGTGGAATGCCAGTCAATAACAAATATGTTGTGGAAATGGTTTACATTAACAATAGAACTGAGACTGTCAACTCCCTTTGCATAGTGACAGGTTTCAAAGTAGTAGCCATGTTAGTCTGTATCTGCAAAGGGCACCTTAGAGACTAAAATTTATTTGGACATAAGCTTTCATGGGCTAGAACTCACTTCATCAAATGCATAGAGTGGGCATACAGTAGGAAGATATATATTTATACATACAGAGAACATACATGAACAGGTGGAGCATGCCATACCAGCTTTAAGTGGCTAATTAATTAAGGTGAGCTATTATCAGCAGGAAGAAAAAAACACCTTTGTAGTGATAATCCGGGGATGGCCTATTTCAAACAGTTAACAAGAAGGTGTAACAGAAGGGGGATGCTTAACATGAGGCAATAGATTCCAATTTGTGTAATGACCCAGCCACTCCTAGTCTTTATTCAAGCCTAATTTAATGGCATCTAGTTTTCAAATAAATTCCAGTTCAGCAGTTTCTTGTTGCCATCTGTTTTTGAATTTTTTTTGTTGAAAAATTGCCACTTCTAAGTCTATTACTGAGTGACCAGAATGATTGAAGTGTTCGCCTACTGGTTTCTGAATGTTCTGATTCCTGATGTGAGATTTGTGTCCACTTATTCTTTTGTTTAGAGACTGTCCAGTTTGGTCAATGTTCATGGCAGAGGGGTATTGCTTGCACATGATGGGTATATATCACATTGGTAGGTGTGCAGGTGAACCCTGATGGCGTGGTTGATGTGATTAGGTCCTCTGATGGTATCACTTGAATAGATATGTGGACAGAGTTGGCACTGGGCTTTGTTGCAAGGATAGGTTCCTGGGTTAGTTTTTTTTGTTGTGTGATTGCTGGTGAATATTTGCTTCAGGTTGGGAGGCTGTCTGTAAGCGAGGACTGGTCAGTCACCCAAGATCTGTGAGAATGAGGGATCATCCTTCAGGTTAGGTTGTAGATCTTTGATGCACTGGAGAGGTTTTAGTTGGAGGCTGAAGATGATGGCTAGTGGCGTTCTCTTACTTTCTTTGTTGGGCCTGTCTTGTAGTAGGTGACTTCTGGGTACTCTTCTGGCTCTGTCACTCTGTTTCTTCACTTTAGCAGGTGGGTATTATAGTTTTAAGAACGCTTTATAGAGATCTTGTGGGTGTTTCTCAGTCTGCAGGATTGGAGCAGATGCGGTTTTATCTTGGAGCTTGGCTGTAGACAATGGATCATGTGGTGTATCGTGGATAGAAGCTGGAGGTATGTAGGTAAGCATAGTGGTCAGTAGGTTTCCGGGATAGGGTGGTGTTTATGTGAACATTGCTTATCATCACTGTAGTGTCCAGAAAATGGATTGTGTGGATTGGTCCAGGCTGTGGTTGATGGTGGGATGGAAATTGTTGAAATCACAGTGGAATTCCTCAAGGGCTTCTTTTCCATGGATCCAGATGGTAAAGATGTTCTCAATATAGCACAAGTAGAGTAGGGAACGTGAGCTAAGGAAGTGTTGTTCTAGTCCACCATAAAAATGTTGGCATACTGTGGGGCCATGCAGGTACCCGTAGCAGTGCTGCTGACTTGAAGGTATATATTGTCCCCAAATGTGAAGTAGTTGTGGGTGAGGACAAAGTTCAGCCACCATGTTTGCCATGACATTATTGGGAATACTGTTCCTGATGACTTGTAGTCCATCTTTGTGTGGAATGTAGGTGTAGAGGCCAGGATGGTGTTTTCTGGAAGATCACCAAAGGATTGTAGTTTCCTCAGGAAGTCAGTGGTGTCTTGAAGATAGCTGGGAATAATGGTATTGTAGGGCCTGAGGAGAGAGAGTCTATATAGCCAGACAGTCCTGTTGTTAGGGGTACCAGTGGCTGAGATGATGGGGCATCCAGAATTTCCAGGTTCTCCAACTAGAAACTGCTGAACTGGAATTAATTAGCAAACTGGAACCATTAAATAAGGCTTGAATAAAGACTGGGAGTGGTTGGGTCATTACACAAACTGTAATCTGTTGCCTCATGTTAAGTATTCCCCTACTGTTACTCACCTTCTTGACAACTGTTTGAAATGGACCATCTTGATTATCACTACAAAAGTGTTTTTTCCTCCTGCTGATAATAGCTCACCTTAATTGATTAGCCACTTAAAGTTGGTATGGCAAGCTCTACCTGTTCATGTTCTCTGTGTGTATAAATATATATCTTCCTACTGTATGTTCCACTCTATGCATTTGATGAAGTGGGTTCTAGCCCATGAAAGCTTATGCCCAAATAAATTTGTTAGTCTCTAAGGTGCCACAAGTACTCCGCGTTCACTTTGTATAGGCCATCAGACAGCAGTGATTTTTGGTTACTACCAAACTGGGCTAGATTTGAATACATGATCTAAAATGGTTAGTGTTTGTGTTCTCATTACCAATATCCTGAGTCTTCAGTCCCTTGTAACTCTGGTTCTATCTTGTGTACTTACTGTAGTACTGAGCATTCTGTCACTGATATATTTGAACATCCCTGTGTGACAGGCAGTACTATTATTCCTAGTTTTCAGATGGAGAACTGAGGTACATTGACTTGCCCAAGGTCACACAGAATATTTGTGGGCAAGTAGGGATGTGAACCCAGGTTTCCTGAGTCTCAGGCTAGTCCCTTAAGACTAGACCATCCTTATTAATGCCACTGATCCTACTATTCTTTTAGGTTTCAAGGAATCCTGAAACTTTTTCTATAATGTGGCTGTGTAAGGAGCCAACAGTCCAGTCTGTTTTTGTTTGCTGTACCTCAGGGTGAAAGCAGTCTCTCTTATTTATGAGGTAAAGCCCCATTTATTTTAATGAATATAGTTCATAAAAAACTCTGTATGCCAGTAGGCACTAGAAGCACTGCAAGAACAGCACATTTAGCACTAGTGAACAGAAAATCAGGGAGAGTTACTTGTGAGTAATCTCTTCTGAGTTAAAGTGCAGCACTGATGTATAGGTAGAAAGTGTTAATAAATGAAATGCTTAGGAATTTAAGATGATCAGGGATGTAGAAATACCAATAAACTCTCATAGCAAGAACATATATTATTATAATGAATTGAGACCACTTCAGTGCTCTCTTGTTTTACCTGTAGCATATCAGCAAGATGTAGGTAGTCTAGTATTTCATTTAATGGAGAATAAACACACATTCCACATAAAATTCCAAATATATTCTCAAATAACTTCTCAAATCTATTAAAAATAATATATATTTTACAATTTTCCAGGAATTTCAAAATGACCATTTTAAATGTGGGCTTGAATCTTGTTCTTACATCACTCTGTGGTTTATCATTGTGTCCTTCAGGGACTTGTTACAATTAAAATAAGGAACACAGGTTTTTGCAAAGGAACTATTTATACACCCGTGCTTGTTCTTTTTGAAAGCAGAAGAGTTACAGATCTAAAGAAAAAATAACAAACACTTGGCTCCCTCAGTTTCCTCACCAGTCCTGAAAATATTTTGGTCAGAGGTCTGTCTTCATTCAGGCTAGGTAGAGAATTCCTCGAACCATGTTCGCCTTTGTCAGTATGGTCCTCCAGGTTTTTAGCAGTGGGCCACTGTAGTCCTAAGTTGATCATTGTGGCCACCTGGTAGCAATACTTGTGTGTTTGGACTGCTGCTTTTCTATTATGAAGTACTCCCATATAAATGGAGAATAATAAAGTAAGATCTCTGTCACAATCTGGCCTAGTTCCAGTCCCTCTAAACAAATACCGGCCTATTGTGCGGGATCCAACTACTGAGTCCCATGTGCTGATAAGCTCCTGGGTCTGGGTAGTGACTGATTACTATTTTAAGGCCATGATTACACTTACAGCTTTATAGTGGTTTTGGTTATACCTGCCTTATAGTGCGCCAGCATGTACACACTGACAGTTGCAACCTGTCTGGCGTCACATTTGTGGCACTTGCAGTGGCATGGGAGTGGTGCATTATGGGCAGCTATCCCAGCATTCAGCTGGGTGCAACGTGCTTTTCAGATGAGTGGGGTGAGGGGGAGCTTGTTGTGTGTATGCAGAGGGAGAGAGCGAGTGGATTTTTGGAGTGCTGAGAGTGTGTCAGCAAACTGTCTTTAAAATGCAAAGCTTACTAATCTTCTGCTTCTCACTTGCTCACAATGTAAACATTTGCATTGTTGATTTGCCGAGTTACAGATAAGCTCTGAAAACGTACTTCTGCATTCCTCCAGCCGAGTTTAAAACAAAGGGAAGAGTGGTCAATTGCCTTAAATAGCTTAGGGGGCATTGCCAGCGATCACTCAAAGCGCTGTATTGTTACTACCTGTTTACAGTGGAGCTAAAGCATATCACCCAATACGCTACAGCTGTTAATCCTCTGGGAAGGGAGGATTACCAGGACCAGTATAACTGTGGACTTATAGCATTCTATGTGCCTTGCCAGTTTGGATGGGTAGTGAGTTATAGCGCTCCTGGCGGCTTTAGAGCGCTATAAAGTGACAGTGTAATCAAGGCCTTAGTTCTGGGATACTCAAGCGCAAGTTGCAGGTCTAATGACCTGTCTTGGCAGTGGAGACTCTGTAGTCTAGATGCCTAGATCCTGGAACCAGTGCTTCAGCCCTCATATGTTTATGCATACTCTCACCAGAACTCCACCCTTGTGGTTTAACTCTGTATATTTGACAGATAAAATAGGGAACATAGTCTTTGTACAAGAACTTAAACATACACACACACTTCACTTTTTGGCTATGTCTACACTTCACCTGTGGCAGCGGCATGTAGTATATCTGTAGCTACACATCACAGCAGAAAGAATATTGTGTCCACACTGCTATGTGAAGCTCCATATACAAGTAACAGGCTCTGCAGAAGGTAGTCAGCCGGGAAAGGCTTCAGCAGCTCCTCACTGCTGGAACGTTTCATTGTAGTGAGAGAGGGTTTTGGTGAGGGGAGGCCTTTCCCAACTCCCTCCCCATTCCCTGAGCCTTTTTTCCGCTGTCTGAATCATTCCCTGGGGTGTGGAAGAGCTCCGGTAGTGAGGAGGCAGTTTAGCTGGGGTAGCATGGTTTAGGCGAGTCAAGAATCATGTCATTGTTCGGATGGGTATTTGCTCATCTAAGTTTTGCCTCATAGCCTGCATTGCTCTTTATAACGATCCCAGGAAGGCTACTTGGGTATACATTACATCCCCCCAAAAGAAGTGTGCAATGTAGATGCACCCTTTGATAGCACACAAAGTATTTAAATCTATGCATAAAGGGGGAACTATCAAGGAGTTGGGTGGTGTATTACCTCTGTGTTTGGCACGGAGTCAACCACTGCTGGAACACTGTGCGTCCAATTCTGTATTCAAGATTGGAGAAGGTTCACAGAAAAGTCACAAAAATGATTGAAGTATTAGAATACATGCTTACAGTGATAGTCTCAAGGAGCTCAATCTGTTTT
Source organism: Sternotherus odoratus (assembly GCA_032164245.1). NCBI lineage: Eukaryota > Metazoa > Chordata > Testudines > Kinosternidae > Sternotherus > Sternotherus odoratus. The sequence goes on along the minus strand of JAVMKO010000014.1, from coordinate 20,873,718 downwards.
GCTTAACAAAGAGAAGGTTAAGGGGTGACCTTGATTACTGAGTACCTACATGAGGAACAAATATTTGATAATAGGCTTTTCAATCTAGCAGATAAGCATATAACATGATCCAATGGCTGGATATTGAAGCCTAAACAAATTCAGACTGGAAATGAAATGTACATTTTAAACAGTGAGAGTAATTAATCATTGGAACAGTTTTATTAAGGGTTGTACTAAACTCTTCATTACTGGCAATGTTTAAATCAAGATTGGATATCTTTCTAAAAAATATGCACTAGTTCAAATAGGAATTAATTCAGGAAACTCCACTGGCATGTGTGATGCAGGAGGTAAAGTGGTTGCTTCTGGCCTTAGAGTATATGGATATCTAATGCCGTTCCCTCCCTCAGAGTCATCCACACTTCTGAGAGTCTTTGGTCAGTCCAGGTCCCGCTGGTCATTTTTCTCCTACCCGGTTTTCTGGTTCTGGAAATGGTCCTCTCCTCACTTTCTTCCCTCACTTGGGCTTGACTGCATATTAAAGTTATTCCATAATAAAGTAGGGTTATTCTGGAATAACTCCTTGTATGGATGTTCTTAGTCTGGACTACGGATGCCGCCTTCTAATTTACCTAAGAGAAACCAGAAAAAGACACTCTTAGGTCTTGTCTACATGGTGCTGCATTGCAGACTGCAGGACTATTGTAACAAAAGTTGCAAAACCTGCAGCCACTACTACAATGATGAGAATCTTCTCCCCCCCCCACCCCCCCACCCCAAAACACCTTTCAAGATCCATGGGTCCTGCACATGCCTGTAACAGTAAATGGTGTATCTCGATCAGTGAATCAAGTGCCCTAGCACCAGCTGGGTGTGAAACTAGTCAATCAATCCCTATGCTCTTCAATGAACTCACAGAAAAATTGTAAAAAAAAAATAACACCCTATTACCAGTGGATGAACACTTTTCACAAAATGATCTCTGCATATCTGACCTCTCAGTCTTCATGCTCAAAGGAAACCTGCACAATATCTTCAAAAGACAAGCTTGGGAACTTAAATTTATAACTCTGCTAGACACCAAAAATGATAGATTGACTAGAGACACTGGTTTTATGTCTCATTAGAGCAGTCTGTAACCCACTAATTCCCCTTTGTCTTTTGACTACAGGTATTAATTGTAGAGTGACCAGATGTTGCGATTTTATAGGGACAGTCCCAATATTTGGAGCTTTTTTTTATATGGGTTCCTATTACCCGCCCAGTCCCTGTCCTGATTTTTCACACTTGCTGTTTGGTCACCCTAGTTAATTAGCTACTTCATTTTGAATGATTTCTTGCAGTATGTTTACTCCTTATACTTAATAATCTGTTCTACCTTGAATTTAGCTGACACTCTGATTACCTTTCCCAGACCTGAAGAAGAGCTCTGTGAAGCTCAAAAGCTTGTCTGTTTCCCCAACAGAAGTTGGTCCAATAAAAGATACTACCACACTCGCCTTGTCTCTCTTATATCCTGTGACAAACACAGCTACAGTACTGCTAACGAAATTGTCTGAGTTTTATAAATGTTTTTGGATCTGTTTTATCAATGGGTTATGAGTGATGTATGGATTGTAATTGACATTCCAGAGAGCAAAAATTAAATATTGCTGAATGTGAGCTTATTAAAACATGAAACATAAGCGCCATAGTTCTGTTTGTACTGGTAGTTTATCCTGTTTTCATAATAATGAAGCATTCTCCTTTATGTAAGCTACATGCACTCATTAAAAAGATATTTAGTTGATGTTTGGATGGAATTACAGCTCATGGATTGATACTTTGTTTTCTCTTGGGAATCCTTATATTTTGCAGTTGTTGCTTCCATATGTCATCACTGTGTAGTGATACTTTGCATTGCAACTACCTTTATGCCTGACTTCGCATGGTAACGGTCTGCTTTTATTTAGGGGTAGTATTGGGCTAAGTTTGCAATTGGAAGGCCATCCTGATTTCATATTTTACATAGTCTGCTGATTGTGTTCAGTGCATAGAAAAAGTAAATGAGCTGTTGTGGGAAGAAATGAACCGTCCGTTGTTTGTTTAAAACAAACCCAGATACTTACAATTTTCTCCTATTAGATTCATCGCAGTTTAATAAGTGTCAATTTAATAATTTTTACTAGTGTGTCCTTAACATAGTGGCATCTATCTCCTTAATAAGGAGATATACTTTTATATTGGGGTGGTAAAACTACGGCCTGTGAGACCATCCTGCCTAGCCCCTGAGGTCCCCCCTACACCAACGCACAGGCAGGGCTAGCGTCTAGCTCCGCCTGGGCTGCTGCTCTGAGCAGTATGGTAAGGGGGTGGGAAGTGGGGAGGACCGAGATAGAGGTCGGGGAAGCCAGGGGACAGGGAGCAAGGGGTAGTTGGATAGGGCATGGGAGTCCCATGGATCTGCCAGGGGGCGGGGGTATGGATTAGGGGTTGGGGCAGTCGGGACAGGGAGTGTGGGGGGGTGTTGGGTAGGGAGTGAGGTCCTGGGTGGGTAGTTAGGGTGGGGGGCATCAGGGGACAAGGAGCAGGGGGGCTTAGGGGGTAGGGGTGGGGGGTCTCTGGAGGGGATGGTCAGGGGACAAGGAGTGTGGGGGGGGGGAGGGGTTGGATGGGTCAGGTGTCCTGAGGGGGGCGGGAAGTGGAAGGAGGTTTGATAGAGGACAGGGCCAGGCTGTTTGGGGAGGCACAGCCTTCCCTACTCAGCCCTCCATACAATTTTGCAACCCCGATGTGGCCCTCAGGCCAAAAAGTTTGCCCAGCACTGCTTTATATGGTATAATGGTTTGTCCAGCATTTATACTGAAGGCTACATGTTTTCATATGTCTCATAAGAGAGTGTTTTGATGATTTCTTGGTAACAGGTTGAGGACTGAAAATGAAATAAGCACAGTTTTAGCTGGATTATTATAACTTTTAAAGTTGCTAATATTTTGGATCAGAATAACTTGAACAATTTCAAAGCCTGTAGATTTAAATGTTGACCTTCCTTGATTATTGGTATTGGTTTCCAAGTCCAAGAGAATGTGCTGCTTAGTAAAGCAGATGATTATGTAGGTATGTAATGAAAAAACAAATGGATATAATATATAGTATGACAGACTAATTTGAATATAACTAAATCTCGACATAAATTGTTTGTTTTAAAAAGACACTAGAATTTGCATGTAATACACTTGACTACAGGGTACAGTAGAACCTCAGAGTTATGAACTGACCTATACCTCATTTGGAACTGGAAGTACACAATCATCCAACATCAGAAACACCATACCTCCCCCCACAAAAAAGGCAAATACAGTACAGTACTGTGTTAAACATAAACTACTAAAAAAGGGGGGGGGAGGAGTTTTTAAATTGTTTTTTGACAAGGTAAGGAAACTGCTTTTTGTGCTTGTTTCATTTAAATTAAGATGGTTAAAAGGTGCATTTTTCTTCTATGTAGTAAAGTTTCAAAGGTGCATTAAGTCAAGTGTTCAGTTGGAAACTTTTGAAAGAACAACCATAACATTTTGTTCAGAGTTAAGAACATTTCAAGAGTTCTGAATAACCTCCATTCCGGAGGTGTTTGTAGTTCTGAGGTTCCACTGTATCTCTTGGTAATGTCTTTATTCAGAAATTCCTCAAATGAAACAGTAAATCACATCACAGTTCTTCCAAGAATAGAACAGATGACCTAGATAAACATTCATTGCATACATAACTGCTAATGTAATAAGATTACTACTATGCTTTAGGCATGGGCAAATACTCTCTGAAGTTTTCCAGGAGATAGTGAATAATAGAGCTACAACTAGATATTGATGTATTAGCTATCAAACTACTTGGTTGAGATTTTTAAAAAACATTCTAACCATAGGATGGAATGAACAGAATTTTAAGAAGAGTATGTGCTATGGCACAATGGAGATGTCAAATAATGGCAGTGTCCTGACTGAGGAAGTGGGAGAAATACAAGGTGAACGTAGATTAATTTTTTAAAAACATTGGTGTGCTTGAAGTATTTCAAAGGAAGTCTCTAATACTTCGATTGAATTTCTGTTGGTTTTCAGACATGGTAAATTATAAGGAAAACAAACTGAAAACCACTTGTTTCCCCTTTACTCTCAACCTTCCCCATTTTTGAGGTTTTTTGAGGTTAGGGGAGTAAACTGGGTAAGAATATTGGCATGTAGAAATATCTCCAAAAGCATTATTATATTTAAACAAACCTTCAGTTTTTATACTGACTCTTCTGGGAAGCCAAACTATGTACTTCTTCAAAACTCAAGCATGAGTAAAGGTCACCCATACAAAGGCACCGGATGTATTAGGCTTGAGGCCCTTCTTTTGCTCCTTTGTAATGCTCTTTTGCATAACAAGTTACTCTTTCTGATTGTAAGTTCAGCAGAGTGGTTTGATTTAAATCAGGAAATCTTGATTTAAATAATTGGTTTCAATCTTGTTTTGCATTTGTAGCATTAGTTATTTTCCTAAAGGTTCATTCTCATTGGTTGGAATAACTATTGAAACATGTTGATTAGAAAACTAATTTGATGGTACTTTTTAATAGCCAGGGGTGTACATACCTTTTTAAGCATGCACTTCAGATTCTTAACATAGCTTAACATGCACTTATTCAGATTCTTAATTTTTACATTTTTATTATACTTTAAAATTACATGCTTACATACTAGATAATTTTTTACTTGGGATGTGTGACAAGCTGCATTGGATGGAATTTGGAATTCAATGTACATTTAATTTTTTGATTAGTTTAATAAAACTCCCTAAAATGTGCTGGGCACATCACAAAAAAAGTAAGCATAAAGACATTTTGCATTTAAAGTGGATTTATTAAACAAAGTATTAATTGTAGTTAATAAATTGATGTCTGATCAATGTGTGCCAGATTTTTTAAATATATTTAGATGCCTAGAAATGCAGATAGGTGCTTTTGAAAAATCCACCAGGTATCTATGCAGGTTAGGTGGCTACCTTCCATTAAAATGAATGGGAGTTAAGCACATAATCTGCTTACGTGCCTGTTGGCACTTTCAGAAGTGCATATTTGCCTGTTTAGGTGCCTAAGTACTGTTGCTCTTTTTTGACTTGGATGGCTAGTCAATTTTTGGGACTCTGGGATGATGTCAGGTGGAGAAATTGATGATGTGTTCTTCTTTGCAATCTTGTGTTATTTACAAAGAATGCATGTAGTTCTGTGCCTCTGAACATAGAAGAATCAAATGGCAGGAAACTTTTTTTTTTTTTCTCCTAGCACCAAGAACACTCTTTTCAACCAGCACCTTGACCTTAAAACCTTTCTTCAAGGGTCAGATCTGTGCTTTCAGCTTTCTTTCAGGCTGTCTTTTTCTGTGTATGTTGTTTGAACACACATGCTAACTGCTCAGCAAAAACTCTTGGGTGGATTCATATACTCCTTTTGTCCTGGGTCGGGGCTTATCCTTAGTTATGTTAACTGAAGGGTGCAGACATGCATGTCAATCTCAGTGAGATTTAAACTCATTCTGTGATAAGGTTTCATACCCTTTATAAAACCTCCCACCTCTGATTTGGCAGCTCATCCTGATGAAGTGTAAATGTTGACACCCAATAACCTATTTCAAACCAAAAATAAAGGAATAATTTAACAAATAAAATGCTACAGGGTTAACTGTGTACATATGTATGGTGTCTGTCTTCAAGATGTTTCACCTCACTAATCCAAATGTATTTTTATTCACAACCAGACTCCTGTGGAAATTTCTGCTCCCTGATGGATTTTATTTCAATTGCCAGAGAGGGGGACCCCCTTGCAATCAGCTCTTGAAAAATGCCTATTGTTTCTGTGGAGTTTGTTGTGTAAGGCAGACCCTGCCTGTTTGAATAGGGGAGTCATTGTTGTAACAACTTTTCATCCTCTGTTTTCACAGCCACAATCTTGGATTTGGGGTAGGGCAGCCAAGCTGAAATTCTGTCCCCCAAGCTGTAAGCAATCTGTGTCCAGTATGAAGAGAGTTTTGAAACATGGATAGGACCGGACAGGAACAGTCCAAAAGAGCCATTTTCAACTAAAAATTATTTCACTTTTTACTATTTGCTGCTTGTCAGAAACACTCAACAATTGATCAGGAATCAGTTGTTCTTTCAGATCCACAACTTTAGCAGTTAAGGTTCCCCCAAGACCCTGCCTGGATCTCAAAACCGGTTTCAACTACTCTCCACCTTTCCCTTGCTGGAAATCTACCACAGCATGTAGCTATTAAAATGGTTTCTGCCCTTAGAGGAAGGAAAATTCATTCACTGTATATCAATTGCCTACAAATCATTTGTCTCACATGAGCCATATGTTTAAAGGGAATTTCCACAGACTGAATTTGAGAAACACCTTTTCTGGCATTGATTACAGTTGTTAGCCATAATGAAATCCAAGCCAGTTATTAGTTTATGCACTCTTTCAGGCACCCAGACTTGAATTCCAGAGGTCCAATCTTCAAATGCAACTTTCCCAATTTTGAATGGGTGCCCTTGCTATGGTCACTGTCTCCATTTGAGACCAATTAGGTGGTGGTTGTGGATGGCTGATTCCCTAGCCTTTTTAATATGCCTGGTTTAATAACTGATATGCTTAAGATAGTGTCCATCAATCAGTCTCCAGACTTTCATTATTATTTTTCAGCTGCCCAGATTTAAAGTAAAACTGTGGATCTGATTGTTGTACTTCCAAGCTTTTCCCTTTAAGCTTGGTGTTCCCCCATTTCCTGAACTGGGAAAAAGGCTTCCACTAGATATTTGTGACTATCTTTCTTGGTCTTTCTAAAATTCATAACAGTTTTTTGTGGCCAGTTTTGTCACAGTATCGGCATTTAACTGAACAGTTTCCTTTAAATCTTTGCATTATTGCCAATTTCCCATGTTTTACAAACAAGATTTATCATTTTTTTCCCTAATTGTTCAGTAAGGTCATGAACCAAATTAACCCCTCCCCCCCTTTTCATCATACATATTAGGCACAGAGCTCATGGTGATCATCTTACATTTTCCTAACTAGCTGGTATATTGTTGCAAGAATTAAGTTCTGTGGCAAGTTCCACAGCCTCTTTGGAGTGTCTTTGGCTTCCTTTCTCTGATTTTAATCTGAAAATTCAGCGGAATATCTATAAAGTGGTCCGTCCACTAATCTATCCCGGAAGGCCTTACTGGTATTGGGGTATGACAGGAACCCCAGTGTCGGTCCTGTGCCACTTTAGGCTGGGTTGTTTCTTTCACTCTATCTCTTGTGTGCTGTGGCCAGCTCAGATAGATGGCTAGCTCCAAACCATATATCAAGGGCTTGTACAGGATAACTCAGGCCTGGTCTACCCTTAAAATTTAAATCCACAGCTGTAGTTCTCAGTGGTGTGAAAAATCCACACCTGTGAGTGACAAATCTATGCCAAACTATTTTACTGTGTAGATGCAGTTAAGTTAATAGACACATGCTTCAATGGACCTAGCTACTGTTATTCAGGTAGGTGGTGTTCCTATGGCGACAGAAAAGTTCCTTCTATTGTAGTCGATTGCATTTACATTATGGGGCAATGCCAGCATAATTATGATGCCATGGTTATGCTGCTGTAGACGTGGTCTCAGTCTCTCTTCTGCAGGTACGTTCTGCAGCACTATCAGAGCTGGGCCCACCCAAGTTGGCTGCTAGAAACCCCCCTTTCTCTCACTCTTCCCAACCATTCATTTGAGCTGTAATGTTGAATTGAGCCAATAAGCCATCCAAGGAGCTTTCCCCTCCGCGATAGAGGGCTTTTGTATTATTTGAGCTGGATAGTCTAGCCACTGTGGATTTAATGGGGTAGAAAACTCTGTAAATGTCTGGATTTATCAAGTCCTCTGGCTGGCTCAATTCCACATCCTGTCAGCTACCTTCTGCTGTGATCTGTGACCACTTAATTTCCTCCTGGAGTGAAAGATTCAGCGTCTTGAGTCTTTGCTGCAGCTCATCTTGGTTAGCTAGTTCCAGATGGGCCTAGGCCTCTTTTGTCTCTACTATTTCATGAAAAACCTCTGATCAATGGTAGTCAGATTGTTGGTTACCTCATCATCCATTTTACCATTCCTGCCGGGGTGTGTTACAGCTGGGTTTCCCAATCTGGCTGGGCACTTAAAGTTATTCCAGTGGGAATCTCAACTCAGCTTTCAAGTCTTTGGGTCTTTTCTGGCCAACCTCTAGCAGCTCTTTTAGGTCTTGTCTTAATTCCTTTTGAGAAGTCTCCAGCTCCTATTTTAGATCTTGCTTTTTAAACCTTTTTGGCCATCTTACATTACTGTGAGCACTGTTTTCATTTGTTCCCTCTTGACCAACAAGTGTATCTGCTCACAGTCTCTCTCCTTGGAAACTAAATCACACACCTGACACTAGCATTGCCTTTTTGTGACCTGAGTGGCTAGTCAGAGTTTGAGGCCCTGGGATGTTCCAGTTAGGAGGAGAAATTGGTGATAGCCAGGTAGTTTTGTCCAATTTTGTTTATTTACAAGGAACGTCCTTCTGAACAAAGAAGGAATCAAATAGCAGTAAACATTTTATCTAGCTCCCAGCACCAAGAACATATTTTTCAGCCTGTAGCCCTGACACAAAAACCTCTCTCAGCAATTAAACAGCTTTGCAGACAGAGCCCTGCAAGCCCGAGATGGCTGACACAAGCCAGATGCTAGTTTATTTGCTGTGTAGACATACCCTTATTTTCTCTTTCTCTCTGTGTGTCTTCCCCCCACACCCTCACCAACGCTCATCAAAAAGTGCTGTGTGTTTTCATGCTCCTTTTGTCCTAGGTGGGGGACTTATCCTTACAGTTATATTAATTGAAGGGTATCAGTCAAATGAGGTTTTAACTCAACCCAAAACAAGGCTTCATCCTGCTCATAACCATATCTTTTAGATCTCATGTTCTTCAGTTAGATCTCATCCTCTCCTGCCTAAGCTGTTCTGTTTTTTCAACTCCTAATTGTTTTTTCCGTGTTGAATGAGCTAGGTCTGGATGACCTAGAAGACCAGAGAAACAGAAATGGAATGAAATTCAGTAGTACACAGAGGTGAGGTCATGTACTTAGGGTCTGATAATAAGAATTTCTGCTACGAGCTGGAGGCTTATCAGTTGGAAGCCACAGAGGAGGGAGGGGGGGAAGACCTCTGTGTGTTGGTCATTCACAGGATGATGATAAGCCACCAATGTAATTTGGCTATGAAAAAGTCAAATGTTATGTTAGGACAGTGATGGCAAACCTTTTTGAGCCCGAGTGCCCAAACTGCAAACCAAAACGACTTTTTTTTTTCAAAGTGCCAACACTGCAATTAAACCTGAATAACGAGGTTTTAGTTTAGAAAAAACAATTCGTACAGTTTTTCAAACTAATTAACAGCTTTTGTTTAAAAAGAAAAACACAATAACAGAGCTTTCCATTAAACATTTTTTTAATTGAAAAAAAAAAACAAAAAACAAAAAAAAAACCAACTGTACACCCCCCCCAACTGACCCACTCAGCCCAGTCTCTCCCCCCCAAACCTCCTTCCCTCCCACCCAACCCCCAACTGACCCACCCAGCCCAGTCTCTCCCCCCCAAACCTCCTTCCCTCCCACCCACCCCCCAACTGACCCACTCAGCCCGGTCTCTCCCCCGAAACCTCTTTTCCTCCAACCCCACAACTGATCCACCCAGCCCAGTCTCTCCCCCCCAAACCTCCTTCCCTCCCACCCACCCCCCAACTGACCCACTCAGCCCAGTCTCTCCCCCCCAAACCTCCTTCCCTCCCACCCACCCCCCAACTGACCCACTCAGCCCAGTCTCTCCCCCCCAAACCTCCTTCCCTCCCACCCACCCCCCAACTGACCCACTCAGCCCGGTCTCTCCCCCCCAAACCTCCTTTCCTCCAACCCCACAACTGACCCACCCAGCCTAGTCTCTCCCCCCCAAACCTCCTTCCCTCCCACCCACCCCCCAACTGACCCACTCAGCCCGGTCTCTCCCCCCCAAACCTCCTTTCCTCCAACCCCACAACTGACCCACCCAGCCTAGTCTCTCCCCCCCAAACCTCCTTCCCTCCCACCCACCCCCCAACTGACCCACTCAGCCCGGTCTCTCCCCCCCAAACCTCCTTTCCTCCAACCCCACAACTGACCCCCCTCCCGGTCTCTCCCTCCCCCTCCCCCCACGCTTACTTGTTCGCTGGGTCACGCTGCTTGCTGTGACCCGACTCCAGCGAGGCCCCAGTCGCTCTTGTGACGTCCTGCCCCAGTCGCTCCTGTGACGTCAGTGTGTCAGGTGATAGAGCGGGGGCGTGGCTTCAGTGTTCTCTGGGGAGGGTTCTCCCCAGAGAACTGTGGGAGATGTAGTCTGCAGGAGCCGACGCCGTGACTACAGTGTATGACTGTAGTCACGGCGTGCCCACAGAGACGGCTCGGCGTGCCAGCAGTGGCACGCGTGCCACGGGTTCGCCATCACTGTGTTAGGATGTATCCTGTGAGGTATTTCCAATGGGGGGGGGGGGGAAGAGAGCAGTATTCATGCTATTCTCCATGGCACTGGTAAAATCTGATCTGGAAGATTGTGTACAGTTCTGTCATCCATATTCAAAAAAGATGAATTCAACTGGAACAGGTGCAGAGAAGAGCTATTAGGATGATTAGGGGACTGGAGGACTTACCTGAGAACTTTGGAAGAGCTTAATTTGTTTAGTCTAGCAAAAAAAAGGGGGGCTGAGAATGGATATTACTCTCAAATACATTGGGCCGGAGGGAGAAGAGCTATTTGTCCTTTAGTTTAATGTTGGCACAAGAACAAATGGATATAAATTGGCCACAAACAAATTCAGGCTTAAAAGTAGGTTTCTACCTTCCAAGGAATGAGGTTCTAGAACAGCTTTCAGTCCTAGTGGGAGATGAGGGCAAACAACTTAATTTTGAGAGAGAGCAGGGCCAAATGTACGAGTACAATTGTTTAGATATTCTTTTGTGATGGTGGGGGACCGGGCATGACAGCCTGGGGGGTCCCATTCGGTTTATGTATTATGTTCCTAAAGTTCATGTTTCAAGGCTTCAGCTAGTCACCTGCAGGGCTCAGGAAGGGATTTTTACTCTGCAATGTATTGCAGTCATCTTGGTTTTCTTTCTCTGAAGCATCAGAGAAGGTCTTATCTGGAAACAGGGCACTGGAATGGATGAGCTTGTGCTCTGAAATAGCACCAAGCATTCTCTGTCTCAGGTGCTTGGCAGGCTGGTTCTTCCTCACATATTCACTGTCCGACTGATTGCCATATCTGAGGTTAGGCGGGAATTTTCCCTTAGTCCGTGACTTTGGAGGTTTTTCAACTTGCTGTGCATCGTGGGGTGTAGGACGCTTGCTAGAATTAACTGGGTATATTTCATTTAATCAGTTTCCTTTAATCTTTTGTTTTGTGAAATTTGGATTGGATGCTTAGGCACACTCCAACACTGGTAGCCCAGAGAATAAGGCATTGGTTATGAAATTCTATTTATTTTTTAAAAAAGCCCTCTTGGTACCCCCAGAGTCTTGTGAGCACCACCATACAAATTCAATACTTTTCAGGTGATTATCTAGAACAAATGTTTCTTTGAAAGTTAGAACAGTATCAAACATCTCATTTGAATTTTAAAAAATCTGAATGTTTATTAGCAAGTTTTATGTTTATAGCTTTATTTTTGTAAAATGTGTTCTTTAGAGTGTAATTTTAGGCTTGTCTGCTTATGGGAGTTATTCAGAAACACCTATATGTGAATAGTACCATGTGTAGACACTCGTATTTTTGAATAAGAGAACCTTGTTTCTGTCTAGCCCAGAGGTTCCCAAACTTATTTGGCCTACCGCCCCTTTTTCAGATAAAAAATTACTCAGCGCCCCCTGAAAATCTACCTTCTTTAAGTGAACAAACAGAAAGATGCAGTGACAAATTTGCGTTATTTTATGTATCTATATTTCTACCTACTTCCTACAACATAGTAAGAAAAGATGTTGTTGCAAATAAGACATGTTGAAGCTTAAAATTATAAAATTATTTATTGAAATCGACCATAGTAACATTTGCATTACACACAGAAAACTACGATAACGAAGGATAATATTTAAATAAAAATCATGAATAACATTAAAAATAATTCTAATGAGAAGGATGAACCTGGTGCGCTGCTCTCAATTTGTTAATATTCGGCTCTATCTTTGTCAGCAGCATTCTTAAATCACCACGATTAGTTATTTGCAGTCGGCTTCTTTTTTTAGTTAATTAATTTGATAATTTTATTCAACGCCTCCCAATTTGGAAAATAAAGTACCTAATCACTACGACTTCCTATGTTACACAACAGATGAAACATGTACGAACGGTATTTCAAAATTTTCTTATCTTGTCCTCTTTCTTTATTCTTTCACCGCCCCCTATTTTTATTCAGCGCCCCCCAATTGCACCTGAGGCTACTATCGCCCCCCTGAATCGTTCCAGCGCCCACCAGGGGGCGGTATCGCCCACTTTGGGAACCACTGGTCTAGCCTAACCTATCTTCAGATTATCATTTATAATATAATAATGATAAATTATCATTTATAGTGTAATAGGTGAATCCAAGTCCATTAGCTATATGTCCAATGGCTAACAATAAAATACAGTAACCCCACTTAACATCCTAGTTATGTTCTTGAAAAATGCAACTTTAAGAGAAATGATGTTAAGCAAATCCCATCACACAAAAACATCTACAGTATTTTAAATTTTAAACAAACAATTTAATACTGTACTCACCAGTGATGATTGTGAAACTTGGTTGAGGCAGGGGCGTAGTGGGGTCAGGGCTCGGGGGCTGGGGAGTGGGGTCGGGGTGCGGTGGCTTGTTGGGTGGATGGAAGAGGGCATGCCCCAATGTGGTCCCTGGCAGGAGCACCAAGCCACAAGAGCCAAACTACATTATAAAGGAACATTGAAGGACTTCAAAGGAGTATGTTCTGTAATAAGTCAGCAACCTAATAATGAAACGACGTTAACCTGGATGATGTTAAGTGAGGAGTTACTGTAATTAAAAAAATATTTAAGTAGTCACAGTAGTGTTTCAGAGTTTGTTAAAGTTTATAGCTCTCTGATTCAAACTCCTCTGCTTGCATTTTTGAGTTTGTTGTGTCTGAAAATGTGGTGTAAGAACTGAAAAATTGTCTAAATCCCATAATCTTAAAATCACAGAGTTTCTGAGCTGATACATTTTTTATGTCCAAGTAAATGCTGTTTTTCATGAGCGGAATACAGTCCTTGTATTGCAAAAGGCAATGGTTGGTTCATACTCTATTAAGTAACTCCCCCTTTTTTTTTTTTTTATGTTTAACCAACTTCTGTATTAAGGAGGTTTGAGTAAGGAGACCATATAGTTCCCTGGCAAATGGAAATGAGAAGAATTGATGACTTTTGTAGAACTTTGTAATAACTTAGAGGGATGCATATCCGTCACAAGGAGGAAATATACGCCAGGATAATTACATGACTATTGAAAATAATAGGGATTATCATAATTTTATGCAGTGGTCTGACTTTCAGAAGTTTAACTAATTTGCACATGCGATCTAGTGTCACCACACTTGTTATTTAGGTCAATTGACTGAAATTTGGATCTAATAAGTAGACTTAACTGACTTTCTGTCTGACGAACCTTTGCTAAGCTTGCTCTTCTGTACTGGAGCACCTCCACTATATGTAAGGTTCCATAGCAAACCAGACCTTAATTCTTCAGCACTCTGGTGCCATATGCTACAGACTCTGGCTTCTAAATTAAAACATTAATTTCTTATTAGTTGAATTTGAAAATCAGTAATGCAGTCGGTACAGTAATTCATATTTGATTTATTTTATGCTTTTAACTTGTTTTCAGTTTTCAATATGGTGCACATTTTATCCTTCTGATGATGATAAAAGTTGATTATTTTAATCAATAAAAGTTTACAAAAGGAAGCTGGAGGTTTTGGTGGCTAGGGAGGAGGCAGTTGGATTTCTGGAACCTCTGGAAATGTGCATAAAAGTTAGGAATTGTGAGATAAGGACATGTCGATAATTTTATTAGTAACAGCTAATATCCTCAGGTTCCATCAGCACTAAATTTAATTGTGATTTTATAATCAGAGACAGGGTCACTTTAACTGGTTTCATGTATAGGCACCGACTTTGGGGCTGGAGCTACAGGTGTCAACTTTCCATTGTGCCGAGGGGTGCTCACTGCTCAACCCGACTCTGCCAGAGGCCCTGGCCCCACTCCACCCCTTTCTCCCTCCCCCCTGCCATGCCCTTGCTCTCCCCTCCCCCTGAACCTCCTGCATGCCACGAAACAACTGGTCAGAAGGTGTGGAGAGGGAGGGGGAGGCGCGGTGGGTGGAAGACACGGGGCTGCTGACGTATTACTGTGACTCTTTGGCAATGTACATTGGTAAGTTCTGGCTCCTTTTGAGGCTCAGGTTGGCTACCCCTGGCCCAGAGGAAATGTACAGTGTAACAGCAGCAGCCCATAGAGAACAAGTGCAGTATGATGTACTGCATAGAGAGCTGGGAAAAAGGATGACTGGCCAAACCAGTTACATACACATGATGAGAGTGTCTTCTCCACTTGACCAGAAAAAAAGTGCTGCACTAGTTATTGGAAAACAACTTTGTGTCAGCCAAGACAGGATGAAATAGATGACCTGGTTATTAATGGATACCTATATACCAACCAAGTTTTATCCAGGAGGTGAACAGAATCACCCACACTTGGTTACGAGTTATAATTTATGGCTTGTCCATGCTGTCTCTAGGTTTGGCCATTAATGTCTTTAGATGAATGGGGAAGTTCATAAATCTTGGTTTGGTCTGTCTGGAGACCTGGTGACACTGCCTAAGTTTATACTTTATTCAAGTTTTCTTCATGATCATGAAGCTTAGAAAATTGTAATGAAGATGTGATTTGATGCTAAGAGGAGAAGGGTGATAGGTCAGTTTCTAAGGCTTCAGATTTGCAGACTGCAAAGGGCCCTGGAGTAATCTCAGTTGAATGCATCTGTGTCTTTGGATGAAACATTTAACTGTGTGGTTGTTTCAAACTGCTGGGATTTTTATGAAAATAAGGAGAATTGGCTAGCTCATGTGAAGAGGGGGGAAGTACTTCCAAAACCTGCTCAACAAATCAGAAACATTCTTTTAGCTCTAATTAAAATTTTATAGTATTTATTCTGGATCGCTATTGACTTTTAGTGTTGTGTGATAATGAGGAAGCATGGAGGTGTTTGAAATAACTAATGGATAGCATGTACTACAGGCAGAAAACAAAGCAATTTCCTGGAGGGTTGGAAAGCTGCAAAATTCATAAATGAAGAATAGCTAAAAATTGCTATAGATCTTAGATTTTTATTATGATTTGGTTAAGAAGACAATGTCTCATGAACTGTAACCTCTTCCAATCAGTTTAAAACTAGGCCAGCATAATTATGGCAGCCCATATACGTTCACTGGTCGTAGTCTCTTGAGTCAATGTATGCTCTATCTATCAAATATGCTATAGCCACACTATTCATGAAATCCAGTTACCAGAACTTTTCTGCTCTGAGAAGACCTACCAGTATAATTCTGGGAGATAAGCTTTCCCCATTTTAAAGGCCAATAATTTAAGCCAGCAAACAGTTTTAAAAATATCCAAATATAAATAGAAATCTTCTTTTTTTTTTTTTAATACAGATACTTTCTGAAACATTCATCAAATTTCCTATGCTTTATTTGTTCACAAGTGATTTTTTTCAACATCATCTGAGAAAGAGGCAGGCATATGTATTTGTGTGTTAACTTGCCTAACCAGTCCATTGGAAAAACAGATGAATACTGAAATTTGGCAATAATATAGTCCTCAGTGAGGATTGTAAATGATTTGTGAAGGGAAATAATTTAAAGTGGTTTAAAAAACACACCTAAACAAAAGTTAGGACCTAATAGTCATGCCCTTTTTGTGATATCACAGTAGTCTCCCACGTGAAGCAGGAGAGGAGCATAAATGCTGCCTGTCTGATATCATAGATAAGAAAAAGTACATGAGTGCAAAGACAAATAAATACATAAAAAGTTCCCTAATGGTCTGATTTTCAGAGATGCTGAGCATCCACATCTCTCATTGACTTCATATGGAATGTTGTGCGATCATCACTTTTGAAAATTGGACTCTAGGTGACTTAATTTTTTATCATATTCTAAGCTTTCACAGTACAAAAGTCTAACTTATATTGCCAAGATGCATCCTTCATAATATAAATGAATATTAATGAACCTCAGTTTGGGAACTGTTGCCCTACGAGTAATATACTAGTTCAGGCTGGATTCTCGTAGTGTTAAAATTCTCATATAGTTGTCCATAGTCTTCCAGGGTGGACAAGCCCGGATTTTTTAATGTAGTGAGAAAACACCTTTTAAGAAAAAGAACTTTCCTGGCCACCTTTATACATTATTGAAGCTCATATTCAAGATTTTTCCTTTTGCAGGCAACATCTATTTGCTCCTGGCAGTCTTAGGTTTACAGACTATTACTAGGTTCATCTCCGAATTTGTGTATGTGTTAAAATGTGCCTTTATACCCTCAGCATTGCTATTTCACTTCTTTCCTGTAATCCCCAAGTCCCAGCTTTCCAGATTCCAGTGTGTGCGATATTCACTACATCAACTTGATTTTCCCCACTTTTATCAAGATCAAGCTTAAAAACTGTTTTAATTCTTAACAACTCTCATGGAGTTTTCCCATCTTACCTCAGACCTGTTTTCTGTACTCTTTGCTTGTGGTCATCTGCCCTCTGGAACAGCCTTTACGTAGGAAGTTTTAACAGGTTTACAAATCATTACCACCCAAGTGTCAGAATCAAAACAGTAAAACTAATGTGTTTACTGGCTTGTGTGGCACAAGATTTACTTGCATGTGTTACTGATGTCTTGTACATGCTTTAACTTTTCAGTCAATTTTTAAAAGTGGGTTTATAGATTACAATGTAATTGTTACACATAAGCATACAAAATTGAGACTAGTGCAGTATAAGCTTGTTAGCTACTCTCAGTAGCAATATTTACATACAGGAAAAACAAGAAATTTAAGTTGTCAGCTATTGAAAATAGCTTAATCGGTTAAAATTCAGCAATTTGTTTTCTATTGGACAGTTGAAGTAGCTTCTGGAAGTAGCTAGGACCGGAGTTTTCAGCGTATTGTAGGTAGGGGACCCACCCATTCTGTTTGTGTTTTGCTGACTGCACAGCGAGCTCGGTCGATCACATGAGGTTGATGTGCCTGGGTGGCTCCCTGGGCCGAGGGGGAGGGAAGGCAGCACGCAGGAGCTGCCGTCTGCTTTCTCCGCCGCCTCCTTTTCCCGTGCGCCCAGGCTGGTGCTAGGAGGAGCTCGAACAGAGCAGAGAGACGACCGACCTTTTGGCAGCAAATGGCTTTTCCGCAGGAGACAACGCACGGGACTCGGGAGTTCTCCCTTCTGTCTGTTACTCAGGCTTTGCAGCCCCCTCTCCTCGGCCCGGCCGGAGCTACTCAGAGCTGGTGGCAGCGGGTCCGTAGCCAGATCCTTCTCATGGGTGCTCCGTAGCTCAGCAGCCGAGGGAAGGCGTCTGTGCTAGGCAGGAGCCGGAAGAGTTGGGGAAACCATTTTAGGGTGACTTTCTGAAGATTCTTGTGGGTGTGACGGGTCCTAACTGGAACAGATCTGCCAAAGCTGTTCCCTTCTTCCTCGTATCCCCGTGTGGATTATCGGAGAAACTTCACTTGGGAGAGTTGGCTAAATTTCTGCCTACTGCGCTGGAGGCTTTAGTGCCCGTTTGCATGATTCCCTCGCATAAAAGTAGCTCCCCTCCTGGTATCGTTCCAGGTCTGTCTGTCCTCAAGCCTCATGTTACCAGGAGGGGCCTCTGTTATGAGTTGTTTTTGTTTCTATGGGGAAACGTAATGAGCTTTTTCATTCCTCATGACGGGGAAATCTGCCTTGAGCTTTCTGTATTCGTGGAAGGGGGGAGTCCTGTTTACATCATGTTTACCAGGAAGTAAAACCAGCAAGAGAAAAGGTATTTTTTAAACCTTCTGTGCTACAACTTATTAGGCACACCATGTTAAGGCTGCCATCTGGGATTTAATAGTCTTCAGTAGGTTCAGGCATTGCAAAAAAATAGTTTTCCTTCTCTCCGCAGTTTTGGGAATAACTTTAGGTTTGTTTTCCCAACAGGTTAATACACTGGTTCAGCTTTTGGTTCAATAATGTAACATTTTTTCTTGTTGAAGAATTTAAAAATCTTAAGTATATTCCCTCCCTTTTCTGTACTTCAGTTTTTTTGCTGCTTTAGATCTTGTAAAATGTTTTAAGATACATTTTTGTTAAACCACATGCAATAATATTTTTGCTGGTGACTTGCTAAGTACCTTAGTTTTTCAATGTTACTTGGAGACCAGCTTCCCCCCCCCCCCCCCCAGTACTGGAGTGGGATCTTATGTATGGGATAGCAAGTGTTTCATCTATTTTCACCTGAGGCCAATTTGCTATTCTGACAGTTGCATTAAGGGTTCTGTAACTGCAAAATAACCTTTACACATTTTTCAATTTTCTTTACATAACTTTTGACTAGTTTCCAGTTATATCTGTTTGCTTGCTTCCTTGCTTTTGGTGGAAAATATGTAGCAAGTTAGCATAAAATGTAGGTATGACCAAAATTGTAGGATTTAAAGAGTAAGCTTATGAAAATAAACTTGAACTTCCCTTGTTTCTCCATTATTTTGTATTACTGTTTCCTGCTTTTTTCATGGTGATGAAGGAAGGTGGAAAAAAGAAAGGGCTTTGGGTGGGTTTTGGCTTCACCATCTGGGACACAGGCCAATCAGCTTCTTACTCTAGCTGGCTCTATGAAGGGCAGTTGTTTGTTTAAAAGGCCATATTTGTTCTGATGGATGTCATCATGTTCTGAGATAGTGATTAAAACCATGGGTGGAGTGTGTGATGGGGAATCTGCCTGTGAAAACTTATCAATGCCATTTGAGTTGATGAACTCTAATTGTAACATGCAGGGTGGGATGGAGCCTCCAGTATGTATCATAACTTTGTGTCCTGTGCTGAGAACCAGTTTGAACTGACATATGCTAGCCTGTTTGGAGGTGTTGTGGGTCTAACAAAGCATAATCTAGACTGCTCGTAATGATTCATGGACTTGCTAATGACTTCTATCCACTGCCCACCCCTAAGAAACAATGGGTTCTGCACATGAACTCAGCAAGGGGCCCTACACTGGGGCTCATGACCAAGACTCTGGGTTTATGAGAAGGGGTTGTGTGCGCATGGGGACAACCAACAGCAGCAGCAGGAGGCTCGTGCTGTAGGAAGACAAGGAAATCTCCGCCTAGTCTGAACTTGGGCAGACTGATCCAAAAGATTCCTAGGACTGGTGAGGAGGAAGACCTTTCCCCAGCCCCCCCCCAATAGATCTATAACTCTTCTGCTTATAACAGAGTGTTTGTGTATATTAAGCAGTTCCTTTCCAAACATTGCATGTTGGTCCCTGAAGGGTAAAATTAGAGAAACCAGAGTGCACCCAGCCAGCCTGATGGACTGTGGACGGAATGGATCTAAGCATCTGGGAAGGGAAGAGAAGGGGAGATCAGGAGGGCTAGGGATCTGGTTTCAGGGTCTGGATGGCTGCATTCTGGGGTCTCCACAGCCAAGAAGTGTCCGATATGGCGTCTACATCTGAGGAGTGCACTTGGGTGTCCCAGAGCTAGGAATAGTGATAGGCATTACCCAACTCTTGGAGTTTGGCATCTGGTAGGATTTGGCAGTTGGATCCCTTACAACAAACGTGTCCATTTAGAGAGAGAAGGTCTTGCAGGACTAGACCAGATTGTGACAGAGATCTTCTCTCTCCCTGCAGCCCCCATCTTGCCTCTGCTTCAAGTATGAGTGCCTCATAACAGGAAAGCAGCAGTCCACACATGCAAGTATTGATGTCAGGTAGCCACAAGAATCAATTTAGGGCCTAGTGGCCCTCGCTAAAAACCTGAAGGACCATAGGTTGAACCAAATGAGATTCTACCATTATCTTCTTTCACTGGGGAACCAGTCATGGATTGCAGACTGTTCTATAACTCAACACACTAGCATCATAATCTGGCATAGTAAAGTCTTTGGTCTCTAAAAATAGGTACATGGTCAGGTCTGTGCCTATGAGACTCAAGACAGCACAGTGGTTTTGAATGCTCTGTTCTCGGCTGCTACAACACATCACTGTCCGTTTTATACAAACCTTGTAAAATAAATGGAACAAAGGACTGGTCACAGATGCAAAAATGTTTCAAGCTCTGACTTGGGCAGAGATGCTTTTTAGAAGGGAATTGGAATGTCCTGTCACAGTGGAAATGACTCAAAGCAATGAGTACTTTGAAATGAACTAGTCCTGAGGTGTGATCCCATAGGAATCACCTGATTCCCTGCTCTTCTTCTGTCCTGATGGTGTGATGCCTCTAGAAGAAATAGGCCCCTTTATGATCAGTCTAGATCTCTGATCCCAGGTGGGGCAGTTCCACAGCTGTGGGGTCTATATGGTTATAAATGAGGTGCTCACTGCTTTTTATTGTAGGTATTCCTTTTTACAAGTAAAAGTGGGAAAGCTCTCTTAGGCTCTTGGACAGGGTTGGAAGAGGCAGGAAAAACTGACCCTGGAAGGGGAGGCACTTCAAGTTGTTGAAAGTTTATTGTGGAGTGGGGCCCAGTGGTTAGATGGTGATTCTCAAATTCTTTTTCCTTTCCCTTCTGGAGGCACAGGAGACTAGGCAAGGCTAGTTTTTTTGATAAACACTATTGGCTAATTCCATATGTATGCATGTATTTTATTATTTAGAATTGCAATCTGTTGACTCTTCGACTTGTCGTTTTGTTCTTCTCATGAAGGTGATCTGAAGAGCTTTTCAGAGCTCCGAAGAGCTATTCAGTTATGTTTCTAGTAGCTAAAAAATTTAAGAAAAACTTGCAGCTAAAATGCATTATAACCCCAAAGAAAAAAATTAAATGTCAGTCAAATGAATTAAATTTTTATTTTTTCTGGTTTGGTAAACACAAAATATTGAAACTCTCACAGATTAAAGGAGTTCTTTCTTTCTTGGCTAAATCATCTCGTGTATATGTAGGGAAGTGTATCTTTTATTGACACATCTGCTGCGTATAGTTTTTTTCCAAGAAAAACTAAAATTGTTTTGTCTTCCCAAATACCTATTGTATTTTCTGAACTGAAAGTGTAGCAAAACAGCAGCTTTCACTGAATAACATTGAATTTAATAAACACTTCTTTTAAGTTGCCACAAGTGTTTGTGTATATATACCTCAAGAAACAAACTTCCACTCTGACGTTAGTTTGTTTGATTTTTTTTCTTACTAATAATAGTTTGGCAAATTCAGCAAAAGAACCTCTTCACCTTCTGAATGACTTTCCACCTCAGCCTACTGAAAAAGACCCTACAGACCAGAAAATTCTAAACAGCAGGCAAAGGGAGGGAGGGAAAGTAGGGTCTCCTTTCACCTTAGCATTAAGGGGAAGAGGAAAAAAAAGGTAAATGGTCCAGCCTTTGGCTCATTTTCCAGCCAATGCCTCACTCCCACCTGCATACTCATCTCATCAGGATTTTTTTACATATGTCCAGTAAGCAGAGTAAATGGTAGAAAGTTTGAAAGCAAGGTTTTCTGTGAGACTTTGCTTTTCACATAGTTTCATATTCGCTAAACCTGAGGACTTTGAAAAGATAGCCGTATTGTCATCAGTAGGATGGTTATTACAGAAGAATACTTATGATTAGAATCCTTTATTTTCTTGTAATCTAGGTTGTGATCTAGTCACTTGTTCTATATATCCAGTACACACACATATACACCTATTGTTCAGGAGTGCCTTTGCGCTCTCTTTCTCTCTCTCTCTCTCTCTCTCTCTCTCTCTTTCTCTAAGCAAACAGACATCCATTCTCAATCTTAAACTATAACATTTAACAGATTTTTTGTGTTCCTTTATCTCAACTTTGTAAAGTTGGACAATATGCAGGTATTTTACATCCTTTCCAGCTTCACTCACATGCACTATAACACTCCTCACATTTAATGTCACGTTTATTTTTGCTGCCTATAAAAACTGTTGAAATATACAATGTATTAAATATAGTATGTCTGATTTTTTTCCTCAAAAAATTGTTAAATCAGCAATTACAGGGAAAAGTCTCAGTTATTGAGAGACAGATGTACTGACACATTCTCTTGTATACTAATTCTGTTTTTCCTTCATTACAGAAATGAGCCGTCAGACTGCTACAGCACTACCTACAGGTACTTCAAAGTGTACACCATCACAGAGGGTGCCTGCTCTGACTGGTACTACAGCTTCCAACAATGACTTGGCAAGTCTTTTTGAGTGTCCTGTGTGTTTTGACTATGTGCTGCCACCTATTCTTCAGTGTCAGAGTGGCCATCTTGTTTGTAGCAACTGTCGCCCCAAGCTTACATGCTGTCCAACTTGCCGAGGCCCACTGGGTTCCATTCGTAACTTGGCTATGGAAAAAGTTGCCAATTCTGTACTGTTCCCATGTAAATACGCCTCTTCTGGATGTGAGATAACCTTGCCACACACAGAAAAAGCAGACCATGAAGAGCTGTGTGAGTTTAGGCCTTATTCATGTCCATGTCCTGGTGCTTCATGTAAATGGCAAGGTTCGCTGGATGCTGTAATGCCACATTTGATGCATCAGCATAAGTCAATAACAACACTACAGGGAGAAGATATAGTTTTCCTTGCTACAGACATTAATCTTCCTGGTGCTGTTGACTGGGTTATGATGCAATCTTGTTTTGGCTTTCACTTCATGTTAGTCTTGGAGAAACAGGAGAAATATGATGGTCACCAGCAGTTCTTTGCTATTGTACAGCTGATAGGAACACGAAAGCAAGCAGAAAACTTTGCTTATCGGCTTGAGCTTAATGGTCATAGGCGGCGATTGACTTGGGAAGCAACTCCTCGATCTATTCATGAGGGAATAGCAACAGCCATTATGAATAGTGACTGTCTAGTCTTTGACACCAGCATTGCACAGCTCTTTGCAGAAAATGGCAA
This sequence comes from Sternotherus odoratus, assembly GCA_032164245.1. Taxonomy (NCBI): domain Eukaryota; kingdom Metazoa; phylum Chordata; order Testudines; family Kinosternidae; genus Sternotherus; species Sternotherus odoratus. Next base: position 20,850,560 of record JAVMKO010000014.1, on the reverse strand, counting down.
TTTAGGCATCAATGTAACTATTTCAATGTGTTGAAATGGCAAGCAAACATTTTCAGGCCAGTGTTTAAAACAGTTGCATTTAATTTAGCAGAAACTAGGGTAACCATCTTTGACTGCCAGACACAAACTATTTGGTAGAGGGAGGTGAGATGTTATGAAGGTAAATAAAAGGAAAGGCTGTTAAGTTACAGGAAGCAGTTGCATGTAGTAACACTAATATATTTAAAATAAGTCAACAGTAAACCACTGAAAATATATATACACCCAAAATGGGCATCTTTTGTATTAAGAATTGATTCTACAGGAAATGTTGTAAAATAGTTCTAAAAACTTGTTTGTAGATTGATTGTACTGTTGAAAAGGATACTGTTGTGTTTTTTGTTTTCCTTTTGACTGACAAGCCATGTTGAGCAGTCTGGTCTCTTGCCACTGCTTTTTCCCTTTAAGTCACTACATAGTATTGCTGCTGTTTGTGTATATTTTTTGTGTATTTGCTAATTTTTATTAACTTCTAGTTTTTCATTAAATAAATATGACTTTCTTTTCTGTAATTCAGGTTTTCCTCCTTTTTGTACCTTTTAAAAATTAATTGCAGGTGTCATCTTTTGATATGCATAACTGCTTATGGTAAAATTTATACTTCTGTACATTTGGTATATTAGTCTCTTCCCAGTAGTCCATTCATTGGTGATACTGTTCTTAATTCAGCTATTTTGTGAATGTATTGAACTCTAAAGGGGCAGTTACATTGGAAGAATTATCAGAAAAACAGCTCCTTTAAAAACAGGCCTAGATGATGTACTTTGTTATACCTTCAAACAAAAGTGAGGAGTTACCGGGTAACATACTAATTAAGTAAACTGAAAATTCAGGCACACTTTTTAAATTTAGAGACTTCAGACACAAATTTCATGCTTGTATTTTGGTTTTGCAGTACAAGAAGGCATTGTCTTATGCAGAATTTGTAACTATAAAAACAGACCATTTAAAAAAAAAAGCAGTCTCAGAATATGATGTTTTTGGTCTTTTATAATTTTGTCATTAAAAGAATACCTGGCAAACTAAAAATTCTTGTTTTTTGCTTTAGCACAAAGTTTGACTAATTTAATATGCTAACACAGGGGTCAGCAACCTTTCAGAAGTGGTGTGCTGAATCTTCATTTATTCACTCTAATTTAAGGTTTCACATGCCAGTAATACATTATAGCATTTTTAGAAGGTCTCTTTCTATAAGTTTTAATATATAAATAAACAAACTATTGTTGTATGTAAAGTAAATAAGGTTTTTAAAATGTTTAAGCTTCATTTAAAATTAAGTTAAAATGCACAGCCCCCAGACCTGGGCAGTGTGAGTGCCATTGAAAATTAGCTTGTGTGCCACCCTTGGCACGTGAGCCATAGGTTGCCTACCCCTGTTCTAGCTTAACTGTACTTGTTCTGGTATCTTTTGTGTGTTACTAGAGCGAACCATCTTTATTTTACTTAGTCATTCTAATCTTGTATGTAATTCCACCATATTTGTGATGTGATGAACAGTATATATATCCAAAGGTCCATGCAGTTCTCTTGCATTTAAAGGCACAAGTGCTATATTGGGGACTTTTGCAGATTGCCTGCATGTTTGAGAAATTCACCTTGAATGTATGTCTATACAGCACTAAGATGGTTAACGTAAAAAAGAAATAATGTAAAAGAGAATTATTAAATCTCAAACTACTTTGAAGGTATCTCTTTGCAAAACTTGGTAATTGTGGGCATATGCTGTTGGGAGAAGTAAGATGAATATTAGCTACTTTTTGTATACTGTTAAAATATAATTTATTTACTATATATTGTCTGTCTTGTCAGAATTGAACTTTAAGACAACTCATTGAAATATTTTTGGTGCAGTGATTACACATTTTAGCCTGATAGCGTAAGTAGTCAGACAGGTAAGGAATGAGAACCAGTATAGACTTTTATAGACAGGCTAGTGCAGAAATAGTTCATTTTATATAAAGTAGTAATTTTAAAAAAAAGTTTCTGAAGCTTATGTTGCACTCTTCAAGAGGATAAAAACGTAAGAAATATACTGGCAGCTCATTTCTTCTTTAATCTACTGTTACACTTTGATCTCTAGTTGAAAACTTCCTGTGCCAATTTTCTAAATACAGCCTATTTAATCTTATCTACATTTACCCCAATTTTGTTTTTGCTGTACCATGAAATGTTTGGCTAAAGCAGTTACAATCTAGTAGCTGGTAGGTTTGAAATTGACTTTTTTATTTAAATGTGGTGTTTCTCATTATTGAAAATTTACATTTTAATTCTAATTCTTTCTGAGGCTGTTGATAGTGTGGATTAATTTTACATACAGACGTTGGTTTGAGTAGTAGATTAAGTCCTATTAAAATACATAGATTTGAGGCTTGCCTAAAATGAGTTAGTGGGATGTTTTTGTTTATTTTAAAAAAGGTCACTTCCTTAGATATTATGGCTGGAACTGAGATCATTGTATGTTGGGTTGATTCTAATACCTTGTCAGATTTTGTAATGAAATCCATAAAAGCTTTTGTTGTTTAAAGTTAGTGGAAGTCTCTAAGTGGAGAGTCAAAACTATGATTAAGTATTCCTGATCTATGTAATAAAACATCATTTATTTTTAAAGTAGGTTATTTCAGGTGGTTGGTATCTCGATTTTTATTTGCAATTACTTTTATTGATATTAAGGAAATAAGGTAAAAAAAAGAAAAGGAACACAACATTCAACAACCACATCTGGAAAATGCAGTACTCCTCTGGTCATAGTAGTCCAGCATAGGCAGTAGCAGTGAATGCTTCCACCTACTACCTAGCCAGTCTCCCTTAGCCAGGTGTTGAAAGTAAAAAGGCAGCTACATTTTATACTCCTGCTGAGTTGTTGATACAAATTACACCCACTTCGATGCCTTTACACAGATTCATTGGGCTGTATACGTGGGATGCTCTAATTACAGAAATGTCAACCTTGCGCTGAGACTTTTAGGGATATTTATTTTTTAAAAAAACAGGAATTAGAGCATTTGCTTAGAGACTAAGGGCAAAGCCAAATACACATGGGCTGTGGTGCAGAGTAGCACCTTGAATGGCTTGTAATGCGTGCTACAGGAGCTGGGTCCTCTTTCCTTCTTGCCAACTATGGCCAAGGCAATCCCTATCCTGGGAGAAACAACAGGAAATTTGCCCTCCTAGACTTTGTTCAGCTCTGAATTACCTTGGCTGGGGATGGTCTTTGCGTCTGGTCAATCTCCCTCTTCTCCCCCCCCCCCCCCAAAAAAAAAAAATCATTTCTCTCCCCTGCAGCCTGTGTAGTGGGCACTCTGCTACAGGCAAGCTATGGTGATTGTCAGTGGAGTTTGGGAAGCTGGATTTACTGTTCATGCCACTGACTGCATGTTGTGCTCCAACTGCCCCGGGTGGACTCTGCTGCATACTCCAGAAGGTTCCACTACAACACAAGAAAAGAGAATGCTGCATCTAATAGGATACACCACTCTCCACCAAAAAGCATAACATGATGGGAAACTGTAGAGAGAGATTCATGTGCATTGTTCTGGCACAATGATTTAACTTTCTTGAACTAAAGATAAAGTTGCTCTAGAGGAGTATGTCAGCAGAAGAGTTGCACTTTCATAAAATGATTGCTGCTTGTACTTTTAATAGGTAAACACAACATGGGGGGCTTAGAGGCTTAATACTAACTTGCATCTACCATGATTTATGGTTTGGGACAGTTCAGAACAGAATATGATTTGAGATAAAGGTGAACTTGCAATAGTCTCCATAAAAAGTTGCTCATATCAATGGGCCGGTTTAAAATTTTTTACATGAACTGTAAACACAATATATACTATAGTGTAGTTAATGTTATTTCCAGACTTTGTCATCCCCCCCCAAACCTTTAACCATTTTCAATCTGATGAATGACATTACTTAATGTCATTCATGAGCATGTTTTATAGACTGAACTTCTTTTTACTCTTCTGCAGTAAGATATTAATGACCTATATTAAATATCAGTTGTGCTAGCTACCATCAGATCTTAAAATAATGCTATTTAAAATGCCTGGAAATGTCATATTAGCAGTGACTATTTACATTAGAAAAGTATTTTATTCTAATGAAAAAAGTATTTAAAATAATGGAATGAAGATAATACAAAGATTCTTCTGTATATTTAATGTACTTAGAGAAAACTGTCAAACAATTCTATCCTTATTCCCCAACTACCTGTTTGTGGGTGTTTTACTGTCATGAATAGAAACAAACTGCAGGTGCACAGGTTTTGGGAAGTCAAATGTGAGCACTAACATTCAATGTTTCTGTGTCTAGACATTCCTTGCATGTATTTGGTTATTTAAGATGTTAAAAGTTGTTTGTACTATGCACAGTGATATGTCTGTTATGTAGAGTTGCCCATAATGTTTCTATAACAAAGTGTTATCCAGATGAATTTATATAGTTCTGTTTAGTATAATGAATTTAACTTTTTAAAGCTATTCTGAATAAAATTAATTGCTTCATACGGTGATAGGCCACCTGCTTAGGAAATTATTAGTTTGTGGACCAAGGGAAGCAACAGCAACTGCAATTTTGCAGCTTTGCAAGCCTGGTTATCTCTTGGTGGAAGTTTGTAGTCAAAGTAGAAGGTTCTCAAAATGGTACTAGACAGCTGACACGACACAACACACCACACTACTAGTAGCCTGCACTTGAGTATCAATTACAACTTACATTCATCAAATAACACCTCACTGCAATGAAGTTGTGACTTTGGAAAGCCTTTACTGTTTGTGTCAAGAATAGGAGTCATGTGATAGTAAGAAAGCATGAACAGCTGAGTGCAATAAATAAAAATATTCTTAATGCAGAAAAGTGTACAGGTTAAGGGGGTGTTATGCATAACCTCAATGTATTTAGATATTTAAAGGCTATGTTTAATGTTTGTTTAAAATCTTCAGTATTAGTCTTTCCTATTTAAAGCAAACTCCTCCCCCCCCAAAAAGAAACCCCCACTTGTGTTCAACCACCAATTGCTTCCTAGGTCCCAGTCCCTTCCTGCTTATTTCTGAAAAATGCAGTATGTACTTCTATCAAGTTCAAAGAATGCACTTGCAGTTCAGCATATACCATGTAAATGTAATCTATGTACAGAATTTCTGCTGTGCTCTTCTAAATGTAGTTTTACAAATTGAGTGCATCTGTGAAACAAAAGTACAGTATGCGGGGGGGGGGGGGGGGTGTTGTTGGATCCCTAGGAAAATTGAGTCTTCACTAAGCTCTATAGTGGAAAACACCTCAGTGCCTTGTTGCCATGGAAGCTGATGGCTCTATAGTCCCTAATTAGAATAAGCACTTTCTATATAAATCAACCAGTCACAAAAGATATATCCATCCCATGCAGAAGCTATGTACCCACCTCATGGAAAAAAACATGCTTGTTCAAACAAAGTTCCTACAGTGTCTTCTGACTTCCTGCAACTGAGAGTAGGAAGCTTTCAGTTACCTGCCTGTCCTGTGTAGAGTAGAAGGCTACAAGCCACAGGACTACTTAGCCCTAAAAAATGGTAAAGGTGGCAGAGTTTGTTGTTTGTTTATTGGTGTCCATTACTGATGTGGTGATGCTATTACATGTTTACAATACTTAGCACATCACGTACCTCAACACTCCCGGGAAGAATCTTCTAGCAATTTTTGGCACTTTCCTGCTTTGCAGAGCATGCCAGTGCACTTCTGAGGGCTTGCTCACACACCCGGGAAATAACTGGAATGATGGACCTTCCTGTTCTGGAAGTTTACAGGTAAGGAAAAACTGTCATATTTATTTTAATGTAAAGATGCAATGAACACTCTTTAGGCTTGGTTTTTAAGGGTGTATTTCAAAGCTTCTATTAGGGGTCTTTGATATGACAAGGGAAGATGAAGCCTTCTGAAGAAAGGGATTTTATACAGTCTTTTAATATAATTAATGGATGAGTTGTAAGAATGCCACTGAACAAATGGAGGATTAGTCCTACTATAACCCACAAAAGGTTTAATAGACCTTATACACTGCATATACAGAAGCAAAATATTTTATAGTACATGCTTCATTGTGATTTCCTATTATGGTAGTTACCATCCCCTTCCAAATTTTTTTAGTGGACCCCCATTTGTCTTGAAGCCTACACCTTGTTACAATTTTATGAGCAGTGGTGTATTTCAAAACTAGTCATTCATTAGTAGAACTACCTTGCAAGTGGTCAAACCTTTATTAATAACATACTGAAAAAATTAAGTTACAAAAATCAGCATTACAAGAACAACTTTCTTCATGACCTAATATAAGGAAAATAACATTGAGACTCCTGTTCATAGACTATTATGATCGTCCCCATAATTTAAAACGTGTGTAGACTGAAGCTGGTAGCTTAAATTTAAGAGGGTGGAAAAATACATGAGGTTAAGAGACTAATATGATTCTTTACAAAGGGTAGAGTGGCAAGAGAAATTAGAATTTGTCAATTAAGGGTATGCTTTTTCCATACTCTTGTTCTGAAATGTTTATACTACAGCTACTAATTGAATTTTGGAGCTTTAAAACACCAAATCAAAATGTTCCCTTTTTTCCATCTGAGCATCCAGTTTTTCCACAAGTGAGACTTAGGCTTATATAAAGACAGACTCCTTGACTTTTGCCTCTCCCTCCTACCTTCCTTCATGCAAAAACCTACCTTTTTAAAAACTCATCTGATTTGTCAAATTTCTCATGATTGTTGTTCTGCCAGAAGAGCATGGGTTTAGAAATTCCAGGAGAGAATGAAGTCAAATACTAAACTGTTGGGAGAAAAAAAGTAAGAATAATCTTTGCATATTTTAAGTAAGAGGCCATAGTTTCCAGGGGGACTCACCCTTCTCTCCACTAGCATGTACACAACTGTGAATGTGTGACTAGGTATTAGTGTGGGGGTAGGTAAACTTTTTGGCTGGAGGGCCACATCAGTGTATGGAAATTGTAAGGTGGGCCATGAATGCTTACTAGGGGAATATCTGCATTTTTACTGTAACTCCAATTTGCGAAATCTTGTATTTTATTCCATATCTATGAGCACCTCCCCCCCTCAAAACAAACTCCATTTCATTTACCACAGATGCGTATTAAATATTTGTGCTGATTAAGGCAAGAAACTAATTTCTCTCATAGTTAAGAGATGGGTCTTAAGTCAAATTTTAACCACTCTTCCCCCTTACCGAATATGAGAGAGCTGACATTTTACCTATTGGAAAGTCTGAGGGCAAGGTGCACAAATGCATCATATCAAATATTTCCTTGCTTTTTGCATGTTAACAGTTTGGCCTAGAAACTAAATATACCACTGACCATTAAGATTAGGCGCTTAAAATAAGGCCTTGAACAAAATAGGAAATATAGGGCGCTGACAATAGTATTTGAGCACCATGTAGGTTATCGTGACTCACGCTTTATATTTCTTTTAAATGAAATGCTGGAAGTAAGCAGTATTCACTAATAGCTCATCTGAAAAACTAAGTGCATTTATTTTAATTACATGAAGTTTCATATGGATAACTTATAATAACATATCTGTTGCCTAATCACTAGAGCTATCATTAAACCCATCTGTATACAACAGTAACAAAATTAGAGCATCAGAGGCATTAAGAAGCTAGAGCAAAAGTGTTTAACAGGGTTAGGTACTATACTTTTGAAAAATGTATCCTTAATCATCACACTGTTGGTCTCTGCTTGGCATGCAAGCAGGTATGTGTACATTAATGCCTGTATATGCTGCTGCTAGAACTGGCATATGCAAAATGTTTGGTAAATTGGCGCATATAAAGTTGCAGGTGCACTTTTCTATTAACAACACTAAATTAGAACTGGGGTTGAGGCCCCACTGAAAGTCAGGCCTTAACTTTTAATGGGGGGGGGGGCACATCACATCACAGTGAGGCTTCAATACTTGCCCTCATATTTTGTATCACTGTAAGTCCCACTTTTACCATCTGACAGTTGAATGAGTCTTTAATGTTGACGTACAGGATATCTCACCCAATCCGCTTAAAGTTTACTATTCAAGTGCTCAAGTCCGGTCTTGATTGAAAATCCCCCATCGAAAGCTGCATTCAGAACTTCATCCAGGCAACTTGCCATAACAAAATTCAAATCCTGCTGCACATTCACTGCTATCTCTTCAAGATCTTTTTCATTTCTTTGAGGAATGATAATTCTCTTCAGTCCAGCTCTATGGGCTGCTAAGACTTTGTCCTTAATTCCCCCAACCTATTAAAACCACACAATTTAAAAAGAAAAGTTATTTAGGTATGATGCTTTCAGCAAAGTAGTCACAAGAGGCATTTTGAATTAAATATTAAGTGAACAAAACAGGATTCCAGATGTACATCCATAATTCTGAGAGCGTAAACTTCATGGACATACTTTAATTGAATGTTTTTCTCCTAAATCGCTTTTTAGGAGAAGGTAAACTTGAAACTGTTGGCAGTCATTTTAGCTCACACGGGTAAGGTAAACAGGCATTTATTAGTCAAACTGCTAGAATGGGAAATATAACATGATTATTGTAAGAGGAAAAAGCCTCACTGGGCCCAAAAAGATTCTAGCTGCATAGCTGCAAGAATCTCAAACATGAGATCTCAATCTCTTACCCTCACTTCTATCCTTGCACCCATCAACATAGGAAAAACACTCTAAAAAGGCATCTGTCTTCCTTGTGATTCTCATTTTAAGGTAACAAGGCTTGGCTCTGCCTTGCTGGACCCCCCCCAGTCTCTGGCTGTTCTTTTCTATGCGTGGTACTGTGTATCTTAGTGCCATTAGCAATGGAAAGAAAGGCCACTGTGTTTCAGGTGTATGCCTGTCTCTACAGCTTACTTAAGGCTTGTCTATGTGGCAAGTTAGTGTGCACCATGTAGACAAACCTTTATTTTAAAAATTTATCCTTGTACAAAAGCAAAAAAACCAAACCACCAACAAATGCTTATGCAGAGAGCTATGCTTTTCAAGCAGTTAAAAATAAGCACTGTAGCATATCCAAAATACAGCCAAGCATCCACTATAACAATCTCTATACTTAGGAACAAAATAGGTAGCCTCTCTATATGTTTAATGCAGTTTGTTCACAGAATCGAAGGAGGAATCATTCTGATTCACTAACAGATTAAAATTTATAAAATTACTAGCGAAACTACCCGGCGTTGCTCAGGTCCGTTGGAGGTGGGGAGGGGCCAGAGAGCTGACGAGTGCGGGGTCCGTTGGAGGGGCCAGAGAGCAAACCTGACACCCCCCCGACCAAACCTGACACCCCCACCTCACTTACCCCTCGACCAACCCCGACTCACATTTTCACCCCCCACCCAAACCCAACACCCCATCACCCCCCTACCAACACCTCCTGTAGACCAAACCTGACACACCCACCTCACTTTCCCCCCAACCAAACCCGACACCCCTACCTACCACCACAAACAAACCTGACACCCCCACCTTGCCCCCCCCCACCAAACCCAACACCCCAACCTCACCCCTCAACCACCCCGACACCTTCCCACCCCCCCAGACCAAATCCAACACCCCCGGCTCACTTATCCCCCGACCAAACCCGACACCCCTACCTCACTTATCCTCCGACCAAACCCAACTCGGGTCTGTTGGAGGTGGGGAGGGGGCAGAGAGCTGAGCGAGTGCAGGGTCTGTTGGAGGGGGGAGGGGACAGAGCTGAGCGAATGCGGGGTCCATTGGAGGGGGTATTATGACATCATAACTATGTCAGAGAGAACAGCAGCTGCCCAGCTGATGTGATTAGCCTTTAAATAATTTCACCCCTGGGGGGCATCAGAGGTGAGATTTGAAAATTTTTTGAGACTTACCCTGATTAGGACCCTAAGACCTATAACTGTACCAAATTTCAAGTCTCTAGCTCAAACGGTGTGGAAGGAGTAAGTGCACATACATACACGCATACACCATTTGACTTTTATATGTATAGATTTCTGTCATAGTATGAAATTCTACAGCTATAGAGCCATGAAATAACATCCATGTAAGCTGGATGGGCATCATCATTTATTGAAAAATGGACCAATTAATATTTAAATTAGTATGTGGGGGTGTACTTTGTTGGTTCAGGAAAACAAACAAACTAATTAGCATGGGAGAATGGAGAAATCTTCGATGGGATTTTCAAAAGCACCTTAGTTTGAAGAGCACACATCGCAAGACTGCTCTGTTACTTTGAAAATCCTTTTGTATAGGACTGTTTAAGAGCAGCACTTTTTAAGTCTCCTGTCTGGAGCTGTATAAACCTCATAATTTCATCTCTATTCCCACCTGCAAAATTTACAGAAATGGACTCTTTACCATCCAAAGTAAGCAAGTTTTAGGATTAATGCAAAAAACAGGGTTACTTACCTGTAACTGTTGTTCTTCGAGATGTGTTGCTCACATCCATTCCAATTAGGTTAGGTACGCGCAGCGTGCCTGGTTGCTGGGTAGATTTTCCCCTAGCTAGAGGCTGGTGAGCAGGGAGCCCCCTGGAGTGGCGCCTTCATGGCGACCCATAAATACCCCTGCGACACCGCCACCCTCTCAGTTCCTTCTTGCCAGCTAAACCGACAGTGGGGAAGGAGGGCGGGTCTGGAATGGATGTGAGCAACACATCTCGAAGAACAACAGTTACAGGTAAGTAACCCTGTTTTCTTCTTCGAGTGATTGCTCACATGCATTCCAATTAGGTGACTACTAGCAATACCTAGGAGGTGGGGTCGGGTTGACCCGTAGCAGATCGTAAGACCGCTGACCCAAACGCCGCATCGTCCCTCGTCTGTTGGACAATGGCGTAATGAGCGGCGAAGGTATGGACGGAGGACCAGGTAGCCGCCCTACAGATGTCCGTGATGGGGACTCCCTCCCGGAAGGCTGCAGAGGACGCCTGCGCTCTCGTGGAGTGTGCTGTTACTCTCTCGACAGGTGTGCCTGCGAGTTCATAATAGGTGTGAATACACGAGGTGATCCAGGAGGAGAGCCTTTGGGCTGAAATCGGCTGGCCCTTCATCCTCTCTGCCACTGCTACAAAGAGTTGGGTTGTCTTTCTGAATTGCTTTGTTCTGTCTAAATAAAAAGCAAGAGCCCTCCTAACGTCCAACGTGTGTAATTGTTGTTCCCTTCCCGAGGTATGCGGTCTGGGGTAAAAGACCGGGAGGCAAATGTCCTGATTAACATGGAAGGGGGAAACCACCTTTGGTAGAAAAGCCGGGTGGGGACGTAGCTGCACCTTGTCTCTATGGAAAATGGTGTAGGGCGGCTCGGAGGTCAGGGCACGGATCTCTGACACTCTACGAGCCGAGGTGATAGCCACTAGAAATGCCACCTTCCAGGAAAGATGGATTAGGGAACACGTGGTGAGGGGCTCGAACGGGGGCAAAGTAAGGCGTGAGAGCACGAGGTTCAGGTCCCAGGGTGGAACGGGACGCTTAATGTTCGGGTATAGCTTGTCTAGACCCTTTAGAAACCGATACACCACCGGGTCGGAGAAGATCGAGTGGTTCGCCTGTCCAGGGTGGAAGGCCGAGATCGCAGCCAGATGGACCCGGATAGTGGAGGTAGAAAGGCCTTGTTGTCTAAGGCCGAACAAGTAGTCCAGGATGCGCGGGACCGGGGCTTCCGCTGGGATGGTGTCATAGTCTCTGCACCAAGCCGAGAAGCGGGTCCACTTTGCAGTATAGGTGCTCCTGGTTGAAGGTTTCCTGCTGCCCAGAAGGACACCTTGCACCTCTGCCGAGCATAAGAGTTCCGGGCCTCTCAACCATGGAGTAGCCACGCTGTGAGGTGAAGGGACCGCAAGTCCGGGTGCAGGAGGCGACCGTGATCCTGGGAGATCAGGTCTGGCCACAGCGGGAGGCTGATGGGAGGGGCCCTGGATAGCCGGAGGAGGGATGCATACCAGCACTGCCTGGGCCAGGCTGGGGCTACGAGGATGACCCGCGCCCTGTCCCGTCTGATCTTCAGGATCACCTTGTGAAGGAGCGGGACTGGAGGGAACGCGTAGAACAGGTGCCCCGTCCAGGGTAGGAGGAAGGCATCTGTCAGGGATCCCCTGGCGCTGCCCCGGAAGGAGCAGAACTGGAGGCACTTCCTGTTCTGCCTGGAGGCGAAGAGGTCGATGTGGGGAAGTCCCCACCATAGGAAGATCGGCCGGATAGCGTCTGGCCGGAGGGACCATTCGTGAGTCATAAAAGACCTGCTGAGATGGTCCGCCAGTGTGTTCTGGACTCCCGGGAGGAATGAAGCCACTGGGTGAATGGTGTGGGCTATACAGAATTCCCACAGGAGAGTCGCTTCCTGGCACAGGGGGCTGGAGCGGGCTCCACCTTGTTTGTTGATGTAATACTGGGCCGTGGTGTTGTCTGTCATCACCGCAACACAGTGACCCCGCAATGTGTCCCGGAATGCCTGGCACGCAAAGCGGACGGCCCTCAGTTCTCAGACATTGATATGGAGGCAGAGATCCGAGTTCGACCAGAGGCCCTGAGTCCTGAGTTCCCCGAGGTGTGCTCCCCAGCCTAGGGACGACGCATCCGTCACTAGGGACATGGACGGGCTGGGGGGAAGGAAGGGAACCCCTTGGCAGGCATTGTCCCGGTCTTCCCACCAAGCCAGAGCGGACAGGGTGGCCTTGGGAATGGAGAGGAGGGCCTCCATACTGTCCCGTCTTGGTCTGTAGGTCACTGCGAGCCACGACTGGAGGGGGCGTAGCCTCAGTCTGGCGTGCTGTATGACATGCGTGCACGACGCCATGTGGCATAACAGGCTGAGGAAGACCCGGACCGTGGCCATGGGGCAGGCACGGAGCTGTCTTATGGCCGACTGGATGGTGAGGAACCGAGGTCGAGGCAGGGTTGCCCTGGCTACTGTGGAGTCTAGTAGGGCCCCTATGAATTCTATTTTTTGGGTCGGTTCCAGGGTGGATTTCCCCCTGTTGAGGAGGATGCCCAGGCGGTCGAACGTGCAGATGACTAATTGCACGTGTGCGCTGACTTGATCCCTGGAGGTGCCTCGGATCAGCCAGTCGTCGAGGTACGGATAGAGTTGTACCCCTCGGCGCCTGAGAAACGCTGCCACTACCGCCATGCACTTTGTGAACACCCTGGGTGCGGTGGACAGGCCGAAGGGCAGGACGGCAAACTGGTAGTGTTCCCCCCCCCACCATGAAGCGGAGGTAACGCCTGTGTGAGGGCTTGATGCTCACGTGGAAGTAAGCGTCTTTCATGTCGAGGGCAGCGAACCAGTCTCCCGGATCCAGAGAGGGAATGATGGTACCCAAGGTGACCATGCGGAACTTGAACCTGGTCATGTAGGCGTTGAGTCCTCGCAGGTCTAGGATGGGCCGTAGGCCCCCTTTCGCCTTGGGGATCAGGAAGTAGCGGGAGTAGAACCCCTTTCCCTTGAACTCCTCCGGTACGGGCTCGATGGCTCCCAGCGCTAGGAGCGACCTCACCTCCTGGACGAGGAGTTGCTCGTGAGAGGGGTCCCTGAAGAGGGACGAGGAGGGTGGGTGGGGAGGAGGAGTAGAGGAAAGCTGGAGTGAATACCCCACCTCCACCGTGCGAAGGACCCACTGGTCCGATGTAATGGCTGACCACGCACGGCGGAAGTGGGACAGGCGATCTCCAAAGGGAGGATCCGGGTTGGAAACTAGTGCTCTGCCCCCGAGCGCACCTTCAAAAGGCAGCCTTGGGCCCCTGGGGTGGTTTGGGGCCCTGCTGCTTCAGGTCTTGCCTGGGCCCCGGCCTGCGGCGGTAGGATCTGTCTCTCCTACGGGAGGAGTCCTGGGGCGGGCGCGCCGGAGGAAAGAACTTCCTGCGTGGTGGCAGGAAGGGGCGCTTCTGTTGGCCTGGAGTGTGCATCCCCAGGGTCTTGAGCGTGACACCCCTGTCTTTCAGAGCCTGGAGGCGGGTGTCAGTGTCCTCCGAAAAGAGGGATTGGCCCTCAAAGGGGAGGTCCTGGATCTTATGCTGCATTGCAGGGGCCAGGTTAGAGGACTGGAGCCATGCAGCGCGGCGGAGGGCGATACCCGAGGCCATTGTCCTTGCCGCTGAGTCCGCTGAATCTAGAGCCGCCTGTAGGGCGTAGCGGGAAATTTCCCTACTTTGATGGAGTAAGGCCTTGAACTCCTGTTTGCCCTCAAGCTGGACCCGGTTTTCCAGTTTAGTGAGGGCCTCCACCGTATCGAAATGGTGGCGACTGAGGAGTGCCTGGTGGTTGGCCACTCGTAATTGGAGGCCCCCGGACAAGTATACCTTTCTACCAAAATGGTCCAGGCGCCTCGCCTCCCTAGTTTTGGGGACCTGGGCCTCTTGTCCATGGCGCTCCTTGTTATTAACGGAGTCCACCACTAAAGAGGACGGCGGCGGGTGGATATACAGATGTTCATACCCCTTAGCCGGGACAAAGTATCTTTTCTCCACACCCCTTGCTGTGGGGGGAAGAGAGGTCTTCCACAACGTGGCCACATTTTGCCTGATGGTATTGATAAAGGGTACCGCCACCCGGGTCGGTGTACCCTTAGTAAGCATGGTGGTGACCGGGTCCTCCACCACTGGGACCTCCTCCATAGGGAGGTTCATGTTTGTGGCTACGGCCTTTAGTAGGGTCTGGTAGTTGGTAAGGTCTACCGAGGGGGGACTGGCCGAGGAGGTCCTAGCTACTGCCTCAACCCTCGCTGGGGAGGTGTAGGAGCCTGGGTCCGGGCTGTGATGCCCCTCCGAGCGGGGGGCCACCTGAGATGAGGCTACCCCTGGTTCCGCGGTGGCCTCAGACATGAGAGGGAACCCCGGTTCAGATTGGGTCGAGCGGGGCTGGTTATATGCCCAGGTGTCCCAGGCCGGCCAGTCGGAGTGCCCCTGTACAGCTTGGGCCGAACGAGGGGACCCGGAGGCTGCAGTAGAGGGCCAGTGTGCCCCTTCTCCGAGGTGCGGGGCCTCCGGTGCCAAGGGCTGATGAGTCCGTGCGGCTGCAGACTCCTGACGCCCTGGGTGACTCCTCGACCTGTGCCGACGGTGCCGGTCCGGAGACGTGTGCTCCTGGGACGTGTAGCTCGGCGATCGCTTTCGGTACCGCGGGCTATGGTACCAGGGCGAAGGTCGGTGCCGGGAGTCGTGTCGGTGACCGGTGCCGAGAGGTCCGCCGCCTGTAGGGGGACCTCTATCGGACTCTGCCGCTGCGCTCCGGGGATCTGGAGCGTTGCCGCGAGGTCGACCGGTGCCGAGGTGACCGGCGCCGCGATGTGGAGCGGTGCTGGTACGGCGAGTGGCGTCGGGACCTCGAGCGGTGCCGGGAGGAGGACCGGCCCGAAGAGCGGCGTCGATGATGGCCGCGCCGGGAGCTGGCAGAGCGGCACCGGGAGTACGACCGGTGCCGAGAGTGCGACCGGCCCCGTGAGCGTGGGCGCCGGGACTCAGATCGGTACCGGGACTCAGACCGGCGAGGGGAGCGGGAGCGACGCGAGCGCCCATCCGGAGACCTGGATCGAGGTCTCTGCTCCGTGCGGCGCCGACACTGCGACCGGTACCGGGAAGCTGACCGGTGCCGGGAGTCGGATCGGCGCCGCGAGATCGAGCGGCATCCCTGCCCTGCCGGGCTCCGAGCCGCGATCTCTTCCCCCATCAAGGGTGGCTTGCCCTTGGAATGGGGATGCCTCTGCGGTGAGCCCACCGAGAGGAGCGCCCTCGCAGCAGCAAACGCCTCTGGCGTCGAGGGAAGCTGCTGCGGGACCGGCAGGTGGAGTGGGGATACCACTCGCACCGGACTCAACGGGCCCGTCCGGGTTGCCGGAGTCGACGGTGCCAGTGCCGGTGTCAGCTGCGGTGCCGGTGCCGGTGCCGATGCCTGGTCATCCGGGCGGCCGGCGTTCGGGGTCGAAGTCAGCGAGATCGGCGCTGACGTCCCCGCGTGGTCTGTTGGGGCTGGGCGCGGCTGGGGTTCCCTCCTCCTCTTGGCGCCGGGTGAGCGCGACCGGTGCCGAGGTTTGGCCTTCTGCGGCTTGGGAGCGGGTCCCGGTACCGCCCCCGAGTCCGGCTGGAGGGCCGCTTCCATGAGGATGTGCCTGAGGCGGGACTCACGGTCTTTACGGGTCCGCGGCTTGAAAGATTTGCAGATTTTACAAGTATCTGCTAAGTGCGATTCCCCCAAGCACTTCAGGCACTTGGAGTGAGGGGTCCCCCACTGGCATGGGTTTCCCACACTCCGCACAGTGTTTGAAGCCCGGAGCCTTGGGTGACATAAGCTCCGGGGCAGGAGTAGCCTGCACTTAACACTAATTACACTATTAACAATGCTAACTAACTATGAACTACAACTGTTAAACATTAACTAGAACTATAAACACTAGAAGAGCGAAGCACAATAGCTAGGAGATGAGGAGAACGCGAAAGCAGAACTCCTCTGTTCCAACACCAGCTCGTCTGCGGTAAGAAGGAACTGAGAGGGTGGCGGTGTCGCAGGGGTATTTATGGGTCGCCATGAAGGCGCCACTCCAGGGGGCTCCCTGCTCACCAGCCTCTAGCTAGGGGAAAATCTACCCGGCAACCAGGCACGCTGCGCGTACCTAACCTAATTGGAATGCATGTGAGCAATCACTCGAAGAAGAACTAACGTTGCTCAAAGAGGCCTACTTTACTATGGAAATGTGTACATGTAAACACCCCCTACAAAAAACCAGGTTCATATTTGAGTTTGTAATGAAATGCAAAAGATGTGAATTATGAATTCAGTTTTCTGTTGGTTACAAGTATTTCATAGTTCTCTCCCTCACCCCACCCCTAACCTATTTACAGCAACTAGGTTCATGTTTAAAGCAATCAAAAAAAAAAAAAAGTAACATCCAAATCAAGATGCTTTGACATGGGGTTACATCCTATGTTTTATAGAAAAGCAACCAACTACTGTCCCAGAAGCTAAAATTGAGAAATGCACTAAAAAGCAAATCAGAAGAAGATAAAAATAATTCCAAGTTCCATCAGTAAAGCACCATTCTAAAACCTGAACTTCCAAAGTCCCTGTTCATCCTCTAAAAATGTTGATAAGTGGTGGGGAAGGTGTGGCCTGCCAGGGTAATCCACGGGCCGGCTGCCAGACAGTTTGTTTACATTTGCATGGGTGCCCACAGCTTCCAGTGGTTGCAGTTCAGGCTGCAGTTGCTCACCACTGATCTACAAGGTACGTCTGTGGTGCATTCTCCTTTTGGTAACGTAGAATACATACTACATACACCCTGGCATGGGTATAAATAGCAGCACTGTACTGCTTAGGCAAGTAGATACATCAGAACCTTATGCTATGTACTCTACCACCCAAACAGTGTCTCCCTTGTCTACACTGCTATTTTAAGCAGTATTGTGTCCCACTGCAGGTGCTTCTCACCACAAAGAGCAGCTGGAGCCTTTCCCTGCCCCAAGGAAAGACTGGCATCTCCTCACTTGTTGAACAGCTGTGGTGTATCATGGGAAGGGGAGACTGGATCATAAGGACCAATGGCTGCTCAGGGAGACACAAATTAAGTAAAACCAACCCAAACCGAAATATAGATCTGGTTCAACAAACGGAAAGGAAAATGTCAACTATCAAAACTAGGAGAGCGAATGTCTTTTGCTGGACCAACTTCCCTTCATGATACAAGATTTTTGAGCTTACACACAGCTCTTCTTCAGGTCTGGGAAAGGAAGAAGAGCTCTAAGTTCATCTTTCTCCATCAGAAGTTGGTCCAATAAAAGATATTCCCTTGCCCAGCTTGTCTTTCTAATATCCTGGGACTAAGACAGCTACACTGACACTATAAACTACTGTCAGACTTGTCAATATTTTGACAAACCAAACCAGAAGTTTTCAGAACTGTTTATTGTGTGAAAAGTTTGAATATTTTGTGGAAAAGTTTGTCCTAATTCAGAAATAAAAGTGTCAAAATATCAATTTCTTGCATGACAGAAACTTGAAATTTTAAACTAACTCTAGTGATATGTGATCTAGTTTCTTGTAACTGCTAAGAGACATTTTCACAGATTACAGTGATGCCTTTATAGAGTGACGGAAGTTTATTTGTAAGTGTTCTCTCTCTCAAATTCTACCACCACACCACTCGGACTATTTGGTGAAAATAAACATTAGCCACTTTTGTTCTCTGTAAATGACAAAGTTTGATGTCTAGAAAATTGCTGCTCAGTACAAAGAAGAACCATAAACACTATAATAGTTAGTACCAAGCTAATATACAGTTCAAACTACCATTCTGAAGTAAAGGTTAGCCATTATTAGCCAACACTGAAATTAACTGAAGTTTCTCTTGAAAATGTAACTTTGCCATTATAGTCGTATATTTTTGAGAATCATCAGAGTTAGTAAGGAAGATGGCAAACAGTGCAATACATGATTACCATTCTAAACATACCATAGCGTAAGTATCTATTTTTTCCCTGCAAGTCTTAGGTCTGATGTCAAACAAGTTCACATGCATGTAATCTTAGGAATTTGTATATACAGTTAATGTATGCAATTTTCTGTCTTTCCTTCCATAACTGCAAACAACATAAGGACTAGACAAATAGCTTTTCTGAAATGCTCAAAATTCGTTAGTTGAAGTGGTTACTGGAATTAAGAAGCCAGATCCTCAGCTTCTGTACATTGATGTGGTAATGTTGATGTCAATAAGTTACTTTAACTTATTGTAGTTAATGATGAGGCATTAAAGAACATTCCTTGGATACAAATCAATGGGTTTTAACAGGCCATTCTTTGCTTAGGAAAAAGTTAAAAAATAAAGTATTCCAGATGGGAAAGTGAACACAAAGAATGGACTTAGGTTGGCAGTCATAAATCCTAAATTAATCTAAGTCCTTGAGACAGAGACAGGAGCTTCCTTTTGCTATGATGAAGCAGAGTTAGGAGAGCATAAAATTAGTATTCTGTATTTTTAATACCAAAATAAAACCAAACACAATCCTGCTTTTCACATAATAAAAGCAGGGTCCTGTCTTGCTAACTCACTATGCCATAAGGCCTCCTACTATGTGAAATCCTTTTGAATTCAACAGGATGCTCATGTGAGTGTCAGCAGGATTCTGGACCCTCAAGAGCAAGTTTTCTGTAAGGCTAGAGTTATTTCTCAAAAACTGTTAATAGGGGCAGGTGTTTGTGGTCTGCACTTAACAATGACCTGGCCAAAAAAAAAGTTATATTGTCCCAGATGTCTCATGCTATTTAAGGTGCAACAACCCTATTCAGTTTGGTAATCTGAATTAAGCCTACTATGACAACATATGACAACAATTACTGCAACACCCTCTTCTCGAGTTCAAGCCTTGACAAATGCAGTGTTGCCCTGCTCATATCCACTTAAAATGCTGCTAAAGATCATTTTCCTAGCCTGTTACATGTCCAACATACATAAGTGGCTTGCCTTCACTTTGGAAGCCCTTCACAACATGTCCTCACCCTTTTACCTCTTCTGAGATGTCAACTCCTAGCTCTGATCAGCCCGGCCCGGTGCCAGAATCCATTGCCTACTTCTTTTGTGCCTTTTTTGATGCTGCCCCTCATGCTTGGAGGTGCTCTCCCTAAATAACTGCAAATATATTCCACTCATTATCCTAATTCAAATCCCTCTAGCTCTCGGATGCCTACAAAACGTAACCATGAGGCTGACCAATATTGCCTCATCATTTCCTTGAATTCCCATCTGTCTGTCTGTATCCACCTGTTGTCTTTTGGTTAGATTTTAAGATCTAAAGCTTCAAATGTCTTTTTGTTCTGTTTGTACAGTGGGGACTAGAGATCCAAAGTGCTGTGATAATATAAAAAAACCCAATGCATAATGGATGTTTTTGCACTGCCCTCCTAATTGCATGGTTTAAGGTCATTTTTAAATTGTGAAAAATACTGTTCTCATGTTGAGTGGTACAGATCTATAACTAAATTATAGCCAACTTACCTTCAGTCTTTAGACGTAGTTGCTATAATTATGTTCATTAAGAGCTTAGGGCTTGACTAAAGCCAGATTTTACCTACACTGTACTCAACACTATGGGGGAAGCAAAACATTTGTGGTTTAGGTTGAACTTCTTCCCATACCCATAGCACATCTGCATATTTTATGCTAATTGTACAAATAAACTATGCTATTATCACCTCTCTCTATGGACTACCATAATAAAGACACCCTGTCAATACCAATAATTTGATTTTTTTCAGGAACTAATGCTTATTAATTTGGAACACACATGTAGGAAATGTAAAGAGATTCTGAATTTTAGGAATTATTAGAAAACGAAATTTGTACTTGTAAAAATAATAAATTAAAGTTATCTGTTCCACTGAAAATATCACCCACATACTAACAACTTTTGCATGCACATTGCATAAAATCAGGTAACTTTCATAGTGTACATCTGGATATGAACTAGGCCTTTTTTATGCATCTGTGCTAATTATACTGAAAAACAATGCAAGACTGTCCAGAAATGAACTGTAGCAAGATTACAAGGTTTATACCTGGGTAAATAGCTATGAAGAAAATTACTCATTCATATTACAGAGGGGCATAAAGACAGGAAAAAACCCAGTGCTATCTTAATATAAGTTACAAATGAGACTTACTGGAAGAACAAGGCCTCTTAGTGTAATTTCTCCAGTCATTGCTACATCTGAACGCACCAGACGCCCACTGAAAAGTGAGGCAAGACAGGTTACTATGGTAACTCCAGCAGATGGTCCATCTTTTGTGACGGCTCCAGCTGGGAAGTGCAGATGGATGTCGGTGTTGTCAAGGAGATCAAAACTTCCAGAGGCTTAAAGAAAAGAGAATGGTTTTGAATGTGGAAAATTCAAACCTGTGTTGTTCCTGGTCTTTGTTCTAAAAAGGCCACCGGAGAACTAGAATTCTTATCAAATGCATTATTTGAAAACAGTACACTGAAAAATGAATTCCCCACACCCACCCTCCCAAAAAACCAACCCAGTGAACACACTACATTGCCCTACAAAAATTTAAACTTTCATAGGCCAAAGGCGGCTTGCTATCAATATTAAACAGGATAAAAATCTATTTTGGGGGGAGGGGGGAACCTGGATACTTTTAAGGCCTAAACTTACTACAATCTCTTCAAACATTTAAGTAGAAATAAATATACTGAATCCATGAGACTGCATCAAAAATTTGGGAGTTAAAGGCTGATTTTCTATATAAAGAATTAATCAGGTAAAATATCTAACTTTTGAGGTCAACCATTATAAACTGCATAATAGGCCATCTATCATAGTAAGGGCCTGATCCTGTGGGGGTACCCAGGGACTGTGCTACTGGGTTCAAGAGACTGGTCAAGTCATCGCAGGCAGTGGGACCTGACCTCTGACTCTGGGCAACACTCTCATGTATTTCACTAAGATCATCCACTGAGCCTATGTGGGTGGTCTCAGCCTTCTATGTTATAGCTTCTCTCTACCTGAGTTCTGACTGGGGTAGTTCACAATATAAAAGAAAGTCACTAGCAAAGCACTTGGAACTAGAGTTTGTTAAAGTGGTAAAACCAGCTTTCGACATCAAGAGCCTCTTCTGCAGGCACAAAAAGAATATTTTCTTCAATTAAAGTTGAGAAATCAATTGGAATTGGAAGTTGAAAAAGTAGGAAAATCACTTCTTTCTCCATTTCCAATCAATAAAAATGAGGAAGGGCATGATGTCTGCTGGTTTTAAAAGTTTGAATGACAGCCTAAATAACTTAGAAGACGGTTTCATTTTCAAGAGATATAGGCAAGTTCATTAGACATATTTGAAAATTTTCCGAGGCTGATCTGAAATAATCAGTTTAATTCACTGACTAAAGTAATCCCTCTGTTTAATAATAAATCATTTAGTTGTAGATGTGGACGACCTTTTGAGAAGAGAATTTGTGTGTCCAAAACAGTTAAAGTTGTTTTGTTTAATAATTCATTTTTATGTTCTGGTCTCTGTTTAATTAAATTCAGTTCTAATTCAGCGCAACAAACCATGAGCAAAAAGTTAGTTAACTAGTACATAAGCAATATATAATTCACTATCTTCTAATATACTAAAATTGTACAATAAGAATCCGAAAATATTAATCTATAAAAACGCTTATATAAATGTATGTCGTTATAGCATATCCTCTTAGCTAGCAAAAAAATGTACCAGAGCTAGTGTAAAGGCTCTATTTATCTGTAAATCAATATGTTTGAATAGTTATAACAACTAATGAGAAAAAGCTCCTTGTTTTAGAAAATTGAAGAACAAATGAAAAAAATTACTAAAATCAGTTATTTAAATTAGACATTTCACTTGGTAATTTAAATTGCCTTCATAGAAATCAATCCATCCTGATACTAAATTCCTAGATTAAAAAAATATGATCAAGAATGAATTAAGATTTGTAAACAGTTCTACTTATAAAAAATTTAAAATATTTTGAAGTCAGGAAATTCAGAGTTTTGGTTAAAACTCAAAAATTAAAAGTCAGGAAACTAGAAGATGGAATCAGTAAAGGACTAATCATTTCTGGAAATAGTTATAGGTTCAAATAAACCGTAACTGTAATCTCTATCCCAACAATCATCTTTCAGCTATGGACCAGAGACTTCACAACTCCAGAGAAAATGTTGTGTACCTGTAAACTAACCTCACCCTTGATGAAGCTCTGAATGAAGTCTACATCTTCCCCTTCCCCTTCTGATATGGGACACAGAACACATCATACAGAACTCTGCTTCTATTTATCACTCTACCAGATACACCCTCTAAAGATTATATATTGTAGACAAGCCAGAAATCGTTCATTTGGTCCTTGGACACTCTGCTAAAACTACCAACAGGAGGTCTGTTAGTCCTGTTTATTGTGTTGGTTTTTACTATTTGGCTACTTAGTTCCTCAGAACAACAGATCACCAACCCATGCTGACGCCTTCTAGAACTTTTGATTTTCTTAATTAAATCAGACTAGATTTAAAAATTATTTTCATACTGAAATCTTTTTTTTCATGCTACTGAAGGATAAAAGATGCTTGTGCTTCACAGTTTAATAGTCCTAGTACAACCCAAACAGATAAAAGCCACTGAAAAAGTCTATGCCTACAAGGCTTATTAAATGATTTTTTTTTTTTTTTTTACAAAATCTACTTTTTGTAGAAATGGTTTCTTTATTTTATAGAAAAAGTGTTATTTCTGAAGAATAAACTGCCAGGAGGCACTTAACTCTCAAACACAATAGCACTGGGGTGCGAACAGAGAACCAGAAAGCAAGCAAGAAGTTTAATGATGAAAAGCAAATTAGAAATTTAAAAGAGAGAGAATTTTAAACATCTAATGTTGCCTTAAATAAGCAGGGCCACTTAATAACAAAATAGAACACAGTGCTGAATCCCAGAACTGGCTAACATCAGTGGGCAGAGGAGGAACCACAAAGGAACGATTTGTGGCTGGGTTTTTTTCGCTGGTCTCAGCATAGTGTAGAGAAGCCTATTTCTCCTTTAAGGTAAATATAATTGGTCAAATGTGTCTTAGATAATCATTTAAATAAGACAATTTCATGTAAATCAGCAACCTATTCATTATTATAACCAATTATTGAAAAATATAATGGTACAATTTGGGTCATTGCAGAAACATCACAAGAGTTGCATAGGAATTAAAACAATTGCTTATATGCATCTCTGTGATGAGAGGTTATAACGTATTCATCTCTATGTTGCATTAGCTCACACCAACATTCTTGTTTTGTGTTTTTCACATACCATTAGTTAGCTGGTATTTCTTTGCATTGCTACGCAGCCAGCTAATTGCAAGATGTGCTGACTCCTTCATGACATCCCCGAGCTGTCCAGTTAGAGTAAGCTGACCTTCTCCATCCATTTGGCTGGCTTCTACAAACATGATCTCACCTCCTAAAGGAGTCCAAGCCAAGCCTATAGCTACTCCTGGCTGATTCAAACGTTCAGATACCTAAGAGAAAACAACTCAGAGTAGAAGACAATTTTCAAGAACGAGAACTCAGCAAGGCTATGAAAGTATTTTTGAAACTCTTAACATTCAGACCTTAAAAGGGTAAACTCTTAAAATAATCTAAATTTGCTAGGGTAGGGATTTTACTGATGCCTTCAAAACAACTACTAAGTTTTAGACAGAAAGGCTAAAGGCAAATCTCCAACCTCATATTTAATTCCACCCTGCAATAATTCTCCCCAAGTGTGAAAAGAGGTTACAGCATTAGGGCATGTGGATGCGCTAGCTCTCATCTATGGCATGCAGCTGGGCAAACAGGTGCTGATCCAGAGTCCACTTACATCAGTGGGAGTTTTTTCTTTGACTTTACTGGACTTTGGATCAGGCCCATTCAACAAATACTTGGCCCAATTTTTAAACAAGTTCACTTTGACCCTATTCACCCCTCTAGTGTCTGCTTTTTCTGACTCTTATGCTATCATGAGAGCCTTATCTACATGAACAATTGTGAAAACCAAATTTGAAGCATGAATATTGCCCCAAAGTTTATTTCAAACAATGTTTTCAAAACATTTGCGATTTATGCTGCATTGTATTGGGAACAGGAACTATATCATGAGATGCCTACCAAACATCACTCACTGCGAACCTTTGTAAAGCATTTCAAACAAATAATACATGTCCTTTAGCAGGTTGGAGTGATTGCAGTTTTCTCCAGTGTGTGACTAGAGAAGATGCAAAATTCATTGACTTAATTATTCATCTCAAATGGTTTTCCAAGTTCTACTAATGAACAAAGCCTTGCCCCTTAGGAAGTACAATGTGCCTATCTCTAGAGGGCAAGACATTAAGCTGTTTGCATGTATTCACAGGTCAAGTGATTTGGTTAGATTTAAAAAAAAAAAAAAAAGAATGTTGTTTGTACATAAGAGACTTGGTTTCCCTTATATGGCATTCTTAAAAGCATCTAGGATCATTTAACCTACTAAAAACTACAAGACCTGTAGCCTAATTGAAGCTACAATGACCAATCCCTGGAATTTGCTTTAGCTACAGTATGCCTTTTTCTCATGACATATTATTAAACAACAAACATCTGTTCACCCAGTATAGTAAGGAAAGTCCAGTAATAAACAAAACCAAGGATTATTTGAGTTCTGACTGGTCTGAAGTGCCTAACAATGTTCCAGCATTTTATTACTCTTGCTTTGGAGACCAACTGCCTGACACTCATGCATTTTGGAACCTCAGGCCTTTATGCATCTCAGGTAGACTCCTGTATAATGAGCAAGTCCACACCATTGACTATTCTTTGGCCATTACACTTGCAAAACAACTGAAATTAACAATAATCCACACTCTTGTAAGTATATGGATACCAAAGAACTGGAGGCACTTGGATTGGGGAGAATTCTAGCTTCTAAGTATCTTTCCTTAAGATTGCTTTAGGAAGCATTTATAGGTTGAAAAGTTTTTTTTAAAAAAGGGGGGGGGGACATACATTAAAGACTCCTTTAGTATAGCAAAGCAGTAATATTGTTGTTGCTGTATCAGACCAGTATACAGTTCAGATTTGTGACTTCTGACTGAATTTTAACTGCAGTTGGAGTCAGACAAGTTTCATAGATTTAAATGATACTAAACACCAGGCCTTCCTTGGGTCAATAATCATCATAGCTAGACTTTGCTGTAATTATAATCATATAGTTTCATTATAGTTTATATTATTATTATAGTCATTATAGTTTCATCTGTATTTTGCCCAATGGTCTATAATAAGGGATATATGTTTTAACACATATTGAAAAGGTACACCATTTACTTGGCAGGAATTTAAATGTGCTAAAAATACATTGTGTATATTGGGCTGGTCACTGAATGGTCAATGTCTGAGTACAAAATATTTCCCTGAGTACTATTACTAGCACATATGTTCCACAGCCTTCTTCCTCTCAGGACCCAAATCTAATCAACTGAAATTTACTTATTTTAAGGTACTCATGTACTATTTGTGTCCTCACGTGCTGATAAATCCTAACATACTGTATTAACATAAGAATAGGTTTAAATCTCACCAGGTTCACGGTCTTTCTGTGGTGTATCTATATTTCAGAACTCTTTATGATGTATTCAAAACATATTTGCAAAATACATAAGAATGTGCTTTTCTTCATTTGTTAGACAATGTAAGAAAGTTGTGTATATATACACGTTAAATATATTGTTAAATACATGAACTGCATGTATACATAATCTGTGATTTTTTTATATACTGAAATTAAATAGAATCAGAGAGGTAGCCGTGTTAGTCTGGAACAGCAGAGGTAACAAAGAGTCCTGTGGCACCTTAAAGACTAACTATATATATTAAGAGGTAACAAAGTCCTGTGGCACCTTAAAGACTAACCTCTGCTATTCCAGACTAACACGGCTACCTCTCTGATTCTATATATATTAAATGTTTTCCCAAGTTATACAACTATCTTTGACTGTGGGACTGGAGCCAGTCTTCTTCAGAGGTGGAATTAATTTGGAATATAAAGAAACTGACCCTATTCAAAATAAACTTTTTATCTATTCTTTTATATTACAAGCCTGATACTTCTTTCACATTCAGAAGTCTGAATTTTCCAAAACAGTCCTTGGACAAAAAAAATTACTTTAATTTCTTGTTCTTTTTAACTTGTGTATGTTCAAAGTATGACTACAAACACAGAAAAAAGGAAATTGGCTTTCTTTTCCATATGCCACAGAAAAAGCTTTCAAAACCCACCCTTTCTGTCTGCCTGTTTTCCTTTTAGATTAATAACCTGTAATTCCTGCCAAGACACAGGACCAAATATAAACACACATCCTACTTTAAATAATTTTTCACAAAAAAATTGCTAGAGAATAAAAATAGACAAAACCCATTTACAAGTCATCCTACCTCTAAATATTGCATATTACAGTAAAACCTCCATTTAACGGACTAATTTGGGCGAAGGGGTGTCCGTTAAATCAAAAAGTCCGTTATTTAATAAAAAAAGAAAAACGAGCTGTCGAAGCAGCAGCCCGCCCGCCACAGGATCGGGGTGGCAGCTCCGCAGCCCGCCCGCTGCCTGGACCCGGGCAGCAGCCGGGAGCCGGCAGCCAGCTCGCCCGGGTCCCGGCTGCTGGGACCCGGGCGGCAGTCGGGAACCGTCAGCCAGCCCGCCTGCTGGTGGGACTTGGGCGGGAGCCAGCAGCCCGCCCACTGGTGGGACCTGGGCGGGAGCCGGCAGCCCGCCCACTGGTGGGTCCCGGGCGGGAGCCCGCCCGCTGCCTGGACCCGGGCAGCAGCCGGGAGCCGGCAGCCGGGAGCCAGCCCGCCAGAAATGGATCAGGAATGCATCAGTTTGCTCAGAAATTTTGTCCGTTGCATCCGAAGTCCGTTAAATCTAGGTCCGTTAAATCGAGGGTTTACTGTACTAAAAGAATGAGAACAGTTAAAAGGTCATACATGATACATTCCACTCTTCTCCCCCCATTCAAAAAAGGGCATGGTACTTTCAGTTAATGAAAAAAAATTCTTTTGTATAGTGAATGTTCAGTGAGAAAGACAACAAATTAAACTAGCTGATGCCAGATTATTTAAGACCAGGGGTAGGCAACCTATGGCACGGGTGCCAAAGGCAGCACATGAGCTGATTTTCACACTCACACTGCCTGGGTCCTGGCCACTGATCCAGGGGGCTCTGCATTTTAATTTAATTTTAAATGAAGCTTTTAAAACATTTTAAAAACCTTACTTACTTTACATACAACAGTAGTTTAGTTCTATATTAAAGACATAGAAAGAGACCTTCTAAAAATGTTAAAATGTATTACTGGCACACAGAATCTTAAATTAGAGTGAATAAATGAAGACTCAGCACATCGCTTCTGAAAGGTTGCTGACCCCTGATTTAAGACCATAGACTTCTGCCACACATCTCCAGTGTGTCTGATTTGGAAACTGAGTAAGTCAGCATAGCTGACAAATGCCCATTAAATCAATGATCACTGATTATGCCAAGATTAATAAGAAAGGTTAGTTTAGTTATTGGTTAACACTTTGTTGTTATATTGTCCTTCTGGAGGCTCTCACCTCTACATCTTTTCCTATTCCTTCCTAGTAGGGATATTCTGGTCTGGGTTTCTTTCAATCTGTTAAAGCTGTTCCACTGTGTAAAAATAATTAAAGTGCCATTGGGAAACCGAGAGGGAATGAATATAGTCCAGTGGCTAGGGCAATCACCTGTAATGTGGAAACCCCAAGTTCAAATGCCCTCTCTACATCAGATAGAAGGGAGAACTGAATCCAAGTCTCCCATATCTCAAGATTATAAGGGAGACCTCCCTCCTCACCCTTCCCCTCACTCCCAAACATCCCTGGGGCTGTTCTGCGGGTGCTTAGGCAGCCTCTGAACATACCTACCAAATTGAGCCTCAGAGGTGAAAAGTGTGGCAATGGCGTTGGAGGATCCTGTGGGGACTTATGCATGAGATAAGTGCCTGGATGCCCAGACTGACTCAGCTGTGCACCTGCTCACTGGCACAACCCTAGACACCTTAAGGGCCTTTAATGGTTGAAATCAGGTACCTAGGAACTTTAGGTGCTTACAGAGTTAAGCAGCAGCTGAACAGGAGTTTGAGACTCTCAGTGGCACCTTGGGCACCTATATCCAACGCTAAGTCTTTTTGAAGATTTAGCCTTCTGTCCCTTTCCATTGGGAGAGCTCAGCATAAAATTCTAGAGTTAATTTATTAAAAAGGTCTCAGTCCAAGGTATTTACCCTTGGAGAAGGCAGATCAGTCCAATCACTAAGTGTTCACTTCCTCGATCCACTACAATTAAGTAATGACATGACAATCACCTTCACTGTGTCTTGATTTCAGCTAACTATATATGGCAGAATGCAGGTCAGCTGTGAAGCTCTCAACGGCTGATACAGAGAGAAATGAGACTATGCAGGCTGCAAAAAAAGAAAACAAATGGAACCCAGCCTTCTTTGGGATGAGGGCTACACTTTTCATTAGAAAGAGAATCCCTTGGCCATTTGAGGAAGTTCATTAGAAAGAGAACGAGGAAATTCATTAGAAAAGAGTCAGTGGATTAGCTTTGGAGTTAAGCACACACACACTTCACATGACCAAAAGTGTTTTGAAATTTTCTGGAACCCATGTAAATATTATGTACCACAAGATACTTATATAATTACCAACCAACACAATGTGTTATCCTGGAAGCTGATCACCCTTAGGTTATGCCTACCAACAGCTAGTTATGGAAACAGTAACTGATGTATTGCTTAGGGATAAATTCACTCATAATATATAGTTCAAGTAATAGATGAGAGAGATAAATTTCCAGGTGCTTAGATGCTTAAGACTTTGCCTGGCTTCATTTCTCTTCTATTCCTCTATATGCTATGTGGTTTGGATCCCTGAATTCCAACTATGTCAAAACTGTTTATATGCAATTAGTGGCACTTGCATATTTGTAGATGTAGAATTAGGAACGAGGTTTAAAAATTTGACATGTAATATTTATCCCTGAAGAACTTCAGAACAATTCCCAAAATATTAGGGAAAATGTGACAAATTAGCAAAAACAGTACGCAAACAGGTGCTCTCCTGTTCCCAGTTGAACAACCTCTTCTAGAACTGTTTCCAAATTGAGATAACTGAGAGAACTGATAAAAGTCTTAAATCAAAGTACTGGGATCTCTTGTTTTTAATCTGTAACCTGAATAAAGACAACAAAGAACTGCAACTGTTTTGAAAGGATTGAAGAACCACTCTTCTTCTTGATGGGAAACTGGTGTGTAGCTGTGTGTGTATGGGTAATCAACTTTTGTTGGGATATACAGAGAGAGTCCTTGTTGACACTGAATTATTTAAAGCCATCGTTTAGTTTTATCCCCAAATTTTTAGGACTATGAAATCTCCTCTAGCAACAAGAGTAGACTTGTCCAATCTGTGATCACCATTTGTATAGATCAGAGCTTTGCCTAGGCTTTGAATCCCTTGAATATTTAAATCCGTGGGCCACTGTAATACCTTTTGACAAATCTGCACTTAAAGCATTAAAAATTCAAGTAATACTCAGATGATCACTTCAGATTCTACCCTTAAGGCCAAATTTTCAGTGATCAACATAAGTCTGTATAATTGAGATGATGATATAAAATGTTCTTTACTTGAAAGACCCTTCCTGTATTTCACTCATTTCTTGTTTCCAAAAGCAACAGGCTCCAAGGAAAGACTGCACAAGCAATTCCTTTAAAAGCTGTAGACAACATTACAAATAATTTGATGGCCACTTGCAATTAAACACTAGGCGAGAGATTTAAAAGGCACAATCTTAAATCAAACTCTCTCTCAAATGGTCATCTGCCCAAATTCTATTGTTGGGGTTGGCACGGAGGTTACTGTGGGACTGAAATGAAAGAATGGAGACTGTTGAAACGCAAATGATTTTAATTTAACAAATAAGTTCCTCTACTTCCTACCTCCCAATGTGCAAGTGCAGAGGCCAAAATTGCTAATGTGAGCTTATCCCAACAAAGGCAGATATAAATTTACATTATTACCCAGCATTTCACTGAGTCCTCCTCCCTTCCGCCAAATTCTCTCAGCTTTCCTTGCTACCATCAATCACTTTTTCATCATCCTTTCTGACATAGTCAATCCCATTGTTCCCTCTTCTTTACCAGTCTCCTCATTTCCCTTTCTCTCCATTACCACCAATCTCTTCACCCGTGACAGGTTTACACTCTGCACCCCCTCAGCTCGATCCCAAACAATTAACTCATTTTCCTCCCCAGTCCATGCATCCCCAGCTGCCTCTTTCTCCTCTAAATCCTTCACAGTCTGGCCCTCCCATAGCAGTGAGAGAGAACTTCAGGGACAAGCTACCAGAAGCAAGCATTTCAAATCCCATTAGTCTCCTTTTATTCCTTATTGGTTCATTGCTCCCTTCGCCAGAATTAAGGAAACAAACATGGCTCTCTGCATCAGCAACTGTTTTACTTTCCTGTGGTACTGGATGCTCATTTATGGAGTACTACAGCCACCATTTGCTGCTCAGTAAGTTCACCTGGATCCAGGGTGAGGCAGAGAATAACTGTAGTGCAAGTAGCCAAAGGAGAATCTCAAAATAGGGATAACAAAGTCCTGTGGCACCTTAAAGACTAACTATAAAGTTTTGAAGCATAAGCTTTCGTGGGCTAATACCCACTTCGTCAAAATAGGGAGTTTACCTTGAGGAATGGTAGCTGGGTCGCATAGCAGAGAACAAAGTACTACATTTGGAAAGCAAGTAACAGGAGGACTGGAGGCATGCCCTTTGAGTGACAGGGCAGGGGAGACTAACGTTGGGATGGGGCTTTAGAGTAACAAAACAAAATGTTTGGTAGCAAGTAGTATAAAGTGAAGTGGCTGGTTTATATACCTAAAAATTCTGACTGATTTAAACTAAGATTTGGGTTTAGCTGTTAGGGCCTCTGTTTAGGAGACAATTCCTGGGTTCTGCTTTTGGCTTTTGCAGAAGAAAAATAAAAACAAATGCATAAGCTCTCACAAAAACACATTAACAACAGGGATCTTAACTAACATGTCGCCACCTCATAGGACTATTATATACTACCAAACAGTACACTCATTTATTTTTTCACCTAAAGAAATTCAATCCTGTTGAATGCAGTCCAGATGAAAAGGTGCTTAGAGACAAGCGTCATGAAAGGAGGAAACGCAGATCTATGAAAAATACCTTAAAAAAAACACACCTCACATCCTACACAAATCAGTCACCAGTGATGGAACTACTAATAACTATTGACAAAAATATTTTAAGTGAAAAGTAAGAAGCTGCCAAAGAAAAATAAAACACTTTTACCTCCATTTCATACATGGGTGGCCCCAGGATATCTTTTAATGCATGGAAATCAATTAATATTGGCATTTCAGGTGGCAGAGCCAGGTCAGGTGTGTCACTTATGGATTCTGTTTTTGCATCTTCTGCAACATGCTCTCTGCAGTCTAAGAAAATAAAATCTCACTTAGGATTTATAACAGTATTTCTTAATACACAGGTAAAATTCTTTATTACCACAGAAGAAAACAAAAACTCAGAAGATCAGGATAATTAAAAGAAGCTTATAAACAAACCTAAAACGTTTAAGTCCTTCAAAAATATCCACTTACCAGATAAGAAAATATTCAAGACAAGATTACATGCTCTCCAATTTTACTATTACGTTTAAACATCAGAGTTATTTTAGTAGCTTTAAGGGATAATATTAACTCAGAGATGAAGATGGGAGAGAAGGAGTAATGTTGACCTACAAATTATTTCTTAAAACTAGGTTGTTTAAAATAGTAAGCCATTTAGTTATTGCATCCACAGAACAAAATGAACGAAGTTTACTTTGGGGTTTATATTCTCCCTTGGATACATGCATGCATGATATTTGTAAGGTCTGATCATAGCTACTGTACACTATGTAGAAACAGCTGCTCTCCATGTGGAAATAACATGCTTATAGTTATATCTCTTGCTAGTAGTTTGTAAATATAATCAACATTGCATAGTATTGCACTTTTTGAAAGGGACCAAGGACTTGAATATTTAAATGGCAACATTCAGAATAAGTTCTATAAAATGAAGCAACAATACTTGGACTGTGCTAGTATCAGACACTGTTTTGCTGTATGCCTGCAATTAGCAATGATTATCTTGCTTTTGTTTTCACTCTGGTTTAGTAATACATGAGTGTAGTCGACTTGGGGATTCCATTAATAAACAAACATTGAGTGCAGAAGAGAAGCTTGTTATCTCACTTGAAATCTATCCACTTTTATAGTTATGGTACCAATGTACTTATTAAAGTGATATTCAATACTTATTTAAAAACTCCAGCACACCCCCAAATAAAATGTTGTCTATACCCCTGTAATATCAAACAAGGACAATGAAGTCTGCTGTTCAGTAGCTCTACTTCCCTCTTCCCCCACCTCAATCCACAGATTCCATCCCTATCTTCCAAGCAGTGTGTCCTATCAATCACTGATAACTGTCAATTGGGGTGGCAGAGAATGGGAAGCCGGTTACTTGCAGTATGTATAAAGAAAGCCGCTTGTGTGGAATGCAAACATGTCTCGTGGCTCATCAGAACTCCTCAGGGTAGCTGGCGCAGGGCAGGTCCGGCCCGGCAACTCCTCAGGGTAGCGAGTGCAGGGCAGGTTCGGCAACTTCTTGTGGGCCCCGCGGGCCACTGGTGTTCCCCAGTCACAGCTAAGCCAGAGGCATCTGGCCTCTCCGGCAGCTGGGCCTCTAGTGAGCTCTGAGGGTGAGCCTTTGTACTTCAGGGTTGTTGCCTGACCCTCTGGGGGGCAGGCTCAGAGCTCACTAGCTCTGCCCACTCTGGAGTCTGGAGGGGTTCCTCTCTCTCTGGGTCTCTGATTCCTCTCTCTGTGGGTCATCAGGGAACCACACTGCCTCACTACACTGCTGTACACCTAAAACTTTGGTCAACCCAGTTACATTACATCACTCAGGGCTGGGAAAAATGTCAAGACCCGGATATAAGAATGGCCATACTGTGTCAGACCAAAGGTTCATCCAAACCAGTATTCTGTCTACCAACAGTGGCCAATGCCAAGTGCCCCAGAGTGAGTGAACCTAATAGGTAATGATCAAGTGATCTCCCTCCTGCCATCCATCACCACCCTCTGACAAACAGAAGCTAGGGACACCATTTTACCCATCCTGGCTAATAGCCATTAATGGACTTAACTTCCATGAATTTATCCAGTTCTCTTTTAAACCCTGTTATAGTCCTAGCCTTCACAACCTCCTCAGGCAAGGAGGTAAACAGGTTGACTGTGAGCTGTGTGAAGAACTTATTTACAGAGGTAATTCCTTATTACCACATGATGTAAAAGATTCCAAAACTTCCCTCTCCCCACCATACTGTTTTAGGAAATAAACTTCTGCTGCTGCGTTAAGAGAAGAATACTTCACATAGCCTTTTCCTTGAAACAGCTTTCCTCTCCAATTGAAGTGAAGTGTTCTTCTGTTCAGCATGAGGGATATACTTTCCTCCCACTCTAGTGGAGGCTCAGAATTTCTATGACTATTAATCAAAGATACCTATGAATAGTCCTTTCAAATACATGAATTCATCTATTTAATTCAGCACCGAGCGTTGTCCTCTTTCAAAAAGGAAACCCATGTATCAGTGTGGAATAGAATAAGACACTAAGCTTACATTTTATAAGGCATATTAATAACTGCCTGCTTTTTTATTAGCACTCTCACGTACCCCTTTATGAAAAACAATGCAAATGCTAAAAATCAAGGAAGTCACTTGTTAAATCACCATTACATTCACACCAATCTCACTTCACATGTACTGACACCAAAGAAACTTCTAATTATCACAACAGACTTTTTACATTCAATATACGACCATCAATTCCTTCGAGACATCTCCTCAGACTGGTGACCCTCCAGTGGTTCACGCTTTACATCATATGTTGGACTGGGATTTCTGCTGAGGCAGTATGCAAAGGAAAGCACAGTGGGGTCGAATGGCTATGGAAAGAGCAGAAGCAACAACAACAGGACAAGCATGGTCCAAATGTTATGATTCTGACCCCCAAGCCTCTCTACACAAGCAACATATGTTCGAGTCTACATCAATTTTGCAAGGCTGAACTAAGGCTACATCTACAACTAAGAGCTAGGAGATTCCCAGCTTGCGTTCACATACTCACACTAAGGGCTGGTCCCCACTACGGCTTAATGTCGATTTTAGCGACGTTAAGTCAACATAAACCTGTACCCGTCCTCACATGGATGCCATCTGCGTCGATTTAAAGGGCCCTCAAAATCTATTTCTGTCCTCCTCCCTAATGAGAGGAGTAGCGCTGAAATCAACCTCTCTGGGTCGATTGTGGAGTAGTGAGGACGCATGGGACATTATTGGCCTCCAGAGGCTGTCCCACAATGCTCCATTCTGACCGCTCTGGACAGCCTCACTGCTCCACTGTGACTGCTCTGGACAGCACTCTCAACTCGCTGCTCTAGCCAGGTAGACAGGAAAAGACCTGGGAACATTTGAACTGCATTTCCTGTTTGGTCAGCGTGGCGAGCTCACCTGCACAGCTCAGTTGCCATTCAGAGATCAGCAGCACAAGCCGCCATGCAGAGCTCAGCAGCACAGGAGACCAGCCAGAGGAAAAGAGCTCCAGCATGGTCCACACATGAGGTGTTGGATCTGATCGCTATCAGGAGAGGAATCCATGATGTTGGAACTCTGTAACAACAAATGGAATGCCAACACGTTTGCCAGAGTCTCCAAGGCCATGCTGGAAAGGGGCCACAACAGGGACGCCCAACAGTGCCACGTGAAAATTAAGGAGCTGAGGCAAGCGTTCCAGAAAGCCAAAGAGGCAAACGGACGCTCGGGGGGGCCACCGCGGACATGCTGGTTCTACAATGACCTGAATCAGATAATGGGGGGCGCCCCCACCACCATCGCACTGGTCTTCGTGGACTCCACCCATGGGATAATCATTAGGCCTGAGGAGGATTCAGTTGATGACAAAGGTGATGAGGATGGAAATATCACGGAGCAGCAGGAGGCAAGCCGAGAAACCCTGTTAGCAGACAGCCAGGAGCTGTTTATCACCCTGGAGCCATTACCCTCACAGCCATCCCAAGCTGTTGCTACCCCAACCGGCGAAGGGACGTCTGGTGAATGTGCTTTTTTAAGGGATTAGATGACTCGTTATTTTTAAAGGAAGCATTTATTAATGATTAACTTGCCCTAAGGACTTGGCATGCATTCATTGCTGGTCCCTTTTTACTGAAACAGTTTGTCAATATACTCCAGTATTGAGCGGAAATCCTCTATGGACATTTCCATGAAACTTTAGAGGAGGTAGCGATGAACCTTTCGCAACAGGTTTCTGGGGAGAGCCACCTTATCTGGTCCCCCGTGATAGGAGACCATCCCACGCCACGAAATTAGTAAATAGTCTGGTATCATTGAGTAGCACAGCATCGCGGCAAATGGACCAGGATTTGTAAATATTCTAGCAACATGCGTTCTCTATCTCGCTGAGAAATTCTAAGGAGAGTGATGTCATTCATGGTTGCCTGTTTGAAATACGGACTGCAATTAGTAGGGAGACAGATGTTCCCAGCTGTAAAGTAATCTTTCCCATCCCGTAGCGAGAGCAGGCAGGGATTTTTAGTTTGTCGGCTCACGGCTGCTTCCTCAGAAGACCCAACGCGTGACCTCCCCCTCCCCCCAGCCAGCCCGTAGGGAGAGATTTTTGGTTTTGTTTTGCAGTTCGCGGTTCACTAGGAGTCACGCGGTGGGTGGAGGAGGGATCCATGTGGTGGGGGGAAAGGGGGTGGGGTTAGTCTGGAATATCCGAGCACTACTGTAAAGAATATGGCTTAGCTTACCATGGCCGGCTGCATGGTGATTTCAGTAGCCGTGTTGTGTTGAGGCTGTCCCATGTGTGTGAGATGCTTCTGTGACTTGTGTGAGCCATCCAGTCACTTTTAGGTGTGCAATATGACCGTGTACAGAAATCATATCAGGCCTGTGAATACTGTGGTTCACCGTTAAATAGTACTCCCATTGTGATGCAAGAATGTATCTGTCTCATAACCTTGCACCTTTCTTTCTTTGCCCACAACAGCTGAACATTTATCTCAGAATCCCCCGTCCTGCCCCTCACACCGTCTATCGCAGATACGAAAGCGTAAAAAGAAAATGCGTGATGACATGTTTAATGAACTACTCCAGAACTCTCACGCTGAGGCCGCTCGGCAGAGTGAATAGAGAGAAAGATTGCTAGAATCAAGGCAAGAGTCCAGGGCTGCAGCAGATAGGTGGATGGAGCATGAAGAAAGGCGTCAGGAGCGCGAAGAAAAGCGGATGGATGCGATGCTCTGGATAATGGAGGACCAAAGCGACATGCTCCGGTGTCTGGTGGAGCTTCAGCAGGACCAAAGATCGCCTCTACAGCCTCTGTCTAACCCCCTCCCCAAGTCCCATAGCTGCCCCACCCAAATGCGGGGTGAGAACCTGGGGGTGGGGGGGGAGCTCCGGGGACCGACCCACTCTACCCCACAAGCCAGCACAAGCAGCAGCAGCAGGATGAGTTTCTCTAAAAACTTTTAAAAGCTGCTGTATCTTGGCCCCCCTTCCCCTGCTCCTCCACCACTGCGACTGCTGGTTTCCCTCCTCACCCACCCCTTCTGGGCTACCTTGCCAGTCATCTCCTGTATTTGTATTTGTGATGAAGCAATAAAGAAACCATGATTTTTAAAACAGTGAATTTATTTCCTCTGCAAGCGTTGGGAGGGGGGAGGGAAAGAGGGTGCAAGGACGGCAGGCTTAGGGCTGAGCAGAGCAAGGGACCGGGTTGTCAAATGCCATCTTGGGCACTCATAAAACTGGTTTTCAAGGCGTCTCTGAGGCGCAGCGCCTCATGGTACGCTCTTCTACTTTCCCTGCTCTTTGGCTGCTGGTAAGCAGCAGACAGGTAATTTGCCTCTGCCTCCCATCCCGCCATAAACGTTTCCCCCTTGCTCTCACAGAGATTGTGGAGCACAGAGCAAGCAGCAATAACAATGGGGATATTTCTGTCACTGATGTCTGAGCGAATCAGTAATGAACGCCATCGCCCCTTGAGGCGGCCAATTGTACACACTACTGCCATTCTGCACTTGCTCAGCCTATAGTTGAACAGCTCCTGACCCCTGTCCAGGGCTCCTGTGTGATGCCAGGGCATTAAGGGGTAGGCTGGGTCCCAAAGGATAATGATCGGCATTTCCACACACACACCCCCACAGAACTTTTCTGGTCGAGGAAGAAAATCCCTTGCTGCAGCTCTCTAAATATCCTAGAGTTCCTGAAAACATGAGGGTCATGAACCTTTCCCGGCCATCCCACGTACAGGTCGGTGAAACATCCCTTGTGGTCAACCAGTGCTTGCATGACCATAGAATAATAGCCCTTCCAGTTTCTGTACTCTGCGGCCTCGTTGTCCGGTGCCAAGATAGGGATAGGAGTCCCATCTATAGCCCCACCACAGTTAGGGAATCCCATGGCGGCAAAGCCATCTATTGTAGCTTGCAGGTTTCCAAGGTTTATAACCCTGGGTAGCAGCAGCTCGACGATTGCCCTGTTTACTTGCATCACAGCAGACCCCACTGTAGATTTACCCACCCCAAACTGATTTGCGACTGACCGGTAGCTGTCTGGCGTTGCAAGCTTCCAGAGGGCTATCGCCACTCACTTCTCAACTGTGAGGGCTGCTCTCATTCTGGTATTCTTGCACTGGAGGGCCGGGAAAAGCAAGTCACAAAGTTCCATGAACGTGCCCTTACGCATGCGAAAGTTTCTGAGCCACTGGGAGTCATCTCAGACCCGCAGCACTATGCATCCCACCAGTCAGTGCTTGTTTCTCTGGCCCAGAATCGGCGTTCCATAGCATGAGCCTGACCCGTTGCCACCAAATTTGCCAGATTGCCGGTCCCCCTACTTCCAAAAACATCAGGGTCCCTGTCCCTGCTGTGCACGTCCAGGTCCATCTCCTCATCACTGTCGTCAGGTTGCAGAAAGCGCAGCTGTCTCCGGATCGCCTTCCTCTGCAGACAATGCAGCATAAAGTCCACAACAATGCGCGAGGTCTTCACAACGGCCAGTACTGCAGCTGTGGCATCAGTGGGCTCCATGCTTGCAGTGCTATGGTGTTAGCGCAGCGCGGAGAAAGGGCACGAATAATGGGATGCCTACCAACAGTGCACTGCTCGAAATGGTGTCGGCGGTGCAAAAAAAGGGCGCAAAATTATGAAATGCCTTCCTATTGTGCAGCACTCGAAATGGTGCCTGCTGGGGACGCCGGGAACTGTGGGATAGCTACCCACAGTGCACCACTCGCTGTGTCGACTCTTGCCACAGTTGTGCGGACAGACACTGCCGACTTGCTGTGCTTTGTGGGGACGCACAAAATCGACTCTATACAGTCTGCTTAAAAAAATCGACAAAGGAAATCGACCTACTGATGTAGTGAAGACATACCCTAGCTTTCATCAAGCTAACACAAGTATAAATAGTAGTGTACCGTGGTAGCACAGACAGTGGTGGAACAGCTTAACCATGCTGAGTATAAACCTTCTGAAAATGGTGGGTACGCACTCGCTGCTGCCACTCTCCATACAACCCCAGCTACATTACTATTTATACTCATGCTAGCTCAATGAAAGCTAGTGAAGGTATGTGTACACAAGCTGGGATCACACCCATAGCTTGCAGTGTAGACATATCCAGAAAAGCAACCACTGTGCTTCTCTAGCAACTTGGCTGGAAATGACAGTGGAAAATTAATGCTATCCACTCTGTGCCTTTAAGACACAAACAAGCTGTTAATTATTTTTAGCCAATGTATAATGCTGGACTTTTTTTTTTTTTTTTTTTTTAAAGAGACTAAATATTCAGGGAGCATAAGCACACCTTGTTTTTGTCCTAAGTCAAGATATTTTACTCAAAGATTCCCACCCCCAGCAAATATATGATTTCCACATGAGTATTTCTGCCTGCTTTTACTCTACCGAGTTCTCCATATACAGTTGAGACATGCACAGAGGTTTCTTGTAAACGAATCAGTAGTTAATTACTAAGGCCATCTGCCTTATTAAAAAATAAGCTTCTATGGTCTTTGTGCTTAAATAACCTAATTGAGTCAGACCTCTTCTATATTCTGTAGCAATAATGCAAGCCACTCAAGACTTCCCCATCTTCTACACAATTAACTTCAACTCTGACCTTTTCTTATGTACAGTATTATTAAATTTAAGCTAAATGTTCCAAAGCCTAATTATAACCACACTAATTTTTTTTTACTCCAAAGATCATACTTTCTCGCTTCAATGTCTTAACAAATAAGTGTGTGCTGAATATGAGGAATCCACAAAGTACCAAATAATCATATTTGCATTCATTATAAACATATGCACGTGCACATAAAGGTACAGTCATAAATCATGATGTCGGTTACATGACACTCTAACTATTGCTGTCAGTGTTTTTGTAGACACGTTGGTCCCAGGCTATGAAAGGAGACAAGGCATGTGAGGTAATATTTTTTATTAGACCAACTTCAGCTGGTGAAAAAAAACAAGCTTTCAAGCTCCACAGAGCTCTTTTTTAAGTCTCAGTAGTTTGTCTCCTCTCACTGATCTACCTATTTTAAATTATTAGATTCAATGGGAAAGAATAAACTCAAATCTTCAAAATAATTACATGGG
The DNA here is from genome assembly GCA_032164245.1 of Sternotherus odoratus. Lineage (NCBI taxonomy): Eukaryota > Metazoa > Chordata > Testudines > Kinosternidae > Sternotherus > Sternotherus odoratus. The sequence goes on along the minus strand of JAVMKO010000014.1, from coordinate 20,810,189 downwards.
GGAGTTTGGGGAGGGGAAAAGGAGAGGGAAGGATAGAATCTAGTTTGTTCAAATTTAGCCTGAAGTTAAAGGAATAAAAAAAATACACAAAATGAAAAGATGTATGTGACGGAAGTGCCAAAGCCATGACAGGAACTTCATACTCTGCTGGGAACTACCGTATATTTTCTGTTCTATTATCATGTCATTACTTCAAAAATAAGAATTGTAATGTTTACGTATTTTAACAATTTAGGACAAACTCAATCAGAAGAGGTAGCCTGTTTTAGATTCCAACGTACTCACACATGAAACTAGAGTTGCTCTTCCAAAGCCAGCCAAGAAAGGAAAAGATTTTGTTTATGATTCTGAATGGCTCAAGTTTAATGTCTGACCCAAAATTATACATCCTTCCTTTTACAATACATCCTTAAAGAAGAAATATAGTGCTAGAGCAGCCAATTAATAATTTTAATGTGCAGAAACTTATTAAAAATTGTTGCATACCAATGACAGTATATACTTTTAGTTTAATATTAAACAGTCCCGTAAGAACAAAAGGACCAACAGGGAGCTCAATTTTCAAGACTGAAGCGGATTTTTTTTGTTTTTTTTTTAGAAACACAATGAAAGTGCATAAGCAGAAGTTCTGTACAGTTTTGCTCATGCTGTACCAAGGATTTCTGTCTTCTGATAAATCATTCACCCAATACTGGTTTCCATGCAACAAATTTGGTTAGCATCAGCTAATCAGATTATTTCTCAAACACAGATTTCTGGTTATGTCTGTTGACCAAAAGTGAGACAGAAAACAAAGAAAACTTGAATATAAAAAGTAAACATTTAACGTATCATGCACTGCTTTAGTGCCTGGCTATAACAGGAGGACAAGAGAAGAATGAGGGGGATCTGATATCTGCTTTCAACTACCTGAAAAAGGAGGTCCAAAGAGGATGGATCTAGACTGTTCTCAGTGGTACCAGATGACAAAACAAGGAGTAATGATCTCAAGTTGTAGTGTGGGAGGTTTAGGTTGGATATTATGAAAAAGTTTTTCACTAGGAGGGTGGTGAAGCACTGGAATGGGTTACCTAGGGAGGTGGTGGAATCTCCTTCCTTAGAGTCAGTCTTGACATGCCCTGGCTGGGATGATTTAGTTGGGGATTGGTCCTGCTTTGATATTCTGATATTCTATGATTCTAAGAAATGCTTTTTAAAAAAATCAGCATAAAAACAAAGGGTTTTTGTCCTTAAGTGCAAGAAGAAGAAAATGGCAACATTTCTCTTCTCCTTAACTAATTTACAGTATTTATACGCAAGAGCCCCACAGTATGAGAGACCATAGACCTGGTATTCCCTACATCCCTCCAAATTAAGAAGGAAATCCACAGAACTGCTTTATAGGTTGCAGTGAGGGTGAATTAGAAGACGGTGGTCCTGATCTTCCTCAACCTAAGGAGAATTTTGTGGGAAAGCTGTTTAGTAGCAGTGTGTTTCATAATGCCATTCCAGAGACAGTATTGTACTATACACAGATAAGCCAGGAGATTAATTTAACAAAATAAGCACTACTGTCATTGGATTGCCATGAAGTTATTATATAAATTTGGTCTTTAACCAAAATATTCAATTATCCTCAAGAAATTGCTGCTTGCAGTGCTGTTTTTCTGGGACGGGATATAGAACAGAAGCCCTCACCACTTTTTGCAAGAAAGCTCAAGTGTTCTAACTTCCCCTTCACGCTACAAAAGCAACCATGTTTGTGACCCATAGATTTAACAACCACATTATGAAAACCATGTGCTTAGCCCTTTCTTGGATTCTCATCTCCTAACACTGAATGTGTCAATGTGGATGCTTACTACCACCTCAGAAATGTAGCCCCTTACAGATGTATTTTGCAGGAGTGTTTGGCAACAATGTGTTTTTTTAACACATAAAATTCAATCAGTAGTTTAAAATCATTTGCTAGGTGACACTGCATACTCATTAAAATAATAATTAATTAAGTAAGATCAGATTACATCATTACCATACCAAAAAACCCAAACTCAGGCTAGGAGCAAAAGTTTCAAACATAATATAATAAGTACTTTATTATACAATAATCAATGTTCCTACTAATGTTCAGATACAAGCTCTTTTGAGAAGAGCATTATATTATTTTGTTTAACTGATTTTAAGGAAATGAATGTTCACCTGACAGCCTGAATGAAAAATCAAAACAAAAATACAGATAATATATATTTTTAAAATTGTTGCCATATGCTTCAGAAAATACAGCTCAGTATAAATACATTAATAGTACAAAATAAACCGCATATTTTGAAGATGAGTCCACCATTCTGTAAAGTACTCTAGATTAGCAAAGATTAATTTAAAGTCCCACCTGCCTTCTAGACTCCTTTTCATTATTCTGTGTTTGCCTGCAGCCACTTTAGACCCCACAAACACAAAGACAACCGTTCACACAGCTCAATGCTTTGGGTCTGCTCCAAATAGTGTGTCAACCAAAAATATGAGCTTTTCACCCTATTTTGAAGCATATATGTTGCAATTACTTTTCTAGCTGGCAGGAGTTACAAGTCCAGCACTATTTTACACTGTAAATAACTGCCTTACTGGATTACTTCAGCTTTCTAATACAACTCTTTTTTTGTTCTGCAAACTAACAGTAAATAATTCATAATATCAGAAGTTATGTTATTAAACTAGCTTTTAACTGTTTCATTAGAAGCTGTGATAATCAGGTCCAGACACCCCAAGGGAGAACAGAAGATTTAATCCCCCCCTCCCCCAGAAATAAGCAGTTAAACCAAATGACAGCACACTGTATTATTTAACTGTAAGAATATATTGAGTAAAATCTTTTATGAATGCCTGTAATACAATGCACTTACTAGTCATTATGACATATATATATATACAGGTTATGGTGGTGAAGGTGTGTGTGCATATATATAAAACTGTAACTGTGGTCCCCCTACTATTTTATCTTTGAATCTGTGGTTTTCCTATTAATCTTTATTTTTATTTTTTTTTATTCCAAACGGGTCTCTGGTGTGCAAACTGTGTGCAAACCAAAGGAAGCTGATAACTGGGGAGGTGGGGGGGAGGGCGGGCGAGGGATGGGGGCATTGTGCGATTTCACACCTTCCAGGGTGATGAACCACTATCTGAGTACCTTGTGTTTAAAATTCAGGGAGGACATATTTGGTAAGACCTAGTACTGGAAAAGATGTTCGTGTCACCCTGTATAGAGTAAGTAGGCTAGTGAGAGCCAGGGTTAGACCTTTTGCTTTCGGGAAGGCTTTTGGTGTCAGGGAACTGAATCATAGCTGCACAGCACAAAGGCCCCCAAAGTTACAAGGCAACTGATGACAGAATCCTTTATTGATCTGGGTGGATCCCAAAACATCACTCAAGCCTTGAAAAATAATGAAACGTTTTTAATTTACCCAGCAATTATAGGACTCCCTTTAAACACATCAAAATGAGTTATAGATGACAATCTTTCAATTTAAAGAAATTTTTAAAAGATACCATATATAAACACAAGATAATATTCTACTTCAAAAAAGTTTTTGAATTGGAACAAAGTTAAAGTAGACTTTGTTTCTGATTACCTGTATATCTCTCTTTTTACTCTGTTAGTGTAGACAGGTATGCATATGAAAGCTCTCTTTCTATATAGGATGAAGCAGATGGTAGACTATATACCCATTGCATAAAGTCACTGCTAGTATAAGCTAGCAGTGAATTTGGGCTATAATCAATTTTCTGACATTACATATTATTTCTGTGGAAATTCTTATGATCTCACAAGAACACAGGAAATGGCAAGTTAAAAAATTTTTTTTTTGAAGAACGAGTATTGGATAAGGATAAAATAGAAAGGAAATTTCTGAAAAACAGATTGATATATTATATTTCTGTGTAAATCCATTTACCAGAGTTTTATAATTGGTAAAGTCCCTTTATATGCTCCTTTCTAATTAATGGTATATTTCTACAGGAAGAGGTCTCAAAGCTTACTGAATTTCATATTACATTATAACCTGATTTTCTCCTGTTTTTCTGGTCTCAGAAAAGTCTCAATTTTCAATATGGAGTGGTCACCTAAAAATGTACAGTGCATGAAAATACCTTTGGCATATAATATCTATGTATGTTTTTCCCTTAACCTCTTAAGTTTTCACCTATGCATAATGTTCAATGATTGGCATAAAGATTACTAAAGGTTTTTCCACAATACCAGCTTGCTGCGGCTTTGAAAGTTACTCAGCACTATCTAGGCAATCTGAATAGCGTAGTGTATCTTAAGGTCCTTCTATTGTAGAGAGGAGGACACTAAAAATAGACAATTATCTGTCTCACAAAACATATATGGAAAAAGCAGTATGTTTTGAAGTATAAAGATACTGAAACTAATACTTCCCTAGCCAATCTAAACAGAAAAACAAAATCCAAAGTATAGTCGACATGCTTACAGTAAAAGACCAAATGCATTTTATAATTCACATTTAAGATAAGCATGTTCATTAACATGCATATGTATTCTCTGCTGTGAAGAATAAATGTTACTCACCTTCTTGTAACTGTGGTAACAAAGTCCTGTGGCACCTTAAAGACTAACTATAAAGTTTTGAAGCATGAGCTTTCGTGGGCTAATACCCACTTCGTCGGATGCAGGCAGTGGAAGTGTTCAGAGGCAGGTATAGAAAAGTAGCCAAGAACCAGGTGGGAGGGGGCGGCGGGAGACTGGCAGGGGGGGCCCCGTGGGCGGCGGGAGACTGGCGGGGGAGGGGGGGGCCGCGGGAGACTGGCGGGGGGGGGGGGGGGGGGCGTACGGTCTGCCGTACGGGGCCCCAAAATTCCTGTCGCCGGCCCTGCATATATAATATCTTTACAATATGGCAGAGCTCTAGGACGACACAAGTTTAGAGTACTACACATTTCTCCCATGATCTATGGAGAGCTGATTTTAGCTTTGCCACAAGTGAAAGTCTAGCTCATTAACCTACTGCACCCCGCCTAACATCAAACATTTCATACCGATAAAACAAATTTAATTATCAGTGTTTAATTGGATTTGGTGAACTTCTGCTGTGCAAACGAAACAGCAGAGTGAGGAAAACCAATTTGCGTTAAAAGTTTGTCATTTACTATTCCAACACAGTAACAGGATACTACTGCAGAGGTATGAGGTTAACTACCCTGAACTTCTGTGCATTTTAGTACAGCAATAAGTTTTCAGAAAGAGACATTAAAACTGATTGTTAACAGGTTAACAGTTGTGTGGGTTACAGGGAACAATAAATCACTACCTTTTGTATAAATGGAAAATAACTATAGACTTGATAAAGCTGAAAGAAGTTACTAAAGCTCTTAGAGATCAATATTGAGTACTATTATACACCTAGATCAAGTAAAAAGAATCCCAGTATTTCCAAAATGCAGAACAATTTCATTTCCACATGAAAAAGAGTTTGTAGCGGAGGGGGAAAAAATCCTTACCTTCCTCCAGACATCTAACTTAATAAAATGTCAAATACAAACTCTTGATCACTGAAGTGTCACTTCCTAGGGCTAGAAGGACATTGTTTCAACCTATCAGCCTCACTAAAAGCCCTAAAATTCTTCTGTGACAGATTCATTGTCTCATTAAAGCAGCAAAAAACCAACATTTCAAGTGTCTACAAGCACACACTCACATTTCAGTAGGTGGCCAGATAACAGCACTACTGTGAGACAGTTGTGAACTGGTAGAGTGTTCTGGGTATAGAGATGGATCAGTAAAGAAAAAAATTAACAAAAATTAGAACCGGGCCATAGTTCAATCTTTGGTTACAAAGTTTAGTTTCAATGAAGAGCAAAAGGGGATGTGTGAAAGTTTGTTTACATTAACAACCTGATTTGAGTGACTGAAAGCCATATATAAATTAAATCACAGATATTGGAGATTACCCAGTTAAATCTTCCTAATAGGGTGGGATTGTGCCCTACAACACATACTCCAGGGCCTGATTCACTACAATTTCACTCCACTTTGAAAAGCATTTTAAAACAATGCAGTTAGAGAGACATAAAATTCTAGAGTTACACAGTCATGAATCAGGCCCCAAGTACTGGAGGCACTTCTCAAACAAACATACCATCATGAATCTACTTTCTGATAAAGTACGGAAAGGGAACACAAACCTTCTTCAGTCACTTCGGAGCGATTTGGCTTTGTCTCCTTGTGGTGTCCTTCTGCCACTTTCACAGCCACTGCTCTGCAAATAGCTCCAAATTTCCGATCCAAAGAGCGGACTCCTGCCTCTCTAGTGTATCTACCAAAAATATATATATTTTATTCTGGATTTAAGTCAATAAGCAGAGTATCATCAATGCTCATTTCACTTACCAACACATCATCAACTTCCCCCCCTCAAATGCTATTGTTCTATAGATACATTTTCAATGGTAGCTTTTCCTTTGTTTCTAGTTTAAAATATTTCTCTGAAGATGCTGGAACATCCATGATCTGAGCAGGGAAAGGGAGAAAGGAGCACCTGTGTCTGACGACTACTCAAAATCTGTAGCAGTACTGGGGAAGAAAGCAGAGGAACACTCAGCAGACCTGTGACCAACTCTCGATCCAAGAGACCAGGAGAAGTTTCAGGGAAGGCAGGGAGAAAAATATTTTCTCCCAAGTAAGGAATATACAGCTGGGGAAGAAGTGGGAAGAGCACTTGTGACATCCCTCAAACAGGAACTTTGGTCAGAAGAGCAAACTTACCTTTCAAAGAAAATGGTGGAGATCAGGGTTGGGAAGGTGCAAGGGAGCTCGCTATGTATGTTATTGACCACTGTCTATAGTGCTCCAGGCTGCTGCCCTCTGCAAGATTTCCTCTGCACTTCCTACCTGGCCTTCTTTTGATCTGCCACTCATAGGAAGGAGAGGATCATCCATCTACAGTCCCTGTCGTGACCTCTCTCCTCTTTCTGCAGTGTGAAGTGGATAGTGTAGCCTGCTGCCTTCTCTACCATTTATGTAGGCCATATGGAGTGAACTTCTGCATCACTCCACCCTTGTGCAAAATTTTCATCTCCAGAAGTATGTGTGTAGTTTTTGAGCATCTGTAAACACAGGGACTGTGATCATCCCTCATCCTTGAGTGGCATGTGCAAAGCTGAGGTGGGAGGTAGGTTCCTTGGACCATCCCATCCCATCTGTGTTGCTGGTCCCAGGTGGAAGTGCAATTTTAATATCCAAAAGAAGTCATGAAATTCAAAGCCTATGTAGCCCACAGCAACCCCCTAACTTAATTCCCTTGTGGATGTATGTTCTATTCTGTATTACTTTCCACTGTTAATGTTATTACCTTAATATATATATCTGGAGCATCTTACCTCAGTGGCGTTAAAAAAATAGTGGAATATTATGTACAGGACTTTCTGATGTTTAAACTCTGTGAGTGTGTGTATGTATGTGTGTGTGTGTGTAAACCATGTTTCTACCAACATGCAACAGGTAGTGGATTAAGACAGTGGTTCTTTACACGTGACACGGACAAGGATTTTCCAATCTAGGAATAAATAAATCTTCCATTAAAACAAAAAGCAGCAGGTGACCTGCTAGAACAATTGTGCATATTGTGACTCTATGACAGCAGAACCATTGGAATATTCTATGCCATTAACTATTCAGTTTACAAAAGAATCCCTTCCTCAGAAATCTTGTGGAAATGCTTTATGGCGTCACATTAAAACTCTTCTATTAATGTACCTCAAGAAAAGTAATCTAGAAGTAGTGAACAGCACATTTACCTGGTGATGATGTCCAGGGTAGTTACTTGTGGAATCTGAATCTGCTGAGGAGTCAACCCATGCTGTTCTAGCTGTTTGGGGATCAAGTGTCTATGTGCAATTTCTATCTTCTCTTCTTGTGTATATCCTTCAAAAGAAAGCATTTTATTCATCTTCTTACCTATACTGTACCAGGACATCAAACTTCTTATTAAATTAAATATAAAACAGAATATTTAACGAAGGGGTTAGTTTAATGAATGGTATTCAAATCACTCTCAGTCTCAAATAATCTTAGAAGTCAGTTAGCTCCAACAGGTGAATTGCTTGCCCAACTAGATGGCTGTTTTAAATTTCCAAAGCATACCCTTTAAAAACTGCTGATTTTCGCTTAGATCAGGCCTTGGATTGAGAGACTCCAAAGATTTGGTTTCTGCCATTCCACATGGTATGAACAATCAATGAACACAGAAAATGTTTCTGAAGTATGTTATGGGGAAATTTCACATCTGTCCATATACTCTATAGTTATTCTGTTGACAACATGGGAACCAATTATTTATTTACTATGATCATCCAGGGCATAATTTTGAAAAAACCCTCTAATTTCACAGGCACAGTCAATTATGGGTAATAATAATATGTTTGCACAGTATGTTTATGGAATGATGTGTTATATACAACAAACATAATTGAATCAGACATCTATCTGATTTTTGGTTACAAGTAGCTCTTACACATTCAAGTTTGGTAGCTGGATACCAGAATTATATCCATTTAAACCCACAAGATTTCAGATGCAAAAATCAGATCCCATTCCTACAAACATGCATGTGTGAGAGTTGATTAACCCAAACAACTCTACTGGGATTTATATGAGGAAAGTTCTGCACGTATGAATTTGCTGGATTGAGGTTTTAGAGAGCAAAGGGACTCTCTTGAAAATTGGCTCTGTGTGCCATGTAAAAAGTATAAAATGTAACAAAAATAAAACCACCAAGAGATTCCTCTCCCCACAAGAATTAGGGGGAACTCAAAAGGACCTTCTTCTATGTAGATCAGTGCACATTTCAATGCAGTATCTAGCTGTACACAGCCACAAATCTGTGACCAGCTAGAATTTAATGGATGTCACTATGATCTCTGCTGTGGCCATTCAACAGGGCCAGAACTCCAATCTTCCTGCTGCAAAGCAAAAGATCTCTCTTGAAGATCTTGTGAAGAAACTATTAACTGACACCAGGATAGGACAGATACACATCAATCACTGATTAAATTTCTTCACAGACTGCACAGTACTGCATCTGTAACAAACTATCACATGCTTAGGCCTAGATTTTCAAAAGTGAAATATTGCACATCCCCCAAACTGAAAATCAGGACCTCTGACAGTGTCTCAAGATGACCACCCAAAAATGGAGACAATCAAATTAATTAGCTGCTGTAGAATGCCTTGGCACTGGATTCTCATTTTCTGTGGTGCTAGTCTTACAAGGGAACACATTTTTGAAGGGAAAAAGCAATCATTTTAGTCAAAGCACTTAAATGTTACCTGGAACCTGAATGACCTCCATTCTGTCCAACAGAGCTGGTGGGATGGTAGCAGTAGTGTTGGCCGTGGCTATAAAAAGGACTTGGGATAGGTCAAAGGCTACATTTAAGTAGTGATCGGTGAAACTATGATTTTGTTCTGGATCCAAGACCTTAAAAAGAGTGAACACAAAAATAATGCAGTTGCTCCGTTTCAAAAACAAAAAACACCACACCACCACATATATGCTTTTATTTAGGTATCTCCTATGTGCTATTTGTAATGAAAAGCATGCTTTCCCATTGGATGTCAGTTCTCAGATTTGCCTGAGTAAGGAATTCAGTACCAGGCCCTAAATGGGATTCCTCATCTCTGACATCCTGCTCATCTGTTTTAGTTATTTACTACTATATTCTATACTGCATGAGGGAAAAAATGCAACAGAAACCCCTTAATAAAACTTGTGTTTAGAGTATTGACAGTAGACAAACACAACAAACTACTGAAAGGTGAACTCTGTACAGTACAGACTGCATATTATTTTTAAAGCCTTCTAAACTCATCCAGATTACTTCAGCTCAGTGCCACTGTAGTTGCTAGAAGCATTTCAGAATTAATTTTAAAATATCTTATATTAGAGCTTTTATATGCATTACTCTTCATATTCCTGTATGGTCAACACTGCCTTTTTTTAAATGGTTATATAATCCTCAACCATTTTCTTAAAATTCATGCTGATTCTGCCTGCAGGCTTTGTATTACACAATGCCAGCAACAGCATCAAGCATTCCAGTGAACTCTGCTCTGGTGAGGCCACTGATACCAGAAATTAAGAACTGCCTTCCGTTTTCAGGTTAGTATTCCTTCTCCTGAGTCTGCACATATTACGCAAATCACTGTAATCCACTTAATACCACAGCCGAGGGATTACCTTTCAAATTTTAGTCTGAATAAGTGAAGGGTTCCACATAATAATGTCTAAAGTATTTATACATGTAGAACAAAGACTCCTCTTAAAGATCTCTGCTTGCAGAGAAGCCCTCCCTCAAGAAATGTAACAACATATAGACTATTTTTTATTGTTTTTAAAGAAATGAAAACATCTTGATTACTCCACATCTATCACTCAGCCTAAATATAGAGGAACACTCCAGCAGGTAAGTCCTTTTTTCCTAAAGAAATTCACTATCAAGTTAAAGTTCACTGTATCAGGAATTGCCATTTGCGCTTTCACACTGTAAATTGACTGACTACTTTTGAATTAATTTTAAGTGGGATCCTCTCCCTTTCAAAACTCTTCACCTAGAGTTAAGTTTTAAAGAATTTACCATTTGCTTATGGCAAAAAACCTTGAGACTGCTCTAGTTTTTTCCTAATATGCCAATATTAAAAAACTTAGAAATTCAAATTTAAATCTTCCACATTACATTTAAATAAACAAAAATTCCACATATTCAAAAGTGTGCAAATGCAAATGTGAACCCCAACACCAAATTCAGGTAGCATGATGTTCAACTACCTGAGCTGTATGCACACACATTCCTGTGAAAATGTGGCTCACAAATATGTAAATTATGGCTTGTCCTCACTAGCGGGGGGGGGGGGGAAATCGACGGCAGATACGCAACTTCAGCTACAGAAGTTTGCGTATCTGCCACTGACTTACCGCCCGTCCCCACGGAGGCGGCAGCGCGCTCCCCCATCGACTCCAGCTTGCGCTTCCCGGCAAGCTGGAGTTCCAGAGTCGACGGGTGAGCCACGGGTGATCGATTTATCGCGTCTTAACGAGACGCGATAAAGCGATCGCCAGAAGATCGATCCCGGACCGTGGTAGTGAAGACGAGCCCTTAGGTACAGTATAGAGAAGTCATTGCCATGTAGTGAGTAACTCTTACAAGGAAAACCACAATAATTTACTGCTGTTGTGAAAGACAAACTAAAGGTTTAAATAATGAAGTGTTGGCTTCCTGTTACTAGTATTTTTACTTAAACGTGTTAGTTGAAATACTTGCAAGTATTTCAGCTCCCATTTGAGTCATTTTTCACTATTAAACAAATACAGTATTTACAAGGATTGAAGCTTTATGAATATGCTGTCCTCCATTTTTGAGTTGTGCCTGAAATTAAAAGTCCATACATATGGCAATAACCCACATCCACTTCCTACCCCACACCTGACTCCCACCTTCATTCCATCTTTCTCTCTTAAATTACTGTGATTCTTCTTGCCACATGATAAATTACCAATGATATGTTGACATGAAAAGTTCTCATGTTACACATAATGGAACCTATGCAACTCCTGAATAATTGCATACTGCTGTCAAGATAATTTATCCTTCACATTATGGCATGAATGCATCCCTTGTCCTAGCCATTTAAATTACAGCTATGAACAGTGTTTGTAATTTTTTTAAAAAATTACAATCTGTACACTTGTCAGGAAACTGACTAAATAAAAACAAACACTCAGAATTAACTTTCATTATAATAAATCCTTGGCACTTTTTGAAAAAAACATTTTTGTTCAAAAGCTTTCGATCACAAAGAATCAGTCAGGGTGCATTTTTAACTCACTGTAAAAGCAGAACAGCTAAGAGCAGATGTAAAATGAAGCTATTTCAGTTGATGTCATTTATTAGTAAGGAACTCCAGATTTGAAATCCTGCACAAGGTCTGAATAAGTATCTGAAAATGTACAATGACGACGCAATAAAATGCAATTACAGTAGACTCTCGATTATCCAGGATGGTAGGGAAAAAAAATAATTCTGGTTAATAAAATCCTGGATAATCACCATCCATAGGAAATATGGAGAGTGGGGGTTGATTCACCAGCCATCCTGCACCGGGGGGGAGAGGGTGTTGGTTCACTGGCTGCCCTGTGCCCTGGTAGGGGTTTTTTGTGTGTGTGCTTGGGGCAGCAGCAAAGCCAGAGCCGGCCCTGCGAGTTGCGCATATTATTTTTGACATCCTGGTTAATCCACATCCTGGTTAATCGAGAGTCTACTGTAATATATTCCTTTTAAAGGTGATGTTGGATTATTAAAAGTATACTTGAAAAATATACTTGAGTCTTAAAGGCAAGGCTGTGACTCACCGAACACTTCCTTTCAATAGATATTGTTCACAACTATATCATTAGATTATTCAGAGGCTTGCTACTTAAGTGCTCTCCTCAGCAGAGAACTGTTATCATTTATCCTCTCCTTTACTGATTGAGACAGAGACCTTAAAGAATTACAGCCAACCAAATACAGTGAGCACTAATTCAATCAACATGGTTACACATGAATACCTATTATCACATTCATATTCTAAAGTTTGGAGGGCATATAACCATACAAAATAATGTGAACAAAGCTTCGGCTGATTTTCTCCAAAGCAAACAAGTATCAATAGATATCACAAACAGAATGAATCTTTTGTTGAAAGCCTAGTCTTGTTCCTTTTTAGTAAAACTGTTCTGTGCAGACTTCCACTGACATCTCTGCAGCACATAGACAAAATAATTTTGTTTCACTAATTGAGCCAAAATGGAGCCTATTTATACTGGCAGCTTCTATTAAAGTTTAACCATGAACTTTTCAAAAGGGCCTCAAACCCATACCCTAACTTTCAACACGCTCATTTATGTGTGCGGGAGGCATTTGCATATGATTTAGAACTGTGCACACAAACTGGCCACATTTTTGAAGCATACATCATACATTTCTGAAAATGTTAAACCCATTTGATTTTGAAAGCACAATATTCTTACTGACATATGCAGCAAGTTAAAAGCTCTGGGAATACTCCGCAAGTTTTATTTACTGGTGTTTAAAATTCATTCAGTTGTACACATCAATCCTTCTTCCCTTTTTCTTCACATGCCTTGTCTAACCACATCCCTTATGGAACCCATTTCTTAGGGCTATGTTGCTGGCTAATATGTTATTTACTAAGATATATGTGCAGTGGCAATAATGTATTTTTAAAGATGTCCAGACAATATGATTGGATACATTTAACTGAAACTGTAACAGAAAAAAGAGTAAGTTATGTGTATGAAATTCTGAATTATCTGATGGAGTTTTAGTTTTCCATAAAAGCAAACATCTTTCCCTACATTTGTAACTCTTTTTTTTTTTTTTTTTTTTTTGCCATTGGAGGCCTTTCTAAGGTGGAAAAAAAGAGATACACCTCTACTCTTATTTGGACACTTTTCCAACCACCTTTCCAAAGTAAATAAAGGTACACTTCAACTATTTGCCTTTATCTAATATAGCAAAGTAAGAATTTGTCAAAATATTAGGCTGAATATATCATTTTATGAAAAAACAACACTTAAGGATCAAAAATATTTTGGTAATTTCCACAGCGCATTCACATGCATACAAAACTTTCTCTATACAAAATATTTTATTACCATAAAATCCAGAGGTAAGTCCCATGGATGTTTAATTGCTTGCCTATAATGCTTGATCTTATTTCACTTCCCTACAACACATACTAACAAGAACTTGGATCCATTTCTATTTTCTCCAGCTTTCAACAGAGGTCATCTAAATTTAGAATGTTCCCTTGTTGACGAACAGTAACTGGAAGTAAGAAGACATTCTGTTTTGCTTAAGCAATAACTCCACAGAAGCACCATGACAAAAATATATCCAACTTTGTCTCAGCTTGTTTATGTCTAACCATTTTTTGAGTAAACAACAGGGTTGATTAAACACCGAACTAAAACAAATTTACTTGTGATATATTCGGATCTTTCAATAAAGGAGACCCTGAAATTTAAAAACTATGGGACAGATCTTCGGCTAGTGTAAAGTACTGCAGTGTAATTCAAGCCAATGGCACTAAGGCAATTTACACCATGGGAGGATCTGGTTCAGTATATTCAAAGTACAAATTCTTTCATGCCCCACTGGAATGCCCACCATTACGGAGGTAAAACATACAAACTGCTTAACAGCATATAAAAACACTACCTAGTAATCTAAGGCAGAAAATGAAGAATCTGAGACAGTAAGGGGAAGTTATAGGTAGAATAAAATTAGCCACATTAGAATTCAGGTACAACTTTGGAGATAGCACCCATGCTCTTGGGAAAATCATACTTTTTATATTTCATCCAAAAGATAGTACCTCCAGATTACAGATGCTGAGCCATTGCTTCAGTATTGACTAAGAGGATTTACTAAGTGGCACTTTTTCCAGTTCCAACCCTTACTGCAGTACTCAGATTTTCCTAGGACCTCTCATCCTTGCGTTGACCCGACTAAGCTGGGCTGAGCCTAAGGTCTGATGATATGATTGCAGAAGTAGTAGAAAAGGCAGACAGTTGATTTGATTATCATCAGTGTGCTAAGTAGCTTCCATTTGTAGGTTTTAAACAAAGGTTTCCTCCTCTTTGTTTTTAAAGCTCATTTCCATGTAAGGCCAGTAGTTTCATCATACTTGGAGGCTTTCTATTTATTTCAGGAATGGGTACTTGATAGCTAGGGAATGATTAAATTAGATGACCGTACACTGTTCGGACTTTTTTCAAAGTTATTTAATAAAAGAATATGAGATTATTTCAGGCACACAGATTGCAAATTAATTTGAACTAAACAAAACACCACAAAAGAAGACTAAAAAACACTGGCTTGTACCCATTCTGAGTCTCAAGGAACTGGCTGACATTCTCAAAAATGAGTCATTTTTTATCATGTACAAGGTTAAGATTTTGTCTGGGTATTTTTAGTAAAAATGTGATGGACACTTTTTAGCACTTAGCGGGCCCTAAACAAAAATTCACAGAAGCCTGCAACCTGACTTTTATTAAAATTGGGGGGGGAGGGGCGAGGGAGTGGATGACAGCCCTTATCCCCTCCACAGCCATAAGGAGTGAGGCCAAAAAAGTCACCAAGGTTTGTTAAAGTCATGGAATCTATGACCTCCATGATTAAATCGTATTCTTTATCATGTACTAGCATAAGTGCCCGGCGTTGCTCGGGTCAGTCGGAGGTGGGGAGGGGGCAGACAGTTGACACCCCCTGACCAACCCCAACACCCACCCTTCACCCACCCTGACATCTTCCCACCCCCCCGACCAACCCCAAGACCCCCCGGCTCACTTACCCCCCGACCAAACCCGACAACCCCACCTGACCCCCCCCAAAACAAACCCAACACCCCCACCTCACCCCCCGACCAAACCCGACACCCCCACCTCACTCCCTGAGCAAACCCGACACCCCCACCTCACCCCCCGACCGAACAGTGTATTTAATAATCTGTGTGCTACACAGTGCACCGTGAGCCGGGGGGGGGGGGGGCGTCGGGTTTGGTCGGGGGGTCAGGTGGGGGTGTTGGGTTTGCTTGGGGGGGTCAGGTGGGGTTGTCGGGTTTGGTCGGGGGGTAAGTGAGCCGGGGGGTGTAGGGTTTGGTCTGGGGGGGTGGGAAGGTGTTGGGGTGGGTGAGGGGTGAGTGTTGCGGTTGGTCAGGGGGTGTTGCGGTTGGTGGGGGGTTGAGGTGGGGGGGTGTCAGGTTTGCTTGGGGGGATGAGGTAGGGGTGTCGGGTTCGGTCGGGGGTAAGTGAGCCGGGGGGGTGTCGGGTTTGGTCTGGGGGGGTGGGAAGGTGTCGTGGTGGGTGAGGGGTGAGGTGTGGGTGTTGGGGTTGGTCAGGGGGTGTTGTGGTTGGTGGGGGGGTGAGGTGGGGGTGTCGGGTTTGCTTGGGGGGGTGAGGTGGGAGTGTCGGGTTCGGTCGGGGGGTAAGTGAGCCGGGGGGTGTCAGGTTTGGTCTGGGGGTGTTGCGATTGGTGTGGGGGGGGTGAGGTGGGGGTGTCAGGTTCGGTCGGGGGGTAAGTGAGCCAGGGGGTGTCGGGTTTGGTCTGGGGGGGTGGGAAGGTGTTGGGGTGGGTGAGGGGTGGGTGTTGGGGTTGGTCAGGGGGTGTTGCGGTTGGTGGGGGGGTGAGGTGGCGGTGTCGGGTTTGGTCGGGGGGTAAGTGAGCCGGGGGGGGGAGGGTGTCGGGTTTGGTCTGGGCACCCACCCCAACACCTTCCCTGTAACTATCCGGCTTTTCTGTAGCCATGTTGGAGGCCTGAACCAAAGCCGCCTTCTGCAGCCAGACTGAAGATGCAGCAGCCATCAGCTGCAGCCCTGGAGTCACATACTCACATTCCATCTAAAATGTATTAAAAAGATTCACACCAGGTTGTGAGAAGGGGACTCGCCCTAATAGTTCTCACTGTCATCAGCTAAAGCATTGTCAGGACACTTTCCTATTGTTTGACCTGTGATCTCTGTCTGGTTTGAAAAGGTTTCTGTCTCCTGTATAATTAATGGTGCTAGGTGTAAATCAGTTAAGGTGGTGGGGTAGGATTGGTTAGGTAATTTTGTTAGGATTGGTTAGTAAAATTATACTAAGATAATTGGTTAAAAGAAGCAAGACTCAAGAAGAAGCTGAGGAGAAGAAGATCAGAAAAAAATACCAGAAGCAAGGAGGAGAAGGGCTGGAAGAAGACCAAAGGAGATAAGGAACCCCTGAGGAAAAGAACTCACCTCCAAGACCCAGCCTAAGATAAAAGCTGCCAGGACTTTTCTGACCCTGAGGTGCAGCAGCTAAGATCCAGAGACTGACCTTGCTTGTCATATACAGGGGAAGCCTGCTTGCCTGTCCCAGGATTGGTGAGCATGATACTGTGTGTTTAGCTTGTGTATTCTGTTTATGTTTGGGAATTGTCAATAAATAGGATAAGGATATTACTGTGTGAGGCTCTTTCAGCGGCTAAAGGTCCTGCCAACCCGCAGGAAGATGTGCCCTGAGCCCTAGGAATTGGGGAAGGGTGGTTGTACAAATTAACAGGGTTTCACCTTGAGCCCTAGGAACTGGGTAAAGGTGTATGTCCCTATAGTGTGGAAGGGATAGAGAATTTGTGCGGGTAACATCCCCCCCCCCAGACCAAACCCAACACCCACACCACACCCCTCACCCCCCCGACACCTTCCCACCCCCCCAGACCAACCCCGACACCCCCCCGGCTCACTTACCCCCCGACCAAACCCGACACCCCCACCTCACCCCCCCAAGCAAACCCAACACCCCCACCTCACCCCCCCACCAACCGCAACACCCCCTGACCAACCCCAACACCCCCACCTCACCCCCCCGACCGAACCTGACACCCCCACCTCACTTACCGTCCCACCAAACCCAACTCAGATCCGTCGCAGGCGGGGAGGGGGCCCAGAGCCGAGGGATTCCGGGAACCTTCGCAGGTGGGGGGGGGCACAGAGCTGATGGAGTCCGGGGTTGAGGTGGGAGGGGCAGAGAACTGAGGACTCTCCGGGGTTCCGTTGGGAGGGGGGAGGGGCAGAGAACGGAGGGATCTCCGGGGTTCCGTTGGGAGGGGGGAAGGGCAGAGAACTGAGGGATCTCTGGGGTTCTGTTGGGAGGGGGGAGGGGCAGAGAACTGAGGGATCTCCGGGGTTCCGTTGGGAGGGGCAGAGAATGGAGGGATCTCCGGGGTTCCGTTGGGAGGGGGGAGGGGCAGAGAACTGAGGGATCTCCGGGGTTCCGTTGGAGGAGGGAGGGGTGAGCTGAGCGAGTGAGGTGTCTGTTGGAGGGGGGTATTATGACATCATCACCACCTAACCGCCCAGCCGATGTGATTGGCCCTGAAAGACTTTCACCCCTGGGGGGCGTCAGAGGTGAGATCCGAAAATTTTTCGACCCTTACCAGCATCTAGACCCCAAGACCCCTCACTGTACCAAATTTCAAGTCTCTGGCTCAAACGGTGCGGGAGGAGTTCGCAGTCATACGTACATACATACATACATACACACACACATACATACACCACTTGACTTTTATATAGATAGATAGATAGATAGATAGTGGGGAAAACAAAATCAAATTGCATTTGTAGAAAGCCATGCACTAAAGTGACAATTGTCACAGAATAAGCATGAAAGATGCTATTTAAAACCAAGCGTTAAAGTATCCCATGACTCTGTAGGTAAATGGAACAAGGATTGTACACTTAGTAATAGTGCACACAGAGCCATGGTAAGTACTGAGATGAGAAAGGATGCTGATTAGGATACCAGAATAAGGTTGTATACTCCAGCTGAGGCCTCACTACTGCCCATTAGAGCGGGACAATTGCCACCCATGTCTTAAACACAACACGCCTGTTAAATACACCCCAGAATATTAGCCTTTTTTCACAACTGCATCACACTGACTGATATTCTATTTGTAATCCTCTATCACCCCAGATCCTTTTCAGCAGTACTGCCATTCAGTCAGTTATTTTCCATTTTGTAGTTGTGCATGTGATTTTTCCTTCCTAACTGAAGTACTTTGCACTTGTCTTTTCTCAATTTCATCTTGCTGATTTCAGACCAAATATCCATGTTGTCAAGGTCATTTTGAATTCTAATCCCATCCTACAAAGTGTTTAAAACTCCTACTAGCTTGGTTTCATCTGTAAATTTTATACACACAATCTCCACTCCATTATCCAAATCAGTAATGAAAATATTGAATAGTACCAGACCCAGGACAGATCCCTGTGGGAAACCACCAGATACGCCCTCCCAGTTTGATAGCAAAGCACTAATAACTACTCTGAGTATGGTCTTTCAACCAGTTGTGCACCTACCTTACAGTAAATCCATCTATATCATACTTATGTAGTTTGCTTATGAGAATGTAATGTGGGACTGTAGTGGGGTGGCTGCCCCACTCCTGGATAAAAGGGATTAAAAGCAGTGGAAGCAGCTGAGGGAGTGGCTGATGACAGATGTGGCCAGCTCAGTCAGCGCCCAGCTGGCCCATATAAAAGGGCTGGGAGCCAGAAGCTGGGTAAGTCTCTCTCTAGCTCTTGAGAGAGTGAAACCTGGATGCCTGGGAGAGAAGGCAGAGAGAACAGTACTGGGAAAAGGGAGGAGGAGCTGGGGAGCTCCAGCCTGGCAACTCCCCGGGCTGCAGGCCTTGTGCAGGGTCTAAAGAAGACATGGCGCTGCAGAGCTGCAGTTTGGGGTTAGGCAGAAACAGCAGGTCCAAACCCCCCTTTGCCAGTGATGAGTATCCATTACAGACTGCAGTCTGCCCCAGGGAACAGGGACTAGATGCTGACTTGCAGTAGTCACTGAGGCAAGGGGAGATAGAGGGTTGGAGGTTCCCCTGGGAGGGGAGACCCAAATTGTGGGTTACTTCTGGGGACAGAACCCCGAGATAAAGGGGCACTGCCAGCGGGCAGCACTCCAAGGTGAAGGGACACTGGAGTCCAGAAGGAACACAGGTGCCAGCGACAAGCAAGACATCGTCCAGCAGAAGGCGCTCCAAGGCTGGTGAACAGCTAAATTCCCTGGACAACCAGCAGGAGGCACCACACCAGTGAGTCCTCACTCCGCTACAGGGACCGTATCAAAAACCTTACTAAAAATCAAGATATATCATCTGCTTTCCCCTCTCCATGAGTAAGGCTGTGAGTTTCTCATGGAAGTCATGAATTCCATGACTTTTCATGATCTCAGGGACTTCTGCAGCCAGCCCCTGGGCCAGTTGCACCATCCTCCCCAAAGCAGCAGCAGCAGCAGCAGGAGTTTGGGTGTGGGAGCAGGCTCAGGCTGGGAGGTTGGAGTATGGGAGGGGGTAAGGGCTCTGGGTGGTGCTTACCTCGGGGGGGGGGGGGGCAATATCCCTCAACTCTTACGCAGAGGCATGGCCAGGCAGTTCTGTGCACTGCCTCCGCCCAAAGGCACCGCGGTCAACTTGCCACCGTGACGACTTGCATATCTTAGTTAAACCCCACCCCCACCCCAGTGTAGGCTAGGCCTTTGTCTCTGTGATGCCATTTAGTCAAAATTTAGCTTATGGACTAATATGTGACTTGTTATTAAAATTTAAATCACTATGTTGAGCATGTGTAAAAAGGTCACTGTGAAGTCAGCAAGAG
Organism: Sternotherus odoratus; assembly: GCA_032164245.1. Lineage (NCBI taxonomy): Eukaryota > Metazoa > Chordata > Testudines > Kinosternidae > Sternotherus > Sternotherus odoratus. Next base: position 20,789,952 of record JAVMKO010000014.1, on the reverse strand, counting down.
GACTAAAAGTTTAAACAAAGATCACTGTCCTTATAAGTATTTTAGGATATGTGCAGCCAGTAGAGTTTGGATTATATATGAAAGTGAAAAAGATCCAACTATCATCAAGTTCATTGACTAGCAGTACAGACAAAACCATCACCTCAGCCTGCCTTTCACTTAATACAAGTCCCCACATGCCTCAACCAAACTAACACTCTCTTCCGGAGAATGATATTCAAAATTCTGTCTGAAATGAATCAATCTTTGGAATGTACAGTATTTGACAGTGAGAATAAGATGATTCCGTATCTTACCTCAAGCAAAGCAGCTGCAGGATCTCCCTGAAGGCTCTTCCCCAGTTTGTCAACCTCATCTAATAGAAACACTGGATTGTTAACCCCAACAGTCTTCAAGCCATTGATTATTCGACCAGGCATACTGCCAACATAGGTGCGCCTGTATGAAATAAGCGGAAAAGGATCAGAAGCAGAAGACATCAGGCATGAAAACAAACCTAAAACCCAAACAAACAAATCCGGAAACATGCAGCCTTACCATAATACTTGTGTAAAAACCAGTCTGTCTTCCTCTGTAATCAGTGGACAAGTAGCTCATGTTTCCATTGTTGAATATACAACTTAATTATTGTAACTGATTAAAGGATGATATTCTAATCCCAATTCCTTACTGAAATATTTGTTTCAAGCAGAGTAAAGCATGTCTAAAATCCACATAGTGTATGATCACTATAAGTGGGTGCAAGCAAGGTTTGGATTTTTTTTAACCCTTTGCCCAACTAGAGACAGATTTTTGAATTCTGCATCATTTTTTATACTTTTAACAGCAGTGGTACTGGTATCCTAGCTGTGACTCTCAGTATTAATAAATTAGGGCATAATTCCAAAAATGAGCTGGAATTTAATAATTCCATGAGTTGAGGCTTAATTGCTAAAGAGTTGGACAAGAGCCTGGACTAACACAGGAAGAAATTACAGTTCCAAACAGTATCATAACTTTTTCACTGCTATCATCCTTCCTTTCCTTCTCTCCTGCATCCCCTATAACTGTAACAATTTTTAAATATGGCCAATCAAGTTAATTAAATTCAACACAGCTGTTTAATCAGTGGATTAAATTCTAACTTAAAATGTGCATGCAATTATTTACATAATTTGATATGCTAACATGAAAAACAGCTTAAATGTACAGCCTGAATTTAACAGGTACATGGATATCAATGTTCCCTTTACATTTCTAACAGCTTTCCTTGGAGAAAATTATACGGTCTACAACCCTGAGCTACATAGTGCCATTGCTATAAGTGGGCACTACCCAATTTTTTTATTGCATTAATCTGACAGACTCAAGACCCACAATACTGGCAAGTAATGCTAGTTCTGAAACAGGTAAATAAATACCATACAAAGGCAGATCTGTACGAGGGCATTAGAGAGACTAAATACAACGTGACAGGAGAAATAACAGCTTAATAATACGATAACCATGTGCCTAAATATCTTATACTGTACTGAAATTCCTGAAAATTTAAGAATCTAAATTGCTTCCAAGTTTCAATATTCAAAAATTAGTGACTGGTACAATTAATTAATAACAAAACCTTGAACATTTAAGATGTTCTGAACTACTTATTTCTGCCATGTAAGTATAATTTCCTTTACTGTGCAAAAGCATAACCGAAACGTCATTAACATTCCTTTTTGTGGAGGTGTTTTTCCCGTCAGTAACAAAGCAGTCCATCCAAATTAAAATTTAAGAAAAGCAGCAGCTTTATAAACTGTGTCCAAATTCTAGATGTTTATACAGAAAAACAGAATGAAAACAGGGCCCAAGGATCCTCACCACAAACCTAGAAAATCAAAGACCTCTACTGTAGAAAAACACATGCTCCTTCATATTGGTCTTGTTAGGTTAGGCTAACACACTTTAACACGGACTTTCAACTTAGTTTGGGAGATGTCCACACTAGTATCAGAATTATTGCTAGCAATAAATTTATTGATTTAGTTGTGGTTAGTCCTGCTTTAAGCAGGGGGTTCGCTAGACCTCCTAAGGTCCCTTCCAACCCTGATATTCTATGATTCTATGATAGCTATTGCTAGAAGGATTCTACCATTCCCTCATCAATGCACATAGAAATTCCGCTAGTTGAACTATAGTATATGGTACTAAACTTTAAAAAAAAACTGATTTTTTTTTAAAAGTTTCTATTACATCTTCAGTTCTCTTTTTCATGAGGAAGTTTGCATCAGATATAAGCAACAAACTTTTACATATGGAGTAGATGAGTGGTAAAAGCGAAGGACAGATGGAGGATGTCAGATAAAGCAGTTCTGGTTTTGTACTAAAGTGTTGTCTTCATTTTGAGAATGCAGAACAGTAGTGACTACTCATAGCCTAATGAAAAAAAGGATTCACATGAACTCCAGCTGCAAGCATGTGATCAGTGCTTAAACTGTAAAAGCTAGACATTTCCAGATTACCGTATCTGTACATCACGTGGAACTGCACACCCATTGAAACACCCCACCCCATGATAATGCTTTTCCTGTTGAATAGATCATTCAGTATACACCTTCCTCCCACCTAGGAGATCAGTGGCAAAATATACTGATTGCTATTATTGGTAGCGCTTGCTTGAAAACAAAACACATCAAATCATGTTAAAATAAATCTATTGACAAGCTTTTATTCACTAGGAGTAGGAGGGGTAACAAGCACTAAAGGTACCCCCTACATATTGCTACAATGTTAATAGAAAGTCCTCTTTAATGGTGTAGAAAGGAGCCATTAGATGGCATCAAGGCCTGATTCATAATGAATGACTCACCAACATACTGTCAGAGAACCATGTGGGGTTTTTTGCACCGGCATTATCCCTTGAACTGTATATTTAAAAGAAAAGCAGTCTTCCTCACTCTTACCACCCCTTAATCTCTTTTCTCCCCTCTTCTTTTACCTCCACATTTCTCTGATGGTATTCATTACATAAATCTGTAATGATGTTTTTCATGCTAATTAAAGCATCTTGGAGACAGTTTGCAGGAAAAAGTTAGATGGTACAATTTTATTTTGTCTGTCCCCAATTCTTTAATTGAATCCTTATGGACTCAGCCCTTTACTGGCGCACAGGCTCACCGAAGGCACCACACAGGCACAGGGGTTCACTTGTGAAGCGCCTATTGTGAAACCAAAGCTTACTTACATAAAGGTTTTTGTAGAAAATCTGTGCATGCAGAAAAACTTAAATTTGTAATAGATGCAATCACAAACCCCAAACACAAAAACAGCACTAGTAAGACTCAATAAAAGCTGGGAAAATTCAAAGGCAAAAAATCAAACATTTCAGTCTTAATTCATCCTGTTGTGTACAAGCATTCCAGCACATCCTGATCGTAAGATTGCACACAGAATCCTGCTAGAGTGGTCAGAGTTAAGATGGAAAGGATAAATCTGACTACTGACTAAGTGAGTGCAACTTACACTGAGTTTAATTGGCATAGGAGGATATATTTCACCCTTAAAAGTTCTGTATTTTCTTGTTCACTGAAGAATTATTTGAATCTCTTGCTAATACCTCAAATATAACTTGTTCTTTCCTGAACAGTGGTAGCCAAAGAATTTTCAATCAATTTATTAAAAAAAATATTTATAGTTAAGCATTTATGTCTGCACAGAAAGCTTTATTTCAAAACATGTATTTCTAAGGATAGTATTTTAACAAAGCCTTTATAAAACGGGGTTCCAAAGTGGATGGATCTAGACTGTTCTCAGTGGTACCAGATGACAGAACAAGGAGTAAATGGTCTCAAGTTGCAATGGGGAAGGTTTAGGTGATATTAGAAAAAACTTTTCCACTAGGAGGGTGGTCAAGCACTGAAATGCGTTACCTAGGGAGATGGTAGAATCTCCTTCCTTAGAGGTTTTTAAGGTCAGGCTTGACAAAGCCCTGGCTGGGATGATTTAGTTGGGGTTAGTCCTGCTTTAAGCAGGGGGCTGGACTAGATGACCTCCTGAGGTCCCATCATATTCTATGATTCTAAAAATACTGATGACCCAAACATTTCAGCTTAAAATTGTGTTACATGCCAATATTGTACAACACTAGTATTTATCTTTTAAACTGGATGAGATGGGAAGTCTAAAATAAAACTGGTAAAACTATGAAGAACTATTGGTAACTAAAGAAAGTTACTAACATCTTCATTTTAGATAATTATGTAAGCAGAACACTCATCTGGAAACCTAGCAGACCGGCAGAGGTCCTACCACCTATTCTCTGCTGAAAAGCATGTTTATTAGCATAGATGCATGCTTCTTTAAAAAATATTTGACACCCTCTAGTGGTTCCAGTTTGAAACAACACATGACAATTTAAATTGTTCAAGAATAGCAGCCATGTTAGTCTGTATCTATAAAGAAAGCGAGGAATACTATAGTCCATGAAAGCTTATGCTGAAATAACTGGTTAGTCTCTAATTTAAATTGTGTTATGTAACGTGCAAAGTTTTAACATTCACATCACCAGAAACACATGAATTATTAAATGCAAATTATTGCAGAGTTTTGTACTGATGTAAGGAGACAAGTTTTCTCCATCTTCCTTCAATGCTGGAGAGATTTTGCAATATGGACTGATGCTAAAAGGTCAGATTTTACCAAACTGTTACAGAAAACATACTCGTCTGTTGCAATCTAAAACCCGGCATCTTTGTGTGTATCATATTCACGGCTCCCTCTTTTCACTGACTGCTGGATCCACATGTGGCTCCTTTTCCAAAAGGTTTAAAAGGAGCCCCTAAAGTCAGAAACTCAAATGCAATCAAATATGCACTCTTGGACGTACATACATAATAATTATTTGCCTATTAATTTTTGTGGAGACTTCCTATATTTCCTATTTAATGTGCTGCTCCAATGATGTATATAACGAACAAAGTAAGGGCTTGTCCTCACGGGGGGTGGGGGGGGGAATCGACAGCAGATACACAACTTCAGCTACGTGAATCATGTAGCTGAAGTTTGCATATCTGCCGCCGACTTACCGCTCATCCCCACGGCGGTGGCAGTCGGCGGCGCGCTCCCCCGTCGACTCCAGCTTGCGCTTCCCGGCGAGCTGGAGTTCCAGAGTCGACGGGGGAGCTACGGGCGATCGATTTATCGCGTCTTAGCGAGACGCGATAAATCGATCGCCAGAAGATCGATCTCCGGCAGCGCTAGTGAAGACCAGCCCTAATTCTGTTCACGTTTAAAGGCCATGCAAATGATGTCCGCAAACGGCATAAGCATTAGCCCATTTTCCTGACATGCTATCTAAAAAGAAATAGAATTTAGCCTGCTTCACAGCAATTACTGCACAAACAGTAGGGAAAACAGCCTTGGAGAAAGGAGGTTCAGTTATTAGTCACCTCCAACAGAATGTTGTCCACAGATTAAAACATATACAACACCACCTTTTAAATATATTCTCTTCTGAATTTCCGGAAGCTGTGTACATTTTCACCAGGAAATACCATTCCAGTATGTTTTTCCGCAGTTTAACAGAAACAAGTGAAAGGACGCAGATAATGAAAACAGGCAATGCTTCTAAACAAACGAAAAAATTAAATATTGTCAAAAGTTGTTAAGATAGGATACTTGCTCCTCCCAAAAACGTGTGAAAAATAAGTTCTTTGGGATATGTCAAGCTCAAATGCAACACTGAATAAAGTTTTGTCTTTTGAAAAGGAAGGGTAGAACACTGGTGACTATGAAGATAATGACAAGAAGATATTTTCAATGCCCTCGCCATCATTGCAACATAGCTGTGATAAACCAATTCCAATCCTTCCTTCAGGTCTTCAGCATCAACTTCATTGGACAATGTGTGTGCCTTTTTATGTTTGTCTAAGAAACGGTTACTTACTGTAACTGCAGTTCTTCAAAGTGTGATTCAGACGCTCTGTACAGTGGGCTTTGACAAGACAAAGCAAGCAGGTGTGAGGAGGTCACTGTTGGGGATCGCCCCTCTACATGAAGGACAGTATTTAAACTCTGATGAGGGCATCATCGGTGAACATTAAGTCTCAACTAAGACTAACATTAACTACATACAAGACGAAATGCGAGGTGATGAGACTACAACCACACAGCTCCAACTCCAGCCAGGGGCAGTGAGAATGAACTTGGAGGTGGGGGGTGCAGCGCCGCTTCATATAGCCAGGGGAGGGGACACAGCCATGAGTACCATCCCTCTACAGATACATCTAGGCAAAAGTCTCCGGCATGCTGGGCACGCACACACCTGAGTGGGGCAAATCAGAATGGTTATGCCTGTGCAGGAGTTTGTCTACTGAAATTCAGTTCCAACACACAGAGATGGGAGATGAGATAGAGCTAAAATTAACAATGAAACAGTATTATGTCTCCCTCACCATTTTCCTTTTTAATTCTCTCTTATAATGCCGGATGACCACCCCCACAAACTACCACCGTTATGAGAAAGCATTCTGGTATAGCAGAGTAACTCTGACAGATGAGGGAATAACCTTTGTTGATAACTTGATCTACAGCTAATTTTGTATTTTCACTTCTTAGGAATGCTCCAAAGCCACTACATCATTGATATCACTATATCAGAACTGTTTTGTTTTTTTTAATATTGTTTCTGATTTATGTTGATCCCAGACAATCACAAACTACCTATCCACTATTCTTAAATTTTAAGAGAGTTCCAGATCTATCCATGATGTTAGATACTATATGAGTCCTAATAACAAAGGACAACAGGAGCAGGTATAGACGACAAGCCCAGTCAGCCTTAATACCGAATGTCCTCAATTATTGTTTAATTTCCATCCTGTTGAGTGGGTGCCACAACCATGGTAAACTCTTTCTTAATAAAAAGAACATCAGTAAGAAAATGAAGGGCAAATCACCACTAGCCGCTAACAGTGGGGGTGAGGGGATGGGAAATTACCAGTATGAAACAAAGATAAAAATACCTGTGACCTCGAATGTCAGACTGATCACATACTCCTCCTAAGGCAATCCTATGGAACTCTCGGCCCAGGGTTTTCGCCACAGATCTTCCCACGCTAGTTTTACCAACTCCAGGGGGACCCACAAAACAAAGGATGGGTCCCTTTAGGTTGTTTTTAAGTTGTCTGACAGCTAAATACTCCAAAACTCTCTTCTTCAACTTTTCCATGGCATAATGGTCATTGTCCAGAAGAATTCTAGCTGCACGAATATCCAGACGATCTGTCAAGCACCAAAATAAGGAGATCAGCATAATTTCCCTTTAAAGAGTAAAGCTTTGTTTCTGAAATGCAATTGAAAAATTTTGTTTACTACTGTAAATGGCCACATTTCAGACTCTTTCCTGAAAACAGAAAAATTACAGTTTTTCTTGCCTTGAAGAATTAACATTCACCAAAAACACCATGACAGTGTTAAAAAATCAATACAATCTCCCTTTCCTTTTGTAAAGAAATGTGTTAAAAAGGAAGCTAGGTAGATCCTGGTACTGGAATATGGAGCTTTCACCTCTAGGTCATGGATTCGAAATCTGAGCAATAGTAGCAACAGTTATACGAGGCCAGTTTGGTGACCCACATAAAATGAATTGGTCTCAGCCCAACTGTAGTGACTTGGTTATTACATATCGAAAAATCATTATTATGGTCTTGCTGGCAATCTCAACAGAAAGATCTTGGGCATTGCCTCCCAAACAGATTACTCTGGATGGTCTCAAAAGGTTCACAACCCAGGGAAAAAGAAAAATATATGGGATTTCTTTCAGCACATAACAATCTAGACTCAGACGTCAGTGCACAAATCTTTTGAAAATGCCTCCAGCCAAAACTCTATAAAATGAGACATGAGTTTGAGCTTTGGAATAGAAGCTTTACTTATTTTACCTCAAGTGCCAAATTGTTATTCAGGGGCACATCATGTGCATTGGCAAATACACTCAATGGTTAGTCTGACTCAAGTAACTGTGAATCTAAACTATGCACATATACACCATCTGTTATATCCTGGGGTATGCATAAATACAGGCAATTGCAGATGCAAATGCTGGTTTATACGTTCACTCAATTCCAGCAACATTTGAAAATTCAATGAAACTCTAAAATGAACAAATGCACATCTTGATCTTGCTCTAAGTGGAGAGTCAATGACAGAATCCCTCAGTCCAAAAGCAATCAAAACAGACAGCCAGGGCAATGACTGATCTAAATTTTAAGTATCATATACATAATCTTGCATCTGCACTCAGTTGTACTCAGTCACATGAGATTCAGGCAGTTTTACTTCCAGAATAATTTTCAATAAAAGGAATAAACCACATTAATCTAAGGGCCTGACTGCTTTAACTTATGACAACATAAACCAAGAGTAATTTCAATTAAATCAATGGAATAACAGCAGTGAAAAACGAAAGAGGGAAGTCTCAGGCCCCCCAAAAATCTGTGTTTGCAATTGCTAAGTGCGACCAATACTGCATGCAGCTGCAATATCTTTGAGATAGAACACTGTATTAAGTGTATGTATCATTGTGGGCCAGAGACTATATGTACGGTTGTGTTCTACTCCACGGTGCAGGGTTACCACAGCTCCTTCATGGACTAAAACAGTGGGGAGTTATTAAGGTGATCACTCACATTGTAAACACCTCTAGAGAGGCACCACCCCTAGAGAGGTTTGCAAATTCTGGTTCAAACTGGATTTCCAGAGAGTAGGGAGACAAAGAAAGGGCTTATGGCTTAACAAGACTGTGTTTAAAGTGACACACAGTCTTTTCTGTTCTAGCAAATGGACAGGTAGTCTGCCTAAGAAGCAGGAGGGGGTAGGTGGGGGGTGTTTAGGCCTAACCTTTACGGAAAGGTTGGAAAGACTTTGGCCTACCAGGACCCTATACAACTGAAGGGAGACATCTGGAAAGCTTTTAGGGTGCCTGTAGGATGTTTTTTTCTGTAATACTTTTACTGTAAGAATAAACATGCTTACTTAGAAAGCACTGTGTGGTAACTTGTAACTGCTGGCAATACATTGTTCATAGCCCTCGGAGAGAAAGCAAAGCATGGATCTGGCCTTCAGGAAGAATGACTTGCTGGTGATGTCACAGTGTAAGGCAGGGAGCTGTGCAGCCTTAAAACCTTCAGGTCAGAAGGGATGGTAGTGGGACAAGTGTCCCTAAACAGAGACAGGTGATGACAGGAGACTTCAGATCTGACTGGGAACTACTGGAGTGGACCAAGGATTTGGGGGAGGATGGAGAGGTGGAAGATGCAAGTTCAGTTATCCTGAAACTATGATACTCAGAAACAGACCAAGGTGGAAAAAGCAGATTGGACCATTCCAGAAGTGACAAATAAAAGCCAAAGATTTTACACCACTTGCTTTTGAGACAGGCCTGATCTAGAACCTCCTTATCCATATCTAACTTTCCCCATACAAAGAGATTTGAACCAAATCCAAGATTCTGCTTGGAGCTCACCTCTACTATCTACCTCCAGTGACCTTGTGCTGTAAGTTGTTAAACTCTCTTAAGCAGAGCAGGATTCAGCAGGTTGGACAGAATGACTCCAATTACTACCAATTCGTTTTAGGATGCATTAGCGATTCAACAATCAGTACTCTGCCCAAAGCCAGTTCTGAGTTAATGGGCCACATTGTTAAAGGCTAATAATGGTATATTGCAGCTGCCATCTTTTGAGAGACAAATTGGAGAGCCTGACCAGTTGTCATCATTAAATTCCACTTTAGGTAAGAGTTGAAGTTTTACTCCAGTGTCCTGGCCAAATTCCAGACAGCTCCATTTGAATGGTGAATGAAGGATTCCTTACATATCCCATACCTATTTCACAGCGATGTGTTAACATTTATAAAGCACTGAATTCCTTGGACGAAAGCTGCCATATAAGTATTATTATTGGCATGAAAAGCAAAGAGGCAGCAACTAGAGAAAAAGCCAGAGAGAATATCTTCTGATAAAGTGCAGCTCTGCCACAGAAAGCGTTTTGATCTTGGGCAAATAAAGAACGTCAGTCCTGAGATACTATATGTCCCATACAATCCCTTATGATGAAAAATATTTTACATTTAAAATGCATAGACATTCTCTTTAAGAACCACGTGACATTGTCTTAAAAAGCCACCACAGTATTGAGCCACTGAGGGGGCAAAAGTACAAGTATAATTGTATTTCTCAGGTTTCTAATACACTACTGTGAATGTGTTACTGTGCACATAGGCACAGGATGCATGTGTACATACAGTACACTGCCTGCCTGGATTGCAGAGCCAGAACATTTGTCCAAGGTGACAAGATTCAAGTAATCTCCAGCATGGTGTCATTTTGGAAAGTAGAGAAGTAACAAATGTAGGTAACATTCCACCAGGAGAACTGAGAGACTCCTGTGGCTCAGACTGTAATAATTTTCAAACACCACAGCATGTTTTGAAAACATTTATATTCCCAGGCAGATATTAAATATGAAAAAATCAGATTCTGTATAACAACATCAATAATGTAGTGAGATGTAGGGCTGTGTAGTGCCAAAGTAAATGCAAGTTGATTGTGGTAACTGAAAGAACCTTGCTAAGTATTTTTTCCATTTAGTTTTAGAACCACAAGTTTTTATTTAGAATGATAAAATTCTTTATATTGCAACTGAAATTTTCCTTTTCTAGTTTCAGTTGACTAACTTTCAGACACTGTATTTAAAAGCTACATTAAATCACTACAAAGAAGAACTTCAACATATAAATTACTCAGTCTTACTAAAATATCCATTTTGGGCACTAGCCTCCCCAGTGTCATCAGTCCTGTGAATGCATTAGCTGAAAGTTGCTGCAGAATCAGCAAATGGAGCACAGAACCCTAACTTACTAAAACATTTCTTAGTAGAAATACTCTGTATTCAGTTGAGCAATTCAAATCAAACTCTCAGGTCTTCAGAAGATCAGAACATAAGAATGGCCTGTGATGGATGTGTGTGTGCCTCAGTTTCCCCTATGCATTTCTTGAGTGTCTATGTGAAGGGATAAGGATGTGTAGCTGATGCCAAACAGAGCTTCTCGGCTGGTGTCCCTACCTGAAGCCGTAATCTGACCCCAAGTGGGGGAGAGAGAGGTCACCTGACCTGGCTGAGCCAGGGGGGAGGAGGGGCTTGAAAAAGGTTTGGGGGTCTGAAAGTAGCTGGAGTCAGGCAGGGAGGGCAGAGAAGCTATCTCGCTCTCTGGCCCCCAAAATGGATCCAGCTGAGGGCTCACGCTCGCTGCATGGTCTGGGATAGGCCAGGTACAGGTCATCGAATAAACCTCTGTTTTATTGGCTGGCTGAGAGTCACGTTTGACTGTGGATTTGGGGTGCAGAATCCACAGGCTCCCTCAGGACCCCGCCCAGGCGGGCTCGCTGGGGGAAGCGCATGGAGTGGCAGAAGGTGCTGAATGTTCCGAGGTCAAACCCAGGAAGGTTGAAGTGGGTACCCATGAAGCTCCTAGCCTTGGAAACAGGCTGTGTATGGAGAGGGGACACTTCACCCGAAGTCCAGTCTGGCTTCCTAGGGAGCGGTTCCAGACCATTGCCCGGGTGCTCCGTGACATGGCCATACTAGGTCAGACCAATGATCCATCTAGCCCAGGGGTCTGCAACCTTTACCACTCAAAGAGCCATTTGGACCTGTTTCCCACAGTAAAGAAAATACTGGGAGCCACAAAACCCTTTTGACATTTAAAATGAAATAACACTCTCTTCTTCCCTCCCCCTTCTTCCCTCCCCCACCCTCTTCTTCCCTCCCCCTCCCCTCCAGCCATGCTCTCGCTCTTCTTCCCTCCCTCCCCCCCCCTCCGGCCGTGCTCTCGCTCTTCTTCCCCCCCCCCTTCCTCCCCCCCGCTCCGGCCGTGCTCTCGCTCTTCTTCCCTCCCCCTCCCCTCCAGCTGTGCTCTCGCTCTTCTTCCCTCCCTCCCCCCCGCTCCGGCCGTGCTCTCGCTCTTCTTCCCTCCCCCTCCCCTCCAGCCGTGTTCTCGCTCTTCTTCCTCCCCCTCCCCCCCCCGGCCGTGCTTTCACTCCCCCCCTCCCCCAGCTTGCCTTGCCTTGCCTCCTGCCCTGGCCCCGGCCCGCACTTCTCCGCCGGCTCCGCCTCGCCTCGTGCCCCGGCCCCGGCTCCGTTCTTCTCCCCCCCCCCCCGCCTCTTATTGACCCCGCCCCTCTCTTTCGGCTGCGGCTCCGCGCACTGGTTGGACAGTGCTGGCGGGCCGCATAGAAAACAGTCTGCGGGCCGGTTAAAATTAGAACACACAGGGAGCCGCATCGGAGGGATGAAAGAGCCGCATGCGGCTCCGGAGCCGCGGGTTGCCGACCCCTGATCTAGCCCAATATTCTGGCACTGACAATTGTTGGAAGACAGATATTTCAGAGGGAATGAACGATTTATTGAGTGATCCATCCCCTGTGCACCTTTACAGAATATTTACCCTACACTCCCTTTTTCCAAATGTAGACTAAAAATATAACATTTGTTCAACACAGACTACTAATTTTAAAGGGCCTTGATCCAAAACAGACTCTGAGAGGTTGATGTTTAAGGCTATGTCCACACTACGAGCTAGAGGTGTGATTCCCACTCCTGCATACACTTGCTCAGACTCTCTCTCATTGAGCAGTATGTCAATGGTAGTATGGCTAGCGGCAGCAGCGGCATGGCTTACCCATATTGAGTACATACCCACCAGTTTCAGGCAGGTCTTCACTCAGCACATGCCTCCACTGTTGCTGCCAGTTGTAGCACAGCTTAACTATACACCTGCTAATGCAACCATCTGTACACGAGCAGGGGGCTCATTCCCCTAGCTCACAGTGCAGATGTGGCCTTTGCATTGCAGGCCAAAATGACTAGAAAAACACAAAACTGTTCCACTTGAACAGGACTCAGCAATGTCTAGGTTTTAGAAACTTTTGATCTCTTAAGTAACACGGTCAACGCAAAAAAAAGCTGAATGATTTTTTGATGTTTTAATTATGAACAGCTGACCCAACAGTCTCTGTCTACACTAGGGCTACCACGTTTAACAGCATGTAAATTAGTAGGTTTAAGCCCAGAGTGATCCACGTTCTGCTGATTATTCCATACAGAACATGCCCTACAGTAAGGGCATGGTTAGACTGGCGCTTTGCAGCGCTAAAACCCTCCAGTAGCGCTATAATTTTCGTACCGTACACACTTCAAAGTGAGATTTTGCGCATGTACTCACTGTTTAAAGCGCAAGTATTAAACCTCCTTTTCGAGAGTCAGAAGGCTTTTTGCGCTAGTGCTATAGCGCAAGGGTGCGAATGTGAACACCCATTGCGCGTTAATGAGCCTCCAGCCTCCTGCATCCTGGCCCAGAATTCCCATTAGAGTCTCTCTGGCCAGCATTTAAAACTCTTCTGTCTCGTCCTTAGGTGACTCCATGTCAGATCCTCCCCCACATTCCCTTTGTAATTAGAAAAACCGGCCGCCCGTGTCCCCTGCCGCTGCAGGTGGCAGGGCTGCCGTGTCCCCTGCCGCTGCGGGCAGCAGGGCTGCCGGTTCCCCGCGGCTACCGGCGGCAGCCTTGCCACGCTCCCAGCCTCTGTCCCAGGTCCCCGCTGCTGCGGGCAGGGCTGCCGGTTCCCCGCGGCTGCCGGTGGCAGGCCTGCCGCGCTCCCAGCCGCTGTCCCGTGTCCCCGCCGCTGCGGGCAGGGCTGCCGGGTCCCCGCCCCCGCCCCGATCCCCGCCGCGGCCAGCTGCACGCCGGCCCCCCGGCCCGCCGCCGCAAGTTGCGGCGGCAGGAGCTCACGACCCCCCGGGGAGCGCTCGGCGACCCCCAGTTTCAGAAACACCGAATAACCCCTAGAAATGTTTGCGGAATTGACAGCCTGAAGTTCCCTCCCTATGCACACGTTCCCATTTTCCCCATCACCAAAGCAGGTTGCACCCAGCTGAATGCTGGGATACCTGCCCTATCCCGCTACTGTCACTGCCGCCAGAAGTGCTACAAATGTATCCATTCTTTAGCGCTACAGGGCTTCAATCTGCACAGGCTCTAGCGCGATACCTATTGCGTTACATTGGGAAGCGCTACAAAAAAATGTGCTATAATCTCTAGTCTAGCCATACCCTAAGACTGTCAACTGTTCTCCTATTGGAACCCTGATGAAAACAGGATATACATCTCACAGAGCTCTCTCAGTAACCAAATATTTAAATAAACATTCAGCAAAGAAACAGGATTTTTGTCAAGAGTCTGTGAGGTTCCTAACAAAATATGGAAACAAAATTACATTACAAAACAGTGAAAACTACCTTGTCAGGCTACATTTAAATCACTGTCTCTCGACATTTCCAAACAACCATATCCCATTCAACACAAACAATTCAAACAAACAATCTCGGATTGAACAAAGACCTACAATGGCTTGCTAATTACAGAAATAGTTTCTCCTCTCTCCATGTTCACACACCCCATTCAAATGCTAGAAGAATAACCCACCCTCCCTGATCGGAGATAACAAGCTGGTTCAGCCTAATTGGACTAAACTTTTTACCTCCCACCTGGTTCTTGCCTACTTTTCTATACCTGCCTCTGGACACTTCCATTGCTTGCATCTGACGAAGTGGGTATTAGCCCACGAAAGCTTATGCTTCAAAACTTTATAGTTAGTCTTTAAGGTGCCACAGGACTTTGTTACCTCGGCTATTCCAGACTAACACGGCTACCTCTCTGATTCTAAAACAAGAAGGTGACACACAAAGCAAAAAAAAAAAAAAAAAAGCTGTGACCTGTTCTTTATAAAGAAGTCATCTGGGCTAAAGTTTTTTGTTTTGTTTTTTTAAAGGGAAATGAAAGAGTGCCAAATGGCAGAACAGAATATGCTGTAAATTTCTAAGAGAATAACAATAATAATCACTTAAAGAACATTAACTTATGTGTTTTATGACTTTACAATGTGAAAAATCTAAGGAAAAATAAAATACATCACATCAATAAAATAAGAAAAATTAGGCAACAATCAGATCAAATCCTTTTGCTCAGTAATCCTCTAATGGTCATTTTTCTGATGTACACATGAGTTACATTTATATTTCATAGCCACTTGATTCATTTTACCGGATTAAGAATAATTTATTTTAAAAACCAAATTAGCACATTAAGGGTATTTCTGCTATCAGACCACATAACAAGAATTTACAAGACAGACCCAGCTAGGTATCACAGTATTTAATTGTCAGATACTTTTCCTGCAATTTCTCTAGGACAGACAATCAGCACCAAAGCAGGTCTAACAGACATTTTACCTTTCGTACTTTTGTTCCATGGAAGTTCCACCATTAGTTCCAAATAATTTCTGGTTAAGGCATATTCTGGCATTGATTGAGGCATTTTCTTTAGTCTGAAAGTACATGTATTTAGTAGTTATGTGTATCCAGGAGAATAAGTTTGAGCTGAGAGTTTTTTCTCCTGCCACAAAACCTGTACCTAGTACACAGAAGTTCACAGCATTCCTATTTACTATGCTGAAAATCCTAATTCTAAGAAATGAATCAGAATACTCTTACATGAATTATAAGATTGGTTTTTTTTTTTCTGATTTGGGTCTGAACTGGAAAAACGTGTCAGTTTGATTCTAACCAAAACTGAAATATTTCACACTCACTCGCAGAAACTAACCCCCCCCCAAAAAAGTTCATTTAGTTTTTAGCTTTTTTAAAAAAAAACTATTTTGTTTTTTAAATGAACAAAGCTAAATTTCTAAACAAAACATTGTTTCAAAATGCTTTATTTCAAAATGGTCAAAATTAATTATTTTGACTTTTATTTCTTTTTTTTTTAGCAAAAGCTATTTGTCAAATTCCACCTGAATTTGCAAATAGTTACGATGCCTCGAGAAATTTATTTTCTGACAAATGTAATACAGTCGGACCCCGCAATGCTGCGACGATTGGGATCCAAAAATACCCGATCATGGTAACGCGGGGTCACGCAGCACTGCCATCAGGACCTACGCGCGCCCCGCTCTATAAGCAGATTTGCGCTATAGCGGGGCATAGTATTGCGGGGTTCCACTGTATTTACCAAAAAAATTCACTCAGACCTAATGAGAGTCATGCATGAAAACAGCATCTTTGTATCACTAGCATGAACAAGCAGAGACTGCCCCTCATATTTATATTATGTTACACTGAAGAGAAATCTAAATAAATATATATATTAACCAGACATCAAAAAAGTCTCTGCTGTTTATATGCCCAATAGTAAGGTACCTCCCTGAGACAAGACAAGTACTATCACCAGAGAGCTCACCAGATATTCATTTATCTCTGTCTTTCAAGACCTCACTAACATACACATCCTGAATCTGTTTTGAATAGCTGCACCCTTACTGAAATCCTAGCAGGCTGTTATCAACTGCATTTTCTTTATCTACTAATTAATTTAGAAACCTCAAATTTGATTGAAATTTCCTATTTTAATGAAGAGAAATAGATGCTCAGAAGCCAAAGGTGTTCCCTCGTGCACTGTTTTTCAAAGTTCTGGGCCATGGCATGTAAGGCACTGGATCGCTTTGCTCAGCACCCAGGAACCCTAGTAGCTCTGGTCAGCACCACTAACCGGGATGTTAGAAGTCCCATCGGTGGTGCTGCCCAGCCAAGGCAGGCTAGTGCCGACCAGTTCTGACAACACACTGTGCCACAGCAGTGACCCCTACTTCTAGGCAGTAGAGGCCACAGGGCTCCGCGCACTGCCCCCAGCCTGAGCACCAGCTCTGCATTCACTGAGGGGAGTGGTGCCTACAGACGAGAGCCATTTGCCCGCCTCCTCCTAGGAGCTGGACCCGATGCTGACCACTTCTGGGGCGCAGCGTGGTCCGCGGTGCCAGGACAGGCAGAAAGCCTGCCTCTGCACGCCACTGACCAAGAGACACCAGAGGTAAATCTGCGCCCCAATCCTCTGCCCCAGCCCTGAGCAACTCCCAATCCCAGAACCCTTCCTGCACCCCAAACCCTTCATCCCAGCTCTACTGGGTTACGGGCATCAACAATTCCCCCCCCCCAAAGAAAAGAAAACCACTGCCCTAGTGGACAGAGCACTGGACCGGGACTCAGGAAACCTGAACTCCAATCCCAGATGGTCCACTGGCCTGCTAGGTGACCCTGGGTAAGTCACTTCACCTCTCCTTGCCTCCTTTTCTCCATTATAAAAGGAGGATAATGAGGTTTGCCTTCATTGTAAAGTAGGGAGATCTCCTGATGAAAAGTATTCCATATGAGTATTATAGGACAGGCTAGTGGCATCAGCTATTATTAAGGTTGCCCCAACATTTGCCATTATAAGAGATTTAAAGTCAATTAATAAACTTTTGAAAACCTCACTATTGCAGTGAGTTTATCACCTACCTTTTTATTTCTTTTATACAAACTTTAAGAGCTTGCTCTGGCATACTGGATGTTCTAATTTTCTTTTCTAGCATGACAATGTCATCATGATCTTCATCCTCGTCCTCATCTTCTGCAGTACCTGGAATGTGATTGATCCTCCGAATAGGACGAATAGCTACAACCTAAGAAGCGGAAAACAGAAGCATAGAATGGTGCACAGATATTTTTTAGAAGATAAGCTGTGGCTTACACTGAAGTTAAGAGCTTGATGTGTAATTTATTAGGTGACGTTCTTTGGCTTGTCTTATGCTGAAAATCAGACTAGATAGTTATAATGGTCCCTTCTAGTATTAAAATCTATGACTTTATTAAACTGGTCTAAATATGATCTCATGATCATAAATGTAAAGAAATGTATTTCTCTTATGTTTACAAAAATATACTTTTTATATACATACATATATATATATATATACACACACACACACACTTTCTATATATACTTAATATAAATTAACCAGCCATACCTACTGGATATCGGAAGACAACAAAGAAATTTGAAGGTGTTAATTATACTTTTAAAATCTCTGCATTATAGCTCACGGTAATAACTTAATAAGACTAATCTTTACAGTGAATAAATAGGGCTCTTTACCCCCCCCACCCATTCAAGTAACTGTTCATCATTAAATGTGGTTGTATATATACTAATATATGCGATCAAACTACCATGTTTTGGAAAACTGGTCTCCATGCATGTTTCATTCACTTATAAAACACCCATTTCAGAAGTAACAATTTGATTCTCATACTGTTGAACAATAAAGGTCCAGTTCAGAAAGAAACCTCAACATGAGCTTTAAAACTGTACTCAATTTTTCACTACTGAAGTTTTAGATAGTGCAAACAGAATTTGCACAAGAAATTGGGCCATGAAATGATTCTGTTGTTTAAGCCAATTTGTTTTGTTTTTTTTAAATGGATGTCAAATGTACTTAAAAGCTTTGCTTAGGTATTTTTGTATGGTTTACTAAAAATCTAAATAAACAGCCCTCGTGTAGAATATGGGAGTTGGATGTTTTGTACATGTTATTACCTGGATATGAAATATTATGGTCACAGAAAATTAAATGTGAATGATTGTGGGTTTAATTTTAGATGCCATTTTTGAAAATGAGACCTTATATTTAATTAAATTTTTCCTATCTGCCAAACCATAAAGTTCATTTGAGAATCCCATGTTTAAAAGTCCATACCCTTTTATCATCATCCTGTTTGGGTTTTCTTGCTTTTTGAAGCAGCTTCAGGCCTTCAATCTGTCTAACAAGCAATGGTATAGTCATCTTGAATCGCTCCTCCAGGCTAACAGCATCTAAAATCTAACAGCAGAAAATGAGATTGAAAACAGTTAACAGGATTTCTCTCCCATTTAGAGGTTAGTCCATAAGTAATGATGGCACACAGTTTTTCTCTGGGTTAATGATGTGTTGTAACCAGAGTTCTGAAATAGACAATTAGCAAAAAAATATGAAAGCAAGTATTAGCAGACTGACATGCATAACTCTGCTCAAATTAGCGTGCGAAAAATAGGAGTGTAGCATGGATAGCAAAGGTGGCAGCTTGAGTTACCCTTCCAAAAACAATCCTGCCCAGCCCTGTAGGTACGTACTTGGGTGACTAGCCTAAGCCACCACCCAGGCTACTGAAACCACTCTACTATTTTTAGCATGCTAACTGGAGTACAGCTATGTATGTCTGTCTGCCCAAGACGGGAAGCATCCTCTCAGCTGCTGTGTATACATAAACAATGAAAGTAGAGGAAACCCTTAAAAAAAGAAAGACAATGCTAGTTGAAATAACTGAGTATTTAATGCCTTATTTTCTTTTGTTGACAGAGAAGTACACCTCTCTCAGGTACCTGCTTTAAGGAAATTCCCAGAGTAAAAGAATTCCCGGAAAAATTTCTGGAGCACAATTCTACGTTACTAGTTTTAAATACACAACTGAAAAGGTTCAAAGGGCACTATAATTCTAAGGCTAGCATCAAAAGACTTCTACTAATTACGCCAGCATGGCTACGGAACTGGAAGAAAGGGAAAACTGCTCTTGTCCTGCCCCTCTTTTTAATGTGCCTCATTAATGAGATGCATATCCTGAAGCAAACCCGTATCAGCAATTATTTCTCAATTATTAAATCTGTAGGCAGGACGTAGCCCTCTGAGAAAATCACAAGATGATCCCATCCTTCTCCAGCAGTCTCACAAACCTTGCCTTCTCTCCTCTGGTTTCTTTTCCAATTGTATCTATGACTTCATTTTGAATTCCAAGTGTGTTCTCACTGATCATGTGTTTGCGCACCCCATCTCTTATTAGGCAATGAAAGCTTCTTATGGCTTGCTGCCATCCCAAAATGGGACTTGCAATGTTGGCAGGATTAAAAATGCAGAGATTTAATAACCTACACAGATTACTAAACAGATAGTGGTGTGGCAATGAAACCAACCATTTAGGCCAATTAGGAGTTCCTATCCCCATACTCAGCAATACCCTAAAATACATTTAAATATTCTCCTACCCTTCCTGCTGGAGGTGGGTAACTAGGAAAGGTGGGGTCAGGCTCTCACTGCTCCTGTAGGCACACTAAAGCCAAAGGAGTACAAGTAACATGACTGCTAGTCTGAAAGAGGCAGGCGAATTTCTGAAAAGCCATCTTTTCTATAATCTTCTTGGTGCTGTCTCCTACTCCATGCTTCCCACTGCATTCAGATGGCCAGGAAGCAAGTAATAGATAGCTGTTGGCTACCTACATCCACTCTGCTTGCAATGAAAACTGTAGGGAGCAGAGCTAAGGACTGACCTATCTTTCTTTTGCACAAGGACCAGCTGCACTCTGTACTTTCACTTCAGATCAGTAACTGGGCTCCTACTTGGCCTGCCATGAGAGCAGAAAAAGTCTGGCTTGTCTCACTTAGGAGGAGGAACAGCATAATCTGTAACCCAGCTAAATACTAGGCCTGAGGCCAACGTGGCGTTGATTCATCATTATGACTGTCACATGACAGGCACCCACCTGCCCATGTCAGCACAAACAAAACATTGACTCTCAGCCCATCAGTAAAGAGAACACATTTGTTTGC
This sequence comes from Sternotherus odoratus, assembly GCA_032164245.1. Taxonomy (NCBI): domain Eukaryota; kingdom Metazoa; phylum Chordata; order Testudines; family Kinosternidae; genus Sternotherus; species Sternotherus odoratus. Next base: position 20,769,425 of record JAVMKO010000014.1, on the reverse strand, counting down.
GTGATTCTGAAGTTATGTAATAGTGAATTGAACTGTAGGTGCTAAACCCTTGGTTCCCCTAGAAGTTTAAGGCAGAAATATACAGTACTTGCAGCTTTTCTTGGTTGGTTGTGCGTATGATCGAAGTCAGTACATCTGGTAAAGCTTCTCTAGGCAGATTGTCTAAAAGACGTCTCAGCTTAGCAACTGCAGGGACAGACATATCCAACATTTCAACCAGCTGTAAGGAGGAAACAAGAAAGTGAGACCAATTTTCAGTATTCCCTAGTGTTTCTTTTTGATGTGTCCAGATTTTATTACTAAGGTGAACATCCACAAACTGAGAAATAATTGAGTCTTTGAAAGGGAAACATTTCTATTTGCATCGCCAAACAGCCCTTTTAACAGTCAGCAAAAAGAAGTAAGAGGCATTAAGTTAACCCCATCTACCAGGACTGTCAGAACTTCAGTTTCTTTGCTTGTTCAAGACCGAACCTAAATATTATTACAGTTCTTAGTGCTTTCCTCAACCTCTTTTATTCAGTTTTAGAAAGGAAGAAAGAACAAAAACTCTCATATTCACATTGTACCAGATCCTTTTGATCCCATAAAATGTGACTAAAATAGTTATGATACTTTCTCTGACATCTCATATTTGTGCATCCCTCGGACAAAATAATTTCTATATAGCTTTTTGTTTTTGTTTAGTTTTTTTATGGTTATGGGGCAGTACCTTAAACAGACTTTTAATACTATTCTTGTTACAAATAGAACAATTTAAAGCTTACCCCTGATACATGACAATAGTCAAGTTTGTTCCTTCAGAATTATTATATTAAGGTTCATTTAAGATTTACATAGCTCCGATGCATGCATTTAAGATTTACATAGCCCCCAGCACTACTGACATGCTTGGGATTATTCAATTGTAGCACCTAGCTGCGATACCTGCGATATTGTTAAATTTCACAAGTTAAGCAGCATGAAGAAAATCAGCACTTTGGTAGAAGGCAAAAGAATGCAAAAGTGCTGCAAGAAGTACTCTCAGCAATTCATTTACTGGCACTTTTGAGTGGACTGAACCAGCCAGCATCCCAGTTTGGCGTCACTGAGTACTATATTCCTGGTAAGTGACATCTTTAGAATGAGATATAAAATTAAATTTCTGATTATTTGTGAAAAGAAAACAATACCAATTTTCACATTTTGGGGACTGTAGTGGGGCGGCTGCCTCACTCCAGGTAAAAAGGGGTTAAAACAGCCCAGCAGAGGGCTGCAACAGAAGGCAGCTGAGGGCAGAGCAGCCACAGCTGTGGCTGGGTCAATTAGGGCCCAGCTGGCCCTGATAAAAAGGGCCCAGAGGTTAGTGCAGACAAAGTCTCCCCTAGTTGTAGAGGCAGACAGGCCTGGCTATAGGGGAGTGTGACAAGCTACCTAGAGTGGAGCAGGGCTGAGGCAAGGCAAGAGGAGCTCTGGCCTGGAAACCCCCAGGCTACAGGGCCTAGGGGATGGCCCAACAAAGGGAAGTGGGGTTGCAGGGGGCAGCCCATGGCTACAGAGGCAGCAGGCCAAACCCCCCCTTGCCAGTGATGAGTGGCAATTACACTGCAGTTTGCCCCAGTGAATAGGGATAAGTGGTGACTAGCACTTGCCTAGACTGAGGCAAGGTGGGGGTTGGGGATTCCCCAGGGAGGGGAGACCCAGAGCTAGACTGTGGGGCAACACCCAAGGGTAAAGGGCACTGGGGTCCAGGGAGGGACATGGGACCGGTAGCAAGTGGGACTATGGCCTGCAGAGGGCACTCCAGAGGCTGGATGAGCGAATTCCCTGGATGACCAGCAGGAGGTGCCGCAGGACGAGTTGCTGCTTTGCTACAGGGATAAGCAAAACACTTTAGACCCTGGTGCTCCTAGTGCAAGGGTGGCCAAACTTTTTGGTCTGAGGGTCACAAATCGTGGTTCCAAAACTGTATGGAGGGACAGGTAGGAAAGGCTGTGCCTCTCCAAACAGCCTGGCCCTGCCCCCATGTGCCCATGCCCCATACTGCCCCCTCAGAACTCCTGACCCATCCAACCCCCCCGCTCCTTGTCCCCTGACTGCCCCTCCCCAGCACCCTACCCTCTATCCAACCCCAAGCTGCGTCCTGTCCCCTGACAGCCCTGACCCTTATCCACATCCCTGACACGGCCCCCAGACTTCCATGCCTATCCAACCACCCCCCTATCTCCTGACTGCCCCTCGGGACTCGCATGCCGCTCAGAGCACCAGGACTGGCAGCCACATCACTTGACCAAAGTCACTCTGCCCCACAGGCTAGAGAGCATTAGGGCAGCCCGGCAGCTCTTGCAGAGCGCTGGTGGTACAGCTAGCTGAGGCTGCAGGGGAGGGGGAAAAAGCAGAGGAGGGACGGGGAGGAGGATATCCTTGGCATCTCCCATCACCTAGTAGCTCTTTCAAGGAGCCACCTAGCATGCTGACTCCTGTTAATCCTATTTATTCTGATTGTAGCTGTACTGGGTACCTTAAAATTGGAGAACCATCTCCCTCCATTCATTTATCAGAAACCTGAGCATTTAAACTCTAGCTTTGTGAATACTAGTGATTTTCTAAGCACCCTTTAGTTAGGCATGGTGACTTATCCCCACACCTAAGTCCCTCTGTAAATCTGTCCACAGGTAACAAAGAAGGGTTAGGCCTACTTAATGTTCAAGAAAGTTGTGATTTTGTCATGAGATAGCATAGGCTTTGCTATTTCCTGGTAAATGATTTAGTCTCAAATCTTGTAACAAATTCTATGTAGCACAGGATGTTCCCACATGGAGCTCAACATGGGATCAGGATCTTGGCATATAGGATCTTTGAACTATGTCAAATAACATTTCAAACCACTTGTTTTGTAGCAAGAGGGTTTAAGGCAAGGCAGTACTCAAAAACAAAATACAAATTTACAAAATATAAACAAAACAAGTTCTAGAACAGGTGTTCTCAAACTTCATTGCACCGCGACCAGCCTTCTGACAACAAAAATCACTGCACCACAGGAGGGGGAACCTAAGCCAGAGCCCGTCCAAGCCCTGCCAAGAGAGAAAAAGCCAAAGCCCCATCTCTACAGGCCGGTGGGCCAAAGCTGAAGGGCTTCTGCCCCAGGCAGGGGGCCTGTAACCTAAGCCAGCCCTGTCTCGACCTACAGTTTGAGAACCACTATTCTAGAAGATTAAAGCAACTAACCTGTACTGCATATTTATAGAATTGTTCTGACAGCTCTCCCAATTCTTCCTCAGATTTAGTCTGGTTGGTAAATTGTTCAAGACGGTCCAACTGTTCGACCTCCGCAATGGGATATGGTTTTTCTTTCAGCAGTTGCAAGATTTGAAATCTGCAGAGGCCAGTAATTAGCAAGGTGTAATGTGGTTTAGGCCAGTTGCTGCCAACCACCTGAATTGCCAGCGCAGCAGTGCCAATTCTGAAAACATTCCAAAAATTCATGTTATTTGAAAGCATTCAGCTGAGCATTTTACCCCAACAATCAAACTAATTTATTTCCAACATTTATATTTCATCAAAAATTCATACTGCATTAAAAGAAAACAAACCAAAACCTCAAGAAAAGAAACAAATCTAACCACAACCTTATGCAACCTATTTTGCTTGTGAGACAACTCATGTAAGTAAAGTACTGAGGTGCGTAAGTGTTTGCAGGATCTGTCCCAATCACATTACTCAGGAGAGCAAGAATAAGTCATGAATAATCACCATATTCTTTAAATGACCGAGCATTCATTTTTTGCAAGTTTCAGTTGAAAAATTTTATGCTTTTCTACCTCTCCTCTAATAATCTACTATTCTCTTTCCTACCAGTACTAGTGAAAGGGGTACCAACTGGGGGACCAGGCAGGGGGCAAGGCTAGCACACAGGTGTGTGGGTGAGGGAGGCAGGGGATGAGGATGGCGGTGGCCTGGAAGGAATGAGTGTGGTGGAGAGAAGGCAGAGAATAGCGGACTCCAGTGGGGGAGTAGGAAGGGCTGTGGCAGAGAGGGAAGGGAATGAGAGAGCCTGGTAGCAGTCAGGTAGGTGGTATGTGGTTGTGAGAGGGAGGGCAGGACATACCCAGCAGAGCAGGACATGTGCCGTGGTGAGGGGGTGGGCAGGGGATGGCTGGCTGGGCAGAGGTGCATGGCAGGAGAAGAGCAGGGAAGGGATGGAGGAGCCCAAATGGGGGGGGGGGAGCTCGGCTGAGCAGGAGAAGGGCAGGGAGGATATGGGGAGCATGGGGGGGGGCGGCCAAGAGGAAGGACACGGGGGGGGGGGGCTGGCCACCTAGAGGAAGGGTAAGGAAGGACTGGGGCAGAGGGGGGATGGGGATGCCCAGCTGGGCAGGAAGTATGCGAGGGCGGGCGGCCGGCAGGGCAGGAAGGGGATGGCGGGGAGGGGGGTGCCCGGCCCGGCAAGGGGAGCGCGGCGGGGCCCGCACCGGTGCAGGGCGGGCAGCTCGTCGCCGTCGGAGGCGGGGTCGCTGGTGTCGGGGATCACCCCGATGATGGTGCTCTTCAGCGAGGTGCCCTTCAGCAGCCGGCTCCGCACCAGCTGCATGTTGCGCGGCGAGTCCACGCTGCTGCGCATGGTGGAGCCGGGCAGCAGGACCCCCTCGTGGGTGAGCAGCAGCGGCAGGCGGCCGGGGATCTGGATGGCGCTGCCGGAGGCCATGGTCGGGCGCTGCCGGGGGAGCAGGGCAAAGTCCACAGCGGCCGCTCGCCACGCTACGGGCTGCGGGCAGGGACAATCCTCAGCCGCCGGGCGCTTCGTGCTGCCCCCTGCTGGGCACGACGGCGGCTGCAGTCAATGCACAGACTGAGCCCCCCCCCCCCCCCCCCCCAGTTCCCCATAGCCCAGTGGTCATGATCCTCAGTCAACGCGGGGAGAAGCGGGACACGCATCGGAAACACACATTCAGGGAATGACACCAAGCGAATCATGTCACAATTAAATGCGCAGCAGTCAGTAAAATAACGCACACAATACGTTAGAACAATTATAAATTATACAATTAACACAATGAATGGCAATATCATAATGAATTGTGATTGTAACCGGTAATATGTAGGGTGGTGATGTCCTGAAGTCCTGGGGAGATTTCAACATGAAATGAGCCAATGTGCTAAAAAAACAAATGTTCACACAATTTTAACCACAAATTAAAAATTTAACCTCCTTTTCCACCTCGCCATCCCTGTTTGAACAAGTGTTTGATAATCCTCATTTTGAAAATGGCTCAGGGTTTCCACCAAGACTATGTGCGGACATAGCAGCCAACCAGTGTATGATGCATAAAAATGTAACAGGAGGCATTACAATTGAACCCACACAATTTACTTGAGTGTGAAGATCAAAGAAATGTTAATCAGACTAATAATCTCTAACGCATTACTTTGTATGGCTAAGAACTGAAGAATAGTTGCTACGTGTATTTTTACCTGTTTACCTATATCTTTTGTTAGAAGTTTAACAATGTGATCTAATTAGCTTGCAAACACTAAATCCTGTTCCTCTCTTATGATGCTTCATTATTACTCAATTCTATTGGAGATCAAAAAGATCTATTAACATTTAGATGGAGCTTGTGGAGTAATAATGTTATGTCCTCATTTCTCTTTGAAATGTAATTTCACACAATAAACTATCTGTCCACTGTTTTGAAAGTTTGAGTGGCTATTGCTAACTGTATTGTCCAAGAAAGGACCCACTAAGTAGAGATCAAACTGTGGGTTTGCTTTCATCAAAGCCCATTTGGTGGAGTTACCTGTGAGTGGCCAGTTTTTCTTCAACTATAAAAGAATCTTCTGGCCTGATCCTTTTGATCTCAGATCTACTTAAATGTTGACAGGGAAAGACTAAGCCCCAAGATTTTGGATTTATCCTGGAATTCTATGGAAGAATTTGAACAAACTCTATATCTGGACTGCCTAGTGGAGTATAGCCTTTTAAATAGAGTCCAGAAAGACTTTTGCAAATCATCAGCCTCATCATCTCTGCTATGAAACTGACCAAGGGCTTTACACACATTTGTATATTGATCTCTTAACCATATATAAAAATTTTTATTAATAAATCTTAGATTTAGGTAATAAGGATTGGTTGTTAGTATGTATTTTGGTGAGATCTGAAATATTCACTGAGATGGGTAATGTGGGACTGGCAGAACTTTAAGTATGGAAAATAAGGTTTTCAATAACCCCTCACTATATTAGACTTGGCTGTCTAGATAGGAGCTAAGGGCTGGATTGGCTAAAGGGGATGGTATTTGACTTCTGGTTAACCAGTGTTACAGAAACTGTTTTGCTACTGGCTTGGTGAACCTAATTATAGAATAAACCACCAGATTGGGGCATTGTCTGCCCTATTTCTTCACGTTTGCCCTGAGTTGGCATTCTCAGCATGGCCAATCCAGGAAGCATGGTCACAGACCTTGAGCCAGGAAATCAATTACACAGGCTGTCTATTGACTAATGGAGGCAGTATAGCATAGTGGACAGATCATGGAGTTGGGACTGTGGGCAGGGCCTGCCTTAGATAAAATGGTGCCCCAGGCAAACTTGTAGTTTGGCACCTCCATGGGCACTCAATCCCCCCTGACCGCCACAACTCCTCCCATCATCTCCAGGCCCCACTGCCTCCTGCGCAGTGATTAATTTGCATTAAGAGAGCGCTCTGGAACAAATTAAGCCTGGGCACCCAGCTCTGAACGTTTGTGGGGAGGAGGAGGGGAGAGTGAGGGCGGGTTGTATGTGCCTGTGTCAGCGTGCTGTCTCTTTAAAAAGAGCATTTCGAAGCCTGAACAGCAGGGCTGGTAGCTCCCACTCTGCACCCAGAGGCACCAGGACAGATATGTTTCCACTGATCCCCGCCCCAGCTCAGTGGAAACCAGGTATATAGGTTTGAGGAAGGGGACTCCCTGACATCAGCGCTCCCTTCCCTCCCCGTGCAGCAGACAGAAGGCAGGTTGCAGGTCTGAGATTGGCCGGGGCGGCTCCATGGTCGGATGGAGTGGGGAGAGGACCAGCCGTGGCTGTTACCTGGCAATGGAACAGGGCAGTGGGGGAAGAGGGACACCCCCATTTCTGAGGTGTTACCTGGCTGGTCCATCTGCCCCCCTGCAGCTTGGTCCATCCCTCCTCACCAGACACTGCCCTCGCTTGCCTAACTGCCTCTAAGCCTTACTGGTGGTGGGCAGGTCAGGTGGGTGGGAAGTACCAATATGGTACCCCACACTCTGGGGGAGGATGGGGACACAGCCCACTCACCCCAAAGGTCAGTCCTGACTATGGGGATATAGATTCTATTCCTGGCTCTACAACTGACCTACTGTGTGACTTATAAGACACTTCCCTTCTCTCTGTCTGTTTCCCTTCTCACACTTTGTCTGTCCCTTAGATACAGAAGGTTTCAGATGTTCCGTTTTAGGCCCTGACCCTCCAAGCTGCTCTCTGCATGGACGCACTCTGTGCCCACTAACGCATTGAAGTCATTCTCTCTCTGGACAGGCTTTTGAGAGGGTTGCCTACCCTTTGAGCACTCACATTGCGCTAGTAGTAAAAGCAGAATAAAAAAATGGACCCTGGTTAACAAAAGGAAATTATGTGTAGGTATTTAAATGGTGCAACAAACATGGGGAGCAACCCGGGTTTCAAAGTAAAGTGCTACTTTTTCAATTTGTTAATTGTGGGTCACCATACCTCACATCTGTCAAACTTGCAAGTAGCTTCTACTCTTGAAGTTTTCTGAGTGTTGCTGCGGCTGTCTTGGCCACCAGATGTCAGGCCAGCACCTACAATTAATGTATATTGTTTTTGTTAAAGGGGGACAAAAGGTATTATAAATATATGGTCTAACATGGGGATGGAGGTTTATACAAACAAGATATTTGTTTCAGTTAAGTGTGATGGTTCATAAGTGACTCCTGGCTCTTCTGCTTTATGATCTCTTGCTCACTCTTATTATGGACAAAATCCTGCCCTATGCTGTTAGGTGTGCAAAGGGCACAAGGAGCCTCTTTTCTTATGCAAGTAGCAGGGCAAGTGCTCAAGACAACCCTGGAATGTACTGATGACCCATGCACCACCCCTTGTGCAAAGTGAGGGCCCATAGTTTAAGCAAGTTATCAGGCTTCCCAGCAGGTGAATCTAGACAGCACTAGTTGGAGGAACACTGAACTGCTAAAAGAAGCCACAAAGTGCAATATTACACAAGTACGTCCCTTCAAATAATCCCCATGGAATCCTGACCTGGCCAACAGGAAGTCTTTTCCAAGGGATAAATGAAGCTATTTCCTTTCTCTGGAAACAAATCCCTAAAAATAAACAAGAGAAAGTAGAATAAGGCCTATGCTGTTTGTTTTTCATCAGCATTTCATTGACTTCGCAAGGCCTACTGATGGAATGTTGGGCTATGACAAGCTTTGGCCCAGACCCCAGAAAGTTCCATTAAAATGATTGGTCCAAGCTCCCAGAGCAGATTGTTGGATTGGGCCCTTGAAACGCCTCATTCAGCATGTTCTTGGCTGATGTAAAAAAATGCAATGTCAAAATGCCTGTTACCCGACCCCTTGTTAATTACTGACTTTGATGGTGTACTTTGAACTACTGCTTTTCTGTACAGAGGTAAAATTTTCTCCGTGGCAACAGAAAAGTTTATATTAACTGATGTCTTACAAATCTGCTGCAATAGCCACAGTGCAAACTAACATGGTTAGCCACTTAGTTTATTAACATCTTCTTAGCAATCTTGCATTCAATTTGAAAATGCCAAATTAACAGGATATATTTAAATACATAGAAGAGATTCCTCTGACCGAGTAGGATGTTCTTGCTCATAAGAATACATCTCTTCCCCAGCCCCCACCTCAAACACTTCAGCTGGGTTGTGGACAGGGCTGGATTTAGGGGCAGGCGACCCAGGCGATGTCCTGGGGTGCTAGGCTTGAGGGGACGCTGGCCAAAGGGTGCTGTAGAAAAAATAAGGTATTCAAAAGTTTAATAAATGGAAGGTGTGTGTGCGCAAAATACACTGTCTGCCTGGGGCACCATTTGGTCTCGGGCCGGCACAGGCTGTGGGGTTTTGTCTGGGACAAGGAGGGAGGGTTTTCAAACCTGCTGGTAAGCCCACTAAGCATCTTCTTCAGAAAAGAAGCATTCGTAGATGCTATTTGCCTACTTAAATGTACTGTGCAATGTGATATTTAAAAAACATGAATGTCAAAGTGCAAATTACACATCAGCATGAGAAACACTGAACTTTCTGGTATTAAACATAAGCATGTAAACATATGCTTGAAATTCAGAGGGGGAAGGACTGGGTTCATGTAAATGTTTAAGCTTCCATAATTATGTTTGTTTGGAACATGAACACAATCTAAACCTAAAGGTTAAACATTTGCTAGTGCATATTCATTTAAATGGTTTCTGAGCCTCAGATAAAAATTTTGCACCATTACCGCATTAAAGAAAGCACATCTATTTATAGTTATGCCTATCCTTCCCCTCCATCCATTTTTTTTCTCTTCCTGACAGATGGTTAGTTCCTAAGGTCAGCTAGGCATAGTTCCTCACTTAATTTTTGGGCTCTATCAATTCTTTCAAGGAGAAATAAATTCTAATTATTGACATAAAAGACTCTGCTTTGCTGATCTGTCTTGAACAGCTCTTCAGGGCTGGGGCTGTCTCTTACTACATGTTTGTACAGGGGTCAGCACTGTTATGGGGAGCCCTGGGGCACATTTTGGAACTGTGGGACCACTGTGCCCCTAAACTCTCTCCAGCCTGGGCTATCTCTCACAACATCTTGCTAGTGACCAACAGTAAACCCCTCTAGGTGCTATTATCACTCAGCACAACCACATGGGGAGACCACATACTCAGCCAGATTGATGAATGCTCCCAGAGTCACTCATGAATCACACAGGGAAAAGCACCAGAGCCAAATCTCCCCAGCTCCCAGCCCTGTGCCTCAGAAATACACCATCTTGTCCTACTCAAGACAAGCAGTGCAAATTTATTAATTGATTCACCACTTCATCAATGGAAAGTGGATATAAACCAGCCTTTGTAACCTGGGCCAATTACCAAACACTTCAGGCAAACTCACTGGTAAAGATAAACAGGTAAACATATTTATTGACTGCAAAAGATAGATCTTAATTGATTGGTAACTAACTCTGACCTTTTGCCTAACAAAATATAACCACACAGTCTAAACTCTCAACCCTATTAGACTGGGCAACATCTAGATTAAGCAGTTCTTCTCACCCACTGGATATTGCAGTCTTTAATATACAGGTTTGTCCTTGGGCCGGCCTCCTCTGTTGGAGTCTTTAGTCTTCTTCTCGGTTGCTTGCAGCATAGGTGGAGAAAGAGGAAAGTCCAAGCCTGGGGCCCGTGTTCTACTTTATACCCTCAGTCCCATGTGCTCCAGGCATGTCGGGGGGGGGGGGGAGGGGTATGTCTCCAAGCTGAGTCTCCAGGCAAGGTTGAGCAATTCCCTTGGTGTGGCCTCATGTAGGTGAGTTATTGAATTGTAGCTCCCTTGCAGGACAATGGCTGTTGAGGGGTTGTTTGATACCCCACTCAGGCACTGGTTACTTTCCTTACTGTTGCCTCGCGGGAGCTAATATCTGGTTGATTCCCCAACTTACAGCATGTGACAACCATACAACACAATTCTCAACTTCATGTGCATTAACGATATACATATATGGCTAGAGAAATGACTTTCAGCAGATTATAACTTTTTTACAATTACATACAGATGAGGAATATGGGGGTTACAAGATGCTCCCCCAAGGTATAGTATGTCACAAGCCCAATGGGGCTTGAGTCATGACAGATCTGTCACAGGATGGCCAGCCCTTTACCAGGGAGTTTGGCTCAGCCTTGCCTGTGATGTAGCAGTTATCCTCCAGCTGATCCTGATCTGGTGACTTAATTATAACTAGATCTCATCTGTGAAAGGGTCAAAGAGAACTACACAGGAAAAAGAGAAGACTCACTTGAGTCCTACATGAGAAAAAATCTTCTCTTGGGGAAAGGTCTGATGAAAGTAGCCTGAAAAGGGACTACAAGGAGCATCATGGGTGGCTGGTGACCCAGCCATTGGGGGCAACTAGCCCCCAACCCCTCCCCTTTTACCCAAGGCCCCGCTCCTCTCCATCTGCCCCCCCCCATCCACAGGAGCCCAGAGCACCGACACCGCAGCCCCCAGCACCAGGTGGCCAGCCCTGGTGCATTGGGCAGCAGTGCTCCCAGCACACCGGAGGGCCCGACTAGCCCTGGAGATCTGGGCAGTGTGGCCTCAGCACCAATTGCCCTTCCCAAGGCAGAGCACTGGGAACCACAGGAGGGGGCCTGGCCTGAGGGTGGAGCATGGGCAAGGCCATGCTGGGCTGTCTGAGAAGGCACAGCCTACCCCTGCTTACGATACCCGTCGCCCATGAGGAGCATGTTGAGCTTCTGTGGGAAGTTCTGAAGTAGGACCTATAAGAAGTTGATACATCCATACAAGAAGCTGCTGGAGGTGCTGGAGAGGAAAAAAAGGGGAAATCTACTGGAAAAGAGGGCCTCCAAGGAAAGCCCTGAAATGTAGTCCTTGGCTTAAGGAAAACAGAACTCCTCCAGGCCTGGGACTAGGGGTGAAGAGTAGGGAACTGTAAAGCAGCCCAAGGGGGCAGAAGACTCATTTGTTGGATGTTCACATGGAATTTGCTAGACTTTTGTTACCCTAGGCTGAACTAGAAGGCAACCTGACCAGAAAATTAGGCCACAGAAGATGTAAATAAACCATGAAGGGCTAAAGATGATATCAGTAGGGGGCGGTAGCAAAGAAAACCCCTGCAATGTCATGCTATAGCAGTGAGTGGAACCACATGCAAGACCTCTAGATGTTCTCATAATACAAACAATAAATAATGAGATGTCTGCTTAACCTCTTTGAGTTTCTGCCTCCCTAAACTTCTTTAGTGGCTGGCAATTACATCACTCAGTAACGGAAGAATCAGTCCCTCACAATAAGATGTCAAAGGGATTCCTCAATTAGCTCCATAGTTTCATAGAACAGCATTCTTCAAAGTTTTTGCTCTGTGGTTGCCGATCCATGGTTTATGAGCTGGTTAGCAAGGCCATAGCTTTTGTCTGTAAAGTTCCCCCTCCCCTGACACCCACTTCCACTCGGAAGCATACAAGAAACTAGCCAGCTTAGAGATTTATTTTATTTCTTTTAAAAATTAACTTCTTTACTCCACTACGCTGTCCACTTTACTTCAAAGTGCATGCTCAGCTCCTCTGAAAACCAGAGCTTGAGTGTTTCATGCTGTCCACTCAAAATTAAGATATAATAAATACTTCTGAAAATTTGGACTGAAGACTTGCTCAAGTCAGACAGAGGGTCAGAGCCAGGAAGAGAACCCAGAAATCCTAATTCTTAGTCATCTGCTCTGATTCCTACCTCCAACTATTTATCTTACATAGTACCCCTAATATTACTTATAGCATTCTTGATTATACCAGATTCATAAAACTGCCTAGACTTGAATGTAAATACTTGCATGGGTAAGGTAAATAGGATGTATATTTTCTGTGGCTCTATAGAAATCTTCACAAACTTCACATTGACTTTTATAAGAGACACATTTAAGTGCTTTATCTAGAATTGCACAGAACTGTCCAATCTAACCTTTAGACTAATTACACTCAGAAATTGTTGCAATACTGCCATACATAAAAACATTTGCCACAAGAACTTTGTCCTTTGGACAGAAGCTCCTTAAACAGGACAAGCCAAACTCTTTTAACTCACATGGTAGGGTAAGCTTCACTTTTTTTGTGTGTGCACTATAAATACAGACTTTGAATGAATGTGAGATTATTCTGCAATAAACTGCATGTTATATATGATAATATAATCATATCAAACTATTTTTTTTCCTGATTCATGTTCCATTCAGTTTTAATATGCAGACATAGATTCATGACTTACCTTTTACATTAGCTTTCTGACCGTTAACTTTATATTATAAGTAAAAACGTCAATGAAAACAAATCATACACTGTGCAATGCTTCCACCTTATTTCTTTTGAATTGCAACCTCTAACTATTTTGTATCCATTGATACTCTTAGTAATTAATTCTTCTCATTAGTAGAGAGGATGATGAGACAAATATTTTATATGCAGTAATGTATACTATCAGATATTGGACTGTGGTAGATTTAATGGAGTATGTCTTTTGAAATGATAATTACAGCTGATAGGTTTATTTTACTTTTTTAAATAAGTGTATGTCTTACTTTAGGACATATGACTTTATAGTGTTGAAATATCTTTTGAGAAAAGTGCAGGCTTTGGTGAAGACCTACAAAGGTACTGGGGCTACAGAGCTGTAGCCTAGGAATAGGCAGAGGCAGCTGGTCCTAACCCCTTGCCAATGATGAGTGGCCATTACAAACTGCAGTCTGCCCCAGTGAAAGGGAGCTGGATGAAAATTGGCAGTAGCTACTGAGGCAAGGTGGGCATAGAGGACTGGGGGTTCTCCTGAGAGGGGAGACCCAGAGTGTAGGGATATTGCAGGGGCGGAACACCAGGATAAAGGTCACTGCAGTCTGGAGGGACACTGGGCCAGTGCCAGGCGAGACACCGGCCTGCTGGGGAGGCTCTATGCTTTGGAAAAAGGCTAAATTCCCAGATGACCAGCAGGAGGCACTGCACCAGTGAGTCTTGACCATGCTACAGTTCCTCACCAAAGGTTCTTACGCAAACTAAGGGTACGTCTTCACTACAGCAGTAGGTCGATTTCCCTTAAGTCGATTTTCTAAAGTAGACTTTATAAAGTCGACTTAGTGCGTCCCCACAAAGCACAGCAGGTTGACAGTGTCTGTCCTAGAACTTTTGCAAGGGTTGACATAGCCAGCATTGCACTGTGGGTAGATATCCCACAGTGCCGGGAGTCCCCAGCAGGCACCACCTTTCGGGGCAGCCAGGCACGCTCCCCAGGGGACCAGCCCCCCACCCGAGCAGCTCCGTGGCCCCCGTGCCCGCCCGAGCAGCCCTGCGCCAGCTCCCCCCCCCACCTGAGCAGCTCCGCGGACCCCCCCGTGCCCACCCAAGCAGCTCTGCGCCGGCTCCCCCCTCCCCGCTCGGGCGGGCTGGGGAAGCCGGCACGGAGCTGCTCGGGAGGGCGGGGGGGGTGTCCGCGGAGCTGCTCGGGTGGGGGGAGCCGGCGTGGGGCTGCTCGGGCAGGGGAGGGGGGTGTCCACGGACCTGCTCGGGCGGGCACGGGGGGGTCTGCGGAGCTGCTCGGGCGGGCGGAGGGGGGTTCCGCGGAGCTGCTCGGGCGGGGGGAGCCGGCGTGGGGCTGCTCGGGCGGGGGGGGGTGTCCACGGACCTGCTCGGGCGGGCACGGGGGGTCCGCGGAGCTGCTCGGACGGGGGGAGCCAGCGCGGGGCTGCTCGGGCGGGCGGGGGGGGTCCGGCGCGGGGCTGCTCGGGTGGGGGGAGCCGGCGCAGAGCTGCTCGGGCGGGCACGGGGGTCCGCGGAGCTGCTCGGAAGGTCAGAGGCTTAAAGTCACATGCATCCTCACTAGCTCACAATCGACCCAGAGAGAGGTCGATTTCAGCTACTCCTCTCGTTAGGGAGGAGTACAGAAGTCGATTTTAAGGTTTCTTTAAATCGACTTTAAGGGCATGCACGTGAGGATGGGTACAGGCTTAAATCGACTTTAACTTGCTAAAGTCGACGTTAAGCCCTAGTGGGGACCAGACCTAAGAGGGAAGGTCCTTTCATGGACCAGTAACTGGCTAAAAGACAGGTAATAAAGAGTAGGAATAAATGGCCAGTTTTCAGAAATTGGGAGTGGTAAATAGTGGGGTAAAGGAACAAAGGAACAAAGCTGAATAGTCTGGTCATCAGATTATTTATCTCAATATAGAGAGACTTCAATTTTTCCAAATGTGGCAGAAGTTTCACGTATTTCTCAGCATCTTGACATATACAACCAAGGCCCCACAAATCATAAGAATATCATCAAACAGGAGATTTTGAATGTCAAGTTATTCAATGCATGCATCATAAAATAACTGCACTGAATTCTAAACATCATCTGTCTGAATCTCTCTTACACTGGACAGTTGCATTGGAAATGTAAAAAGCCATTTTTTACATGTTCTCTCTGTATTAAATACCCGCAATCATTCCTCTGTCCTCATCCAAAGGATCTCTGGGGTTTTTTTTCTATATCTAGCTTGACTGAAATACTGCCAGTTGGTTGTGTAAACTCAGTATGTGGAATACACACCAAGAATTGCTGGCAGCCCATTCCTGACAAAAAGATTGAGTCCAAGACCTTACAGAGATTTCAGTTGCGTGTGTAACTGCATTGTGCAATATTCTAGGAATATTTTCTAGTGAATCTGATTTCAATCTCTCCATTCAAATATGAAAGAGGGGTCATAGTGAAAAGGGGAGAGTAAGAATTGGCAGCCCAACAAGAAAAAGTTTAGTCTGACCAGATACGAAACTGGGGCCCACGTAGAGTGACCAGATTTTATAAGGACTGTCCCAATTTTGGGGTCTTTTTCTTATAGAGGCTCCTATTACCCCCTACCCACATCCCGATTTTTCACAATTGCTGCCTGGTCACCCTAGGCCCACAGGAATGCACAGGAGAGGTGTGTGTGGCATCTTCAGCCCTAAGGCCTGGATGGATGCATAGAACGTGCCCCTCCAAAGCCATAATATGATTATTCGTGTGCATGTGCCAGCTGGGGCCTGGAAGTGGATAGAGGAAGAAGTTCAGAACACATCCCAAGAGGAGGAACAGCAAGGATGCACTGCCCACCCAATCTTGAATCTGATTTTTATGTGAAAATTTTAACACTAGAAATACATTACAAAAATCTGACTCAAACTTACTTCTTTGGAGGACACAGGTAATTCCCATGGAAAATCAGCATAGCGCCATTTCTTTACACCCATCTGGCCCTAAAAGTTGCTGTTCTGCATCCTACCAGATCAGCTTTTGTTTAGGAAACTGCTGATGGGAGATAAGTGTTTCTTAAGTACAGTTTAACTGAATGAAAAAGCTGTGGTAGTGGAAAAGGCTTCAGGCTCACTTACCTTTGCGGTGTTTCTGTAATGCTTGTTTTTCTTTTCTTCTCCATTTTAGAAAAGAAAACGAGTTGTGGTACCAACAGAAAATGCCAAGTAAGAAGAGTAAATGTTTTTCTTCCCCTAAAAATAATTCAGCCAAAGAGAAAAACATAGAAAATAATGGAATTACTGGCCTCACTTATGTAAGTAACAATTTATTGAATTAAACCACATTACTGCCATGTATAGTGGCCCAAATGCTATTATTCTCTCACCTTCTGACGGCACTACCAAAGGAGATTTCAGAGCCACTTTTCACTAGCAGGAACATTTCTCTTCTACACAAATCATATGAAGATTTTCTTGCCTGCACAGTAAATATGGTAAATCATAGTCTAAAATAGTTACAGTTTGTGACTTTTAAGAAAGTTCACAGTTGAGATAGGAAAACAAGCGTAGGGCCTAATCTTGCATCCCACACTCAGGCAAAGCTCCTGATTGATTGTCTTGGTAAAGACTACAGGATGGGTCCATTTTAAGTGCTTAATATTGTACCATTAAAAAGCATTTGTACAGCTGATCCTATAGCTTACTTCCCCCACTGAATGCTTGTTTTCTTCATGACTGGCTACTAAAAGACACCAAGGGGAAGGATGTGTTCCCTGCTCCCACCCCAGACAAGGATGGAATTCCCATGCTGTCAGATCTCACAGGGACTGAAAAAGAAATACCTTTCTGCTTTTTCTAAGTGTCGACTCGGCTCTGAAAAGGATTCAATATAGGTATGGCTAGCTCCAGCACTATGATCCCCAAGAGAATCCTGCACTGGAGGGGAGCCTTGTTGCTGGGCTACAAAGAGGGTCTGTAGTGGAGTTAATTTGCTCTTTTTGCATAAAAAGGTTAAGCATTCTTGATGGACACCTTCCAGCTTTTGCTTCAGGTAGAAGGTTTGGAGTGACATTTCCTTAACAGAATGGGGGAAGGAATGTTGGTTCCAGAAGGTTCCTTGCAGGTTGCAAGTGGCAGTTGGACCGAGCCGTTGGAGAGTGAGAGGTCTGTGTAATAGTAATGACAGGCAGAATTTCTCTCAGTGTGGAGAGAAACAGATGATGAAGAAAATGAGCTGAAGGAGAGAGTACCAGAGAAAACATAAAGAAGAGATTCAAGACACAAAAGTGGAAGGGAAGGAACAAGAAAGAGCCCAAGGAAACAGATAAGTGCCTCGTGTTGCACTGGCTAGGGACGTCCAACTTGGCCCTAATTTTTCTGAGCCCTTACATTTCCTACTGACATCAGCTGGAGTTGTGGGTTTTCAGTGCTTGAGCCCTTTGGTGGCTAAAGGGAACAAGAATTCCTTAATAACTGTAGTGCTAACCCAGAAAGGAAAGTGTTACAAGGCTAGGGGGTAGCTAGCTGGAGGGAATGGAAAGCTTGTCGTGTAGGACACACAAGTCTTTTATTAGTTTTACTTTAAAATTTTCCCATTTAGCAACTCCCATTTAAACAATGTTTTTCCTAACAGAGGAGGCCTCTGCTCTTGCTAGTTTACATGCGACTTGAGAGCAGACTAAGAAGACGACTGGGGCTAGAGACTAAAGAGGGAATAAAAAGAAGCCACTAGTGTTCCACCTACTCTGATTCATAGATTCCAACAGTCAAGGCAGGAAGGGGTGCCTGGCTAGGGATGAGCAGTCTTGACACTAGATTTCCAAAGGACATCCTTTGTGCCCCTAATATAAGGCTCCCTGTAAAAGATATAATGAAATAGGAGGTGGAGCAAAGAGGAGACAACCTGTGTAACAATAATAATAATAATTTTATTATGCTCCATTAAATTATCATGATTGCTTATGACACCAAGGAGCTATTCCAACAGCCAGGGATTGCTGTGGTCATGCCCCTTTTCTCCTGGTTACACCTCTCCTCTGGGCACAGGAAGGTGGGAGCTACTATAATGACTAGGTGACACCCTAGGACACCTCCTATACAGGAGGAGTCCTCCAGTAGCTGGCTCAGGGCAGTGTCACATTAGTGATACAGCATAGAGTAGCGTCAGTGTAGGATTGGATCTGGCTTTATATATTCCCTTAGTGAATCCTCATTTAACTAATGCAGGGGCAGGCAACCTATGGCACGCGAGCTGATTTTCAGTGGCACTCATAGTGCCCAGGACCTAGCCACCAGTTTAGGGGTTCTGCATTTTAATTTAATTTTAAATGAAGCTTCTTAAACATTTTAAAAACCTTATTTACTTTATATATAACAATAGTTTAGTTAGATATTACAGACGTATAGAAATAGACCTTCTAAAAACGTTAAAATGTACTACTGGCACACAGAACCTTCAATGAGATTGAATAAATGAAGACTCAGCACACCACTTCTGAAAGGCTGCCAACCTCTGAACTAATGCTTTTTAACCCATACCTAACCATGTTTTCAAAATCCTTCAGTATATTTTCTTTGGATCTCTTCATCTTATTAATATCCTTGTGGTAATTCAGATGCAGCTTTATTTGTGCTGTATTTGCCTTTTCTCATATGAAACACCTCCTCTGATACCTCCTCTGCTTTCTCTGCAACTGTATTTCACTGTAGAGTAACATTCAATTTACTGGCTATTATTTTGCCCAAATCTTTGTCTGAAGAATTGCTGTCTAACTAGCATTCTTCCATATTAATTATTGCACAGGCATTTTATTCTTAGGTATATATAAAAAAGTGGCCCAATCCCAAGAGGTGTTTCTCCCTTATAAACACCTGCAATTCCCACTGTGGTGCACAGTACTTGCAGATAATTAGCATGTGCTCAGCACTTCTCAGGATTTTCACCTTAGCATTTGCTTTTACTGACCCTATTACTTGTGTCTACTTCAGTAACTTTTTTAGCCCAACTTATATATTTTCTTTGTCTTACATTGTTTGCCTCTCCTACTCATGTTGTATCATCTCATAGGATTTCTGTTAGAATATTAAAGTATTATACATAAAAAAACAATGGCAGATATAGACACATTTTTGTTCATTGCACAACAGTTAAAACAACTCTGCAGCTGCTGTCTTTTTATTAACAGGACAAATTGCCTTGTGCCAGGCAGTGTACTTCTGAATGCAGACATGGTACTTCAGTATCTTAGGCAAACGTTTTTTATGGCTGTTTAGAAAAGTTCCTTGGAGCGTTATTTAAATATTGCATTTACTCAGGCTTAACAAACAACAAAAAGTCTCAAAGACCACCTGGTATATCAGATATTATTAAGTGTGCAGTACAAACCTGGGAAATTTCTTGTAATTTACATATAACTGCCCAATTATGTACATTATAATGTGTGAATTCTCAACTCAGAATGTGCTGTACAGGTTGAAATTCATGGTTGTGATGTCATAGTTTAAGCCCAGAAAGGACCACCAGATAATTGAGGATGACCTCCTATATATCACAGAGAAGGGAAGGGGCACATTTCACCAAAATTGGAAATCTGAGTGAAATAACTTGAGTTAAAATAGCTTTTTCTCCAATGACATTGAATATGGCAAGTTATTTCACCAACATTATTGAATATATACAGGGTAACCACATATTTCAGGCCTCGTGCAGGAAGACAAATGGAGATGCATCTTACATTACAGCCTTATGTAACATCAATATTAAGGTCTTCCCGAAATGACAAGATCCTCCAGCAAAGAGAGAGGATGTTGTGTCTGCTAATTCTAACATTAAAAACAAGAATTCCCCGTCCCTATATCACCAGTCCTGGGATGAATATTTACACAATGCATATATGTGAGATTTATACAAATATTCATTGTGTATGTATTTATATAAATACACGTAAAAGAACTTTTGTAGGGCACATGCCCTGAATCATTTTCTGATGGCTAACGAAGATTAAAATTTATTTTCCAGGAGGCCCTAGCTACCCCCACCCACCTAAATAATCTAGCATTTACTTCACGTGTATTTGAGTAGAGATTATTTTTTCTGTTGCTGCAAAAGGACAGTTTTCCCCAAAATTTATCACAAATATAATGTTACAAAATTATCATTTCCTATTTTAATGGTAACGTATACTACATTAGTGAAAACTCATATTTTACATAATCGAGCATAATACAATTTCACTGTAAGACTAAAATCTCCAACATCATTATATTATCACATGTGCTTTGTTTATCACATAAGTATATTATGATCTATATTGCTGATAGAGTCCTGGAGCTGTCCATTAGCAGTTCATATTACAACTGTCTTTCAAAAATATATCTTTACATCTTTTTAGAAGACTCACTATATATAGTACTTTTTATATCTACCTAAAAGAAAAAATAGGAAAAGAAATGGTAAAATGAAACCTTTAGAGATTTGACCAAAGGAAACTGACATGAGACAGGTTTTGCAGTTGAATTGCAAAGAGTACCATTTTAAAAATTCATGAAAAGTATAGCAACTTGATTTCTCAGCAGCTTCAATTTTATTGTTAAGTCAGTTGAGTATTTTAAATCAGAATAGTTGTATTGGGCAAATTATCTTCAGTTGACGTGACTGCAGTAAGTTTATTTTAAAAATTGCAAATAATGGGAATTATTTTGCCCAGTATCCCTCTAAGCATTTACAGGAGCAAAAATGTAACAAGAAATAAAAGGTTATATAGGGCTTGAATGTCTGAGTGATATAGACAGTAATCAGTCTTTTTCATTTTTTTTCAGAAAGATATGCCTTTTTCAGCATTTTATTAGAAGGTTGCTAGAAAACGTCCTATTTGCAAATCTCAGTCCTCATTCACCAAAGAGTTCATTTTTTTAAGTTGTGTGTTCAGTGTTCAGCATATTGTGTCAAACACTTTGTTCATAAATTCCTACAAGGTATAATCTGCTTCCTGGGAAATATAATGGCTACGGGGTTTCAGATGCACTTTATTGCCTTAAATTAGAAAGAAAAGGGAGACAGGACATATTTACAAAAGAGATTCTGTCTATAATGGCCATAAAACTGTGCTAGCACTTACCACCTTCCTAGTGAACTGTGCATAAACATTTTTTGGGTGAAAATAGTCTAATCAAAATGTCCATGCCCATTGTATGCAGGACCATAGGGACCATGCAAACAAATGAAATGACACAAACAGGTTTAAAAAAAAATAATGGAAGAAATAATGGAAACAAGCAAGATGCCTGTTTCCATCTCAGCATTTATACATGTTCTAGAGATGGCTGATGTCAGTTTCACATATATAAATAAAGACTAACTCCTGTGAAGACAATGGGATAAGACTGGTGCAAAAATGGAGTGAGGGAAATCAGAATCTGGCTCCTGCTCAGATAAATCTCTCTGCTCAGGGTAATTATAGTTTCCATCAATGTACTATCAAACGGATTATTTTCATTACATGGAGGCAAGATATCAAATGGGTGTATGGTCCTAATAGCATCACTATTGGGCCTATGTTTGTCTAATATTTTATAAACAATTTGGAATAAATGAATTATAAATGGATCAAATATGCAGATATCACAAAATGTCTGGAGGAGGATCTGCAAACATGCTCTTAGAAAGAATTACAGAATGATCCAGAGAGAATTAGCGAACTGGACGTAAATAGGTGGGAATGAGTTTACTTTGAAAAATGTATCGTGAGCATGGGGGGGGGAGTATAGCATTCAGAAGTATAAAATGTAGATTGATTGTTAAGACATCTTAAATACAGAGATGGGTAAAGGCAAAAAATGCAACATGAATTTACAGATGCTTCACTGGGGGGAAAAAAAGCAAAGCTATTCTGGGGTATATACACACTTCATCTCTTAATATAGCTTTAGTACTTTCAGACTCAGTCTGTTTACAGTTTGAAATGCTTCACTAGAAAAAGACTGAAGAGAAACTCCATAGAAAGGCTACAAAAATAACAACAGGATTAGGCAGTATAATATACAAAAACAGACTAAGGGCTCAATCCTAGCATCCTTAATGTAGAAATAAAAACTTCTTTTGACTTCAGTGGGGTTTGGATAAGACCCCAAATTGCCAAGAGAGGTTACTGAGGCAACAGCATTAGAGATGTTAACCATAAACTTGATTAAACTCATAAGCCAATATTGTTAAGTACAGGTACCTAAAACTTAGGACCTATATCCTTATTAGGTACCAAAAATAAGTGACCTGATTTTGAGAGATGCTGAGCTGCAGATATTCAGTGTATTGTGGTTTAAGGGGGTTTGTCTGTAAATCAGAAGGCAAAGGCAAAAGGCTTTGGACAGTTTGTAGGTTTTTATAGTTTTGGTTACCGAGTTACTGTGGTGATGGGAGCATTATAAATGAGGAGAGAGAGAGTATGTGTATTTCTACATGTGTGCAAGGGAATGAAATAGATGACTATGGAGATCTTTTCCAGCCTTTCACCAATGATAAGATATTGTTGTGGTTTGAAAATGGTTATGGGCTTTACCACATATTTTAAAATGTTACTTAAAAGTAATTAATGCTAATATGCTCTATTTTTTAAATTTTACTTCAAAGAGAAATCTGACTGAGCACAAGGAACCTTGGTACCTGCAAACTAGCACAATGGTTACTTCAGCACCATATCTGCTACCTTCTCTAGATATACAAGACGATGAAAGGACCTTTCACCAGAAATATGAACCTAGTTTAAAAACAATGATTCCCGTCCGCCGCAAAGCAAAGCAAGTCACATTTATTTATAATTGAAATATAATATATAGAAAGAAAACTAGCATGACTAACAATGCTATTAAGCTAGCATTTACTTCAAATGTATTTTAGTGGTTGAAATTGCATTAACTTTTTTTTAATGAACTACTAACAGTGTCTCACTTATATTTAATTGGTTAATTGAGTTAATACATTGCCAAGAAAAATTTTAGGCATAATCTGAGCTGAGCTAAACTGACAGAATCTGACATTTCAGCATTGTTGAAAGCTAGCATAAGTGACTACTCCGTTGCTCTGTGTATACCCTGTAGTATTATCTGAAGAGGATGCTGATTAAATGCAGCAAATGCCAGGTGACTTCAAGTAACAAAGCTGGTTTTTTAGCTCAGAAGCTGAGCACACAGCATGCTTTGGAAGCTACAGACTAGATTCTCACCCCATCAGTGTGACCTTACCTTATCATTAATTAATAAGTGGTGTATTCATACTATCACTCCACTAAATGCATGATGGTCTCTACCTAACAGTATCAAAAGGTCTTTTTAAGGCCCAGAAAGGCTCAGAAAACATAATTTTCTACAGTTAACATTTGTAAGGTCAGTGAGACAACTGTGAAATTAACTTGAATACTGTATTAGTAGCTTGTATTTTCCACCTAGATCTGCTGTTAACCCAATGGATAATGCAGGACTGTTCTCATTTGCTACATATTCTTGGCTTTCATCTTTAATGATCAAAGGATACAGACACAATATCAACATAGATACCGTACCTCCATTATCATATCATGATAGTTCAGAGCCAAATGCAAAAAGGTAGGACTATTTCAATTTCAATATAATTATTGTAAGACTCTTCCTCATGTAGTATTCTTTATTGAGTCATGATTTGAGACTTCCAGGGGGAACTAGATATAACATTTAATAGCAATTCTAGCTGCATGTTTTGCATGTTTCCTACTGTTTGATTCAGTACAGGATCCTTAAGGATAAAACAATAAAAAAGAGGAGGAAGAGAAAGGAAAAGAAGAAAACAGGTTGCTGGGATTTTATACCTGCCTCTGATACTTCCACTGCATGTATCTGACAAAGTGGGTACTAGCCCACAAAAGCTTATGCTTCAATACTTTCGTTAGTCTTTAAGATGCCACAGGACTCTTTGTCGTTGTTGGGATTGTCTTTTTAAAAAAAGATACAGAAGAAGGCACAAAGAAACAAAACTTCTTGAGTTTTCTCTTTCCTTTATTGCTTTTCCATTTATTCTTTCTTCCCATATTTATTGAAGGATTCCACATTGCAAGAAGCTGAGGTAAGGGGCAGCTCCCCACAAGGAAGACCCAGGTGTGTTGAAATCAAGAACTCCCTCCAAAATTTCAGCCTTTTGTATGGCTTCTTCAGCTATGGCACTACAGTACCTGGTCCAAAGCCCACTGAAGTCCATTAATGGAATTTGAAACGGACCTGAAGGGCTCAATCCTGACAGGTGTTGAACATTCTGGCTGAACTCTAGCAATGCACATAAGTATATTCACTTTAAACACGTTTAAATGTGTTGCTGGATCAAGACCAGAATGTCAGCATCATACAGTATTGAACCTAAATGTATTTGTGACAGTGCTGTTCCTGGTGGGATCCAACTGTGAGTGTCAGATCAGGACAGATTGCTTCCAAAGGGGCAACTACAGCCCAAAGCTGGGGTTTTTCCACACTAAGGCCAACCAAACCAGCTAAACAGAAAAGACTTTGGTTTCACCCCACTGGCTAACCACAAGTCACACAAGCAATCCCCTTAAGACACTCCAGATTCCCAGTATCACCACCAGCAGCCACCTGTCCTGGGGACCAATGGTTATGAAAACCAATCCCCCAAATAGAGAAAACGGTTCTCCCCAATTCCAAGGAATCAGGCCCCAGACCCAGGTCAATATACAAATCAGATCTTCCCACAAATCATGCTGTTGCCAATCCTTTAGAATCTAAAATCTAAAGGTTTATTATACAAGGAAAAAGGTATAGGTGAGGGTTAAGAATGGCTAAAAGAAATCAATTACATGCAGTAATGGCACATCTCTTGGTTTAGGCTTGCAGCAAAGGTAGAATAAACTGCAGGTTCAAATCAAAGTCTTAGAATGCACCCCATTTAGGGATGGGTCAGCACCTTAGTTCAGAGTTCCCTGAGAAGCAAAGTTCCATCCAAAGCTGGAAACAAGGCAGGCTGAAGACTGGAGGTAAAAGACAAAATGGAGAATGTTCTTCCAGGCTGTAGTGGGCCCCGGTGGGCCCCCTCCGATCTGGAGGACGCTCCGGCCGGGGAACCAAGATGGCCGACGGAGCCGAGATGGCCCCGCCCCCTACCCCGGAAGTGCAACCAGGGCCCCGGAAGCACAAAAGGCGGGGCCGGCCACCAAGAGGGGGTCGGCCCGGCAGGAGGAGGAGAGGGTCGGCCCGACTACTGGGCGCGGAGAGAGCCAGCTGAGAGGAGCCCCGGCCCCAAACCCGCGGCCGAGACAGACTGGCCCGGCGTCCCCGCGGCCACATACCCCGTGGCCGACGAGGACGGTCCCGAGGCCCCGGCGGCCGCGTCTCCCACCGCAGGGGGTGATTGGCCCGGGAGCCCAACGACCACCAACCCCCCGGGATCCAGCAGCGAACTCGACGGGGCGACCGCAGAGCTCCCCGCAACCCCGGACGACTGGCCGGGGGTCCCAGCTGCCACATACCCGGAGGAGCAAGGCATGGACTGGACCCCCGAGGAAGCAGGACCCTGCTGAGGATCCGGGACCTGTAAGTAGCCTCGCGACGGGGTGCCCTGGCAGTCTGAGAGAGAGACTGTAGATACTGGCTGCTGGGACAAGACAAGCCTCAGCTAAAGCCATTCTGAGAGAGAGAGAGACTGTAGATACTGGCTGCTGGGGCAAGACAAGCCTCAGCTAAGCCATTCTGAGAGAGAGACTGTATACACTGGCTGCTGGGACAAGACAAGCCTCAGCTAAAGCCAGTCAAAGAGAGAGACTGTATCTACTGGCTGCTGGGACAAGACAAGCCTCAGCTAAAGCCAGTCAGAGAGAGAGAGACTGTATCTACTGGCTACTGGGGCAAGACAAGCCTCAGCTAAGCCATTCTGAGAGAGAGACTGTATACACTGGCTGCTGGGACAAGACAAGCCTCAGCTAAAGCCAGTCAGAGAGAGAGAGACTGTATCTACTGGCTGCTGGGACAAGACAAGCCTCAGCTAAGCCATTCTGAGAGAGAGACTGTATACACTGGCTGCTGGGACCAGACAAGCCTCAGCTAAAGCCAGTCGGAGAGAGAGAGAGACTGTATCTACTGGCTGCTGGGACAAGACAAGCCTCAGCTAAGCCATTCTGAGAGCGGGACTGTATACACTGGCTGCTGGGACGAGACAAGCCTCAGCACAGCCAGCCTAAGAGAGAGACTGTATATACTGGCTGCTGGGGGGAGGATAAGCCTCAGCTGAAGCCAACCTCAGGAAGACGGGGCACGTGCGGGCTATCGGGACCGGAAGGAAGCCCAGATCAACAACCCCCTGAGAACGACGTGGAGATCACCCGGTAGGGGGCGCTCCCGGCGCTGGGAAACCGCTAATTCCCCCTACGATCCCAGCAGGGGGCGCACCGGGCGAAGCGAACACGTCTACACGTGGTGGAGAACGCAGGCACGTCCCCTCCCCTGAGGAAAAGGGGAGCAAACCACGGTGACGGAGACCCTGGCCACACCGACGCAAGAGATGGAGGGCGGAGACGTCGAAAAATTGATTAAATGGCTGGCCATGAGCCAACAGCAGCAGCAACAGCAGTTGTTGCAGCAGCTGGGGACGCAGCAACAGCAACTGATTCAGCAGCTGACTGCCCTCTGGCCCAGGGCAGGAACCGAGAGCACCAGCGGAGCCGGGGGACCTCCAGACCCGGTGGTGCCCGTACGATTAACGAAGATGGGGCCCGAAGACGATCCCGAGGCCTTTTTACTCACCTTCGAGCGAGTCGCTACCGCCGCCCGATGGCCCCCCGATCAATGGGCCACCCTGGTGGCCCCGTATCTCACGGGGCCCGCCCAAGCAGCCTACCGAGCCTTGCCTGTCGCCGAGGCCCACAATTATGGGCGCCTAAAAGCTGCGATCTTGGACGCCCTAGAGATCACCCCTGAGACCTTTCGAAGACGGCTACGCGAGAAAACGTATCCCCCCGGGGCCCGGCCTAGGGTGATCGCGCAGCAAGTGAAAGAGGCCTGCTGGAGATGGCTACTGCCGGAACGGAAGACGGGTGAGGAGGTGGCTGAGCAGGTGGC
The DNA here is from genome assembly GCA_032164245.1 of Sternotherus odoratus. NCBI lineage: Eukaryota > Metazoa > Chordata > Testudines > Kinosternidae > Sternotherus > Sternotherus odoratus. The sequence continues at coordinate 20,742,344 of JAVMKO010000014.1, read as the reverse complement.
CCTGGAACACTTCTTACACATCCTACCAACTCGCGGACGGACGTGGGTCATGCGTCATCGGCCGGCGACCCTGAGCAAGGCGGTGGAACTGATGGAAGATTTCTTGATTGCCGAAGCTCCAGCCGGGGCCCGACCTCCGGCTGGCCCCCCCCTGCCGCCCCGAACTGAGCGGACCCCGGCGCCACGACCAGAGCCCCGGCCCTCCCACCAACCCACCGACCGATGGGGACCGGGCACGGCCCGGTCACGGGCCCGTAGAGAACGCGAGCCCCCGCGGGGCGACCAGCGAGAGCGGAGAGGTCCGGCCCTCGAAACCCCGCCCCCCAGTCCGAGGTCGCCAGAAGAATCCCGCCACGCCACCCTCGGGCCATGCTTCACGTGTGGCCGCTTTGGGCATCTCCGGCGGGAGTGCCCTACCATGGAGTGCAATTACGCGCAGGTCTGGACCGGTGAGGCCCGGGCCCGGGCCCCAGCCCCCCGGAAGCTCACCATCCCCGTCGTGGTCAATGGGACCCCGAGCGCGGCGCTCCTCGACTCTGGCTGCAGCCAGACGATGGTTAGGGAGGACCTCGCCCGCTACACGGGACTCCCGTGCGGCACCGTCCATCTCCAATGTGTTCACGGGGACATACAGACCTACCCTAAAGCCCCGGTCAAACTAACCGTGCAGGGGGAGACCCGGACCCTGAGCGTGGGTCTAGCCCCGAGGTTAGCCTACCCGGTTATCTTGGGCCGGGATTGGAAGGGGTTCACCAGACTCTTGTGGGTGGCTGCGGAACAGGCCGAGACCGGGGAAGAAGCCTTGGAGGGTGAAGCGGCCGACCCGGGGACCTCGAACCCAGAGGGGACGGGAGAGGGCCCCCCGTCCCTCGGACCCCCAGAGGAACCCGAGGAGAGGGTTCCGAGCCTCGAAGATGGTCCCATCCTCAGTGTTGACTTCCCCCAGGACCAACGAGCAGACCCTTCTCTACAATGGGCCTATGAGCAGTTAGCCAAAATAAACGGGAATCCGAACCCCCCCCACCAGGCCACCACATACCCCCACTTCGAACTAATCGACGACCGCCTCTACCGATTTTTTCGTGACGCCCAGACCCACGAGGTCCGAACCCAGCTCGTGGTTCCCCGCTGCCATCGACGAGTGGTCTTACAGTTGGCCCATGATGTCCCAACAGCGGGCCACTTGGGCCGAGAAAAAACCCTGGCCCGCATAATGACCCGGTTTTACTGGCCCGGCATCCACCAAGAGGTCCGGAACTTCTGTGACTCCTGCCCCGAATGTCAACAGGTGAGCCCAAAGGGAAAGGTCCGGGCCCCCCTGGTTCCGTTACCCATCATAGGGACCCCGTTCGAGAGAATTGGGATGGACATCGTGGGACCCCTCCCTAAAAGCGTGGCTGGGTTCCAGTACCTTCTGGTTATCCTCGATTACGCTACCCGCTTCCCGGAGGCCATCCCACTCCGGAACGTCACCGCCCGAACGGTGGCAACAGAGCTCCTGAAAGTCTTAGCCCGTGTGGGGCTCCCGCGAGAAATTTTAACCGACCAGGGGACCAATTTTACATCGCGACTATTACGTCAGGTCTGCGATCTCTTAGGCATAAAGAAATTACAGACATCTGTTTACCACCCCCAGACTGACGGCCTTGTCGAACGGTTTAACCGCACGCTAAAGCTGATGCTGCGGAAATTTACCCCCCAAGACCTCCGTCGTTGGGACCAACTAATCCCTCCCTTGCTTCTAGCTATCCGGGAGGTACCACAATCTTCAACCAAGTTCTCCCCGTTCGAGTTGCTGTATGGAAGGCAGCCCAAGGGACTCCTGGATCTAGTACGCGAGGACTGGGAACACGAGCCCTCTCCCTCCCGGAATATCCTCCAATACGTGTTACAGCTCCAAGAGCAACTCAAAAGGGTGGGAGATCTCGCCCGGGACAACCTCCAGAGCGCCCAAAAAGCCCAGGAGAGAAGTTATAACCCGGGAACCCGGGACCGGATCTTTTCGCCCGGGGACCGGGTGCTGCTCTTATTACCATCAGAGGAGTCTAAGTTGTTAGCCCGGTGGCAAGGCCCATACGAAGTCCTGCGCCAGGTAGGCCCGGTTAATTATGAGATCGCCCACCCCGGGAAAGGGAAGGGGAAGCAGATCTACCACGTCAACCTCCTGCGCGCTTGGCGGGACCGCGAAGGACTGTTGATCACACCCTATCCCCCAGACCCCGAACTCGGACCCGAAGCCGCCCACATCACGGACCAAGGGACGCCACAGCTGGGACCTACCCTGACAGAAGAGCAGCAAAGACAAGTCAGGGGGCTAATCAAATCCTTCCCCAAAACCTTTACTACAACCCCCGGACAAACAACCCTCGTGCAGCACGACATACGCACCAACCCCGGAGAGGTAGTGCGAGAGGCCACCCGACCGCTACCGCGCCGCATGCACGAGACAGTTGAAAAAGAGGTACAGATGATGCTGGAGATGGGGGTGATCGAGCAATCACATAGTGACTGGCGTAGCCCCATCGTACTGGTCCCAAAACCGGATGGGACAGTGCGGTTCTGCATTGACTTCCGGCGGGTAAATGACATTTCTAAGTTTGACGCCTATCCCATGCCCCGAATCGACGAGCTGCTAGACAAGCTCGGGGAGGCCCGCTATATCACCACCCTTGATCTAACGAAAGGCTACTGGCAGATCCCCCTTAGCCCCGAAGCACGGGAAAAGACGGCCTTTGCCACACGGTCTGGGCTATACCAATTCACCCGGATGCCGTTCGGGTTACATGGGGCGCCCGCCACGTTCCAGAGGCTCATGGATCGCCTCCTCCAGCCCCATAAAGACTACGCGGCGGCCTATCTCGACGACGTGGTGATCCACAGCCGCCGCTGGGAGGACCATCTTCCCCAGGTGGCAGCCGTCCTGCGAGCCTTAAGAGACGCAGGTCTTACCGCTAATCCCGCCAAATGCAAGATCGCGTGGCAGGAGACGACCTATCTGGGCCATACTCTGGGGCACGGACAGGTGAGGCCTCTAATCGGAAAGGTCCAAGCGTTACAAGCCTACGAGGCCCCTCGGACCAAGAGACAAGTGCGGCAATTCTTGGGGCTTGCAGGCTACTACCGTCGCTTTGTTCCAGCATTTGCCTCGATTGCCGCCCCATTAACCGAGCTGCTACGAAAAGACAGCCCCCGGCGGGTCCGGTGGACTCCCGCCTGTCAAGACGCCTTTCAGCGCCTGAAAGACCGGCTGTGCGAGGAGCCAGTCCTCTTTAGCCCCGACTTCAATAGGGAGTTCGTCGTCCAAACCGACGCGTCCGAAGTGGGCTTGGGCGCAGTCCTATCCCAGGAGATCGACGGAGACGAACACCCTATCGTCTACATCAGTCGAAAACTATTCCCCCGCGAAAAGGGGTATGCTGTGATAGAAAAGGAAGCCCTAGCAGTCAAGTGGGCAGTAGACGCCCTGCGATACTATCTGGCAGGCGGCCCCTTCACCCTGGTAACCGACCATGCCCCTCTACAATGGCTGCAACGAGCCAAAGACACCAACCCCCGACTAAAGCGATGGTACATGGCCCTGCAGCCATACGCCTTCACGATCCGGCACCGGGCAGGTAAAGACCATCTTAACGCTGATTTCTTTTCCCGCGTAGGGGAGGCAGGAGAGTCCCACTCCGAATCCCCGGAGTCGGACTTAAGGGGGGAGGTGTGTAGTGGGCCCCGGTGGGCCCCCTCCGATCTGGAGGACGCTCCGGCCGGGGAACCAAGATGGCCGACGGAGCCGAGATGGCCCCGCCCCCTACCCCGGAAGTGCAACCAGGGCCCCGGAAGCACAAAAGGCGGGGCCGGCCACCAAGAGGGGGTCGACCCGGCAGGAGGAGGAGAGGGTCGGCCCGACTACTGGGCGCGGAGAGAGCCAGCTGAGAGGAGCCCCGGCCCGAAACCCGCGGCCGAGACAGACTGGCCCGGCGTCCCCGCGGCCACATACCCCGTGGCCGACGAGGACGGTCCCGAGGCCCCGGCGGCTGCATCTCCCACCGCAGGGGGTGATTGGCCCGGGAGCCCAACGACCACCAACCCCCCGGGATCCAGCAGCGAACCCGACGGGGCGACCGCAGAGCTCCCCGCAACCCCGGACGACTGGCCGGGGGTCCCAGCTGCCACATACCCGGAGGAGCAAGGCATGGACTGGACCCCCGAGGAAGCAGGACCCTGCTGAGGATCCGGGACCTGTAAGTAGCCTCGCGACGGGGTGCCCTGGCAGTCTGAGAGAGAGACTGTAGATACTGGCTGCTGGGACAAGACAAGCCTCAGCTAAAGCCATTCTGAGAGAGAGAGAGACTGTAGATACTGGCTGCTGGGGCAAGACAAGCCTCAGCTAAGCCATTCTGAGAGAGAGACTGTATACACTGGCTGCTGGGACAAGACAAGCCTCAGCTAAAGCCAGTCAAAGAGAGAGACTGTATCTACTGGCTGCTGGGACAAGACAAGCCTCAGCTAAAGCCAGTCAGAGAGAGAGACTGTATCTACTGGCTACTGGGGCAAGACAAGCCTCAGCTAAGCCATTCTGAGAGAGAGACTGTATACACTGGCTGCTGGGACAAGACAAGCCTCAGCTAAAGCCAGTCAGAGAGAGAGAGAGACTGTATCTACTGGCTGCTGGGACAAGACAAGCCTCAGCTAAAGCCAGTCAGAGAGAGAGAGACTGTATCTACTGGCTGCTGGGACAAGACAAGCCTCAGCTAAGCCATTCTGAGAGAGAGACTGTATATACTGGCTGCTGGGACCAGACAAGCCTCAGCTAAAGCCAGTCGGAGAGAGAGAGAGACTGTATCTACTGGCTGCTGGGACAAGACAAGCCTCAGCTAAGCCATTCTGAGAGCGGGACTGTATACACTGGCTGCTGGGACGAGACAAGCCTCAGCACAGCCAGCCTAAGAGAGAGACTGTATATACTGGCTGCTGGGGGGAGGATAAGCCTCAGCTGAAGCCAACCTCAGGAAGACGGGGCACGTGCGGGCTATCGGGACCGGAAGGAAGCCCAGATCAACAACCCCCTGAGAACGACGTGGAGATCACCCGGTAGGGGGCGCTCCCGGCGCTGGGAAACCGCTAATTCCCCCTACGATCCCAGCAGGGGGCGCACCGGGCGAAGCGAACACGTCTACACAGGCTTTATAGACTTCCTCCTGTGGGTGAAGACCCTCCTCCTCCTTATGCAGAGTCTGGCTGCAAACTGAAGGTTCACAGCCACATGGTCCAGTTACCAGACTCTCAATGATTCAGTTCTTGCCCAGGCATGTCCCACGCCTGGGGAGGCTCCTCTCCTCGGGTGTGGACACAGTTCATTGTGCAGTTGATGGCCCCTTAATGGGCTCGAGTTAGCACCAGCGTGTCTGAGCCTTCACAGGAGCCAAGCCTAAGTTTGAAGTACAGGTACCTTTAACTTCAGTTACAAAATAGATACACACATATGGAATAGATACACACATATGGAATAGATACACACATAAGACACCTGTTATGACCCCCTTCACATACTATTTCGTACCGTACAATGATCTATATGGTACCCAATTATTCCAGTACCATGACAGTATTGAAAATCTCTTTGAAAGGACTAGTACATTTTGCACATAGTGGATTGGGAAAAGCATCTTAAGGACCTATGTAACTTTGATTTAGTGGTCGTAGTATTCATTAGTTCAGCGCCAGGTACTAGCGGCAACCAATTGATTCTTGAGATTTTGAAACTTATTTCAACCCAGTCCATTTTGGTATACATATACTTAGCTGAACAGTTAAGAATATCTGTCCTCAGATTGCAAATTTTAATGTTTTCAATGTGATAATTTCCTTAGAGGAATCACATTGAACAATGAATTGCCTTCATGAACTGTTGATCTATACAAATGTTGTTTATATAGTTTTTAGATTTCTATAACTATTGCTTGACAGGATGAGGAACTGAATTTTAATTTAATCATAATAGCAATTTCATATGTTTCTTATTAACTATTGTGATTAGAAGAAATGCTATACCATTCTATTTAACCTTCTACTCGTTAATATGTGAGCATATTTTTTTCTCTCCAGATTTCGACTTCTTTGGGAAGCAGAGCTTGCAAGAGTTGGGCCTGAAAAAGCTTCTTTGGGCAGGGTAGTTTTTCAATTTCAGAGAACAAGAATTTTGGTGGATGTGATAGCAAATTTCATTTGTATTATCTTGGCTGCTTTAGGACCAGTAAGTAGTTCCAGACTGAAGACCAATTTTACAATCAATTTACAGCATTATTGTCAAATATTTTTACATTATTCTTTATGGTTATTATTTTATTCTCTGTGTTCAGCTTTGATGAATGTTAATGAAATGATCTAGAAATGAATATTAGGCTGAGTGTAGTTTGTCTTCTATTCCAGATAATTACTTTTTTCATGTACAGTAACATTTGAACTATAATGTACAAGGTTTATTTGTGCTATGTTAACAAAGCAAAATGACAAAGAAACAGAAGATGAATAGGAAAGACCTGGGGTACAATTGGCGAAATGTTGCCAAAAACCTTCCAAAAATATCTGTTCATCTTTTAAAAAGAGTTCACATATCTTTGTGTTTCTTTTCCACAGATGTAATACAAAGAAATTTACTAACAGGAATATTAGAGGAAACAATTACTCTTAAGTAAATATTGCAGAAAGATAGGAAGCACAGTCAATTTTTTCCATTTCCATGTTCTCACAATCTGAATAAGGAGCAGGATTACAAAACTGTGTTTCTCCTTGGTTTATTTTCTCTGCAGAGCTCTCCTCACCCACCCACTTTTCTTTTAGCAACTTTAAATTTGTTGCCCTTCAGTTCTGCCAATCCTCCTCCTCTTATACTTAAAAATATCTCATTTTCTAAATTTTAGTCTCAGCATACAAGCTTTTGGTGTGATTCCTACTCCAAGGATGTTGAACTTAATTATATTGAAGTCAATATTACTTTATGGCTCTATTATAGTCCTTGAACCAACCTATTCTGTGTGGTAATAAGAAACAAGGCCAGAATAATCTCTCCCTTTGGAACTATTTGTTGCAAAAAGCAATTGTTAAACCTTATTCTGATGTGGCAATTGACCAGTTTAAGCACACTTAGCTGAAATCCCCCATTATTGCAGCTTTATCAATTAATGTATTTGTTCATACCTCCCTCACAAAGTAGCAGCAACTTTTGGTAACTAGCTACCTGAGCTGATTCCAGGGGTTTATACCAGGATATCAAGAGTGGATAAATATTTTTATTAGGCCAATAATTCAAGTAACTAATTTCAGAATCTTCCCGCAGTGAAACCAAGTGGTTCTCAAATGTGACAGATACTGGTATACAATCAGATAGATAGGTAACTGGTGACCATCTAGTAAAATCTAGCAAGCCATTATCCTGCACTCATCACCATAGTATCTGAGTGCCTATCCTTTACTACCTAATGAATATAAAATGTACTTTCCTTCCCAAAACCTCTATTATTTATATGTGTAGGGGCTGGTCCCCGCTATGGCTTAACGTGTACCCGTCCTCACATGCATGCCATTTAAGTTGATTTAAAGGGACCTAAAAATCGACTTCTGTACTCCTCCCTGAGAGGAGTAGCGCTGAAATTGACCTCTCTGGGTCGATTGTGAACTAGTGAGGATGCATGTGACAGCTAGCCTCCGACCTTCCACAATGCCCGTTTGCTCCCAAGGGACCAGCCACCAATCGGAGCAGCTCCGCGGACCCCCCCCCCCCGCCCGAGCAGCTCTGCGGACCCCCTGTGCCCGCCCGGTGGGATGTCTACCCACAGTGCAACACTCCCTATGTCGACGCTTGCCACAGTTGTGGGGACAGACACTGCCGACTTGCTGTGCTTAGTGGGGATGCACAAAATCGACTCTATACAGTCTGCTTTAAAAAATCGACTTAAGGGAAATCGACCTACTGCAGTAGTGAAGACATACCCTTTTGGTACCATGCTGGGTATGCCTACACTGCGCACCACTTGCAGAGGTCTGTAAGGTACATGTAGCTACACCCTGCAGTGAAAACTGTCTGAGTCCACATTGCAATCTGTACACATCAGTGAAAGTCAGTGAAAGGCTCTAAGGGGAGGGAGTGTAGACCATGGGGAAAGGCTCTGAGGGGAGGGAGGGTAGACAGTGGGGAAAGGCTCCTGAGGTTGGGGAGACATACCAGAGCCTTTCCCTGCTGGCTCCCTGTTGCTGAAGCCTTTCCCTGCAGTGGTGAAAGACTCCAACAATGAGGAGGTAGCATAACATTACACTACTAACAACAGCTGTGTGGATGGGGAGGTACTACAGAGTAATGGAGGGTAACTATCCGCATGGTTCAGCTGTTTCATCTCTACTGTCTATTCACCTAAGCCAGGGGTCTCCAAACTTTTCAGCCCGAGGGCCGCATTAACTATCAAATAACAGTTCGGGGGCCGACAACACACTCGAGGTCCAAATAAAAAAGAATCAAAACATGGATGTTGTTTTTAATTATTTATTTAATATTAATAGGGTCTCAGAGGGTCTCAGGGGGCGAAGAACAGGGGGGAGTTTGTGCGAGTCCCAGGGGGAGCGGGGGGGGGTGGATAGGGGTCAGAGCAGACGGGGTTGGATGGGGGTGGGGTCCCGGGGGGTGATTAGGGGGAGGGGGTGTCAGGGGCAAAGGAGCAGCGGGGTTTAGATGGGGGGGTGAGGTCTTGGGGGGGTTAGGGGGTATCTGGAGAGAACCCCCTAAGGACCCCCGCCCAACCGCCCCAGGACCCTCCCTAGGACCCCCGCCCAGCCCCCCTCCCACAAGAAACCCCCAGGACCCCCGTCCAGCCCCCCCAAGGACCCCCGCCCAATGGCCCCAGGACCCCCGCCCAGCCCCCCTGGACCTCCTCCCCCAAGAACCCCTCAGGACCCCCGCCCAGCCCCCCTCCCACAAGAACCCCCCAGGACCCCCGCCCAGCCCCAAGAACCCCCCAGGACCCCTTCCGAACCCCCCCCCCCGACCCTCACCTCCCCAGTCCTAGCCCCATCCCCCGGCCCGGTGCCTCGCGCCCATTGGCTCCCGGCGCTGCCCGTCCGCGTCAGGGCGCGTCCCGATTGGTTCACCGCACCCTGTGTCCCGATTGGTTCACCGCGCCTGGCGGGAGGGCGCGGAAGCGAGACGCCGCGAGGGCGAGAGCGGGAGCCCGAGCGACGGGCGCGCACAGGGCCAGGCGGAAGTGACGCCGCTACCGGAAGTGCGGTAGACAAAAAGATCTCCACGGGCCGGATGAGAGGGCCTCGCGGGCCGCATCCGGCCCGCGGGCCGTAGTTTGGAGACCCCTGACCTAAGCAGTGCCTCACCATCTACACTGCTAGGTATACTGCTGCTAGGGGGACATGTAGTTTATGAAGTCTATGTGCCATTGAAAGGAGTGTGCATTGTAGAGGTATCTGTGGAAGCAGCACAGGTCCTGACTTTGCTGTGTTGAACTTCCCAAAAGTTAAGAGATGTGAAATTTTTCATGATGCAATTTAAAAAAATAATTCTGAAATTTCTTTGTAGACCGTGATCATTCATAAAATTCTACAGCACAGTGAAAGTGCCTCCAAAGACATCATTCGGGGAATTGGACTCTGCATAGCACTTTTTCTTGCTGAACTTTCCAAAGTAATATTTTGGTCACTGACATGGGCCATCAACTACCGTACAGCTATACGATTAAAAGTTGCTGCATCTACAGTAGCTTTTGAATATCTATTAGCATTTAAGTCTTTGACACACATCTCTGTTGGTGAGGTAAGTTTTCATAATCGTATTCTACTTCTTAACATCCAGGTGGCCTTTAATGTCTGAGCTGTTTTTGTGAAATACTAAAACAGTTCAATTTAAATGGTATAGTCACTTAAGTCTTGATGCACTAACAAACCCAGTATATGGATAGTGGATCCTGAAAGTCTTACTCCTGGGATTATCAAAACATGATTGGTTTAAAAACACTTGGTCACAAAAATATTGATAAAAGGGAGAACTATTCATCTCTCTCTTTTTATATGTTTGCAGGTCATTAATGTATTAGCTAATGATGGCTATCGAATGTTTGAAGCTGCCTTATTTTGTCCTCTGCCAATTACTGTGCCTGTACTAATGATCGTTTGCACCATATATTCGTGTCTTATTCTTGGTCCCACTGCACTCACAGGAACATTTGTTTATATTACATTTATACCTCTACAGGTAAAGTGACTAATTTTCCTAATAATTTTATATGTACATTGATCAATATTAAATGTAAGGCTCAGATTTTCAGCCTAAAAATGTAATGTGGAGTTGGGTACTTAACTCTTCAGGCGTCTTTGAAAATCCTTACCTTAAATCATATTTTATTAAATAACTCAATAAAGGACAATGTTCTTCTCTCAGTAAATCCAAAATAACTCCATTCTTAGTTGCTCTGAAATAACTAAAAGATGAATTTGTCCCAATATCTGAATTTTCTATTATATAGGCCTCTGATCTCATTCTGGTGCACAGCACTGCAATACCTATTCGCAAGTATCTTTTTACTTTAGTATCGACACATAAGCAGTTTTAGAAAAACTAAAATTAATGTAATTTAAAGACAACACAAGAGCCAAATTTTCAAAAACAATCAGGTACAATAGTTACAGATGATAATACTAATTTATGTAACTGCAATTTTGTACCTGTTGTACAATCAATAACTTGTGCAAGCATAGAGACTATTATGAAAATACGGCCTTAAGATACTTTGAGTGTGTTAATTAATGTATTAATTGAGTATTCACTGGTGATTAAATTTTTCATATAAAGAATGAACTACATTCAGAATAGTTAAAGGAGCTTTCCTTTCAAGTAGTACCGGTAACACTGAAATAATCTACTGCAACTTTTACATGAAGCTATATGTATTTTATTCCTATTTAAAAAGGAGGCAGAGAGCTGTTTAGTTAATGAAATGTGTTTTATATTGATTAAACTTTTCCAGGCACATCTTAATAGTTTCTAAAGTATATTTGATCATCTCCTACAATGCGGTCACACCTTTAACCTGAGTTAAACACACAGAACCACAAACCATAGCCTCAAGTGTTTTCAATATGGTGGCAGCACGTTTTTTTTGAGTCTGTGGTTGTGTGGATTGTCAACGGCTACACCAGGCAATATTGCAGGAGCCAGTTGCTATCACTTTAAAGGAGATGGCATTATATTGCTTGTCTTTCTATGTCTGAATGTTTGTCCTCCGTCTACATCCAAACTCTTTTTTGAATATTCATGTTTCCAGTGTCTACTGCTATTCATTACAGTATTCCACCGAACACATTAAAGGACTCATTCAGGCCTCCCTTTTTGCATCCAGTAATATATATTTTATAGCTTTCTCGTTCTTTTTCTAATTTGATATTAGCATTTGTAAGGGTAAAAATATATACAAGATTGTCAAATCTACATATTAAGGAGCATAGGAAATCACAGCTGTTTCCTGTTGTTTTATTGTCATTTCTAAATAGTATGGCGCATAAGAATATTCAGATCTGTTCCTGTTTTTTACATGATACATTAATGGCCTCTGACATGAAACATGGATGCAAGCTCTAATCTAGTCTTCTTAGAAGAAGAGGCCAATTAGAAAAGGAACAAGAAATCTATACAATATATGTTATTGGATGCAAAAATGGAATTCTGAATGAGGACTTTAATGTATTCATTGGAATAACTACAATGAGTATCAATAGAAACTGGAAACATTAATATTCAAAAAAGAATTTGGAAACATATGGAGGAAAAACATTCAAATGTATCAAGACTAGCTAGTGAGGTAGCAATATAATGCTGTCACTTTAAAAGGATGTGGCAATTGTCTCCTGCAATATTGCCAGTTGTAGGCATTTACCACAAACACACTCAAACATGTTTGCTTAAATTCACATTTTTTGTTAGACGTATCAATTTTAAGGATGTGTTTTAATAGCATTTTTACATCTCGATTGCAGATGCTCATGGCTAAGCTCACATCTGTATTCCGACGAGCTGCTATGTCAGTGACTGATACGCGTGTGCGAAAAATGAATGAGATTTTAACATACATTAAATTGATTAAAATGTATGCTTGGGAAAAATCTTTTGCAAAGGCAATCAAAGGTATAGAAAACGACTATTTCAAAGTAGTATATAAAATAGTAACTGTGCCTTTCTGTCCAATATCAGTGACTTATAGAAACTTAAACTGCTCTATGTTTTTAAAACCACTTATTGTCTCTCTAAGGATGTTCATGAACCCCTGTTCTGTTTTCTCCACTGAAAGTCAGCAGAACATAGGCTCCTCAGTCAGTTAGGAACTTCTGAAAATGTTTCCCCTGAAGTATCATGATATTTACTCTATGACCCTGACAGTGCAGCTCCCTACAGTATATTACCTAGTCTACTTCCTGATCCAGTCTAATTTCAGCCATTCCAAGCAATGGGGCTAACAAGATTCCCAACCCTGATTTTGAGTCTACATTTTTCCTTTTAATTTCATCCCATTACCCCCAACTTATACTCACTGTAGCACCCTCAATAATTTCTCTCATTCACTCCTTGGTGTTTATACTCTTTAAATACTTGTAAAATCTTATATCACCTTTCCTGCTTAGTCAAGCCATGCATATTTGGCTCTCTTTTCTCATAAATTATTCCCTATAGCTTCCTAATAACATTTGTTGCTCTTCTTTGAATTCACTCCAATTTCTCTACAACAAGCAGAAAATCTTGCCAAACAAATCTTATTACTGCTTTTGGCTGTTACAGAGTAAGGGCTCAATCCCAAAAGGTTGCTGTGCACCCTCAACTCCCCTCACAAGTGGGAGATGAAGAGCAGTTAATACCTCTCAGGATTGGGCTCCTCATAAAGGAAGGTAGCAAATATAATATAGGATTTAATAGGATGACTCATGAAATGTTGCTCACAAGATTAATTTGTAAAGGTCTAGATGCGAACACTTACTTAGATTGGAAACTGAAGTGCCTTAAACAAATTGGCATGATGAACAGCTTTACGTTGGGAGGGGAGATGTTAGGATTTGTCCTATTTAATCTCTTCATTCATGATGTGGAAGTGGAGGTAAATAACACATTGATCAAACTGGCTGACACTAAATCAGGAGGTGGTCAGAACACAGTAATAATACAGAGGTAATCTAGAGAAAAGTTAGCAATATGGCAGAAAATAGGAAGAAATTCAGCTAATATATATAGGTAAAAATGACGCCAAAATCAGCTATTCAATGGGAGACCAAAAGCTCGAAAGCAGTAATGTTGGGAAAGCTATAGGGATAAAGGGCAGCAAATAAGAAACATTGTGATTTGGCAATAAAAAGGGTAATAATTTAAAGAGTGCATATGGGGTGGCATCTCTCCACAGAAGATAGTTTGTCTTTGCCTGCTCTGGTGGTAATGTACCTGAAATGTTGCATCCTATACTGCAATAGCGCCCTTTCTCCAGGATGCCCCACCTCACAAATCCCTTTCCACAGAGCCTAAAGCCTGAATTTCCATGATCCTGGCCAGGGAATCAGACAGGAAAATCAGAGCACAGGAGGCCAGACGAGATGTGCATATGGTCCAAGGAGGATGAGGGAAAGATACGTGATGAGTCTCCGCATATGGGTGAGACCAAATGGAAGACCCTGGGGGAAAATGGTCAGAAGCAGCCAGGATAGACTGAACAGGGGGAAATCCTAGACCAGGTAGGACAGCTGCAGGGTATACCACCAAGGAGTTACACTCCTATGGGTGGCCAAGAGAGGAACATTATTGTGAGTCAGTCCTCCAGAAATAATCTTAGAAAGTCAGCAGTAAACTGAGGTGTTGCTCTTATCAGAGGACTCCTAACCTTTGAACAGGTGATACATGGAGATAAAGTGGGACACAAAAATAAAACATCAGGACCAAGTGTGATACAGAGAAGGGGACAAAGGAAACAGGCTTCCCACTGTCCATGAAGATCCTTATTCCAGTGGGAGAGAAGCAGCCCCACATAAGAGGGAGTGAGATGGCTCCCCCTCCAGGCTACAAAAGGTAACTAACAGGATACCTTTAGAAGGGAGTGGACGGATTCCAGGCCACTAAAGAGAGGGCCAGGCTTACAGGGGTGAAAAGGTTACTGAAGTGGAGGTGATTTGATCCATTTCAGTGCAACTCGCTATCAGACATTTTTTGTTTATTTTTTCCTTCCCTTTTTGGCTTTGAATTTACATTTTCACACAAACTCAAAACAACACTGGGGTTCTGAACCAGTACAAAGCAAACCCATCATCCTGTTCATTACAACCCATGCTTTCTTAAGTGTAGCCCTTGTAAAAACTTCCTCCAGAATTTTGGAGTAAATATGGAAATAAAATATTTATACAAAAATACAGGTTTAGGAAGGTAAACATGGTAATGAAAAGAGAGCTGTCTAAAATCAATGTTTAACTGAACCTAAGTGCAAACATTTGAGTTTATTTACTGATTATCCATCATTTAATGCTTTTAAAGGCCAAAAAATATGTAGTCTTTTATAGGGAAATGTTAATTTTACCATATACCCACAAACCAACAAAAATATTTCCACCAATAGTAACTGAAATTTACAGATAGGCAAAGTAAGGAAAATGCTGCTTGATTTAGGGATATTTCATTTTTATATTTTGAGGTGTCATGTTGACTTGTTGTGTATTAATGGTTTATAAAGCTTTAACATTTTGAAGCTCAACATGGGTCATTAATTATTGTTTGATATCCCTCCCAGTTTTCTGCAAGAGTGAAAATTTAAACTTGATTAATAATAAAATAATAATAAATAATAATAATAATAATAATAATAAAAGCATAAACATAATTTTACACAAGGGTGAAAATTTAAATCAATAGAAAAAAAATAAAAAATGGTATCTATTGAAGTTATTAAAAAAATCAAAATCAATTTCTTCTAAATCTAAAAGTATATATATAAGGTAGTCATTTAGGCTTTTGCTTAATCATAAGATTTTTGTTTATTTGTTTAAAGGGAAAAATAGATCCAGTAACAATGTTTAAACAGCCTTTGTTTTACCACCTTATTGCTACCAAATGTAGGGCTATAAATTTGCCTTTGGTTCATGCAGTTCAATTGATATTAATGTCTCCCAAATCCAGGTTTAGTATAAAGAAGGCATTCGCTGTTTAGAATGGTCTTGTCTTGAAAATGTTAGCTCTGTTTTACATATTTTTACATTGTAATATTTAAAATGTCTTATATTTCACAGGTATAAGAAATGTGGAAAGGAAAATATTGGAAAAAGCAGGATATGTACAAAGTGTAAACTCTGCTCTGACACCTATTGTATCAACACTATCTATTGTCATGACGTTTGTTTTACACAGCCTTTTAAAGCAAGAATTAACTGCATCAGTTGTATGACATTTTTTTATATATATCTTTTACCCAAAGTTTCTGTTCCCTTATAATACTGTGTATCTTTGTAGAGTAGATCTGGATCCTCTTAAATTTACTTACTTTCTTGTGGGATTTTTAATGAATGGCAGCTCCAAAATTAACATAACTTTCCTGTACAGATTCTATATGGCCAGGGGCAGCAGGTTTGTGTAATTTTTGGTGGTACCCAGAATGGGTCCAAATTCTGCCCACCAACCTCCACCCCCACCAGCTACCTATGGCTCTGGGAGGGAGTCTGGGTGTGGGAGGGGTGTGGGCTCTGGACTGGGGCAGGGAGGATTGCAGGAGAGAGTGAAGAGTTGGTGTTTACCTTGGGCAGCTCCTGAAAGCGACTCACACACTCCTCTGGCAGCAGCTCCTAGGCCGGAGGGCTGGGGGGTCCCAATGGCCACAGTTCCCAGCCTTTGGGAGCTGTGGAGTCCGTGTTTGGGGCACGAGTGGCGTACAGAAACACTCCTCCCCCCCGGGGTCACATGGACATGTTGGCCGCTTCCGGGAGCGGCATGGAGCGAGGGTGGGCAGGGAGCCACCTTAGCCCCACTGCACTACCAGTGGTGGTGGCAGCCAGGAGCCTGTGGGCTCTTTTAAATCACCTGGGGGTGGCAGGCGCGGCCTGGAGATGTTCCGGGGCAGGTACATGGGAATGGCAGGCTGGGCCAGGGGAGAGACCCAGCTCCGAACACTGATGGAGCTGGGCCCCCAGATCCTGAATATTCCTGGAGCCTGGGCACCACGTGGCCATACAACTCACTGCCCGCCCCTGTATTTGGCTAGTAAACAAGGATAGTTTCTATTAAACACTGCATGGTAAAGATAAAGTTAATACATTAAATTGATTATTAATTAGGGAAGATTCTAAAAGAAAATATATGGTCTTTAAATGCTTTAAAGTATTTTCTCAAATAGTAACAAACTGACTAAATATTTGGGATCATTCACCACCCACTCCTTCGACACAGGACTCAATGCAGATTAATGTAAAATTCAGTCTGGTGAACAGCAAGATGCATTCCCCTTTAGAAAGAGGAGTAGCCAGGGAAAAGACGGGTAAACATACAAGCAAAGAGGCAATTTTGTTTTTTAAAAAAGCAACCTGACATGTAGGGTGTTTATTGGCAAAAACATGACTACAAAATGAGTGAGGATGGACAAAAGGAAAGTCAAAGAAACAGCAAAAAGCTGGGGAAAGATTCCATGCAATGCTGATAAAAGACAATATATAGCTTCTGATATACTATCAGAGTTTTGCCATTGACTTCCATGGAGCCAGGATTTCATCCAATGAATCTACATGCTTATATGTCCCCCAGCATATCAGTATTTTAACACCTCCTGCCAAATATTGGAAAAAATAAATGATAGTGTGGTCTCTCTCTTCCTCCCCAGCCTGTAGGAGATATAACTTGAGTAGATGATAGGGTATATGTGTTTACTGAGCAAACAGGGGTAAAGCTAAGCAGAAGGGATGAACATTGGATATCATTGTAAATGTGGTGAGATTAGTTGTCATTCTGACTTCTGGTAGCAAGTTCCATTCTCTTGGTCTAGCTCTTGTAAAGTTTGGCCTCTCATGTTGCTTGATCGTTTCATTGCTCCAGTGAGACATAGTTGTCATGGGAGTCAAGGCCATGGAGGTGATCTCTCATGTAGACAGGGCAAGTTCCATGGCAGGCTTTGGATTTCAGGTTAGAAACCATAAACTGGGGAGCTGGTGCAGAGTATCGTACAAAAGGGATGTATTTCACAGCAACCTATTTTGCTAAGCAGATTTGCTGATGCATTTTGTAACAGTTGTTTATTCCAGGTATGTGTCTTGTATATTTGTGTATAGTACTTTCATATTTTATGCTTTATGTGTGGGAATCCAAAGATTCCCTATGAGAAAAAGATGAAGAGTTTGGATAGGAGGTTGTGTGCTATTATATCAGAGTCCCTGCCTTTGTGGATGTTGAAATCTCCTGAGATGAGTCTTGTGAACCATGTGAGACAGCATCTGTATCTGCTTCTCTGGGAAGCTTGGTGCCTATAACGTTTGTGCAGGGGCTGCAACTGTGGCTAGTTCCTTGCACTGTTCACTAGAATTGGTTGAAAATTTTCCAACAAAACAATATTCTTTTAGAAAATGCTGATTCAAGAGAATTGAAACATTATGTAGGAACATGTTGATTCTGTCAAAGTCTGCCTGCCTAGTTTCCTGTCTGTGAAGACTCTTCTAAGTTCCCTGATTCCCCAGCCAGTCACTTCCTTGGCTTTCCCAGCTCCCTAGACAACTCTTGGAATTAAGCAGGGAACAATCAAAAACATTAGCATCTTTTTATTTTGCCCGTAACTGTATAAATAGAAAATCCATGACTGAAAAAAAGTGGATGCAATACCAATTTTTAAAATGCATAGTAAGCTAGAGAACCCTTAATTACAAATCAGTAATCTCATTTATGTTTTATGAAAATTCTGGGTTCATTTATTAGAGATGAAATGAAAATTTTCACTTATAAGTGAACAAGAGTTAGGCACTTGCCAACATGTGTTCACTAAGAATAAGCCCGACTGATTTCTTTGAAGACGTGACAAAGCATATGTAGGAAGGCATGGCAGTGTATGTGAGTTTCTTGGATTTCATTGAAGCCTTTGATAAGGTATCACACAGGAGGCTTCTAGATGAGATAAAAAAAAATGCAAGCTTCATTGGTACCATAGCAAGATGGATTGAAAGTTGGTTTGCAGGAAGGGTTCAGAGACTTAGAGTTAACAGGTCTAATTCCTCCCTCACCTAACTTCACTGAAATCAGTGGTAGAAGTCCAAGGAAGAATCCTTAAAGTGGTGTTCCAGAAAGCTTAGTAATGGGACCAATGCCATTTTGCATATTCATCATGACTTGAAAAATGGAAGGAGTTGCATTGTGTTTTAGCCACTCACATTTGAAATTAATTGAAATTTCAATTAAGAAAATAAAAATCACACAAATTAAAAGCATGTAGATATATTTTTCCTACCCTTTAAAATATAATACAAAAATATATTTAGAGTTTTAATGCAAAATAATGGTCAGCACTAAAACAGTAAAAGCCTTTTTCCTTTTTCTTTTGCAGGCATTTAGTGTGATTGCCATGTTTAATGTAATGAAGTTTTCAATTGCTATCTTGCCTTTCTCAGTGAAAGCAGCAGCAGAAGCTAAAGTTTCCCTAACAAGATTGAAGGTAAAACATAGTTTTAAAATATTTTGGGAATTTTCTAGATAAGTGCAAACAAGGGTTTACCTATCTAGGGAGTTATTCTGGAATAATTATTCCTGATTAACTCCCTATATCTACACAGTATATTCCAAATTAGCTTAATCGACTTCCAAAGTGGTTAAAATTTAACCAGAATAAGAATAGTCTTAAATAAGAGCATCCACACAAGAAGGTAATCAGAAATAGCTCTTTAGTTTTAAATTCATATCCTCCCTTAATCTGAATTAATTTCTCAGTGTAGACAATCCCTTAATTTTGATTATAATTTTACTTCTTGTGCAGAGCAACGGAAAGACTCCCATTGATAGATAGATAGATAGATAGATAGATAGATAGATAGATAGATAGATAGATTAGATAGATAGATAGATAATAAATAAATATCTAACAGCCCATTATATCTATTTCTAAAAAAATAACACTATTTGATATTAGTTATATAGGTTTATGTAGCAAATAGGTCTCTAAGGCCCTTATCCTGAAAACAATTAGGCCTCTCACATGCCAAAGGATTTACATGATGCTTCTCCACAAGTGAGTGGACTTTTACTGTAACTAAACAAATTAATTGTTCATAGTGAACCGCAAATGGTTCGGAGGATCAGCGTGCAAAAGCTCAAATGTTTATCCAAATTCTTGAATCTCTAAAAGTGAAAATCCCTTAAGAATATTTTTTGCAGTATTTCTAAATAAATATCTACACTAAATAGTTTGCCCAGAATTTCACCACATTTCACCAACTTATTATTAGCAATCAGCTCTATACTGTGTGACAGACCGCTCTCTCACCCCTCTCAGGAACACGCAGGAAACCCTTTTTTGCTCCAAACAGTGCTCTTTAATTTACAGTGCAGGACCCCACCACCAATATATACAGCTCTCAACAGCCCATTAATATACAGCTCTCAACAGCCCATTAATATACAGCTCTCAACAGCCCATTAATATACAGCTCTCAACAGCCCATTAATACACAGCTCTAAACAGCTCATTAATACACAGCTCTGAATACAGCACTCTAAGCAGGTACAGGGGGAGGCTGAGTCCACTACCCCCGGTTGGGACTTCCTCCCCAACTGCACCCACAGAGTGAGTATTGGATAGCTCCACAAACACACACAGCTCTTGATAGCTCAAACACTCAGCTCTTGATAGCTCAAACACTCAGCTCTTGATAGCTCAAACACTCAGCTCTGGATAGCTCATGCCACCACCACCACACTGGGCTTCGTTCCTGGCAGCCTTATATCCCCCAGAGGAGGCTGCCAGGTGCAACTCATGCAGGTTGATTGGCCTGCACCTCCGGTGGCTAATTAGCCTTCCTGCCAGAGAGGTTTGCAGAGGGCTTTTCTCCCTCTTAAAGGGGCGGCAGGCTGGGTCAAGCCCACCCTGCCACAACTGTATTAATCAAAAGAATAATATTTTTCACTTTTCATACTTCGATACATAAATGGCATTCTTAATTTTATCTTTTTTATTATAGAAAATTCTCCTAACTGAAATTCCTCCTGTTTATGTAAAGCAACTGAAAAATTCAGAAAATGCTGTGGTAATGGAAAATGCTACATTATCTTGGGACTGTCTGAATGAACACAAAAGAAAGAACAATAATGAAAACATGAATGGGAAGAGTGCTTATAAATACCAACCAAAACCAGAGCCTGTCCTTCCTCACTCTAAAACATCAACCAGAGAAGCAAGAGAAGAGGATAGTGCAGCCATTGCTTTATACAGCATAAGCTTTACTTTGAAGAAGGTAAGTTTGTAAGGTAACAATCTGTTTGCAAGGATTTGGGTGCCCTGGGTCCTTTGCTATCTCTGCCTTGAACTGACCTGATGAGCTAAGGAACAAAGGTTTCAATTCCCCTACTTCCCCAAAACACACACCTCTCCTTGCCCAACATAGGCTTTCTAAAGCATCCATTAGACCACTAATAAATTATTGTGCATACTGCAGTAGTGGCTAGGAGTCACAATCATGGATCAGTATTCTGTTGTGCTAGGTAGAAACACAGAACATCCTATATAATAATCGGCTAGGGAAGTTTGTGTGAAGCCATCATGCACAGTAGAGATGGCCCCGACGAATGGCATGCTGGGGGTTGTAGTTCGGAGGCACAAAATGGCCACCGCACGTGCCCGCCTGAGCAATCCTCACTTATACGGAGCTAGAGCACCAAGGAGCAGTTATACATATAAAGTTAGCTGGGCTGTCGGGCGCATGAAGAGGAGTTGAGGGGGGAGGGAGCTGAGTGGGGGGAGGGAGCTGAGTGGGGGGGGAGGGAGCTGAGCGAGGGGGGGTTGTTGCAGGGGGAGGGGGCTGGGGGGGAGGGAGCTGGGCGGAGGGGCCGTTGGGGGGGGAGGGAGCTGGGCGGCTGGGGGGGGCACGACCCCTTACGGTTGGCCCGTGTACACGGGCTTTTACACTAGTGGTTTATAAAGAGTATATCTCAGTACCAAATAATGACTGATTTTTATAAATAAACTTCATTTATCCATTAGTCACCACAATAGAGATGATGTTGTAAATTTCTCACATGAATGAAAAGGCTACAGCAATCTACACAATAAAAAATATTAAAAAACAATTTACGTCACACATTATTAAAAATACCACTTATATAGACATCTATCAATCCAAATACACCTTTAACTTTGTCTTCTTGGAAGTAAACTATGCACTATGGCACTGATGCAGAAAAGCACTTTATCTACATGCTTTAAATTAAATGCTTAAGAGGTCTTCCTGAATAAGGATGTTTCTTGAATTGGCAGGTGTAACAAGACATGAAATATTTGTTGCATGATCGCAGAACAGTAGGCAATGTGACATGAGAAATGTATTACTTTATAAATATGGACCAACTACCTGAAAAATATGTCTCTTTCTAGGGAAAGATTTTGGGAATTTGTGGAAATGTTGGAAGCGGAAAGAGCTCAGTCATATCAGCTATTCTAGGGCAGGTATGCTAATTACTGTAGAATAACTTCCATAATTACTTTTATTTTCCTTTTGCATGAGAAATATATATTTTATTGAATGTTTTGATACTGTTTGTTCTAGTACGAGGGTTATCAGTTTATCGCAGTTAACTCATGCAATTAACTCAAAAATTATTTGCGATTAAAAACATCATGATTAATCACAGTTTTAATTGCTCTGTTAAACAATAGAGTACCAATTTAAATTTATATAATAGTTTGGATGTTTTTCTACATTTTCATATATATTGTTTTCTGTGTTGTAATTGAAATCAAAGTGTATATTATTTTTTATTACAAATATTTCTACTGTAAAAATGATAAACAAAAGAAATAGTATTTTTCAATTCACCTAATAGAAGTACTGTAGTGCAATCTCTGTTATAAAAATGCAACTTACAAATGTAGATATGTTGTTACATAATTGCACTCAAAAACAAAACAATGTAAAATTTCAGACCTTACAAGTCCACTCAGTCGTACTTCTTGTTCAGCCAATCGCTAAGAAAAACCAGTTCGTTTACATTTACTGGAGATAATGCTGCCTTCTTCTTATTTACAATGTCACCATAAGTCAGAACAGGCATTTTCATGGTACTTCTGTAGCTGACCTTGCAAGGTATTTACGTGCCATATACGAAACATTTGTATACTCCTTTATGCTTTGGCCACCATTCAAAGAACATGCTTCCATGCCAATGACACGCGTTAAAAAAATAATGTGTTAATTAAATTTATGACTGATCTCCTTGGGGGAGAACTATATGTCCCCGCTCTGTTTTACCCGCATTCTGCCATAGATTTCATGTTATAGCAATCTCGAATGATAACCCAGCACATGTTGTTCATTTTAAGAACACTTTCACTGCAGATTTTACAAAATGCAAAGAAGGTACTAATGTGGGACTTCTAAAGATAGCTATAGCACTGGACCAAAGGTTTAAGAATCTAAAGTGCCTTCCAAAATCTGAGAGGGACAAAGTGTGGAGCATGCTTTGAGAAGTCTTAAAAGAGCGACACTCCAATGCAGAAACTACAGAACCCAACCCACCAAAAAAGAAAATCAACCTTCTGCTGATGGCATTTTACTCAAATAATGAAAATGAACGTGCATAGGTCCACATTGTTTTGGATCGTCATCGAGCAGAACCCATCATCAGCATGGACTCATGTCCATGGAATGCTGGTTGAAGCATAAAGGGACATATTAATCTCTAGCGCATCTGACATGTAAATATCTTGCGACGCCAGCAAAACAGAGCCAGGCAAACTCCTGTTTCCACTTTCTGGTGACATTGTAAGCAAGAAACAGGCAACCTTATCTCCTGCAAATGTAAACAAACTTATTTTGTCTGAGTGATTAGCTGAACAAGAAGTAGGACCGAGTGGACTTGCGGGCCCTAAAATATTACACAGTTTTATTTTTGAATGCTGTTTTTACATACACCTACATTTCTAAGTTCAACTTTCATGATAAAGGGTTGGAACTACAATACTTGTATTAGGTGAATTAAAAAAAAACTATTTCTATTGTTTTTTACAGTGCAATTACTTGTAATCAAAAATAAAGCAAGCACTGTACACTTTCTATTCTGTGTTGTAATTTAAATCAGTATATTTAAAAATGTAGAAAACATCAAAATATTTAAATAAATAGTATTGTATTATTAACAATGCAATTAATCGTGCAATTGATTTTTTTGATTGCATGATCGATTGCAATTGTTTTTTTAATCACTTGACAGCCCTATCTAGTACATTGTTTTTGAAAAAGGCTGATACTGACTCTTAGGTTCTGAAACTACATTGGCTGAATTTCTCTGAAGCTGCTTTTGGATGAAGTATCTGAATGTAACTACTGCCTGTCGTTTAGGTATTTAACATTAAGGAATGTGGGTTGGGAATATAGTTTTCTTTTGATCTTTAGGGCCAACAAAGAGAAACGGAGTAAATTAATAACCACCCTCATAAGATGAGAGACGGCTGTGGGGGTCTCAACATGAGAATAAGAAATGAATGTTATGGCTAAGATTTGCAAATATAGGAACCTAAAGTTAGGCACCCAAATAAATGGGCTGATTTTCAAAAGTGACAAATACTAGCCAGGGCCGGCGACAGGGGGGTACTACGGGTAGAGCTGTACCGGGCCCCGCACTTTAGGGGGGCCCCGGTACAGCCCTACCCGTAGTCATCCGGCGCAGCTCTCCTCCGCACGAGCGCGTGTGTCCCTGGCCGGAGCAGTGAGCCCGGCCGGCGGCAGCGGCGCAGTCTGGGGGGAGAAAGGGCGGGGAGGAGGGGGGAGCAGCAAGGGCGGCTCACGCCGCTCCCGGGCTCTCGCTCCCGCTGCGGCCAGCTGTCAGCTGGGGGGGAGCGCTGGCTGGGCGGGGGGGGCTGGGCTTCCTCCCCCAGGTGCTGTCAGCTGGGGGGAGCACCAGCTGGGCTTCCTCCCCCAGGCGCTGTCAGCTGGGGGGGAGCGCCGGCTGGGCTGGGGGGGAGCGCCGGCTGGGCTGGGGGGCCCCCCAGCCACTGTTGGCTGGGCTGGGGGGGCCCGGCTGGGCTGGGGGGCCCCCAAACTATCAGAGTAGGGGGCCCCCAAATTTCTGTCGCCGGCCCTGATACTAGCTATCACCAATACAGCTGGCCAGAAAATGAATTTTCAATTCCATAAAGAATTTCAAGGTTTTGGAAAAATTTTCATCCCAGATTGGTATGAAAATCCAAAACCTTCAAATTTTTCACAGACCTGGGAATCTGCAATATTTGGTTTCAGATGCATCAAAACATTCCTGAAACAAAATAAGTTCCCGGGGCTTCCAGGCTGCACAGCTGCTCACTTGACAGTCAACCAAGGAGCTGAAGCCCTGGCAGGCTGCTGAGGAACCAGGGTTAACTGAGAAGCCTGGGTTCCCCAGCTGCCCACCAGCTGAGGTCCTGAGGATCCTGGGAATTGGGCAGGGGGGATAGGAAATCAGGTAAGTTTCCACTGGAAATTTGCCTGGTTTCCATCAAAATTTAATTAGAATCATGTAACTTGGAATATTCTGGTTTTGACAAATTAGCATTTTTCACAGGAAAGGGGGTTCTGTGGGAAAAGTTCTGACCAGATCTACTCATTTATTCTAACATGCCCTACACAGGAGAGAAACTCCTCAAAGTTCAAGAACAATTCCACACAATGGTAACTATGGCCACTCACACTGTCATGGATGCTGGAATTCTTTTGTCACTCACTTAGCCCTCCGCTTCTCAGCTATGCCTGAAAAGGACTAGGCAGGTAAAAAGGGCACCATAGAGGAATGGGTTACAAGAACTTTGGGTGAATGACCAGAAGAACTGCAAGTGCTTCTTAAGTCATGTTCTCTCTCTCCACCCATCACCCCCCAGGCAGGGTATGGGCCACCAACCACAGAGCACTCCATTTTTGTTGTTGGCGTTTAAGTAGCAAGTTGGTTCCCTACGGGGTGGAGTTGCTAGCCCCTCGCCCATGTTAAGCCTACAGCACCTGGTATTCCTAGGAAGTCTCCCATCCAAGTACTAGTCAGTCCTGACCCTGCTTAGCTTCCAAGATCAGACGGGATCAGGCGTGTTCAGGGTGGATTAGCCATATAAGTCATGTTCTAGATACCTGTTATTTATACTATGAAGAATCACTCTCATAATACAGTAGCAAAATGACCATCCTGGCTGATTGTTCAGTATTTTGAGTCAAGTTATAATGATGATTAGAAGATCTCTATACACTTTTTTAAATTGCACAATCTACTTGTTTCAGATGTACTTGTATGATGGGACAGTATGTGTTGATGGAACATTAGCTTATGTGTCACAACAAGCATGGATATTTCATGAAAATGTTAGGCAGAATATATTATTTGGAGAAGAATACAATGAAGAAAGGTAATTATTAGAATATTAAAATCTTAACAATACTTATTTACTCTAATGCTAAGCTTCCATATTTGACATATGAGCTTATATATGTGAACATACACACACTTGTCTTCTATTGTATGTTCCCTTTTGTGGCTAGGGCCCAAAGCCTCCAAACATGTGGTTTCCCTCACTCTAGTTGATCCCATGGACTATTGGGGAGGAGAGGGTATTATTTGACTTTCACCATTACCTTTATTCTGGTTCATTTCCATTAGAACACCTATAATTAATCATGGTCCCACACATATGTATACCATGGGAGATTGCATCTCTGAGTTCCAATGCTCCTATCCACACCCAATGAAACTCTGTACTCCTACTGCAACCACCAATGTCAAATATTATCTTTCAAGACATTAAATCCACAACCAGTCATCAGTGACTGCTGAGATGAGATACATGCAACATTCTCAATCACAAGATATAGTATCACCTCTTTGATGCTCCCAGCCTCAGTTAGCTTTAGAACTAAAACTTCCAGGTCTCTCTCATATATGGACTTCAGATACTGCCAATTGAAGGAACAGGCTGGTCAGTTATTTTAATTAATTTTTATATCTCAAAAGTTAGGCACCCAAATAAATGGGCTGATTTTCAGAAGTGACAAATACTAACTATCACCAATACAGCTGGCCAGAAAATGAATTTTCAATTCCATAAAGAATGTCAAGGTTTTGGAAAAATTTTCATCCCAGATTGGTATGACTATTAAAAAAGTTAGACTATAAATGGCCATTACTTTCTTTGTGACTGACCTAGACTGTTGGATATTTTCATTTTCAGGACTTGTATTCACACATTATGATGATGATGAAATCATCACCTTACTCCTGTTGTCATGTACCATGTGTACAGATTTCAGCTGCAATAGCATGTGACCAAAACTAAGAAGAAAATAAATGTGTTAAATTTGCCATAAGCTAAAGAACAGAAATATCCCCAGAAATCAAAAGCAGCAGTTCATGAGGTCTCATATTACTAAATGATGCAGTGCAGTCAGTTTATATTGCATTTAGTTTTGTGAGACTATATAAAAGGGTTTTTTTTTAAAAAAATAGTTATAAACAACTAGGAAATGTATGGAATTCACTTTCTCCGTTGCTGTTGAATCTTTGCTCTCTATACAATGTTAAGACTAAGATGAAACCACATGGGCAGAGTGTGGCTCCAAATAACCATATTTACTACCTATAATGAAACATGCAGGGCTTAGCACATGTATATGCGGTTGATGTGTTAGATGTCTTCTGCAGTAGAAGACAGGCAAGCCCACTGGAGCCCCCCAACTATTTAAGGTGATACTGTACCAACCAATTGGGCTGTCAAGTATTATTCTGTTTATATTCAGGACATGCTGTAAAGCTCATCTAGTTACTTAGACCCAGATTTTAAAATATATTTGGGCACTGGTTCACTCCACCTTGCAAGGCCCTAAATGATTTAGATGGCTAAGTTCCATTCACAAAGTCAATTGGACTTAGGCTCCAGAGTGCCAGATTTTTGAAGGTATTTAGGCTCCTAAAGATGCAGATTGATGCCAATTAGGATTTTCAAAAGCACCTAACTGCTTAACTTCAATTGAAATCATGTCTGGCCTAGACTCTTGAAAATGGGACTTAGACCTGACAATAGTGAGCAGAGCAATACCTAAATACCTTTAGAAATCTGGCCTCAGGACTCATTTATGCTTTAAAGGCACAGCTCTTCCCGGCATGAGGGGGGATGTGCACCGTTCCAGGGGAAGCACTGGGAAACATTCTGCCTTAGTGAAGTAGAATGTCTTCTAGGACTTCTGATGTACAAGAGGAATACACCCTTCTGTGAGTGCAGCATATTCCCCAATACCCACTGGTCCTACACTATGAGTTCATGATATGGGCAAGGCCAAGTGTTCACTTCTTTTTCTACTCCCTAGGAGGAACACATCCCTATATTCTTCTGGCTTTGGACTGAGACTGCAGTGAAATGGGTTTTACTTTAGTTCATGTAGTGTGACATTGCCATATATATTGTGCTTTGTACATAGACTTGGAACACATTGAATATGCCTATCAAGGTGCACACGCTCCTCTCTTTTTACACCCACATGGGCTGCACATTTCCTTTCTGGTCATGCAAGCTGCACAAATCCTTCTGTGTCCTTGCAGTTTTACGCACCAGCCTGGGGAATCATCAGCCATGCCCAAATCAGCTTTTAGCCCTTCCCTCCTGGTTCTATTTTTTTGTCCAAACAAGTAACAATAGGAAAACAAAATTTCCAGCTGGGGCTTTCTACCCAACCACAGTTAGCAGGGTTTCCCTTCAGGAGTATCCCTTCCTCTGGGACTACTATAGTAGGCTGTCTCATCCTGAAGATTCTCTGAGCTGTTCCATTTTTCTTGCAGATCTTTAATAGGGAACACCTGTTTCCTTTGCAGCTGTATTTGAATAGTGAACACAACTGGCTGCCCCAGGCCTCTGGCCCTTAAAGGGTCAGGACAACCTGTTACACACCTGATGCACATGCCTTTCTCCTTTATATCCACATGGGCCACACATATCACACAACATGACACTTTAATACTAGAGAGGAGGCTTTTTAAATCCAAAATGGGAACAAATTAACTAAATTAGAAGACTTCAAACCAAAGAAATATAGAAAAATGTAGAAAATAAAGAGTTCCTGTAAATATCCATAAACTTTCCTCTGCATTCCTGCTACTTAGCAATGCATAAAACCAGCAAGTTCCTGTCCCTAAGTACTAACAAAAGCTACCTCTGTATTGCTAATAACTGTAGTTCCAATCTTGTTCAGTCATACTTATATGGATAATAGATAGAGAATGCCTGTCCTTACATATATATATATATATATTTTAAAGGGACTCATTCAAGTGTCTAACCTGCCAGATCTGGCTAGATAGATGCTGGTGGGCAGCCATGCTTGTCAGATGTTCATTTTGCTCAATACCTGCTATTGTTTTCAACCTGTAAATCTGTGAAGTTGAAACATGTGGGAAATGGAATGAATTTGCCTATCTATAAATTTCAGATAAATATTTGCATTAGATTTCCCAGACACGTGCTTTGCATTTAAAAATTCAAGAAGTTACTTTCCTTAAATAATTTAGTAGCTATTTTATCAAAACATATAGACATAGGAATATCAGCAAAAGACATTTAATAGCCATTTCCTATGGTATTCATATATGACAGCAATTTTTGAAGCAGCATATCAAATTCTTTGGTTCTCCTTAACCTCCATTCACCAATTCCTGAAAATAGCTCCAAAGGATATGGGTTTTAGATTATGAAGAGTTACATGTAGTTAGAAGGCAATAAGTAGTCTAAGAATATACACAAATTAAACAAAAAAACCTCTCTTTTACCATTAGTTAAGATCACTAAAAAGGATTAAAAGATTATGAAGTCATGTATTCCCAAGTCTGGAAATGCCAGATCGATTGTTGCCCATGTAACCTTTAATTTGCCCCCCCTGTACTATTTAACTAAAGCAATTGCATATTAGCTTTTTTCAATATATATCTGGTTGCCATTCTTATCTTTGTGCATACCATGTTGACCAATATAGTGAAAGGAATTAAATTAAACTGTAGTCAAGAACATGTTTTTTGGTAATTAAACTTCAGTTTTACTACAAATTCTAAATTACTTTTTTAATTGCCTGACAGGGAAAACTGAATAGGGATTCAGACCTATAATTTCCCATGTTTTTAAAAACACTGGACATATTCAGAAAGTCTCAACCTCTAATTTGAAAGAAGCATGTAAACAATATACATGAAAAGTAATTTTGTATTTGAGGAAAGGAACAATTACCCTTTGAAAAAAAAATAGTGTAACTTGCCACAGGACAAGTCCAAAAGAGCATAGTCAGCTTTCATTCCTGTTCCTTCTGGGATCCTTCACTGTAGTAACCTCATAGTTGTCTGAGGTAAATCAGTTATCACAGGCAGCAGTTGCCATGACAACCAAGGCACTAGTGACTCTCCCCAAGTATGCAATAGAACTGGAGGGAGGGAGTGATTAATGGCTGATTACCTCTGATGTCACAATGTTACTACTCAGGCACCAGCAGGGTTCTGCAAATGTGCACTATGTGGGGAAGAAAAACAGGGCTTCTGGTGTTTGTTTCCCCAAATTCCTAAGAAACCAGCATACAAACACAAAATACAAATTGGAGATCATTTCACAGATATATATATTAGTAGCTGAAATTTGGTTCAAATTCATCATGGTATGTTTGCAACAAAGGGTTCTGAAAAAAGATGAGACAGTGAGATATAGGCCCTGTAAAACAGCATTGGGATGCAACAACTGCAAGACCTTAATACAGTAGGTATTTTCTTCCAGAAGAACCAGAAGATTCTGAACATATGGCCGCTACATAAATTTGATAGGAACTAAAGAATGTCTTATAAGGCATTTGGTGCAACTGATATTGAATACTGCACACAGAAACAGGGCTGATAAATGAAATTTTAGTCATTCTTTGCAAACTATGGAATAAAAGTAGAGCATAAGATTAATATTTGCAATATAATCTTACAGTAGTAAAAGATCGATTCCTTTTAATATCTGAGACCAATTCTGGTAGGTAAACACCTAGCCCATCCTCTCCAGAAAGAACAAATTTTGCATGTGTAGGTGGTATATAAGATTGAACTTTATCATTTTAATTTTTCAGTACAAAGTTTTAAACATTCAGAACCTGACTTTCATTTACACTAAGGTCCCTTTACACTGCAGCGTAAAGGAGCCCTAAAGTGGTCATCAATGCAAAGTTTTTAGTTTGTAAGCTCTTCAGGGCAGGGACCATGTCCTTATTATGGTTGTACATAGTTGAGCAAAATGGGGTTGAGCCTGAGAGTGCCACCACAATTCAAATATATTCTAATACTACTAATAAAGTAAGGCTTCTTTACACTGACAAAATGGTGTAAAAACTCTTTAATGTAAATGAGAATCAGGTTCAGTATTTGGTTGGCCAAAAGGTTCAACATATAGCAAGCAACTGTGATTCAGGGCTGAGAAATCCAAATTAAAGTCTAATCTCAAATTCCTACATTTTTGGATTTGTATGTGAGGCTGGAATTGCAGATTTGATGCTCTTGGACTCAGTTGGAGTAACCACTGTCTATCTGCTAATATGATGATATTGTATAAGAATTTAAAAGGCAACTGTGTCACAGTATGATGTAACTGTAACTTGTACACACGGGAAAATAGGGGAAGAGGTTGGATCTGAAGGAATGAATGATAGCCACGGTCACTGAATTATTATGGTTCAAATCAATATGTTTGCAACACAGATGCTACGGTATTTCAAAATGCATGAGATTTTGTGCTAAAGAAAAGAATATATTTTTAGGAATTAAACAATGCTGAACATTCATTCTTTAGGTACAATTATGCAATCAATGTGTGCAGTCTGAAGTCAGATCTGGAATCTCTTCCTTATGGAGATTTGACTGAAGTAAGTTTCATTATGCAATCTAGTAAAATATTGGCACATATTATGGAGAGCGGTTAAATTCTCCATAGTAAAAAGTTGACAAGAGAGTCCCATTATGTCCAATTTTCAACCCATTTTCACTCCAATTTGCATTACTCCCCCCATTTTTAAAAAAATTCCACACCAAATCCCAGGCTAGATTTTTTTCCCTGGACATTTGTTTTGAAGTTTTAGAGAATGGGGATTTCAAAATATTTTTAAAAATCATATTTTTAGTTCTATGGTTGCACAAAAGATATTTTACAGATATGAACTCAATGTAAACCAGGCAGTGTGGTCTTTGTAAGACTGCAGACAAGCTGAATACACCCTGGTAGTTTGATTATCCCACAACTCAAAACTTATGGCCCCACTCTCCTAGGAGTAAAAAAATTCTAATTTAGTCCTATCCAACTGCCAAGCCCCTATCCAGATTCCCCCATCAGCTTCTACAAAGTAGTTCTGTGTTAATTCAAAAATCTGCAACATACTGAAAATGTGGGGCAGCATGAAGTATTTTTATTGTTTATTAAACTTTTTTTTAAAATGTATAACAACACAAACAAGTTCTAGGCGCCAACATATAAAACAAGTACAAAAGTATTATACACCACAAAAGAGAAAATACCCCACAGTACTCATATTCCCACATATTAACTGCACTATTTTTAGAACACAAATTTCTGAAAGCAAAAAAGAGACAAAGAACAAAGGGGACAGGGAAGGATTATGGATTTATATCCCACCTCCTTTCATTTAGAGCAGAATAAAATAAATTAATTTAATATGAAAATAAATACGGTGGCACAGTATTCTTTGTATTATTATTTGCTTAAATAAAACCCTGTATTTTTAATGTTTAAGTGAAGCTGCCATAGAATTTCCAGTCTGTGACACCAGAGTGCTTTTGCATAATCCAAAGATCCAGTTTGCCACAGAGTATACAGGGTTATGGGCAGCAGTAATAGACTAGGATGTTTGCTACCAGTACATGCATACATATTCCTACAACCTGGGTGATAAGTGCTCTCAACTATCAACCATGCTAACTAAGTCTTGCTCTTGTGGCCTAAACTTAAGCCTGTTGAAGTCAATTGAAAAACTCAGTTTGACCTCATCAGGATTTGAATCGACCTAATCCTCAAGAAAGCCTTAATGGTCATAAAATAATATTATCCTGCTGCTTAAAAAGAAAAGAAAAAAAAATCCAAGTGACATCTATTTCTTATTAAATGAAAAAAATCAAAATTGTGTTATAGGAATAATATTTGTTTTACGTAAACATTCTTAACACAGCTGACATAACCCTGAAAAGCATTCTCCAGCAGAAAAAAGGTTGACTGATAATTCATTTAATGTATTTATTTTACAAATTTCTACTATGGTAGTTCTATAATTCAATGCAATAGCACCCACCTCTTCAAATACTTTCAGTAGTTTGTCTGTGTGGTTTCTAGACTTCCTGTACTGGATCTGTTACCAAGGCTAAAATATATCTTCTTTGTAGAACATTCTCAGAGCACAATGTCCCCAAAAATATTACAATTCACCCATTACTGTTTCTCAACTACCCTGTCAAGCATTATTTATTAGTGGACCTTAGAGTCCAATTTGACTTTCTTTTATGGTATCTTCATCAATTGCAGGTCACATTTGTAACAGATTATTCCCCAAATGGGGGAGAATTTACTACTCAGAGCATACAGTAACGTGTATTTTGTACAATATCCTCTGGAGATTAAGTTGTACATCTATAACTGTGCACCTAGCTCTCAAGTCCTATAAGGAAAATGGGTTCATGTCCTAACAAAGAAGGAAATAAAGACATACTAGCTGAACAAACACAGAAGGGTTTGCACCAGGTCTTTAAATATACAAAGAAGCACCATCTTCTGGAAACAGATTTGGGAGAATGGTAGCATTACCTGAGCTGTTTTACTGCAGAGACCATGTTCCTGTGAATCTCCGTAATTACTGTTCGCCAGTCATTTATAACTGATTCCTGACTCAACTGTGTAAACTGAAGTCAATGGAGCTATATCAAGTTACAGCAACTGAGACTCTGACTCTGAATCTTTAGATCGATATTTCTCAACTGGTGAATTGCAACACCCAGGAGGGTCACAAGGCATTGGACATTTTATTACAATCTAAAACAAAGAACATCTTTCATCCCTACTTGCTATACACCTTTACACTTCAAGGTCAAGTATTCTCTGTCAACCTGCTGAAATACACAGACAAATAAATTATATAAGTTTACTGCTGATATTTAAAAATAAAACTTACTTTTATAAAAAATGTAAGAGGCTCATGAAAATGTTGACTTTGAAACAGGAGTTGCCAACCTGAAAAAGTTGAGAAATAAGGTTTAGATAACACAGATTTCCTTTTTGCAATTAAAGCTTCCCTCCTTATCTCTCGTCAGTCACTTTTCTAAATTTTTCTGGTTTTGATCTATAAAACTAATGTTGGTAGTACTGATGATCAAAAAATTGTAATAGTTTAACTGACAGATTTTGCATTTTCGTCTGTTTGCTTTCTATCTGGGAATAAATCATGAAAATTTCAAAGGTATTCATTATTTGAAATTAGTCAAAATTGTCTTGGTCTGCAAATTACACTTTGCAGTCTTATCTGCAGATTCAAAATACAAACTGCAAATATTACAAAAATTGCACAAATTGTAAATTGTGTATTTAACAGAAATAGCTAACTCAACTTACCAACTAGCCAAAGACCGTGATTTTCAATTGCATAACTGATTAATATTCAAGTTTACACTGTTCTGATTAGTCACTGAAGTGATCCAATCACGGAACAGAAACAGTAACACCTAACCTCAATCACCATCTCCTCCTTCTTAGACTCTGAACCTCCTGACACCTTAAAAAGCTCTTTTATAAGCTGCTGTAGAAAGTTTCTTTATACGTATGTCTTACTGGGACTCACATGATTCCACCTAGCAGTTGTTTTTCAGGGTTAAGAAAGGCATAGGTTCAAGTTCCACATCAAAATTTGGGTTAACGCTAACATTAATGCTCTCATGAAGTGTTGATGCTAGAGTATTGTTAAAGGTGGGGACCCTGAGATTGTGTTAAGTCATATTCCTTTTTCCATATCTGGTTGCTGTCCCTGTGGAAGTTATAGAATCCATGGAACCCTTTAAAAAGTAAAAAGTAACTACTGATCCAGCTAACTGTTAGTGAAACAGATTCAAACTGTGTATGCTGTATTATTAAGTGTACAATAGTTATCATATTTACCTAATCACTGCATTGCATTAGGACCCAGAGTATAGAAAATGGTGTCTGTTGCTGGTGCATATGTATTCCTTCTGCTCTAGATGCACAGAGATGGAGGAGTGCTGTGCTGGAGGAAGGAAGGCACAAGAAACATAACAGGCAGGCAGGAGAAAAGGTGAGAGAGAATAACAGAAATCAGCAGGAGCTGCAGGGAGAGAGGAGGAGGAGGAGGAGACTCTTATGTACCTCTCTAGCACCCCCAGGAACCTGGACTGATTAACACCAACTTCTCAGGGAGCTTCCTGTTTCCTGCTGCTTCCCTGAACCCACTTGAGGAGAACAGGCAATCAACTGAAGTAGTAGGAGTCAGTTAGGCCCTTAAGACGCTGATATCTTCCCTCACTCAGGCCCTGCTACCAGTCTGCTTATTTGTCCCCTTCAACTGAGTGTTGAGAGCCACTGTAGCTGGCACAGATCAGTAGTAATAAGCGAAAGAAGAAAATGCCCCCCTGGGGCAGCATTCAGAAAAAAGACAAAAAAGCAAAGGAAGCTTTTCTGTCTAAGCAGGAAGGAGCTCTCCTGAGATACATAGACACAAATGTTCTCAGTGAGCCTTCCAGCCCCAGTAAGGATGTGAGTGGTGAGGAGATGGCTGATCCTCCAGTTAGTCAGAGTGCATATGACTTGGCAGCTACTGCAGCATCCATCTCTCCATCTCAAATGGATGTAACCATGCACATTCCTGAAGAAAAGTGTAGATCAGAGAAGAGTGTGGTGGAGTGCAAGAAACAGCTGCTGCTGAGTTTAGTTCCTTAAGTCTAGATGATCCAGGACTTTGGATCCACTTGAGCAGTAGCCTGAGGGACTTCCTTGTGCTGCCTGGGCCACAGCAAGTAAAAAACTTCATGTTCCTTGAAGACAATGAAAATAGAAGTTTCTATCAAACACATTACTGGCAAGAACTCCCCAGTGGTGACAAAGTGGAGAGGCCCTGGCTTATGTACTCAGAAACCCAGAATGCTACATACAGTTTTTATTGCAAACTCTTCCAGTCTAATGTTTCAGCCACATTGGGTTCTACAGGAACAAAGAACTGGAAAAATCTGGCTAGAAATCTGGTATGCCATGAGAAGGCAGAAAATCACCAGAGAGCATTCCATGGGTGGAAAGAGCTTGAGATGAGACTACGGTTAAAGGCCACCATAGATGATCAGCATCAAGAGAAGATTGCATCAGTCTCTCTTTACTGGCAAAATGTTCTGAAAAGGCTCATTGCCATTGCGAGAATGCTTGATACCCAAAACCTAGCACTGCGAGGCACGTCAAATTAGCGGTATGTGCCAACAATGGAAACTTCCTTAAAATTGTGGCGCTGATGGCTGAGTTTGATGCTGTACACCAGGTGCATCTAAGAAGAGTCACCACCCAAGAAATGTACATACACCACTACCTTGAAAAAACAATTCAAAATGAGATCATACAGCTACTGGCAACAAAAGTCAAACAGAAGATTGTGGCAGATCTTAAGTCAGCACGATATTACTCTGTTATTCTGGACTACACACCTGACATCAGCCATACAGAACAAATGACTTTAATTATGTGTTTCTTAACAACAACAGAACCTAGTGAAAATGTCCCTGAAATGGTGACTCTCAGAGAGCATTTTCTAGAATTTATTGACGTTAATATACTACAGGAGCTGGTATGACAAATGTGCTTCTTAAGCTGGAAGACATGGGAATTGCGATAGCGGATATGAGAGGTCAGGGCTATGATAATGATACCAACATGAGAGGAAAGAACAGAAAAGTGCAGACACGGATTTGAGAGTTAAACCGTCAAGCTTTTTTGTCCTATGCAGTTCTCATTCATTGAACTTGGTGGCCAGTGATGCAGCATCAGCTTCTAGTGAGGCTGCTGAATTTTTTAATGTATTTTTCTCTGCATCAACTCATCGATGGCAAATTTTGAAGCAATATCTGGGAACATCCTCTCTGACACTGAAACCACTGAGTGCCACACGATTGGAAAATTGAGTGAAAGCGATAAAGCTTATGAAACACCAAATTGGGAAGATATATGATGCCATAGTTGCCATTATGGAGGATAATGCTATGACAGGAACTGTTTATGGGAGAACAGTGGCAGGGGGAAATGGAATCACCAGAAACACACATAACTTCAAATTTTGGTGTGGCTTACTGTTGTGGAATGACATACTGTTTGAAATAAATGTTGTACGCAAGAGACTCCAAGGTGTTGGCCTTGATATTCCGGAGCAATGGAATAACTGGACAAAGCAAAGTCATACCTACGGTCTCACTAGTGAGATGAGGGATTTCAAAACATTCTGAAGAGTGCACAGGAGTTGGCAGAGAAACTTCACACTGAAGCTATTTTCCGATCCATTCAAGAATATAAGATGCACTGAAGAAGACGACCTTTTGATTATGTGGCATGGGATAATCCCATAAGAGACCCCAGACAACAATTCAAAATTGAATTCTTTAACCAGGAGCTAGATTGTGCAATACAGTCAGTTGAAGAATGTTTCATGCAGCCCACGAAATGCAGCAGTATATTTGGGATCTTGTACGATATTCCAGAACTCCTCACTATACCTGAAGACCTACACAGCAATGCAGGGCACTTGAAACAGTGCTGACACACGATGACATGCACAATATTGATGTGAGTGATTTAAGTGATGAACTGAAAGCTCTTTGAATATACATTTCAGCAGGATCAACTCCAAAGGCTGTTCTGGAATATATGTGCACAAATAAGATGACCACCTTCTTTCCAAATGCTTTTGTTGCTCTGCGCATTACTTCTAACACTTCCTGTAACAGTTGCCAGTGGAGAATGCAGATTCTCCAAGCTGAAGTTAATAAAACACATCTACGCTCCACAATGACACAGGAGAGGCTGGTCAGCCTTGCAACCATCTCAATAGAGCATGAGCTGTCCCAGACTGTGGACCTTAAAGAAGCAGGTCAAATCTTTGCAACCAAGAAGGCACAGAAAGCACTACTTTGATTATTCAAACAGATAAAAATGCCAGTGTTTACTATGCAGACAAGAAAAGTTACATTTGCTGTTCAGGCATTTGAAAGTTAAATGTTACTTAACATTTTTGAACAAGGCATTTAAAGTTGTTAGATCTCCTTTATTGTGGTAGGTAGCAGAGCAGTACTATGAGAAGAGTAGGATAGGAAAAAGGCAGAATTGAGATGTTCCAAAGTGTTGGCCCAAGTGAGGGAGCATGGGGGCATCATTTGAGCTCCCCGCCTCAGGTGCCAAAATGTTGTGGGCTGGCCCTGACTTTATATGTTCAGAGCAGAGCTCCCATTGACGGTAGTTGTAGTGATGAGCACTCAGCACTTTGGGTACTGAAAATATCACCTGTTAAAATTTTCATTTACATGACCTGCCTATCATCGCATAGGAAATCTGTGGCAGAGGCAGGGATATAATAAAATTTTCCAGGATGGTATTTAGCTGCTTTAACCACAAGACAATCCTTTTCATTAATTACACACCTTCCAAGAACTGCAACAAATGAAACAGGAATCCTACAGACAGCCATGGCAGGGGGAATCAAGATGGTAGGGAGAGGTCCTGTGGAAGAAATAGGATGTGATCATTTAGTTAAAGACTATCATGAAGCACTTGATCAAGGAGGATGAACTAAGGTTGCACAGGCAAGCTGAATTCTGGAATTCCCTACCTTTTGAGGGGTTGACATTGCAACCTTCACATTCTTTTAATTACATTTTTAGATTTCGTTTTCTAAGTTTCTTTAAAAAAGTAAATATTTAATCATATGGAACCATATTGAGCCTGTTCCCATCCCTGTGGTTCAATGTTGTTGGGATCTTTAAATCTGCAGCACAGTCCTCTATGACTTGAGTTAATAGAGTAATTGATAGCAGCAGAAAGCAATTATCTTCTATGTGGCCCTGCCACTAGAATGGACAGACACACTTTGCTAGTAGATTTTACAGCTATTTACTAGACAGAAAGATAATTTTGATACTCATAAATAATTGTTCAATTCCAGTTTCTATAGGAGAGTGAGTGTAGGAGATCCTTGTGCCCCTATTGCTGCCAGCCTCTCCCTGTTCCTTTCTGGTTCTGTAGCCCCTCATCCCCAGATCCTGCCTTTTTTCCTGCTCTTAGCTCACCTGACTTGGTAAAGTTATAAGCAACTGAAAACAGGGTTGTATAATGCAAGGTTTTGTGCAACCTTCACTGTAGGTGGAGCACCTATTATAATATGTATATATAAAAAAACCAAATGAATTATTACCAATAAACTCATGCAGTGATCTTTTCCCATTTAAAGATAGGTGAAAGAGGTCTCAATCTCTCTGGTGGCCAGAAACAAAGAATCAGCTTAGCTCGTGCTGTTTATGCCAATAGAGATATTTACTTGTTGGATGACCCCCTATCAGCGGTCGATGCACATGTTGGAAAATACATTTTTGAGAAATGCATAAAAGAGGCACTTAAAGGAAAAACAGTAATTCTTGTAACTCATCAACTACAGGTAATTAAAATAATATTATTAATGCAATAATTATAAACATAAAATATATTTGAATCATATATGTATATAAGTATACATGTAAATAATATTAATACCACAAACAAAACAATGTAAGCAAAATTGTACTTAATAGAGGAGACAATTTCTTTCTATTTTTAATATGTTGGAGATTGCATGGTAAGTGTTCTGTTGGGGGAATAGAACATAAAAGGAGAATGTGGGACAGTCTGATAATTAATGTTTAGGTCTGGGTGCTAAGTTCAGGCTCTAACACAGACTTCTTGAATGACCGTAGGCCGGTCTTCTAGAAAGATAATCAATGAAATAATTAAGTCATTTTAAATGTCATCTTTAGGTTTCATGGTTAACATCTTACTGAGGTGAATACAGCTTAGAGTTATTATTTCAGGTTGTCTGGACTGGACTCATGCAGCTAACTCTGCATGGATTTACAGTTATTACATAATTTCAAGGTTTTCTTTGCAATCAAAAGGATTGGGAATATTTTTTTTTAAATAAAAACTTAGATTCTGAAGCAGAGTGCATTCCACGGCAAATTCTGCAGCCATGGAATGGCGAAATATGTAGGACACTGATTGTAGGAACCAATTAACTGGTGTTTAAATGTCTCTAAAATCTGGGGATACAGATGCTTTCATAGGTAATTAGTAGTCTCTCACAGTTTGTTTCTTTTACTGAAGGTTAAATAATTCAACTATTGCTATCAATAAGACAAAATTGCTGTTTGTTTATAGTTTTGGACTTCTCTCTTCAGGTTAAAATTCTTATTTTAATTTTTAAATACACACAAGGCACTCAAGTACTATGATGATGGGAGTACATCTATAGATAGATGTTTCTTTTTTAGACTCCACCTCAGTTTCCATTTCTGAAGAACATTCTAGGAGTGAGGACAATTTAATCAACTGCCTCCAGTTCTTCATTTCACACTTGTTAGCAGTGGATATAGGGAGCCATCTTTAATCACTTTATACAGTTTGAGCTACCTTATGGGAAAAATCATCATAATAAAATATAGGACATTGGTAGTTAGTTTATTAGGAGCTCTAGTTTCCCACTGGAGATTAGCATGAGTAACTTATAACAATGGAAAAGCACTAAATAGCCTTTGCCTTTCATTTGACTGTTTGCTGCTTTAAGTTAATAGCCATTGAAAACTAACCTCAATATCCTATATTTGGAACTTACACTTTCATAGTATACATAATGCCTTGTACAAGAACTGCAGGGGAAAGTTAAGCTGAAAATCAGCATGAATGAGCCAGAAGCTATATAAAGTTGAAACATAACTGAGCAGCAGTCTCCATGGACTTGATCAGGCCCTATGTCTGTAACCTTAATTTTTCCACAAGTGTCAGAATACCAGTCCGACTGCATATAGCAATAGGGTCCCAGACACAAACATCTTGATTTTCAGATGCAATGTATGTACACGTCCCACTGACTTCAAATGGAGAACTGGATGGTCAGAAAAACTAGGTCCTAAAAGTAAAGAGAATGCTCACCAGTCCCCTTCCCTAGATGGGTCCTTTCCATTGCTCAGACAGGTTAAAATAGTTTCCTTTGCTGATATTCTCTTCCTTTGAGCCCCTGTGCTCCCTCAACCAGGTCTAGCTAGCTATTTCCTTTGTTCTCTAAACTTAATCTTAACATCTACAGCTGTACAGGAATTTGTCTGATTTTTCTTTTGACAGAACATGCTGTCATCAAAATCAATCCTTTCAGTGAAAAGATTTCTCAGGTCCACGACTGAATTTCTGGTTACAACAGTAATAGGATAGGGTCAACTCAGAGCAGCCATTGTGAGCCAAGTATGGAGCTGCTGCAGACTCTCTCTACCTCAGTTTCCTTCCCCAAGGTAGGGCTCCTCAGTCCTCCACGCATAGGTCAATGCTGGAGATGTGGCTTAGGCAGACAAGTCACACACCAGCTTACAAAAAGTCCCAAACAAAATGTTCTTTCCCTTCCACTCAGGTGCCTCCTACACTTGTTTTCTAGGCTCCCTGACAGTTTGTCTATATAGCATATAGCAGCATGCCTCCCATTCCAAGTTGACAGACTTGGCATTGTGGGGCTTATGCTATTACTCTATCACTAGTTATGTGGACAGTACTTTGAAATTGCAGCTCAAGCTGGAGCTCAGGCTCCGAAACCTACTTATTCCCCACTCTGGACTCTTCAGAGCCCAAACTGCTATAATCTACAGTTATTTTTAGAACAGTAGCATAAGCCCAAGTCTGTTCAGATCAGGCTGGGAGGCTTCCTTCTGCAGGCTAAACAGACATAGCCAAAGGCCACATCTACACTACAGAGTTAATTTGACTTCATGTAAGTAAACATCAAGCCTCCAATTTAAGCAAGTCAATCTTGCATATCCACACTATGTCGGCAGAGTGCATCCCCACTAGCAGGGCTTGTATCAACACACGGAGCACTGCACTGTGGGTAGCTATTCCACAGTGCATGTAGCAGAGTGGAATTTGGGGTTGGGCTTGCAATGCCTTATGGGTCCAAAACATTGGTATGGGTTATTAAGTGAACATGGCATTTGCCTCTCATGATGCACTTACCTCCCTCCCTCTCTGAAATCAACAGCAAACAAACAAAGCCTTTTTCCGTAATCCTGGATTACCCACATTGATGCCATAGCACAATAAGCATGGACCCCTGTACACTGTTGTGAGCATTACCAACATCTTGCGCCTTATCCTGCAGTATTTACACAGCCAGTACAGGAGCTGCCATAAAGAACAAAGGGATGCCACAAAGAAGCAATGCTGGAAAACACGGAGTGGAGCAATTCACAGTTGCTGGTGACAGTCACGCATCACCTTGACACGGCTGAGTGCCACTTCTGGGCCCAGGAAATAAGTTCTGACTGATGGGACTGCACTGTTGTGCAGCTATGGGATAACAAGCAGTGGCTGCAGAATTATCGAAGGCATAAGGCCACTTTCCAGGAACTGTGTGAAGAGCTTTCCCCAGCCCTGAAGTGCAGCAATACAGTAGAACCCTGCTATAGTGCGATAATTGGGGTCCAAAAAATCCAATTGTGAAAAATGTGGGGTCGCGTTATAGCAGGGTTTCACTGTATTTCCATATCACCGCCTTATTTTGCTGAAGCAGGAGGAGCTGGAGCAGGAGCAGGACGGCTGCTGCCACCGAGCAGGCATGGGGAGAAGCCACTGCCAGCTGCCCGGCTTTCGGGGAGAGTCACTGCTGCAGCCGCTGGGGCCGGCCCGAGATGTGCAGGAACTGAGCTTGCGAGCTGCTGCCACCGGCCCCGACTCGCTCTGCACCTGCTGGGGACAGAGGCGAGAACCCCGAGGGTGCGCCTGGCTGCAGACTGCGGGCACCACCAGGAACAAGTGACAAGTGCCAAGACAAGTACCAAGACATGGGGTGAGAGTCCCCAGAAGCTAGTGTCCCCAGACCCTTTCAGCTGCAAAAAAAGGGGAGCCAACTTATGATTGCGCCATAACCGAATTCACGTTATCGTGTGAAGCATTATAGCAGGGTTTCACTGTACTAAAATGAGAGCTGATCTGACAGTGGAAAAGTGAGTGGCGATAGCTGTGGAAGCTTGCAACTCCAGATTACTACCGGTCAGTGGGGCATCAATTTGGAGTCAGCAAATCTACCGGGGATCTGTTGTGATCCAAGTTTGCAGAGCCATAAACAGACTTCTGCTAAGAAGGATAATGACTCTGTGCAACATGCAGGACATAGTGGATGGTTTTGCTATAATGGGGTTCCCTAAGTGCAGTGGGGTGATAGATGGAACACATATCCCTATTTTGGCAACAGACAACCTGCCAGAAAATAATTTAACCGAAAGGGGTACTTCTCAATGATATTGCAAGTATTGGTGGGTCACAGGGGCCATTTCACCAACTTCAACGAGGGATGGTCGGGAAAGGTACATAACGTGTGCACCTTTAGGAACTCCGGTCTGTTCAGAAAGTGGCAAGCAGGGACTTTCTTTCCAGACTGCAAAATAACCATTGGTGATGTTGAAATGCTGATTGTGATCCTGGGAGAACCTGCCTACCTCTTGCTCCCATGGCTCATGAAGCACTATACAAGCAGCCTGGACAACAGTAAGGACTGGTTCAATTATAGACTGAGCAAGTACAGAATGGTGGTGGAATGTGCCTTTGGATGTTTAAAAGGTCACGTGTGTTGTTTGCTTACTAGATTAGACCTCAATGAAAGCAATATCCCCATTGTTATTGCTGCCTGCTGTGTGTTCCATAATATCTCTGAAACAAAGGGAGAAAAGTTTCTTCTTGGGATGGAGGGTTGAGGCAGAATGCTTGGCAGCCAATTTTGAGCAGCCAGACACCAGGCCAATAAGAAGAGCACACTGAGGGGCTCTGAGACTGCACCTTTGAAAGCCAGCAATGAGCCAGAGTAATGTGGCACTTATTTGTGTTGTTTCTTACCAAACTCTTTCCTCCATCACATTTTCCTCCCAGTAAACTCCATCTCCACCAACCATGGTGTTGACTGAATGAAGAGCCTTTTCGCCTCAATCCATTAACTTTTATTATGCACACAAACACACAGAGACAGCAAAGAAAAGTAAGATAACAGAATGTGTGAGCAGAGGGGGGGATGAGCTGCAATGCCAACCCTGAATGAGGGAGGGCTCAGAAGAGAGGCTCTTCATGGGCAGGCGGCAGGGGGCTTTGGGCTAGCCCCACATGCAGTAGGTAGAGGGGGGCCTCAGGCAGAGCGGGGGAGAGGAGGGCACTAGCAGAAGGGGGCTCAGGTAAATGCATGAGGGCAGATGGGAAGGGGACTTAGGCTGGCCCCACATGTGGGAGAGAAAAGGAGGCCTCAGGCCAGCCCCATCAGCAGCCGGGAGTTAGGGGTGGGGTTGGGGGGAGGGTCTCAGGTCAGCCCAGTATCCTATTTTCCCTTTGGGAAAATATGGTCATCCTAAACAGAGCTGGCTACTTGCAGGTGTTTTGGCCCTTAAGGGGCAGGCCACCTGTTAGAGCCATACACCCAAGCATACCCAATAACCTGGTGGTTAGGGCATCCTCCTAGGATGTGGGCAACAT
This sequence comes from Sternotherus odoratus, assembly GCA_032164245.1. NCBI lineage: Eukaryota > Metazoa > Chordata > Testudines > Kinosternidae > Sternotherus > Sternotherus odoratus. The sequence goes on along the minus strand of JAVMKO010000014.1, from coordinate 20,698,329 downwards.
AGGTGCAAAGTCTCTGCTCTGTCTGATTCAGGCCAGAGACTTGAACCAGGATCTCCCATGTCCCCTCTGAGAGCTCTTGCTAATGGGTGTTCTGGGAACAGGCACAAAACTTCAAAAACTCTTGGGTTTGTCCCAACGCAGAAAAGAATAAGCATTTGAAATCTTGAATTGTTTTTTGCAGGGCAGGAAAATTTTTTCCCTCCCAGCTCTACCTCCAGGCTTACCAGACATACAGTACAAAGGCTTGTGTTTGAGAAGACATCTCTCTGCAGTCTAAAGTACTAGATTTCAAGCCCCTTCTCCTTCCAATAATAAAATAGGGAAATGTCACCCTTTTGAAAGTCATCATTTTCAATAAATCTTAATTAAAAAAAACAGATGTCCTTGTTCAGCATTAGAGCCTTAATAGTGGATTCCAAATGGCAAATGCGTCTCAGCAGTTGTTTATTTGTTTGATCTAAAACACCCATTTCATTTTTCACTTTCTTTTTTTGGGGGGTTAGTAATATAAAAGCAATGTACCAGCAGGTGGCACAGAAGCAACATTTTACATTGCCTTGAAGCACACACTGGAGGAGAATGTCCTGCACTAATGGAAGACATTAGCGTAGCATGTAGTAAATGCCAAAATCTAAATTAATGCAACATTAAGGTTGGTCAGATAAAAGAAAAGAAAAAGTAAAGAAATGCAAAATGTAAAGTTCCTACAACAATGTTAAGTTGGCCACTCTGCCCATCATGTATATTTGTGTTTAACATTTAACAACATAAATAGAAATGTAGAAAAACAAGAAGAGAAAAACCTACATATGTATACCTTAGCTGATTTGACGTTGCTGTAGAAGCCTCAGCCTCACCTTGTAAGTCATATGCCCTAATCCCCTGATAATTTTCATTGCTCTCTGCTGGACTCTCTCCAATTTGTCCACATCCTTTCTGTAGTGAGGGGTCAAAAACTGGACACAATACTCCAGATGGGGCATCACCAGTGCCGAATAGAGGGCAATAATCACTTCTCTCAATCTGCCGGCAACGCTCCTACTAATGCAGCCCAATATGTCATTAGCCTTCTTGGCAACAAGGGCACATGGCTGATTTATATCTAGCTTCTCATCCACTGTAATCCCCAGGTCCTTTTCTGCAGAACTGCTGCTTAGCCAGTTGGTCCCCAGCCTGTAGTCGTGCATAGGATTATTACATCTTAAGTACAGGACTCTGCACTTGTCCTTGTTGAACCGCATCAGATTTCCTTTGGCCCAATCCTCCAAATTTTCTCGGTCATTCTGAAACCTACCTTTACCCTCCAGTGTATCTACCTCTCCTGCCATCTTAGTGTCATCTGCAAACTTGCTGAGGGTGTAACCCATCCCATCATCTAGATCAGTGGTGTCCAATAGAAATTCAATGCTAGCCACATTACTAGGCAATCAGGATGGTCAAGCACGACTTGTTCCTGGTGAATCCATGTTGACTGTTCCTGATCACCTTCCTCTCCTCCAAGGGTTTCAAAATGGTTTCCTTGAGGACCTGCTCCATGACTTTTACAGGGACTGAGGTGAGGCTAACTGGTCTGTAATTCCCAGGGTTCTCCTTCTTGCATTTTTTTAAAGATGGGCACTATATTTGCCTTTTATCAGTCATCCGGGACCTTCCCAGATTGCCACAAGTTTTCAGAGATGATGGCCAATGGCTCTTCAATCACATCAGACAGTTCCCTCAACCCCCACGGATGCATTAGATCTGGACCCATGGACTTGCGCATGTCCAACTTTTCTAAATAGTCCTTAATCTGTTTTTTCACCACTAAGGGCTGCTCACCACTAAGGGTTGTCCCACACTTTTCCTGGCCTTTTTCTTGTTGCCAACATAACTTTAGAAACCCTTCTTATTACCCTTCATATCCCTTGCTAGCTGTAACCCCAGTTGTGCTTTGGCCTTCCTGATTATACCCCTGCATGCTCAAGCAATATATTTTTCTCCTTCCTAGTCATGTGTCTAAGTTTCCACTTCTTGTAAGCTTCCTTTTTTGTGTTTAAGCTCACCGAAGATTTCACTGTTAAGCCAAGATGGGTCGTCTGCCATATTCGCTATTCTTTCTGGATATCGGGATGGTTTGTTACTGCGCCCTCAGTAAGCCTTGTTTAAAATACAGACAGCTTTCCTGGACTCTTTTCCCTTTCATATTAGCCTTCCAAGCGATCCTGCCCATCAGTTCCACAAGGAAGTCAAAGTCTGCTTTTCTGAAGTCAAGGGTCTGTATTTTGTTACTCTCCTTTCTTCCTTTTGTGAGATTCTGAACTCAACCACTCATGGTCACTGCTGTCCAGGTTGCCACCCACTTCTACTTCCCCTACTACTAATTCCCTGTTTCTAAGCAGCAAGTCAAGAGGAGAACGGCCCCTGGTTGGTTCCTCCAGTTCTTGCACCAGGACATTGTCCCCAACATTCTCTAAAAACTTCCTGGATTGTCTGTGCACCGCTGTACTGGCTCTCCCAGCAGATGCCAGAGTGATTCAAGTCTCCCATTAGAACAAGCACCTGCGTTTTTATCTTTCTAAATTATTTCCTAAAGAAAAAACCTATGTGGTGATGGTGAAAGTGCACCAGTGCACGCTTCCAGGAGACAGTGGTATGAGTTCACTTCAAATACTGCACTCACACGTGGCACTCATTTGGAGCTTAGAAAAACTGCACTATTGCCTCCTTGAAATCAGCTGGAGATGGTTGGGCCAAGGACTTGCTTATACAATCTGCAATGCCTACCAAGAGGGAATGGGGGGAGATTCTGCGCCAAAAAAATTCTGTGTGGCTATTTTGGTGCCACAATGGCCTCTGTTGGGTGAAAGGCAGAACTCCCGCACTTCTCAGGCAGAATGAATTTCTGCAAAAAAGAATTCTCTGCTGGACACCAATTCTGCACGTGCATAGTGATTGCTACTCCGAGGAGTAATAGTCACCTACTTAAAATTTCTCAGGTTCTTTAGGGCACAGTACATTCTGGGGCACAAAACCCAAGAGTCCAGATCTGAACTGAATATGTAATGTAATGATCACATATTGACATGTATTTTGGGAAGAGAGAAAGGGGTCTGCCAACTGGCAATAAGTACGGTTTGATAGAAAAGGCTGAGGTGATTGTTGAAGTTAATTTTCTAAGAGACTCATGGGGCAAAATCAATCCCCAGCACCAAAGCCAAGTGTCTTGGCTGGTCTACAGAGTGGTCCAGGAGGGGAATGAGAATTTTCTCATCAAGGCAAAGAAATTACAGTGGAGCCAGAGCCACTCCATGAATCCAGCAGGGTGAAGAGAACTCACAGAGGCATGGTGCATCCCTCTGCAGTTTGAACATCCCCCCACACACACCTCTAGTGCTGCAGCCAAACCAATCTTGCTTCCCGGGGATCCCTCTGCACCTGTACCAGTGAAGGCAGGATTTGCCCTTTATGTGTAGAACTGTGAGACTAATATCCTGGGGAGATTTGGTTCCGATCTGTCAGAGACAGAATAAATAGAAATCCAATTAGTAAGTGCATCAGACCTTCCCTGGACCCTGCTCTGCTCTGCCATTCAGTTGGCCTAAAGATGTTGGAAAGAAAACATTAGCAGTCAGCTTGGAAACCCTCTGCCAAGGAGAAATTCTTGGGTGGTGTAGAGCCACCATAGCCAGTTATGCTACTTCTCTCAAGAATTTACAGAGGGGACATGTTGCAGTCATGCCAAGCAGGGTTGTGATCAGAGTGCCACTGTGCTCTGACAATCTCCAATTGATATATCAGATCTCTGGAAAGAATCATAGCTAACCCTTAGGCTTCACTAAACTACACAGGGTCCAGCAGAGAACCAGCCCCAAGGTTATAGAACTGCATGTGCCTTTTTCACAGTTCTTCCTCAGTGTCCCTCGCCATCGATAAGCACAGCTAAGGAATTAATCCATTATGTTGACTAAATTAAAAGGAAGAGCATCAAGTTCAGTGGAGCCCAAACAAGCTATTTTGGTAATTTAGGTTGAATTTTTGAAACAAAATTGATTGTATTGGAAAACCATTTTAAAATAATTCCTTTACACATTTAATTGTGGAGTACAGCCAGAGGTATAAACACCTGCATGAATATAATAAATGAATATAGAATTGCTGAAGTTTTCCCAACTGTGAAATGAAACCTGTTAATTACCACCATTCAGTTTGAAGACACTACATGCATGCATTTATTTCCAATGCAGTTACAATATTTATGGAATTAATAGTCCATTCTTAAAAATCTGTAGTATTTAGAATTCTGTGATGAAGTCGTTTTATTAGAAGATGGAGAAATATATGAAAGGGGAACTCACAATGATTTAATGAAAGAAAAAGGACGTTATGCTCAGCTAATTCAAAACCTCTATATGGAGCAAGCGAAGGTAACATTTAGCCCTTATTCTTAAAAACATATTCTGCTTTTACATGCCTTAGAATATTGAAAATAGAGTTTCAGATCTCATAAGTAACATTTTTCTTATTTTACAGGACCCAGAAAATATCTTGACTGTCTCAATGACAGAACCAATGAGCAAAACTCAGGAAAAGAGTGATTCCTCTGGAAGCTCTTTTGGAGGAGTTGAAAATCCTGGTAATGTAATTTAGGACAATAATCAGAATTGTCTATACTCTATTGTTCAAAAAAACCTAACTGTTCTTTCATACACATAGCTTTTGTTATGTCTGATGAAGAAATCATCATAAAGGAACCTGAGGGAAACCCACAAAGGGAAAATAACACAGGTATGCTACAAAGACTCACTTGTGCATCTTTCCAAATTGTTGCTTTTTAAAAAAATGAATTGTAAATTAATATAGATTTCTGATTTGAAAGAGACTGCTGCATTCAAAATGTGCTGTGTCCATTAACTAGTTTCTGTTCCTCAGATCCTCTTGCCTGTACTGATTAGTTTCCTTTTTTAGGGATGGCACCGTCTTTTTGCTCTGCTTCTACAGCACAATATGATGTTGGTGAACAAATAGGGCTCCTAGACATTACTTCAAAACAAATCGTTATTCTAAAATAATAATAAAATTGCCTTTTCTGACCTGATGGGCAGAGAGGCAGATCAATCATCATTGCTGCCTCACTTCTTGGAACACTTTTAGATTAATTTAATATTTGTGAAAAACGCCACACTGAGAATACTGTAAGCTGATGTCTTCCCTTTGGAACAAACATAACAGACACTTGCAGTGCAAGCATCCCCACATTTGCTCTGCCGCTGTGCCTCCACTCTACTATAGAGCAACTGAGGCAGTCCTGGACAGGTAGTAAGTCTGAGTGGGGGGCTTTCTAATGAAACTCCCAATAAGGGAAGATTCCATCTTCCATGTTGATGGGGTGAAGGAACCTGAGAGATGTTTTCAACTTTGTTGGACGAATAGGAGCAACTTTGAAATTTATTAAATGTAACTTGTGGAACACTGGGGTTGTGGCCATAAAAGTGCAGGGAGAAGACAGAGAAGATAAGACACAGCCCATTTTGTTATCTGTCCTTCAAGATGGAAACTTGTAAGCACCGAAACTTTTCCTTCATTTGCATAGCTGACACTGTTACTTATAAGCACATCACTCACCAATATGGCGAAGTTAAAATTACCTTGGCTAAACTGCCAGCCAGAGCCTTCAATAGAACAAAGGTCACAGTATTAATGCTGAACAGAAGTTTCTCATTTGTATTGCCCAAAGTGGCTGGAACCATTATTTCAATAACTGTTGTATTTCTGCTCTTAAAATCCCTTCAAGGAAACATAAAGAGGTTAGGACAAACAAAAGACACTTTCAAAGCTAAATCAAAGTTACAGGGATGGTATAAAGCAGTAATATAGACAGCAAATTACTTTTTAGCTATAAAATCTTTCCCTTCACATCAAATACTATACATTAGCACTATAGTGATATGCAGAGGTTTATAACTGTCTTAGGTGGAGCGGAAAAATATGTCTCTTGTTCTGCTTTAACATGCATATTGCTCTGTCAAGAATGAAGAAGATCAGAAATGTCAATAGAGTTTTGCATTCAAACCTATGTGCTATCGATCATTTTTAGCAAATCCATGTAATTTAAATTTTAATTCTCATCACGATTTTCTAGTCATTCAAAAACCATTATAAAACTGGAGGGAGCATTTACCATATGGCAGCATCCAGAGGCAGCGGGGATTCTTAAAAAAAAAAGAATACATTTCGCTGAGTTTTTTATGAAGCTACAAATATGTATTTTAGAATGTATGGTCTTTTATTTTGGTTTAACATGTCCAGGGTTCTTTGATATTGGGTCAAAATTTTGTTACATGAATGTATGGTTTTTGTTTGTGTGGTAGCTCCTGTAAACCAACTTGTTAAAAAAGAGGAAAAACAAGAAGGCTCAGTGACATGGAAAACCTATCATGCTTACATTAAAGCATCTGGAGGTACTTTCTGCAAAAATGTCTTTATACTGAATTTGCATTTTTTCTTTGATATTTCCATTTTTAAACTAGGATTCCTTTCCAATGTTTTTCCCTAAATCTAAACTCTGATATTTCAGTTTCAGATTGCCTCATTTTTTATTTCTGTTAAAGTTTCCTGCTTTAGTCTTACTAAAATTAGACAAAACACAATAAAATGGTGGTATTTCTCAAGAAACAAAGCATTGTCATGTCCTGATATATTTAAAACCTAGAATTGCAGATCACTGGAAGTTATAGAGAAATATGTTAGTAACTGAGTAATAATTTAAGACGTTCTGATATTTATTAGAGAGAAAATGTGAAACATTCTAGTCAGAGCAGAGCTTGAAAAGCAAAATTTGGATCTAGATTGGGATTTCAAGATCAGAGTTTGGAATAGTTCACATCTGGGTCTTGGTCCAGCTCCTTAAATAGAGAAGTCAGCAGTGAAATTCAGGTCTGGATCGGGTTTAGATTTACACACTCCACAGATTTTCAGGGCATTTGTAAGATTTTGTTTTAAGACACTGTCTAATCCTACAATTACATAAGAAAACTGTGTTTATGTAAATACATAGGCATATTTTTACCCTTAAGATTTTACCCTGCTGATATAAAACATACTGTCGGGGCCTCTGGTTACTAACTGACATAATTATTGTGGTAGTAATTATTGTGCACACACAACTGTTTGACCACAAATCCTACATATGCATATGCTAACAAGTATTTATGTTCACAAACCATGTGTTAACATACATAAATGAGAGAGACACCCACTTACCAGATTTTAAATATGAATTATTAATCCTTATAGCCCCTTTTAGGTTCATAGCAGGAAGCATTGTCTGCTATTTCATTGCTGGTTCATTTAGTAAAAAATCACGTGGTGTTTGTATGTGCAGGGAGTACGCATACATTTTAATATGTACATCAAGTATGTTTTCCCAATCATTAATTTACTAACAGATTCTGAAATGCACACTCACAATCATTAACATTTTGTACAGTGAGACTGCTCACTTGAATAAGAACTACTTAACCTGGGCAAGGATTGCAGAATCTGGCCCTTAGCCACCATTCTGGAAAATACCAAAAACAATTAATATCGGTTCCCCTTCTCTGGGCTAATGGGTTAAATTCAGAAGCCCTTATTCAGTTTTTACCTTGACCTTGATTTCAGGATTTAACTTCTTGGCCCCACATTCTTGTAAATGGCAGTTCTGCACCTATAGGAAGAGAAAAATATATACAGATTAAACAATAAAGTCTTTTCTGAGAATATACACAACAGAGTACAATAGTATAGTATGCTTAACCATTCTTACACCGTCAGTTATTAGTCTGGTCTTTTGTTCCATTTGCAGGTTTCATACTGTCTTCCTTTGTTATACTTCTCTTTATTTTGATGATTGGCTGCTCAGCCTTCAGCAATTGGTGGTTAAGTTTCTGGCTAGAACAGGGCTCAGGGGTAAGTGTAACAATTTAATTGTAAATTTCTGCTCCTTAAAAAGAGTTGCAAATTTATTTGAAGTATTTAATATGAATAATAAAGCTCAACTCCAGCATCTATAGCATTAAGACAGTTGCAGTATGGCTTTCTTCAAACCCTGCTTCAGATTAAATTCTTATTTGTAGTAATTTATTCCCATCTCAATTGCAGTTCCTTTTTATATGATTTTCATAAATCCTTTCACTCTAAATTTCAGAGGGCCACTCTCTCTTACTCTGAACTTTGTTGAACTTGCTCTGGAAAGTGTCCAGCATGTCATCATTCACACAGTGCTCGTTCAGATTCATATTGATGAGACTATTTCTCTTTCTCTCTTTCTGAGCAAATAAAGGCATGATTGCCACTTTAGCTACCATGGATAACAATAGTAGTGAAGATGGGCAGCACAGGCTTCAGCATGGGCTAACAACCCACGTGTATATCCAGATTTCCTGGTAGGCTTCTACTGGGGTGGCTAGCCTGCACTGAAGTCTGTGCCACCACATCTTTCCTATTGTTACCCAGGCTAGTTAGATTAGAGCTAGTATCAGTATGCCTATTGGCACTACAATCATCCCATCATTTGCTGTGTGCACGCTATCTAAGTATATGAACTATATAACCCCTGCCACTTTCAGCAGCCTCCTTCCCATTCCAGTTTAACGCTGCCCCTGGACTCAATCCACATTGTCCCTTTAGCCTCACATTTATGTAATCCCCTCCTATCCCACTCATTCCACCTCTACAATTTTGGGCTCCTCCAGAAGTTAATCTTTCACTTATGCTGTTGTACGTCCTGTATCTAGGATTCTCTGCGATCTCTCTCCAACCCACTGACTCACAGACTCACCCTAAACTTCACTAGAAACACTTTTCCTTCCTCTTTGGCATAGAATGAACTCTCTGTAAAGAACTCTGAGATAATGCAGATTAAGGATGCCATATATAATCAAATTGATTGTATTGTATTATGTACACATTGAGGACATACTAGCTGGGAATTCAAAGCTGTTTATATGACTGATTTACTGCTCCACATTTTTTCACAATGAATATAAATAAATGGGACATGAATCATGTACTGATTTGTATTAGTTTGAGTGCTCTATTGTTCTACATGTTTTACTGGAACAAAATCAGACCTAAATTTTCCATTATCATGAGGTAAAAATAATTCAGAGATAAATTGTGCCTTCTCACCAGCTGAAGGATACTAGAGGCCCTAGATTGTAGAGGTGTAATATCTCCCTGGCAACCCAGTTGCATAGGATTGGGGAGAAGTAATTTGCAACATCCTTTTCTGGGGTCCAGCATCTTGCCCCCTTTACCAGGCAGCTACCAAAGCTGGCCAGGGCATGGACTCCCCACTTTACCAGCCCAGTCACAAAAGACTATTGGGGAGACTTTTCTTCCTTCTACTTGTCTTTGCAGCTAGGTAAGGCTTAGGCAAGTGTAAAACTTGCCCCTATGTAGAATTGCAAAAGTGCTTCATAGAAGAACATGTTCCCTGTCACTAAATAAAAGGGGATTAACTAGCTGACAGTGACTCAACTGTAAGTGTTTGGGTTTTTTAAATGATAGAAAACCTAACAATAATGTAAATGAAAACATATTTGTATAAGGTTCCAGTATGCTGTGTTTATAATCCCAAAACTATAATACAATAATAATACTTAGCTTTTATATAGTGTTTCATCAGTAGATCTCAAAATGCTTTACAAAGGAAGTACGCATCATTAGTAATTTTGTGTTGATGCATCAGAATTATGAAGCATAATTTCCAGCAAAAAGGATCAATTTGTTTTCATTCTTCAAGTTAAAGAAAATGCAAAATATGAATATAATTAATGGAGAAAAGTAAAATTGGTTTTTAATAATTTAAGGTGTTATCATTAACAGGTTAAAATTTGCTTTTTTAAAAAATAGGGATGTCTCTGACAGTGTCCCTGAAAATATAAATAGACATTAATTTTTCCCCTCTTAAATTTACAATATTTAAGATACTATAAAGACAAGGAGCTAAAAGACTCCTGATATTTGCAATTATTTTTTATAAACAGGGGTTAGGATGACAAAATAAGGTACAGGTAAATTTTTAAAGGTACAGTGGAGTTTTAAAATCTTGACTTTACTTTTCCGTATCTGGTATACAGAAAGAATCATTATCTTTCTGGTAACTGCTTTGTCAATACAGTAAAACCTCCATTTAACGGACTAATTCGGGCGAGGGGGTGTCCGTTAAATCAAAAAGTCCGTTATTTAATAATAATTAAAAAAAGAGCTGTCGGAGCAGCAGCCCGACCGCCACAGGGTCGGGGCGACGGCTCCGCAGCCCGCCCGCTGCTGGGACCCGGGCGGCAGCCGGGAACCGTCAGCCAGCCCGCCCGCTGGCGGGATTCGGGCGGGAGCGGGCAGCCAGCCCGCCAGAAATGGATCAGGAATGCATCAGACTTGCTCAGAAATTTTGTCCGTTGCATCCAAAGTCCGTTAAATCGAGGTCCGTTAAATCGAGGGTTTACTGTACTACTATTTCCATAGATGTGTACACTGGACCAGAAAAAATAGTCAGGGTTATAAACTATTGGCTCTTAACAACATGCTATTACCTTATTTTGAAGAATGAAAGTAAGAACTCTGACTTCTAGATTGCAGTGGCTGGCTGCCTGCTGAAATATACAAGTATAGGTTTTAAAACCCAACTACGGCTTTTAGGAGGCAAAATTATTACATTTTATATAGTGCCATAAATACGCATGGTACTTAACAAATCATATTACTAGAGGAACAAGGCTGTGGAACATCATAGGTGTCATTAAGCTCCACACCATAGTAATTTAAAATTTAATGACAGCAACATAGAATGCAGATACTTCTCCAAAAGCACAAGACCCCACCACATGAACAAAAGGAGACTCTCCTTTAACAGTTAGCTATAGGGTACTATGAAATACAGTTGAGCAGTTTTGATTCCATTTAATGGAAAGAAGAGACGCACACATACATGCTAACTAGAAAAGTCCTAAAGAATTTAGTGGGGATGAAAATAAATTTCTATTCAAATTAGAATGGGGGATAAGTTGTTAAAAGAAATGAGAGATGTGATGTAGGCAAAACTGGAACAGTCTAATGAAAGTGAATGTTATAAAACTTAAAAAAAAAAAAAAAAAAAAAAAGAGGAAGCCAGTGAAGGGGTGTGTGTAACATAGCCAGAGAACTTGTTACAAAAATATGTAGGATTTCAAACTTGAAAATCTTTTTCTTTCTAAAAAGCAGTAATGTTGGGTGAGATTGAATCATTATGGCTGCATGAAATCAGTGGATATACAGGTGTAGGTGTGTGTGTGTGTGTGTTGCATCAAGCAGGCAAGGTACTAACAAACTTTAACAGACTATTTAACAACAGTGAAACCTCTTTAGAGATGCTGCTGCACCCCTCTGTAGTTCTAACTCAGCCGTGAGAGAGAGAGAGAGAGAGAGAGAGAGAGAGAGAGAATATATATATATATATTAGATCGATCGATAGATAGATAGATAGAAGGAAGTGTGGTGTGGAGGTGACATAACAGTTCTATGCCACCCCATCTCTGACTCAGGCATAGGAAAAGTGGAGCAGATGAGGGTATCCCTACACTTTATCCCTATCCATTTATCATTTTATCAATAAAAACTTTCAAATTTAAATTACTATATTTTACACATTTGCTTTAAAGATAAATTGCAGCCTCCTGAGTAATGAAACAGAACATCCCATTTGTGACACGGGAAGCATCTCGGATAACCCCAGCCTGCACTTCTACCAGTTAGTCTATGGAATGAGCATGGTGACCATGATTGCCCTAAGCATCATCAAAGGGTTTGTTTTCACAAAGACAACATTAAAGGCTTCTTCAGTGTTACATGACAATGTATTTTATAAGGTATGGAAAATCCATTGCTTTAATCATTATTAGGGGATATTTACCATAATAAGCTTATAAAAGGACGGAGTATAGTTTAGCAGTTAATGTTGATGCCTGGAGTCACTGGTTCTGTTCCCAGTTCAGTGGCTGCCTTATTGTGTGACTTTGAGCAGTGCATATGAACATTCTGTGCCTCTTTCTCTGCTAAATTACAATGTCTGCCTCCTGAACATGGTTGCTATAAACTTTAAATTAATGTTCTTAGAGATTTTCAGATGAAAGACTCTATGTAAATGCAAACTATTACTTCTTGTAACCTGGATACAGATTTTCATCTTCCTGAAGCATCAGATATTGGCAATGGCTAAAATGTTCAAAAGTGACTAAAAGAGAAGAGTTCAAATCCAACTGAAAATCTCTCCAGGCACTGAGTCTAAAGGCCGAAGGGTAAAATTTTCAAAAGCACCTAATCCAATTTTCAGAAGTGATGTAGTCACTTAGGGCCAGTTTTACAAAGGTATTTAGGTGCCTAAAGATGCAGACAGTTGCCTTGTGAGCTTTACAAAAGTGCCTAAGCATCTAGGACATAGGCGCCGACTGTGGATGCTCCAGGGCCGGAGCACACAAAGAAAAAAAAATAGTGGGACTCAGCACCCATTAGCAGGCCCTGCCAATCAGCTCCTCCCCCTCCCCAGTGACTCCCGTCTGCTGCTGATCAAGAGCTATAGTGAGGGCAGGGCACGCTCACAGGAGGAACGGGATGGGAAGAGCTGGGAGAGGAGGAGGAGCAGGAAGAGGAAGCACAGGGATGGGGCCTTGGCAGAAGCAGTGGAGTAGGGGCGGGGCTTGGGGTGGAGCAGGGGTCTGGCACTCCCCGGGAAATCAGAAAGTTGGTGCCTGTGGTCTCGGCACCTAACCTGCTTTGGTGCTTTTGTAAAGCTTATTGACTCTAAATCACTACAGTGCTTTTGAAAAATTTACCTCATTAATCTAATCTGGTGTGACCTGTCCTATGTTCCTATATTTTGTGAGGCCTTGATTCAGCGAAGTATTTAAGTGCCAAACTCTAAGCATATGAACAGTCCTATCAAATTCAACGGAGCTTTGAGAGGCAAGGTGAGTGATGTAATAGTTTTATGGGACCATCTTCTGTTTGTGAAAGAGATAAGCCTTCAAGCTTATACAGAGCACTTCTGACCTGAAAAAGAGCTCTGTGTGGCTTGAAAGCGTAACTTTCTCCCCAACAGAAGTTAGCCCAATAAAAGATAATACCTCACCCCGCCTCTCTCTAATATACTGGGACCAACATGGCTGCCATAACACTGCAAACGCCTGCTTTGAGCAGGACACTTGTTTAGACATCTTGATGAATCAGGGCCTATACAGTATAGATTATTGTAATGATTCCTTTTTAAGTATACTGTAGATCCTCAACATTCTGATTCTTATGTGCATTTATTTTGTTATGATCATGACAACAGGAGATAAGCCCTTAAGAAATATTTATTCTATTTTCAAAGGCTGCTTCACAAATACAATCTGATGTTGTAAAGCTATAATACATTTGTTTGTTGTTCGTCTTATTTACATGTTAGCCAATACTATACCATTATCTATTTTATCACACACACGCTGAATACTGTAAAAGGCAAAGACTATAATTTGATTCACTGTTTCCCTTTATCCACAGATCTTACTGAGTCCAATGAGTTTCTTTGATACAACTCCCACTGGCAGGCTAATGAACCGTTTTTCTAAGGATATGGATGAACTGGATGTGAGACTTCCATTTCATGCAGAAAATTTTTTGCACCAGTTTTTTATGGTGATCTCTATTCTAATCATAATAGCCATTGTGTTTCCATTCCTCCTAATTGCAGTTGTTGTCCTAGCTACTATTTTTGTTATTCTCTTTCAGTAAGTTGATGTGCTAGTTCTTTAAGAACTACTTTAAGAATTTTTATTACTTTTACCATCTAGCCAATAGCAATTGTAATTCTTATTTACATCTCCTGTTGTTGAGCTTCTGTTGCAAAATACTATAAATTTTTTGTAAAGGTTTACTGGAAGGTGAGAACTACAGGAACCAGTATCTCATAGAGCAGGCACATCCAGTGGAAACTGGGAATCTATTAAATATTTACTGCCTTCTATACTATGCGCTAAATTCAGTCTTTTGCTTGCACTGACTTCTGCCAGTATAGTTTAGGGCCCTGCCCAAAATGACTTTTCGGAGGCACAAGTTATTCATGCCTTCCCTCAACCTACAGGTCTACAATCAGGACCAAAGCTACAGAAATAGGTCAGGCTGGCAGGGGAAGGCATAGCCAAGGTATCCTAGAATGCATTGATTCAGCCCATGCTATGTCATCTCCAGCAATGGAGAAGCTATGGAGACCTGACTGCAGCTTAAAGCACTAAGCATCCAGTCCCTTTAAGGTATCTCAAATTGGACACACAGTCCCTTCTGATTATCCAGTCCTTTCAAAATATCCTCAATTGGGCACTTAAAAATGGAGGCAGGTCCCTGGGCTTAGGGACTGCTCCCTCTTAGCTCCAGGGGACACAAGGTACGCCAAAGTAGGTGAGAGGAAGAAGGTAAAGCCATGGCACTGACCAGCTAAGCTAAGCTGACTGGGCACAGAGTGGAGCATAGTATAGTGGGTGCACTCTTTCTGCATACGTAGGAGCTTCAGGTAAGGCTGTAAAATGGAATTCCTCTCTACAGGGCAGTGCTGCCCTCTTTCCCCCCACTGCAGGCCATTTGAGATTCCAGTTCAGACTACTGGCTTTAGCCTTAAGACAGTGATGTATACCACTGGCATACTGACATATAAACATGTACAATATCATTTTGCTTTCATTTTGTTGCAGAATTTTTCAGAGAGCCATCAGAGAACTAAAAAGAATGGAAAACATTAGCAGATCTCCATGGCTTTCACACATTACTTCTTCTGTGCAAGGCCTCAGTGTAATTCATGCTTATAATAAAACAGAAGACTATATCAACCAGTAAGCTGCATACATTATATCCTATTTGTTTTATTTGTCATTCTGATATGGACAGATAATATTGCATTCTTATTCTTTACTTGATTTTTGATACTGTGGTCTTGTACATGCAGTGATACTAGGATAACCACATGCCCCAATTTTATAGGGACAGTCCTGATATTCAGGTCTTTTTCTTATATATGCACCTATTACCCCTGACCCCCTGTCACACTTCTATCTGGCCACTCTAAGTGACACTGATTAAACTATTCTGTTATTACAATGCAGAACAGCAATAATCCTGCAGCTTTTCATTTTTGTAAAATGATGCTCCTAGTTTGTACCATAGACTCTCAGAAGTCTCACAAACAGCACTGTATGTTCTATCTCTGTGTCCACTTTTGAGCACTGTGTAATATTTTTACTTGCTGAGTTTTAAGCAATTTCTAGGATCTGAATTAAAAGCCAAAGGGCAATGAGTTCTCACTGGTGGGTTCTCAAAGTTATCTAGATCAGACATACACACCTTTAGTGTTTTCTCATGAATTTGTGTTGTTTCATGAATTGAACCATGTCAGATCTACTCCCTGGAACGGACTATGAACCCTGCTTAGTTTGCTTAAAGGTTCAGATCCCATAGCTAGGGCCTACCAAATTCATGGTCCATTATGGTCAATTTCATGGTCAAAGGATTTTTAAAATAATAAATTTCATGATTTGTGCTATTTAAATCTGAAATTTCAGTGTTGCAATTGGAGGGGCCCTGACCCAAAAAGGAGTTGTGGGGAGGCCACAAGATTATAGTAGGGAGGGTTGTGGTACTGCTGTTGTAAGTGATGAAGTAAGGATAGCAATATCACAACCCCCTAAACTCCCTTTTGAGTCAGGTCCCCCAATTTGAGAAACGCTAGTCTCCCTTTTAAAATCTGTATAGTATACAAACACACAAAATACCAGATTTCCCTGGGCAAGACCAGATTTCACGGTCCATGGTGCATTTTTCATGGGTGTGAATTTGGTAGGCCCCTAAACCCTGAAATTCCACTTTCCCTATGTGTCTAAATGCATCCTGTTAGAACACAGGTTAACTAATTCAATGTTTAACACAATATAGCACTGATCAGAGACAAGAACTGTTGTGTTTTCCATCATGTCATGTGGACTTTGAGGTTTACCATGACACTTCTCATCTGTATTAAAGATCTGATTCTCATTTATACTGATGGCTTTTTGTAAGCATAATTTATACAATGTACAACTTTAAGGCCCCTTTAAACTCCCAGAGCTCCTAAATCTGTACACATTCTGGCTCTAACAATAGTTGTGGGTCTTGTCCAGACATAGAAGATCATTTCTGTTTCTCAGGATGGGATTTATGGAAACCTCCCTTTAGAAAAATGTTGCAATATAAATCAATTCCTGACAAATTCATACTAAGCTGTGGTATCTCCTGTTTTACTCAACTCTGTTGGCATAAATATTAAACATGCATGAAGGCTATCATAAAAATACCCACATCACCGACTCACTAGGAGGAACAGAATTTGTGTTTACATGCCAAAACCTTTTTTAGATAATAAAAATGTTCATCTATTTTCATTTCAGGTTTAAAATGTTAAATGATGAAAACTGCAGCCATTTTCTGTTGTTTAATTATGGACTACGCTGGTTTGCGGTTAGAACGGATATTCTCATGACCCTGGTAACCTTCATTGTGGCATTATTTGTTGCTTTGAGACCTTCTTTTATTAGTACTGCAGCAAAAGGCTTGGCTTTGTCCTATATTATCCAGGTAAAAATAAATGTTTGGTGTCTTGGGTTCACCTCTGTTAATTATGGTAGTGCATATACATTTGCTATTCTAACCACTCTTTATCCTAAAATGCAATGTAAGTATTATATTCACTTGAAGCCAGATTCTACCACCATTACTCAAGCTGGGCAATACTTTACTCTGCAAATAGTGCATTGAATATTGAAATCAATGGACCAAGATATTACCCAGCGTGAAAAAGAATGGCAGAATAGAGAACACGGGAGGAAAAAAAAGTTCACATTTTGGAAAGAACTGAGATTCAAATTGTACACATAGCTAATTTATGTAACTGTGTTACCTCATCCTCATTTCACTGCACCTTGCCTTCTATTATTTAATAACCCATTTGTAATGTCTTATTTTAAGTTAGATTGCTAACATTTCAAGGCAGGGACTGTGTCTTCCTATGTGTTGGTACAGCACTTACCAGAGTGTGTATCTGATTCTGACTACGGTGAGAGAAACTCCCGGCATACAGTTGTGTGTGTGATGATTTTACACTTCTCAAAAGGAATGGAGAATTGGTACAGCTGTGGGATAGACTGTACCTAATAGCCTTGCATTGGAGTGGGCATGGAAGGACTCCACCACAGCAAGACCCCCACACCGAGTATTGGTTGAATAAGCAAATGTATTATACATGTTTGCGCACCTATCTCTTGAAGGTCAGACTGTAAGGGATTAGTTTTCAATGCCACAAAGAGCAATTAGGCACTCAGATCAAACTGAAAATCAATGGGAGTTGGGTGGCTAACTTTCCTTTGTGCCTTTGAAAGTCACACTCTAAATGACCACTATCATATCAGGGGTCAGCCACCTTTCAGAAGTGGTGTGCTGAGTCTTCATTTATTCACTCTAATTTAAGGTTTTGCGTACCAGTAATACATTTTAAAGTTTTCAGAAGGTCTCTAAGTCTTGAATATATAACTAAACTATGTTGTATATAAAGTAAATAAGGTTTTTAAAATGTTTAAGCAGCTTCACTTAAAATTAAATTACAATGCAAAGCCACCTGGATTGGTTGCCAGGACCCAGGTAATGTGAGTGCCACTGAAAATCAGCTTGCGTGCCGCCTTTGGCACCCATGCCATAGGTTGCCTACCCCTGATATACATCATTTATTAGACAAAGAGATTTCCTGTGAAGCTCCGGAAAATGGTCAGAAGAGTTCCATAAACTGATATAAATATTAATGAGTTTGTTATTGTTTTAGGCCTTTTTCTTGCAAAGATTTATGACACATGCTCAATTTATGCATATGAATAGTTCCATTAAAGTTTTTTTTTTTTTAATAGTTGAGTGGACTTCTCCAAGTATGTGTAAGAACAGGGACTGAGACAGAAGCTAAATTTACTTCTGTTGAACAGATACAAGAATATATCTTGGTAAGAAATACATCTAAATGAGGAATTAAGACCACTGTGTGTATAAATATTACTGAAACCTTTAACTTTGACTCTGTGGATCAATTAAATATTTTCCTTTTTTCCCCTTTCTCGTAGACGTGTGTTCCTGAGGCCTCCCAGTGTGCAGATACAGTGAACTCTCCCAGTGGCTGGCCAGATCGAGGGGACATCACATTTAAAGATTACCAGATGAAATATAGAAACAATACTCCTGTGGTTCTCAATGGCTTAAATATGAGCATTCACGGTGGAGAAACAATTGGTATTGTAGGAAGAACAGGTTCTGGTGAGATATACCATTTTGTCTTTTCTCCCCCTGATTTCTATCTGGCCCCAATGCTAGTAAATTACATATTTTTGATATTCACTGTTTTTTATAGTCAGTTTATCTGTAAGTTGTGACATTACATTAAAAGGACTCAGCTTTTCCATTAAGGGCATGTCTACACTGCAATCTTAAGTCAACCTACTTACTGTGGTGTCTGATGGCCAGTTGACGTGGTATCTGATGTCCATACTACCCTCCTTTTGTCGGTGGTGCACATCCTTACCAGGAGCACTTCCACCACTAAAAAGGTGCACTGGGGGGGGGGGGGGCGTTCAGTTCCCCACTGCTCCCCACTGCGAGCCCAGATGCGCCCCCCCCCCCCGGGCTGTTGACCTCCAGAAGCAAGATCCTGCCTGGTATCCAGTTGGCTGCTGTGCTCCTTCTGGGGAGCTGGGACCTGGGGAGCAGCCCAAGCCGGGAGTCTGGGTGGCAGCCAGCTTGGAGTGGAGACCTGGCAGAAGCCCACCTGGGGAGCCAGGAGCTGGCTTTCTTGTCAGTTTCAGGGCTCCGTCTAATGGATCCGTCTGACATGGCCTCTGCAGTTCCATCTCTGAAGCCCAAGTTGGTTCCACTTTCAACTTCAAAGACCAGAGGTGTGGAACTGAATATTCTGCTGGATCTGGTACTCTGTAGGCCTGTGAGACCAGCTATTTCCTTGCTGCTGTTCCAGGGTCATTCTTTAATCATTCTTTAAGAGGTTTCTTACTGCGATGGCTGAAGTGAACAATCCTGCATCTGAGCATTCTTTGTATCTAAGTGAGAGGCAGATGACTTGTTTGGTTCAGTGCTCTGCTTCCTTTTCATCTGAAAAAGAAGAGCAGAGGAGATTGTTAGTCATTCTCTTATGGGCATCTTCCCACATCCTACTGGAGGGACTGGCAATCCTGGTTGGGTTCCACCATAGGACTTTGAGTCATCTTCTTTATCTGCTGAAACATCACGTCTCCATGCATAAGGGTCCAGTGGCTGAGCAACCCCTGGATATAGTTTCACCAGATCTATCTTCAGCTCTGATACTTGTGCCTGACCCATTTTCTAAAGTGGAAGATCGATATAGCTCTTTTTTTTGAGCAAGAGCAGATGGATACAGGACTTTGATGTGACTTGTCACCTGATGAGCAGGTAGGTGTTGCTTCTGAATTTTCTCCTTCTGAGGATGCTTTGCAGTTTTCATGACCTGGTGGACCACGTGGCATCCACATTGAACTTACCTTCTCTGGCTGTGGAGAAAACCTTCCACCCAGTATTGGACATTCTTGGGACTGCCTTCTGAAACAGGATGTGGTTGTTGATACTGGATGGTCTCTTGCAGCCTTCTAGGATTGTTTGGGCAACCCCTGCTTCCAGTCAATGTATTTCTGAAAAAACAGATAATTGTATGAGATGCCCCAGGACTTGGGGTTTTCTTACTGTCACTCTCACCCTCTGCCTAATTCATTGTGGTGAGTGCTGCCAGTAATACGTTTAAATCCAGTTAGGCCCATTAGACTCTTGACAGAGAGGGGAAGAAAGTTTTTTTTTCCTTCTTCTTCTCTTGGTATTAGGATGGCTAATTACCAGATGGTCATGGCATCTATGTTTGTTCAGGCTTTGCCAGACAATAAGAGAAGGCTGGCAAATGCTATTTTGATGAAGGGACAAAATGTGAAGCATGTACTCAGGGCTTCAGCTGATGCTTTTCACTCTTGAACTAGAGCACTAGCATTTGTGGTTACCTTAAGGAGACCTTTTTGGCTTTGTCTCTCTTCATTGGTTGTGGATACCAAATTTAATGGGAGATCTTCCTTTTGAAAGGGATGCTATCTTAGAAATAAGACTGATGAATTTTTGACTACACACTCCTTGTTTCCATTATCAGAGACAATTTTACCTCAGTCATTTGCTTATTTTTATCAAATCACAGATATCAGCATCAGTAAGCTTTGTTTTCATCTCAGAGCAAGCGCAAGAAGTCATCTTTTATATACACACCTAAGACAAAGCAACCTGCTCCCTCCTCTTTACCTTCCTTGAACACCAGGCCTGAGATTTGATGCGAGGATCAAGAGTCAGGAACCAATAAGTGATAATCCCTCCCTCCCTTCCTTTATTTGGAGACAGGCTAGACATTTTCATTAACAACTGGTGGCTTATTATGTCAGACAAGTGGGTTCTAGAAATCACAGTGGAGGGGTATGCCATATAAATAAAAAAAACTATCTTCTTTCAATTCTCCCTACCCTTCCCTTTACAGAGAACTGTCTCATGAGGCTATTGTTCTATCACAGGTTCAAAAACTGCTTCTTCTAGGTGTTGTCAAAAAGATACCCAAACATCTTTGGTGTCTGTTTTATTCAAGATACTTCCTGGTACAGGAAAAGATGGGGGATTCTCTTCAATTTTAGATCTCAGAAAATTGAACAAGTAAATTTGGAAATTCTGGTTTTTAATGTTTCAATCCATTCAATATAAATGGGTATATACAAGGTCTTCTGGAAGAACTCTGGTAACAAGTAAGAATCCTTCATTTATAATTAACGTTATTGGCAAACTTGTTAACACATTCAGCAGAGAGATAGCCCAAGAATGAATAAGCATGAAGAATGAACTTCCCTATCACCTTCAAAGTGATCACTTTGTATAAGTGTTGAGAAACAATGAAGCGGTTCAGACAACTACATTTTTGCAACTTGCACTGCTATGAACTGTGCTAGAACTGATCTGTGAGTAAAACAGAGTTCAGATCACACATATATCAAACCTGGAACTTTCCAGCTAGACTAAAATGCTCTTTACATCATTGTTTATAAAAGTCAAAGTTTATTTGAATATTTTTTTAAATCCCCTATAGGAAAATCATCATTGGGAGTTGCACTCTTTCGACTAGTAGAACCAACTGCTGGTACTATCCTAATTGACGATGTTGATATCTGTACTATTAGTTTGGAAGATCTAAGAACAAAGCTTTCTGTTATTCCTCAAGATCCTGTTCTGTTTGTAGGTACTGTAAGGTAGTTGTTCTTACAATTGTAAATTAATGTTTGTTGTAAAGTGAAATCTCATTAAATCATACATTGAGGCATTTTGGTTTGTGTTACAACTGATTGTCAGTAATTATTATTAATTTTCATTACAGTGGTGCTGAGAAGCCTTGATATCCAAACCCCTTTATGCTATGCATGCACTTAGTAAGAAAAGCTTACAGTATAAAAGACAAAGGTGGGATAAATTAAGTATTATTATCCCCTTTTTACAGATGAGGAACTAGGATGCAGTTGGTCAAGGTATGTCTACACAGCAGTTGAGTGTGTGATTTCCAGCACAAGTAAATATAGAGGCAGTAGCTCTGTTCTAGCTAACATCTAAAAATGGTATAGCCACAGCAGAATAAGTGGTGACTCAGGCTAGCCACTCATGTTCTTACCCAGGAGGTTGGGGGAGACTGTACTCTGGCAGCTAGCCCAAGCTGCTGGGGCCACACTGGTGTTTTTGGGTGCCATCTCAAGCAGAACTAGTACATGTAGGGAACTGCATCTCTCAGCTGATGTGTAGATAAATCCTAAGCGACCTGCCAAGATTACACAGGAAGTCTGTGGCAGCCCTGGGAATTGAATCCAGATCACCTGTGTCCAAGACCAGAAATTCTCACAGAATCAAATTTTTGAAAATAGAGTTTCATTAACTCTACACAGAACATCTGTAATTTTCCTGTTTACCAATATTGAAAATGGTTTGTGAATGGGAGGGAACTAACCTTTAAAAATCTCTCATCTTCATAGGAGCAGACTTCATTATGTCTCAGATATGTCAGCTTGAATGGCTCACCATGATCTCAGATTTAATGTGGGCCAAGTTGAGCTCATTATCCTTCATTCTAGATCAGTGATTCTCAACTGTGATCCACCGCTCCAGGCCAATGGGGGCTGTGGGAAGCGGCAGATAGAACATCCCTCAGCCCGTGCCACTTCCTGCAGCCCCCATTGGCCTGGAGCAGTGAACCGCAGGCAGTGGGAGCTGCAATTGGCCGAATCTGCGGAGGCAGCAGGTAAACAAACCGGTCCGGCATGCCAGGGTCTTTCCCTGAACAAGTGGTGGACCACAGTTGAGAACCACTGTTCTAGACCCTCTCCACTACCTCCCATTTCTCATTAAACTTGATGCCAACGCTCTTCCTTGTCCCTATCCAATTTATCCAAAATGCTGCTGCCAAAAGTCATCTCTCCGGCTGTCACTTCAACCACATCATCCTCTTGTTTGCATTACTTTCCTGGCTTCCCATTGTGCTGTTCTTCATGCTCACCTTCTTGTCCTTGCCTTCATAGCCCTATGTCACACAGTGCTTGCCTACATCTTCAACCAGGTCTACACTACCCTTCTTGCACCTTTGTCTCCATTCGGCCTTCATAACACCTTCATCTTCTTTTACAATACCCTCCATGCAATCTTTCATGCTTCTCTTTAGTGTTAGAATATGCTACCCAAACTTGTTCACTAACATTCCTTAAATTCCTTAATAAAAACCTCACTTGGGTGAGAAGAGATTAGGCATTAGATCATATTAGCAGTATCAC
Source organism: Sternotherus odoratus (assembly GCA_032164245.1). Taxonomy (NCBI): domain Eukaryota; kingdom Metazoa; phylum Chordata; order Testudines; family Kinosternidae; genus Sternotherus; species Sternotherus odoratus. The sequence goes on along the minus strand of JAVMKO010000014.1, from coordinate 20,675,389 downwards.
TGAAACCCTGAATATAGCAACTATATTTTTATAATAATATCAACATGTTCTGCAAAATAATCTAGAAGTATCAATATCAATAGGACAAATCGATTTTTCCCTCAAACCAGCTAAAAGCTCAGTATACAGAAAAATAATGGATGAAAAATTATTGAAAACATGCATTATAAAAACAGAAGTACAGAGATAAGTTTTTTGGCCAATCAGCCAAAATATTTCATGGTTAAAGTGACTTGTGATAGTAATTTACAAAAGTATTGTTGTACTATATTATGTTTTATTTTAAAAAAAATATTTTAATTTTTGCCTGTCAGGTACAACCTAGATCCTTTTGGTAACTATACTGATGATCAGATCTGGAAAACTCTGGAAAGAACATTTATGAAAGAGACTGTACGTTTTTTGGGGTTTGGTCCTAATGCATTTTCTGATAAAAATAATAAATGGAAAGTCATTATTTACTATTGCTTACTGCATATATTTTATCATGCTAGATTGTTATGGCATTAATAATAGTGGGGCATTAATATATAATCTTATTAGTTGTGAATAATGTCTACTTACCGCATTGCTTCCCTTTTTGATATTATAATGGCAGAATGTTTATTTGAAATATGCAACATTCTTTTTAACAATCATGAAAATATAACATCCTGATAAATGTATGACCATGCACAATCAATATACATTATTGCATAATATGCATAGTCATTGTGTCTTTTTCTTTGCATTCTAGATATTGAAACTCCAAAGAAAATTACAGGCAGAAGTTGTTGAAAATGGAGAAAACTTCTCAGTAGGGGAAAAACAGCTGCTTTGTATGGCAAGAGCACTCCTTCGAAAGTCAAAAGTAAGTAATGGGAGAGATGCTGATACTTCCATCAGTGGCCCTGAATAAATGAGAGTTGAAAAAAAAACTGTATTGCATCTAACAAAGAGGGGAAAAGTGAAACCTACAAGAAATCAACATATGTTTGTTCTCAATTTTATGACTAGCTTATGAGTCAAGTCAACTTAATTGAAATATATTTTTCAGCATTTATTTGCTGTATTTGATCCAAATTTCTTCCACCTTTTAGATTCCTCATAAATCATATTTTGTCATATTAAATACTAAACATCTACTGCAGTTTATGGATGAACACCCATATTCTTTATTTTCCAACAATACATACATTTCACACTAACAATGTCTCCTGCTCACTTAATTGCTGCTTTTGGCAATTTGAAGTCACAAAGTTTTGTTGTTCTACTTGTTAATAGCACTATGAGGACAGAAAGTCTGTGGTCATTTTTGAATGAAATCTATAAAATCATGGAGCTTGATCATCACCTGGTAGAAATCCACTGATCTCAGCGATTTACACCAGATGAGGCTCTAACCTTTTATCTTTTGCTTGGCAAAGCATATTTGAGATTCGTCTACTGCTCAGCTATACTTTTTCAAGTGAAAATGAAATGTTTAAACTTCAGGAGAGAGCTTTGTCTGAAGGGATTCTCTCTTCCGAGAGGAGCACATTCCCACAAATATTTTTAAGGCTCAAATATGCATTTCCAAATTCGGAATGAAGGTTTAAAACCTGTAAGAGAGACCATGAAAACTGCTTCCTGAGAGGAAGTAACCCATAATGGGAGTTTGGATTTCCCAGTGTTCTCAGAAAATTAAATAACCTTGTAGCCTTGTCCATCAAGCTACCCTTCAAGTGTTGACACTGTATAATCTATAAGGCAATAAAGCAGTAACAAACAAGTCCCTGCACATGTAAAGACTGTAAAGATATAAAAGCTTCAGTTTGGCTTTAACTTGCATATTTGAGCATAAACATGACATTGGGGACTTGTTTCCTGCCAATTTTCAGCAAGGGCCCAATCCAGTTTCTACTCAGTGGAAAGACTATGAACATCAATGCGGGTGGATAAGTATACCCTTATTAATGTATAAGCCTCAAGATCTTGAGTACCTTTCATTTTAATAAATCCATGCACATACTGTCTCTTGGCACCACTCTATACAAATATCTGTACCCATTTTTAATGCTACAAGATATGTGGTGTTAGTTTAAAATAGGTTTCTCATTCCTCCACCATCACCCTAAACCATCAGAAAAAAAGTTCCAAGGATTCACTATTTCTCTCCCCACAACCCCCAATAAAACTTTCGAAATATTTTTAAAATTATACATTTCCAACTCTGGCAAACCCTTTCAAGCCTGCAACTGTAACAGGATGGTCTCAAACATGGATTCTGTATTTTAATGTAGTAGGCCCCATTCCAAAGGCCTTCAACCTCCTCTTGCAATTCTGAAGGCACACACTATGCAATTCAAGCAACTAGATAGGAGCTAGATTCCATCTTAATCTAGCCCCACTAAAATAAAATGGGACTATTCATGAAGTAAGGTACTAACCAATGTGAGTGAGGATCAGAGGACCACCCACACTAGGATCATGTTGTTCACATACATAGCTATTTAAGAAATTACATCCATATACATTAGCTCTTAAAGTTACATCAGAACCCCCCCCCAAAAAGAGACAGGTACATATTAGATAATACATTTAAAACTGTTGTTATGTTCCATTTATAAGACTGCCTCTTTTCTGCCTCCCAGAATCCTCTTTGCAAGTGTCCTATCTTTTCTCTCCTGTAATTCAAGTTTAAGGTTTCCTCAACACTTCATACAATGGGGACCATAATTTGCTCTTCTAGGACTCAATCTTCCTCCACTTGGAGTCACCCAGAGAGTTTTGCCAATGGCTTCAATGAGAGAAGGATTTGGGACCTAAATCTTTCTTGATAAACACACACAGCTAGCTCCTGTGACATACCAGGGTACAATCCAGACCAGTGAGGGGCTGTGTCACCCTGCCTTGCAACCTGGGGGAGCTTTACAATGATTTGCTGAAGTAGCTCCTACCTGGGCCACTCACAAACAGCCTTTCAGCATGCAAACCACTCCCCTGTGTGTCTGTATGTAACTGCAGACTGACAGGCACACTTGGATAACGCTCCAGCTCTTACCAGCCTATGTTGAACTTCAGGGTCATCCCCAACACTTCCCTAGTTCCAAATTCCTCCCCCCCCCCCAAATGTATGTCCTGTACTGCCCAGACCTCTCCTAGAAGTACAAAACATTTAAGTCCATTATTCCTTTAAGAGAATAATATGTACACAACTTGTCACCACAAATGGAGTTACCCAGACACTTCAACTTGAACACATTAGATTAGATAAAACAAGTTGATTAACCACAAAGAGAGAGATTTTAAGTGAGTCCAAAAAATGAGGCATAAAAGTCAGAAATGGTTACAAGAAGAATAAAGAGAAGGCATTTACAAATATCTAACAAACTGTATCAGATTCAAGAAAAGTTTCTCACCACATGCTTTCAGCAGTCATACTGACCAAACTGTATGTGAGGACCCTTTCCCCAGAGTCCAACAAATGCTTCCTTTGTCACTTCAGAATCAATGAATGTGATGGACAGGGAGGGTGTGTCTTGGGGTGTCCACCCCTCCTTTTATGGTTTTAGTCCCCCTCTTGAAAAATATTTACAGATGGGCACTAGAAGACAAAGAGTTTATGTGGAAGGATGTTCCCTGCTGTTTTCCTCCCATACCTGTTAGAGCTTTCTTGGTTTCTCTTCTTGCTTGATGACTACTGCTTAAATGCAAATGACGGCAAGCGCACATTTATTTGTTTAGGACAGACTTGTTTGCCGCCTTCTGTTTGGGCAGGGCTGGGGGATTTGGAACATATGTTAACACCATACTGGGAAATTTTACAATTTTACATACAATTTTGTCCTTATAAAATGTGTGGCAATCCTGAACAGCAAATTATGAGTTTTCAAATGAAACCTTACAAGGCATACTTTGTACCAAGATTATTACAAGTGTGTGTATGGTGCGAACACAAAGAATATTTTGTCAGAACCGCATACTTACTTTTGTTTCTCGGTGCAGTCTTATTTGTGTTAGAGGATGAACTATTTAAATAATACTGAAATACAATAATAAAGATCACTAATTTGTAGTAAAGAAAGTGAGGAATACTTGTAGCACCTTAGAGACTAACTAGTTTATTTCAGCATAAGCTTTCGTGAGCAATAGCTCACTTCGTCGGATGCATAGAATGAAACAGAAGTAAAATGCATTTATACACACAGAAAGAAAAAGAAAAGAAAAAAAAATTGTACATTAGCATACCATTTTTTTTGTACATTAGCATACCATTTTTTTTCTTTTCTTTTTCTTTCTGTGTGTATAAGTGCATTTTACTTCTGTTACATTCTATGTATCCGACGAAGTGAGCTATAGTTCACGAAAGCTTATGCTGAAATAAACTAGTTAGTCTCTAAGGTGCTACAAGTATTCCTCACTTTGTTTACGGATACAGACTAACACGGCTGCTATTCTTGAACCTAACTTGTGGTGTTTTTCATTTTTTACTGAGTATGTATCCACTCAGTTATTTGCAACTGAAGAGGAAAAAGGTGCTATTGCTTAGATGATCAATATGCTTAAAATTTCCTCACCTTGTGGAAATTTCAGTTTGTAACTGTGGTATCCAATGATTAAAATGACTATTTATGTATTTATATTTAAAAATACATAAAAGAATCCCTAGCCCATGCTGTAATTGGCTTTGCCATTAGTTAAAAATAATACTCAAATCATTACAAAATCCAGAATATCAACACATACCCCCTGCGCCATGCTGCAAATACCTCTAACAAGTAGCAGAAACATATTACAAATCGAGGCCCTAATCCTACAAACATCACATGCTTAATTTTATGCACATGAGTAGTTGCACTGAAGTCAGTATGTGAGAAATCTTTAAAATGCTTATTTTAACAATACCAATAGAACAGGAAAAAATGAGAATCAAATTCACATCACTGGAGTTTCTTCCAAGAATCGGAAGTGTAGGGAGCATTTGATTTGCACCCCCCAATCCTACACACAAATGTGCTTAACTTTCCTCACATGAGTAGTTGTAACATGAGTAGTCTCACATGTTAAGCATGCATATAAATATTTACAGGATTAGGTCTCAAATCAAAATCTCCCCACCTTGCAAATTCTCAAACTAACCCTAGTGATGAGAGTTTTAATTTTAATTTTTCATTTTTTTGGTCTAATCTGATTGTTAAAAATAAGCATTATAAAATACATTTATAACTTAATAAATGCCATTTTAATATATGTTCCTGCTTATTCATATATAAAAGCATTGTAAGGCATAAAGATTTTTTAAAATACATATTGTATGTTTAATAGTTTCTTTTCTCTGAACAGATCATACTTCTTGATGAAGCCACGGCCTCAATAGATTCTGAAACTGATGCATTAATTCAGTGCACAATCAGAGAAGCATTCAAGGACTGCACAGTCCTAACCATTGCTCATCGCATAAACACTGTTCTGGAGTGTGACCATATTCTGGTTATGGACAATGGAAAGGTACAGAATCAAAGTTAGAAAGGGAAAAGACCTATTAGATCATCTAATCCATCACTCTGCCACTGTACATTTATTCCCTATTGTACATTTACTTGTGCTATGTCTGATCTACTTTAAAATTTCTGAAACAAGAGAGCTTTCACTACTACTTCCTTTGGGAAAAACTTTTCTACTGCCTAATAGGTCTCATTTCTTGGAAGTTTTTCCTTAAGTTTTTTCTTAATTTCTTCACATTGTTCCCTTTCAGACTCCAAACCATTCAAAATATTCTCTTCATCATTAGTTTTTACACCCTTCAAATATTTAGACTTTTGCCATGGTCCTCTCATATTTCCTTTCATTATTGCTCAGCTATGCTATATTTATTTAATTTTTTCCGGGCTTACTTCTGTAATGTACTGAACATTCTGGCCCCAATCCAGTAAATAAATTAAGTTTAGGAACAAGTGGTCTCATTGTCACATACTTAAATTCTTGTGCTTTTGTGTCCTATTTGACATTTGTTCAATCTATTTCCTGCTGACTTTCAGGTAATTGAGTTTGGCAAGCCCGAAGATCTTGTACAAAAACCAGATTCTGCATTTGCATCACTCTTGGCTGCAGCAAACAAAGTGGCATTATAGAAGACATATTTTGTTTTGGCCATGTGATCATTGAAGATGGATGTGTGATACAGATTAGAAATAAAGACATCACTAGATTGCCATGTTAACTTCCAGCAACAAGGTGGTGTGAGAAATTAACATTGTGACTTTAGCTGAAAGTCATATCACTACCAGTCACATAACAATGCCTAAAAAGATTAAGGATTAAGCTACAATAAATGCAAGATGAATTAATTGCTTACTTCACATCTGGTTTGATGCCTGGAAATGAAGCATGTGTGTCATAGTGCACCCAGCCAGTGGAAACAACAGAAATGTACTGTTTTTACACTACCACATTTTATCATTTAAACCCAATCCAATATTGTACCTTCCTATAAAAATATAGATAAATGATGAAAAACTGGAAAATGCAAGACAATATTTTTAAAAGCTTTATTATAAAATTAAAAGTGAAAAGACTGGAAGTTTATGGGGTAAGTGTTGATTAATATCTTTCCCTTTAATATGGAACAGGTGTATTGATCCCAAGCAAGAAATACAGTTTGTTGGCACGCTTGGTGTAAAGATGATTATCTTCTATACTCCATGTGATCTATTAATCATTGCAGAGTGGAAAAAATAAAATTTTATCCATTAAATCTTATGTTTCAATACTTTTATCTCTTGCTCAGTGGTGGAGTAAAGTTTTGCAACCAGAAGTGGCAATGCATAATTAGTGGTGCCTCCTTCAATTATACCTGTTGGTTTGCTAATTTCACATGTTATCATGACTTCTGCACCCTCCACCTTAGCATCACAGCCCTAATCCCGACCTGGTGCAAAAGGAAGGCTCCAGGGAACAAGGGTGTTGGACAGTGAGCCCACTCTGCACTTACCCAGCAGCAATGGCTCCTGTCATGCAGGGCAGGGTCCAGCTCTCTGATCCAGGTGTTGTAACATAGTGCACAGGGTCGTACAACCATTCAGGTTTGGCCCAGCTGTCTCTCCTGACTTAAAAGGGGCTGCTGGGTGAAATCTGAGTGAATGGCTTGTGACATGTTATATAGGGTTACAGTGCCTTGTCATATTGCTTAGCCCTCTAGGACAGGAGCCACCATCAGGTCGCCAGTGCCATGTGAAAATGTGTGTTGTACACCTCCTTTTGTCAATTGCAGAATATGTGCGAAAAGGCATCAGACATACACTTAAAGGCCACACTCGCCCCTTTTGACCACCTATTAGCTCTGCCACTAATCTTGCTCTTTGTCATTCAAATGTGTTATTTAAAATGCCTGCCAATGCAGCTTCAGAGAATTTAACTTTCTGCAATGTTATGTGTTTATTTAATATTTCCTTTAAGGCCCAAATTTTCAGGAGACCTCCTTATGTGAGGGCACTTCCTTTTTTTAAATGGAAAATCAGGATTTTCCTGTGCGCAATAAATAATTGTGCATGCAGATGCACTGGTATGTAGAATTGCATGTTTCTGTCTAAATGATCTGGTCTGTAAAAAAGTAAAAATTTCTTGCAAATCTTCTCCTTCATATACATTTTTTGTTCTGTTATTTAATTAGCACTTTCTCATACAGTACAGTATGAGACCTCAACGTTGTTTTCAACTTTCCACCTGCATTTTTCTGCCTGCAAATAATTGCACCGGGCCGTGGATCGATCGCTACCGGGCCGCGGACGCGTTCCCGGAAGTGTCCGCCGAAAAGCCGCAGTTTCACTTTTCGGAGTGAATTCGGCGGCTTTTCGGCGGACATACAGCCGGTCCGCGGCGGCGAAGAAAAAAGAAATCCGGTCCGTGCCGCAAAATAGGTTGGGGACCACTGCTTTACAGCACTTGGTTGTCCAACTACCTGAATTGTAAATGCTGTCAGGTAGATAGACATCACTATGCTATAAAATAAGCCCACAATTACTTTAGTCTTCAAAACTGTGCCTCCAATTATGTGCTGCTATAAAAGTCTACACCAAATATCAGAAATATTTTCTGAAAGAGAAGGGGTTTAATGTGCAAATGCACACCCCAGAGGAAGATAAACTATATTAAATAAAATTGCTAAATAATTTTAATAAGATCTTCATGCTGATCATATAATGGCATTCTCTTATACAAAAGCTCATCACACAGTAGTAACGATACATAAGCACCAAAGACTACACTGACATTCTGCATCATAATCTTAGTTTGAACATCACCTAACAGCAGTATATTTTCACATCTTAATTACTCTGAGCTAAAAAGAAAACAATACTTCTCAGTGACTGGAAACAGTGTTTGCCTTTTGTATGGAAAGAAGAAAAATGGATTTGCTATTCCGGAACCTATAGGCTTAGCCGATATTAATCTTGCAAGGGCATATGGGGGATATTAAAAGGAAGATGGCATTAAAAAAAGATAAATCAAGGAAACTTGTCAGTAAAAATTATAAGAGAATCTAAGTCACTGACAAAGTTCTCACAGTCTGTTTGTTCTGTACTTAAAATTCACTATATCTTGTCAAACCAGCCTTCTACACACTTCTACAGAGCTTTATCTTATCTGTTGTCTTCTCTAAAATATCACATTTTAAAATGACTTTTTGCCTCCAATTCTAGATAAAAATATAAGTAATAGCCTAAATGAAATGGCAAGCGTTAAATAAAAATTGGAACATTTTTATAAATTTGCAGTGTTCATGAAAAGAAGCCCTTTTTACTGTCAATCAACTGATTAACAGTAGTAATTTATAAAATCCCCCACAAAGCTAAATGGATTTATTCTTTTATATCTAGACTAGTGTAAAAGCCCATGGACACGGGCCAACAGTAACGGTTCGTGGCTCCCCCCACTCGCTCAGCCCTCTCCCCCTTCAAGCCCCCCCCACTCGCTCAGCCCCCCCACTCGCTCAGCCTCCCCTGCCCCCCACTCCAAGGCCCCCCCCCACTCGCTCAGCCCCCCTCCAAGGCCCCCCCCGCTGGCTCAGCCCCCCTCTCCTCCCCCCCACTCCAAGGGCCGCCCCCGCTTGCCCAGCCTCCCCTCCCTTCCCCCCACAATCCTCCGCTCGCTCAGCCCCCCACCCTCCCGCTTGCTCAGCTCTCTCCCCCTCCCCAACAGCCCCTCAACCCCTCGTCATGCGCCCGACAGCTCAGCCCGCTCCCTCCCATCCCCCCCAGCAGCATGGGGAAGGCGGCCCGCTCCGGCTAGACTGGGCGCAGCTGGCCGTGCCATGCCCGGGTGCCTCCACCCCACCGGCCCAACGCCCCCTTCCCGCACCCCGCCCGGCCAGAGCCCCCTGCCTGCGCCTCTGGCGCCCAGCCACCCTCCTGCCCGCGCTCCACGAGCCCCCTGATCCAGACCTTCTTCCTGCGCGGCAGCCATGTTGTGCTGCCGAACTACACCTCCCAGCATGCCGTTCATCCGGGCCCTCTCTACTGCACATGAGGGCTTCACACAAACTTCCTTAGCCTTTTATTATATAGGATGTTTTGAAGCTGTCCTTCACCATGGTAGATGAGCATTTTGTCTAAGAAAATTGGCAAGACCCACATTAAATGTGATTCAGCAGTTTTTCTAATGCTAAGTCAAGCAGTACTAGAAACAAGGGAACAGGGAGCACAGACTGGCTGTTAGAGTGCAAAACTTCTGGGCTCTGTTCTTGGCTCTACTCGTGACACACTGTGATCTTTGGCAAGTCACTTGTTCTTCACTCGGATATGTTTAAAGTAGAAATTATATTGTTCATATTATTTTAATATAATCAAAGTAGGATGTGGCTTCTCCATTTTAAACAGTCATCAGTTCAGGGTAGTGCCCTATTTAAATAGCAGTCATAAATAATACATATACATTATCTAAATATATGTAATTTGTAGCTCTCTGAGAGCCAGATCTTTCCCAGACTCCAATATTTCAGTCAGAGCTAAAGAGGGTTTAATTAATTGTGCTCAGTCCAAAAGAGAAATTTGATTCTTGCAAAAGATTTTAAAACATAAAGAAGGCAGCAGCATGTTGAGGGATTGACTGAATAGGAGGAAGCATATTATTGGATTTCATGGGCAGAGAGAGCTAGGAATCATGATCGAGGGATTTTTCCCCCCTGACATGAAACTTTCACTACTCTTAAAATATTTGACGCTCCCTTGTATTTATCAGTGATAGAAGGTTACTGTCCATACAGACACAGAAATACAAGAGAGTATTCCACACCAGGTTACATCAAGGAAAATATTTCCAGTAAAAGTAATAGCACAGCAATGTCATATCTCTCTGTTTCACTCTACCTAGACTCTTATTCTGCACCCATTTCAGTAGTGTCCAAGTATTAACAAGACTTGTGTTCCTTTGTGCCAGATCCTCCATCCACTCTTATTTAGGTTCCAAAATAATTTTGGGGGTGCAATACTCGATGGCAAGACACAGCTTAATACGCAAGCCATGCATTTCACCACATTAACATAACTTGTGTAATTCTACTGGAAGGTGCTGTCCACAACAACAAGATCTGGGTCCAAATAGCAAAGCATTCCTCTTAAGACCAACACAGCAGCCGTTCAAGCCCCGACCCACATATTTCTGGTACCACTAAGTACTTTCCCAGGCTGGGCACCCTTAGTAGGTAATACTTCTACACTCACCCACACAGAATCTATGTATGAAACAATGAAAGTAGGGCTGTCAATTAATCACAGTTAATGCAAGAAATAAATGCAAAACAAATTAACTAGATTTAAAAAAACAGTCATGATTAATCACAGTTTTAATAATACTGTTAAACAATGATAGAACACCAATTTAAATTCATTATAAATATTTGTGGATGTTTTCCTATATTTTCAAATATTGATTTCAATTACAACACAAAATATAAATTTACAGTGCTCACTATATATTACTGATTACAATATTTGCACTGATTACAATATTTTTAATTCAAATCATACAAGTCCACTCACTGCTACTTCTTGTTCAGCCAACTGCTAAGATTAACAAGTTTATTTACACTTATGGGAGATAATACTGCCTGCTTCTTATTTACAGTATTATCTGAAATTGAGAACAGGCATTCACATGGCACTTTTGTAGCCAGCACTGCAAGATATTTACGTGCCAGATATGCTACATATTCATATGCCCTTACATGCTTCGATTTGAAGGCTCTGAAGTTTTACATTGTTTTGTTTTTGAGTGCAGTTATGTAAAAACACCACAATCCTACATTTGTAAATTGCACTTTCATGATAAAGAGATTCACTATAGAATCTTCAGTGGAATGGAACCAGTTGCATACAGGACCCTTGAGGAGAGTCCTTACTACTGAGGATGTACTGCTTGCTGGGAGATCAGAGCCCTATACTCATCCCAGTTCAGTTCCGCTGTCCAACCAATTCTGAGCTTGTGTACAGTTATGGAGGCACACAAAGTCTTATTGGAAGAGTACTAGGTAGAAAGATTATGCAGATAGCCATATTTCCACTTGTTCACCAACAGCTGAGAGCAGAGAGCTCCTTCCCTAAGGACTTCGGGCTACAGCACTTACATTTAGAGTTTGCATATAGTGCCGACCTGCCTTTACCAGGTTGGGGCCACACTAAACCTGACACTGGACACACACAGTAAAAAAAATAAATTAAAGCAACTGTCCCAAAGAGTGACATGCATGCCACCTCCCACAAAAATCTGCCAATCCGATGTATACTTTGTATAAATCCTTTTGATCTTCTGTAACTCATTATCCATTGTGTCATAAAAGGGTTTAAAAAAACTATTTCCATTTGGTCATCCAAAAGGTCTGAAGATTCATCACAGATGCCAAATTAATGTTTATATAATTTCACAGTTCATTCACACTGCTATCTACTACTGAACTTTCACAATGCTTAATCTTAAACATATGGATAGTGTTTTCCTCTCAAAAACATGAATCTTGCAGGATCAGAATAATGTCAGAAGCTGTCTAAATACATCAATTAATTCACCAAACCATATTTCACACCGATTGTTTCAAATCAACTTAACACTTTTTAATGGTAACATTTGCATTGTTTCTTTAAAGCAATAAATACATACAGAAACATACATTGCCAACCAGTTCCCTATCAGCTCCACATCAGACAGTAATGATAAGGGTCAGACCAGATAGCAAGAAAAATCACAGGAGAGCCAGATTTAACTAAAACCATCTCTGGATTTTCTGATTTATTTACTGTGATTTTGCTCATCCAAACGTACACAAACCAGCAAATCCTGGATGCAGTTTAATAGTCTGTATTATCCACATAAACAGAGCAACTATTAGGACTCTTGTTCTGACTTCTTCTCACCGTTGTTTCATCCTCTCGCAGCACTCAGACCCATTTTAAGGTTCTAGCCCAGATTCAAAAAGGGACTAAGGTACTCAAAGTTCAACTCGTCCTTCCAGTCTGAGAAATCAATCTTGAAGGAAGGCAGGGAGAATTGCTGGCTCTCCCCTCTCTTGTAATGAACCATCTCTGACTGCAGAGAAGGATTCTTTGTGCTGCAGTAAGTGCCTAAGTCAAACATGTAGGTACCACTGGCATCTACAAAACCACAGTTCAACTGCGGCCTAAATTTCCACTGTTAAAGCCCCTGAGGTGTCTACATTTTGGTGGCTGAGCATGTACGTAGCCACCTCTTTCCTGACACTCAGCAGCTCAGCAACAAACTCACCCCCATATCTTGGAGAGATTCTCAAAATAGGCATTCCCTCAACTAACTTGCCTTCGGGGCATGTTGAGATCACACTAAAACCACACCACAGATGCCAGAGGAGGCACTGCTCCCCCATAACCTTCAGCGAAGTCATTGGAGTACTCATCCAAAAAAAGGGATACTCCTTTCATTGGCTCCTGCCATAGGATAGCTTAGGCACTTGCCCATTCAGCTTGCTGGCTTTTGTTTAACCCATCCTAAGGCACCTCACTCCTTCCAACAATGCATTGTTTTGGGTTGTGAATTCCACTAAGCAGCAAGAGCACCTTCAGCTCAGAGAATTCAAAAGCCCCTGCAGCATTTACCGTATTTTTCGTCTTATAGGACGATCCGGCCTATAAGACACCCCCTCGTTTTTTAATAAAAAATCCGGACCAAAAAAAAAAAAAAAAAAAAAGCGCCTTGCTCTCCCGTCCCCGCCGCGCGGGCGGGCTGCCGAGGTTCCCCCCTCCCCGCCGCGGGCGGGCTGCCAGGAGCGTCCCGGTTCCCCCCTCCCCGCCGCGGGCGGGCTGCCGGGTTTCCGGCAGCCCGCCCGCGGCGGGGAGGGGGGAAACCGGGACGCTCCCGGCAGCCCGCCCGCGGCGGGGAGGGGGGAACCGGGACGCTCCCGGCAGCCCGCCCGCGGCGGGGTGGGGGGAACCTCGGCAGCCCGCCCGCGCGGCGGGGACGGGAGAGCGAGGCGCTTTTTTTTTTTTTTTTTTGCCCTATAAGACGCACCAACTTTTTCCCCCCCGTTTTGGGGAAGAAAAAGTGCGTCTTATAGGGCGAAAAATACGGTAATATTGCAGTTCTGCTACCACTGCCTGTGTGCTGCCTGACTTGGCATGGCTTCCTCTTAAGGGTACAGCTGAGGCAGGGGACAGTAGGAAGCTATTCCATATAGCAGCAAGTGACCTGTACATTCTTTTATGCTACTCCATCTAAGATTTGGAATAATTTGAATGTGTGAAATGGACTTCACTGAAGCAATTCTCAGATGTTAGAAGATGAATGTCAGGAATATTTTGCAAAGTGTCCCTTTTTGGATAAATTACGCTCCTTTCCAGGTCCACTACTGGGAATGCTATGAGGATGTGGACGATGCAGATAAACACATCTGAAGGTCTGGAAAATCCCAAGGGTCACCATTATAATCTCTTTACTTTGTCAGCATTGCATTCCATTTCTTTGACTGTTAATCATTTTTATAAAATCTATGACCCACTTGTAGTAATTATTAAATTACCTCTTTGGAGTCAGAAATAACTCATTTTGCTGATCCACTAACAGGAGTGAATTCTGGTCTGGAAAATTCCGACTCCACCCAAAAAAGAGTTCTATACATTTTAGGGCAAAATTGTGTAAAGGATGCATATGAATGATGCAAATTTGTCACATTGTGCACATAATATGGGTCGCCCACACATAGCGTGCCCCTTTGAACAGATTAAACCAGCTGAAAACAAAGTATCCTAATCTTTCTCTCTGTGTGTGTTTGTGTGAGTGCCAGGCATCTACAATTTGACTAGCAGTACAGTTCTGATCAATTATACTATTCATCCCTAAAATGCAGTGAAAAACAAGCAGTGCAGCAGACTGGATTTCAGATGAGGATTTGGTCCCTTAGTCTCCTGATTCCCAGTGTCTGCAAGGATTGTGAAGGAACATGCTGAACTTTGAGGAAGGGAGCCTTGATTTGCTCTGGCACAGTTCCTTCCAGCTTGACCTAGAAGAGGCACAAAAAAACCCTGAAGGCAGCTCTGTCTGACAACCTTCCTCAGAGAGCAAACTGGACCCTGGCTTTTACAGGAGGATAAACAAAATAATAAGAATGGAGTGCATCCGAGAAGACCACTCCTTAACCCTAACAGCCCTAAAAGATAAAGTGAAGAATTACTCTCTTACCTCCATTCATTCAAAGGTTTAGAACATTTACTTATTATCTTATTCATGTTTTCCCCAAGTTTTTATAGTTGTAGCACTTTACTACTGTTTAGCATCTTCTCATTTTTGTAATAAATATCTGGGGAATTATACTGTATGTTCTACAATGATTTAATGGGCTGCAAGATATGGGGCTTTTTTTTTTTACACAGCAAATTCTTTCATCGCTTAAATACAGTCTTTCATTAAGTAACCTCACTTGAGCAGACTAATTGACATTAAAATTATACATCTCAGTGTTTAGCTCTATTTGAATAAACTTGAACATTTTCATGCCAATTAAGTGTGCATTAAGAGTTACAGTTCCATTACTCAAAATGTAAATTTCCTTCAAAAGGAATTCTAAATAACAGGTTACCACTTCACACTGTGCAGAAAGATAATTTGGCAAACCTTTGGAATCAAAAGGCCAGTGTCCTTAACAAATCAAAATTAGGCTGAAGAAGGAAATTCACATGGGCACACTCAGTCTTCCCTCATTAATAGTCATTTTTTTAGACTATGTCTGATTAGCAAATTCATTTCTAGTAGGAACCCAAAACATTGTATGAGAACTACAAAAGAGAAGAAGCAGGTCTGGTTCTAAAAAAAAAAAAAAAAAAAAAACCTCAAACAAGCTCAGGCCCAGATTTTCAAGTGCTTAGCATGCAAAATTGGAGTCAGATTTTCAAGAGAAGCTCAGCTTCTATTTAAGTACCTAAATAAAGTCAGATTTTCAGAGTACCCTCCAGCTTCTATTGCAACACAGCCAGGTTTCAAAAGATGAGCTATGATGCACTGAGCTCTTGAAAATCTGGCCCTCCATCTCCAGCCTGATGAAATGCTTGAATTTTCAAAAGGTAAATGCAAAAGGAAAATGTTACCTATAGCAATCCTGATAAGTCAGGGCTCTGCAGTATATGAGTAGCCTCACTGAGTCAGGGTGACTATCTGCACGTAGAGGCAACTCAAGGGAATGAAGCATTACATGATCAGGCCCACTTAATACAAGAAGTCAATAAGGATGACACTCATTCTACACTCGGATTCAAGTACTCCAAATGCTACTGGAGTTGGTAGGAGGTGCAAACTTGTGCCTGAGTGCAGAACTACTCCCAAAACATTTGCAAAAGATTTCCTCTTAATGCAAAGAAACAAAAACTCCATGTTAAACAGGAATGAAATTAAATATTAATGTGACTCTCTCATCAATACAATTGAACTGGAAAAGGAATGAATTCTACAATTACAGCTGAATGCTGCTCTGACAAAATGTGCACACAACTGCCTTCATCAGCGTGTGGCCTTTAAATAATGCTTAGTACTGAATCACTCTTCAGCTCTTTCAGGCTTACACTTTTACACTGAATGGACTAAGTCAGCGGTTCTCAAACTTATTGAGACTGCGACCCCTTTTCCTGCGCCATCGGCGCGCCGCGACCCCTCCGGTCCGGCGTCCGGCTGCGGCGCGACCCCCACCCCTCAGTCCCTGCGGCAGGTGGGAAGCCGGCTGCGGCGCGCCATTCCCCCCCCCCCCCCCCCCCCCCGCGGGCAGGCTCCCGGCTGAGCCCCAGCCCCCGCTGGCGCCCAGGGAGCACGGCTTCAGCCACCACCCGGGGCTGGGGGCTCCAGCCACCGCCCAGGGAGAGCGGCTCGAGCCGCCCTCCCCGGGGCTCCAGCCACCGCCCCGGGAGAGCGGCTCGAGCCGCCACCAGTCCCCGGGGATCCCGCAGCAGGGAGTTGCTGCTGTAGGGGCTTGCGACCCCCACAAAAGTGGCCCGCGACCCCTCGAGGGGTCACAACCCCCACTTTGAGAACCCCGGGACTAAGTGCTAAGGGATATTGAGCATCTGCAACTTCTGCTCAAAGTGCTATGCAGGTGCTTAGCATCTCTCTGGATTTGTCCTAATACAGGCTTTAAGTTGAGTGCTAAATGACTGCTCTAGTGTTTGCAATCAAACACAATTTAAGATACTCTAATTTCTCTTAAAGTACGTACATGACCGTGACACTTCACTCATCCATAATAATACTACTGTTAATCCTACTGAATTTTTACATGCATGATCAGAAACTAACAAACCACATCAAAGATAAGTGGCTCTGCTTTCAGAGATTTTTTAATTTTTCAGCCACTGGTGCTGCTGTGGTTAGAGGAAAACTGAAAATTCAGAGCTATTATTAAATAAATAAAACCAATGATTATTTTATGACATGAATAATTGTGTAGTTCAGTGTTTTTTCCCTATTCCTCCCTCCACCCCCTTTTAACTATATGATCTCTCTCTTTACAATTTATCCAGCTCTGGAATGGCAGGTGGTTTCCATCAGGCTCTGCTTAGTGGGCAAATGTGACAGATGTTATTTGACAGGCTCAGGCTGATGTCACTGAAGCTGATTCCTCTCTTAAGCTCTAATGCTTGTTTATTCAGCTTCCATCAAACTAAAATATTCTTGAGTATCCTCATCTTTAAACTTATTTTCAATTTACAAGATAATAGAAATTAGCATGCAACTGAAGTTAATTGAGACTGAAAAAACAAACAACATTTTAAAAGACACTGTTCTCTTAGTGCAGGGGTCTCCAAACTTTTCAGCCCGAGGGCCCCATTAACTATCAAATAGCAGTTCGGGGGCCGACAACACACTCTAGGTCCAAATAAAAAAGAATCAAAACATGGATGTTGTTTTTAATTATTTATTTAATATTATTTTATTCAGTTATTATTTAATAACACATTGATACACTACACCTGAACACTACACATGAACACCTGAACACTACACATGAACACTACACATGAACACTACACATGAACACCTGTTCACTACACATGAACACTACACATGAACACCTGTTCACTACACATGAACACTACACATCAACCCCCCAACTGACCCACCCAGCCAGGTCTCTCCCCCCAAAACCTCCTTTCCTCCAACCCCCCCCCCCAAATGACCCACCCAGCCAGGTCTCTCCCTCCAAAACCTCCTTTCCTCCAACCCCCCCCCCCAATGACCCACCCAGCCAGGTCTCTCCCCCCCCAAACCTCCTTTCCTCCAACCCCCCCCCCAAATGACCCACCCAGCCAGGTCTCTCCCCCCAAACCTCCTTTCCTCCAACCCCCAACTGACCCACCCAGCCAGGTCTCTCCCCCCAAAACCTCCTTTCCTCCAACCCCCAACTGACCCACCAGCCAGGTCTCTCCCCCCAAAACCTCCTTTCCTCCAACCCCCCCCCCCCAAATGACCCACCCAGCCAGGTCTCTCCCCCCCCAAACCTCCTTTCCTCCAACCCCCCCCCCCCAAATGACCCACCCAGCCAGGTCTCTCCCCCCAAAACCTCCTTTCCTGCAACCCCCCCCCCCAACTGACCCGCTCAACCCGGTCTCTTCCCCCCCCCCCCCAACTGACCTGCTCAACCCGGTCTCTTTCCCCCCCCCCCAACTGACCCGCTCAACCCGGTCTCTTCCCCCCCAAACTGACCCGCTCAACCCGGTCTCTTCCCCCCCCAAACTGACCCGCTCAACCCGGTCTCTTCCCCCCCAAACTGACCCGCTCAACCCGGTCTCTCCCCACAGACCGTTTCGCCGCCTGGCAGTGGGTGGCTCCTTGTTTCGCCGCCTGTAACTGGGTGGCGGTGCGGCGCGTCCCGGCCCCAGCTCTGAGCCGTCCCTGGCCGGCGGCGGCAGCGGAGCACGCGGTGCGTCCCGGCCGGCGGCGGCAGCGGAGCACGCGGCGCGTCCCGGCCCCGCGGCTGACGGCAGCAGCGGAGCACGTGGCGCGTCCCGGCCGGCGGCGGCAGCGGAGCACGCGGCGCGTCCCGGCCCCGCGGCTGGTTCCCGACCCCTGCCGCGGGCCGGATGAGAGGGCCTCGCGGGCCGCATCTGGCCCGCGGGCCGTAGTTTGGAGACCCCTGTCTTAGTGGAACAGAGAATTAAAGTAACTGACTTATTGTTATTGCTCATCTCCTGCTAGTTCCAATTTTCACATATGTTAAACTAGCAAAAATACCCAGCGTTGTTCGGGTCCGTCAGAGGTGGAGAGGGGGCAGAGAGCAAACCTGACACCCCAACTTCACCCC
Source organism: Sternotherus odoratus (assembly GCA_032164245.1). Taxonomy (NCBI): domain Eukaryota; kingdom Metazoa; phylum Chordata; order Testudines; family Kinosternidae; genus Sternotherus; species Sternotherus odoratus. Next base: position 20,656,629 of record JAVMKO010000014.1, on the reverse strand, counting down.
CCCGACCAAACCCGACACCCCCACTTCACCCCCCCGACCAACCCCAACACCCCCGACCAACACCCACACCTCACCCCCCGTAGACCAAACTGACACACCCACCTCACTTTCCCCCCCAACCAAACCCGACACCCCTAAATACCACCACAAACCTGACACCCACACCTCACTTACCCCTTGACCAACCCTGACCCCCCTCCTCACCCCCCCAACCAAACCCAACACCCCCACCTTACCCCCCCCCAACAAACCCAACACCCCCTGACCAACCCCAACACCTCACCCCCCACCCACCCCGACACCTTCTCACCCCCCCAGACCAAACCCAACACCCCCGGCTCACTTACCCTCCGACCAAACCCGACACCCCCACCTCATCCCCGACCAAACCAGACACCCCTACCTCACTTTCCCTCCGACCAAACCCAACTCGGGTCCGGAGGTGGGGAGGGGGCAGAGAGCTGAGCGAGTGCGGGATCCGTTGTAGGGGGCAGAGAGCTGAGCAAGTGCGGGGTCCATTGGAGGGGGGTATTATGACATCATAACTATGTCACAGAGAACAGCAGCTACCCAGCTGATGTGATTGGCCTTTAAAGAATTTCACCCCTGGGGGGCGTCAGAGGTGAGATTTGAAAAATTTTCGACTCTTACCCTGATTAGGACCCTAAGGCCTATAACTGTACCAAATTTCAAGTTTTTAGCTCAAACGGCATGGAAGGAGTAAGGGAACGTACATACACGCACACATACACCATTTGACTTTTATATATATAGATAGAGGACAGTTCTGTATTATGGCTCCAGCCCTTTCTTTATTCAGCCACAGAATTCTGAACTGCCAATCTAAGAATCTGGTGCATATCTGGGGATACATGCTTTTGCTTAAACAAAGGGGGAAGAGCATCTAACTAAAAAAGGGACAAAAATCTAAACATAGGAGAATGCTGCCAAAGAGAATGGGTTACCCTATTGTTGCTCTCTAAGGTCAAAACAAATTGGGACATATTAATATACAATTCTAAGGAGCCAGAGCAAATACCTGTTTTCCATATACAGTATTGACAAGTCAGAAGAAACTCTCTCATTTGAAGTGGAATCTCACATGCTTACCCCTCACACAAATCTGTATAGCCAAACCATACATCAGACAATTAGACACACATTTTTTCACTTGTGCATGTAAGTTTGAAAATCAAGCCCTAGAAGCTGGCACTTGTGAGCAAAAGCACCTACTATTTCCATCAACTCAGTTGCAAATGCAGATAAATCTCCATCATATAAATACTTTTTATAAATAAACCTATGAAAGGAGAGTTTAGCAAGGGGATTCAGCTGTGAAGAGACAAGAAGCCCCAAAACTGTTTTACATGGACAATTTCTTGCAAATAATCAATCTCTATTCTTTTCCCTGGCCCCTCCACATTTGGGAGACTCTTCCAGATGATTTTAGAGTAGTGTGTTCTACCATTTTCCTTGTAATTAGAGATTGGCCAGAAGTTTACCCCAAACTTTGGATCTGGTGTTTGAGAGTATCAAATCTGAACCTAGATATAAATTAGAATTGCACAGCATGTCACTAGTTCACTATAATGGGCTGCCTCAACTTGTATTCCATGTTGTTGTCTTTCTCTAAAGACAGACAAGAGAGTAGTGTGACAGGTAAGATCCAGGTCCTGCAAGTCTTCTTGGCACAATCCCTCTTTGCTACTGCAGATATCTTCCACACCAGGAGTTTTCTGATTCTTGACAAGTGAAATTGTGTTTCATCCTCCTGGCTATGGAAGAGCTTGTGTGTGTGTCATAAGTGTATTTTAGGATTTCATGGTAGGATCATCATCCAGAGATGTCAGAGTGATTGTAACCAGTCAAACATCAGGAAGAAGTAGAGGTAGCAGCAATAGCAGGAATATTAAATGAGAACACAGCTAATTTTTCACTGTAGAAACAGTAACCAGGAGCAATCAATCAGATTTAGTGAATATGATTAATCATGTTTATTACAGTAGTACCCACATCATGTTCATTCCAAGATTTTTTGTGGGATGGGGTGGAGGGTTACTGAAGAAGAATCAGACAAATGGAAATAAAAGTTAAGGTAGATGAGACATTGAAGGGAAAGCAGTAAGGGAGATAGGGAAGGGGGAAAGAGGATCAGGTATGTAGAGAAGCTGAGGTTTAAAGACTCAGCGAGTTGGGAGGAAGGGGAAGAGGGTTGGTACAAACAATCAGTTAGCACAGGGGAAAGAACATCCAGTCAACGTCCAGCGGAAAGTTCTCTGAATGTCCGGCTGGCATCTCTGGCTGGCTCCGCTCAACAGTTTTCCCCCAAGGTCACCTGGTGTGGACTAAGTTCTCTTCACATTTCTGGGGCCAATGTCTGCTGGGAGTGGTATACCTCATTTTACCACCTCTCCCCAACTCCCTCACCTTAGCAAAGCAGTCGCTGCTTCTGCAGTGTCTACTACTGACTGGAGTCACACACCACCTCATCGGATGCATAGTGAAGAACATGCTCAAAGAAAATTAATGCATCAGTTGAAAGTGTAGGTAAAAAGATGACCTAAGAGCATTTCCTATAACAATCCTGTGTATGCAATATCCATTTCAGCACATAGACAGGAAATTTAATCCTTCAGCAGTGTATGATTGTAACAGAGCGATCACTCACCCAGCGGCACCTCCCGCAGGTCGTCTGGGGAATCAGCTCTTTCAGCGTCCGGAGGGCCCTCTGCCGGCTGATGTCCGCTCCTGCTCTGGCCCCGTGTCCCTCCCGGACCCCAGTGCCCACGAACTGAGGGTGCTGCACCCTTGTAGAACCCCCCGAGTCTTAGGGTCTCCCCTCCCTGGGGAACCCTGCACCCACTATCCCTACCTTGCCTCAGGCTTTACCTCTGCTAGTCACCACGTGCCTCCGCGCCCTGAGGCGGACTGCAGTATCAGGCTGCTCATCACAGGCAAGAAGGGTTTGGCCAGCTGCTTCTACCAAGCTCAGGGCTGCCCCTTTGCAGCCCCAGCACCCTATGGGATGGGCCTTCACTAGGCTCAGCAGCCTGGGGCCCTCTCACTAAAGCTTCTCAGCTCCCTGGCTCCCAGTTGCCTTGCCCTCGCCCTGTCCCAGTCCAGGTACCCTGTTTATGGCTCAGGGAGACTGACGAGTACCCCTGGGTCAGGCCCCCTATAGGGCCTTGCAGTCTGGGGCTCTCAGGCTAGAGCTCCCTAGCTCCCAGTGCCTAGCCCCAACCCTGCCCCAGGTACCTTGCTCACTGCCTCGCCACAGCTAGGCCCGTCTCCCTCTGCTTCCAGAGGAGACTGTCCTCCCCTCAGGCCCATGCCTCTCTGCTTTATGCAGGCCTGAGTGTTTGGGGTGTGGCCACCCAGCTGAGCCTGCTTCCCAATCAGCCTGGGAGTTTGCAGGCTCACAGCCACGACCCCCCTTCCCCAGGGCTATCCCAGCCCTGGCCAACAAGGAGCGGGGAGCACCCCGCTACAATGATCATATGTGATGAAATCATGTCAAATGTGTGCACTAAGAACACCTGCCTATAGCTTGAAAGCTAAAGCAAAACATACACTTAGGCACATACATGCACACACACAAATTCACAATAGATTCCTTGGAATAAGATGCCTTGTACTGCACAAAAGTGGTTTTAAATCTATGGCATTTCAGGTTTTGTACGAGTTATGTATTTTAAGCTTTTAAAGTGTCTGACACGTTCAAAACTAACCATACTCAGATCTCTTGTGAAATACACTGAGTGCTTCTTTCAGTGTACTTCTAAGAGGACCCAGAAAAGTTTGATTAATATAAACTGGACTTGGAAGTCACTTCTTGATTCCATTCTGAACAGAGCTTCATCCCATGTAATTCCATTTGGGTAACTGATGTATGCGCATGCACTCAATCACACAGACACAGATCTCGACAGACAGGCAAGAAGCCCTCAGTGCAGGTCAGGAGAGACAGTGTGAAAGCTGGCTTCAAGCCATTTTTGTACCCTCCCTCATCTGATTATGGACCAGCCTGGTACCAGTCCTGGGGCAAGCTAGACCAAAATCTGAAGGCCACTGTAAGTTGCCTATGGCCTCTGTGGAGCTGTTCTTGCAGCTAAAGAATTTCGAGGCTGAAGAGACCATGGCCACACACCATTTTTTTCTGATCACACCCCTTCAGCAGCAATTGGAAGAAGAGGCCGCACCGAGGTCACTATGGGGACTCTGTACTACCCAACACTGGGGAAAATTTCCAATGGCCAACTAAATCATCATTAAAACCACTTTGTACCACCAGAGCTTTTTCTTCCCTGAACTCACATGTGGCCTCTCCAGTAAATGATGTATCAGGACACATCATCTAATACACCTAATATTTGGTGTAGGACTTTATGCAACTGCAGCATCAAATGACTTTTCAGATGCATGTTGTTATGCTGTTCTTTCGCTTCAGACTTCTAGATCCACTTTATACATAGTAGCACCTGAAGAGCAGCCTGACATGCAGTAGAGGTGTAATATGTCCCTCAAACTCAGATTTGATTGATGTTACCAAGTTTGTGGGAGCAGGAGCCATATGGCTGTGGACAGCTCTATTACTTTATTTTCCCCATTCATTATGCTGAAGTGGCAAGTCCCCTCAGCTGGGCTGCTGACCATTTGGGAAGGAAAGCTCTTGGAAAGGTGCTCTTGGAAAGGCTCCCTCGACTCTTCCTCTCCAAGTTTCTACACTTCACTATCCAAAACAGTGTTCTGAAGGGATGTGTTGTGTTCTCATCTACATTTGTCAGCAAGTTAAAAAAAAAGAAGAATGTAAAAGTTCTGCTGTGAAACATCCTCATTGTTCTGAATGCCTCACTGAAAAACAAAAAGAAGTGTGATTTGAGATTCAGCTTTTATTGCATCCCTCTGTCTCCCCTATGCTAGAACAAAACCTCTTTAAAAGAATGCTCCTCACATTGTGTGCACTACTGAGACCTAGTTTCAGGTATCTGGTTTAGGTGTCCCTTTGTGACACAACAAAAAGATTTCATCCTGAGTGGAACCATCCATTTCAGCAGCCTCATTGCCCTCCCCTCATATCTCAGACCACCAAAAATATCTCAATTTTTTCCATTAGCTCAGTAGTGAGAGCTTTTATATTTAATTAATTAATTTTTGGCTTGTTCCTGATGGTGAGATTATGGTGAAAAATATGCTGAAAAAATAAGCCTCCTGGGTAATTCTGGGGAGAGCTTTCAAAAAGCAGATCCAACAAAATAAAAGTGTTTTGGGATCACCCTTACAAATTACACACCACTATCAGTTACAATCTAAGATTCTCACCCTCCCTCCTAATTTTTCCCCAATTTTCTCCCAACAGGAGACAGGGAAACAGATGACACCTGCTTTTTATTCACATCTCTGCCACTGTGGCTTGGCTAAAGACATTTATTTGTAAAATGGAAGCAATCCTAATCACATAATTGTATAAAATGCTTTGAGAGCTTCAGATAAAAGGTGCTACAGAAATGCAAGGTCATATTATTTGATAAGATAAAAAAATCTTTGAAAATTCAGAAGTTCCACAGCTTTAGTTCATTCTCAACTCTTTTGATCTTATGCTTTTACTCTTATACTAGTTGTACAAATTAGATTAGAAAATCCGTGGGACTGGGGCCTTAATTTTAAATACACAAAATATGATGCCCTTTCTCCCCACTTTGTTTGACGGTGCTATATAAATAATAATATAATTCCTGGAAACATGACAAAGAGGTTTCCAATTAAATTTCCTGCAGGAGAAAAGGGATTGAAGATTAGACAGATGTGTTTTAGGAGGGGGAGGGTGTTCTATACTTTTATCTTGCAAAGTATGCAAGAGGTATATAAAAAGGACATGAACCATCTAGTATGTTTAAGGCCTTTAGGTGAAAGCATATTGATATAAATTCAGATTGTCAACCAGAGTTGTACTTTCGTTGAGGAGATACAATCTTTACAAGTACTTAATCAATATTGTAGGGGATGAATCAGGAAGCTATGAACCCTCCACATTAATACAAAATGAATTTATTATGAACAGTCTTATCACAGTGAAGCAAAGTGAATTCCAAATGAATTAATGATGTGATGGGGCAACTCAATAAAATGTTCCTGCCAAGCTCCTGATGCTGTTCATTTCTGATATGAAGGGCCAGTTCTTACGAACGGAGTATCTCAGATTTGGTGTAACTTAAATCATATGCTGCAAAGCAGATCTCATTTAATTTTTTTTTTTACCCGCTAAATTATATTGACCTCCATCAAATCAGTGCACATCTCTGGAAGATGCCTAGCTGGAGGCAATAGCAAGTGGATTCTTTGGAAGATCTACATAAAAAGACATGCAATTCAAATAAAGCTGTTCCTCCTAATACCCCTTTTTCTTCTGAAAAATGTAATAAGAAAGAGCCTGAGGATAGTTTTAAAATCTGTCCCATGCTGCTGTTGCCAAAGGAATTGGTTGGTTAGTGTTTCTAATCACACCAAACAAATTCAAAATCCTCCAGACCTTCCTCATCAGTCAGCAACTAGTAACAGAAAATTCATATCACTCATTCATATTATTGTGTGAAATTCATCAGATAAAACCATGTATGTACATTTTATTTAAACTTTAAAGGTTCTAATGATATTTTGATATTTGCATCTAACCTCAGAACATTTTCTATTATGTATAGACAAGCTACAGTCTATTGCCCTCTTCATTCTGAGCCTGATTCTGCCGCCCTTACTCACAGTATGTCTATATTACCCACTGGATCGGCGGGCAGCAATCGATCCAGCGGCAGTGGATTTATTGCGTCTAGTCTAGACGTGATAAATTAACCCCGGAGTGCTCTCCCATCAACTCGGTACTCCACCGGAGCAAAAGGCACAGGCAGAGTCGACAGGCTGATTTCCTAGGAAATTTGTGGGAGAAAAACTATATGTATGCATAAATAGTACAACAAAACAGAATAGAGCACTTACGGTTTAACATGTGGAAAGAATGAAGAAACAGTCTCCTCTAAAGCTAGAAATGATTGACTTTTGAAATGCTGTAAGCTTCTTCAGTTAGAACACATACTGTCAAACTCATTTTTCCACTCTGTGAAAATTCTGTCAAGTACCCTAAAGCTTTCTGCCTATAAAATGCATTTTTCTCAACTGAATCTTCAGCACTGATTATTTTCCCCCCAAAACACATTAGCCTTCTGACCATCAAATATGGACATACACGGAGATTACATAAACATTGCTGAATGGGTATTTCTGTTTCCCTTAGAGGGACAAAGAAATCTTTCTTTTGTTAGCGCTAAAGGAAGGAAAATACTTATATTTCCATTTGATTTTCTTTGAAAATGTTTTATAGCCAAAATTGTTTTCATGTGCTTCAGGGCGAAAAAACGTTCTCTGAAAGCCAGAAAGTTGTACAGTAACATATGTTCAAAACACTGGGGATAGGTCTACACTATCGCTTGAGTTGATGTAACTTATATCACTCAGGGATGTGAAAAAGCCTCCCTCACTCCCTGAGCGACACAAATTACAGCAACCTAACCACTGTCTACAATGGTGCACTTGCTGCAACATCCATGCTTATATTTTTGGCATGCTAGCTTCAGCAGAGCTACTGTGCATCTGTCTACCCAGGCTGGGAAGCATGCTTGTGGCTGCAATGTAGACATGTTGAGACACTCAATACAAGACAGAGCATCCCTCAGCAGCTTGGTGTAGAGAAGTGTCAAATGCAAAGAGCCTAGCAACTGATGCCATCCAGTCTGCTATTAACGGAATTTGATTTAATAATCACTAGGATGTGTTACTTGTGTTATCTGCAATATTAAGCAACATTTAGTTTTTAAGGATAAAAAACTGTTCATCTGCTCACTAAAGGACTGTTAAGACAGAAGAGAATCTGTTCTATGTTGGGATGCAATACCGTTTCTTCCACTAATCAGGCTGCTGCAGTAAAATTACTATTATCAGCAGCTGAGTCAGAAATTATAATTAAGTGTCTATGGCTCAGTTTATACATGGGAAACTTGGCCCCAAGTAAGGCAGAATCAACCTACCTAAAGGGAATGGAGATACTGTACTAGTGGTGCAATGATTTCTGCTTTCCACAGCCAATGGAGAGAAAATGATTTTTGACTGGCCCTTGAACTACGGCTTCCCACTTGTACCCACTTATGTACCCCACATAAGGGCCAGTCACAATATAATCCTCACTCAATGTACCCGAAACAGAAAGCAAATGGTCCATGCTCTGAGGAAGTCACATTCTAATACTTCCATGAAAAAACAAACAACAACAGACTAAGGTACGTAGAGAGAAAGGGTGAGAAAAGCTGTGTGGAATAGGAAGGATTCTATGAGGAATTGTAGTTTACAGAGGGAAATGCCTTCTTTTAATTACATTTTTCACATTTAAATATCCAGAGTTAATAGGTGGAAAGCAAAGGCTCTCTCTAAATGAATTTCCTGAAAAACTCATCAGAGTAAAGTGGAATGCAAGTTTATTTATAAAGCAAATCTGGGATTGGATTGTGGGTCCAACTGCAATGAATTCTTGCTATGTCCCTGCATACTGCTTGAAATTAAATGGATTCTTTAGCTCTGTGGTCATACAGAAGGGTAGATAATATGCTGGAAACAGATATTTTTCCCATGGGAGGAAAAAGAAGGGGTGGGGGAAAAATCACAATCCTGTCAAAACAAGAAGCAAGATCCTACAGTCCGATAATCTCAGGTCCAGATGCAATTCATTCCTGATTCTGAAATAGGAGAGGAAAGGAAATAATGAAATCATTAATAGATGTTTTTAAATATCCACTTTAAAAGCAGGGATATGATGAAGGTCAATGAAAATGCTAATAGAATTTACATTCAAGATGGATATCCAGGAAATTGTACGTCTTTCTTTTAAAAAAAATCTTAGTCATGAATAAGGTAATTGTAATAGTATTCTGAGCCATAATAGAGCAGTTCCTGCCCAATTACTGTTTCATTAAGACTATGCATTAATTATAAGAGGCAATGGCACAAACAAATCTAAATAATTTTTCAAAGTAACAAAAAGAGATTACACAGTTTAGAAGAACGTCATTAGGAAGAGACAGCAGATCTCAAAACAGTTTACCAACGTAACAAGCAGGTAGCAATACAAATCAAAGATTCAAATTATTAGACTAACTATTTTATTTACCACTAAATTTTTGGAAAAGCTATTGGTAGTCAGACATGGTGGCTTCCTCAGCATAACTTTTAGGTCTCTGGTTCCAAAACAGTCTGTTGGTGCTAGTGACTGACTGGTAATCAAATTCTGATTGTTCAGTGTCCTGAGGTATGTGAATCGAATTGGTGATTTCCTTCTAGCTCTTATTGGATAACATAACTCATAAGCATCAATATTCCAATAATTATATTTAGAAACTAAGGAACTGATCCCACATTTCACATGTACCCTAGACTCCCACTGACTTTACTGCAAAGCATATAGGACCGAGTCCTTGAACTGGATAAGCCGAAAGGCCAACCTTTGCTCGAACCAGGTTGGGGAACTGTATTGTGTCACTTGGGAATGCATCACTCTCAAAGGTCATGCTGTGCATATTTTGTTGAGTTCCCACATTGTCACACATGGCATTAATCAGAAGCTCTGCATTAATTTAAAAAAAATGAAATTTAAATTTAAATAACTGTTAGACGAGAGGAGGAACCTGTCTCTTGACATACAGAACACTGGGATATCTGAGTGCAAATTGACCTCGGCAAAATGTTGTCATTCCCCTCTGATCGGTCCAAATATGGTCAAAAGTTTTTGTGTTGAAAAAAAATACAAATAAAACATTTGAATGGAGAAGGGAAATTAATACTCAAAATAATTTTTGCCACCTGCTAGACAGAAATAAAGAAAGTGGTTTTATCCTGGGAAATCCAAAAGAGAACAGACATACATTTGGTAAATTAAAATGGCCATTAGATGGGATTGCTTTTCTATTGAAACTTAAATGTGTACCCATTTTCCTTCCTGTGAATGGGGATAGGGTGAATGTCTATTAATTTTTAGAAGATTTAAAGTAGAGAAAAAACAGTGTAGATTCATCACTGGTTTTATAAATACTCATTGTGGGATGCAATGAATGCTGAAAGCACGTACATGCATCCTAATCAAAGGCATCATCTGTGTCACTGTACCTTTGACCCGCCAGTGTGAAACACACACCGACATTCACAAAATGACTGAAGTCTATGTAAAGGAATCAAGCTTTGAATTCTTACATTTATAAATTAACAGTTTATTGGTTGATCATGGCACTTTATATTTTCTGGAAGGATACTGTTATTTTCCCTTTACCAGCTGCCACGTCAAACACACTAGAATACAACTAGATTATCATACTGATATTGATTTATGGCTATAATAAATTAGATCTATTTGAGGAATGCACAATCTTATAGTTAGTTGTATGTCAGATTTGCAGCCAAATTGTTGCCTTAACTCTTTCACTAATTTAACTATAGATTTTACTAATACAGTATTATCAGTTAATATTTAATTGCAGAAATGTGCATTAACTGCAAATAAGATAAATATGGCTTTCAGCTGAAGGGAAAAGTCTAAACTATCTAATGCAGCCATTCTTCTATCAAATTAAATTAGCTGTCCTCCTTAAATTAAGACAAATTTCTTCCATCAACCGATGTTGCTGAAGCAAATGCTTGTGGAAAATACAGGACTTAAGCATTACTGACTGGCTGTAAAAGCAGTCATTCTACAAAGCTGACATTTCTAATTTTCTCTTAGGAATTCTAGCTAGCAAGGTCAGAATTTGGGAACATGTTACTTAATACAGAAATACTTTTATTGAATTATCTTTTACTAAAAAACTTCTGGATGGACAACCAGGGAGAATTTGCCTGACATCCCCTATATTTATTTTATTGAAATGTTTTTGACATTCAAACTTCTATTGAATGATTTTTGTGAAATTCAAAGCAGCTATACTGCATATAATGCTGCTCTTACTCTTCTTTCATCCTATTTTTCCTTTCCTTTCCTTCTCTTGGATTTCATCATGTTCTTCAATGTCTATCTCCCTTCCTTCCTGTCTTCTTTCCCATCCCTGGGGGCAGGATCTGATAACCCCCCCCCCCTTTTTAAATGGCATTCCACAGCCCCACGTTTCCTCCTAAACTCACAAATCCCACTCCTAAAACTCATCTTAAGTTTAACCAAAAAATGTGCCCCAGGCCCTAATAGAACTTGGAGAACGCTGTGGCAAACATGATCCGAGTTCCAGGTTTGTAACTAAATCAAAGCCAAGAAAACTTTTACAAGCGTTCCTACAGCTGTGTTTAGAATAGTTTCCAAAAGTTAGATTCTTCTTTCATTCTTGTAACCAACACTCATCTGACCAATAATAAACATTTATCAATGGAGACAATCTTTCCAGTATTAGGGAGATAATCTTTTTATATTTCATTCTCCATCGAATCAGTATTTCCTTCATCATTTGGCATGAATAATAGAATCCCAGTCTCCATTTCTATCTGAGTTCCCTTCTGTGATAAAATACAGTATGAATTATATCCAGGAACTACTTCCTCACCTCTATCAATTTAATAAATAAATGGAGATATATATACCAATCTCCTAGAACTGGAAAGACCTTGAAGGTCATCGAGTCCAGTCCCCTGCCTACACTAGCAGGATTGAGTACTGTCCCCTGACAGATTTTTTGCCCCAGATCCCTAAATGGCCCCCTCAAGGATTGAACTCACAACCCTAGGTTTAAGCAGGCCAATGCTCAAACCACTGAGCTATCCCTCCCCCCCAATTTAGTTGAATTCATTTAGAAAACTCCATCACCATAAAGCAATAATCTACAGTGAGTGAAACTCAGCACCGATAAATCCATCTTTTGGGAAACAAAATGGATTTTCCTTACTATGGCATGTGAAAAATCCATCATATGTGCATCTTGATCCATCATGCAGAAGTGTCCAATGACATGAACAGTAGACTATATGAAGGCAGAGACTTTTATGTCAGTAGAATTTTAGCAGCGTGAGAATCATAACAAGTACAACATTTTCAGTGTAATGCAAAACTGCCTGATTCCTGTGCACTCCTCAGTAAAGGAGTCTATGATATCAACTCTGTTTTCTCTTACAGTAGTGTAACTCTTAAGTAACTGAGAGTAGAGGACTTTGACCCATACTTTTTAAAAAAATGATTACTGCTTTAAATGGAATTACTGTATGATATAAAACAAGACTCCAAAGCCAATGTTTGCAATTTGTGGCTACGTACTAAGGGCTTAATTCTGCTCTTAGTTACATGCATGCAAGTCTGTTAATCTATTAATCACAGTGTAACCAAAAGCAGAATTTGACCCTGCAACAGATAAATCTTGACAAAATACTTAAAAAAAACCCCAAACAAACAAACAAAAAAACCACAAGCAAACCAACCAAAACGCCAACAACAATTTATGTATCTATGGCATGAATTACTGTAGCACCTGATAACCTCACCAACATTAGACTAAAAGGTGCAATGCCTCGGGAGATAGGGAATTTTTATCATTCACATTTTATAGATGGGGGAAATGGAGGCACTGAGTGGTGAAGGTATTTGCCCTAGGTCATAGCAGAGCAGGGAATAGGATTTAGAGGCATTCTTTATTGTCTGCATACTATAAAGTCTTTTACTCAAGCAAAAAGTGGGTGTGAAATGCTGTTATTCTGATGGGTAGTATTTTACATCCATTTTGCACTTCTCTGTATGATTACACAAAGTGCAGGGTAATGGAGAATCAGGCCCCAGATTTCCTTAGTCTCAGCTCAGTGCCTTAACAAAAGGCTATTCTTCAGGTTTATTTATTTGTGTTGCTTTAGGAGGGGAAAATGAAAACATGCATACATGTAAGTATAGCTAGTCAAAACAGAAATCTGTAGGGTTCTTCTTCTTGTTTCAAGGTAACAGACAATACTATATGTTTAGAGATAAATCCTTCCCTCTCATGTTCACACAACTCCAGTTAAATAAATGACAGTTACATATATGAGGACAGACTGTGGCTTTTATTGTGGAATAAAATCCTTTTACTTTTGACTATTAAGGGTGTGCAAAACTGCAGTTCTGAGAATTAGGCTGTTACATTTGAAAATATTTTTGATCTCTTGGGGTTTTTCCATTTACAATTTTAGCTCACATTATCATTAATGGAAGTGACTCACAGTGCATTTCAGTGGAAGAAAATTTATTATAAATTCAAAAGCTCTTGGAACAAACACTGTATTTCAGCTATAAATTATTTGTTGTTTCCTTATTTCATTATCTATTTTATTCATGGTGCTTATGTTAAACATCTGTATTTTTACTTCAGTCAAATGGACACTGGAAAATGACATTAAATGAACTGTAACAAAAATTCTTAGCTTATTTTGCATTTTTGGGGTTAAGAAATATACAAAGTAAGGCACTCAAGAGTGAAATTCTGTTATAGCTCCAGAAGATGGGCTCAAGCTGGACAGAACATTTTACTGTATAACCAGTGAATGCATCAAATAGTGAGGACTTAAAAGCTGCATTTTCACATCTAAGAGTAGATGAGATTAAATAGAAGTCTGAACAGCACATAAATTCCTTTGACATAAAACATATTGTTCAAAGAGGAGAAACTGTACACTCCGCAAATAACAAAAAGATGGAAAATTCCAGTAAGTGCTTTATCAGCCACCTGCCATATTCTGAATGCAGCCAATAATGAAAATGTATGCAATACCAAGAATATTTGCATTTTATCTTATTCACTGGAGAATAATATCCTTCAGACTGGATTACTGGTAAATTTCAGGGGTAACATTTTGCACAATACACTGAGAAGTTAACACACATCATTAAAGCCATCCTTTTGAACAAAAGCCTGGTTCTAAGAGACACAAATTTCTGCTGCTTTATCAATAACTATGATTTTAAATGCAGCGAATGGTGAACAAACCTATTTATGTTTGCCTTAGTATTCAGAGAACATAGTGTGTTCCATGTAAATGAAAATGAAGTTAATGAAACACTAAACAAAGTGAAGGTGACAGAAAAGAAGAAAGTCTTATGTGGTGCATAAAAATGTGTTCTGACACTGCATCCTCTATATTAGCAAGGAGTTTCAGACTCAAGGAACATTAACAATAGAAAGATAAGCCCCAAATGAATGTCAAAAGGCACACTGTATAAATTCTGAGAGAAAAACTAATAGGTATCTACATCGCTCTCCAGTCCTGCACGCTGGTGAGAGTTGAGGAAGGGGAGAGAATAGGAGGAAGCATATAGCATGACCATCTGATCTCTGGCTGGTGCAGTGATCCCTATGGAATTGCTGCAGCCACAGTAATTTAGGGTGGAGTTTTCAAAAAACCTCAACATTGGCCTAACTCTACTTTTATTGAAGTCAACGATGAAACTCCCACTGATTTCAATGAGAGAACAGAGATAAGTCAAGCTAAGCACTGCTGAAAACCCCACTTCTTGCTTGTCTATACAGAGTTATTCCTGAATAAATCCTTGTGTAGACACACTTATTCCAGAAGAAACTAGGTACACTTATGTTTAGTCTAACTGAGTAGGGACATAATAATAATGAAACAAATATTTCAGATGTGTAATTAGGAGTAATGGGATGAAGTGAAAAGGCAATTTAAATGAATACCAGTATAAGTTTACTAAGGCTATCTTTTATACCGTGGCCTGGTCTACACCTAAACTTTGGAAAGACCTAGCTAAATCTCTCACGAGTGTGAAAAATGAAACTTCTGAGAAATATAGTAAAGCCAACGTAAGCTCCATTATGCACACCACTACATCAACAGATTAATTTCTTAATCGACTTAGCTACCACCCGCTTGAGGGGGTAGATTTATGACAACAAGAAAACTCCTTCCTTCTCTGCACCAAGTGGCAACGCTACAAGCTTTACAGTGGCATAGCTCCAGAGTGGTGGAGCTTGTAAAGTAGACATATGTGGCAGAAGGCCTATTTGAGACATTTAAAACTAGATTTATTTAAATAAATACATTAAAAAATGAAAATAAAGGTTTACACTTGGTGCATGTGAAAAGAATGGGAGGAGGAAAATAGCCCACTGGTGGGTTAAGATAAATGGGAACAAGGCATTCTTATTCCAAAGTGAGAATGTTACAGTACTTACCTACCTTATCGTAAATTATTGGCTTATTTAATCAGTGCTCCTGTTGCACTTTAAAATGAGTTGTATAGAAAGGGCTCCCAGATATTACATGATAAATGCAGGCAATAAATATTAATAAGTGCAATATATAATTACTATTCTTATATTGCTAGTGTAACATGCCTTGCCTTATGTACAGTACCTCCAATTTATGTATCCCAGAAGTGATTATATATATTTTAATCGACTCCATGAGATTTTGTCACTATAATCCCCACATCCATTCTTTTTATGATTAGAGTTACACAGTGTGAGAGCTCTGAGGAGGCTCCTTTCAGGTTGTACCCATCTCTTACTATCATGGCTTCACATTTCTCTACAATGAATGACATGGAACATTTTCTTGCCAGTGTGTGCTTTACCTGGACATTCTTGAATCTGGTGGTTTTGCTAGATCAGGACTTAACGTGAGTTTTACCATTATTTTATAATTAACTAGCATAAGTGCCCGGCGCTGCTCGGGTCAGTCGGAGGTGGGGAGGTGGCAGACAGCTGACACCCCCTGACCAACCCCAACACCCACCCCTCACCCACCCCGATACTTTCCCACCCCCCCAAGCAAACCCAACACCCCCACCTCACCCCCTGACCAAACCCAACACCCCCACCTCACTTACCGTCCCACCAAACCCAACTCAGATCCATCGCAGGCGGGGAGGGGGCCCAGAGCCGAGGGATTCCGGGGACCTTCGCAGGTGGGGGGCGGCACAGAACTGAGGGATCTCCGGGGTTCCGTTGGGAGGGGGGAGGGGCAGAGAACTGAGGGATCTCCGGGGTTCCGTTGGGAGGGGGAGGGGCAGTGAGCTGAGTGATCTCCGGGGTTCCGTTGGAGGAGGGAGGGGCAGTGAGCTGAGTGATCTCCGGGGTTCCGTTGGGAGGGGGAGGGGCAGTGAGCTGAGTGATCTCTGGGGTTCCGTTGGAGGAGGGAGGGGCAGTGAGCTGAGTGATCTCCGGGGTTCCGTTGGAGGAGGGAGGGGCAGTGAGCTGAGTGATCTCCGGGGTTCCGTTGGAGGAGGGAGGGGCAGTGAGCTGAGGGATCTCCGGGGTTCCGTTGGGAGGGGGGAGGGGCAGTGAGCTGAGTGATCTCCGGGGGCTCCGTTAGAGGAGGGAGGGGCAGTGAGCTGAGTGATCTCCGGGGGCTCCGTTGGGAGGGGGGAGGGGCAGTGAGCTGAGTGATCTCCAGGGTTCTGTTGGGAGGGGGGAGGGGCAGAGAACTGAGGGATCTCCGGGGTTCCGTTGGAGGAGGGAGGGGTGAGCTGAGTGAGTGAGGTGTCTGTTGGAGGGGGGTATTATGACATCATCACCACCTAACCGCCCAGCCGATGTGATTGGCCCTGAAAGACTTTCACCCCTGGGGGGCGTCAGAGGTGAGATCCGAAAATTTTTCGACCCTTACCAGCATCTAGACCCCAAGACCCCTCACTGTACCAAATTTCAAGTCTCTGGCTCAAACGGTGCGGGAGGACTTCGCAGTCATACGTACATACATACATACATACATACGTACATACATACATACACCACTTGACTTTTATATATATAGATTATTTGTATTACCGAAGCACCAAGGTGCCCCAATCATGGACCACGACCCCATTGTACATGGCACTTTACAAACACAGAACATTAATTTCAACAGAACTACTTGTGTGTAAAGTAAAGCATGTGCTTGATGCTTTGCTGGATCAGGGCTGTAACTCTGTAATGACTGCCTCGGTCCTTGGTTTTGTGGCATTTATAGATTAGACCAGGGGTCTCCAAACTACGGCCCGGGGGCCAGATCTGACCTGCGGCGTCATTTGTCCGGTCCCCCAGCTGAGCAGTCATGTGGAGAAGCCGCCACTGCCCCCTCCCCGCCCCACGGTGCGAAATGCTGTCGGTGGCTCCATGTGCGGAGTGTTGAGTGCCCCCGTGGTGAAGCTGGAGGAGCAAAGGCGGGGGGGTCATGGCAGCAGCCAGAGGAGCAAAGGGGAGGTTGCGGCAGTGGCTGGAGGAGCAAAGGGGGGGGGGGCGGCAGCAGCCTGCGAAGCCCCTTCAAAAATCTAACATGGCCCTCGTCTCAAAATATTTGGAGACCCCTGGATTAGACTGCTTTAGCTGCTTCTCTTTCACTGTGGCCAGAGGGGCCTGCACGGCAGAATCAGTGGGGTTCCACTGTATGAAGGCAGAAGAGCCACACACACGTCTTTGTGTCACAGAGAACTGCACCATGAAAGCTCCCGGCAATGCATCAGTACGTTGGGGAAAACAAAGAAAAAAAATCTGTGGGGGACATAAATTTGGCATGTGCATAGTGGTACAGAATTTCCTCAAGTCTATAAAGATGGAAAAAACAAATATTTTCTGAATTTTCATGTGAATTTAAAAACACTCAGTTCTACTGTGTTCTGACTCTTCTGTATTTACTGCATATTCAGTTGATTGAGTGATTTTACTCACACAAGTACTCACAGAACATAAATTTTAAGCTCTCACACATGAACAGCTACAGAAAGCAATTTTGAATTTTGTATGTCAAAATATTCAGACAAGATGGTTATAAAAGTTATTTTCATCCAATCAGGAAACAGAAACAATTACATGCAATTTATGTAACATATCACAGCTAAACAATACAGCTCTTATATGAAGTATCAAATACTCACACACAACTGCATTCGACAATCCATAGACCAAGAAAAAAATTGCAAGAAAATGTGCCAAATAAATTAGATAAAAAAACAACACAACCTACTTGTGATTCTTCAAACAGAGAGAAAGGCAACACTTGTCAAAGAAGTGATTCATATTGAATAGGTTGCTCAGTTCTAATCACAATTAGCACTCTATGAACACACAAAAGTTGTAGCACTTTGACAATGTTGGTATACCGTATATACTCGAGTATAGGTCGACCCGAATATAAGCCGATGCACCTAATTTTACCACAAAAAGCTGGAAAAGTTATTGACTCGAGTATAAGCCTAGGGTGGGAAATGCAGCAGCTACCGGTAAATTTCAAAAATAAAAATAGATACCGTATCTATCAGGATTTTCACTCACTCCAAATGAAAATACATTTTAAACTTCTTTTAGTAGTTTTCACAAGGTACATCCGGTAAATCACCCACAAAATGTAAGTGAGTGCATCTGATAGTTGGAGACCCTTGAAGCTTCTATAATAAAACTATACTGATTAAAGACTGTTGTATTGATTGCAATCATTATTGGCTCAACCTGCCTAAAGGAGAGTAAATATGCATTACGCCCCGGTTCCTCCCCTCCCCGCCGAAAAAAAAAAAAAAAAAAAAAAGCGCCTCGCTCTCCCGTCCCCGCCGCGCGGGCGGGCTGCCGGGAGCGTCCCGGTTCCTCCCCTCCCCGCCGCGGGCGGGCTGCCCGGTTCCTCCCCTCCCCGCCGGGGAAAAAAAAAAAAAAAAAAAAAAAAAAGCGCCTCGCTCTCCCGTCCCCGCCCGCAGCCCGCCCGCGCGGCGGGGACGGGAGAGCGAGGCGCTTTTTTTATTTTTTTTTTTCCGGCGGGGAGGGGAGGAACCGGGCAGCCCGCCTAAAGGAGAGTAAATATGCATTACGCCCCGGTTCCTCCCCTCCCCGCCGAAAAAAAAAAAAAAAAAAAAAAGCGCCTCGCTCTCCCGTCCCCGCCGCGCGGGCGGGCTGCCGGGAGCGTCCCGGTTCCCCCCTCCCCGCCGCGGGCGGGCTGCCCGGTTCCTCCCCTCCCCGCCGGGGAAAAAAAAAAAAAAAAAAAAAAAAAAGCGCCTCGCTCTCCCGTCCCCGCCCGCAGCCCGCCCGCACGGCGGGGACGGGAGAGCGAGGCGCTTTTTTTATTTTTTTTTTTCCGGCGGGGAGGGGAGGAACCGGGCAGCCCGCCCGCAGCGGGGAGGGGGGAACCGGGACGCTCCCGGCAGCCCGCCTGCGCGGCGGGGACGGGAGAGCGAGGCGCTTTTTTTTTTTTTTTTTTTTTCCGGCGGGGAGGGGAGGAACTGACTCGAGTATAAGCCGAGGCGGCTTTTTTCAGCCCAAAAAGTGGGCTGAAAAACTCGGCTTATACTCGAGTATATACGGTAGTTAAAATGGCAACCTACCCCCCATGATTATAACAATATTATTCCCATATAGGCAGATGAACAAGCTATGCTGGTATAAGGCATTTTCATACCAGCATAACCGTATCCACACTAACAACTGTAAATATATTGGTTACAAAAAAAAAAAACAACAACATCACCACACCCCTTAAGTATGTAGACAAGGTTTTAGCAATGCCACTAGAAAATTCTTCCTGGAAATACTGGTTTGTTCCTTGAAGTGCTCCCTTCCAGTAAGTTTTGAAGCAAAATGCAGGAAGTTTAACTAAGACATGGTCTATCTACACTTACAAGTTTTAACAGCACAGCTGTGTTGGTTAGGGATGTGATTTTTTTTTACTGACATAGATATGTTGAGAAAAGCCCTAGCATAGATGCAGTTATACTAGTACAACAGTATATGCTGGTTCCCTGAACTGGCATAAGCAATACTGGTATATTAATCTAAAAGTGGTTATAACTGCAGCCATATTAGAAGTTTTTTCTGGTTAAACCACTCTGGTATAACTATACCAGCAAAACCCACCTAGAGCAGCAAGATCTCAGGAATTTGCTTTTTGCTCAAGTGAGAATTAAAAGGTTCAATTTCCTCACTCTTTACCATACCTTACCTTAAAGAAGACTTTCAGCTTCTCTCCTCTCCTTTAGGTCACCCTATTTCTTAAGAGATTTCAAATATCTGATAATAAAATCCCCATAAGCACCAATTTCAGAATTCTGAGAGACCCTCTCTCTGACCCCAATGCATTAATCTCCACTAGGTCTGGTTTCTGAATCACATGTTCAGATGTTACCCCTAAATTCCTTCACCAATTCTCTTTTCTTTTGTGGAAATCTAATTCTTTTTCTGACATTAGTCCCTCACTCTCCCTGGTGAACTTAGAGACATAGAATTATTTTACATTTGCTGCGATGCCTGCCTTGTCACCAAATTAGCCCTTCTAAAATTCTCTCTTAGCAGCCCAACAGACTTGTTTAATTGTTTTAATTTTACTAATCTCTTATTCTTAATGTATTTCAACATTCTTATTACTTTTTGTGCAATCTTCATTACATTATCTACTTTAAACTTGCTTATCACTTTTTACATTCTCTTAGCTTGGTTCTGTACATTTCCCCATTTTTCTTTATGCCTGATGTGCTATACCTAACCTCTGATATGTCATTTTCTTATCTTTGATTACTTTTTCAGGTCCTTGTTCATTCACACTGGCCTTTGCTGATCCTGCTGGATGTACTGCAGTCTGCTATTCATAACCTTTGGGAATACAATTTCTCACGGAGCAGTTTCCATTTCCGATCTGTTCCCCCTTCAACCCACATTGCTTTATCCCATTATATTTTATCCAGCATTCCTCTTCATGTTCCAAAATCTGCTGTATCAAAACAACAAAGTAACAGCATAAAATGTAGTTGATATGGCTAGACAACATGTTTACCCTTAATCTCTCTGAACACCATCCAATTCTTCAACTCCTGACTTTTGGCATGTCTCATTGGATTATACCAACGTTTCTTTAATACTTAAAAAAATTAAAACAAAAAAGAATAATAGTCTTGCCTACTGAATATGACATTCAACATATGAGTGACTGCAGGGACGTCATCTGTTTTCTCTATAGCATTATTAGGATGGGTGCCAACAGCATCTGCTACATTTAAGGTTGCAAAACTCTTTCCAGTACAAACCCCATGTTTTTCCACACATTTTAAGGTCCCCAAATAATTTACTTTTACAAAAGAAATTCTCCAAACTTGATATTTTCCCAAAGGTTATTATTTTGGAGGAATTGTGAACAAAGTCCCTTCATCTATTTTTCAGCAACAAAAAAGTGGAGGGGAAGTATTTTTTTTCCAATGTAGAAAAATTCTTGGATGGGGGTATGGCCTCTCCCCTCCAAAAAAAAACAAAAAAACCCCACAGCTGAAAAGTGATACATGGCATGAGTTTATGGTTTCTTAAGTAAACAATAGTTTTGATTTAATAAAGTTATGAAAAATTGCATACTGGTAATGTTTTTTAAAAATTCTCATTAAAATCTACATGTAAATGTTTATGCTTATGAACTTCCAACTTCCCCTTTTAAAAACATCTAGGAAATGAAATGCAAAATATGAAATAAGTGCTTAATCTTAATGTATAATTTAAGTCAGTTACTCACCCAACAGTCAAGAATGCCACAGCTAATGGGCATTCTTCTGTGCTGGTTTAACACCAGTGAAGACAATGGCATTTTGCAAATTAGGTGATGAGGCAGAGGATCTCTCAGAAAATGAGAGTTTAAAAAACAGCGTAGAGAGTTATCTCTGCCCTTTCTGAAAATTTTGCCTCCTAGGAGTACTCAGAAGTCAGATCTGTGTCAATCATCAGAGCAAACAATTTCTTTATATTCTAGCTCTTTCTTTGACAGAGAACACTTCTGTTGTAACATTCACAGGAACAAGTGGTGTCAATTTAGATCAACCTTTTACTCCCTCTCAGTGTTCAAATACTGTATATAGAAAGTCCATGAGATTTACACTATCAATATGTTTGGGATAAGAAAATAGTTTATAGGATCTTAAAGGGAGACTTTTTGCGGGAGAAAGACCACAAGGGCCAGCCTTTCAATACTAGAGAGCGGTGACTATTCTGAAAAATGCTGAGAACAAAGGCTATGTCTGAACTACTATAACAAAGACTGTCCCTAGAAATCTTAAAATCATGAAGACAGTTGATTTCAAAGGAGTTGATGGGACAATTTTATTGTTTACATGCACCCACTCCAAATACCTCAGTGAAACCTGTTTTCAAGCTCATGAAAGATATTACCATACTGACTCAAGAGTTTGCTTTTTCAAACTGTTTCAAAATACGATAGCTCCCTGGCTCTGCAATGAGCATGGCAGTATCTGTCTAAAGGGGGAAATACATGAAGACATACATGGGCATTGAAAACGGAACATAAAAATCCCACACCAGGTAAAGTTTCAGACCCAGCAACCTTTATGGTGTCTCTCTAAAAGGGGACAAAAACAGAATTTAAAGACATTGTGCATATAATTTTAAGAGCATGCGGAAGTTATATAAGAATTGAAACAACAATCACATATAATGATGAAAAAGGTAAGGGACACCAAGAGTCACACCTTACAACACAGGCACAGGTACTTTCTATATCACAGGAGCAAATGGCTGTGAGCAATCATAACAACTATGAATTCATTTAGCTCCAGGTGCACATATGGATGAGATATACGTAGGTATTGTTACCCATAATTTAGAGATATTTAAGAGATATCAAATCAAAGATACTTCATCGAAGTCCATAAGAGAGGAAACATTACTAAGGCACTTTAAATGGCAGGAGGAAGTCTTTCTGGTTCTCTTTCCCACTAATATAGTGAGATGAGCAGATCATCTTTTAATCAGGTTGGGACAAGATTCATATTAAGGGATTTCAATATTCAGGTACCATTCACACCCAGAGATCCACAGGACCCTTACCACATTTCCCATTGGGCTCTATCAATCCACAGAGGATAGAAATCTGTTACAGCCCCAGCTGAACAGCCTGGACTCGATAGCTCAAGCAGTAGAGACTGGTATATTTAATTCTGAAGGCTGCTCTTCAATCCCCAGTGTTTCAGTCAAGATGGTTGCCATCATAACAGCTCCACTTACTCTCCTCTAGATAGGGGAAGCAACAGAGCTGGAAGCTTCACTGTCCTTCCATACAAGGATGGATAACAGGCAGGTGTATGTTCTTTCTCCTTGAAAGTTTAGGATGAAGGAGGAGAGGGGCACATGTCAGTTCTGGAGCCTAATGGTGCTTGCCCTCCTTTGCTAGATCCATTGAGCCAGATGTTCACTGACCAACTCTTAATCTGATGCTTTCCAGGTCAGCAGCATGCCCCATCTTCAGACAAAGGTTCTCGTATCAAGAATGGCCAGAAGTTCGACATCAGCGTAATACCGAACTTATTGAAGAACACCAATGTTTGTGCTGTTCAACAGACTTATTATTTAGTTCACGGAACCCTAACAGACACCCACTCTTCCTAACCAGGACCCTCCCCACACCTTAAGAGCTCAAGATGAAGTCTTCTTCCCTAACTAGTGCTGTAGCAAGACTAGTGAGAACCTTTGTGGAAACAGGGCTGAACAACCTGAAGGGTACTAGGATCAGTCATACTAATAAAGACATGTCTTAAAATTACATTTATGAGCAGGCATGGAGCTATCAGCCCTCAACTCAGAATTGTGGGGCAGATGGCAGAAAGCCCTGTCATCCTACATTAATTGCCAAGTAATTGTAATTTGAAATAATTGGGAAGCTGCAGACCACAGGGACTTAGAATGGGGCTCTCTTATAATTACATACACAATGTACTGAAAGTCAAGGCTCAGGCTATGATGAGACTGAGGTTCATAAAAGGATTTTAAAAATCAATCCTTTGTTTTATAGGCAGCAGGCACAGAGATTGGAAAAATATGCCTGTGCTTTCTTGCATGAAGTACTACTCTGGCAGTAGAATTTTGCACAAGCAGAATATTAATCATCAAGCTACTTGGTATATGAACAAGGAGAGCATTGCAGTAATTTAATCTAGGGGAGATAAAGGCATGAATAAGCTTCTCCAAAAGATCTGAAATGAATATATACAATCGAAGAAGAGCCACATCTTTCAAGTGGTGGGGAAAGGGTTAATTTCCCTTACAAAGGGTCCTGCATCCCACTGAAATTCTCCTATATCTGAATATCCTCCCCATCTTGGACCCTGCATCATGATCCCAATCCTAACGAGTTCCTTAATTCCATTCCTTAACTGGTAGGAGATAACACTCCTGAGTTAAATAGGGTTTCCAAAGCATTCTCCGACTGCAAGGCAAGAGAATCAGACTGGAAAAATCAAACCAGAGTCTCCTCCATGGCAATGTAGAAAATGAATACCATGCTGGCATGATAAGATGGTTTAGCCTCTTCATTGTTAATGTTAGTACTAACTCCAGGTGGCACATTCAGCATCTTCCTCTTAAGAATGGACTCTCCTCTTGGAAATTGCCACTTCAAAGGCAATGTGCTATTTATGGGAGATAGCCATGGAAATGCATTTTATTTCTGGCAGCCGATATGTTAAGACTAAGTTCATTAACATTTGTAAAGGGCCACAGTAATATGGAAATGTTGATTGATAATACTTCTACTAATAACAAATTTGGTGTTTATTCATTTGTGTTGCGGTAAGGCCATGAAGCAGTCCTCATTGTGCTGGGTGCTGTAGACAAAGAACAAAAAGACAGTCCCTGTCCCAAAGAACTTACAATTGATGTATAACAGAACAACAGATGGCTATAATAGATAGAGGAAAGCACATGGCAATGACGAAACAATAATGGTTAGCATAACTGGCCATAGTTACAGTACACCAACTACCTAATCACTGTTGAATGTGTCTGGTTCCAGTCCTGCTCTCTTAATGGACACCAGTCATGTATGGCTCCAACCACTGAATCTTATACGTTCCTAAGTCCCCTGTATCTGGGTAGAGACTGGTCACTATTTCTAGCTCTGGGACTCTTAAGAGACCTCTTGGGTGCTGACCCCGTATCTGACATCTTTCTTGGACACTGGGACCCTGCAATCCAACTGCCTAGACTCTGGAACAGACCTCCTGAGCCACCATTCCCCCCATAGTCTACCTGAGTTGACGAAGCCTAGTTCCCTAGTTATATCCTTCATGGACAAAACATACACTTTACTCCTCGAAAGGACAAGACAGTGTCAGATCTACAGAAAACAATGAACATCAGAATGCAATCCCCTCTCTGTGCCCTCACCAACCCTATGAGACCAGGATATGGTCATACTCCTTTAGGCCAGGCAACTCTTCTAGCCTTCTTTGCCTGTCTTCCTTCTTTTTCCTTGCTTAGAGAGCATTCCTCTGCCATTTTTTCTACCCATGCACTTTCTCTGGGTAATTTCCAGGCGCCAACATCCTCCCTGCCTGAATGTTGGCTTCTGGGAATAGAAGAGTTCAAAATCAATTAATCAGCTGGTAAGAAACCCATTGCTTTGTTAGGGTAGAGCCATTTCAATGTCAGTGGCCCTTGAATGTTCGGTCACAGCATCCTCGATATAGTCTTTCCATCGGGTGTCGAGTTTCTGCTACAAAATAAATTCTACAAGTCACACCAAAGATTACTAATGAATGCTAAAGTAATACAAAATGGATATTGAAGTATAAATGGCATTCACTAAACCAAAATGGAATTTCTAAGTTGACACACACATATCCCCCTAATCGTCAGCGTGCACTGTGGTTTGTTAAACTGAATCACTTGGGTACATGCCCAAGTCTATGTTATTCCTGGGAATATCACCTGATCTGATTTCCAGGCCTACTTTTTAACCACAAGACCATATTGCACTCAATTCTAGAACAACACTTCAATTGTTGTGTGCACGAATGTCAGAAACTTTTTCTCTCAGTGGCTCCGTTGGGCTAGCAGGGGAGCCCTCTACAGTGGTGCCCTTGCAGTGATGCATATATTACCCTGCCAGCTTGAGCCTCCTTTGGTTCCTTCTTTCTATTGGCTCCAGCAGAGGGGAAAGAGGATGGGTCTTGTAATGGACATGAACAACACATCTCAAAGAACAACAGTTACCCCTCCGAAAGATCAGCTGAATGACATCCCACCTGATCAACCACTCGTTCATGTGGTACGACCTGCTGAAGCGGTCCACGAGCTCGTTCCGGACCCCCAGGAGGTATGATGCTTCGAGATAGATAGAGTGAGCTATACAAAAGTCCCAGAGGAGAAGAGTCTCACGGCAGAGAGGCAACGAGCAGGCTCCGCCCTGCTTGATTATATAAAACATGGAGGTAGTGTTGTCTGTCAGAACTGTCATGCTGTGACCTTGTAAAGTGGGGTGAAAGGTTTGGCAGGCCAGACAAACTGCTCTGAGCTCCTTTACATTGATATGGAGCTGCATCTCATCCTTCAACCACAAGCCCTGTGTCCTCAAATCCCCTAAGTGAGCGCCCTAGCCAAGATCCAACGCGTCTGTCACTAATGTCAGAGCAGGATGTAGCCTCGCGAAGGGGATTCCCATCCAAACCACCGGACGGTCCAGCCACCAGTGCAGGTACTCCAACACCTGGGCAGGAACCATCACCACCAGGTCTAAGGGATCTCTGGATGGACGGTAAGCCCAGGCGAGCCACACCTTAAAGTCCTGAGCCTCAGTCGGGCGTATTTGACTATGTATGTGCAAGTTACCATATATCCTAGGAGCTGCAGCAACACCTGACCATGGTGGTGAGAAACTGTAGCATCGAGTTTACGATCTGCTGCATGGCCAGGAATCTGGGTTCCAGCAGACTCGCCCGCACCTGCTGAGTCCAGGACTGTGCCTATGAACTCCAACCTCTGTGTTGGAATCAGAGAGGATTTGGGCACATTGACGACAAAGCCCAAACTGAGAAATGTGTCCATGGCCACTGATACATGGGACTGTACCTGCTCTTTGGACCGGCTTGTGAGGAGCCAATCACTGAGGTACGGGTACACCCGGATCTGTCTTTTCCACAGAAAAGCTGCCATCACTGCATTTTGTGAACACACGTGGGGCCACGGCCAGTCTGAATGGCAGGACCATGAACTGATAATGAAACTGACTCACGATGAACCGGAGGAAATGTTGATGGGCAGGTGGGATGGCGATGTGAAACTATGCGTCTTTCATGCCAAGGGCAGCATACCAATCCCTCGGATCCAAGGACAAGATATTAGTGCTCAGGGAGATCATGCAGAAATTGATTTTTACCAAATATTTGTTGAGCCCGCGAAGTTCTAAAATGGGCTAGCGACCCCTCCCCCTTTGCCTTGGGAATTAGAAAATAATGAGAATCAAATCCTTTTCCCTTTAGTTCCTGCAGAACTTCCTTCACCGCTCCCATCTCAAGGAGCGAATGAACCTCCTGCATTAGGAGTTGCTCGTGAGAGGGGTCCCTGAAAAGGAACAGGGAAGAAGGGTGGGAGAGAGGGAAGGAGGAAAACTGAAGAGAATATCCCTCTTTTACCGTGTGCAGGACCCAGCAGTCTGATGTTATGCAGGATCACACACTGTAGAAAAGGGACAACCAGTTCAGAAAATGGGGGGATGGATCCGGGTATGGGGTTGGACCTCTGCCCTCGAGCACACCTTCAAAAGCCCTATTTTATTTCCAGGCTGGGACTTATTCTGGCCCTGGTTAGGAGCGGAATTTTGTCACCACCTTTTGTTCCTGTCCCACCTACGATAAGGCTCTTGCCTGGGTCTGGGCTGGTACTGCCTTTGTTGTGATGGCTAGGGCTTGTACAACTTTCTTTGAGTCACCGGCGTATGCATCCCCAAACACTTGAGGGTGGCCATGGACTGAAGGAGGGTAAGGCCAGCAGGGTAATATATGAACCGCTGTAAGGGCGCCACTGTAGGGGGCTCCCCTGCCGGCCTGACAGGAGTTGCTGAGGGGAAAAGTTTCTGATGTTCGTGCACACGACGCGCGTACACCTAATTTGGAATGGACATGAGCAATCACTCGAAGAAGAACTGGCAGTTAACTTGGATATTGCTGTGATTCTTGTTGTAAGGAACCACCTATCACAAAGATATGCTCACCTGGGTGGCAAGGGGACTCTCTGTGACTCCATGTTAAGGCTGTTATAGTACCTGAGGAGTTTACACTTCATAATTGGTTGGTGAAACCTAAGTATAGAACTCGCAACCAATTTGGGATTTGTGCACAGTTTGCCCTGAGGTTGATACTCATGCTCTAGTGTCACTGCAAGCAGCATTTCAGTACCATACAAGCATAGAGTAAGAGACATTCCCTGCCCCAAAGTGCTCATAATCTAAACAGAGAAAACAGACACAGGGTGGGAGGGAGAGGATACTAAAAAGCAGATGGAACAGTGTGATGATCTGCAACAACCATGTTAGTGCCACCATTTTTTGTTTAGAGTGGCTTGCTGGTTGGTTTTATTTTTTGAGAGGTGGGGTATTGCTGAGAGGAGATAGTGAAACAGAGACAAAGGAAGGGAGAAAAGATTTTGAGGAGGGGGAATTAGCAGCAGGGGAGTTGAATATTGGTAGGTGGGAAGTATGGAGGAAGTTGAACAGTCTGCAAGATGATGAGGGAGGGAGACTGGGGCAAACAGCCAATCAGTGTAGGCATCAGCATCTGAAGTTCCCTACTGCAGCTGCTTGTGTCTGCTTCTGCTGTCTGGGTGTCAACTCCCAGGAGTTTCTTTCTTCCTCAGGCTCACATGGCTGGGGGAGAGGAAGGATGACCCAGCGGGTAGGGAACTAGCCTGGTACCTGCTGTGCCACAGATTTCCTGTATAAACTTGTGCAAGTCATTTAGCCTCCCTGTGCCTCTGATCCCCATCTGTAAAATGTAGATAATAGCACTGCCCTACCTCACAGCACATTGTACAGATAAATATATAAAAGACTGTAAGGAGTTTGGATACCATGGATACTGGTAATGAAGGCCACATAAAACTACTTAAGAAACAGAGAGGCCTTGTTGGGCCTAAGGTTAGGGGCAGGGAGAGAACTCTCCCCGGCAAAGTTTAATATGAAAATATTCCGATTTTGGATTTTGTTACAAACTGGAAAATCTTCAGCACAGGTGCTCTGACAGATTTATGAATCAAAGCTGATTATTAGGTTTGTGTCAAAAATGTTCATCTGTATAGATCAGGGGTCTCCAAACTACGGCCCGCGGGCCGGATGCGGCCCGCGAGGCCCTCTCATCCGGCCCGTGGAGATCTTTTTGGCTCTTTTGAGAATTTCGCAGGGACGGCTCCCCGCTGGGGCCTGGAAGCGCCGTGCGGGCCGCCGCCGCCAGCCGCGGGGCCGGGACGCGCTGCGTGCTCTGCTGCCCCCACCGGCCGGGACGCGCCACGTGCTCCGCTGCCGCTGCGGGGCCGGGACGCGCCGTGTGCTCCGCTGCCGCCGCGGGGCCGGGACGCGCCACGTGCTTCGCTGCCGCCACCAGCCGCAGGGCCGGGACGCGCCGCGTGCTCCGCTGCCGCCGCCCAGTTACAGGCGGCGAAACAAGGAGCCACCCACTGCCAGGCGGCGAAAAGGTCTGGGGGGAGAGACCGGGTTGAGCGGGTCAGTTGGGGGGCGGGGGGAGAGACCTGGCTGGGTGGGTCATTTGGGGGGGGGGGGTGGAGGAAAGGAGG
Source organism: Sternotherus odoratus (assembly GCA_032164245.1). Taxonomy (NCBI): domain Eukaryota; kingdom Metazoa; phylum Chordata; order Testudines; family Kinosternidae; genus Sternotherus; species Sternotherus odoratus. The sequence goes on along the minus strand of JAVMKO010000014.1, from coordinate 20,627,080 downwards.
TTTGGGGGGGAGAGACCTGGGTGAGTGGGTCATTTTGGGGGGGGGGGTTGGAGGAAAGGAGGTTTGGGGGGGAGAGACCTGGCTGGGTGGGTCAGTTGGGGGGTGAGTGGGAGGGAAGGAGGTTTGGGGGGGGAGAGACCTGGGTGGGTGGGTCATTTGGGGGGGGGGGGTTGGAGGAAAGGAGGTTTGGGGGGGAGAGACCTGGCTGGGTGGGTCAGTTGGGGGTTGGAGGAAAGGAGGTTTTGGGGGGAGAGACCTGGCTGGGTGGGTCATTTGGGGGAGGGGGGGTTGGAGGAAAGGAGGTTTGGGGGGGAGAGACCTGGCTGGGTGGGTCATTTGGGGGGGGGTTGGAGGAAAGGAGGTTTTGGGGGGAGAGACCTGGCTGGGTGGGTCAGTTGGGGGTTGGAGGAAAGGAGGTTTGGGGGGGAGAGACCTGGCTGGGTGGGTCATTTGGGGGGAGGGTTGGAGGAAAGGAGGTTTTGGGGGGAGAGACCTGGCTGGGTGGGTCAGTTGGGGGGGGGGGTTGGAGGAAAGGAGGTTTTGGGGGGAGAGACCTGGCTGGGTGGGTCAGTTGGGGGTTGGAGGAAAGGAGGTTTGGGGGGGAGAGACCTGGCTGGGTGGGTCAGTTGGGGGGTTCATGTGTAGTGTTCATGTGTAGTGTTCATGTGTTCATGTGTAGTGTTCATGTGTAGTGAACAGGTGTTCATGTGTAGTGTTCATGTGTAGTGTTCATGTGTAGTGAACAGGTGTTCATGTGTAGTGAACAGGTGTTCATGTGTAGTGTTCATGTGTAGTGAACAGGTGTTCATGTGTAGTGAACAGGTGTTCATGTGTAGTGTATCAATGTGTTATTAAATAACTGAATAAAATAATATTAAATAAATAATTAAAAACAACATCCATGTTTTGATTCTTTTTTATTTGGACCTCGAGTGTGTTGTCGGCCCCCGAACTGCTATTTGATAGTTAATGCGGCCCTCGGGCTGAAAAGTTTGGAGACCCCTGGTATAGATCAACTCACATTTGAAGTTTTGGGAACTGTCTGAACACCAAACTCAAAGCAAAACTGAGAGGGTGACAACTCAGATGAATCAAGATCATAGAAAGGTCCCTATGAACCTCTGTGAGCTGAAAAGAAGAGATGCAACTAGCAAAACTGAAAGCCAAGATCAGAGACTAACCCAGTAAGATTCATCCAACCATCAAAGCTATAATCTTCCTTTTAAAAAAAAAGATTATTCACAACACAATGAAAACTAGGTTCTGATTAATGCAGATAAAATCAAATTTCCCCAACAGAATCGTGCAAAGGAACTTCAAAGTTTGTGTGGATATTCCCATGAGAATGAACGGTCTCTCTGCAAAGATTGGAGCATACTTGTCGTTCTCTAGAGACTGTCCCATAAAAGAGGAGGCCTTTACTGTGCTGATAACGAATGTCATTTCTCTATTAACTAAGGGCATATCCTCACTGGCAACGTTAAAGTGCTGCCGCGTGGCAGCATGGCTCCCAGCACTGGTGCACTGTCTATAGTAGCACATTACAGTACTGAAACTTGCAGCGCTCAGGGGGGTGTTTTTCCACACCCCTGCACGAGAAAGTTGCAGCACTGTAAAGTGCCAGTGTAGTCAAGCCCTTCAACTCAAGTTTTCACACTGCAAGTTACTTGGAGAGAAAAGGTCTCATTTTGTGTCCAGTTCAGTTCCAAGTACATTGTTCTTAAATAAAAACAAAACAACAACAGAGGCCTGTACTATAAGGAGGTGGCCCTTTCATGATTGCATGTCCTAGGCTAGGATTCAGTAAGCAAAGCCAGAACTAGGCATAAGCAGACTAATTGCTTAGGGCCCTGAGCAACTTCAAGGGCCCCCATATGCTTTTTATTGTGTTGGGAAAGGAGGGGCAAAAATATTCGTGCTTAAGGTCTCCAATGCGCTGGCACCGCCTCTGTTATGGATACGCTATGTGATACTAAGTGCCACAGGATGTGTTTAGTTAGACAGACAGGATGAACTGGAGAGCCAAAAACTGTGCATGTCCAATAAAGTAATCTATTTGCATTCACTGCAGCCAAGCTCACCTCTCCTTATCCATAAGAAAAAATTACAAGCCTGATGTTTTTAAGCCTAATGATATGAGCATGTGTTGGCAATTGTTAGTGCCTATGGGCTTGCTACAATTGTTTTGTGAAATCCTCAAATGATTTTAAAGGGTTTTTTTTGGGGGAGGATCTTTATTGCATTCTGAGTAATTTTCTATCAGACACCAGTCCTCTTCCAGTGCAGTGTATGGCTTATGAGATAGGTGGTAACTTGTAGATTTGCACTTCACATAAAAATACGGTTGACAGAGACCAAAAAAATCTTTCCCAGCTGGAAGCTGTTCATTGGCTCACATTAAATGAGCTTGTGGTCTCACACCTGTCTCTGCTGCACAGGCATACATATTACAAAACCTACTGTCACAAATGGCCTCCTTTCTGGTGTCTCGGCAGAAAGGCCAGAGATTTAATTTGCATGGATCCAGATGCTAAACTATGTTTTCACCCCAGGAGAGTTAAGATGCACTGAATTGGATATTTATAGCAAATGCATTGCCAATGCCTGAATTGTACCTGTTCCAGAAACATACAGAAGAAGACAGGCTCTGGACCTTTCATTCTAGAACTCTTCACAAGCCACTGTAAGAAAGAAAGAAACACTCCTGAAAGTTTGCTAAACACTCAGAGGTATTTTTCCTTCCTCCAAAACTTCCTAAACAATTTACAAAACACCCTGGCATTCCCACATGCCGGGCCCAGTCCTGAAGTCCATATCTGGGCAAAACTCTCACTGACTGCCATGGGGATTTTGTCTAGCAGAGCCTGCAGGAACAGGCTTCAAGTACTATTGAGCCATCCCGATGGCTGACCCGGCGGGCACTAGCACTAAGAGAAAAGACAGATTAATTAGACAAAGCTTAAGGTTACAAACAAAAAATGAGCTGTGACTCACTTTGCTTTGACAAACACTCACTTCCTAAAGGCAAAGTGTAAAACAATTGGTGGTTTGGGGTTTTTTTAGATTATTTAATTGAACTTCTTTTGCCACCAGAAAGCGTTTCTTCTGTTTCAGTATGGGTACAGTGATGTTATTTTTAGCTCTGTCCCATTGAGACTGAACTGCCACAGATGGAGAAAGCCAAGCAATTATGCATTAAAGGGAAGTGAACTTCCACTATATTGCTGCACTGTAGCAGGCCAAATGACATTTCTTCCCTTCCCTCCCGCCCACATGTTCTGGAGTTAAAATGACTCAATTGCTGCTTTTTACCAAATTCACTTACTTGATTGTTAACTCATCTCTGGAGTCACTCTGATTTTCACATAAATTCCAGAACCCCGTCTGCAGGACTAGAGATAGGGGAATAAATTAAGCTGTACACTCTTTTAACAAGAAATCTAATTTTGGTAACTGATGTAAAGAATGAATCTCCAGATAACAGAATCTAGACTAATGTCATTCAGAGTGTAAGAAATCTTACAGATGGCACAAAAACAACTTTGACATGTAATCCAACACAGTATAAAACTAAATGCTGTGGGACTTTGAAATTACAGTTCCATATGGCTGCCGTTACAGGGAATCACCAGAGACTACTATCAACTTTGTCAAACACTATTTGTAATAAAAAATTATTATCTAAAAGAGTAGGTTACGATAATCCTTTACACAGGCAGACAATCCACAAATGAATCTATCCTAAAAATCACTGTAACATATAATATGATATAGAGAATATTATCTACAGGTAACGGGGACTGGAAAGAATCTGATAAAGAATTGATAGGAGAATACCGCAGACAAAATAAATGTGGTGGGCCAACTGCGAAGAAATAAGTTTACTGGGTAAAAGGGTAGAATTAGCACATTGTGAAGTTTACATTGTTGGAGCACAATGCATCTGTGGAGCACTGGTCATTTATTTTCAAATAAAATGAATCTATATGCGTTCACATTATCTTCCCATAGTAAAGAAGTTTTTCATTACAAAATCTATCATGAGAGCATTAACAGCTACATTTTCATTGTATGGTGTTGTCTCCTCCTCCGTGCCCCCCAATATTTTCCTGACAAGTAAATAAGTAATAAGCGTTAGAACAGCAGCAGCTACTAGAAGATCATGTCTCAATCCCTATCTTGTCTATTTTCTTATAAATATGATGGAAGAAGGAAGTGAGGTAGCAGATCTCTGAATACATTACAGTAGGCTACCTTTAATGGAAATAGATAAGTACAGTTCGTGAGATTAGATACATCCTAAGTAAACATATAGGGATATTTGCTCACTTTTAATGTTATTCCCTTGGTTTAATTTTTTCGCCCTAAAAAGCAAGACAAAAATGTATTGAAAGACCAGCATTAAACTCAGCTGATATCAGAATTAAACTGCCAAAAGCAGCACATCAAGTAATGCTATTTTCGCTGATTTAATGCTATGGTTGGCTGTTTAAAATGATTGCAACCTTGAGACCCAAACTTGACTCATTCAATTGCTCTTATTTGGATTTTAAAATCATTCCTGTCAAGATAATAAGTCTCTTTCAAATCATTATATCAAATGAATCACAGATGGAGGCCTTAAGTTTGATTGAATTTCTGCAGATTGTCTATCAAAGAAACCTAATGAAAAAGCCAAACGAATAGATCTTAACTGAAGTTCAAAATAATTCCCTATAAGGTCCTGCACTAACATACATGCTTGGCAAGCTGATGAGTTGATGTTTAAAGTTTCTCTTTCGTTTTCCCATTTTGAGTCACACTCCTGATAATTTCTAAAGGTTTTACAGAGAACATATAGGGTAGAACAGGGGTAGGCAACCTATGGCACGTGTGCCAAAGGCGGCACGTGAGCTGATTTTCAGTGGCACTCACGGTGCCCAAGTCCTGGCCACTGGTCTGGGGGGCTCTGCATTTTAAATTAATTTTAAATGAAGCTTCTTAAACATTTGTAAAATCTTATTTACTTTACATACAACAATAGTTTAGTTATATATTAAAGACTTATAGAAAGAGACCTTCTAAAAACGTTAAAATGTATTATTGCCATGCAAAAACTTAAATTAGAGTGAATAAATGAAGACTCGGCACACCACTTCTGAAAAGTTGCCAACCCCTGGAGTAGACTTTTCAAAAAGCATTTGTTTAACTGCTGCCACTGATGTCAATGGTAAAACTTTTCAACTTCAATGAGAGCAGAGTTAGGTGAACACTGAGTGCCCTTGAAAAATTTCCAACACTATGTTGAAAAGTAATTATAAACAAGCGCCAGATAATATTATTAATACATTTGCATTTCATTTATGTCATTGTCAGTGATGTCTATTGGCTTTTGCAAGCCACTTTTCTTCCAACATGTTTCAGCCTCATCAATAGGCTGACCCTGCAATCCGATCCACGCGGATGAACCCCTCATCCCCTACAGAGTCTCACTGAAATATATGGTGCTCCACACCTGAACAGGTGTCCACCCATGGCATCACCCATGTGCATCAAGTTGCAGAATCAGGGTCTTAATAATAAAAAGTTCAAAAGACACTTAATTATGCTCTCCATAGAAATAATTTGATTAGTATATACTGCTCTTAAAAAGAAACCTCCATTTTTATTCTCCAGTACAATTTTTGCAATAAATCAAGTGCCTCACTATAGACTTGTTGTTCCAACATAAGAAATCCTGGATTTAAAAAAAAAATCAATTTCAGACTCCAATCTGCAATAATGTCAGTACTGGGTATATATTACAAAGTACTGTAGACATAAGCGACTGACAGTCTGTCCTTGGTAATGACTTATGCCAGGGGTCTCAAACACGTGACCTGCAGGGTTATTTTCTGCAGCCCACCAGCTCCCCGCGCCCCACTCTGTGACCAATGGGAGCCTTGAGCCCCCTGCCACACCCTGTACCCCGCCCACACCCCAACTCCCTGCCCCAAGTCCCCACCACACCCTGCACCATTCCTGCACCCCCTGAGGGCAGGGAGGGGGCAGAGTTGGGGTGGGGATTTCAGGGAAGGGGCCTCATGGAAGGGGTGGAGTGGGGCCGGCAGGGAGCATGTCAGTGATGCAGCCCTCGGCCAATGTACTAGTCTTCACGTGGCCCTCGTGGTCATTTGAGTTTGAGACTCCTGACTTATGCTTTCAGTTTGCTACTTGTTACAGAAATATACCTTATATGTCTAGGAATTTAACTGGTTGAAAAGATTATTTTGATGCCTCTTGCCTGAACATGGTTTTAAAATTAGAGAAGATGACATATACTCCTGAACCTTAATGTGTAGAACACAAGGGTCTTTTTTCCAGTGTTGATTAATAAAGTGAGCTGTTCTGTACTCTGAAGACACCAAGGGACAATTAAAGGGATTAGAAACAATATACACTAGAAAAATCTTACTGAATTTAATACCTATACAATTGTATAGCAGAGATATAATTCTCTATAATTTTATACCCTGATATACATTTTATAGAAAGGATGCCATTCTATTGATTTTCAAGTGATTTCTATAGATTCACAATTAATTTCTATAGAATCCTTTTGATTTAATCACTATTAAATTCTGTAGGATTCTTCCATAAGGGAAATCACAGCTCTGTTGGACGAGTTATACCTGTGGCTCTCAACCTTTCCAGACTACCGTACTCCTTTCAGAACTCTGATTTGTCTTGCACACCCTCAAGTTACATCTGACTTAAAAACTACTTGCTTACAAAATCAGACAAAAATACAGAAGTCTCACAGCACTCTTACTGAAAAATTGCTTACTTTCTAATTTTTACCATATAATTATAAAATAAATCAATTGGAATATAAATATTGTACTTACATTTCAGTGTATAGTATATAGAATAGTATAAACAAGTAATTGTCTGTATGAAATTTTAGTTTCTACTGACGTTGCTAGTGCATTTTACATTGCCTGTTGTAAAACCAGGCAAATGTCTAGATGAATTGATTTACCCTCTTGAAGACCTCTGTGTACCCGAGAAACACTAATTTATACAATGGAAACCATCATGAGGGACTTTGTGAAATAAAAAGAGCAATACTATTTAGTGAGCTATCATCATCATTAGAAGTAAAGCTAGTGACCACAAATGACTGTGAAATCTCAGGGTCAGCAAAATTAATAGTAAACCGACATACTGGTTTTGGAATTCCTCACTGGCCCGATCCAGATACTTTCTGGCCTCTTTGTGCTCTAGGAGTAGTACATATAGACCAGAGCAGGGCTGAGAGTGGAACCCTGTGGTTTTCTGATTTTTTCTGATGATTACCTATATTAAAAAAAGATTTTCCAACCCAAAAAGCAAGTCAAGTGATTGGTGACAATTCAATATTATATGGTGCTTTGAATTACTAGAATTAAAAAAAAAAATAGGTGAGCAATACCATCCATACTTTTCATGGCAATCCCACACATAACTTGTATATAGAGTACCATAGTCAACAGCAGCATTTCAGTTTGCTTCACACTCATGCTTGATGCCCCTTCTGAAGAAAGGTAGCCTGTAAAAATCACACTGCTATGATTAGAAGTGACTTGTGTCACTTGGCTTTAAAACCTATATGATTAAGGGAGGAAAACACTTGATGTTGCATTTAGCACAAACATTTCCAATGGATAAAGCCATTATTCTTTATAAATTGGGACTTGTAACTATAGACAGCAGGGACTGAGGAGAGTATTTTAGAAACAACGCTTGCATAATTTAAACACGTCTAAAAACCCATTGAGATTTCAATAGAGATTTCAACTGGTATATGTAAGCTTGGAACCTACCAAAGGATACAACGATACCTTGTCAAAGGAAAAAATTACATAGGTGAAGAATGGAGATAAGGAAAAATCATTGCAGATGCTCTCAGTAAGACACAGAGTGAAATCCTGACCCCACTGACCCCGGTACTTTACAAAAATATATATTTAATAAACTGCTTTAAACTCTAGGAGTCTCTCTCTAAAATCTTGCAAAATTCGTATGAACCACTGTGACAACTGTACTTTTTCTAGGAGTCTCTTACAATACATAATATTAAACAAGTGTCTTTTTAAAAAACATTGCCATTTTACATGGTCTGTGCTCAAAACCATACTCCTGGGCATGTTTAAGATACCTGGATTGGACAGGCAAACATATTCCTGGGGTAGAGGGTTGAATTTAATTGCCTTACTATTTTCAGTCATGGGAATAGCATTTTATGACTCATATGTCTCATTCAATAGCTATGCTCTGATCTTGTTTTTACTAAAGACTGAAGTTGGGGCAATATGAATAGGGTGATCTGTTTGTGCTCTAAAATATACAATGGCTGTAAACGGGTCATCTTAATGACTCACTATAGCATTATTAGCTATTGCATATTTGGCTGCTCTGCTATAAAGAGTAACTTAAATTCATCTGCATGTAAGGGCAGATCGTGGGTAATGGAAACAAATCTCAGTATAAGGACTTTGCTCAGTGTAAAAGAATCTCAGGCCCAAGAGATGGAATCCTCAGCTCCAGATAACCAGAAAGTCCATTCAGAAGGGCTGCAGTCACCATTAGCTTGTAGTGAGGAAAACAATGGATGTGGCCCAGTAGATCTGCAAAGTGCACATGCATTTGGCCAGCCCACACACCACACCTCTACCTTGCATCATGGAGATCTCACCTGCAGCACCCAGAGACCTTCAGAAGCTCTCTGCTGCTTTTGCCCACTGAAGAGCCAACATATTGCTTGAAATACTTTTGGCCCTTACATGCTGACAGACCATCCTCCCAAGATTTGCTACTTAATGAATTAATGTCACTTGAGACTGGTGAAATAGCAAAGTCGGTAGGCAAAGATGACACAAAAAGATATGCTCAGAGGTAGTCCACAGCAGCAGGTAAATATTGTACTATTTCATGTAAAATAAGAAGGGAATGCCTGACAGAATGATAGAAAAACATTTTCATTTATAAGGCAATAAATCAGATTTAGTATTACAAATCTGCAGATATACTGATTTCTTCTATTTTTTGTTCTTTTAAAACAATACATATAAAACCTAAAAGCAACATAATCCTGCAAAACATATGTAAGTAATCCTTACTTCTCCAAGTAGTGCCACCAGCTTCAATGCTTTAAGTATAGCCAAATTGTCCGACATGACTTGTTTTCAATGGTCCTGTAGCATCGAATGAATATACTGGTGGTAAGCATCTACCTATTTTAACAACAAATTTAACTACTCTATTAGTTCATTTCTTACCTTTCTTCCCCATTCAGTCTACATAATTGGACAGGACACAGACCCAATACAGCAGCAAAGACAACACTGATAATGGGAGACAGTAGAGAAGTTTGTGGAAGAAATTAATTCACAAACTCACCCAAATTTATCTTAATAGAATTATATACACATATTTTATTACATGTACAGTGGATACCAAGATTTGATTTGATATTAGAGGCAGCATATTACTCTTAATTCAGATAAAAGGGTTAAATGATAAATTGTTTGAGTGTGAGGTAGTAATATATAAATATGCAGTATCTATCCAGTCATAACTTCCAAAAGGGCTAATACAAAAACTATATATAAACATTAAAAATAATGGTTTCATCTCTCCAAAGGTTAACATTCCAATGAATCACATGAAGGTAAACATGCCTTTCTCTATAGGTACATGAAGGGTAGACTGTATTTTACTTTCAGGATAGTGTGGTAAATTCAGCAAATGGAACACTGAGATTAAAGTTTATGTGAGTCATTTGTATTAATAATGGTCACCTAAATAAGAGCTCTATAAAAGGTAACCCAAGTAAGAGATGTAAGAGCACTAAAATGTCTGCTAACTAAAGACAGCAAAAAAAATCTCCAGATCCTCTTAAAATACCAAATTATTCATAATAACTCGTTAATGAATTCCTTAACTAAAAACTCATGAGAACATTACCGGCTGACCAATTATCAGTTTGTCTTGAAGAGTTTAGGCCCACATTAACTCTAACCATACTCTAATTAAAAGATCACTTTCCTTCTCCTTTTAAACCTCTTGCACCAGATCCTCACCTACAGCTGAGGTGTACGCAGCAAAGGATGTACACAATGGAGTACACAATGCTCCCTTTTTCATTCATCTTGGCTTTTTTAAAAGCTTTCCCCCCAGTGTTACATCATTTGCCATAGGCAGCTAAGGACTGGGGAGAGGGAATGTAAGGAATCCCCATACATGCCTCTTATACCAGTCTCATTGGTGGGTGAGAAAGGCATCTATCTCTACACCGACTTTTCATCACCAGAGTATCTCACTTGAGTAGAGTATCCATCTTGTGCTCCAAAGAACAACTGGAGAGCCAGTTTCTGCTGGTAGTACTAATGTGGAGAGTCACCACAAACACTTGAGAATCTGGTCCATTGTGTCTAACAGTGAAGCATATCAGAAGCATTTCAGTGCATTGAAAATTCAGCACCATGGAAAGCACTATGAAAAACAAACTACAGTGAAACCTCCATTTAACGGACTAATTCGGGCGGGGGGTGTCCGTTAAATGAAAAAGTCCGTTATTTAATAATAATTAAAAAAAACGAGCTGTCGGTGCAGCAGCCCGACCGCCACAGGGTCGGGGCGGCAGATCTGCAGCCCGCCCGCTGCCGGGACCCGGGTGGCAGCCGGGAGCCGTCAGCCAGCCCGCCCGGGTCCCGGCTGCCGGGAGCCGTCAGCCAGCCCGCCCGGGTCCCGGCTGCCGGGAGCCGTCAGCCAGCCCGCCCGGGTCCCGGCTGCCGGGAGCCGTCAGCCAGCCCGCCCGGGTCCCGGCTGCCGGGAGCCGTCAGCCAGCCCGCCCGGGTCCCGGCTGCTGGGACTCGGGCGGGACCCGGGAGCCAGCAGCCTGCCTGCTAGTGGGACCCGGGCGGGAGCCGGCAGCCAGCCCGCCCGCCAACCAGCCCGTCTACTGCTGTGACCCGGGCGCAGCCGGGAGCCGGCAGCCAGCCTGCCCGCTGCCGTGACCCGGGCAGCAGCCGGGAGCCGGCAGCCAGCCCGCAAGAAATGGATTTGGGATGCATCAGACTTGCTCAGAAATTTTGTCCGTTGCATCCGAAGTCCGTTAAATCGAGGTCCGTTAAATCGAGGGTTTACTGTAGTCATATAACCATCTATATACATGTACAACAATCCCTATTTCCAGCAATAACCCCATTATCCTCAACTAAATCCAGCAAGTGTATTTGAAACACACTTCACAGAATCCCAAGCCCTAAGGCCTCAATTTTGACTGCTCCCCTCAAGGAGTCGCAGGACCTCAGGACTTATGTCTGGATGTTCTCCTCATGAAATCCCAGATAACCAGAATTCAAGCATAACGCTTCCTAGAAGGCTTCTAGGCTCTCTGGCCTAAGTCAGGCTACTCTCCTACATGAATCCTAGACCCATGTACCACAAGAAGCAATAGATTGGGAAATCTAGCTTTTAATAGCTTTACTGTCAGACTCCTCTGTAAACTGTAGCAAGGTAAGTTTTCCTACTCTTGTCTCAGTAGCTTCTGAAATAACACCAAACAAGCAGCCCCATAATCCATAGTACAAGGAAGAAGCTACGAGCATGAATCTATGGGATGTCCCAATATGAGTGATTAACATACAACTTCAGCCACACTTAGGGACTATTACAGCAACAGAAAGCAGGACTGCAGTCAGAAAACAGGGGACTGTTACCAGAGAAACAAAGATAAGCAAGAACAGTGTTTCTATAGCAACTGGGAGACATAGCCAGAGCATTCCTAACAACTGTGGTAGTGATAATGAAGTGGCAAAGAAGCATCTCCTGTACCTGCCCCCTCTCTGGAGGTGGGCAAGACCCCAGGTTTGGTTATCTCACACTTAGGACATGACTAATTAGGATGATCTAAGGATTTATCAGCAACATTGCATGTTAGATCCTCTAATTCCTAAAGACTAGATGGTGCCTGGCCACTGTAACAAGAGTGAAAGGAGTGCACATTCTCCAGAATACGAAGACTGATCCCTCTTTCAGTGCTCCTTGGAGTGCAAGCCACTCCAAAGGGGGATAGGAAAAGCACAGAAAAGATGGAAATATGGCCCAGTGTGCAGTATTGTGCCTCCCAGGCACAATTTGGCCATAGCTAATCAGTCAGCTAAACAATAAAATTTAGTGAAGGATAAAATAAATTGGATTGCAACTCCTGCCAAATTAACCCTTATTTTTAAACTGTTACGTTTTCCAAGATTAATGGTATCTCCCTGGATCCCCTTATAATACTGGCTAGCACAGCTGGAAAGCACTTTAGACACTTCTTGCATATCCTCCACCACCCAACACACTGAGTATACAGACTTTTTTAAAAATTAAATTCTTCATATGATAGGGTAAAACAGATTAAAAGATCAAATGTATATACACTAGTAATAGGCAATACAAAGACATGCAAACAGAAAAGAAAAGATAGACTAGGTTTGAAAGAGCAAATAGATATAGTTTCATAAGAATTAACATGTAATCACACACCAGAACTTTACAATGATGTTGGATTGTAAACAGTAACCATCTGTAGCATGTCCTGGATCTCCTGTTCTAAAGCAGTTTTGGCTTGAGAAGCAACCCGGTAAGGTTGGACTCTAATTGGGGGAGGATTACCTGTGTCAATGGAGTGGTATGCCCGTTCCATCCATCTTGGGAAGACAGGCCAGTCCTCATTTAGAGACAGCCCCGCAACCTGAAGCAAATACTCACCACACACCAAACACCACACAACAAAAACACTAACCCAGGAATCAAACCCTGCAACAAAGCCCAGTACCAAATCTGTCCACATATCTATTCACAGGACACCATCATAGGACCTAACCGTACCAGCCACACTAATAGGGGCTCATTCACCTGTACATCTGCCAATGCAATATATGCCATCATGCGCCAGCAATGCTCCTCTGCCATGTACATTGGCCAGATTGGACAGTCTCTATGCAAAAGAATGAATGAACACAAAGCTGACATCAGGAATTATAGCATTCAAAAACCATCAGGAGAACATTTCAGTCTCCCTAGTCACTCAATAACAGATTTAAAAGTGGTAGTTCTTCAACAACAAGAAATCAAAAACAGACTCCAACGAGAAACTGCAGAACTGGAATTAATTTGCAAACTGGACACCATCAAATTAGGTCTGAATAGAGACTGGGAGTGGACAGGACATTACAGAAACTAAATAAATTTGTTAGTCTCTAAGGTGCCACAAGTACTCCTCGATGTTTTTACAAAAACTAATTTCCCCTTGCTAAATACTCATACCTTCTTGTCAACTGTTTGAAATGGGCTAGCTTGTTTACATTGGCCTCATTAACACTACAAAAGTGATGTCTACTCCTTCTTGTCAACTGTTGAGAATTACTTACTTCCAACTTAAACTAAAATTGGCTCCTTAGCACTGATCCCCCACTTGGTAAGGCAACTTCCATCTTCTCATATGCTGTGCATTTATACCTTCCTACTGTATGCATCTGATGAAGTGGGTTTTAGACCACAAAAGCTCATGCCCAAATAAATTTGTTAGTCTCTAAAGTGCCACAAGGATTCCTCATTGTTTTTGCTGATATAGGCTAACACAACTATCACTCTGAAACCTGTCATCAACTAGTAAGAACTGACATAAGCCTCAGTTTTCAAACATAGGTAACTTAGTAGGACACTCTAGCCTCTAACTCAGAGGTGAGCAAACTACGGCCCGCGGGCCACATCCAGCCCATGGGACCGTCTTGCCTGGCCCTTAAGCTCCTGGTTGGGGTGGCTAGCCCCTGGACTCTCCCCTGCTGTCCCCCTGCCCTGCAGCCTCAACTTGCTGCACTGCCAATGCTCTCGCCCGCCGCTCCTGTTGGGGAGCGCAGCAGCAGGGCTGCAAGCTCCTGCTGCTCTGAGTGGCCTGGTAAGGGGGCAGGTTGGATAAAGGCCAAAAGGTTCCAGGGGGCAGTCAGAGGACAGGGAGCAGTTGGATGGGGCGGGTTGGTCAGGGGATGGGAAGCAGGGGTCCTAGAAGGGGGCAGTCAGGAGACAAGGAGCGGGGGGGGGGGGGGTTGGATGGATTGGGGGTTCTAACACGGACATATTCTAACAAAGGAATGCAACATTTCATTTTGATGCCCCTATTTGAAAACTTGACTCCATGTGTACCCATTTGAATCCAAACTTTCCATAAATCTGAGTTTGACCAGGGCAGCTATGCAGTTATGACTGATGATGTTGCTTCAGGAAATAAGCATGACTAAGAATTTGGGTTTGAATTTGCCACTTTGTGGATGGAACAAACTCATGTTTTCTGGTAGCCTCACATCTTGTAATATAATATAATAATGGACTGTCCCTGCCCTGGAGAGTTTACATTATAAATAGAGAAGACAGACTAAGGGTGAGAGAGGAACATAGACACAGAAAAATGATCTGCCCAAAGCCAGAGTGGAAAATGAAATCCAGGCCTTCTGACTCCCAGTCCAGTGCTCTGTTCACTGGGCCACATAGATTCCAAGTTTTTGTGCTTCTGCATTTTTAATCTGTACATAGACTTTTATGTGAAACTGCATAGAGGTCAATGGAAAAGAAATTCAGCATATTTTCCAAAGGTTCTCAACAATGCTGAGGGGAGTGATAGAGAAAGAGGAGGAGGCTCTGATATTACAGTATTTTGAGTTCTGATCTTTGATCTGAGTGCACCTGCTAGTCCAAGAGTAATTATCTGCAGCTAGAATCAAATTTCAGTCTTGATCCAAAGGTGAGAGTACATGCAATGTGAATATCTAATGAGAAGTCCATCTGTTATAATAACATGGAGCAAAAATCTCTTTGGCTAAGAGATGCTGTGACAAGACCATTTTGTCACTGCATGGATATTATAAATATAAAAGCAAAGTGTAATCTTCCACATATTAGTGTGAGGCCACAGAAACTGACAAAGTAACAGGTTTAAAATATGTATGTGCTGTTACCTATTGTCTATCTTCTAATACGTGAGCATTCTGCAGAGTCAGTTTGGGACAGAATTTGTCTGAACTGAACTGTCTTGCCTTTGAGGTTTTGTGTATGTGTGTGTGTACACGGTATATGTGTACAATGTATAAGTGTAAATGCATATATATACACACACACACAACACCTGAAAGGCAAGACAATTCAGTTAAGACAAATTCTGTCCCAAACTGACTCTGCAGAATGCTAGACTAGACTAGACTAGGCTCTCCCCCCTCACACCCGGCTCCCTGCAGGGGGAGCCGGGCAGGGGGGGGGGGGGGTTTGACAGCTCCCGCCGGGCTCCCTGCTGCGGGGAGCCGGGCGGGAGCTGTCAACCTCTGCGGGGAGCCGGGCGGGCGAGTTGACAGTTCTAGACTAGACTAGACTAGGCTCTCCCCCCCCACACCCGGCTCCCTGCAGGGGGAGCCGGGCGGGGGGGGGGGTTTTGACAGTTCCCGCCCGGCTATCCGCTGCGGGGAGCCGGGCGGGCGAGTTGACAGCTCCCGCCGGGCTCCCTGCTGCGGGGAGCCGGGCGGGAGCTGTCAACCTCTGCGGGGAGCCGGGCGGGCGAGTTGACAGTTCCCGCCGGGCTCCCCACAGCGGGGAGCCCGGCGGGAGCTGTCAACTCCCCCCCCCAACCTGGCTCCCTGCAGGGGGAGCCGGGACCCGGGCGGGTGGGTTGACAGCTCCCGCCAGGGTCCCAGCAGCCGGGCTCCCGGCGGTGATAAAAGTAAAACCTGGACATAACGGACTAATTCGGGCGAGGGGGGTGTCCATTGTCAGCCGAAAGTCCATTATTTAATAATTTTAAAAAATTATTAAATAACGGACTTTCGGCTTTAACGGACACCCCCTCGCCCGAATTAGTCCGTTATATCGAGGTTTCACTGTAGTCCGTAAATCCCTGTAACAGAAGCACATACATACTCCATTCACATAAAACTGTTCACTCTTGTTTTTCTTTTAATTCCTTACACTTTTACGAGACAGTACAGGTCAAGTGAGATCTGATATAGGAAATACCATCAGAGACAGTTGTCAGTGTTTTCTACTACATGATATACAGATATATTTAAAATTCACTGGTTATATATCTGAAAGTCTGACTCTACAATTTCAATAATAGTCTGGTGACTAGTCAGTTATAGTTGGGTTCTAGGATTTTGGTACTACTCTGGGACTCATTGAGGACTAGGGAATAGCATCTACTCAGTGTGAGTAAGCGGGGCAGACTGAACCTTTAATTTATAAGGACCAGATTCCATAAACCATACTCATCTTGAGTAGCACCTGCACTCTAAGCAGCAGAATTTGGCTCCTAATGTTCTGACAGTGCTTTGAAGATGTAATGCTACATATTTCCTCCATGCTGTACAGAAAAATATTACTGTGTGTAGTGACAGAATTTAGGGCTTAAGTCAAAGCCTTCTGAAGTCAAGGGAAATCTTTCCACTGATATCAGTGGGCTTTGTCTCAGGCCTCAAAGCATTTCTTTGGATGGAAAAAGTAAATGACATCTTGCACAATCCTGAAAAGATGACCACTGCCATCTCCCACCTCTAAACCATCTGTACCTAATTATCACACTGCTAATTAAAACTATCCAAAGAGGCTGAATTTGAAAAGCCGGACTCTTGAACTAAACTTTGCTTTTTGGTTATCAAAAGAGAAAGGACATTAGTGATGTAGTTTCAATAAATTTGCTTCAGCCACTTCCCTAGCATCTGACAACATTAGCTACTCAAGTGACATTTGCCTTCGTGCCTTGCCAAACTTGAATATTTAATGAAAAAGGAAGATGATAAAAACAAGTACCCAGTGAACAGTAACATCATTTCTGACAATAATGTGAATTCAAATGAAGACACTCGTGATTTCCTAGAGGAAAAAAATAATCTTCTAAAGTTTATAAATTATAAATATTTCATGCATGATAAGGTTCATTCTATGGAGATTTTAATAAAAATACTGCCCTTTTTGCTATTTGGAAATCAATAAAAACTTTCCACTTTTATATTATAACGGCAGATTCTCAAGAAGTCAAAAATATATCTTTTATAATTTCTCAAAAATAGTTCCTGCATATATTCCATAATGTAATAAAAATTCCATAGAATAGCTCCTACATTAATAGAACTTCACAGTTGCATTGTTAAAACATGCAAAAACAGGAAATACCAATGTAAAGGTTGTCAGGATTCAGAGGGGTAGCCGTGTTAGTCTGGATCTGCAAAAGCGACAATGTAAAGGCTGTTTCTGCAAACTTAACTCTATCCATTTCTGTGCATGGATGATGATAGTCAATCATTAAAGCAAACCGTATTTCTCAAATATAGTAGATTATATTTTTCTCCTACTTAACGTATGCGTAGCATTTTGTAATATTATATATTATATATATACACACAAACACACACACTAGCACAAATACCCGGCATTGCTCGGGTCCGTTGGAGGGAGGGAAGGTGAGAGAGCTGAGAGAGTGGGGGGGCCGCTGGAGTGGGGGGAGGGGGTGAGATTTTAAAAATGTTCGATTCTTACCTGGGGGGGGGGGGAGAGCTGAGCGAGTGGGGGGACCGTTGGAGTGGGGGGTAGGGGAGAGAGAGCTGAGCGGGTGCGGGGGCTGTTGGAGGGGGGGGAGGAGGGTGAGATTTAAAAAATTTTTGATTCTTACCTGAGGGGGGAGAGAGCTGAGCGAGTGGGGGGGGCGTTGGTGGGGGGGAGGGGGCAGAGAGCTGAGCGAGTGCGAGGTCCGTTGGAGGGGGGTATTATTACATCATAACTATGTCACAGAGAACAGCAGCTGCCCAGCTGATGTTAATGGGCTTTAAAGAATTTCACCCCGAGGGGGTGTCAGAGGTGAGATTTGAAAAAATTTCGATTCTTACCCTGATTAGGACCCTAAAGCCTATAACTGTACCAAATTTCAAGTCTCTAGCTCAAACGGTGTGGAAGGAGTAAGGGAACGTACATACACGCACGCATACACCATTTGACTTTTATATATAGATATAGATATACACACACACACACACACACACACATTTTGATGACATGACAACCTAAAATGTGTGTGTGTGTGTGTGTGTGTGTGTATCTATCTATATCGATATATTTCCTCTGCAACAACTTTACCTTTATAGCAGTAACAAGGGCTCAGTATATGTTCCTTAATCAGATCTCTTAGGCGATATTCCAGTACTTGTAATAATTAAAAACAGTTGGTGTACACAAGCATAGCTTCACTGATGTCACAGCAGCAATGCTGATCTACACCAACTGAGAATCTGGTCCTTCATCATTTTATAATTCAAAATTCAAGATTTCTTTTTTATATATTTTTGTCAGCACTCATGTACTAAACATTTGAAACTATTTTTTTCTTCTGCAGACAGATACTGCAACAATAAATTACTGTTTATTATTTATAAGATGTTTATTATCTTAATTCTCTATAAGATGTTTCTCATAGACCTATACATACAGAGTGACATTAGAAGCTCATAGTTTTAAAAAATTCTTCTTCGATTATCTATTATAGAGGAGTATAATGTTCTGGTAACATATCCCTACCTGGTGTAAGTCAATATAGTTCCACTGATGCAATGGGAGTCCTGCTAATTTACACCACCTGGGAACCTGACACTCCTCCTAATTCCTTCAAGTACAGAAATACCGCCTTACTAACAAGTTCTACAACAGACGATAGCTTGTGTCATTTTAATATTAAGGAATAAAGTGTTGTTCCCACAAATTCCCTCTAGTGGCAGATATTGCTTAACACACAGTATCCAGGGACTTCCCTAAAGGAAAAGTTCTGCTAAGGGGGAAAAAAAGGGGGGGGTAAGAAGAAGATTAAAGGAAAGGGTGAGTTCTCTCATTACAGTAATTAATTGCATTTCCTGAGTTAATTTCACTGACAACAGATCTCCATTTCAAAAGGTGTTTTTTTTCTCCTAGTGATAATGGACCATCTACATTTAACAGCCCTCTTAGAATTGGTATGCTAATGTACAATTTTTTTTATTTTTCTTTCTTTCTGTGTGTATAAATTCATTTTACTTCTGTTCCATTCTATGCATCCGATGAAGTGAGCTGTAGCTCATGAAAGCTTATGCTGAAATAAACTAGTTAGTCTCTAAGGTGCTACAAGTATTCCTGGCTTTCTTTATGGATACAAACTAACACGGCTGTTATTCTTGAACCTGTACATAATCTTTGTGATCCAAATTATTTTCCTGAGATAAATTTGTCAATGTTAATTTTCTCCAAAAGTCTTGTGAAAATACAATGGATTTAAAAAAAAAATCCCTAAAATTCCTCATCTGTTTTTTAATCTAATGTTGTTGTCTAAACATGACTTTTTGCAGCTGATGAAGATGGTTGAAGAATGAGTATTTAAATTAACCTACAAAAGAGATACTACTGATGGATTTACTGTGAAATGCTTAAACTCGTAACATTCTGAACGGAGATAAATGAAACAGCTTGGAAAGAACTGAAATTAAGGAGTATGCACAAACTGATACCATGATCAATGAACAAATAATGGCTTGGATTACTTTAAATTTTGATGCACCAAAAAGGCAACATGATGCCATATCATGTGTAAAAAAAGAGGCATATTACATTATATTATGCCATGATAAGGCATGCTAGCGCTTGTTGGTTTTCAAATACACAAATCATTTCAAGAAGGATGTACCTATCAGTGTATATAAATGACTGATTGAATGCATTTTTAAAAGAACTGTTAGTCCAGTGGTTTTCAACCTGTAGTCCACAGACCTCTGGGGTCCGTAGACTATGTCTAAGTTTATAAAGAGAAGTGCAAGAACATCCTCAATTTTCAGTCTTGTACTCAATTACCCAGTCTTGTACCCATCCCATCTTGTCTATCATCATATAAATCTGGACACACAGCCTTTCAATATTCTGTTAAATGTTTTTAGTCAATGGTAAAAATGAAACTAGTCTCCAAAAATCCAAAGCTTTTTGCAAACCATCAGTAACAGCAGGAACCTTTGTTTGTGTATGTGACATCTTGGAAGAGCTTTCTGTGTTTCAGCATAATCTATGCCATTTACTAATCCCTGCCTCTGCTGACCCTCTACAGTGCTCCTCCCTGAGGACATGTGGGTGAACCATTTTTTCTTTTGCCTCATCCTATGGCAATTTTTATTGTTTCGCTCCCTTCTTCACTAATCTCTTGGCGAGTGAAGCATGGGACCATTCGGAAAGTATCGAAGTCACAGGAGTGAATCCAGAAATTCATTTGAACAAAATAGGGGAGCATTTTTGTGAACACAGAATGCCGTTGAAATGTCCATTTTCAATTTGGGAAAAGGTGTCACACCCCGGAGAGAAAGAGTGTACATACACGTCTTTCCTAGAAGTTAGGGGACTGGCCTGGGATGTAGGATACCCAAGTTCAAGTCCCAGCTCTCACATATTCAAAGAAGTTTTTCATCTCAGATCACTCTTGAGCATGGCCCTTCCACAAGCCAGTAACTTAGTCATCAGGCTATTGCATGTGATAAAGTCTCTCTGGATCAGACAATGTTTTTGAACCCCTAGTCCCACGTTAACACCTTCAACAGGACTACTCATGCAGGCAAACTCTATGCCCAACAGTTTTTGCACGATCAGGCCCCTAGATCCAATTAAATCCAATTGGGTGTAAACCAGTGCAGCAGTACGGAAGTCAATGGAATATGCAAATTTAAGCCAGCTGAGACTCTGGACCAATGGTCTTTTCTTTGTAAAGCCCCTAGCACACTACATAAATAATAAAATCCCACACCTGCTCTTATCTGACTAAAATTTATTCAATGTTGTTAGACCTCTATGGTTATTTATCAGAGATCAGATTAAACACTGTAAAACAAACTCAGACAACTGAATGAATAGGGAGAACTTGAACTACAGACTCCAAACTCCTAAATTTAGCATTATATTTAAATATCTTCTGATTTAGAAGGGATGTAATTAAAGCACTATTGACAGGTGATGTTGCCACAGCTGCACTATGTAGTTGCTCTTTACCGGGACCTTACAAACCATATGCTGCTGATTTAATAAAAGTAAAATTGAAAAACCAGAGCATGTACTATGCAGGAGAAATGACAATGAAAGCAACAGCTGATCCTGATTTTAAGGGTCATGTTTATGAGTAAGAAGGCAAGCAAGAAGCTTCAGAAATCTCTCTATATAAAAGTCAAATGGTGTATGCGTGTATGTATGTGTGCGTGCATGTACGTGCACTTACTCCTTCCACACCGTTTGAGCTAGAGACTTGAAATTTGGTACAGTTATAGGCCTTAGGGTCCTAATCAGGGTAAGAGTTGGAAAATTTTCAAATCTCACCTCTGACACCCCCCAGGGGTGAAATTATTTAAAGGCCAGTCACATCAGCTGGGCAGCTGCTGTTCTCTGTGACATAGTTATGATGTCATAATACCCCCTCCAACGGACCCCGCACTCGCTCAGCTCTCTGCCTCCTCCCCCCTCCAACGGACCCCACACTTGCTCAGCTCTCTGCCCCCTCCCCCCTCCAACGGACCCCGCACTCGCTCAGCTCTCTGCCCCCTCCCCCCTCCAACGGACCCAGAACTCGCTCAGCTCTCTGACCCCTCCCCACCTCCAACGGACCCGAGTTGGGTTTGGTCGGAGGGTAAGTGAGGTAGGGGTGTTGGGTTTGGTCGGGGGATGAGGTGGGGGTGTCGGGTTTGGTTGGGGGGGGTAAGTGAACCGGGGGTGTTGGGTTTGGTCTGGGGGGGTGGGAAGGTGTCGGGGTGGGTGAGGTGTGGGTGTTGGGGTTGGTCAGGGGGTGTTGGGTTTGGTGGGGGTAAGGTGGGGGTGTTGGGTTTGGTTGGGGGGGTGAGGAGGGGGGTCGGGGTTGGTCGAGGGGTAAGTGAGGTGTGGGTGTCAGGTTTGTTTGTGGTGGTAGGTAGGGGTGTCGGGTTTGGTTGGGGGGGAAGGGAGGTGGGTGTGTCAGGTTTGGTCTACGGGGGGTGAGGTGTGGGTGTTGGTCAGGGGGTGTTGGGGTTGGTAGGGGGGTGACATGGGGGTGGTGGGTTTGGGTGGGGGGGGTGAAAATGTGAGTCGGGGTTGGTCGAGGGGTAAGTGAGGTGGGGGTGTCGGGGTTGGTCGGGGGGTGAGGTGGGGGTGTCAGGTTTGCTCTCTGCTCCCTACCCCCTCCAATGGACCCCGCACTCGCTCAGCTCTCTGCCCCCTCCCCACCTCCGACTGACCCGAGCAACGCCGGGTATTTTCGCTAGTATTTACTACTGTAAATCTGCTAAATCCTGCCACCTACTCCATGATGACAAGGGCCTCAGATACAGCACAAGCAGAGCAAGCATGGTTCCCCTGAATAAGGGCAGATAAGATTTAGTGAGAGGTTCCAGTTCACTTGGGTGTATAGAGCCCAGCTCCAACTGGTCTTGCTGGTTTTTAGAAGGCTAAGACAAAGAGCAATGGAAGTGGGGCCAGTAGATCATCTGTGCCATGAATCTAGAGATTATTGGCATTTGTAGAGTGGAGGTGAACGAGTAAAGGAGACTATTGTAACATTTGACTTTAATGGACTCCCTCCCATTGAGACTCTTGCATCAAGTTGTGTTACTTGGCTGTAGTAAGGAGATGATATGGAGAGTTTAACTTTAAAAATATATAAGGAGAAAAACAAAACTATAGAAATACATGCTTCATAGAAAAGGCTTAATTCTATCCTTAGACTGAAGCTCTTATTCAGCAACTACAGACTTCAGTGGAAGCTCCAAATATGCATCTGCGTAAGCTGGCAGTTCTCAAATTTTGTAGTGTGGCGACCCTTTTTGCCTTCCCAGTGGGGTATCGCGACCCATGTATGTCCGCCGAAATGCTGCTGAATTGAATCCTTCCACTTTTGGCGGTATTTCAGCAGACATGCCGGGCGCATCCAAGTGTCTGCCGAAAACAAAAACATTCACTTCAGTGGCTTTGCAGCGGACACTCTGATGCGCATGGCATGTCTGCCGAAATGCCGCCGAAAGCGGAAGCATTATATTTGACTGCACTTCAGCGGCAACAGGAGCTCGCGACCTCCCTGGAATCGCCCACAACCCCCAGTTTGAGAACCACTGGTGTAAGCTACCAACTGGTTAATCACTCTGACATACCATTCTCAGAAGCACGCCAGCAAGGATGATAGCTTGTGCACAGTCAGAAAAACCCAACTGCGCACACTTGATTCCTGGACACTATGAAGAAAGCTAAACAAAAATGCTAACGCTGATGAGTCAGGGTGGCCACAAAAAGACATTATTACTGATGCTTAGCTTCCAATTAAGACTGTGTGAATAAGTCTTGCAGATATTTTTTAAAATCTATGATGACAGTTCTCATGGTATGCAAATATTTTTATTTATATTAGTATATTTCTTTGGTGTGTCTGTGTTGACACTGGTCCTGCAGTTCTGAAATCACAATCTCCCCTTCATAAAATCATAAATCATGCACTGATGTGAAGTGGTATTTTTGACAGAACAGACTCCATGCCAAGGAGACAGATGGTCTGAAAGCAGCAGTAATATTAATTTTAAAAACTGTTAAAGAAAAGGAAAGGAAAGAAAATGAGTGGAAAATTATTATTAGGAGGAGAAATTATGATAATACTGGTCTTTAGTTAGAAAGTATACTGAATTACCCATAGGTTTCAGAGTGGTAGCCGTGTTAGTCTGTATCAGCAAAGAGAACCAGGAGTACTCATGGAACCTTAGAGACTAAACACATTTATTTGGGCATAAGCTTTCATAGGCTAAAACCCACTCCATCAGATGCAAAATACAGTAGGAAGAGATATACCTAGATAGATATATACAGAGAACATGAAAAGATGAGTGTTGCAAGACCAACTCTAACAAGACTAATCAATTAAGGTGGCTATTATCAGCAGGAGAAAAAAACTTTTGTAACAATAATCAGAAGCAGCCCCACTATGGTCTCTGGGTGCATCTGATACAGAGTTTACACCTAGGCACAGCACAGCTATATGTATGGAATGATATAAATCAGATGTTAAGTCATAAATAGGGCCTTACCAAACTCATGGTCCATTTTTGTCAATTTCATGATGATGGGGTTTTAAAAATTGTAAATTTCATGATTTCAGCTATTTAAATCTGAAATTTCTTGGTGGTGTGATTGTAGGGGTCCTGACTCAAAAAGGAGTTGTGCAGGGGGTCCGCAAGGTTATTGCATGCAGTAATAAAGTTGTGGGCAGGTTGTGGTACTACTACCCTAACTCCTCCCCTGCTACTGGCAGTTGGAGAGGGCTGGCTGCTGGCCAGGAGCCCAGCTCTGAAGACAAAGCCACCTCCAGCAGCAGCTCAGAAGTAAGGATGGTATGATACGGTACGGCCACACTTACTTCTGTGCTGCTACCCGGAAAGCTGGGCCCTCAGTCAGCAGCTGCCACTATCTAGCCACCCAACTCTGAAGACTGAAGCGCAGAAGTAAGAGTGGCATGGTATCGTATTGCCACCCTTACGTCTAATAAAATAAGACTACACTTACTTCTAATAAAATAAGACTACACTACACCTGTAGCATGGACTCTGACACAAATTAGGACTTTTATTTCTAGAACAGTATTGTAAGATCAGTAAATCACAGGTAGCTCACGTAACCTCACTGCGTTGTAGTTGGGTAACGAGAGGAAGAATGGTTTATTGGTTAGGGCTTGGGAACTGGGGGAGACACATTCTAGTCCTTGCTGCATCATACTTCCTGCATGACCTTGTGTAAGTCACTTAGCCTTTCCGGTCCTCCCTTTCCCTTCTGTAAAAATGGGATAACAGCACTTCTCTACCTCACAGGGGTACTGTG
Source organism: Sternotherus odoratus (assembly GCA_032164245.1). NCBI lineage: Eukaryota > Metazoa > Chordata > Testudines > Kinosternidae > Sternotherus > Sternotherus odoratus. The sequence goes on along the minus strand of JAVMKO010000014.1, from coordinate 20,602,186 downwards.
AAGATAAATAGATTAAGGATTATGAAGCACTCCAATACTATGGTAATGCAAACCATATAAGGATCCTAGATAAATAGATAAGGATTCATATGTATTATATAAGCTTGCCTGCACATCCACATTTGTCATATTCTATAGTGTACAGTTATTTATTAAAAGCTAAATGGTTTTACCCCATGCATACAATTGTAAGCACCTTTCAATGTCTTCTATCTATAAGACAAATGGTACAGAGTTACAGAAATATTCAACTATGAACTAAATTAGTGTTTGAAAGTAAAAAGAACACAAGGGACTGAAATTTCAAGTAAGGCTGTCATTTTTCATTACCATACTAGCAAAAGGTAACAGTCCATTGAATAGAATTCATCTTTGTTCTTTTGTATACATTTCCTCAAGCAGCTTAAACTCCCTTGCTGAACATAATGATATTATGGTCTCTTTATTAAAATCTGAAAGCAACTAAGCATAAAATGAAATCGAACTAATTTTCAGGCAGTACAGCATAGTTCTTAATAGGAAGAGTCAAAAATATAGGTTGCACCATTAAGTTGCTGGGTCACATTTTTCTAGTTAACAAGAATGATCCAGAAGGAAAAAAAGCATCAACCATAGCTGTATAAATCAACAAAAAGAAAGAAAGAAAAGAAAGAAAAAGAAAAAAAGAAAAGGACTGTCTCTAGATTCTACCTCAGGAAAAGCAGCACATTTCATTGAGTGAGCCCATCTATTATTTAATCCTAGGGCTGGTCTTCACTAGGGGGGACAGATAAGCTGTAGATACGCAAATTTATCTACAGCCGACTTACCTGCCATTCTCACAGCAGCGGCAGTCGGCAGCGAGTTCCCCTGCCGACTCTAGCTTGCGCCTTTTGGCAAGCTAGAGTTCCTGAGTCGACGGGGGCGCCGCTGGCAACCGATTTATTGCGTCTTGATGAGAAGCGATAAATCGATCGCCAAAAGATCGATCCCTCCCTGCTGTAGTGAAGACAAGCCCCTAGAAGTTAGGATTACATTGAAAGTTAAGTACAATATTAATATTCCAATTAATTTATTTAATAATTCTATGGTAAAAATGAGAAAGTAAGCAATTTTTCAGTAATATTGTGCTGTGACATTTTTGTATTTTTATGGCTGGTTTTGTAAGCAAGTAGCTTTTAAGTGAGGCAAAAATTGGGACAAATCAGACTCCAGAAAGGGATACAGTAGTCTGGAAAGGTTGATAACTACTGTTCTAATTCATGTGCTAGTTTGAGGTCAGGTCCAGCTTCTTCCTCCTTCCATATATTAACACCACATTCAGATAAATCTGATATGTTGCTCACTTTGGCGGTGTTTTTTCCTAGTTGTGATCTCAAGAAACCTAGAGATTGACATGGTAGAAGAAATATGGAGTAGTTGAAAGTGACCAGATGGCCTCTAAGACATAAATGGTCCATATGTAAATAGGCTATTTGATCACACATTTCCCCAGAAATATTGCCACTATCACTATAGTGATTTGGTTTCTTAAGTGCATGATGTAGCTCACTCAAGATGGCTTAGAGACACCTGTGGCAGGGTGCTGGCCAGGAGTGCCTGAGCCAGCCCTGCGGGCCCTTTAAGAGGAAGGAAAGCCTCTGCAAACCTCCCTGCAAGAGCAAGCCTAATCAGTCACCTGGGCTGCAGAGGGATCAGCCTGATGGGTTGCACCTGGCAGCCTCTCCAGGGGGATAAAAGCCTGCCAGGCAGGAAGCCCAGGGAGGTGGTATGGTGGTGTGTGAAGGAGCTAAACTGTAGAGCTGTGTATAGAGCTGTGTATAGTAGGTGGTGGGGTTGCATAAGCTGCACTGTGAATAAAGAGCACTGTTGGGAGCCACAGAAGAGAGTCTCCTGCCTGTTTGTGACGGGGGGCGAGAAGGCGATCTGTTACACACTTCATAGTTAAGTTAACGCCTAAAGAAGGACAAAACTGCAAACTAACAATAGGATTAAAAAAACCAAACATACTATGCACCTCAATGCTTAGGATCTCAGGCCACTTATATCTTTCAGCCATTAAACTCCAGCAAGAAAAACAAAAGGAAACAATTCAAAACATTGCTGGGAAGGGGGTATTTATCTATTTGAGCCAGGGTGCTTTTGTGCTCTCAGACGGATTCTCCCTCTGACGCGCAGAAGGGACATGATTCTCCATTCCAAATGACTAATAGACAACACGGAACCTTCTTTAATGATAAAATCAAACTTGGTATTGAATACTAAATGGGAACAACAATTTAAGCTGTGAGCAGAAAAACCATAGGTTGTTTTTTTTTTTTTTTTGGTCTGATGAAATAGTTCTTATTTTAATGGGAGTAATTCTGATATAAGAGATCTCATGCAAACCAGAGTTGTAATGGATGGCATTACTCAGCAATGGTAATCAGTTTAAAGACAATGCATTAGATTTCTCTGTAAAGAATTGAAGTTGGGTAGGCATTTCTTTTCAGAACAGCTCACAAACTCTGCAAGATCTAATTCTGATATCCTATGCTAGTTTTTCATTAGGAAACATTGTCTTCTGTCAAGTATCAAAGGGGTAGCTGTGTTAGTCTGTATCCACAAAAACAACGAGGAGTCCGGGCACACCTTAAAGACTAACAGATTTATTTGAGCATAAACTTTCATGAGTAAAATACCCCACTTCTTCAGATGCATGGAGTGAAAATTACAGATTCTGGCATAAATATACTGGCACACAAAGAGAAGGGAGTTACCTTACAAGTGGAGAACCAGAGCTGACAAGGCCAATTCAGTCAGGGTGGATGTAGTCCACTTCCAATAACTGATGAGGCGGTATCAATACCAAACAAGGAAAAATTGCTTTTGTAGTGAGCCAGCCACTCCCAGTCCCTATTCAAGCCCAAATGAATAGTGTTAAATTTGCAAATGAATTTTAGTTCTGCAGTTTCTCTTTGAAGTCTGTTTCTGAAGTTTTTTTGTTCAAGTATGGCTACTTTTAAATCTGTTATAGAATGTCCAGGGAGACTGAAGTGTTCTCCTACTGGTTTTCATATGTTACCATTCCCAATGTCTGGTTTGTGTCCATTTATTCTTTTCTGTAGAGACTGTCCGGTTTGGCTAATGTACATGGCAGAGGGGCATTTCTGGGACATGATGGCATACATCACATTAGTAGACGTGCATGTGAATGAGCCACTGCTGATGTGGTTGGGTCTTCCAATGGTGTCGCTAGAGTAGATATGGGGACAGAGTAGGCAAGAGGGTCTTGTCTTCTGTATAACACATATTTAATGCATCTTGCAAACCAGGTTAACTTTGTACATAAAAAATAGTTTCAGTGATCAACTCTGAAGGAATAGCATTATTTACTTCCTTTAAAATAAGTGGTCTCCTTAGCATCAATTCATCTGGCACATTGTTTAATGCAAGTGAAAGAGAGAAGAAAATTTATATGCTCATTACTCTGAATGGCTCCTTTAAAATGTATGTGACTTTTCCCCTTTTATCTACAAGCATGTAGGAGTTTTACATTTTTCAGGCTTAAGCTTGTGGTAAAAATATCAAGATATGACTAATTAATAATATTAGAAATGTTGCAGGATTTTTTAGCACAGAGGTGTTCAATTATTTTGAGGAAGGGTAGGTAGTTGTGAACAGGTAGAGGTTTAAGTATTAAAGAGCCAGGAGCTGTCATCTTTTCTGGATTAGATCTTAAAGTATTTTACCTCATTCAAAGGGCAATATTCATGGAACACTGCTCCCACTGTAATAGGATTTGGCCACACTGATAAATCCTCAACTCCATGTTTATGTACTCACCCACATATAATAAGGTCACAGAAAATTTCTGTGTATATATTACCATGCAACTATTATACCGAATAGTCTCCTGACTACCTGCTACTTCAGTATAAACTGAGTTACTTAAACCTCAATATCTTCCTCTTTTCATCCACCTACACAACTTCACAAATACATACATTTATTTCCCCTGGTGTACATTACTTCATACAAAAGTTAAACATTAATATCTGTAATATTGCTTGCACTATAAACATACACCAGTTAATTTTGGGAACTAGGACATATCATGCAAGTGTCTTCTCTGTGTACTCTCAAATTTTGTGGTATATATATATGGGTGCCCTATGGACATACAGACCATGACACCCAGTACTTTCAACTTGAGAAGTGTTAGTTGGAGACCCATAAAAATAGTAAATATTAGATTTAAGTATGGAAGTAACATATTTAGGGAAAATATAGCAAACAGAAAGTCAAAACTTCATCATTATCTAGCAGGCTCACTAATTCTTTCCATGAGTAAAACACAAGTATCATCCAATGATAATAAAATCCAAAGATGCATGCATCCGACGAAGTGGATATTAGCCCATGAAAGCTTATGCTTCAATACTTTAGTTAGTCTTTAAGGTGCCACAGGACCCTTTGTCAATTCTGCAATTCCTGACTAACACGGCTACCTCTCTGATTCATACTTTATGATGTAGTTGCAATAGGCTATGGCCATATCAGCAAAGTCCATCTTGCTTATTTCTTTTACTCCCTGAATTTAGGTAGAGTAAGCATTTGTGTAAACATTTCCCCCATGTGGACTGGCATGCGCCAGCCTCTCTTCACCCTGAGGAATGTGCAGGATGAGAAAAGAAAATGTTTCCACATTTCACTTATCACCCTGAGCTGTTAGTGGATCAACTTCTCATAAAAAAATCACTATGGCAGTTTCCAGTCTCAGCTCTGCACTCTGATGTCATCCTATCAGCACAAAGCTAAGCACTATCAAGTCAGTGCACAGTACCAGAGAGGAAAATGAAAACTTCAGTGCCTCTGTGGGTCTAGTGAGTTAACAGGAGCAGAGCAGCTGGGTACACAGCCTCAGAGTGAAAGTGAAGGAGCGAGAGAAAAACTCCAGGGGAAACTCCAGAGCAGAGGCAAGCTAAGCGCTCAGCCCACCACTGCTCTGGGTAGGAAAGGCTGTGCCTCCCCTAACAGCCTGACCCGGCCCCCTATCAAACCCCCTCCCATTTCCTGCCCCCTAACTGCCCCACTCAGAATCCCCCACCCATCCACTCCCCCCACTCCTTGTCCCCTCCACAGACCCCCTGCCCCAACCAACCAGGACCCCACCTCCTACCCAACCCCTCCCTGCTCCCTGTCCTCTGACTGCCCCGACTCCTATCCACACCCCTCCTATGACTCCTATGCTCCTATGCTCAGGAGCCCCTCCTATGACAGGCCCCTCCTATGACTCCTATGCTCTATCCAATCCCCCCACTCCCTATCCCAACTGCCCCCGCCCAGAACCTCCACCCCATCCAACTGCCCCCTGCTTCCTGTTCCCGACTGCCCCATGGGACTCACTGCCCCTTATCCAAACCCCCAAACCCCTTACCATGCCACTTAGATCAGTGAGTCTAGTGTGCAGCCCCACCCCACATACCACTGCCTGCATGGTGGAGTGGCTCCAGGAGGGGGGGAATGTGGGGCAGCCTCCCCCGCCGGGAGATCAGGGGACGGGCAGGACAGTTCCGCGGGCCAGATGTGGCCCGCAGGCCATATGGACATAATTGTAGCATTTGGTGGGAATATGACAAGAGAAAACTGAACACAGTCACCTGAACAGCTAACAAATCTGACTTCTTGCTCCCCCCTCTCTCAGCAAAGCACCCAACTATTTTTAACTGTGGTATCCATGTATGTGCCCAAATTTTATTCCCTTAATGAAGAAAAGTATAGGAAGAAATATGAAGTGTTCTAAAATTTCCCAGGCTCACTTATCTCCTTTGTTTTGCTTTAAAATGGTTCCCATACTCACCACTAATGGCTTCTTTAGATATTGTTGCTATTTATAAACTCTGGCCATCCATTTATGGAACAGAAAATATATAAGGTATCTTAGTCAGACCAACTATCAAATAGATTGCATCATTTGTAGTTTGCCAAATATGCCAAAGAAATCCATAGGTCCAAATATGTTCATCAAAACTATTAAACTCAAACAATTAAAATGACAAATACATAAAAGTAATGACTGGTTCATTGATAGTGAACAGAAAAGAGGGTCAAAGCCAATCAATTGTTTACTATTCATATTTCAATCAACTCTACTCAGAGATGAAGTTTCTCCTGGACTGGAATGGCAGATTCACAAATCTAGCAGGATTTTTGTATATGATATTCCCTTTTTATTTAAAGTTTGCAGTCTACTTTGATATTTTCTCTCTTATCCTGCAAAGAATCAGTTGCTACAAGGTGGCTCTATGATACCTTTGCATTCCCTGATCCCTGGAACTACTAAGGGGTCAAACTAGCCCTCACTACAACTCAGAGTTTCAAGGCTCCTGTTACTGTCCCCTGGTGCTGTTCCATCATATTTCATAACTGACAGCATAAAGGACAATATTTAGGTAACGGATCTGGCTTATTGCCTTTTGGGAATATTTAGGGTTAAAATCCAAAATAATATTCTTCTCACTCCATTCACTTGCTTGTCTGTTTAACATAAAACTATTAGACAACATCTACATAGATGTCTCAGATGCGAAGTTCCTCCCTGAAAGATTAAAGTAAGTGCAGCAAGTCCAAAAACATCATCATGCTAACTTGGTTTACTTTGTACGGTGCTGTACTTCAGGCATTCCAAAAGAGTGATTACAGAAATAGAAGACGACGTGTAAGGAAGAGTGAGTTCAATAGAATCCTGATAGTACAAAGAAATGCCTCAATAACTTGTGCTAAAAATCAAATCTCATCCATGCAATGACACAGTAAGCTAACAGTAGTTAATCTCCACATTCAGTTACCAACAAAAGCAGTTTCAGAAGTACAGAGTTCATGTACTAATGTCTCCAGCAGATATATTATACTCAATTTTTCTGTCAAATAGTCTTTTTATGGAAAATTGCTTCCCAGTTGATTTCCAATTTTAGACCCCTTTGTTAGCAGCCAAACTGTGTTCCAGTTATCCTCCACAAGCTGTATCTTCTCACTGCTACCAGTCTCTCAGACCCTCAAGGTCAAAACCTGTTTCCTAACACTTACTATGTGATGCATCAATTGGAGTTCATGTCACTCCAGGGTAATGTTAGCACATCCTGATATTCTGAAGCATGTGAGGACAGTCTGAGACCTAGGTCCCACTCCAACTCTGAATGCCTGCAACATGCATGACCCAGATCTGTTTCTATGTTCTTTTCCCAAATGCGGCATTCTACTCCAACGCTAAAAGTATGCTAGCCTACTATTAATACAGACAGCATAACTGATTGTTCCAGAGTTATCTTCATATGGTCTTTTACCTGTAAAGTGCTAATTTTCACAGGGATTAGTATATGGATTAGATTGTTCAATCCTTCATCACTAGAATCAGTGGCAGTTTTCCCACTGATTACGATAGGATCAAGATCTGGCATTTATACAAACTTCTGTGTGAAGCGTTTTGTGAGATCCTGAAGAAAATCAAAGCAGGGGTTGACGATGGGGGAAGAATGTAAAGGAGTGTTGCAGTGGAGAGGAGACTGCAATAAATGGATCAGTCAGAGAGCACTTACATTAAATTAGGAGATTCTGGGGCTGGTGACAGCTACTAAGAGGAGAAGACCTGAGGGCTGGGATTCTGCAAGTTTGGACATTTACATTTATTGCAGAACATTAAAACCCAGTCTTAGCAGATTCTCAATTATTTTTCTACTTCTGTCCATCTGTACTATTTTAAAAAACAATGCCGTAAGCCCAAACCTATATCACCTTAGACCAGGGTTCTCAAACTTCATTGCATTGCAATCCTTTTTGACAACAAAAATCACTACATGACTCCAGAAGGGAAGACTGAAACCTGAGCCTGCCCGAACCCTACTGCCCCACCACCCCGGGTGGGAGGGACAAAGCCGAAGCCCAAGGACTTCAGCCCAGGTAGCGGGGCCTGTAACCCAAGCCCTGACACTCAGGGCAGAAGACACTGGGCTCCAACTTCAGCACTTGGTGGTAGGCCTCAGGTTTTGGCCCCAGACGGTGGGGCTCACGCTTCAGCAAGTCTAACGCCAACTCTGGCGACCCCATTAAAATAGGATAGGTGGAGTAATTATTCCACCCCATAGGCAGTCTATTTTGTAGCTGGGTTGGAAGGTGCTGCAAGCCGCACATCAGCTGTGTGCCAACTAAGAGTTCCTCTATTCTGCGGCAATCCTCAACTTTCCAGATCTAACTGCTTTCTAGCCATGCAAAGTGGACAGAGCAGCACAAGAATCTAGCTTCCAGTGTTTGGCCAGTTTTAGTCCTTAATTATAGGCTTTCCAGGTACCAATGGCTATAGCTAAAATTGAAAACAGGACCTGACTATTAGGCAACTACACACAACTTTGCCAAACAAACCATTCAGGCTGAACTTTTTTGGAAGGCTTCAGATAAAGTGGTCTAGCCATATCTTTGCCCATGTTCAAAAAAACTCTTATAACTGTTTCACTGAGAACCTTTAGTACCTCCAGGATTTGGAGAAGGAACTTGAAATTTGGCAGCAGTGCACCCTGATGTCTTGGGTGTGCCTTCTGCAGAAAAAGTGGTATGTGATCATGTAATTAAAGACTGTCATAATACATACACACAAGGAGGGCAACCTTAACTTTTGAATGTTTTTCCTTTGGGGGGTTGACTTTGCAATGTTAATATTCTTTTAAGGAAGGTTTTTAAAATGTAATTAAAATAATTGGCCAAATTTAGGCCTGGTGTAAGCAGCTTAAACTCCACTGAGGGCCAATGAATTCTCACTCACATTTTCCAAGTCTGAGTTTGATTCATTATGTTGTCTCCCGTCTCTGAGGCTCACCAAAAAAACCCAACACCATACATACACACAAAAACAACAACAAAAACTACACAACACTACACATACACACAAAAACAACCCCCACCCCTGCCCAAGCATCACTTCTGAAAAACTGCAACTTATACAGCTAATTTACGAAAAATGCAAAAAGCTAGGGGAAGACATTGCACAGCATTATGCTCAGTTCTGGGGAAACCGTAGTGTTGACTAGGGTAAGTCTCTTTTTGTTTTGTTGCCCCCGGATACACCACTGTACACCACTGTAGACAGTAGAATCCAATATGCAGATGCCCCTATTAATCTAAAACCAGAGTTGGCTTTAATATACCGCAAAAGCCACATTGGCATTACCAACTTCTGGGGAGATTAAAATAAAAACGGAAAATCCCAACTTTCATTTAAATATAAAAAAAGAATTTTAGCCCCTTTGCTTTTCCTTGCCAGTTGCCCTATTTTCACTATTAAGATTGTGTTTTGAAGACTTTAAAAAGCATTCCAATTTTCCTGCAATGTATATCCTACTTCCTTTCCAAAAGACAAACAAAACACAACCATGAAGTCAGAATATGGGGTCTCTGCCATTCCCCACTGGAAACTCACATATTTATCCAGTTTTCCAAAGTTTGTTAAGGAGGGAGAAGGGAGGTCAAAGACTAATGTGCATTCCTGAGGATAAACTTCCCCTTTCAAATAAAGTATGAATTACATAAAGAATTGTAATTAGACAAACTCCAGAATTTGCAGCACTCCCTTGAGACACCAGTTTGAGGGCTTAGATGGGCTCCTCTGAACTCAGAGCGGCTCCAGTGTCCAATCTATTTTGTTCATAATCTCTCAGGACCTTTTATAAAGTTTCACTGATTCCTTCATGTAGCTCTCTGATGTACAACACTGATAACCTTCTCAATAGAGATTACAAATAAGGCAGGCAGAGTCAGAGAGACATTTCTTAGAAGTAGCAACTAAGAAGAGGCAGAACAACATAAAAGGTAACTCCTGCCTCAAAAATCATCCGAAACTCTGGAGAATTAGTATGTAGTTTCAAGTGTGACAGAGCCCTTGTGAACACTGACTCCTAATTCTCATTCAGTTACACCACTGTAGCTCTATTGACTTCATTGGAGTTATTTCTTTCACTTATATTGGTGTAAATCGGGAATATCAATACTATAATACACAGTCCTTTCACCAAATTAACAATATTTCACATTGCATTGGACTTTCATGCTCATTTTCATTTATAGCTCCAGTCTTCATTATTCATAAATTGCCAATACTTCTTCCCAGAAATTCATATTTATGTTACCTGGAGATTTTAATGCTGACAAAAGGATTTCTTAACTAACCTAATCTCTTTATGTCTATCTAGAGTTCAAATATTCAGCTGAGTTTTAACAACTGTTTAAGTAAGAACAAGAGCAACCTGTAAGTCTCCACAGAGGAATGGGAAGGATACACCTAGGCAGCTTTCATTAGTAAAGCTTTGTCTACACTTGTAAGAGATTACCCTTCCCCCACTCTAAACTTTAGGGTAAAAATGTGGGGGTCTCTTATATGCAAGACCAATTAACTTCAAGCTACTTTCCCAGCCTAAGTTAAATCTTTTCCCCCAAAACCCAAACTTCTCCAGTTGGGGCTTGGAACCCGCTGGCACCATTAACGTGATTTCCCCAAAACCATGGAGTGGGGCACATTAAAAGCCCCTATAGTAACCACCCCCTCCCCCTTGCCACCTGGGAGAGAGAAAGAACACAGACTCTAATCCACCCCTCCCCCTTGCTACCTGGGACAGATTGAGAACTCCGCCTCTGATCCCAAGCTGGGATCGCTCCAATAGAATTACCAGACAATTCTTATAACACACAAAAAAAGGTTCAATAAAGAAAAGAGACAAGCATACAACTTACACAGACTTCAAAGATACTCAGTTTTAGTCTTAATTCCTCCTTAACCCCTCCCTAGGATTTCTCTCCCTGATGAGGTTAAGGACACCATAGATTGATTACAAGCTTATACAATTAACAATTCTACTTACTGCCAAGCTGATTTAGAAACTTATTCAAAGATGAGTAGGAAGGTGATTCAATTCGCCAGAGCTGGGGAGAAGATTGCAGTCAGGCGCAGTGCCCTGGAAAAAGTGAAACTAAAACTCCCCTTTGTCTATAGGAATTTGCATCCCCAAGACGTCATTGCCTCTTCTGCTTCAGGTTAGCCCCTTACATGCAAAACAGTAATTCTAAGGCACTTAATACTTATGACAACACTTAAAATTTAGGTTAACATAGCTACAGCACTCAGGGATGCAAAATAATAATAATAAAAAAATCTATACCCCCTGAGCACCATAGCTATGTCAACCAAATCCCTGGGGTAGATACAACTAAGCGGACATAAAAATGCTTCTGTTGACCTAGCCATTGCCGCTCCAGGAGGTGAAATCCACACAGTGATGGAAAAATTCTTTCTGTCATTACAGTCTGCACTACAGGGTTAGTGCAGCACAACTACAGCACTGTAGCTATGATACTGCAGCGCTATATCACCCATAGTCTAGACATAGACTGAGTCTCTGTGTTCCAAATGAAATGGGAAAACATTTTTAAATTCAGTGTGCACCAGGCTATGCTTCACAGATAGGAAAGACTAATAAACATCTTTCCCATCTCTAATGAAATTTCAACTTAAAAATTCTTCATAATACTTACTGATTATAATTAAAAAAATAATCAAAATCCAAACTCAATTGCTTTGCTTCTAGAGGTTGTAGCAATGATAAATTGTCAAATTAATCAATTTTTAATGTCAATCTGGTGACCGGAAAAGATGACTTCATACTGCATTGCAGAGCCCAGACTGTGAAAACAAAAGCACTATTTCCATTCTGCTCTTTAACAATCATCCGCATTAGCCATTTGCATTACTTACTCCACTAACAGCTCTTCTTTTGGGGCAGCTTAGTGCTTGCTCATAAATATTAATGAAGTTATATACAGCAGATTAACTGAACATTGAGAGAAATAACTAAAAATATAGTCAAGGAATCTTTCCCTTGAATCATTCATACTAGTCAAATGCCAACAAAATATTAATTGTCCTTTATAGTGCCACAAATGCAACAGAAACACAGGCTTTCTTCTAGCAATCTCTCTGGTCCTTGTTTTGGAGAATGTTTGACACAGCCAATCCTGGATGGTAACCTGGACAGCACTATTCCACCCTCATCTTGAATCAAAGAAAAGTAATCTTTTCCTACCCCTTTCTTGGGTCCACTTTCACATTTCTTAGGTCATATCTGCCCTGCTCTCTGGCTGGCTAGAAAGGGAGCTTGTCTCCTTTCCAGTATGCTTCTTCCTGCACCTGCACTTTGGAGATGGGCAACCTGTGCTTTGGAGATGGGCTTCCTGAGTATGGAAAGTTTCTAGCCAGATAGCTTATTACTGCAACAGATCCCCCCCAGTTACAGGAAATATCAACTGCTCTCTCCCCAAAATAATTATTACCTCTGCAGCTAGCTATTCTGTCTATACCTAAAAACATCAGATGTTTGGTCATATTGAAAAATTTAGCATGATAATAGCATGAAAGGAGACAATGTGAAGATGATGGACCATACTGTGCACTCTGTTTCAGCTGTGTAAACTGCAGTAACTCGATGGAAGTAAATTTACATCACTTTAACTCAGATCTGAATCTGGCTTAGAAGGTCTTTTCACAGGCGCTGAGAGGATAAAATGAAAAATAAATGTAGCACAGCTTCTGCTAAGAGCCATGAAAACTAAGTTTTCACCCATAATTTCTACTTGAGAGCCCAAGAAACCAGCACCATGCTTGTCTTTCTTTATTAACATGGCACTGGAGATTGAGAGTCAGTTGCCAGGTCCACAGTATCTGTCTTTCCATTGTGAATGTCAATTTATTTATTGTTAGAACAAAAATCTCCTTCTGAACAAGAAAAGACTCTATATATTGCCCAGGATTGCCTGGACTATTGTAGAAACAGCCCAGAGAGTAAAATAATTTTAAATGGCATAAAACCAACAATGATAATATTAACTTGCTATAATATGGGGGTCTGATTACAAGGACACCAAATACATTTATTTAAAACAATTCCAAGAGATTTTGGGATTGTCATACCATGGGCCCTAAAAGTATTCTAGCAGATATTGAAAAAATACAGGAGTTATGCAACTATCAAAAACAACTAAAAATGAAAAGGGTAAATGGAGATTGAAAATACATCTTGATATTGCAGCACTAATATGAAACCATCAATAATGGAAGGAGACAGGTATATGAAAATTTCTATATTATTTTGAAATGTTTCGTGTAATGATATATAGAGAGTTGATTTTATAATTACTTCAAGGAGAAGCGAATTAGAAATACATGGTTTCAATATTGTCTTCTAGATTCAAAAAATTATTTATATTGTACCTATCACCATGATTTTATTATATAAAATTAAAACAAATGACTGTTGTCAACCTGAAATCTAATATGCTGTGTTCATGGTTGAAAATAAGCCAGTGCAGGCTGGTACGGCATACCAGTAAAAAGTGGCCGCCGGTACAGGAGCTTTCGCAACCCACAGTAAAACACTGACAAGCGGGGGTGGGGGGAGGGAGGGCCAAAACGGGGCAGTGATGTTAAACCGCTGCTGCAGCAAAGGACCCTGCTTAAAGTGCTGCCACTTTAATCTCGTTGCCCATTTCGTCCTCCAGGGCTACCAATGTGGGGGGGGAGGGGGGAAGGAGCACTGCCCCGGGGCTGACGATTTAAAAGGGCCCAGGACTCCGGCTGCTGCTGCTGTGGCAGCAGCTGGAGCCCCAGGCCCTTTAAATCACCGCTGGAGCCGAGTGGTGCGGATGCGCTGGCTGGGGGACGCTGACCCTCCCAGCCGAGCTCCTTCTGCCCGAGGTGCTGGCCCCCATACCGGTAAGTGTTCAATGTTACTTTCACCCCGGCTGTGCTTCACGGCAGATTTATTTAGATGGTAAGTTCCTCAGGACAGGGATTTCATATATTCTGTATATGGGTGAGGTCCTCCAGCCCTGTCTACACTTTCGAGGCTTTCTGTAGTCCACCTCACCATAGTTTTAACTTCTCTTTCCGTTTCAAATGTCAGTCCCCACCTCCAGTCAGGCCAATTTCCATTTACCACCTATTACATTTTCAAATAAGCACCTTTATGTGTTCTCCCATGCCGCCCTAAGGCTTGGGAGGAGCTCACTTACACTCCTTCAGATCCCTCCTTTAAAAAAAACTATCCTTTGCTGTGATGCTTACCAAAGAAAAAAATTGGCAATGGTTGGGCAACTGCTGCGCAGAGACGACACTGCCTATCATGCTGACCATACTGTCTTATTATGATCTTGTACTACCCCATCTGATTTTCTGTATGTTGCTGATTGTCTTATATATAAGGCTATGTTTTAGTCATGGGTATTTTAAGTAAAAGTCATGGACAGGTCACAGGCTATAAACAAAAATTCATTGACCCCATGACCTGTCCATGACTTTTACTAAAAATACCTGCCATGACTAAAATTTGGGCGGAGGGAGATGAGGTAGTCTGGGGGCACGGTGAGTGCTGGGAGAGGTGACCTGGGACCCCTGCTGTGGGGGGGGGGGGAGGGTGTTGGTGGGGCTGGCAAAGGCTTCCTTCCCGACTCCACGTCCCTGCAGTACCTAGGTGGTGGAGGCAGTGGTCAGGACAAGAGCTCCTGCTCTCACCACAAGCGCTGGCTGCCGCAGCTCCCATCAGCTGGGAACCACTGAAGGTAAGCACTCCCCGCACCTCCAAAACCCCTGCTCTAGGCCCCTCTCACAAACCCAAACTGCTGGTACTGGTCCAGCAGAAGTCACAGAATCCATAACGTCTGTGACCTCCATGAAGAGACTTGCAACCCTATTTATATGTAGGCTGTAGGCTTTTTGGGACAGGGACCACCTTTTTGTTCTGCTTGTACAGTGCCTAATCCAATGAGGTCCCAGCCCATGACTAGGGATCCCAAACATTCTGGTAATACAAATAACAATCGCTCTGTGTTATCCAAGTATTGCTAAGCTGCCCTAGCAGGAGATTCCGCTGGTGTAAGGAAATCCTTAGATAGTGTGAAGTGAGCATAACCATCTCTGTACCATCTGACCTTGGCCACCCTGAGTACACTAGGCATGTTGAGGGTAAAGTAGGGATGTTGCCAGATGTAGCTCCAATCTGGTGACTCCTAGCAGACAGGCAGGTGGTTTGTATTGGCCTTCAGGGTACTCTAAATCACTCTGGGAGCTCGATCAGCCACTGAACAGCTCCAAGATTCAGGAAATGAAAAGGTGGTTTAGCATCATCTTTCCCTCCATCCCACCAGCCTCCTGCACCAAAGACCAGAGGTGGTGAGTTATATGGGCTCATGATGCCCAGGATCCAGCAATATTCAGGACTCGGCTCCACCAATGTTCAGGATGGGGCCTTCCACCTGCCCAGCCTCACCTGCCACCCCTCTGTGCCTCCCCCGAGTGTCCCCCAGCCTCCCCTTGCTTCCCCTGCACACCTCCAGGCCCAGGAGAAGAGCATCCCAGTCTCTCCCTGCAGCTCCATGCTGCCTCCTGCATCAACTGCTGCCACAGGGTCCTAGTGTCCCCCACTCACTAGTGTGAGGGCAGGCTGACCTTACCCCTGCCCTTCCCCGTCAACTCCTATTTTCTGGCAGGACCCTCCACCAGTACAGTTGCCTACCCACCTGCAGTCACCGCTTCTGCCCCATGCTGGGCAAGGGGCAGCCCCATCCTTCACCCCCACTGAGACTACGTTGAGTGGCAGCAGCAGGAGAAGAGGTGCACATGTGATGGCAGCTCCCCAGCAACCACCTCAGAGGAGGCAAAACTAAGAAAATGATCTTGAAATCATTCCATGCTGAGCCACTGGACTAACAGTCATTGGTTTTAAACTGTACAGGTAGAAAACAACAACGAAAAACAACTTTTCTTAATCTAATGTGTCTATCCACATCTAAAGGTTAGTGTAATATACTGGGTAAAGCAAATGAAAAGGCATAAACACTTTTTTCTCCCACAATTCTCATCAGCAGTACAGTAGTATGACTTCTGGTATGTAAAGAGAAATAATTTATTGAAAGGAAAAAGCTAACACTTCCAAACATTGCTTGTTTAGAGGTTAATCCATCATCCGCAGAGCACAAACATTTTTTTCTGCTCATTAAATGCACAAAGAACCTCCTATCTGAAATAATATTCATCATGAGAATTAACAGACAATTTTACTAAATACTACCTTCATATTGAGTTTTATTTCCTACTTTTCCCCTTGGAGCAGCATGCAGGGAAAAAATATCTTAGTGGATTCTAAGGCTTATGTACCATTTATGTATAATTTTACAAAGCAGGATATAAGTAAACTCTTTTGTATAAGACTCCTTTAAATGATTTTACACATTTATTTTTTCAAACTGCACATGTATTATTACAGAGCTCACTTTTTTGTCTAATCCTGTTTCGTATGCAGCATGTGTGAGCAAATACAGAGTCTAATTTGCAGACATTTATTTCCAATATCATTCAGAGGCATTCTTTTCCTCCATCAGCATTTCTGGATGCATTAGAACATCTAATGGAATGGAAAACAAAAGATGATGACTATTAAAACTACAAAAAGCCTATGTGACCTCCTTGAGGGAACTATGTATAAGAGGTTTTGAAAATGAGCTTTACAAAATCATTTTTATGTTGACTTCATACTAATTTTATTAAAAAGTATAAACTTATTAATATGGAGTTGCCAGCATTTTTATAGTAGAACAGTTTAATTCCCAACAAGCACACATACAGAATTTGTGGTTAATTTAATTGTTACTGAGTAACTTTTGACTGAACAGTATTTATTAGAAGTTTTCGTGGACCAGATCCTCAGGCCCAGATCAGACGGGATATTTGCATAAACAGGGCTTTATTTCTACTCTGCGCTGATTATGCCTCAGCTATAGTACTGTGTCCAGTTCTGGGTGCCATGTTTCAGGAAAGATGAAAACAAATTGGATAAAGTCCAGAGAAAAGCAACAAAAATGATTAAAGATCTAAAAACATGACCTATGAGGGAAGATTGAAATAATTGGATTTGTTTCATATGGAGAAGAGGACTGAGGGGGGATATGATAACAGTTCTCAAGTACATAAGATTGTTACAAGAAGCTGGGAGACAAATTGATCTCTTTAACCTCTGAGGATAAGACAAAAACCAATGGGCTTAAATTGCAACAAGCACAGTTTAGATTGAACATCAGGAAAAACTTTCTGTCGGGATTGTTAAGCACTGCCACAAATTGCCTACAGAGATTGTGGAATCTTCAACACTGGAGATTTTTAAGAGCATGTTAGGCAAACACCACTCAGGGATGGTCTCTTACCTTGAGTGTAAGGGACTTGTCTGGAAGACGCTTTCCAGTCCTACAATTCTATGCTCTCCCTAGCCTGGGAACCAATCCTGAGACACAATATAGAGGAAATTCAGGGCTCCTTTAAGTTGTGCCAACTGCCCATAACCCCAAGGGGCTGTTCAAGCAGCAGAGGATTGCTGGAGAATTCCTGTCCCCCACTACCCCAAGCACCACTGTGCTGTCCAGGGCTCCTAGAGTGATTCAAAGGGATGGGGCTCCAGCTACTGGCATGGTAGCGGTGGCCAGGAGCCCCAGGCCCTTTTAAATCACCGGGCCCGGGAGCAGCTGCCCCTTCCCTCCCCCCCCCCTCACCCCCAATCAGCAACCTTGCCAGCATGGTCAGCCATGTACCAGCTTTCTTACCGGTATGCCAGACCGGCTTACTTTCATCTCTGGTGCCTGTACATCATCTCAGTTCTTCTGCTTTGAGGGCCTTCAATGCTCCTAGAGTTTAAATATAGGGACAGGATTTCCTAGGTATGGAAATGCTGTCAGTATTTATAATTCCAAGCCCTATTTTTACCTTCAGAGACAGACTGAATGTTTTCCAAAAGTGCAAGTGCATTAACATAATACACCTTCTGCCAACTAAGATTTGGTTAACACTGTATTCCCTTATCTGTAGCGTTGGGTGAGGCTGTGTTTAACTGAGGTTTTGTATGGCTGAATCTTTCCTTGGGCTGCCACCTTGACATGGTGGAGAAGCTTGCATGTACTTAAGACCCTAAGAGCGATGCCATCGGGGGTGCTGTGTTCCAGTTAGGGTCGCTCATGGCAATAAGATGGACTTTTCAGGCACCAAAGGACCCGTGAAAAATAAAACCTGTGAAAGAGATCATCCTTGACCTTGAGGTATCGCCAATGAGAACTGCTGAACTCTATTTCTTCAATGACTTTTGTACAACGCTCTTTGAATACTTGGTGTCGCTCTCTGATATGACAATCAGCAATTTTATGTTCAAGGTGATCAACAAATTTCTAGCAGTTGCATTAGACTTCCCTGATACAAATATATGCTTCAGGCGATAGATTGTTCTTAGGTCTAATCACTTTAGGCTTCAGAATACTCGTGCCCTTGCCGTTCTGTTACTACAGTCAAAGTCTGGCCAGATCTACGCTTCAAAAGCTTTGCCAGCATAGTTATTTTATACCAACAAAGCACTCCTAGAGTGGACAGAACTTAGTGAAAAAAAGGTATTTTTCTCCTCACCATTTTTTTCTGGTTTAACTGTGTCCACACTAGCAGCTTTTGCTGGCCAATAGCTATATTGGTCACAAGTCACACCTCACCCCCCCCTTGGCTGACTTAGCTGTGCTGGCAGAAATTTCTGTGTTAGCCAAACTCTCCAGCTTAGTAACAATCATTTTGGCAGAAACACTGACTTCAGAGCCTCATCTAGGATATACCTCAGTCTTCCAACTCATTGCTATGCACTGAATATGTTCATCTATTAGCATTCTATACAAATCCTCAAACATTAAATCATACATGGAAAGACAATAGCTGCAAAATAGTGATTAAAAGATTTTTACTTACACAAACTATATTATAAGCATTTTATTCCCACAGGACAATGTGCTCCATATGGGAAAGTAATAAGAATGCCTTTCTTTGTACATCAGAGAAACAGCTCAATATAATTTAAGTATACAGCTATTGACAAAAACAGCTCTTACTGCATCGTTTTCAGCTGCAGGTTCCATTTAATATATGCTAACAACAAACTCAGTTAATTGTAATCAACATGTATCCTACATCAATTCAGCTCAGGTGTATTCTCTGTCCATTCAGCTTTCTAGCTGTTTTGACAAATGTCGTCAAACAAAGAGCTTGAATGAGATAATTAGAAATTATGCTAAATGCTATTTTCTTCAACACTTATACCTCTTTACATCTGTAACAATAACTATGCACTAGATAGACAACTGATCATGTTAAGCCACAAAAAATGTCCTCAAAGAGAAGAACATTTATAATTAAGATTGAAACCTTCAGTTCACTCCATCATGCCTAGACATTACAATACACTGCATGTGTCTAGTTACCCGCTCTCCAGAAATCTAAGTTGCACCACAGTATTCAGTGGGGCTGGAAAGGGGGTTCAGTTTTGGAGGCATATTCTAACCTCAGTCTCTGTGCTGTACTTGAGCTTATATCAATGGAAGTTGTATGCATGCTATTACTGGACTCTCTCTCCATTAAGCTATTTGTCTGCAAAATGACATTCCATAAATATACCCATATGTAGTAACCAGAACTATTATACAGATATGTGACAGTTTGAAGGTCTGATATTATGATTTCATAGTTAAAGTTGTACACTGACAGCAGGTGTACAAACTATATTATTTTGTATGAACAGTAAAATGTATCCTGCCAAGATTCGAAGCTTTTACTCTTTTGAGTACCAAATGAATTTTCTGATTAAATACGTTAACCAGTTTGAGTTAAACTGTCCTTTAAGAAATTTGATTATTATAGTCTTTAAGGTCATTTGGGTCTTCAGGATGCGGCAGGGGTGGAGGTGAGCTGGGGCAGGGCGGTACACAGCACCAATTTTTCCCCATGGGTGCTCCAGCCCCAGAGTACTCACAGAGTCGGCACCTATATTTGTTGTACCTTTATCCTGTCTGAGTCATATCTGTGAACACAACCCCCCCCAGTGACAGACACGGGAAGGGAGGCAAACCTGAGACCGAGACTTCTGGCCATTGTTAATTCTAGCTCCTGTTTCGGTCAACAAGGCAGGGGGTTGGGATGCAAGAGTGAGGGGTGCAAGCTCTGGGAGGGAGTTTGGGTGCAGGAGGGGGATGGGGCAGAGGGTTAGGGTGAAGGAGGAGGTGTGAGGTGTAGGCTCCAGCTGGGAGGCACTTATCCCAGGTAACTCCCCACCAGCAGCGCAGCAGGACTCAGGCAGGCTGACTGTTGTGGGCCCACGCTGCTCATGGAAGTGCTGACTGCTAGCAAGCCTCTGTGGCCCCTGGAGGGGAAAGGGGCACAACGGGTCTCCATATGCTGCCCGCGCCCACAAGTGCCGCTCCCCAGAGCTTCCATTGGCCTGAGCGCTGCTGCATCACTGAACTTTTAGCAGCCTGGAGATTGCAATTGACTGGCATGGGCTCCAGGATTGACCTGTCAGTCGCAATCAATGGGTTGGTGACCATTGACCCAGACCATCCCTGGTGTTTCTCTAAAGCACCTGTTCTTAAAAAGATTCCAGTGATGGGGATTCCACAACTTGTCTTGGAAGCCTACTGAAGTACTTACACGTATTTATAACCAGAACATTTTTTATAATATATAACCTAGATCTTGCTTACTGCAGATTAAGACCATTACTTCTTGTCCCACCTTTAGTGGACATGACGAACAATTGATCACCATCCTCTTTGTAACAACCCTTAACATATTTGAAGATTTATGTAGTCCCACACACCGCTCCTTTCCCCCTCCCGTCTTCTTTTCCAAGACTAAATACGCCCACTTTTGAAGAGAAAAAACACCCTTTTCTCATAAGTCAATTTTGGCAACCTCTTATAATTTTTTTGTTCTCCCTTAGACTCTCCAGTTTGTCCACATCTTTCTTAAAGTGTGGCACCGAGAATAGGACACAGTGCTCCAGCTGTGGCCGCAACAGTGCTGAGTACAGTGGAACAGTTACTTCCCATGTCTTACATACAACACACCTGTTAATGTACTCTGAAATATCAGCTATTTTCAAAACTGTATCACACTGTAGGCTCATATTCAATGTTGTGACTCAGTTTGGACTCATAGGGCCCCGGGGGTCACCCTGGATCCCTGGCAGCCATAGGGGAAGGACGTGCCTGGGAAGCTCCTGTGGAGGGCCCTCAGGGCATAGACCTGGTCACATTTGGTAGAGAATGCAGGCAATGATCTGGGCCTGTTGAAAGGTCCAGAGGAAAGAAATTAAACAATGGGAACCCCACCACCATCCAAGATAGATACGGAGAAGCTCCTAAAGTGGATGTTGGAGAGTTAGCAAGAGCAGGAGGCTCAACAGCAGCAGCGACAGGCACAATGATCGCCCCTAGTTGCTAGAGTCCATAGAATTGCCCCTAGTTGCAGGACAGCACAGCCTAATGGCCAGAGTCCATTGAGTAGAAGACCACCTAGAGGTGTGTCGTCCCCGGCAAAGGGGGCCTGTGCCCACTTGGCTCCACTGGGTCCTGACCCGGGGCCCTAACAGTGACGTAGCACCACGCCACTACTCAGTGAGGGGGGGGTCCTACCGAAACATGCTGAGATTTCCCAGTGGGGAGGCACCACTCCGATACCCTCCCGGGGTCACTTCCTATCAGCCTTGCTGTTGGGTTCTCCCAGGCATCTTCGGATTCTCTGTGGACCTTTGGGCTAGGGGCCTCCTCCGACTCCTTCAGTCGTTGGGGCTCAAGCAGGGTTGGAAGGGTTCAGGTTCCCAGTGCAGTCAGGGCATGCAGCTGGCCCTCTGCAAGAGCTTCCCAGGCACGTCTCTCCCCTACGGCTGCCAACCCAGAATGAGCTGAGGTCCTTCCTTTTATACTCCCAGAGCACTTGCAGCATACCCAGTCCTGCCAGGGTGGGACTTCCACTGTCAGCACTACTGGCCTGACACTGCCGGGGCAATTGCAGGGTAGGCCAGCCCCGTCACTCTGTAATAACTTGTTCCAGTATCTTTCCAGGTATCGAAGTTAGGCTGACTTGTCTCTAATTGCCTGGGTCCTCTTTGTTCCCCTTCTTAAAAATATGTACTGTGCATGCCCTTCTCCAGTCCTCTGGGATATCAAACAGTAAAACTGCAGCACCCTGGTTCTCAGAATATTTAAATAAATAAAATAAAGAACTTTTACAAAATGTATAAGGAATATTTTTTCCTTTCGCAGTGATGCTTTCACATGTGGCTCAGTCCAGGCAGTGTGTACACCTTCAACTCCCATTGACATCTAACATGAATTGGGAGTGCTCAACTTCTTCCAGAAATTGAACTCACAGTAACAAAAACAGCATGGTTTTACAGGTAGAAGCGTACAGAAAAAATTATAAGCACCTTCTAAAAACGCTTCTCCCCCACCCCAGTATATAGTGGTGTATAGTTGGGAATAAGAAAGGTTTGTAGTAATTATATTGGATAATCTGCATAACATTAAGAAACTCTAACTATTTCATGAGCAGTTGAGGATCACACAAGATATGGGCCTAACTGAGTAATGTAGCCATCCCACACTTGTGCCAATAAAACAGTTACATACCACCATCTCTCTCTATGAAGAGAGAGAGATAGCAAGCTACATATTTTTATATAAACAAACATACCTGTTATTCACACGTAATTAGGTCCTTGGGGAACTATATCCATTAAAATGTATCTGAATTTGAAATTATTAACAGATATTTATGACAGTGTACATCATAAAGGTTATGTACTGTGAATGGATCTACTCAATAATGCATTTAGGTCATGAATCTGACAATACAGAATGTATTGCTTTCATTTAATGTGCACTCACATTGCATATGTAAGGAAGCAAAAAATGCAAGATGCTCCCTTCTTTAGAAATATAATATTAAAAAAATAGCAAGAAAAAAATTACACCAACAATTTGCTATAGATGGAGTTTAGCTACGTAGCAGGAGGAGTCAATTGTTTTTTGTCAGGATCCAAATTTCTTGGTCAAGGTATAGTCAAGGTGCAGTCTTCAGAGAGAAAAATAATAAATAAATAATAATAATAATGAGTAAACAAATTGATTTTGTGGTCCATTCAACAGCATCTGTCAGTCTGGATTTGGCCTGCGGTCCCCCTACTAACTACTCCCACTTTATAGGATAAGATGCAGTGTTACATAAAAGTTTACTGTCCTTCGGCATAACAAAATTAATTCAGTTTGCTTCTAAAGAATTTTCATAAAATAAATGACAAAGTAGTAATTTTTACATGTCACTTTCTAAGAATTATAGACAAATTAAGTCCCGCAAGAATCCAAGCTGTGTAACAGCTGCTCTCCTCTGGACCTAAGCGATACAGAAGAGGGTGGAATCGAGGTCAATAGTATTACTATGTCAGGATATGAAATTCAGATAGCATTTCATTAAATAAGTGATTCTTTGTCCCTAAAGAATTTGAAATAAGATGGATTCATTACCAAAACCTTGTCTCTTAGATAGTGGGCTAGTGCAGTTTATCTGCATCTCAGGCTAGGATGCTTGCTACAAAAACAAATCACAATGGAAATGTCTTCTTCATATTGCAGATCCTCACCCTTTCGAACCTCTAACAAGCCTCCTCCCTTATAGCCTTGTGGGGAATTGGTCTTTCCTTGTCTAAGGAATGACTTATATATTTATCTGCCTGGGAACAATTTAAAAATTAAGTTAAAATTCTGCCCAACCAGGAGAAAATTCAGGCCATTTACAAGACAGGTCAGGTGGCTTTCAGGATGCTAACTAAGCACCTTGAGCCAGTCTACCCTGATAATGGCATTGCTTCTACAGTACAGGAACTCCTCGTTTAAAGTTGTCCCGGTTAACATTGTTTCATTCTTATGTTGCTACTCTCTTACATTGCTGCTCAATTAGGGAACATGCTCGTTTAAAGTTGAGCAATGCTCCACTCATACGTTGTTTGGCTGTCTGCTTTCTCCACAGCAGGCAGCCTCCTTACACTCCCCGCCTCCACAGTGTCCCCCTACCCCCACATTCCCACCAGACCTCTGGATCATAACCTTTTCCCTCCTCCCCCCTACCTCTTTCCTGAGGCAATCAGCTAGCTTGCAGAAGAGACAGGACTCAGCAGGCAGGCTCCCCCCCTTCCCCTGCCTCCTAGGAGACAGGAAGGAGGGGGTACAAGGGAGGACTCCACATGCAGCTCCCCCTCCCTCCCCTGCCTCCTCCTCAGAGCAATCACCTGGCTTGCCTGGTTCAGAAGGGAGGGGAGAGAGGAGTGAGGAAGCAATGTGGGAAGTAAAGGGGGCGGAGGGGGGGGAAGAGGTGGGGCAAGGATGGAGGCTTGGGTGAAGGGGTGGAGTGAGCAGGCTGAGGGTTGCCACCCCATGCTTGCAGAGTAGGGGAAGCTGCCGCTGCACAGCGTGCTTCTTCCTCCTAGCCCACAGCACCTTCAGCCTCCTTGCCTGCTTCATTGTCTCCAGGGCCAGTGGGCTGTGCCTGTGTGAGGTAAGGCGGGGGAACCTCCCAACTATAGTACTCTACTGCATGTACAGCATGTTTGTAAACACACAACACATGCACACTACTCTCCCACCCCCAGCAATTCACTGCTGCTTTATGGCCCAATGGTCCTGCTCAGGAATAGGGCTCTACATCAAGTGCTTGCTTCATACTCAGCAATGATAGTAATATTAAATTGCTTGTTTGAAACGTATTCCTGTATTAAATTGCTTGTTTAAAATGTATATAATGCCTTTTGTCCGGCAAAAAAAATTTCCCTGGAACCTAACCCCACCCCATTTACATTAATTCTTATGGGAAAATTGGATTCACTTAACATCGTTTCACTTAAAGTCACATTTTTCAGGAACATAACTACAACGTTAAGTGAGGAGTTCCTGTACTTGAACTAAAACAAGACCCTCAGAGAAAACTCACAGGGCAGATATTTAAGACATGGAATAAGGGAAATTAATTAAATAGCTTTGATAACTAATCTAAGGTTAGCTCTATTCTGTGCAGTTTGGCTCCATAGCCTCAAGAGTAGCATACATTCCCTAATTTGACAGGTTTGCCAATATAACTGCAATAGTGATCTTAGATACCTTGTAGTCTAGGCAAAAGCAAATCAGAACAGGGAGCGTAAGTCAGATGGTGTAAGTTTGGAGGTGAGATGTTACATAAATAGATTTACACCAAATGTAGATAGACCATATATATAGATGAAAGCATTCTGGAAAGAATTCATCAGAGACAGCTACAAAGAAATCTGAGCTGAACTGTTTAATTAAAATCTGATTTTGTCCCTTATCCTTGGGATGAAGAAAGACAACAATATTACTGCAATGGTAATAATAAAAAATAATCAGAGGCAGGTCAAGCACCTGAGTTGTATTAAACAAAAGCCAACACCCCATATCTAAGGCCAGTTAGGAAAAATCCTAAATAGAGTAAAAAAGGCCTGATACCAGATATGTTGCTGATGAAGACACCGGGAGGGGGGAGGCGCAGGGGGGGGGGGAATATCAAGTTACATATGTTCAAATGACAAATCAGATACTGACTGTACTGAATTAAAATTATAAAAATATCTTGCCCAAGACATTCAGAACATGGGTGTTGAAACATTTTGTTCCTTGCAAGACCTTGTTTAGGAATATTGATGAAGCTTTTGTCAAGTAGACATAGATGAGATTATTAGGATGAACAACTGATTTATGTCCATGCAATGATTGCTGGATAATTAGTCCAAATCTGCAACCACATTAAAAAGAACAACCTTCAATATATCAATATAAAAAAAAACTTGGAGTAAGAATTAAATATGAGAGATATATTTCCTCTGTGGCTTCTATTCACTACCATTTGTCTTAATTACACCTGACATCCCATGGATAGCAGAGAATAGACCTTTCTTTCTTAGAAACTTCTCACGTAATTGGTATTAC
Organism: Sternotherus odoratus; assembly: GCA_032164245.1. Classification (NCBI taxonomy): domain Eukaryota; kingdom Metazoa; phylum Chordata; order Testudines; family Kinosternidae; genus Sternotherus; species Sternotherus odoratus. The sequence continues at coordinate 20,576,296 of JAVMKO010000014.1, read as the reverse complement.
CACAAAGAATAAGAAAGATAGATAATTGTGCAGAAGGCACCAGAACTGGAAAATTGATAGCTGAGGGGAATATTTAGAGTTAAGGTTGTGTGACTTTAAGTTTGCCATAATGCCAACTGCAAAGGGTTCAGTATTCTTTAACAGTAACTCCTCTTGAGCTTGACAAACTCACCCTACTTAACACATTGCTATCATAATATTAATCTCTAAAGAATGTCATATAAGCTATCAAATGAAAACATATATTACTGCTAATAAGCATTGTGTGATATATATATATATGGTTGGTGTGTAATGAGTTATCTGCCCCACTGCAAGCTAGACAGAGTTGACAAACAGTCTTTTCCTTAGACAGGAGACCTCTCTCTGCCACATGTGAATTAAGCCAACACAGGAAAAACAGGTTGAGAGGAGATGTGAAACCAAAAGAGGGAGCACACCAGTGAACAAGGAATGGGGGAGAAGAGTTATCTGGGGGTACACATCAGATGGGGCACTTGAAAGATTTATTGAGATAGGAGGAAGGGAAGAGTACCCCTTTCTTATCCTTCACTGAGAAAGAAAAAAGGACTGTGCTTTTTGCATTCATGAATGATGGTTTCTGGAAATGAAGGGTTAGTGATGCTGGGAGGTTGCTTTAGGTGAGAAACTGTTTTGGACAAGGATTTTAGCCTGCTAACATTAAGTTTAGATCTAAGAATCATGTTATCCCTTTTGCAAAAGTGACAAAGAGTCCTGTTAGTCTGTCTGTTAGTCTATAAGGTGCCACAGGAATCTTTGTCACTTTTGAAGGTCCAGACTAAGAGGCTCTGGGTTCAGGAAGCAGAGCTACAGCAAGCATCAGGCAAGACTGTTTCACGCTAAGGGCAGGTGGTGGTACCATTTCTCAAAACCATGAGTACGCCTGGGAAGTGTCACAACTGCATTTTCACAAAAAGCTACACTCACTCTCAGATAACCACCAGAACATTAACAGCAGAGACAACAAAATCCAAAACTCATAGATATAGGGAGACATGGCATACCATTACAATGAATAGTCATCGGGAACTGCAAGTAAGGTGGTTATAACCATATATTAGAAATTGGGTTCCCTGAAGAGCAACTTTAATAAACATACTTTAAGATTCAGAGATGTAGCCGTGTTAGTCTGGAATTGCAGAAGTGACAAAGAGTCCTGTGGCACCTTAAAGACTAACTAAAGTATTGAAGCATAAGCTTTTGTGGGCTAATACCCACTTCGTTGGATGCATGCTTATGCTTCAATACTTTAGTTAGTCTTTAAGGTGCCACTGGACTCCTTGTCACGCATACTTTACGATGTACTCGATAATCATAATTTCTATACACACATCCAAAAACTGTGTTACTTTCTGTCAAGGTGCACACAGGGAAAACCACTTTAAAATACAAAGTAGTAATGTGTTCTGGTTCTCTTAAAAAGTTCAAATGGAGAAACACTATGTAATTTTAATTAAGAATTCACACATTTTCTTAAGTAGTAAGAAATAATTTTAAAAACAAGGTGTGTGTGCATAAATGCATGACTGAGTCATACAACAAAACAGAAATGATTTATAGCACCATTTCTCTAATTTCCATGGGCTAGCAGTTACAGATGTCTAAAGTCATCATCAGTGGGCCTTATAATACTGGTATTTACCCACAGAAAACAACTGCAAATAACCTTCCAGGCCAGATATTAATGAACTAGAATTGGACAACTGGTACATAAATATTTTCCATAGCACTTCTTTAGCTGACTTCTTTCACTTAAAGATACCCAGCAGAATACAAAATCTTCCTGAATATATTTAAATCTAAGAATACCATACTGTCTTAACTCTACAAGGGTAATTAAGGATATGGTAGTTATCAGAGTGCAGTTATGTGATTTGTTGTCGAAAAGCAACATTCATTCTGGTACGTGCCTGCAACATTAACTTCACCATAATGCAATTGTGTTAGAATACATGGTAAGAGTTATTACTGCCTGTGATATGACAGCAGACCTGCATACACTAGTGTAACTTGCCTAGACTCGTCAAAACTGTATTATTAACACTTAGCACTTATATAACGCTATAATTATATTTTAAAAAAAATACTGATTGATGCAAGAGGTTCATTAACTGAGTTAAAAATTAATTCTTGGAAATAGGACCTGCTTTAAACTCTTTCCCACTAACCTGTGGCCCCGCCCTGGTACATCATGCTAACTCCAGGGAAAGCATTATATCCCCAAAGAATGTCACGTAGCCCGCAGATGATTGATGCTACTCCCAGAAGAGTATCTATTGAGAGTTATTTGTTGACATTCCCAGAAGAATAAGAGGGATGTGCCTTTAGTTCAAAGACAGGATGAAAAGGCAAAATACTTGATAGTCTACTCTTTACTAGCCTGTGGAATCTCTTCCATTCTGGAGCTGTTCCACAGTGCTCTGGAGCAGATTCTCTGCATTTTAAATTACATTTAAGAAAGAAAAGAACATCATTCTGAAGAGGCCTTCTAACTCTTTCCATGTATTTTTCAGTAGGTTAATTCACATAAAAAGAATGGTGAGGCAAATAGTCATTAATATTGAAACATCACCACAGCACCTGTTGTGCAATAGCATAAGCCAAGAAAGCAAAACTAGCAAACAAAAGATTTTAATTTTTTTCTGGGATGTGCTAAATCCATTAGGTTCTCTTCCTAAAATAATAATTTTCTATTTATTTTTGAACATCTGCACAAATTTCTCCCAAATGTCTGCAACAATTCTCAGTAAATTAACATCGTCTTATGAAACATTTCATTAAAACACTGCTAAATATGACAATGAGCTTCAAAAATATTTTGTTCAGCTCTTTTTTTTAAAGTAAGATTCCCACTGGAAGACTAATGAGACGCTTTCCAGACATGAGTAAGAGAATACTGATGTGCCATTTCAACTTCATAGTTTTCTACAGTAGATGTCTATGGTCTTATTTACTATAGACTTCATAGTCACTGTAGTCTCCTTACTTATTTATTGCAATGATATAGTCATAGCTGTTAATTTTAGGGCTTGAAGTAAATTAGCTATTCTTTAAGACTACAGAGAGTCTGCCTGCATTAGTTTTGCACTGAGTGATGGAGTATTTATGAAAGCAGGGCTATCTTTATAGCAAGTTTTGAGTTTCCATGTTTCATGTAAAATAATAAGACAGGCTGAGAGGCACTTGTTTTTTTCTCTGTGGAGAAAGTGCGCGTGACTGTCCTTTCCACTAGGAACCTCTTTTTTTTTCTTTTTGTCACTATTTTTTTAAATAGGATCCACTCTGTTAAGCTGACACGTTTTTTCCAGTGAACTGATGGGCAATCTTTTGTTTGCTCAAGCTGTTTTGTTTGTAAGAGAGAAAATACCTACTTTGCATCATATTCTGCTGTGTGTGTGACTAATGAGAACATAACATTTGAGCTGTACATTTGCATTCTTAGAAGACTCAATTAGTACCATTTTAATAATATTCTTATTTGCATAATTTGCTTGTTTTTGAACGATAACATACTCAAGCAAGTTAAATTATAGACTTCTATATGCTATTAAAACCATTAGGGAGGTAGAGATAGGCTACTCCTGGTACAAATGACACCATATTATAGTCACCTTTAACAGAGTTTGAATGTTGTTTTTTCCCTTTTGTTTGATTATGGCCCTGGATGATCTTGACATATGTCCTCTCAGTTTGCTATCTTTCTCTGCATTGCAGATTGTGATATCTAAATTACTCAGTAATATTTGCTACAGTAATGAATGTGTTATATATGGTACTAGCAAAAATACCTGGCGTTGCTCGGGGTATTTGTAATTGGGTCCGTTGGAGGGGGGAGGGGTCAGAGAGCTGAGCGAGTGCGGGGGCCGTTGGAGGGGGGTATTATTACATCATAACTATGTCACAGAGAACAGCAGGTTAACCTGCTGCCCAGCTGATGTTAATGGGCTTTAAAGAATTTCACCCCTAGGTGTAAGAGGTGAGATTTGAAAAATTTTCGATTCTTACCCTGATTAGGACCCTAAAGCCTATAACTGTACCAAATTTCAAGTCTCTAGCTGAAACGGTGTGGAAGGAGTAAGGGAACATACATACACGCACACACCATTTGACTTTTATATATATAGATAGATGAACTGAGATTAAAAGAACCATTTAGCTATTCACACAACTGGACAAGGTACTGTATTGTACTGGATTTTGGCCCAGATGAACTTGTTGTAGGCATGTCATAAAAAAAAAATTAACAGAATAATCCAAGCGTCAAGTTGTATGAAATTCTGTGATGATTAATTGTCAGCCAAATGACTCATTAAAGCTTCAATTCTGAAAAGCGCTAAAACCCATGTTTAACTTAAAAAAGATAAACAGTCCTGTTTATTTCAATAAATACTCAAGTACTTAACTATAAACATATGCTTAAGTGCTCTGCTGGACATGGGCCTGAAAAGTTATTAATTTGGCGTGGTGGTGGGGAGGGGAAGAGCAGGCAGTTATCTGTGAGAATATGGCAGCTCAGAAAACATCCATTATAGTTCACAATTAGCGCAAACACCACAAGTTTAAAAGTTAAAACAGCAGTAGATTCTAAAACAAGTTATAAATGTGTGTAAGGTTCATTCATAATCAGTTGAGCCTGAATTCAAGGTTTTCTCTGTTTTGTGACAAACTGGGTAACCCTATTTGAACCTTTGGCATTTTCAAAGCCAACCAGGCAGCCTCTTTCTTTAATCTCAACAACTGCCTGATCTCCAAAACAAGACTTTCCTTCTTTTGTATTTTTCACTTTTCTGTCCATTTTCACTAAATTCTAAGATTCTTATACTGAATAGTAACTTGGTGAAAATCTGGAGGTGGATGGGGGATGATAGGACAGAGGCCCAGGGCATGAAAAAAGTGTGCTATTCACACAACTGGACAAGATACTGTATTGCTGTTGCTGTACTTTAGGAAAGGACAAAGCCTGAAAAGGTCCGCTTCAGAATAGTGGAAAGTGATTAAAACTAATGTCTCTTTCGTTTCCAAAGACAAAGGCATCCGGCTGTTTGGGTCACGTAAGGGAGACATAACCTGTCCTATGTCCTGAAATGTGGCTGATTACTGACAGTAGGAGAGGGACCCCTCTACATTATTTTGGGTGTGGAAGGAGGAGGCACTGCCTCCTGATAGAGCTAAAATGGGATTAAGACATTCAGCTATGGATATGGTTCCATAGGAATCACATAGCATCCTTTAAGTAGTCTCAGTTACACCTGCAAACCTACGTGATATCTATCTACCACAAAATGATACAAGAACAACAAAACTCTAGGACATTCACCAATGCAGAATTAGGTACTTCCAGAACAGTGAGTTCAGCTGAAAATAAACTTCTGAAAAGCAGAAAATAGAGAGCTAAAGTACGTCACCCCCTCTAATACCCCAACACACCAATAGCACATGTACTAGCACGCTACCCTTACAGATGCTACCGAACACATACACACTGTAGCACAAAGCCTGATACCTACATTTAAAATTTAGCTTGACCTAGCTACCTTGCTAAGGTGTGCAAAAATTTCAGAAAAATTCACAGCCTTGGGCAACTTATTTAAACAGCTTAACTCCCCATCGTAGATGCACCCCAGAGCCCGCATCCCCAGTCAGAGCCCTCACCCTCTGCCCCAGACCTCAGCCCCTTCCCACACTCCAAACCCCTCAGCCCGACCCTCCACCACACATCACCTTCATAATGGTACATATAGCAAAATTCATTCCGCACATGGATGTAAAAAATTAGAGGGAACACTGCAGCGATGGAAAAACCCTTCTATTGCTGTGGGAAGCATATGCTATGGTTTTAACTGCAGCACCATAGCTGTAGTACAGATATTGCTATAATAAATAGAAAGGATTGTAGCTAACTTGGAATTAGGTCAAGTGACAGGAATTGATCAATACTCACTACACAGAACTCACTATATGGATTTTACATGTCTGAGGATGGTTTGTGGCACCCTTTTATCCTTGCCCTTAGAATTCCTTCTGAGACATTGCTTTCATTTACCCTTCACTAAGCCCTGCAGACCACTATCATGTATACAATCTCTACAGCAAAGAGCCACCATTGTGTGCCTCTACTGAAAAAGTTTACAGAAATCAGCACTGAAATAAGGGAATATTTGACTTTATATGGTACAGGTGTCTCATCATTCTCAGTAACATCTCTGCCAACACTCTCCAACTAATCTATCATTTAATACAGCTACACTTAACATAGTGAATAACAGCAGAAGTGTATAAGGATAAATGTTGCAATTCAAATCTGTGAAACACAAGCCAAATTAAGAGACGGGGAGACACAAGAGACCACCCCCAAAGCATTCTTTATGTCTGCTTCCTGAACTGTACCCAGTAACTGGTGCTAAAAGGTGGGTCCTGTCATTTTCTACAGAAATAAAAGCAATATAATATCTGTTCTACCCCTCCACCTCCATCAATTCAGCCCCCACATCTGCCCCTCCCAATTTTAGCCCACCTTGGTTCTTCATCCTATCTCACCTTTGCTCCTTCTGCAGTTCCTGGGGCTCTCCACCCTCCACTCATGGGTCAGGGAGAGGGGGTGCTGGGCAGGGCTGTTCTTAGGATTTATGGGGCCCTACACAGTATTAACAACTGGTGTACCTATGTCTGACTTGGGGTACAGCCACCCCCCTGCCTGCAAATCCCCACCCCCTTTGCTGACACACATTGAGCTTCATACACAGTAGATGCTGTGGCAGCCCAGATGGGGAAGAAACAAGGCAGAAAAGGATACCAAGCCACCCAGCCTGCCTCACTGAGGTGGAGTCTCACAGTTCCCCGCAGAGACCCCCATACCCTCTCCCTCACGAAGAATGCACTGCACCAGCACATTCGGCTCTGTGAATACAGCCCCTGCCTAAGGAGACCACAGTGCATGCTGGGTGTACGAGAGCCGACCCGCTCTTACCTGCTGTCGCAGGGGTACCCCAAATTTTCAGGGCCCCCACGCAGCTGCATATGCTTCATATTCCTAAAATGGCCCTAGTGCTGGGATGAAGAGAAGGGGAGAGACACAAGTGCCCTCCCCTTGTCACAGGAGTATAGAGCAAAGCAGCCCCAAGCCACTGAAACTCTTTCTACTACACATTACAGCCTTCTGTACAAATGGTGTCCCTTTTCCCAAGGGGCGGTGGTAAAGAATATTCTCTGTAAGGAAAACTCTAGTCCTGTAGCTTTGACTAGGGCCACAAAACAGGGAGAGGAAGGTGGAGGTAAAGCTCTTTGCACTCTTCCCCTCTCTTGCTTAGCCACACAGTAGCCAGTAGAAATCAGTTCCCCTTTCTTCTGCTCTGGCACCAGCCCTGATTGGTTGCTTTCCCCTTGGCTGCCAATCAGAGGAGGTTTCCCCAGGACAGAGAGGAAATGTGCACCTCCTCAGCTTAGGTGGAATTGTGGACATTTCATTTGCGGGGTCTGTGACCACCTTTGATCAGGCGCACAGGCACAATGTAGCTATCTCAAGGGGGTAGAAATAAGATTGCATTGCCAGGGAGGGGGACATGTCCACTAACATATGTTCTGCTTTTCAGAGATTTAGGCTTGTATCACCTTAACTCTTCATTTCCTAGTTTTGAATTTGAGTTCAGCTGGATTCTGTATACTCAAAGGGCAAGTAGCACCACGGGGGAAACATAAACGGTGTTAATTAAGATTTTTGTTTGTCAATGAACAACATACCAATAAACACCTGCTGTTAACAGCAGGCAGCTGCCCTCCATTCTGTTCTCCAGAACCCAGCTTTCCAAAATGGAGGATATTGTTTTGTCTTTACAGCCTGTGCACCACAACTTTACATAACAATGGCTACTTACCACACACAGATCTTGGTAACTTTCCTTCCTGTGGGGATGTTTGTCTCTCAGATGCTTCTTATTGGTAGAAGGACGTTATTTTATTACCTTTAAAATGTTCCATTACTTTTCTATGAGGGAGATATCCTTCCCATTGCTCTGTTGCTTCTAGATGGAAGGAGAAGAGAACTGGAACCCAGAACCTTCTATGCTCCCTGACTGTAGAAGCTAGATTTTCCAGTTTGCTGGGGGGTGGCACACCTTCTTCGTGGCGCTGCTGCTACTAGAAGAAAGCAATGAGTGGCGAGTTTGCAAAGAAATTAATGAGCTGAGGATTGTGTAAATTGTGCATGTGTAAAAATGGCACCCAGTTGTATGTTTAATTTGCTGGTGTAATTATCATGTGTGTATGCGAAACAAGTAATTGCATGTGGAAAGGACAAATGAAGGCATTTGACTGCGCACACAACTTCAGACACTCGGGACTTGAGGCCCGAGGTAGCAGAAAGATGAATTTGAGCCCCCGGAACCCATTTTGGAAACCTGCTAAACGTCACTCATCTCACCTCCGGCCCGCGCCTCCGCCGGGAGGGCTCCACCGTTGTGCTACACTGCGGGCGGGACGGAGCTGTGCTTGAGCCTGCTGGCCGCTTGAGGCGCTATGGCTCCTGCGGCGCAGGCAGCCGGACGCCCGCCGCCTTCACCAGTGCTGCTGTGGGCAGGGGATGGTGGCGGTGGCGGTAGCAGCCACCTCAGATTGGGGGCGTAGCGGTGCCAGGCTTCTCCACCTACCCACGCAGCCCCAGCTCCCCTCAAGCCCGCCGACATGGGGCAGTCGTTCCCTTAACCGCACTACCCCCCACGCACTTCCAGTGCCCCTCAGCTGCCACCTACCCACGCAACCAACCGTCATTGACTGCCGGCGTCCACTTCAACTGCCCCGGGCAGGCACGCGCTCGCCTCAGGCAGCCTGCCCACCGCTCACCATGCTTCGTGCGGTTCCATGGTTGGGGCAGAGCATGTTGACAGTAAGGTGAATGAGTGTAAGTGCCAGTTTATAAATTAGCTCAAGTCACGTGCCTGAAATGCTCTTCGAGCTGCCTCAGCCTGGCAGCCAGAGTTGGGTCCTGCACAAGAAGTGGTTCTCAAACGTTTGTACTGGTGACCCCATTCACATAGCCTTTGACTGCGACCCCCCCCCCTTATAAATTAAAAACAGTTTTAATATATTGAACGGTATTATAAATGCTGACCATAAAGCAGGGTTTGTGGTGGAGGCTGACAGCTTGCGACCCCCCATGTAATAACCTCATAACCCCCTGAGGGGTCCAGACCCCCAGTTTGAGAACCCCTATAAAGGGAAAAGTATTCCTGCTGAGTAGTCACAGACCAACTAAACGATTTAAAAAGAAACAAGCCAAGCATCTCACCTGCTTAGGAAATTCTGTTGTCAGAGTCATGCTGTGAGCTAAATGTTTCTGATAAGAAACCTGTCTGCAATCAAGCCACAGTTCTATACTGACAAAGTCACAGATGGAAGCAAAAGTATGGCACTACTTTTTTTTTTATTTTCAACGTTATTAGTACATTAGTTAAGATTAAAACAGTGAATGTTTTTCTGACTGTTGTGCAGATGAGACTGAGGCACCTCAGGATGCTCTAGATACACTAACCACTGCCTGGGCTTGTTTTAAGCCATGAGGACATATTTTCAGCCACATAAGTATATATATGAAATTACAACCTATAACATTACTATAACAACAGTGCTCAGTGCATCATGAGCCTTCCGAAGACACCCAACATGGCAAACTTTGCATTGGATACCACACCGTCATATTATAAGGATGAACATGGGGGTGCAGGGTGTTCCTCCGGGGTACAGAGAGTTCTATTGTTGTGTTAGAAGGATTCTGCTTTTTTATTTTTGGGGAATACATCAGTGCTCCAAAAAAAAATTTGAACAATATTGGGGTTAACTATTTTTTTTTGTTTTTGAATGTGAATCAAACAGTAGGAAAATTCAGCAAAAAACAATGCTGGGCTCAAATTGGCAGAGGAACTATGATAGACAACCTAATTGTAGAAGAGCTCTGTGATGCTCACCTGTTTGATTTGCCAGACAAATAATATCTTGTAGTTATAGCCCACAAAGGTTAACTTAAGCCCTACTACTGCAAACAGTTACGCATGTCCTTAACTTTGAGTAAAGGTCAGAGTTTACAGAATGGAGGCCTTAGTTAATAGTTTTTGGTTTGTAAGTTTTGACAGTACAACAGGCCTGTGACTGCGGGCCTGGTGATTTAGTAATACAGGCATGTCGCGTTTTACACGAGGGTTCGGTTCCATGGTGTCTGCGTAAAGCGGAAACCACGTATCGCCAAACCCCACTAACTTCAACGGTGGGTGAAATCACCCACTCTAAAGACAGTTTTTATATTTTTAGTTTTCTCTTACTCTTTTTTTTTTTGGTCGACCGTGTAAAGCAGAAATCGTGCAAGTTAAATGCACGTAAAACGCGACATGCCTGCATGTTGAAATATAGGTGCTGCTTAACAACATCATCCCTGAAGAAAGGGAGAGGAAAACCACAAAACCCTAAAAACCCTTCATTTTTAGTAAGATTGTTTTCCATTTGAGGAGAATTCATCATAAGTCATTCAAAAAATGGTGTCCCCCAAATATGAAATAAATAGCCTCTATCCACAGTCTGTAGCTATTACTACTTCAGAAAATGCTATTATCTTGTATTTAGGTAGGTAAAGATAAGTGTTAGCTATACATAAACATTTAAAATAACTCACAACTTTTGAATTCCTTTTAGAATCAAGACAAAGCCCTCTAGTTTAAAGTATTTGATATATTTAAGGACAACTTATCAGGGATTGTTTATGTGCCATTTTCCTCTTACACACAGTCAAGCTAGCAAGTTTTATCAGAAATGAAGGATAGCCTTGATTAATTTAAAAGCATATTATATTAGATATCATTTCTATTTGTAAATACAATGGAACATTAAAGCATTTTTATTTAATATTAATATTATGATAGTGTCTAGAGGTCCCCATCATGATTGGGTACAGTAGGACTAGGTACTGTAAAATACAATTGAGGATGTGATAATTAGAACTATCAAATTTGTTGATTTCCTCAACCAGTATAGGGAAAGATTCTGGTACCCTTACTCATCTGAGTAGCACTTACTCCATGAGTTGTGATATTTGATTCAATAGCAATAATTGTAGCACATGGTACTACTCAATCTGAGAAAGGATATCAGAATCTGGCTTGTGGACATTGATTTAAATCAGTTTACACATAAGCAAATCAGTTTTGTTAATCACTGATAAAATGCAAACCTTCCAAAGTAAATAAATAGTTTTCCTGCTGCAGAGTTAATCTTTTCATTGTCCCTCATGCAAATTGCTAAATTTTCTCTCTGCCTCTTCTACACCTGCTTTTAGCTTTTACTCACAGCTTTACTCATCCTTACCTAGTTTGCTCTTCTTGTCTCTCCTTATTTTCTACTGCACTTGTAATTTTGTGTGACATCCTGGATTTTAAACAGACAGTGAAGCCTTTTCTTGATAATTCTTGAATGAACAATGTTACACAGAAAATAACTGTATGTTTTCCAAAGTGTGAGTTGTACATTTTTGTGAGTGCTCTCGGGAATGGAAAGTTCCACTGGCCTTCCAAGGTGGAAAGGGCCAAAATAGATGGGATGATAATGAAAAGTAATTATTCTGAATCATCTTAACTCTGAGTTTCCAGTCCATGTTTAGGAACCTTCATTACTTTTTCCCCAGGGAGATACAAATCATCTTGCAATAGAGTATGCTTGCTGTGCTTTAGATTACTATAGAGGAAGTCTTCAATTGGAGATACAGGTTTTAATTTCAAGATCTTCTCAGACATAGCCTGTGATGCATGTCTCAGTTTAAGATAATGAAACCTATGTATTCCAGTCAAATTAAATGTAAATAATTAGTCAAAGCTGAGAGAGTTATTTCAGGCCATATATTTCGTAAATACTCCTGTAAAATATTTGTGACCAATTTGTCCTTTGTCCAGCTTGTCCTCGTCCATCCCTCCACGAACGCAAGTCAACACGACACCATTTTGTTGTGAGCACATTCTTTCCATTTCTGGCCAAAGAGTTTTGTCATGGGATCGCCCCGGTGCATTTTCAGTCTGCCCAACCATCGCTTGTGGTCTCTGGGGATCCAGTCAATGATGCGGGTTGTCCACTTAGTGTCTTTGCCTGTCAACCATGCAACCCCACCCATCTTCACTTTGTGTCATACATTGCCTGCACTACATCAGTCCCTTCTGTACACTTTCTGATCTCATTTGATATATAATCACGGAGCGATATTTTACACATTCACCTTTCCATTGCTGTCTGGTTGACAGCAAATTTTTCTTCCTCTGCTTTTGTCGTTGACCAGTTTTCTGCTACGTATATCATTGCTGGCAGAAGAGTGGAGTTAAACAGTTCTTTCCTTTTCTTCTTGGGCAGTTCATCATCTGTCGGAGAGGTCTTTATTTTGTTGAAACTTGCCCACCCTGCCTTTTTCCTCCTACTGCGTTCCCCTTCAAATGAGTTGTCTCTGCTCAGCTGCTGACCCAGGTAAATATATTTGTCAACCTCTTCAATTTTTTTCCCATTTACAGTGATGATTCTTCTGCACAATGCTCATTCCTCGTCCACTTTGTCTTCAACATACAATTGTTAATAATTAAAGGCAAGAAATAAGTTACTACTATTTAAGAGTGATGGCAAATGAGCCCAGGGAGAAATCCTTATTTTTCATCTTAATAAGCTTTTGAAATGATTTACTGAAGGGACTATAAAGTTGGAGATCCTTTAACAAAAGGAGAGCTTTTATACCTAGTGGTCAGCTGACAGTGCATGAGCCTTCTGCAAGTCAACTAAAGAATGAGTTTCTTTTGCTTACATCTAAGCAATTTATTTTTCCACTTGAACTACCTTAATAGAGTAACTGATTTAGCCTTAGGAATTTTTTTTTATTACAAATGGAACTCAGTATGACTTGGAAAAAATGTAATGACATTCATTTCCATAATATGAATTCAACCATAAACAAGTCACAGGAGTTACTAAAACCCTATAGGATTTGGTTTAATATGGATATTTGAGTAGCTCCCCCTACTGGAAGCATTGCAGTCTTAGTAGCTAATATTTTATTAAAAATAAAACTGAGCTGTTGGCATAGTACAAGCTGTTTAAATAACCACATTAATAATAATAGTGGTGTCAGGTACAAGATAAGGAAACAATACTGCAGCATACAAAAATTTACCTTTGAAGTATCATATATATTTGTAGCCAAGCAAATCAATAGACAGATGGAACAATGGGAAAAATACCATTCATATTTATCTGACACACTCCTGAACTTTTCACCCTTATCTGTTGAAGTATAACATCATTTGTGGAAGTCAGAAACTGACTTTTTTTAATGCTCCTAGCACATAGGGTTCTTGGTCCATGACCAGGACTACTACAATAAAAATAATAATGTTGCAAGAGTTATAGTGATGCAAGTGACTTTATATATCGTTGGCAGATATATGGTTTCATTTCCACTCCTCTCAGGTGGACAGGAAGAGGCCCATGCTTGAACAGGTACCATAAAGTTTTGGTCCTGTGGCATCTTCTGTACTTAGAACAAATGTAGTATTCCAAGCAAACAAACTTCCTAAACTTTTGTGGCTTGCATATAATTTTTTCTTTTATAAACAATCAGTTCAGTGCATTTAAAAATACATTATTGCCTTTTCCTGGGGATTTATAAAATGTATCAGTTTAAAGATGATAAACTGACCTTATTTAGATTAAAGCTGTATGCCTTTTGAAATTCTCATTTTTATTTTTATTTTTTTAGACTACCTCTACTTATCATGACAAATGCAATTTTCAACTTCAGTGGATCCAAACAGACAATTACATTAAAGCAAATAGAATTGCGTGAAACCAAGGATGAAAACGTATTTTACTTCTTTAATGTGAAAACAGAAAAACAAATCAAGTGTCCTTGTCCTCAAAAATATTATATATTCCCTCCCCCACACACAACTAACATGGGACTGATCAGCAGTGTCAGTCTTCAGCAGCCTGCATGCTTAGTAGTCCATCTCCTAGTCATTTAAAAACTTCATATTCTCATTGAAGTTGTTAAGGTCAGTGAGTATCACCAGGCCCCTAGGGTAGCTTGCACTCCATAATAACTAGCTTACTGATTAGAACTGCAATACTTTTTTTTTAACCACTCACTATGCGTAGGTTAATAATGTCTTGAAAGGTCACAGGATTGCTGATATTTACATCTTCAGTTTGCGACCGAAGGGACATTTGACAAAGACTAGGGGGAAAAAAGGTTAATATTCCACGCATAGATTCAGCTTTATGTTTACATTTTTGAAAGCATCCAAGCCAACAGTGCTACTGAAATTAAAGGTTATGTTCAGAATAGCTCATTTCATTGAGCTTTGTTTTCAGATGAGGAGTGAGAGGAAAGTCATACACCATAAAGGAGCAGTGTCTTCGGGCTGGTCCCCACTACAGCTTAACGTCGACTTTAGCGACGTTAAGTCGATATAAACATGTACCCGACCTCACATGCATGCCATTTGAGTCGATTTAAAGGGACCTCAAAATCGACTTCTGTACTCCCTCCCTAATGAGAGGAGTAGGCTTCAGAGAAATAGGTTGCAGTCATTCCCTGGAAGAGGGAAGGTATGGTTGGGGCTACAGAGGCAGTAGCCTACAGTTCCTCCCTGGGAGGAGGAGTTTGTTTTGGCAAACCCAGAGGAGCAGGAAGAGCCAGAAGGTACAGACGAGGCTAAGGGAAAGGCAGCAAGATTCAGGAGAGAATAGACCTAGAGAGTCTCTGGGCTGGAATCCAGAGTTCCCCTGCCAATCACTGAGGAAGTGACACGACAGGGCAGTGAATAGGAAGACTGCTGAAGAAAGACTTTGATTTCCAGGAAGGGGGAAACATGCATAATGACCTGGTCAGAGGGCCAAGTCATGAAGAAGGAGCAGCCAGAGTCACAGAGAGTGAGAGAGAGAGAGAGAGGGCATTTTAATGGTAAAAGACCCACAGTTTGGCCACCCCTATTTCCTCCTCCCAAGGAGTGTTGCTGGGAAAAAATTAACCCCTTGAGGTCAGATAACAAGCAGCGAAAGATTAAACCAATAAACTGAGAAACAGAATTTTTCATAAAAATAATGCAGAAATCTACCATGTTCTCCACACCAGCCCATAGCAGAACGGTTTGAAAGTAGTACTTCATTGCTTGGATTACATTAGTGTTTCCCTGAGTACAGCATGTGTCCCTCTGGGGAGGAAACAATAGAACAGCTGGACATGGTTCATATAAAAGACATATAAATGAAGATGGGAGGTCTTTAAGAATACACGGTAGAGTTAAAGATGAATGTGATTGGCTTCAATTTACCCAAAGGGGGGGGGGCAGGGTTCAGTCAAGGTATGCAAATGATGGCCTATATGAAATTAATTTGGTGGTCTGTCAAGTTCTATGATGTGGAACTGGAGAGACCATCCTCCGTAACTGGCACTGACAAACATGTTTGTACTCTCAGTAGAGATACCACTAACTAATAGGCTAGTTAGTTCAACCACTAATGCCTCTTACCCTTAGAAGAAGTGCTTCTAGATTACAAACAGTATCTACATTTTGGAGTTTTCCCTTGTGCAAGAATACAAAATATTTCTCTGCCTTATTATATTGTGCAACAATTACTTTTGAGAGTACTGCTGAAGAAGTAATTTCTAAACTTGAAAGCTCCATGGCTATTTAGTACCAGTTCAGAACTGTGATGAGCTCAGAAGCAAACACTGATAATGAAATATCTTGAATACATATCACATATAATATTAATGGAACTCATTGTTTTGCCAAAGGCATTCAACCCCAAATATTCTACTTGGTGTTTTCAAAACTTACCCTGGGTTTCAAACCCTCTATGCTTGTATTCCATATAACATCTTTTCTTGGGGATCTGGTATAATAAAAATAGTAAGATGTGGAGCATTGATTATTAGATTTTAAAGAAGACAACATGGAACAGCACACTGATACACAGACACCATCCCACCAGCAGCACAACAAGCAGCACAACATGGACTCCTCTTGAGGGTCGAAATGACAGTCTGGATCTATACATAGAATGCTTCCTCCAACGTGCACAGGCAGAAATTGTGGAAAAACAACATCGCCTGCCTCACAACCTAATTCTTGCAGAACGCAATGCTACCCACAGCCTCAGAAACAACCCTGACATCATAATCAAAGAGGCTGATAAAGGAGGTGCTGTTGTCATCATGGACAGGTCAGACTACCAAAAGGAGGCTACCAGACAACTCTCCAATACCAATTTCTACAGGCCACTTCCCTCCGATCCCACTGAGGAATATACTAAGAAACTGCACCATCTACTCAGGACTCTCCCTGCACTAACACAGGAACAAATTAACTTACCCTTAGAGCCCCGACTGGGGTTATTCTATCTACTACCCAAGATCCATAAACCTGGAAATCCTGGATGCCCCATCATCTCGGGCATTGGCACTCTTATTGAAGGCTGTCTGGATATGTGGACTCTCTACTCAGACCCTATGCCACCAGCACTCCCAGCTATCTCCGTGATACCACCGACTTCCTGAGAAAACTACAATGCATTGGTGACCTTCCAGAAAACACCATCCTAGCCACCATGGATGTAGAGGCTCTCTACACAAACATCCCACACAACGATGGAATACAAGCTGTCCGGAATAGTATCCCCGATGATGCCACAGCACGAGTGGTTGGTGAGCTCTGTGAGTTTATCCTCACACACAATTATTTCAAATTTGGTGACAATGTATACCTCCAGACCAGTGGCACTGCTATGGGCACCCACATGACCCCACAGTATGCCAACATCTTTATGGCTGACCTGGAACAACGCTTCCTCAACTCTCATCCACTCACACCCCTTCTCTGTCTACGCTACATTGATGACATCTTCATCATCTGGACCCATGGGAAAGAAACTCTGGAAGAATTCCACCATGATTTCAACAGCTTCCAGACCACCACCCACCTCAGTCTAGACCAGTCTACTCAGGAAGTCCACTTCCTAGACACCACGGTGAAAATTAATAACGGCCACATCAACACCACCCTATACCGAAAACCTACCGACAGCTATGCCTACCTCCATGCCACCAGCTTCCATCCCGGACATACCACATGATCCATTGTCTACAGCCAAGCACTGAGGTACAATCGTATTTCCTCCAACCCCTCAGGCAGAGACCAACACCTACAAGATCTTCACCAAGCTTTCTCAAAACTACAATACCCGCACAAGGAAATAAGGACATAGATCAACAGAGCCAGACGTGTACCCAGAAGCTTGCTGCTGCAAGACAAACCCAAGAAAGAAAACAACAGAACACCACTGGCCATCACCTACAGTCCTCAGTTGAAACCTCCCCAACGCATCATCAGTGATCTACAACCCATCCTGGACAATAATCCCTCACTTTCACAGGCCTTGGGAGGAAGGCCAGTCCTGGCACACAGACAACCCGCCAACCTTAAGCAGATTCTCACCAGCAACAGCACACCGTGCCATAATAACTCCAACTCAGGAACCAATCCATACAACAAACCTTGATGCCAACTCTGCCCACATATCTACACCAGCAACACCATCACAGGACCTAACCAGATCAGGCACACCATCACTGGTTCATTCACCTGCACATCTACCAATGTCATATATGCCATTATATGCCACCAATGTCCCTCTGCTATGTACATCGCCCAAACTGGACAGTCCCTAAAAAAAAGGATAAATGGACACAAATCAGATATCAGGAATGGCAATATACAAAAACCTGTAGAAGAACACTTCAATCTCCCTGCACACACAATTAAAGATTTAAAAGTCACCATATTGCAGCAAAAATTTTTTAGAGAAGTTGCAGAACTGCTATTCATTTGCAAATTTGACACAATCAATCTGGGATTGAACAAAGATTTTGAATGGCTTGCTAATTACAAAAACAGCTTCTCCTCTCTCTCCGAGTTCACACCTCCAGTTCAGCTGCTAGAGGAATTCCTCACCCTCCCTGATTTGAGATAACAAGCTGGTTCAGCCTGATTGGACTAACCTTGTTATCTCCTACCTGGTTCTTGCCTACTTATCTATACCTACCCCTGGACACTTCCACTGCTTGCATCCGATGAAGTGGGTATTAGCCCATGAAAGCTTATGCTTCAATACTTTAGTTAGTCTTTAAGGTGCCACAGGACTCTTTGTCACAATTGTCAGATTATAATGGTGTAGAAGACTCTTTGTTGTCTTCTTAGTAACAATTTTGTTTTCATAATATTTTATTTTGAAGGATTCAAACATCTTCTATGGAACAAACCTGTAAAAATCCTTCCAGAGATCCAGACAGTAGCCTATTAATATTAAAGATAGGTACATCTCCCCTCAAACGCTTTTTGAGGAAATTTGTATGCTAGCTCTGGGGGACTCTCTGTTCACTTAATCCTTTTGAGGGTTAGAAATAAAATCCGTATCTTCTGTGTTGTGCAGAAAATATCCAATTTTTCTTTGTGCACACATGTACACAGAGAATTGCTCTAGGCTCAGAGAAAAAAAAATCTTAACAGCAGGCTATTACTTGGTAATAAATATCCTGATTTAAGAACCTTACAAAGTGAAGGATGAGAATGATTCAGTAAAATAAAGATTAAATTAATCTTAAAAAAATATTTTCTTACAAATTAAAACATATTATTGATATTGTTTTGATTATGATTTTTGCTATTTTCATTTATGTAGCAGAGTGCTGAAATGAGCAGCTTGGAAAACTGGATTGCAAAAATGAGAGAAGAAATATAGCTATAGTCTTTCAAGAACAAAACAGAACAAGGTATGATGCAGTAAGATATTTAAAGAGAATCAAATTATTGTTAAGAACTCTATTCAAGCTTCCAGAGGTTACCACCATTCGCCCAGTGCATTCCCAGTAAATAACAGGCCTGATCAAAACCTACTGAAGTCAGTCTCTTCATTGAATTTTGTGGCTACTGGATGAGTACAGTGAAACCTCGATATAACGGACTAATTCGGGCGAGGGGGTGTCCGTTAAAGCCGAAAGTCCGTTATTTAATAATTTTTTTAAATTATTAAATAACAACTTTCGGCTGACAATGGACACCCCCTCGCCTGAATTAGTCCATTATATCGAGGTTTTACGGCCGGGAGCCGTCAACCCGCCCGCCCGGGTCCCGGCTGCTGGGACCCGGGCGGGAGCCGTCAGCCCGCCCGCGGGCGGGAGCCGGCAGCCAGCTCTCCCGCTGCCGGGACCCGGGCGGAAGCCGGCAGCCCACCCGCGCGCAGGCGGGACCCGGGAGCAGGCAGCCAGCCCGCCCGCCAGCAGGCGAGACCCGGGAGCAGGCAGCCAGCCCGCCCGCCAGCAGGCGGGACCCGGGAGCAGGCAGCCAGCCTGCCTGCCAGCAGGCGGGACCCGGGAGCAGTCAGCCCGCCCGCAGGTGGGACCTGCGAAAAACGGATTTCGGATGCATCGGAAATTTTGTCCGTTGCATCCGAAGTCCGTTAAATCGGGGTCCGTTAAATCGGGGTTTTACTGTATGCATAAAGGATCTTTCGAAAGTCATGCCAATCAAATGTTGGGAAATTCTGATTGCTACTAATATAAAAATAATGGAGTAGCTGAAGTCTTCCAGTGTTAGCATGGTATTACTAAGTTATGTTCATGTTGTCATTGTGCTGTTATTGATTTTTTGTTAAAAATCCCTTATTACTATAGGGATCTATCCTTTTAAACCCAAATTTGCTTCTTTATAACACAAAACAGATATAGGACCTGTGCTTTTAAATCATGTATATTAAGAATGAAAAAATATTTGAATCAGTCTAGAGAGAGAATTATTCATGCTTAAGAAATTAATCCCACATCATTTAAACATTTCTGCAGCATAGTGACCTTTTTCTTTTAGTTTCTTTGCTCTTACATATATTTATAATCTGTCATCACAATACCTTGATACTATGTTGTCCCATATTAGAGCTTCTCTGGGTACAGTATGTGTGAGATAGGGACTCAGTAAACTGATAGGAGAAGACAGGGTGAAAGGAAGAGAGCATTTACCGATAAGAATGCTTTGAGCAGTAGGTACTGTTTTATTCTTAAGGTCAAGACAGAGGTAGAGGTGAGAATGGGAAGACAATAAGCTCCATAGCTGTAGTTTTTGGCATAGATAAATGCTACTTATTTCAATTTAAGCATTTGAATCAGAGGCTGTCTTTGGATATTTTGCCTATTGAGTCTACCTCTACACTGAGTGATGATTTCTTGGATTTTGTTACTCCTAAAAACACCGTGTTCAAAGGTACTTTAGTGCAGTTTCTCAGAGTGAAACCAAACCCTCAGTTCTCATTTCTTAAACACTCTTTCTTCCTACCCCCAAAGTAATAGACAAACAAATTGGTTGTTTTAAAAAAATACATAGGATGTTATTGCAGGGAGAGCAAGATTCCTAGTAATGAAGGAGCTAAAAGGAGAAGAGTAAGTTTATAAGAGGGGGTGATTTTAAGATCAGCAGTGATTCATGGAGGAATTTCCAGACAGATTGGGGTAACATGAATGAAGGAGTGGATCTTCTACCACACAGACATGAAAATGTGGAGATGTCATGGAAGGTGTGAGATCTGAATGGTGGAAGGTACCCACAACCCTAGGTCTACTAGAGGGCCTGGAGCCACGCAGTGCACCTCCAAAGTGGACAGACCTAGCCAGTGAGCAGAAAGTGGTAGGGCATCAAAAATGTGCTGATTCAACATATCCTTTATGTATCATCACTGGTGACCCTCCTATGCAGTTTTGCACAAGCTCCCTCATCTGCATGAAGCCTGCTGAGGGCAAAGATTTAAACATAAGTTGAGAGGTTAAGAATGAACTCCACCCCAAAGGCATAGCAGCCACTGCTAGTGCATAGGGTTTAGTTTGGTCCTCCCACTCCCTGTACTAGAGGTGGTGAATTTACTGTAGTGTTTGCAGTATACTTTGAAGGTACAAATGAGTAAGTATTATTCCACTATTAAGCCCGGTGTAATAATACCAGAGAGAACAGAACTGTCATGGCCACCGAAAATATAGACTCAACAGTTACGTGTTTATTTTGAATCTCCAGACACATGTACTACATGCAGTGGTTTGTCCTCATTTGCAAGTTTCAATACACTGATAATTTTTGATGGATGCTGCTTTAGTAACAAGAAGGGAGAGTTTTCCATGCTGAATACATTATATCCATATAATCTTTTTACATAATTCATTGTTTTGTTTGGTTTTTCAAGTCAGGTCTTAAAGTTTTTTTGGT
The DNA here is from genome assembly GCA_032164245.1 of Sternotherus odoratus. Lineage (NCBI taxonomy): Eukaryota > Metazoa > Chordata > Testudines > Kinosternidae > Sternotherus > Sternotherus odoratus. The sequence continues at coordinate 20,554,964 of JAVMKO010000014.1, read as the reverse complement.
CATACAGTGGAAATTACATTTTTCAGAAAAATTATTAACTCCTAACTTATTGTAATGAGATCTGAAGTCTGGATTTAAGATAGCTACCAGTATGACTTGTAACTTGAGGATACAAATTAGTATCCTATTCAAGTCTGCAGATGTAGGAGGACTAGTTGGGTAAGAAAAGAGACTTATTTGGTTGAAGTGAACATATGGCTGATCTTTACGAAAGACGTTGAATACTTAGATGGGATAATCATTGTTTAATAAGATGGCCCTATATTCTTTAGGTGGCCTAAATGTGATGGTATTCTTCTGGTAGGCATGTAATTCTTATGAACAAATGGAAAGTTTTATTTGTCAGTAATGTAAATTACACTAGTTTAGTAACTGGACTGTGGCTTGAATTAAAGTAAACAATAATGTGTGTTTCTGTGTCCATGCTCTGTAAACGTGAGGCTGAAATAAATGTTTCTGGTCTTTTTATTAATATCGAACTGTTGGGTAATGGTGCAGCCAGGAGGCAAAGAACACAGGGAGGCACATTTGGTGGAAACATAGGTGTGCACTTTACTAGTAATAGCCCAGGAGCATAGTCAAAGTGAGATCCAGCGTAAATATTAATGCACTTATGTACTATATTTCACACATAATCAAAGTAAGCTTAATCTTAACATTTCATGATACTTTATTGGACTGACATTGTTTTTTAAAAAAAGTCAGAGGTTCAGTGGTATACTCCTAAAATTTCTGATCTTAGCTGGCCGTCTTGGATATGCTAAACCAGCTGGTAGTTTAGGGAGAAAAATCTTGTTTGTGAACTGTCTGGTGCCTCCTATTTCTGTTTAGGCTGAAACTGTTGCACAAGAACTGCCAGAACTTTCTAATGGAACCAGTAAGTGCAAAAGTATGTGAAACTGAAAAATAATCAGAAGAAAAATGTTATCCTCAAATTATCATCATTCATGTGAGTTTGGAGCAAAGTTTCGGATACATTCTTATTGTATCTGAACTAATCCATCCACTCTTAATTTATATACAATACTTTACATGACATGTCAATATTTTATATGACATCATGCCTTGGAAGGTACAGATGTATATTCACCTCTCAGTAGGTGCATGTTTAACTTGCATTAGTTTGATAGATTTGGTAAAATCACTGAAGTTAATAAAATTACAACAATGTTAAACAATGTTAAACAAATATAAATGAACTCATAATCAAGCCCTAAGTCTCTGATGAAAGTGGACACTATTGGCATTCTGCTGTATTCATACATATTCTGCCTTTAAATATGATAAAAAATACATGTAAAACAAAAATATGCCAACTAGTTTGAGAGGAAGGAATTATACAAGATTCCTGAATGCACTGATATAGGAGTTGCTCTATTTACATAACCAAGGTGTCGATTAGTTTGTCATGTATATGATAGCTTTTCTTTGCTTTTCAAAACAGCCTCTTTTTTTCTCCCCTTAAAAACAATGTTTCATGTCACTGCAGTTTTGAGAAAACCATTCTTTCAAATTTCACAGCTGACTGGTCTGTTCTGTCATGCTATGTTGGATCATGTCAGTCCCATTATATTATATAATAGGACATGACTGATGCATTGGGACATCATGTGTCAACTGCATTTTTTTTTTTTTTTTTAAGTTTCAACATTTTCTCAAACCAAGAAAAGAATGAATGGCAATTTTCACAGAACTGGAAAACTTTTGGTTAAAAACCCAATTATATAAGTTTAAAAATGCATTATACTGGCATGACCCATTCTACTTCCTGAACTGGAATAAGCTATACCAGTATAACTTCATCCACAATACCCAGGCCCAAGGAAGAGCTCTGTGTAGATCAAAACTTTATCTCTTCACCAAATGACGTAAAATATATCACCTCACCCAACTTGTCTCTCTGCATATACACTACTCGTCCACCCCCAAAAACTTTTTAGCATAGATAAGCCCAAATCTGCCCAGTACTTCTCCATCCAGTTTCTTTCTGGCACATGAATCATTCTTACCTAAGATTCATAAAAGCATAAGGAATATTAGGTCAGCAAAAGGCAAAGCTCAGAGTGCTAGCCCATTTTTAATGTATCTGCCTTAATCCTAGTTTACTGCTTTTTCACCTTTCCAGTGAAGAAATCTAGTTCTCTTTTGTATTCTTTTTAACCATCTTCCCTAGCAATTTATTCCATGTTTTTTGTCTTTTGTTTATTGTTGTGCCAGAAATTCAATTTAACACTCATTTATCAATTTTTAGATTATGTTATCTAGTTACTGTTAATTATGCTGTCTCAGTTTTGAAACATTGTGGGAAATTGATATTTCTATAAATGATGATGCTGAGCTGAGTGGTCAAAATGACAATGCATCTCCCACTAGTACAGATTTTGGGTATGGTAAATCTGAGAATGACATAGAATATGGCTCACCTGCCAGTAAGTCACTTTTTTAAAACTTGATTTCATGCTGAACTTTCCCTTTTTTATTAATGCTTGATCCTTCAAGTCTCCTCTTTTTAGTGAGAATAAAAAACTCAAAAAATCTATCCTTAGAACTTAGATTCTCCAGTCCTGGTACCAGTTTTTATCTGTATCTCTTATTTATATCTTGCTTTTAGTCAGTTTTCTAACCTGCACACAGACCTCTCAGAGAGACTGCATTGTGCAGCACATCCTCCATTGGAGTAGTTCAGCCTCCCATCTTGCAGCACTGCATTCTCAGGAGTGTTTGAGGGGACAGGGGCTACCAGCCGGAATCTTCCCTCTCCTGCCCTCCATGAAGCAGAGAGGACCAGGCAGGGGGAGCTGCCCAGGAGCCAACAAGGGATTTCAGAAGAGGAATGAAAAGGAAGAGAACTGAATGGAACAGATGCCTTTTTCACCATAGGGATTGATGAAGGAATGAACAGAAAGATCGAGCTCTGCTCACTCCTCCCTTTTCCCTTCTTTTTTATCAGTCCCTTTCCTTCTTACCCTTCCCCTACCTGAAATCCTCTGTTGTGTCCAGGGAAGCTCTCCTTCCAGGCCCAACTCTGCACCTTGGAAGGAAGAGCAGGCCAGGGGTCCACAGCTGAAACAACCAGAGCAAGTAGGAGTCTCTGGACCTCAGCACAACTGCATAGGTGCAGCAGCAAAGTAGGGAACGAGAAAGGTGATGTGTATGGTGGATGTTGTATAATTGTAGGATATAGGCTTTGCATTAATTGTGGCAAGTGGGTAGTGCTGTATGTGTGTTGGGCAGCCTTAACAGAGTTTGTTTTTTGGGTGGTGGGTTTTGTTGTGGGTTCTGCCACAATTTATATATACTGAAATTTTTAAGTATAAACCCTGTGCAAATCAAAATAGCCTGCATTACAATCTGTACCGGGTTGGTTGGCTGGAAAGAGATGCAGCCTTTTAAAGTTTGGATGATTGGCTCAGTTGTTTTGCACAGTGGGAGAAAATCCTTAGAAATAGGTTTTATGCTTTAAAACCATTATAATCTGACAATTGTGACAAAGAGTCCTGTGGCACCTTAAAGACTAACTAAAGTATTGAAGCGTAAGATTTCATGGGCTAATACCCACTTCATCGGATGCAAGCAGTGGAAGTGTCCAGGGGCAGGTATAGATAAGTAGGCAAGAACCAGGTAGGAGATAATAAGGTTAGTCCTATCAGGCTGAACCAGCTTGTTATCTCAAATCAGGGAGGGTGAGGTATTCCTCTAGCAGCTGAATTGGAGGTGTGAACTCGGAGAGAGAGGAGAAGCTGTTTTTGTAATTAGCAAGCCATTCAAAATCTTTGTTCAATCCCAGATTGATTGTGTCAAATTTGCAAATGAATTGCAGCTCTGCAGTTTCTCTTTGCAGTCTGGTCTTAAATATTTTTTGCTGCAATATTTTTTATTTTATTTTTATTTTTTATTTAACTTTTAAATCTTTAATTGTGTGTGCAGGGAGATTGAAGTGTTCTCCTACAGGTTTTTGTATATTGCCATTCCTGATATCTGATTTGTGTCCATTTATCCTTTTTCGTAGGGACTCCAGTTTGGACGATGTACATAGCAGAGGGACATTGGTGGCATATAATGGCATATATGACATTGGTAGATGTGCAGGTGAATGAACCAGTGATGGTGTTCCTGATCTGGTTAGGTCCTGTGATGGTGTTGCTGGTGTAGATATGTGGGCAGAGTTGGCATCAAGGTTTGTTGTTTGGATTGGTTCCTGAGTTGGAGTTATTATGGCACGGTGTGCTGTTGCTGGTGAGAATCTGCTTAAGGTTTGCGGGTTGTCTGTGTGCCAGGACTGGCCTTCCTCTCAAGGCCTGTGAAAGTGAGGGATTATTGTCCAGGATGGGTTGTAGATCACTGATGATGCATTGGAGAGGTTTTAACTGAGGACTGTAGGTGATGGCCAGTGGTGTTCTGTTGTTTTCTTTCTTGGGCTTCTCTTGCAGCAGCAGGCTTCTGGGTACACGTCTGGCTCTGTTGATCTGTGTCCTTATTTCCTTGTGTGGGTATTGTAGTTTTGAGAAAGCTTGGTGAAGATCTTGTAGGTGTTGGTCTCTGTCTGAGGGGTTGGAGCAAATACGATTGTACCTCAGTGCTTGGCTGTAGACAATGGATCGTGTGGTATCCATTCACCTGCACCCATGCACCCTAGATTTTGAATGGCTTGCTAATTACAGGGGCAGCTTCTCCTCTTTCGGAATTCACACCTCCAGTTCAGTTGCTGGAGGAATGCCTCACCCTCCCTGATTAGAGATAACAAGCTGGTTCAGCGTGATTGGGCTAACCTTGTCATCTCCAACCTGGTTCTTGCCTGCTTATTTATTCCTGCCCCTGGACCCTTCCACTGCTTGCATCCAATGAAGTGGGTATTAGCCCACGAAAGCTTATGCTTCAATACTTTAGTTAGTCTTTAAGGTGCCACAGGACTCTTTGTCACTTCTGCTATTCCAGACTAACACGGCTACCTCTCTGATTCCTGACAATTGTCTTGCAACATGGAACAAAACAGGTGCTACAAATTTGAGCTATTTGTCACACGTCAATGACTTACATTACATATGGACATGTTTGGAGGCTTAGAGCTTTGCTACATTTGCATATGTAGAGCGCATTGAGTTAAACCAGCCTTCGGAGAGCGCAGTAGGGAAAGCCTTGCAGTTTGTCCACACTGACAGCTGCAAGTGCACTGGTGTGGCCACATTTGCTGCACTTGAAGTGACATTGGGAGCAGTGCATTATGGGCAGCTATCCCACAGAGTACCTCTTCCCATTCTGGCACTGTGGCTTGTGGGAAGGAGGTATGGGGTGCAGGACATTCTGGCTCCTGTCCCAATGCCCCATGATGCATCGCTTCACATCCCAGCAATCCCTATGCTTCCATCCACATTTGGCACCGTCTGTCTTCCGTTTCGGTCTTTGGGAATGGAGCCCGAACTTCTGAGAAACATGCTGACGAGTCTCGCCAGCACGTCACATTTGGCAGTCAAGCTACTCCTTAAGATCCAAATTGACATTGAGGACTCTGACGATGATATCGACTTGAGTAATGCATACGACACGCGATTGCTTGTGGCATTCACGGACATGCTCACCAGCATGGAACGCCGCTTTTGGGCTTGGGAAACAAGCACTGAGTGGTGGGATCACATCGTCCTGTGAGTCAGGGATGATGTGCAGTGGCTGCAGAACTTTCGGATGAGAAAAGCCACTTTCATGGGACTGTGTGAGGAGCTCGCCCCCATTCTGCAGCACATGGACACAAGATTGAGAGCTGCCTGATGGTAGAGAAGCAGGTGGCTACTGCAGTCTGGAAGCTGGTAACTCCAGACAGCTACCAATCGGTTTGCAGTGGGAAAGTCGACTGTTGGAATCGTGTTAATGCAAGTTTGCAGGGCCATTGATCACACCCCGCTCAGAAAAAACGTGGGTAACGTGCATGACATTGTGGCTGGCTTTGTGCAAATGGGTGTCACTAACTACAGAAGGGCTTATAGATGGGATGCATATTCCAAATCTGGCACCAGACCACCTAGCCTCTGAGTACGTTAATCAGAAGAGTTATTTCTCTGTGGTACTCCAGGCGCTTGTGCATCACCGTGGTGGTTTCATTGACATTAACGCAGGCTGGCCTGGAAAGATACATGATGCATGCATCTTTCAGAACACTGGCCTGTTGAAACTGCAAACCGGGACTTTTTCCCCAGTCCAGAAGATCACTGTAGGGGAGGACTTGGGGTGAGGGGTGGGGAGCGCAGTAGTGCTCTGCCTGCATGGTGATGAGCACCTGGATGGAGTTCGCTTGGCACACCGTTATGCTGATTAGCTAATCTGTGCTTTGCTGCTGGAGCACTGCATTTTTCTGCCAGCAATCCTCATTCTTCCTCTAGTTTTATTGCTGAAGGAAATCATTTTAAAAACAGTAATCAAATAAACAATCCTTGCAGTGCTCAGTTCTTCTGTCTGGACTGACCTGTTTGATCTTCCCATATTTTAACAATAATAATATTAATAATAATGCGCTGTTCCAGCACATACTGCTCGTCCACACTTGTGTTGTACAGTTCTTAATTATATGTGATTATTCTTGTAGAGGATCCTGTGCCAACATTTTAAAAGCTAGCTGAGGAGTGCAGTCTTTTTCAGTTCACTTAGATCACAGCTCAAAGGCTATGTCTATCAATTATCCACTACTGTCTTAGACTATGTCTATACTACCGTGGTATGTCAAACTACGCTATGCAACTCCAGTTATGTGAATAACATAGCTTGAGTTGACATACCTTAGGTCAAGTTACCATGAGGTCTACACCGCAGGGAGTCAATGGGGGAAAATGTCCCATTGATTTACCTTGCTCTTATCCTTAGCGGTAGAGTACAGGAGTCAACCAAAGACCTATCTGCAGTCAAATTGGCGGGCCTTTACTAGACCCACTAAATCAACCACTGATGGATCGATCTCAGAGCGTTGATCTCCGCTGTAGTGTAGACCTGCCCTAAGAGAGACTAAGTGTATTTCAATACAAAAACAGTGACTGTAAAAAATAAAAATTAGCCACATTTAATATTAAATACAAGTTGTAAAATCAGAATAGTATTGTCTTATAACCATTCATATTTGCCATATACAATTTGATACAATAGCCACTTTAGTAATTTTTATGTGGTTTAAAAACTACTTTTAATGTTGTTTTTGGCAGGTCAGTTTCAGTGCCTGATCCTACCACCCAGTCCCTACCTGGAATTTAGGGAACTTCCTCTAAGGGCTGGTCTCCACTACGGGGGGGGGGGGGGGGGGGGATCGACTGCAGATAAGCAACTTCAGCTACGTGAATCACGTAGCTGACCTTTGCGTGTCTGCAGACGACTTACCGCTCATCCTCATGGCGGCGGCGGTCGGCGGTGCGCTCCCCAGTCGACTCCAGCTTGCGTCTCCCGGCAAGCTGGAGTTCCGCAGTCGACGGGGGTGCCGCAAGCGATCGAGTCTTCATAAGATGTGAGAAATCGATCACCAGAAGATCGATTGCTACCCACCGATTCTGCGGGTAGTGAAGACATACCCTAAAATAGTTTTGCCATTTCCTTCAGTTCAGAGGTGAAGAGGTCACCAGCTGCAGTCTAGTAACTTTTTTTTTCTAATTGTGCGTCCAAGTCATTTCTTGCCTATATATTCAAATTGTATAGGAAAAAGAATCCAAGTTTAGTACTCAATGGCCCTCTGTTCAGTTTCATCCTCATTGCAGACATGTCTTGAGAATATGCAGAAAAAATTATTTTCAATTGTTTTTACTGTGAAAACAGCCATTTTGCAGAAGTTTCACAAAGAAAAATTGGGTGGGTGGGAAATTATGGTTGTATTACTCAAAATAAAAAATTGTCACACAAAATTCCATGAAACACAAATGCTGAATTTCATGTAACTGTATTTTGGCGACAGTACTGACTTCAATAATCTCTGATTCAGAATAAAATATCATAACATAACAGAATGTGACAATAGCAATTTTCACTGCAAGTATAGAAAGGGCTCAACTGAATGCATTTGCAGGGAGCTCTAGTTTTGATTATACTGGCCCTGCTTGGGAGATAAATCCATTTTATTCATTACGCTTTTACTGGACATTGAAATTGTTTATTTAGGCAAGCAAGCAATAAACTGCACCCCATGATATCAGCTGTTTAATATTTTATTTTTCTAGGTGTGGGATGTAGCCAGTCTGCCAACTAAATTGATTTGTGCTTAAGGAGATCTTAAGATCATGTTCCTGAATGTAGTGTGTTTGAAAAAAATACTATATATAAAACAGTGATTTTCTTAATCCACCATTTTGACAAAAGGCCAAATCCAAAGCCCACAGAAGTTAATGGTCATGGAGCAGGCTGCAAGATTGTTGTTCTAAAGTGCTTGAACCAGAGAAGTCTAACAGGCTAGTTTAAGCTATAATTTATACTGAGCTCATATGCATACTGCAGTTTAGATTTAATCGTTATAAAGGAGCTGGGTGCAAAATAATGTGAGGGTGGTAGTATGAAGTAAACAGTTTGCATCTAAGACCAAAACAATTTAAGAAACTCAAAGGATTCTCTTAAAATCTTCCCATTGCCCTAAATAATATTTCCACAAAGAGATAACATTAACTATAAATGAAGTATTCTTATAAGAGAATGGTAATGTTTAAGGACAATCCCAATATATTTTAGATATATTTGGAGGGATTCATTGGATTGCAGGTGGAATATGCTATTAAAAACAGTAATTATGGTGATAGTCTCAGTGAACTATGCAGATTACCTGATAGTGGCACTAATTGTGCCAAAGAAATCAGGGCACAATTACTATTGATTATTTACTAATTGCTAATCACCATTAACTACTTAATATATAGGCAAAGGAAAAATAATATTACACTACTTTACATTTTTATAGCACCTTGCATTAGAGGATATCAAAGCATTTTACAATCATTAAGCCTCACAATCCCTGTGGGAGGTATATGTTATTATCTATGTCTTACAGATAATTACAGAGACAAGGTGGATGAAATAATTTATTTTATTGTACCAACTTCCATTGGTGAGAGAGACAAGCTTTCAATTTGGCTACAACAACACTACAAGGTATGTCTTCACTACCCACCAGATCGGCGGTTAGTGATTGATCTATTGGTGATCGATTTATCGCATCTCGTCAAGATGCGATAAATCGATTGCCAAAGGCACTCCCGTCGACTCTGGAACTCCAGCTCGCCAAAAGATGCAAGATGGAGTCGACAGAAGAGCTCGCTGCCATGCATCAACTTCAGCTGCATTAGTCACGTTGCTGAAGTTGCGGATCTTAGGTTGACCGCTTCCCCTAGTGTAGACCAAGCCATAATTAAACAGGCATAGAGAAGTTAAGTGGCTTATGCAGGGAGTCCCTGGAATAGTGCACAGGAGTTTCTGGAATAGTGAGGAACAGTATCCAAATATCCTAACTCCCTGTCATATGATGCAATCAAAACACGAAGGGAGCAATAAACAGAAAAACACCATATGAACGAGCACAAGTGGTATGTGATGTGGTAAACGATAATCAAAAGGACTACATAGGTAATGCTCATCCAGCTTCTCAGAGACAGCATATGGAGCACCACACAAAGTGATTAACTGAAGTTTCAGGCATAGGGTGCCTACAATATGCTTCAGAGATTTGAAGATGAAAATACTAACATTTAATGCTTTAGGCATATCTCTGTCTCTGCATATACTGAGATTATTTTCCAAAGTGTAGCTTGGTTTTGGCACTTCTAGTTCCAACCAGAATCAGATGTTGTACAAGTAACGTGAAAGTGTTCATATTTAAAGTTCTAGGTACATTTTTAAGCTTCGTCATCCATGATAATTCTTGGGCTCTGACATCAGAGTGGGTTGCTCTTGATAGCACATAAACACTTAACAGCATACACTGTAGCTTCACTCTTTTTTACACTATACATACTAACTATATATACTGTATATATACTTTATATACACACTATACTAATATATGTATATAGTGTGTGTATTATATATATATATAATATATATGTATATATATATATATATATATATATATATATATACACATACACACACAGATACACACACACACTTTTACACTGGATCTGATTTTATCTTTATGCGGTATGCTAAATACAACAAGATTTTTTTTTGGTCTCATATGGTTTGTAATTTTTATTCTGATCCAAAATAAGTAGCACCGTATATAGAATCAACAGTGGAAATAATACTGTATTGAATAGATGTTATATGATGTATTAAACTGATTCTTGCTCTTTGGGTATTACTGTCCAGGCACTGTAATAGAGTAAATGCAGTGCGCTCCATAAATTTCATTTTAGATGGTAGTGGAAACCCACCATGCTTGGCTTACTTGTCACTGATCATTACTATTACTACATTCATATGAAATACGTTTTGTAAGAAGATATCACCACCTGAAAAGTATCTAATTTAAAAAATATGAGTTCCAAAAAAATATGAGTCTCATAAAACAATCATTTTTAGCTGAAAATACTTTTCCAACATTTTGTCTTCCTTCAAATGAGTTGTCATTAACCTTAGAAAGAAAAATGTTTGATTTTTTTTCAGAATTAATGTATTATAAATTTTAGCATCTTTGTGTCTGTAGGTGCTGCTCCAGCACTCACTACACTCATCCTTTTGCCACAGCTGAAATTTACAAGAGTTCTAAAAATTCTGCTGCTGGCAACCATTTCCGTGAAAAAGGGTGATTATTTTAAATCACTGTTTTAAAACTTTCAATTACCTTTTTTTTGCTGAGCCAATGTCTGTTTCTATGGAAACTGGAGTGGTAATAGTACACAGCTGCAGAGCTGTTAGAATTCTCTCTTGTACATTTTATTTGTGCCTATCTGCAAAGAGCTTCAAGGACCATTTCCCAGATAACATATATAAAACACAGGTTTTAGTATATAATAGTGTGTAACACTTATTTAGCAAAAAATGTAAATCTTTTAAATAATTTTTATGAAGATTTACATCTTACAAACATGCATCTATACCAGATGTATATGATACTTGCTTTAGAGATCGATATAGTAAAGTGCAGAGAAAGTGAGTTAGCCAAGGCCAAGCAGCAAGTCAGTTGCAGCCTTAAAAAACAAAGCTAAGCTAGCATCTGTAAATATACCCAAGCAGAAAATTATACCTCCAGTTGTAGTGTAGACACACTGAAGAATGGGATTTTCAGAAGGGTTCAGCATTGGTCTAATTATATTCCTATTGAGGTCACTGGGAGTTTTACCGTAGCCTTAAATAGGAACTAGAGCGAGGCTAATGGTGAACACATTTAAAAATCCAGTACAAAGTTTTCTAAATCCCAATGCTCTATTATAAGTACTGAACCAAAATTATGTGCTACTTTTAACATAATGTGAATATATCGGTGGCAATTATGTTTTTTACCTCAGCCATAAAGGGCTCAGTACTAAAGACTGCTGTTTCCAAGGGGGCGACTTCAATGGAATCAACAAACCCCTCAGTATTTACACCAGTGCGAGGGACAATGGCATTGGGAAAATCATTGGTACTTGACCAGTTCTGTTGAGCTGCCAGTACTCTAGGAGTTCTGATATCTGAAAGACCTTATGAGTCTCCCCTCCTTGCAACCTCTGGATACATCTTGGTACCAAGGTCTGCTGGGTCATCAACTGCTCATGTTTTTGTGAGACTTACTTCTTCCCCAACTTCTACTATCCATGAAGAGGGGTTGTCACATCCTGTACAGTATGTGGAGGAGTATCCCGATTCAGAACTTTCCATTCAAGGCTCTCCAATTTACTCCAGGAGATGTTATTCCCTGATGCACATGCAAGAAAGGCAGAATACCAGCTCCCTGCCTATTAACACTTGGGATGACCAATGGATACCTCCCCCTTATGGTCCTCCTTAGTGGCCTTATTGGGATTCATGACAATGTACCTCCAGCTATTTTTTAAAGGCTCTGATTCAGTCCCATAAGGAACAAAAAAGGCCTCATTCCCTGGTACCCTCCATCCCTCCCCTCTGATTTCAATCAGCAGAGAAGACCTTTGAGGAGCAAGAGGCAAGAATACACAAGGTGGTTTCCCTTCTTACAAATATATCTTGGTCATCACCTGATAAGGCAACAATGCCACCACTACCATGAGCTGATGACTTTCGGCAATTCCAGGCCCTGATACAGCAGGTTGCAAACACCTTAAAAACTCCCTTGGAAGAAATCTAGGATTCTCATTGTAAGCTCCTGGACATATTGCACACTTCTGCTTCACCATTGGTGGCACTGACAATTAAGAAGCCCTTCTTGAGCCAGCCAAGATGATCTGGCAAACTCCAGCTGTGGATTCCCACACATGCAAGTGGGCTGATAAAAAAATATGATGTCCCGGCCAGGGATTCTTAGCAATTGGCTGAACAAGAAGTAGGACTGAGTGGACTTGTAGGTTCTAAAGTTTTGCATTGTTTTATTTTTGAGTGCAGTTATGTAATAATAAAATCTACATTTGTAAGTTGTACTTTCATGATAAAAAGTACGGTACTTGTATGAAGTGAATTTAAAAATACTGTTTCTTTTGTTTCATTTCTACAGTGCAAATATTGGTAATAAAATAATATAAAGTGAGCACTATACACTCTGTATTCTGAATATTTGACAATGTAGATAAACATCCAAAATATGTAATAAATTTAAATTCATATAATAGTGCAATTAAAATTGTGATTAATCAACAGCCGTAGTACTAACCATCTGTCCAGTTTTTTCTCTAGACTATAATCCAAACTCTACAGAAGGAAAAACTCACTGATTTACCCATAGAAAGGGCGCTTATTTTGCTATCCTATCAGTAATTTTCTGATATAATGTCATGTCCCTTGTTATGCTGTTGTGTTATTTCTGTAAGTGTTAGATCTAGGTGCAAGCATGGTTAAGTGTTATCTGGGGGTTTTCAGAACCCAAAGCAATGGTAACTTAACTATTTCCTTCCAGATGGTGTCAGGAATAAATCAGTGGGAACACAGTGCTTCCATCTGATAAGTGATTGATAAAAGCATGCTTACTTATATTAAAAATACTATCTATTAGATGGTAAGCACACCTACATATATGCAATAGGTGTAGGACATTCCAGATATAGTTACCTACAGTCTGAAATGGTTTCAAGTGATCACCACCTGGGCTTCCAGGGACATTTTCTGTCCAGCTGATGTAGAGTTTAGATGTCAGCTCCTTGCCCTAAGAAAAGCTTCCCCAGATTGCTCCAAGGTATTTGTTGTTACCTAAGCTTTTATAGTTAACTCTAACAAACTACATAACCTATAGTGACTCCTAGTGGATTAGCATAATAACCTCTGCTGGGTCACCAATTCTCCTAATTTCAACAAAATACTGATTATCTCAAACAATTTCTGGTATTCTTAGCCAAAACAACAATATATCGTGGGCACCTAAAACCAAGGTTGCTATTCACTCACTCGCTTCCATAATTTTCTTTCCCATCCTCCCATTCTGATTAACAAACTGCAAGTATGTAGCTGTCTGACCTTGTCTCACAAAGACCTAAGATTAAGTGATATTTGGTTTTCAGCTGGCAGTGGCTGAACATACAGAATAGCTGACTGCAGTACTGTCAACTTCTGGGGTACATGCAGGAATGTCAAATTCTGAGGTAACATAAGGGCCTAAATGCAGTGATTTATTGACAATATAGCCTTGAGTAAAATAAAATCAGGCATGGACATAGGGCTACTCAGCACACTGTTTAATGGTACAGCCATCGGTGTCAGGTCACAAACTTGGTGGGGGGGCTGCCTAAAAACCAGGCATGACCCTACCCCTGTCATCACTGCTCCCTGCGTGTGGCTCCAGCGTCTCAGTGGTCTGACTGGTATTGGGGCCATGCACTGCCTGCCTCCCCAACACTCCAGAGCTTGGGGGCCAGAGGTTGGGAGCCACGCACCTTCACTGCTCAGGGACTGGGGCTGCACAGCACCCACCTTCCCAGCACTCTCGGGCTGAGCAGGCTGGGGCCACCTCCTGCCTTCCCGGAACTTCTTTGGTGGCACTATGGGGGAGAGGCCTCTGGGATCCAGTGGGGGATGGGTAGAATGGGGGATTCTGGGCTCTGGTGGGGCTAAAGGGGCGGGGCTATAGCTAGCCTCCCCCAGCCGGCGATTCACACTCCACCCGTGGGTAGAATTCCAGCTATTGGCGTCATATGCAGGAAAAACTTACAAAATACTCACTAGTTCTACCAGGAGTGCTAAGGTTCTCAGCCTATAGCCATTTGGTGGCATACTAGGGATACATCATTACCCTGATGAGAAAATTCTTTTGGAAATAAAACAGGCACATACTGTATGTAGATAACAGCACAATTCAATATTTATGAAGTAGCAGCTTCCTATAATTATAGACAGGTATAATTATCACTACCGCTATTCATTAACCTCAGGAATTAGACACTTGATGAGTGGGAATGCTATTTATTCATTAAAATTTTACAAAAAAATCAACTCCTCCGTTTGTTGAGCCTGGCCTCAGCAATACAGGTGACAGCTGTAAGAAACTTCTCTAATAACAAAGGCCTTCAAATAGCCAGCAAACTGAGGTGGGGAAAGGCTGATTCTAAAAATGAGCTATATTAGAATAAAGATTTATTCCCCACTCTCTCCTCCCCCAAAATGGCTTGGGATTCCTTACCAGATATGTTTGATATTGACGTTTATGGGTAATTTAAAAGCAAGTGGTGGAAGAAACTTTAATTTCAAAGTGTAGAACTTAAACTAGATAAAAATAGGTCCACCTGGGTGCCAGTGAGAGAACTTATCTATTCAGAGACCATTCATAGCTGCCAATGGCTTGGCAAGTCTGTTTTTGCATACAGTGTCTCATCGCCCAGATGGAAGCTAGATGGTCTGTATTTCTATCCAGTATAGACTTGAGTTTTTGTTCTCATTTGTCTGCTTACATATGCTACTGGTGATTTATCCCCCACTTTGCCATGAGGGCAAGTCCCCTGATGGGCCTAGTAAAGGCTAGGGGTCCTGACATGGTGAGGTGGACCGATACAGCAGAGAGGGTATTCACAGACCTACAGCCAGCCCTCTGCACTAACCCCGTGCTCATAGCCCCGGACTTCACCAAATAATTCATTTTACAGGCAGACACATCTGAAGTATGGTTGGGAGCTGTTCTGTCACAGATGGTCAGAAAGGACGAACACCCAATCCATCTAAGCAGAAAACTTCTTCCAAGGGAACAGACATATGCAGTGGTGGAGAGGGAGTAGGGAGACCTCACAGGTTCAGAGGTGAAGAGGTTCACCAGCGCAACAAGGTGAACAGCCCTTCCGGACCGCATTGAGGAGAGAACCTGCCAGAGGGGAGAGACTGAAGTGGGTATCTCGCCTGCTGCCACTACGCCCAGAGGAGCTACCAGAGACTAAAAGAGACTCCCCTCCTTCACCCCGCCACGCAGGCCAGGAGGAACCCCTGCTCTGACAAGGTGGGGACAGTAAACCCAGGGGCATGGAGAAATTTCCAGGGAGAAAGTAATCCTCCCAGCCGCAAAGAGGAAGCATGGAACCCATGGAGGCAGAGAAGGAGCTCTGCACACTTCATATAGTATAGAGTGTTGAACATTTGTAGCAATCATTCATAAATAATCATTCACCAAAGTTTGTGCCAGATCCTAAGACCCTTACTCTGTTTTTACTCATTCCTTACCCTAATTCTGAGCGAAGTCATGAGACTTCTGTCTAGGCAAAGATTGAATTGCCTAGCAAATGAATGAGTAAAATATAAATGAAGACCTCAGGATTTGGCTGTTGTTTGTAGTTAATTATTAAATCCAGATTTGCTGATAATTTTATTTTAAATTAAAAGTATCCGTAATGATAATTTTCAATTTTGTACATTTATACACATTTCATATAATGAAAAGGTTAGTGCTTACATGGCATGTTTTCATAAAATGGATTTTTAATACACCCTTTCATTCTAGTTATGGGCTGCAGTTTTTAAGAATACTTCCTTTTCAAAATTAATTAACAAGGTAAGTTGAAATTCACATTTGATTCTTATGGGAATTTGTCAAAGCAGCAGCAACATCACAGTGCAAATTGTTTACAACTGATGTTAATAGCTACTCATTTTGATTTAATGTGTAGAGTGCTATTCAGTTTCTCCAGGGGGCTTTTTTCTAATAGTCAGTCTTGTTCATAATTGCAATGGCTCTGCATTTGTCTGCCTCCAAATGTAGAAAGAATGCATAAATGTAAAATGCCTATAAATTGTGAAACTGTTCAGCAGAAATCTTGCTGCAAAGTGAACACAGATACAGGAGAAAGTGTACAAACATCCAAAGTAGTTCTAGAAAATAATGTTGACTGTTCTGTTGCCAGTGTTAACTGCTGCCAATCAAAGACAAAATTTTAACAACACACTACACACTCTGTAGGCCCTGCGTAAAAGATGATACAATTCTTCATAAAACTGCTATCAGAAGTGTTGCAAAAAAATTATTCATATAGAGGATACACTGAGGAATCTGAGAGCTAGTGATATTTTTTCATGTGGACAACTACACATAATATGCAATGCTTTTCTTCCCACTCTGCGGAGTCACCACGGGAGTAAAAATAATTACTCATTCATAGTTAGTTTTTATTTTTTGTTAACACTCAGTTCATAATATATTTGCTACATTTTTAACAGCTCTGAAACCATCACTTCACTATCTGTGATACAGAATTGCCTAGGACATGTGTTGGAACCATAGAGTACAAGGAAGATTGAATACATCACCTGTGTTGACACTGCCAGTTTGGGAAATATTAAAGATAGGATAAATCCAAACCAAATTTGATGCAGACCTGGTCTAGTGAATATTATCAAATCTAAAAAATTTCAAAAACAGAATGTATTAGACCGGCTGTACAATCCAGAATAATAATACCTATCTGCGTAATGTGTTTGGTGACCTACAGATGAACAAGCACTATGTAAGCTATTACATCACAGAGAAGGGGCGTTTGATTGAGAGTTCTGTTGGAGGAGAAAGCTTTTGTAGGTATTTGTATTATTTGTATTGGTAGAGCAGGGGTCAGCAACCTTTCAGAAGTGGTGTGCAGAATCTTCATTTATTCACTCTAATTTAAGGTTTTGCGTGCCAGTAATACATTTTATTTAACATTTTCAGAAAGTATCTTTCTATAAGTCTTTAATATATAACTAAACTATTGTTGTATGTAAAGTAAATAAGGTTTTTAAAATGTTTAAGAAGGTTTACTTAAAATTAAATTAAAATGCATGCCCCTGGATTGGTGGCCAGGATCCAGGTAGTGTGAGTGTCACTGAAAATCAGCTTGCGTTGCCGTCTTTGGCACTTGTGCCATAGGTTGCCTACCCCTGATATAAACAAACAAGAAAGCACATAATCATCCCCTCTTTGTCAAGAAGCAGTTCAGTTCTGAGAATGGTGTCATCAATAGGGGGGATCCCACTGGTTTTACTTTCCAGGGGTCAGCATTAAGCTAACAGACTGTTTAAGCAGGTATGTATAACCACCCTCAAATGGTCACTGCAGAAATACATCCTACACCTGATATTCCAGCAGTGCCTCCTCTCCTCCATAGATTTATTTGCCACATGGATAATGCCTGGTGACAATGCTTCTCCTGTCAGATCTACTTCACATTTCCAGCCAACGCTCCTTACACTTTCCTACCTGTACAAATGATATATCTCAGAACCATGGCAAAATAATGCACACAAACCCATAATTGTTTGCATCTATTGGCCTGGATGTTGGTTGGATGAGCAGGACTGAGAGACTGCTCCCTACAGGTTCAGGAAATTCCTTATACAAAGTAGGAAACCTTCCACCAGGTCAATTTATTCCTCAAAGTGAAAAAGATTTTCCATTCCAAATGGATTGCTCAGAGCAACTTGAATCCAACGGTGTGTGTGTGTGTGTATATATCTATATAAAGATATACACATCTCTCTCTCTCTCTCTCTCTCTCTCTCTCTCTCTCTCTCTCTCTCTCTATATATATATATACACACACACACACCAGAGTCTTTGGTATTGGGTCCTGCATTAGATTCAAGTTGCTCTGAGCAGTCCATTTGGAATGGAAAATCTTTTTCACTTTGAGGAATAAATTGACCTGGTGGAAGGTTTCCTACTTTGTATAAGGAATTACCTCTATGTTGTCTTCCTACTAGCATTGAACCTGCCTTTGAATCTAAGTTGTGGTGCTCACTATATATCCTCATAATCAAGGCAGTCTTTCTCATGGCCACCACATCAGCACAGAGAGTCAGTGAGCTCCAAGTTCCTGTTGCCCAATTGCCATACACATCTTTACAGAGGGACAGGGTGGTGATGAAACCATGCCTTAAGTTCATCCATAAATTGGTCTCAAAATTCTACCTGAATCAGTCTCTTACCTTTCCAGTCTTCTTCCTGAAGCCACATTCTTCACCAGGAGAAAAGAAGCTCCAAGCTCTGGACATCTCCAGATCCCTGTTTTAATACGCCAACGGGACTAAGGCTTTCAGGCTCTCTCCCTATCTTTTTGTATATCTGGTGCATCAAAAGGCCAAGGTATCTTGTTCAAGAGAATTTTGAAGTGGCTGGTAAGTGTATTTTCCTCCAGCTTTCAGCTAGCTGGAGAGCTTCTTTCTCTGAATCTAAAGGCATGCTCAGTTAGGACACAGGTGTCATCTTCAGCCTGCTTCAAAAAGATGCCAGGACCTAAGTTGTGTAAGACAGCCACATGGAGTGACCCACTGATTTTTGTCAAACTTTATGCACTTGACTCGGCAGCCAGGGTAGATGTCAAGTTGAGAACAATAGTACTGTACTTCAATCTCTGTTTAACGAATATAGCCAATAATCTTTACTGCCACCATTCAAAGATGCTGCTGCTTTTCAGTTATCTATGATGGGATCCACATTGATACATATTTGAAGAAGAACGAATTGTTACTTACCAAACAATAATTGAGGTTCTTTGAGATCTATTAGTAGATGTGAATCCACAACCTGTGCGCCATCCTCACTTTTCAGAGTCCGCAGGAAGGCTAGCTTTGAATTGCAAGGAAACTGACGAAAGGTTGGGGCTGCTGTGCTCTTTATGCCCTCCTATGGGATCACAAAGAGGTGCAGAATGCATGTGACCATGACAGACACTGATGGTCAAGAAAAAATTGGTGTCGGACGTCTGAGGCTCACATATACCTACAGTAGGATCCACAGTGACTAGAACAACTTGAAGAGCCACTGTTACTGTAGGGTAAGTGCGAAGTTTTGGGACTCACTCAGACTAGTAAGGGGTTTTGTCTTCTCCAGTCCTGTAACCCTGGCATGCCTTTATGCTTTGTTGCTATGGTTCAGATCCCTGATCCCAGGAGCAATCTCCCAAGCACAATGTCTCACCCTGGCTTTCTCCAGCCTAGTTACTCCTTTCCAGGTGACTCCAACAGCCCTGTCAGTCCTGAATCTCCCCAGATCCATCCTTCCTGCGTTTTTGTCACCCCTGAAGATGTGAATCCAGACTCCTGCGCAGGAGGCAGCCAACCATGCAGTTGGTTTTGTGTAAACACCTCAGTTTGTGGTAGCTCCTTCCTGCCCGAGTGCTTCATCACCCTGTTGTACCAGTTACAGTTTTCTATAGAAACTTATACATATATCATAATGACCATCAAGTTCAGAACATTACAAGCTCTCATAATAAAACCTTCCCTAATAGTACAATAGTGTTGTATAGAATCAGTTAATTAAACTGTGTTTTGTTTCGTTTGTTCAGACCTTCTGTTTTCCCTTTGGGGCGTCTGGACCCTGATTGTCACACCAAGTGACCATTCTTTTTTGGGTTCTGTTTGTATTGATGATCAAAAATTACTTCACAGAATACTTATTTGTGTAAGTCTTTCATAAATTGTCAGATAGAGGTGTCATCATAAAGGTGCATATTTAAATTATGTGTGTCCATTTTAAGAGAGTCAGGTCAAGGTCAATGTTTTCCCATTTAGAGCATATCAGCCTCACTGTTGTTGAGATTAATTTTCTGGGATTGAAACTACTTCTTGTTAAGCCAAATGACCTCTCCATTATTTTTCCACACTGAGGAAGGCACATGCAGTTTTAGACCTGTGTTACTAAAGAAACGTAAAGCAACAGGACTCATTTTCCCATGACTATTAGCAGTGTATAAGTAGTTTTTGTCATGTGTTTGGACATGGGGTCTCCAGGTGCCTTTTCTCTCCATCAGTCCACTAATGGGAAAGTTGAGTTACAAGCAATTTTGTCAAACTTTATAATTCTTCCCATATTTGGGTCACTTCTTTTTCTCAGTCTGTCTGGCTCCATTGTTATCATTGAAAATATTCACCAGAGGCTAGCATCATACAGCTGGCCAGGCTTCACACTGTTACGGTATACCTTGTCTGTTGTCTTTAGGAAACAGGATCACGTGAGGTTTCCCCTTATTGTCTGGAGCTGGGAGGGAGTATACTGTGCAGTATATACCAAATACTTTAGCCTTAATGTATCTATATTTTGTGAACACCAACAATATTTTTATAATCCACTTTACGTATTTCTTTCACATGAAGAAAAAAAAATTATTCTATTTTGTTTATTGAGAAATGTTTGTAGAATGTGCAAAGACAATATCCCTGGTAAACCCTTTAGGAGCTCACTCTTACTTCATGGGGAAGACATTTCACCCACCACAAATAATTTTCCACATCTTGTACTTCTACATCTATTCTCCAATTATATTTATTATCCAAAAACAACAAGCAACATGGCTGAAAATCACCAGTTAGTGCTTTATTGCTCCTGCAATAGAAAGGTTAAAGGTATAGAAAAAGTGGGAAAGAACATATGATAGCCCCTTCCAATTCCCTACTCTCAACCATTGATTAAAGTAAAGGGGAGTGAATGGGAAGGCAACTTCTGTGCCTCTGCTAACAACACCAGGGAACTCTCCTTCCTTTCCCTGGGTTGGGTAATTGCACTCTGCCTTGGCTGATGCGCAGGGAGTTCCATTTCCCATTGCAGCAACCAAGCAGGAAGGGAGTGTATCCACACCCATGAGAGAAGGAGTTATCCTGTTCTTTCAGCAACATCTTGGAATAGCCCACTACTCACAGTCTATGATCTACCACTAAGTGGTGCAGCTTTCTGTTCCCTTCATTTTCTTCTCCCATGCTACTAGTTTCAGGTTCATCAAAGGAACGTAAGACCATCTCACTTCTAGGAAAAGTAAAATAGATTTAATGTGGAGCATGCAGTTCATGACTATATAAAAATCCCCTCAAAAGCATCATTTTCTTGATTGATTTTGAATCATTTGCTCAGACTTGACCAGATAAAATACTGTTATGCAATTTACTTAATTATGTTGCAGGTATCTGGTTGCTGCAACTTCTCTACCCCTTTTAAAAGACTTCTTTCTCTATTGCAGACTGTCATTTAAAAACTCTTCCAGGTAAATACTCTGAATATATTGATTTATATTGTACAGGACTTATTAAAATATTTTCCTAATCATATACTAAAGTACTGTAATGTCTACACCTATTTATCATTAAAGTACGACAGATGTGCTATAATTTTTCATCACATTTACTAAGGATAGGTTATTTAACTTTATTACTTTTATGTTATAACTTCTTAGCATATTCATTTATAATGAAAAATTACACTTGTAGGCTTCATTGGTAAAGATACATTTTATTCTTTTAAAATAATTTTGGAGATAAATGTTTCCAGTGAGGGTCTCTGAGCTTTTTAGACGAAGAAAGGGAAAAACATCACTCTTTTAAATCCTACTTTTCTTTCAGGTTATTTGACTTAACAGTAGTTAGCTTTTCAGTTAAAATGTGAACACATCAATGGCAGAGAATGTTATGTCAAAGGTCAGGTGTAAATTCATTTTGTAGATCTATGAAATACATCTTTACATTCATGCGTAGTTTTGAATTAAGAATATAGTATGAACATATTGGTTCAGGTTCTCAGCTGCTATAAACTGACACAGGTCCATTAAAGTCAATGGAGCTGTGTCCACTTACACCAGCAGAAAATCTGGGCTATATACTTTAGCTATTGATCTTATGCATCCATTAAAATCACACCGTACTGTTTTGCTGATTCCTGGTGGCAGGGATTGAGATCTATATTATTTTTTTGTTGTAGCAGTGCTCAGAGATTCAAGTCAAAATATGGGTCCCATTGTGTTAGCTGTAATATAAGTGTGCAGTCTGGCCAATCCCTCTCCTGGGATTTGTCACTGGATGCATACACAGTGCAGCCAGCAATGCAGCGGTGAATGACAGGTGACAGTTAATAAACCTATCTCCCCTTGGGAAGTTCCAACAGCTTTAGGCAGAGGAGCACCTAAAGGTGGGGTAGTGAAACTCCTGGGTGAAGGAAATATCCCTAGAAAACTGTGAGAGCCAGAATTTTGTTGGCCAATGGTATCCCCCTGTTGAGACCATACTCACCCAGAAAAAGTCAAGTTGTAGACATGATAGGGCACTTTCTTCAACTTGGAGTGGTGTTTCAGTTAGAAGCAGCAGCAGGCCTATAACAATCATCTTGACCTTCATTTTGCTATTGGAGTTGTACAGTTTCTGGTGAGAGAGAAGGTCGAGGGCCCATGGCAACCCTTTCCTCCTTTGTTTTGCCTAGACATATGTGTCAAGGGTCTGTGCTCGATGCTCACTTGTTCTGATTGGGAAGGGCCCACGTGTTAGCAGTGGCTCAGATGTCCAAGCAGCCCTAGTTAGTGGTGGCCTGCTTGCCGCAATCTGGGGAAGGCCCTAGAAAAGGTGGGGTAAAAAAAGCTTCCTTCTCCCCTTCTTCTTTTCTGGCTCTAAACTAATCAGTGCTTGTTGGAATGATCACACTATGTTAACCAAACTTGAACTGGAAGACTGTGAACTTGAGAAAACCACTATAATTGATGGAGAACTATATCAATTGAAAATTGATATTGCAGGCCTCAGTGAAATGAGGTTTTTGAAATTTGGAGTAAATTACCACTTCTACTGGTCTGGGAAACCTGAAGATGAACCAAGGATACATGGTATTAGATTTTCTGTCAAGAAGTCTATTCTCAGTGCATGTACCCCTCTGGTACCTATCAGTAAGAGGATTGCGCAGCTGAATGTTAACACAAACTTGGAATCCTGATTCTTCTCTCCATCTATGGACCAATGCTTGCTTCAAAACAGCAAAAAGATGAGTTTTATCCTCAAGTGGAACAAATCATTAAGAACGTCCCAGCAAAAAAACAGACTTACTGTTCTTGGTGATTTCAATGCCTATGTGAATAATAATAATAGTTTGCAGATAGGCAGTCTCTCTCCAGTCTTGGAGGGAGCAGGACTGCTGTCTGAGAAAGGATACTAGCATGAAGCAGGGCTGGGGAAAGGCCAGAGGGACAGGGAAGCTCCAGGCTGGCGACTCCCCAGGCTGCAGGGCCTGGTCAGAGGCCCATAGAGGTACTGAGTGGTAGAGGAAGACAGCAGGTCCTACCCCCTTGCCTGTGATGACTGGCTCTTATACTTCAGTCTGCCACAGAGAGCGGGAGCTCATTGCTGACTGGCAGTAGCCACAGGCTGAGGCAAGGTGGGATTAGGGGGTTCAGATTCCCTGGGGAGGGGAGATCCTGAAACTATGGGGGTACTGCAGGGGTGCAGCACCCCAGGGAAGTGGGCACCGGGGTCTGGGAGGGATATAGACCCAGTAGCAAGCGACGAGACATCAGCCTGCAAAGTGCACGCTGGAGACTGGTGAGCTAATTCCCTGGATGTACCAGCAGGAGGTGCTGCAGGGTGAGTCACTGCACCATTACAGGGATCAATGGATCACCAATAATGAGTTCCTTGAGAGAACCAGCTTACAATCCATTTGGACTATGGAGGACATTTTCAGGATTCATTGGTTGGGATATGTGGAGCACATGCCTCAAGATCACCTGCTGAAGGCTGTTCTCTATGGCCAGCTTCAGAACCATCTGTGAGGCAGAGGAATGCCAAAGCCCTGATGATACAGCGACAATGTCAAGCAAGGTCTCAAGAAATTCAGTATTCCCACTGTCAACTGGGAAAATCCTGCCCACAATTGCTCAGTTTGGAGAAGCCGGGCTAAGGGAGGTGCAGTCACTTCGGAGAATCATCAGAGAGCCCAGGCTGAACTCTCAGGCTAGTGAGGAAGCAGAGTATATTCCAGCCTCCATCTGGTGAGTGTACCTGTAGCCACTGTGGGAATGTTTGACACTTGCACATTGAGCTCTTTTTCCATACCATTTCTAGGCTCCACTTCTGGACGGACTTTGTTGAGTCATCTTTCATCTGTCAAGATGTTGGATAACCAAAGAAATACAAAGTAAAAGATAGTCCCTGACCCAAAGCCCTTAATTCTGTATAAGAATTAGACTCAGTCCCCTGCCCATTGAAATGAATGGGGGTCTTTTCATTGTTTTCGGTGAGCTTTGGGTTGTGCCCTCCCTGAGAAATTTTTTCACCCCGTCATGTTCAAAATCCCATAAGAGTAGCTACTGTGGGTCTCTCTCTCTGTCCGTCACCCCCCAGGCGGGGTATGGGCCACCAACCACAGAGCACTCCATCTCTGTTGTTGGCATTTCAGTAGCAAGTTGGTTTCCTACGGGGTGGAGTTGCTAGCCCCACGCCCATATTAAGCCTACAGCACCTGGTATTCCCAGGAGGTCTCCCATCCAAGGACTAGCCAGGCCCGACCCTACTTAGCTTCCGAGATCAGACGGGATCGGGCATGTTCAGGGTGGATTAGCCGTACGCTACTGTGGGTAGTAAGACAAAAAGATCACATATAACACTTACGAGGTTTTAAGGCACAGATTTAGTTCAGCAAAGCCACTGTGTGTATTACAGTCTTAGCAGATGTTCAGAATACAGGGGGGACATAATTAAGGATTGCTTGCATGGCATTATTCATGAGGCATTTATCAATTTAAAGATGCCAACTATGGAGCATAAACAACCACTCTCTCCATTTTACAACCCGGTATCCATGAACAGCTGCAACTAAATTGTGTTCATATTCATTGTTGCCAAGATTTAACAGAATAATCCTGAATAAAATATGATTCCATGCTGACCAAACTCTTACAAAAGCAGCCTGCATGTACCACTTCTAGGGGAGGAGAATAAGACCTGCAACAACCTAATGTGTGTCCTTCAGTTTCACTGTTTGCCACAGAGTTGTTTTCCTTCACTGATGAAGCAATAATGCTACCCCGATTTTTTCACAAGAAGTAGACCCCCACCATGAGAACACTTGGACACAATGATGAGAATACTATGTTCATTGATTGGAGTGATATGAAATATTCAGTATGCTAGAAAACTACGTACAGACACTGTACTCTAAATCTTGCTAACTCTAGCAATGGCAATTTTTAACATTAATCATCATGCCACAAAGGCAATCCTAGTGTCAGTTTGTAGAAGTCTGTTTGTATAAATAGTTGCTACCCTATGTCCACATTAACACCCAGATCTTACCATGTGAAAAATTTGATTTTTGTCAAAAAATTGTGATCGCTCCAACAGAACATTGACACAAAACATTTTGTTTGCCTGGCCAGGGTACATCTCACATGGTGCACCATGCAGTCTCCCTCAGTCTAACCTACATAGCATTATGGAAGTCATGAAACTATAATCATCATATGAGATGTAGTTTGGCCAGGGGAGCCCAGCTCTAGGAGATAATGAGACATGATGCATCCGGAACTACAGCTCCCAGGAACCAGTGTGGCACTATAGGGAAAAGAATTTGAAATGGAACTGGATTAAAAATGAAACATTTCAGTTTTAATTTCAACAAATTAAAATAAGATTTGATTTTGGGAATGTTGAAATGTGTTGATTGAAAATGTTAAAACAAAACATTTCAACATTTCTGAATCAAAAATTTTTGGAACTTTGTTTCATGGAAAATTTTGATATTTGGAATGAAAAAAAGTCAAAATATCAGAACTTTCCATGGGATCAGAAATTCTGATTTTCAGTCTTCTTTATTGATGGTGGAAAGTCAGGCCCTGATCCTTCACACAGTTATATGTGGAGTTGGGGGTGGCGGAGGGTTATTTCTGTATTGAAGCAGGTTCTCTCAGGGTATTTCAGTGGCCCATTCCATAATGTGATCTACTTCTCTGGTGGAGAGTCCTTGTTTGGTGAACATGGTTTTGAGTGTGATATATATCCCTTAACAAGTCCACCAGCCTACAGGGATATATACTTTAGGAAAAAGAAAGTAGCCTTTCATGTCTATGTAGCCTAATTCCGATGCCTCTACTTGTTCTCAAATTTTTGAAAGAAAGATCTTTTAAAATAACATAGCATATACTCAGCCTAAAGGATTTAAGCTAATGAATGAGCGGAATATAGAAGCCTGGGGAGAGGAGACTAAAAATATCAGAGAATGATGTGTTTAAACTAGAAGAAAAACAGAAACATTGCATTATTAATAAACATCTAAAGCTTTTTCCCCTCTCAAGGAAAACTGAAACTGATTTAATATTGTGATCTTGGGACTGGGTTCCATGTTGTAATGAATTACAACCTGGTCAAATTCCATGTAGATTCCAGATGGTGGAAAAGCTGCATGGTGGTGCTTTTTTTGATAATCTAAAAAAGCTCAAGAGCAGGGCCAACCAGCTGCTTTTGGAACACTTAATTTCACATTTTAAAGCCTCAGAGTTGTTTTTTAAATGTAAAGTGCTGAATTTAAAATGTATCACCCCAAATTCCCTGAGCAAATCTGTACTTCAGTTTCTCTAAGCATTTGCTAAGAAAACCATCCAGGCCTTATTTCTGGCAGGAGGGTTCTTAAAGTCTTTTTTTTTTTTAACCTTAATGTGCCGGTTATGATATGACATTCACTGATCAGTGAACTTCAACTTAACAAGCGAGAAAACAGACACAATCTATATATATATAAAAGTCAAATTGTGTATGCGTGCGTGCATGTATGTTCCTTTACTTCTTCCACACCGTTTGAGCTAGAGACTTGAAATTTGGTACAGGTATAGGCTTTAGGGTCCTAATCAGGGTAAGAATCGAAAAATTTTCAAATCTCACTTCTGACGCCCCCTAGGGGTGAAATTCTTTAAAGCCCATTCACATCAGCTGGGCAGCAGGTTAACAGTCTGTGACATAGTTATGATGTAATAATACCCCCCTCCAACGGCCCCCCCACTCGCTCAGCTCTCTCCCCGCTCCCCACTCCAACGGACCCTGCACTCGCTCAGCTCTCTCCCCACTCAGGTAAGAATAGAAAAAAATTAAATTCTCCCCCCGTGCCCCCACTCCAACGCCCCCCCCCCACTCGCTCAGCTCTCTCCCCACTCGGTCAGCTCTCCCCCCCCTCCCATGCTGCCCCCCCCCCACTCGCTCAGCTCTCTCCTTCAGGTAAGAATCGAACATTTTTAAAATCTCACCCCCCTTCCCCCCCTCCAACGGCCCCTGCACTCGCTCAGCTCTCTCCCCCCTCTGACGGACCCGAGCAACGCCGGGTATTTTTGCTAGTGCATTTATAGAAAAGGCAGCTGAGTTCAATAGAACAGACACAATTTGGATTTAAAACAAACTAATGTGGATAAACTACTTACATGGATCTAAATAAGAAACAGGACAATCTCTCTGAGCTGCTGTTCACCAGGAAGCCCACTTAAAATACTGTATACACCACAGATCCAAGCTCTTTGGGGAGGAGCATTTTGTTGCGTGTTTATACTGCGCCTACCATAAGGGCTTGATCGGGGCCCCTTGGCATTATCACTGCACAAACAACAATATATTTGAATGGTGCTTGAAATCAGACTTGTAGATAAAGTACTACTCCTCCCATCTTGACTACTGTATTGTCTTTTATTATCTCATGAAACTATAGCAGAGTATGAAAGATAGATTTTTGTATTTTGATAGTTTGCTCACTCCTTATTGTAAATGCTGTACTGTATGACTCAGTTGTCAAATACATTTTAAATAATTTAAGTTTGGCGATTTCAAGGCTTGTCTGATAGATATTTCATTCCAGTTCATTCACAACAGATATCTTTCTTTTCAGAGAAAATACCATTCTTACAAGTATAGAGTAACGGCCCAGTGACTCTCAAATGTCTTGGCTAGCACAATCAGTCATTTGCTAATTGTTTAAAAGTTTATTTTAGTGCTTGCAAAATGTTAAACTGCAAACCATGAAGACTGAAGCCTTCTATATCTATAGTACAAGCATAGCAAATGGGGCAACATTGCAAGTTTTTCCACACTGCTCTGTCAATATTCCTCAGCCCTGTCTTGGAGTGACTTACTCGACCGGTAAGTGGGTATTCAGTCTCCCGGCGTATTCATTGCTTTGGCTCTCTGTTGAGGCTGCTAATAAATGAGCAGACTATGGCAGTGTGTGCTGTAGTCACTTGGCCACTGGGGACTGGTTTTATTTCAGATGAGCCATTGAAAAGCCAAATAGTATCAATTTATTATCATTGCTGACATGGCTTGGATTCTAATGTACATCCTCAGGGTAAAATGTCCACATTTTGTTAGCACTCTCCAATTCATCTATAATTAGCCATTTTTATTGGCTCAAGGAGCTCTCATCTATTTATTCATGTTCTGAGAGATGCAATAGGATAGTAATCTCTTTGAATAAAGACTATTAAGGAAGCTCCATGGAACTGAAGGGAAATAACAGACTAACTGTCAGATAGTCATGGTGCCAAATGAGAATCAGAAAGTAGTGGTGGGAAATAGGCCATGAGTTTACCCCTACTGCAGGTCCTACTGTTGGAAGATGGGGAAGAATCAGGGGTTCTGGCACAGTGGTGAGTTCCACTACAGAAGAGGAAGATTCGGTTGTAGCTTAGTGCTGGTACACCCCATCACCCTTTGGAGGCAGGTTGAAAGGGTGTTCTGGCCCCATGGTTGAGTTTAAATGACTATCTGTACTCCCAGGGCAGTATATGCTGATGTGTGGGGGTCAACAAGGTGGCCCTGCTATGCCGTGCAGTGCAGCATAATAGCCAGAGTCAATGTGGTTTCCCTTCCAGCTGGGACTGTGTGGCCTAATGGCCAGCATCCATAAAGCTGCCCTCAGTTGAGGTAGTGTGGCCTAGCAGCCAGAGCCAATAGGGCTGTCCTCTTTGTCAGGGCTCTGTGGCCTAGCAGCCAGAGTGGTTGGGGGGGGCGCTGCCTCCGAGTTGGGGGCGGCCAAGGTAGGGAGACTGGGGTCCTCCCTACTCCTTCAGGTCCCAACCCAGCGCCCTGGTGGTCGCGGCCTGCCACCAACTCAGCGAGGATCCTGCTGAAGCATCCTGAGCCAACGCGGTTCTATAACCAGTTCCCTATTAAGTTCCCTTGGGTTATTTCCTACCTGTTCCTCTGTGCCTTGTCTCAGGATTCCCATGGCATCTCATCTCTCTGTGGCGTCTATTGCCTGGAGTTCATGGGTTACCTCCATCTGGCTGGCCTCCACATCCTGAAGTGCCAGCAGTCCTTCCATGGGAACGTGCAGCGCACTTCTGGTTCTTTGGCAGTCAGCCCCGGCTGTGCTGAGTTGCTATATTTTATATCTGTGTTCCAGCTGAAGCATGCCCTTCTTGGCCTACAGAGTAGGATTAATCCCTGCTGAACCAGTGAGGGGCTGGTACACTCCATCACAGTTTGGCTTGTGAAGAATTGGGGCAGGGGCTGCAAGTCAAGTTCTGCATAAGGAAAGATCTTAATATACATATATTAAATCCTTCACTGAATAAAATATGCAAAGTGAATATTATAAAACAGATTGACAAAACTGGAATTTAAAACTGTAGACTATTAATATGTTGGTGCTGTTTCTTTCCTTTATATCAGTTATGGATGATCTAATTTCCTTGATTTCCTATGCCTAGCTGTGATGTAATGTGGATGACAATGAATTGGCTGAGACTCAGTCCGTCTATGAAGGAGGTGCAAGATAATTTGTCTGCACTGTGTCTGTTCTACGAGTCTAGTTTGATCTCTCTGTGCCAGGGAACTTTTTCTAAGTTCAGCATACTTAATGGACCTCCAAATAGCAGCGAGAGCTTTTGGCATTTTTTTTTTAAATTGCAGTTAGTTGAGTTTTCTATGCTGTTGCATACCTCAGTCATACACCTCTCTCCACACCTGAATGCCTAAAATGGGCATTATCTGAGGGATTTCCCTTGAAGATTGTGGTGTGGCTGGCTTGCGCAATGAAATGGATTTATGTGATTACAGTCGTATATACACTAGCATTTGTGTAACATAGATAAGATACTATGGGATGTGGGAATTGTTGGTAAATGGTGAGTTTTTAAATGGCCTGCGCTCTGTGAATGTCTTACCAGTTATACCTCGGTATGATTCAAGTTATACATAACACTATAAGAGTCTGGGACTGGCTGTTTTAGGAGTTGCATCTCTTATTGTACAGTTGATCCCATGAACAATTAAGTTTACAGGCCCATGTGGGTGCAGGAAATAGGACATTTTCAGAAGCTGTTAGAACAGAGTTTGAGTTTGAACTTCAGAGGACAATGTTACCTTTTCCTTTTAGTTAAACATTCAGTTGAATCAAATGTTTGGTTCATAATGGTGGTGGTGGTGGTGGGGGGTTCCTTATATTGGATTAGTGCCAGAAAGGGTATGAGCAGCATTTGTGCTATACTTTGTAGGTAGTTTAATTATGCTATTAATGTATGTCATGTATCTAAATGTCACAGTGGTAGGTGCATTAAACAAAACAAAGCATTTAAACAAGCATGTTATTCTGGTCTTAAATTAGGTTGCGGGGGGAAAATGCACAATAGAGTGAGTTAAGAACTGAAAAACATTACCTTTTTTTTCTTTCCCTTGGTTTCTGACACAAACTTCATCAATAGCTTTTTGTATTGAATGACCTTTTTTGCTTCAGTAATTTTCAATAGGGCTATTTTTTGTATGCTATTTACAACTTAATGGAGAAGAATCTACATTGGCCTGCTAAACCCAGGGTTGTGAGTTCAATCCTTGAGGGGGCCATTTAGGGATATGCAGCAAAAATGGGATTGGTCCTGCTTTGAGCAGGGGGTTGGACTAGATGCTCTCCTGAGGTCCCTTCCAACTCTGAGATTCTATGATTCTACGATCAGGATAACAGAATAGGAAAAGAACACTTGCTTTCACATGGAGGGAAAGGATAAGCAAACCAAGATCAAAAACATCTTGAAGAAAATTAAGATGCCAAAGCCCCAGTGCTGCCAAGATTTTCATTCATGCTTAAGTTTATTCATTGTGAGTAATTTCACTTAAGTCAATGGGACTATTCACAGAGCATAAAATTAAGCAAATGCTAAAGTCAATGTAGGATCTTTGATAGTCTGCTATGGAAAGGTGGAAGAAAAGATCACTATAAAAATAGGAAGTGATGGAATAGGTTAGGCCAAGGATCGTCAACCATCGGCTCTGGTTGCTAAGCCACACAGCTGTGGGAAGCGGTGCAGGCCGAGGGATGTGCTGGCTGCCCTTCCCCTAGCCCCCATTGGCCTGGGACAGCAAAGCATGGAGAGTGGTAGCTGCAATCAGCCGAACCTGCAGACGCTACAGGTAAACAAACTTTCCCTGGTGGGCCACAGGCCAAAGGTTGCCGATCCCTGGGTTAGGCTTATGGTAGAATAAAGACGACTAGTGGATAATAAGGATTTATACAAAGAAAAAGGGGAGAGAAATGTACAAGTCTTTCCAGGCTCTGTGGATACTTGGTAGCAACCCACTCTTGGAAAATAAAGCCAGGATGAAAATGGTATCCACAAAGGTTAGATATCTGGTGTGTGTGTGTGTGTGTGTGTGTGTGTGTGTGTGTGTGTGTGTGTGTGTGTGTGTGTGTGTGTGTGTGTGTGTGTGTGTGTGTGTGTGTGTGTGTGTGAGCAAGTGTGTGTTTGTGCCCCAAACTACTTACATTACCTAGGAAGATATCAACTCTATTAAAAAAACAAAAACAAAAAAAACCTTCACAGCAAACAGCCCATCTTTTTATATTAGATTCATAGTAGGGATTATTTTATTTATGTATTTATTATCTTTTTATGTATGCACTCTCTTTTTCGCACACAGCTAATACATTACAATCTCTCTTTTTTTATGAGATTTTCTGTCCCCTTTTCCCATGTAGGTCCATTAGGAAAGATCTCTTCCTCTGTTAGAGGAGTGAATAAGAGAAGGGAAATTTCTGAAGTACTGTAGCCTTGGAAGAAAAACCTTGAAAGGTCAGATATTGAAAATGTGACAAACCATCAAATGCTGGGAAACCTATTAGAGAATATGCTCTGAGCCAATTACCACTGTACATTAATAAAACATATAGTATGAGGGATGCCTCCAGTATGCTGTTTGCTAGGAGAGGAGAGAGGTGGAATACTGGCAAGCTGCTCTACAGGGATACTGTTTATAACTTGTGCAAACAAACCATGAGAGGTTGCAACTCAAAACTTCTTAAGGGATGTTTAATGCTCTGTGCAAAATAGTGAGAGCGATTAACCACTGAAACAAGGGAAGTGGCGAATTTTCCATCTCGTGGTGTCTTCAAATCAAGACTGGATGCTTTCTGGAGGATATACTTTATTCAAATACAAGTTACTAGGCTCAATGCAGAGGTAACTGGGTGAAATTTAGTGGCCTGTGATATACAGGTGGTCAGACTAGTTGATCTGATTGTCCCTTCTGGTCTTAAGCTCTGTGACTAGTTGGGGGAAAAAATTGCAATGGATGTTGCTTAGAGAGACAGTCATTGCAGGAAATTTGCAGGAAAAAAAAGAGCAGATGCAGGACAGTGTCTTTTTTCTGTTTTGCTTACCGAGAATTTGTAGGAGAATAACTCAATTATTCCCAGTCCAGTTTGGCAGAGTACATAGCAGAGCCATTATATGCCACCAATATCCCTCTGCTATGTACATCGGCCAAACTGGACAGTCCCTACGAAAAAGGATAAATGGACACAAATCAGATATCAGGAATGGCAATATACAAAAACCTGTAGGAGAACACTTCAACCTGCCTGGACACACAATTACAGATTTAAAAAAGTCACCATATTGCAGCAAAAAACCTTCAAGACCAGACTGCAAAGAGAAACTGCAGAGCTGCAATTCATTTGCAAATTTGACACAATCAATCTGGGATTGAACAAAGATTTTGAATGGCTTGCTAATTACAAAAACAGCTTCTCCTCTCTCTCCGAGTTCACACCTCCAGTTCAGCTGCTAGAGGAATACCTCACCCTCCCTGATTTGAGATAACAACCTGGTTCAGCCTGATTGGACTAACCTTGTTACCTCCTACCTGGTTCTTGCTTACTTATCTATACCTGTCCATGGTCACTTCCACTGCCTGCATCCGACGAAGTGGATATTAGCCCACGAAAGCTTATGCTTCAATACTTTAGTTAGTCTTTAAGGTGCCACAGGACTCTTTGTTACCTCTGCTATTCCAGACTAACACAGCTACCTCTCTGATTCTTGACATCTTCTCATTGGCGCTTGACATTACACATTATTTGAATTAACAAGTGCACCATTATCCTTCCTGTACTATCAGTACAGATAGCATTTTAATAAAACATTCACAATTCTCAAAAAAAGACATTAAAAACCTTGCTTACAATAAAAACATAATGATAAGATAACCTTGAGTCATGTCCTGAGAACTCTTGCTTTACCAATCTTTAACTTTTCTCACACTAGGATATCTTCAAGTGATTGAACATGTACATTCCACTCCAGTGTGTGCCCATAGTTGCTGGAAATTTTTCCCTCAGTGGTACCTAAGGCGACTCAAGTGCCCTTTTGCGCTGTGGGCTCATACCACTGGTATAAAGGGCCTAGCTGACCCTGCAGCCTCGCAGTTATTTGTTACTATCTGTGATGGTCACTGGAACTGCTATCTTAGCTCCGGTAAGCTCTCTCAGTGGTTTTTCATGTTACAGATCTCTACATAGTTAGTTGTAAGTAGTTTTAGTCAGTTTAGTCCATTTTAGTGAAAGTTTTTAATTTAGAGTTAGCAGAGTTTTCATCCATTCCCAGGTGCATGCCTCAGTCACTGGGTTTCAAGCCCTGTGCCTCCTGCAATAAATCGCTGGTACTGGTATCTCCGGCAGTACAGAAGTCAGCAGTATCGTTGCTGTCATGCAAAACTGGCTATGTTGGCCTCAGTGCAGGCATCTTTGCCATGGCACTGGTCTTCAGTACAAATGGGAACCACATCTCTGTGGTCACCAGAGACTCATCATCCTCAGAGACACAGGTCGGGGCTTACTCCTATCGCCTGGGGAGTTATTTCCACCACTCCCTAAGACATTCCTACTCTTACATGCACCCAGACACAGAGGTACCATCGAGTGTGAGGTCAGGTCACCACTGGGGACCTGTGTCTGTTCCATGGCCCTTTTGAAACTTGTGGGGGTTTCCACTAGTTTCAGGAGCTTACTCTAGGCGTTCCTATTTGGCGGCCTCAGAACAAAAGGCACCAAGGGCCTATTGGGCTGCAGCCAGTCCAGGTTCCGGTACCAACCCAGCACAGAAATTCAAGAGCCGGCCCAATGGGAATCCATCAAGGCAGAAAGGGAGGAAGAGTGTTTTCAGCTAGTGCTGACCTCTTTCCCTGATGAGGCTGCTTCAGGAGTGGGCATGTTACCTCCCTTGAATGACTATAAGGCACACCGTAGTCTGTTGAAAAGGGTGGCCTTAAATCTGGACATTCATATGGAGGTAGTACCAGAGTCCTCCCACAGCCTGGCCAATATTTTAGCCACTGCAGGCCCAGTAAAAGTAGCCCTACCTCTCAATAAGGCCATTAAGGGCCCTGTTAAAGCTTTGTGGCCGACCCCCCGCATCCCTTCTGCCCACATCAAAAAGGGCTAAGTGAAGATACTTTGTCCCTACCCAGGGTTATAAATTCTCATACACTCCCCACTTCTCCCCCACAGGATCCTTGGCAGTATCTGCAGCGAATGAAAGGAAGGCAGGGTCATTAGAGTGCAATATCTAAAGCAAAGGTCTTCAAGAAGTTGGATTTATTTGGTAGAAAAGTTTTTGTTACTGAAGGGGATGCTGGTTTGCAATCCTGAGCTGTAAGTGCTGCTAGGCAGATATAATTTCAACATGTGGGACTTCATGCTGAAGTTCAAGGACTTAAGAGGCCAAGCAAGAGAACACCTGCCCTAAATCATCATCAGAGAACACCTGCCCTAAATTCGTTTCTGGATAGGTACCTAAACTGCACTGATCTTCCACACACACACATATATCTTTAGCTAGTCTTTAAGGTGCCACAGGACTCTGTTACCCACACATATATCTGTGGCTCAATTTTGCTACTATGTATTTAATATAGATTTAAAGGAAATTGATGTATTGTAAATATACTTGTAGTGGACCACCATTTCTTAGCTTACCAATGCTATACACAAATCTCAATCAGCTGAATATAGTTTATTCTGTCACAACAGCTGTTTTGATGATATATGCCCTAAAGGGCCTCATACAATATCCATAAAAGCCAATGGGAGTTCTTCCCACAAAATCTGGATCAGACTCTAAGGGCATTGTTACGGATAGAAAAAGCAAGCTTTTATAAAGAAACGTGGAAACTACCTTCTTCAAAATAATTCAAGTGTGGCTAGTTAGAATTTATAGATTCTATAGTAATGTTCAAGCATAGGAGACAAACCATCAATATAGCAAAGAACTTGTCAAATGCATATATTTAATTAAAGTCACTTAAGTCATCTTCCCAGCATTCATTTTAATTAAACACATTTTTAAAAATCTCCATCCCATAGTAACTAATGTTTCCAGTGTTAATTTATAAATCTCATACAAACTTCTGAACATGTGGCTAGCTGCAATGACATTTATTTAAAATATAAAAAGCGATTCTACATATTTTGTATGCATTTTCTGGCAGACTTCAATCTGTGTAGTCAGGTTATAACTAATCCATTAAAACCCTGAACAATTCTCATACATTTCTACCAATTAAATTGAATTGTAAAGAAAATATTTTGTGCAGAATATTGTTTTTATTTTACCTCCACTTTGACTAAACTGACCAAATACTATAGCTTGTACGTGAAGTGTCATAATCTATTGTGTGTGATAACCATTAGTTTAAATGTATTCTTTGTTTTTAAGAAATTCTGACTGTATTTCACTCAGCATTTATAGTAAACATTTTGTAATGAATGACAGTACAAATGGAAGAAAGAGGTAATAAATCTTGAATAAACTGTTAGTTCAAAATTACACAAATAACTAAGTATATCATTTGTTTTTAAACAGTTGCATAACCAAAAATACAGGCCCAACCAACTTTATTTAAATATCATGGGGTTCATTTAATATGAACTGTACGTCATGCTTCATGCATAATTTTCAGTCAGCACACTATTTTGACATTTAGGTGAAGACTGCTGATTGCTATTGAGTTTTTTTCTTGATTAAATACATTTATTTTTATTGCCAAATAATCAGCTGTGGCATTTACTACCCTAAGCAATTCTGCTTATCCCAGTGAAGGATGGTACAGATTTATAGTACTGCCTATGACTACTCTTCAAAATAGGAATTAAATATCACATGCAAAACTACACTAAAACCTAAATAAGCAATGGTTCCTATATTTCTTTCTGAACTTTAGCTAATGATACAGGGATCATCACTGGTGGGCTTCACTTCCCCTTCCAACAATAAATTCATCACAGCTTTAGTCAAGTAGCTGCATGTTCCTCTTTTTCCCATTGGGGGAGTGTTGTAAAATGAAGTCATGTCATCCTATTAAAACAAAAACAAAAAAATGTTTTTTCTATCAATGTGTTGATTGATAAGAATCAAGTTTAACCATTGGTAAAGAGTAAATTAATTGAAACCATTTTATAGGTGAAAGTGCAATTCTCATTATTGATATTGTCAGTCTTTTTGTATGACACACATTGTTCAATTGTCAAACAGGAATTTTAAAATCTAAGATTTTTATAAAGGTACAATATATACATGTTCAACTGCTTAAAGACTTTTTTAGAAATCATAGAGTGTGCCTGTTTGGGCATAGTTTTGTGAAAGAACATATTACATATTCTGGTCTCACCACTTCCTAATGACAGGTCAGTTTCTTCACATTGTTTGCAAAATATATTAGTTAAGTAATCTCTCTTCAAAAATTATTGTGGGGCTGTTTTCAACTTCATGACTAAGGTTGTGTTTAAAAATGAGCTAAAGTATGGGACTTATTCCATTATCCTTATAAGAAAAAAGCAAGTATTTTCTTCCTAGATTCTGACCACATAAAAGAGTCCAGGTATTTTAAAAGCTCAGGTAGGGATGATATGAAAAATTTTACTTCTTACTTATATTTTGGCCATGTTTACACAACAAAGACAATAGCAGCGTAGCTATAGCACAGTACCTATGTCTGCGTCATGCCTTAGTGTAGGCCAGGGATCGGCAACCTTTGGCATGCGGCTCATCGGGGAAATCTGCTGGCCGCCTGGGACGGTTTGTTTACCTGCAGCATCTGCAGGTTCGACGTTCCAGGCCAATGGGGACTGCAGGAAGTGGTGGCTAGCACATCCCTTGGCCCATGTCACTTCCCATGGCCCTCATTGGCCTGGAAGAGTGAATTGTGGCCAGTGGGAACTGTTGATTGGCTGAACCTTGGATGCTGCAGGTAAACAAACCATCCCGGCCCGCCAGTGTATTTCCTTGATGGGCCGTGTGCCAAAAGTTGATGATCCATGGTGTAGATGCAGCCTTCAGCAAGAGAAGGGGCCTTTCCATCACTCTAGGAACACTAGCACTCGAAGTTGTGGCAGCTAGGTCGACAGAAGCCTTCTTCCGTTGATGTGGCTATGTCAACACTGGAGGTTAGGTCAGCATAAGTATTGCACTCAAGGGTATAGATTTTTACCCCTGATCTTTCATGCTATGTCAACCTCAATTTTAAATGTAAGCCAGGCCTTACTTGTGAGGATATTGTTTAATATTATACATGGAAGAAGAAGTGATTTTTAAAGGTCTTGATTTAGTAAGATAGTTAGGAATATTATAATTACCTTGCAGAATCAGAGCCAGACTTTGTGAAAAAACCTGAACTAAGGATTTCCTGTATTTTTAGTGTATGTTTTGGGAATGAATGCGAGGCACCTTAACGCTATGTGAAGCTTTCTGTTCTGGAATAATTATTAATAGGGAAGTACTAAGAAGTAGAGCTGGTCACGATTTTTTAACAGAAGGATTTCTCACTGGATAATGTTGATTCATCTACACTGGAACTTTTTTGCTGAAATATATTTCTGGTCTGAGAGAGACACTCTGGTCTGAGAGCTAGGGCACTCACTCAGGCTGTGGGAGGTGCATAGACTTGAACCTGGGTCTCCCACATCCTGGGTGAATGCTCTAGCTACTGGGCTATTAGCTAAGCTGAAGTAAGTATCTCTGTTATGTTTTTTTCATGAAAGTTTCCAAAAGATCTTAGATTGGTTCTGCTGCGGAACGTGAACATTTTTGAAATGTTGAAAATTTTCATGGGTGGAAACAGTTTCCTATCTGGGTCTACTATGTAGTGCCTTCTGGCTTGAAACCACTCCTTTATTTTATGTTAATGACAATTCTTACTTCTAAAAATAAGGAGCTAATTTAATACATTTTCTAAATCTAGGATCTCTCTTTGTAAACAATCATATAAAGTTCCATTAATTAATATTTAAGAAAAAAGGGTCACTTATTAGTAACTATTGTTTTTCGAAAGTTGCCTGTGTGCATTCACAATTTAGGGATTTGGCATCTCTAGTTTTGAGCTTGTAACTGTATAATAAAGCATTTTTCACTATGGGGTACTGTACTCCTCTCCTGGGTACTCAGCACTTCTGAATATCTGGGCACTTATTTAGGTGCCTCAGTATGGATTTAGGATCCTAACTTCAGGCTGTTTTTAAATATCATATCCTGCATTTATTTAGATACCATCATCACTTACCTTCTTGCTCCCCTATCAAAGAGGAAACATTTCATTTTAATACACCAACTTTTTTGAAGAATATTAAGGTTGTTCCAGCTTTACCTAAACAATCATTCTAACATTCAGTGAGGTAGAACACACTTTCTTTCAAGCACCTTTCTGGGCTGATTGTCTAGCTTTCTAGGACTTTGAGTTTAGAGAGATTTAAATGTCCATCTCTGTTGCTATAAAGACACCTTTACAAGCACTACAAGATCCATCCATAAACCTGTCATATTACATAGTACTTACATAGAATTAAATTTCATGGATTCCATTTGGGAGTTCTGTATGTCTGTTTTATTTCCAGCCTCACATATTTACAATTTGTTACCAAATTTTGTCTTTGATTGAGAAGAACTGTAATTTTTACAGGAAGTGAATATTTTACTCACTTGCTTTTCAACTTCCTTTAACTTGGTCTCATCTTTCTGGAAGTAATGAAATGCTTCTTTCACCAGTTTGTCCAAATCCACTTTATCCTGAAACTCTAATTCAGGGTTTCTCTCCAAAATAACAGATACAACCATTAACAACTGGAATAGAAAAAAAAATACCTTGAATTTTAGGCCAATTTAAAATCCGGTTACAAAAAAAATGACATTGTAAACACAAGCTCATGCTTGATTCAAATCATAAAGCAGTTTGTGAAGAAACATCTTCATTATGGCAGTGTAAAACAGATCATTTTTGATTTTCTATATACTGAAAAGCAGAATTTTATGTAAAACTAGCATAAGTGCCCGGCGCTGCTCGGGTCAGTCAGAGGTGGGGAGGTGGTAGACAGCTGACACCCCCTGACCAACCCCAACACCCACCCCTCACCCCTCACCCACCCCGACACCTTCCCACCCCCCCAAGCAAACCCGACACCCCCATCTCACCCCCCAACCGAACCCGACACCCCCACCTCACTTACCGTCCCACCAAACCCAACTCAGATCCGTCGCAGGGGGGGAGGGGGCCCAGAGCTGAGGGATTC
Organism: Sternotherus odoratus; assembly: GCA_032164245.1. Classification (NCBI taxonomy): domain Eukaryota; kingdom Metazoa; phylum Chordata; order Testudines; family Kinosternidae; genus Sternotherus; species Sternotherus odoratus. The sequence goes on along the minus strand of JAVMKO010000014.1, from coordinate 20,514,862 downwards.
CGGGGACCTTCGCAGGTGGGGGGCGGCACAGAGCTGATGGATTCTGGGGTTCCGTTTGGAGGGGGAGGGACAGAGAACTGAGGGATCTCCGGGGTTCCGTTGGGAGGGGGGAGGGGCAGAGAACTGAGGGATCTCCGGGGTTCCGTTGGGAGGGGCGGTGAGCTGAGTGAGTGCGGTGTCTGTTAGAGGGGGGTATTATGACATCATCACCACCTAACTGCCCAGCTCATGTGATTGGCCCTGAAAGACTTTCACCCTTGGGGGGCGTCAGAGGTGAGATCCGAAAATTTTTCGACCCTTACCAGCATCTAGACCGCAAGACCCCTCACTGTACCAAATTTCAAGTCTCTGGCTCAAACGGTGCGGGAGGAGTTCGCAGTCATACATACATACACCACTTGACTTTTATATATATAGATATACGTTTGAAATTGATGAAATAGGTAGAATAGTCGAAGATCATTACAGTAATCTGAGCAAATGACCAATACTAGGGAATAAACAAAGCTTTAGCTGTAGGCAAAGGCAAGCATTTGTAAATATAAAACACATTAAACAACTGAAATCTAGATGTCCTACCAATGGAATCTCTATAAGCAGCAAACAACAAATTTAAGTCAAAGGATCCTGAATTCCTTGCAGCTGGAACAGCATTTAATATGGGAATAACTGACTTGCATGACTGGCTTGGAGGCCTTAAGAGTATGACTAGCAATTGGTGGTGGAGTGCATATTGATCACTTGTTTCTTTGGGAACTCTCAGCCACATCTTTCAGCTGCAGGTTGAGATGTTGTACTCAACATACCAGTAGTTGTTGGGCATGATCAAAACAGTTTGGAACTCCTGAGTTCCAGGGACAGAGTCATAGTCACAGGCAAGAAATACTAGTGGCTGAACGGAGGCCAATTACTCTGGCAGCTATTGAAGGGAGAACTGTCCCCTGGTTTGCTCAGACAGCATGCCCAGGGCTTGGTTCCAGGGGGAAATATGCATAACAGGATGGCAGGACTATATTGCCTCACTTTCTTAGCAGGTGTTGTAACACTGGAGGGAGTTGGTGGTTAAAAATGGTTGATTCATTGGGGCAAGTGTGGCTCTTTGGACTGTCCAACAGAGATGGGAGAGAAGAATAGTCATCTGGCAGGTGGAACTGGTGTTTAGAAGAACTGGGCTTTGAAGAAAGGATCCCATGGCTTAAACTGGGGGCTGCATAGAGTGCTATTTTGGAATTATCTTTTTGTTTAAAAGTCTGCCGCTCCCCTGGCCCAGAATTAACAACTCTATGGCTACTGTTTGCTTTGTTTGGTGCAGTGTGGGGACCCCAACATCCGGAAATGCATTATTCAAGTACATGAATGTGAACCTGCTTAATATAAAACACCAGAATCTATGGAGACACTATCCTAAAAACTGCAATAGTAGTTTGGATCTGCAAGTGCTTATCTGTGATTTTAAACCACTCCTGTTAATTCAATTATCTGTGGAGATCAGCTACTCTTTCTCAAAATTGTTACAAACAAGTCATGTATATAAAACTTCTCTTAATTATATGGTACTGACCTCTACAATAATTTGTCTGTATTCAGGCTGGTCAATATTTTGCAACATGTCTTCAACGAGAAGGGAAAAATTCATCTCATACATAGTCATATCAGATAGTGTTGGTTGCTGAAAAAGAAATAAAACAAATAAAAAAATGCTGCATATACTTTAACCATTTGATTTTAATAAAAAAAATTCTAATAGCACAGGTTGGATTATTTGTTGTGGATTATTTATTCAATGTTAACAATCTGGGTTCCATTGGAACCGAGCAAATTTCTAGTCAATGATAACAGAATTCTGTTAGGAGTCGTGTCTGAGATTTTTTCCCCCCTTCAGATTATTAAAATATTTTCACTGCAGTTATAAGCAAATAGTAAACTCAAAGCTTCTTCTATCTTAAGTCTTCTTCCAGCACCAAATGTCCAATATGTTATTTTACCCCGGGAATCCTTCGTTAGTTGTAGCACACAGTCCATGAAAACAGAAGAAAAATGCAATGGCAATGCATTCAGGAGTCTAAAAACCAACGTGCAACTCTCTAAATATTTTCTTTTTACCTGTGGTAAATATTTTTCTGCTACTATTACACCATTGGGGGTTCTCTCCAAGATTTGCCACACCCTGTCATAGAAACCATGGGGAGTTCGATTCAGAGAACCATCTATTTGACGTCTGTTAAGCCAACATCTGTGGATAAAACAAAATAACTGAAGGGCTTGAAAAACCAACCTGTTTCAGATTCAAAACAAAGCTTTCTTTGTGGATTAATTAAGCCATTAGGGTAAGCAATAACAGTAAATATCCATCAATGATGCACACACAGTATGTGTTGGATTTCCTGATAAATATTTCATATGGAAATAAAAATAGACCTCAAAGAGAACAAAAGCAAGATGATTTAGAGTCTGGAGTGTTATACTTAAATGTAGGATGGTGTCTTAAGTGTTAAATTTTTTAGACCAGTTAATAAATTGATTTAACCTAGAACACAGGCCAGGACATAGGCCAAATTAAACTCTGCTGTAACTCCACCAAAGTCAATGATGGTACCAAGCACTAGTGAAGAATTTGACAGAACACCTATAATACATAAGAAAACATATATATGTTTAGATAAAGCAAATTTGCCATTTAATTTACTGGACATATAATTTGTCAGGCACATGGGTATGGCACAAAAATGAATACACATTGCATAAAAAAGAAAACATGATGCTTGCTAATATTACTACAGTATAAATGCTTCCTTTATTAACCCCTCTACTGTATGTAATGCAATTTATGGTGCTAGTACAGCTTCCATATTAAATTCTGCAATTCCAAATAAGAGTGTAAAAAGTGCACTAAATTGACAAACTCACAGCCTTATACATAATGTATGACTGAAACATTATTGATTGCAGAAACCTTGTGGTTTAAGATGCATACAAATTATTTCAGAAACACAAAGATTATGCAATCAATCTGTTATGAATAGCAGCATGAGATACAAACTCAGATCTCATTACCTCCCTTGCTGCTGTGGCTGAAGAATATCCAACAGAAGCTGCTTCACTTCACTAGGCGACAGCTGGTATAAATCCATGGGTGCCATATCCCCGGCACGGATTTTTAGTTCATACTTCATAGCATGGATAATCCATCTAAAATAGAAGGAAAATATTTATTTATAGGATGTTACATATACACATACCTTTCAAAATGTACGAAATATAACTTTTTAATAACATAGTTCTTCTCTACCTAGACAGACAGCTGGGAAAAAAAAATCATGTGGTTCCTTCTGAATTTAACTATATATGTATACATAGGGTTCTGGATTACAGAATGTATGCTTTTTACTAGAAGACAAGAGAAGTGCACTTTCCTAAATCAAAATATATAATACCCCTACAGAACTAATAAAATACTGATACAATACACCTACAGAATCCAGAAAGATCCTTTTTATGCCAACAGATGCATCAATAACTAGGTCAACAAGATGCTATTATACCAGTTTTATTTTGTGATGGAGTTTGTTCAGATTCCCACATGTGTTTGATGCAAACTGAGTGTAGTACTGTATAAACAGTTTTAGGAGATGGGTTGTAAATTAACATTGATGTACATGCGCCATTTACATGGAAAATATGATTACCCCATGAATTGCCTTTTGTATCACTGACCTTAACTGAAAAAATCATTACCTGTCCTCTGATATTAAAAAAGTCAATTAATATTTAAAATTATTTTGCTGTTGTGAATTAATTAAAATAATTATGGAATCAATAATATTTTTCTGTTCAACATTCAGCCTTAGGTCTTAGGGAAGCAGAACTTGCAAGCCATTGGAAAGGAGATGGAAAATGGTTTCTTTTACATCTTACAGAAACAATTAAGTCCTACTACTGTCTCTAACTGAATAATGAATATGAAGAGACATTGTATTATTAGGTCAATTTGGGAATTGGGAATTCAACTTTCATAGGTCAATTTGGGAATTGGGAATTCAACTTTCATACATATTACTTTGTTTAGAATACAACATATCCTCAAAAGAAATTATTTAATGGTACCCAGTCTATTTATATAAACACATTCACAAGTCTTAAAACTTTGTAATTTCACAGATAAGAGTATCTAGTATTTCTGTGATGCCAGCAAGATGCCTGCACATATACTCTACATTGCATTGTAGAGCCTGATTAGGAGTCAAGAAATGGTGCAGAACAGGGAGAATAAAAATTAATCAACAGGTAATGTAAGAATAACAGACTATATGGTCTCTTCTTGGAAGAGATTCACAGTGGTAATAAGAACAAATTGACAAGAGATTAAAAGGTTGTATCTGGAACTAGCCCACTTTGTTCAGATATAACCTCCTGACTCTCACTGACCAACAGTTAATCCCAGTAATTTCAACAATGACTACTCATATCTATTTGTTAAAGGAAAGACGGGGTAGCACATCATATTTGGTATTGAACACACTATTTAAGGTGTGCCTGTTATCCCTAATTATTTTGCATATTATCCTCCTCCATAAAAAAAGGGAAGACTGCTATCCATAGTCTCAAAAAAGGGAAAACAGAAGAGTTGATGTTTAAAATGTACTGTACTGTACGGCTACAGCTGAAAAAAGTAACAGTTTCACCATACAGTCATTGCTATCAATATTAGCTGCCTTTTAGAAGAATTTGTATGCAGTGTTGGTCTCAGCATATTAGAGAGACAAGATGGTTGAGGTAATATCTTTTTATTGGACCAACTTCTATTGGTGAGGCAGACAAGCTTATGAGCTTACACTGAGCTCTCTCTCAGGACTGGGCAAGACCTCTGTGCAAGCTCAAAAGCGTGTCTTTCTCACCAGCAGAAGATGATCCAGTAAAAGATATTGCCTTGCCCACCTTGTTCCTCTTTTAGAAGAACTGTCATAAAAAACCATAAAATGTTAAAAGCAAATTATATTTGGATTGTTTTAATGGAATATTAAAACTGCTTATAAAAACTGGCATATTTCCATTACAAGACAACATCATTTAGAATGAAATTATCTGCTCACTGGAACTCATATGGATTGAGTCACCTGACTTCTACTTTAAAGACTGAATACAAAATAAGAGCTCGTATTTACTATTTAGTTAGCCTCAACTTGTATGTGTGTAGACTAAATCACTATTTACGAAACTTTTGAGTGCTGAGTCCCCACTTTAGGTAAATGAAACCATTTACATGTCCCAACCTTCCAACTCCACCATGTACTGCTGAAAGTCGAGACATCTTCTTTCCTCACACCCCACAAATAGATTTCATAGCCCTTATCCCCCCCCACCCCAAGTTTGGGAAATGCTGATGTAGATCTTCAAAGTAGGATACATCATCATCTTTCTTACATACTTAGATGAGTCATGATATAGTTAATGTTGACATTTAAAATTTCATCATTGGCACCTAACTTAAAGCCCATTCCAATGACAATACATGCCTCAAAGCTATTGTTTCAGACTCTACAAACTCATGCAGAGGTTACTGAATTTCATCAGTTACATTCACTTCATGTTCTGAAAGTTCTCTGTGCAACTATAACTAGAGACTTTTTAAACAAATTAATTTTATGGGGAACACTGACTTCAGTAATGCAAGTTCACTTTCAGATATTTTGTTCAGAGTATAAAGTCATTTCTCCTTCACTTTCCTGCAAAGTCATGAGTAGCACCCTGAAACCACAGATGTCAGTAAGACTTAAATCAGAGCCAGGAACGTTTTCCTGATTCCCTTTTGTGCTAGTTATGTGATCAAGTGTGGCAAGGGACTTGAAGTCAGGAAGTATGGCAGGATTAGTGATTTTCAACTATAAATAATATATTGACTTTTAAATGACTAACATATACATGTCTGTTGGTGACTTAGGATGTTCAACAAAGTTTTTGAATAAAGGTTTGAAGCTTATCTTTAAAAATCACCATGCCACCAATGGTTTTATATTCTGAGTTAATGAGATATGCCCCATTTCTCAGTGCTGAAAGACAGAAACAGGTGTCACCCACATGAAAGGAAGATGTGTTTTACAAGAGATGTATTATCAACGAAAACATGGTAATTTGAAGGTTTGCGTATTGCACTTGGATAATAATGATTCAGACAGCCAAATTATTTGATGATTAATGGATAGTAAGATAGATTTAGCCATGTAGATAGCTATCATTATCCCAATTCTCATATCAAAAGTCAGAAGCAAACCTGTAGAAATTGCTTTTAGTGGATTATGGGTTCAGAGAATCAATTACATTTATTTTCTTTGCCCGGACAAAACAATGTCATTGTCCTGTTACTAAAATACAGAATTACCTTTGGAATCGATTTACTGATACAAAGATGCAGTTTAGGCATCAACGGGAGGCATCACTGACATGGTATTTTCTGTTGGTAATTGCTTATGTAAGGTGTTCTGACAGTATAAGAAGTGGAGATGAAAAAGGGTTGATAAAATAAACATTTAGAAGTATCTCCTACTAAACCTGAGTGACAGAGCTTGGGTAGAAAGCAGGTAATTGGAGGTCTTTTCAGTAATGGGTCTGTCAGGAACTTGATCTTTTTCAACATGAAAGCCAGACTACAAATCAATAATGAGACACCAAATCATTATCAGACTGGAATACTATTTCTGTGAGAAAGTTAATTTTACTTACTGAAGTGGGTGATAATAGTAAAATGAAATTGAATCTATAGGATGAAACCTTGGAACAGGGAGGAACATTGACAATTGACAACTGCAATTGTTCTCCAGTTCCTTCACTAAAAGAGGATCTAGATTTCTAGGAGCTCCACTGTAGTGGGTAGGAGACTGGGTTGTAGAATACGAATGTACAAACATCACAAAGAACCAGTTAATGTAGGGTAACCAACCATTCTTTCTTCTTTGAGTGACTGTCTACATATCTTCCACTTTCGGTGACTCACATGTAATAACTCATCATGGAAATGGATACTCAGAATCTACTGAAGCAGTGAGTGCAGGGCATCTGTACTGAAGTGGGCATCATATCAGAAGCCCTATACCAAGCAATACTATTGAGTGAAGGTGTGAACTGAACTCCAGGTAGTTGCTTTGCAAATCTCCATAATAAGGACACTTTGCAATGAGGCGGCCTAAGCTCTGGTGGAATAGGTCCTAAACTGTCCAGATGGGTCTCAGTGGGCCACCATGTAGCATGTCTTAATGTAATCCGAGACTCAATTTGACAGTCTTTGGGTGAAGATTAGTTGTCCTTCATTCTATCAACAAATGCTATGAGCAGTCTAGGAGATCTTCACAACATTGTTCTGTCCAGATATTAAGAGACCTGACATTCAACGTATCAACTTTAGCTTCTCCTCATGTGATGCAAGGCTTGGAGAAGAAGATAGGTAGAGGGATCATCCAATTTATACTAAAGTCAGAAATGACTTTAGGTAAAAGCTTCTGGCAAGGTCTTAATGTAATTTTGTCCTTGTGGAATAACGCATAAAGTGGTCCCTTCCATAAAGGCCTGAACTTCTCCTATATTTCTGGCTGATGTTACAGCAACTAGGAAGGCAATCTTCATGAAGAAGTGGTACATGAAGCAGGTCACCAAGACCTCAAAGGAAGCTTCTGCCAAACCTGTTAAAATAATGTTGATATCTATCTATCTATCTAAAAGTCAAATGGTGTATGAGTGTATGTATGGGTATATGTATGCGTGTATGTATGTATGTGCGCTTACTCCTTCCACACCGTTTGAGCTAGAGACTTGAAATTTGGTACAGTTAGAGGTCTTAGGGTCCTAATCAGGGTAAGAGTCGAACATTTTTCAAATCTCACCTCTGACGCCCCCCAGGGGTGAAATTCTTTAAAGCCCATTCACATCAGCTGGGCAGCTGCTGTTCTCTGTGACATAGTTATGATGTCATAATACCCCTCTCCAACGGACACTGCACTCGCTCAGCTCTCTGCCCCCTCCCCACCTCCGACGGACCCGAGTTGGGTTTGGTCGGAGGGTAAGTGAGATGGGGGTGTCCGGTTTGGTCGGGGGGTAAGTGACCCGGGGGGTGTCGGGTTTGGTCTGGGGGGGGTGGGAAGGTGTCGGGGTGGGTGAGGGGTGAGATGTTGGGGTTGGTCAGGGGGTGTTGGGTTTGGTGGGGGGGTAAGGTGGGGGGGTTGGGTTTGGTTGGAGGGGTGAGGAGGGGGGTCGGGGTTGGTCAAGGGGTAAGTGAGGTGTGGGTGTCGGGTTTGTTTGTGGTGGTAGGTAGGGGTGTCGGGTTTGGTTGGGGGGAAAGTGAGGTGGGTGTGTCAGGTTTGGTGTACGGGGGTGAGGTGTGGGTGTTGGTCAGGGGATGTTGGGGTTGGTAGGGGGTGACATGGGGGTGTTGGGTTTGGGTGGGGGGTGTGAAAATGTGAGTCGGGGTTGGTCTAGGGGTAAGTGAGGTGGGGGTGTCGGGTTTGGTCGGGGGGGTGAGGTGGGGGTGTCAGGTTTGCTCTCTGCCCTCTCCCCCCTCCAACGGACCCGAGCAACGCTGGGTATTTTTGTTAGTGTATATATGTATATATACACTGTTTTAACAGGTTTGGCAGAAGCTTATATATATATCCAAATATATATATATAGATAGATAGATAGATCCAAAGAGGCCACGTGAAACCTCCTATATGGTTCCGAAGCCAAACACTGATTAATTTAAAACTGTTCTGGTATAAAACAGAGTTCCAATGAGCATTTCAGGTGATAAGAAAGAGCTGAGCAAGTCTAGGGGTGGCTCTGTCCTTAATATCTTCACGTAGTGGCATGCGGCAGCAGAATGAGCTCAAGTCGCCCAACTGGTGCTGCTGAGGCAAACAGTTTCCAGCAGTCATGTGCTGGATGCACCAACATGAAGAGTGGAGTGTATATGTGCAATCACTTGAAGAACTAAGAAAGTTGAAGCTTTCCACTAAGTTTTTTCTTCATAATGATGCTCTTCTACTGTACATAAATTTAATTTTACATGATACTAGAATTAAATTTTTATCTTTACTGACATAGCATTTAAAGAAAAGAAATAATATTTCTCATCCAAAGTATACAGTGAATATAGAAGAACAGAAATAAAACAGCAGGGGACCTTTTATTTGGAATAAATTAAACAAATAGTTCACATGAAATCTAAGAAGCTTCAAGACAAAATTAGTAATTCAGAAGGTGAGGATGTTATCTGACAAAAATATTATAAATTAAATCTGAAAAAGGTAAATCAGCAGTCAAGCAGAAACTACTTGAGAAAGAAAAGATAGCATCATAAAATCTCAGAAAACAGCCTCCACTTTAAAAGCTTTGTTGAGGTTTAATGACGTGACTCCACCATGTAACACTGCATAAAAGTAATACTCATTATACTGTATATTGTGTACAGCTTGGCAGAGTAATGTGAAATTTACTACAACTTGCATGATAAAAATGTTTTACTAGAGCTAGTACAGCAGAACTACATTCTGCTGAATGATCTGAAGTTTAGGTTGAAAAGACAAGTATTTTTTCTGAATAAGAACATGTATGTGATATTTACCTGAGCCAGTCATTCTAATTTAGCTGAAAATATTACTATATCAGAATACATGTTACATTAAACTAAGTGCAAAATAAACTAAAACTTAGTGAAAAATATAATAAATAAATAAAAACTTCAGAGTATATGCTTAAATAAATCACCAGTACACCAGGGCCCTGATCTTAGCTGGGGCATCTCATTGCTACCATAATACAAATAAATAATAATTTAAAAAAATCAGAAAAAAAGACATGTTACTAACCCAACTCGTATTTTTAACATGCCACTAAACAGTTCAGGTGAGTTTGAAATGATCCAGCCAATATGAATGACAAGTTCTTGTTGAATTACTGCTTCCCTCTCATCCTGTAAATTACACTTGTTGTAGATGATGTTCTTAATCACTCCTGGAGACAAGGGATTAGAAATAACTTCTTCTTCGTGGCCAAAAGCTCCAAGAGTCACCTAAGAATATATTAGCAACAATGTAGGGGGAAAAAACAGGAACAACAAATGATAATTATAAGTTAGACTTCATGTTCTAAGCTTTCCCTGGTAATATTAAAAATGCATTCGGGGTATGAATGCACCACAGTGTGGTGTCAACTGATTGGTAAGAGTAACTGCCACAACAGAAGGTGACGTTACTAGGCCATCACTTTATTTTGGAACAGTTTGGATAACATGTATCCTTGACTGTTTAACTTTTCTTAGTACTTTCCTTTCCCATGTCATAAGTTTTTATTAAGCCTTCTTTTAAATTAAGACTCCTCATTCTCGTTACTATTTTCTTACTATTTTTTTTCTTCAAAATTGTGTTCTAGGTTTTAAAAATCTAATGCAATCAAACTATTGGACTAGTTAGCCAAAAGAAAAACATGCTTAAAAATGGAAAGTTTTAAAATTTCTCGTCTACTGTAAGTGAAATAGAAACACACACTCTTCTTGACATTTAAGAATTCTACATTAAAAATGTTTTCACCAGGACAGGTTAATTAAAAAAGGTGAAAATAAGCAACTACAAACCACTCTACATGCATACTGAATTTCTTACATAGCACCAGAAGCATGCTACCAGCCCTTTGTGTTTGGAATGACGATGATGAAACTGCCAAATATGTATTTTTTTCTAATTGAAAGAAACTTTTTATAATCATATTATAATTACTTTAAACTTTTTTGTGCCAGGAGAGCACAAACTTTTTGTGTCAGTTCAAATTAGGATCTAGGACTAGGGCAGAGGTGTAAAGACAGAAAAATGTGAATGGTGAAAGGTTCCCCACTGACTGGCTACTTATAATTCAAATTTACTAATATCCTTTTAGCTTATTAGGTTCTATATGTTAACTTATTCTTTAAATACTGTTTTACTGCTTGCTTCAATGTCCTTTTGTATACTAATTCGTCCTTACAATTTCTCACATAACTTAACTTTAGTTGCAGCATTTCTCTCCCTTTTCCCATCTAGTTCTGATCTGCTCAAAAATCTACTCTATGTTGCTCTCAATACATTTCTTAGCACAAGTATATACAGAACATTAACTTTACTAATTTTTATTTTATTCAGTTCTTTTGTTATTTAATAAATAACCTTCTTGAGTCTTGTACTTTTGAAAGTAGCTGAGACCTACAAAATGAAAGAGCCTATATAGATTTTTTTTCTCTTGGTTATCATTGCTGAATGCAATTCTGAAAAATGCAGACTTACCTGTTTGCCCTGAACTAAAACATTAGTAATAGATGGTGCAAGGCTGTCCACTAGTTTACCTAAAAGGCTTGCTGCGAAGCGCACAACAGACCTGAGGGCAGAAAACAAAGCAATCCCACTGGATATAAATTGCTAGTTTAATTAATTCAAATATGTATTTGAATTCTGTCACCACATTTGATAAGTCCCAAAAGACTAACCATGAAAATACATATAATTATTGTTTTTGAAATGTCACTTCATACAGTTTTTCTTTTTGGGATAAATCCTGGATTTTTATTAATCACTAGAGCAAGTATGGAATAATGGCTGCGTTGAGAACAGTTAGAACTCTTAACTATGGACTGCAAAGAATAAGCTGGCTTTTTTTCCTCTCACAACACGTTAAGAAAACAGCATGTTATAATTATTTCTTCTATCAGACAATGTCTGTTTTGGTTGCCACCAATTTGCAATTAGTGAAAAATTTCTCTTCCGTAGATGTTTTAGTTTGTTTTGGAAAGATCTTGAAATTTTCAAGCAAACTGTATTACTCAATCTTTGCAAAGGAAATAAAGCATTTAACTGCTCAGAAAGTTATACTGAAAGATTAGGCAAATACTTTTGTTGTAAGAGTAAGTACAGCACATGCAACATATTTAAATGACATTTTTGACAGTTTTTTTGCCTCCAGGCAATATTTTATATATAAGCAATGAAAAGAAGGGAACCATGTAAAGTGCTGGGTTTAAAACTTGCTGCAAAGTTCAAGAATAACTAGAATTACACAGAGGTAACAAAGTCCTGTGGCACCTTAAAGACTAACTATAAAGTTTTGAAGCATAAGCTTTCGTGGGCTAATACCCACTTCGTCGGGCATCCGACGACGTGGGTATTAGCCCACGAAAGCTTATACTTCAAAACTTTATAGTTAGTCTTTAAGGTGCCACAGGACTTTGTTACCTCTGCTATTCCAGACTAACACGGCTACCTCTCTGATTCTAGAATTACATAGTATTATTACTATTAAGATGTAATATTTAACTTTATAAATCATAATTTCATGACAAAATGGAAACTGAAGTTTAAGCTAAGTTTAAGCTTTTCTTACAAGGGGTTTGTAGCTGCAAAGAATCATTTATCAAGAGAGTTAATGAACAAGTTATAATATTCAATAAAGTTAGTACAAAATCTATCAACCAAACTGACACTGACGTCTGTGAAAAATGTTGTGCACTCTCTGAAAATCAAGAGCAAAGCCATTTCAAAACTGCGGTAGCTGATCCATCAAAATGCAAGTAAGCCAACAAATCTCAAGCAGCACTATTTAAGACCTCTGTGCACTTTACCTGTTTCCCATGTACCAGCAAAGTAGTAATATGTGGGGCTATAGAGGAAGCAAATTTCTGTGTAAATGCAGCACTGTAGCGTACCATCAACCTAGTATGTCATATGACAACCGTAAAAGAGAAATGAAAAATAAGACTTTACATATTTTAGTTTTACAAAGTGCCTCAGGTTTCTAAGTATTAAAAATACCAACAATGAAAACATTTGGTTTATAAGTGGATACAGGTCCATTTCATTTTATTAACAGACTACAACTAAAAAACTGAAATCAATTCTTATTTTTATGTGGTTAATATCTTTTCCAAAAAAACACCTTATTGGTTAACAGTATTCACAAGGTGTGAGTAGTCTTTATCTTAGGCTCAAATCTTGTTTTTTATTACTCAAAACTACATGTAATATTCTACTTTACCAAAATATTTTTAGAGGGTCGGGAAGGTAAAGCCATAATTAACCCAAATGCCTTCAGGAACAATAAGCAGTAAGCTATATAAAGGGATCTACTTTTGTTATTAATTTCTTTATTTTTTACCACCAACCTGGCTACTGAAAGCCATTATTTTATATTGTTGTAACATTCTCCCCAAAAGATGACCACATCTATTACCCTACTAATTCTAATTCTTTTTATTTGACTAGTACTGAATATTTGCCATGCAATTTGTTAGACATATTTTAACAAAATTCTACAGGAAAAAGTAGTACCAGTCACCCTGATTTCAGGGACAATATTGACAATCACAGTTTATACTATGGGGTCTTCAGATGGCTACAGACCAATTTGTGAAGAATAACATTTACTGCACTCATCACTGAGTCATTTGCTTTGTGATATACTTGTGACAGGAACAGGCATATCACATCAAAATTAATTTCCATTTGTTTCTTTATGTTAAGAGATACAGGCTAGCTCTTCAGCTAGTGTAAAACTGGTGCTTCTTCACATTACCTAACGATCTGGCCTTATGTTTTGTCAACAGGTGGAAAACAACAGTTATCTGTCAAACACAAATGAAACACAAAGATATATACAAACCAGAGCTTTTTGCTGCCAGCTCGTCTATAGATTCTTTCAATATGATCAGAAACCGTACCTAAACACATACACACAAAAATTAAAGCTGTAGTGGCTTTTATGCAGCAATAATAAAATAAGTTTAATAGAGACATTAGTTAATTTTGAACTAGATTCAGTAAGGCACTTAAGTACATGTTTAACTTTAAAGTTTAAATTTAACCTGCCACCTAGTCATAACCTGTGTCCTGAGACACCGGTCAAGTAACTCTGACTAATTTTAGTCAAACCTGTGGGGATGCCATAAGAAAACTCAATAAATCAAATGTTTTACAGCATTTTATAATTTTAATATAAGCAGCCAGCTAAAATAAATGTAACATAAGAAAATCAAGTTGATTTCTTTTCTGTTGCTGAGTATATAATAATTTTTCCTAAATGTGAATTATTGGCTTATTTTGCAAGATGTTCTTTTTGATGATTACCTTCAAAGATCTCTAAAAATTTAAATACACCAAAAATGGGCATTGGTAAGAATGTCCAGAAAATGAAGTCGGACAGCTTTATTATAAATAGACTAGCAATGCAGCAACAGTTGTAAAAACTAAGTATGCATAATTATTCAATATTGCACTGCTCAGAACTAGTTTCCTATATGATCTTCTCCCAACTCCACAGGCCCTGATGCACTAATTTAGCCCCAATGGCAAAGGACTGAGAGTTGTACAGGGGACAACTGGGTGAGAAGTCAGAGTGGGTGCTGATTACCATTCAATTCCTTAGGCTTGAAATATCCATCACATTTAAAATTCATAGGTTGGATGCACTTATTTGTAACCACAAGGAGTAGCAGCAACCTCCCTTCAAAAGATAATGTAGGGTGCATGAGAGAGTTGAATTGCAAGATCATAGATTGTGGATATGTAGATCTGAAGGCCCTGAGCATGTCAGCTGGAAGGACTCAGGTCCTTCAAACCATTATTGGTAGGAAGTGGAAGTTAGGTAGGAAGATAATATTTTATTTATTGTCTACAACACATATTTAATGTTTAATATCCCACATGAGCAGTGAGGCTGATAAAGAAATTGGCTATCAGCATTCACTACTTCATCTTGGATGAGGCCTCTGATTTACCCCTTCTTACTTTTTGCTCAGAAGGCAATGCAGGAATTCTATTAAGCCCAGAGGTCTTCAGATGGGTACTTGGGTCATTATGAATTGAGGATCAGGGAGATGAGGTGATTGTGTTGGTTGCTAACCTTGAATGTGGGAGGCTTCCTATGAACATTTTCCATTAGATCAAGAAACTATATAATCAAAATAATGACCACAGAAAGCTACTGAGGTGTCTAAGCCCACAACAAAGTACTTTCCAGACAATCTGGGGTGGTGGGAGGGTGCACACCTTCCTGATGTTCAGACGTAGACCATGTGTCTGGATACAATGGCCAAAATTCACAAAATGTTAGTATTAAATTGAAAAATGTTTTTACAATACAATGGATCAACCATTCACACATTCTTTATACCTGTCAAAAATTCACGTGTTCTGGAACACCCTGCTGGGATGTGTGTATAGGTTAAAGGGTGGGAAACATTTTACAGCAGCCCTTGAAAGGGTATGGCTCACACCACTGGCCTGTATGAAGTCATAGCTCCACCCACTCCCCAACCCTTATTTTCCCCTTCCCATCCATTTGCTTCTTGAGGGAAGCAGAGCTGGTCCCAATCTAGCACTATATAGGTTAGCGTTACTGGATTATTATTATTTTATGTTTCATAATGTCTTATATGTATTTAACACCTGCATTTTAATACAAAACTCGGATATAAAACTGAAGCAGAATAACCTTTATGCATAACATTTTGAAATAAAATCTGATATCACAAAATAAGGAAAATAAAACAAAACCGTCAATATAAGATTCCTGATACATTTCAGACTAAGAAGTACAGGCACACACAACTTATCTTCACTTCATTTTATTATACAAAATCAAACCCTTTCCGACAAAAATTGTTTGCTCAAAATTATGAATAGGCAACATGCTGCACGCAAACAATTTAAAAGAGTTAATAGATTTAACAGTTCATTTTACTCTACAGTATATTGATGCACATTTTCCATTTAAAGCAGAAACTGCTTTAATAGAGAAGAAAATAGCTACACAGCTTTTTGTAATCATGTCCATTACTCATGGTCATTAGAACTACACAGAAAACTGCCTCTTCCAATACTGAGAATAGTCACATGAAAGGATATCTGACCTTCCTTGGTGATGAAATTCGGTCCTTCCCTTTTGAGCAAAATACTCAACAGAATTGCTTGACTTGCTAGGCAATTGCAGTCCTAAAAAACAACAACTTTCAGATTTAAATTATTAGCAAAAGGCGTCACAGTTATTCCAAATTCCACACAAAACAGAAGACAATTGTTTTAGCAGTGTTATACAACACACATTTCAAGGAGAAAGTCTTCCCTCCCCTCAAATTGTAAATCTTCCTTTGGTCCCCCTACAATGGTAAGGAAATAACCAATTTTAGGTTTTCAGCGGGAGTTGAGGGCTCTTGGTACTTTACCAGATCAGGTAAAGTGATGCCCCAGTTATATAATCATCTCTATCTCCTCTGAAGGAAAGAGTGGCACAGCAACACTGGTACACAGAGTCTGGTAACTCTTTTCACAGCTGCTTTAGAATGGCCTTTTTTAGGACATATATTAAGGTTCAATAAAGTTACACCAAAGGGCTCAAAAAGATCATTCCTGCCTCAGTGCCCTTGGCCTCTAAAATTTGCAAAACAAATGCTTGTAATCAGATGACTAATTCACATGACAGTTTTCCAAGTTCCCACTAAGACAGAACATTGAAATATGAAATATTCATTGATGATTTCTGGGTACAGGAAAAATACCACATTGAAACTTATATTGTTGATCTTCCCATCAAAAGTCACTAAAAGGTCATCAGTCTGTCTGACTGGATTTCAACCATTCAGGGCTTTTTTTTTTTTTTTTTTTTTTTTTTTTTTTTTTTGGTGCTGCAGTCTAGGTATGAGGTATTTATTCATATGGAACACAACCATCTCTCCCCCTTTTAGAACATCTCAAGCATTACTAGAAAAAATAATACAGATTCTATTAAAGGGAGTATGGAAAACTGTTAGCTGGAATGGGCAGCTCAGAAGGATCTGTGGCGTCTGGGGAGAGGGCTACAATGAGAGAAGGCTCTAGAAGGAAAAATCAGTGCAGGAAAGGCCAGAAGTTACTAGTTTCTATTAAATGCTGAAGAGAACAATTACATGAATTCAAAGAATTACTGACCCTGTTTCCAGGTGTATTTAGATAAAAAATGTTGATCAGTGCTCAAAGAATGCCAGACCTCCTCCACATCTAAGCCCTTCTATTTTTCTCTCCCCCTTGGTCCCTTCCTTCTCTCCTCTCCCTATTTATGTACATCTTCTCCTATTTTATTACCGCCACTCTAACATGTTAGCTCTATGTAGTATTGTCTGGTCTTGCAGCTTTGACAAGCTGTAAAATTGTATATTTGTATAATTCCATTAAAGATCCTGTGAAGCATGTGGTATTTGGAAACATATACCAGCCATAAGTCATTTACCTTTTTCTACTCATCATTATCTGTTTCTTTATGGGAAAAAAAATCAAACATTTAAATAAAAAATAAAGACTGGCCAAGAAAACTGTTGAGAGTGGCTGCTCGGTTAACAATATTAACCATGCTCATCTGTAACTAGCAGAATTAAAACAAACAAAAATATAATCTGATGAGAATTACAACTGAATTATAGAATAATTTCTCCAATTTTCTTACATTCAGTTTCTGAAGAATCTCATAAGTCGACCTGTTTTTCCAGTCATTAATATTTACTTCTGGTTGTTGTTCAAGTTCAGAAACATTTGGAGTACTAGTCTGTCTCTTGACTTTTGAATGTTTTGGAAGTTCCAGCTCCTCAAAACTCTTGAATTCGGGAGGTCTGAAAAATAATTATTTAATTGTCCACAGTTCAGAAAATATGTTAATGTGAAAAACATCATAATTAGATCTCCCACATATCCTTACTCTTCTGTTTCACTGATTCTTAGAAAGTCAAGTTGTTCAACAACTGCTCCAGATATTAATGTCTGGGGAGGAAAAAAAAGAAGCACTCAGCAAGATAGTATCAGTCTGTACACTGCACATTCCAATTCTGAGATCAAGAACATAACAAATTGGTCCCTACTGAACAGGAACATTTGAGTTAGACGGATAAGAAAGGGCTATATTTTAAAATACCAATCTGTCTTCAGTTTTCATGCTCCTATTCCTGTTCATGAATGGCAGGTGCAGTATGTTATCACCACAAATCACAATAGCTTAGGAAACACTTTTTTCTACAATTACCAAAAGACTGGTTACATACCTTTACAATAATTGTGGTTCTTTGAGATGTGGTCAGTGTGGCTCCCACTGTATGTGTGTAGGTACCTCACATTGCTGAGGAATCCAAAAAGCAGAGACGGAGAGCAGGTCATAGGAACATACTGACATCATCCTGAAGAACCACAGTTATTATAAAGTAGCCATTCTCTCCTCTTATAGTATGCATTAGTGTGCAGAGGTGCACCAAGTGGGGACAAAGCAGGGGACCCAGGCAAATCTTTGGCCATAGACAGCAGAGGCATGAGCTGGAGATGGTGGTTCCTCAGCACATCTGGCAGCATGCAGGGAGTAGACTTAGCTGGTAGCATGCATGGCAGAGGGTCTCCCTCCCCCCCCCCCCCAGGGCCCCAAGCTCAGTTGCAGCCACTATGTGGCCAGCCAGCCCCCACCCAGGGAGCTGCGGCCCAAGCCTTCCAGCTCCAGATATCACGACCCTGGGGCTTCCTCTCCCCAGAAGCTCCAGAGCTGCCTGGGGTGGGGGAGCAGGTCTTGCCCCCAATCAACCTCCCCCAAAGAGGGGAAGCCCCAGGACCATAATTCCAGGAACTGGGTTATTTAATTGCTTTTTATATTTATCTTGAATGAAGAGCACCTGTTATGGTCATAAGCTTCAATAAGGTTTTACCCAACTCCCAGCATAGCAAATCTATTGGGATTCCTTATTCTTAGTCATTCCTTAGTCTAGACATACTTTCCTCTTGTCCCCATACATACATATGTACATACACACACTGTCTACAGACAGATATTTGCATTCTCTCTCTCTCTCTCATAACAATGTGAGGCTTCTGTCATTAATATTTTAGTATGCTTATTGATTACAATTCATTCGTTTAATATTCATATGCATTTCATATATATGTACTTCTAGAGAAAATCTGTTCTAATAAAACAGTATTTAAAAGGCCTTTCTTAAAATGTTTTGTATTTTGATAGTTGTCAATAGGAGAAAAAAACTTGATGCGTGTCCTGTGAATTTTTAAACTCAGTTTCATTTGATAATTTATAGTAAAATACCACAGTATTACACTGTGAGAGTTGATTGTGAAAATACGAAGCTGCTAGCTTTTTTTGGTTTGTTTTTACTACTGATGTCCTCCAGTCATCTTTCTGGCATACATAATCCTCTGGAACACAGCTGATAATGGAAGCAGTTACAGACAATGAAAGTAAAAATGATTAAGAACAGGGCTGCAAAACATTCAAATTATTTGTAGGCTTCGAAGGATTAGGTTTTTAATAAGTAATTGTCAATTTTACTAGACACATACAAACAGACAAAAATATTTCCATCAATAATAAATGAAATTTACAGTTAGGCAAAGAAAGAAAAATGCTGCTTGAGAACTATTGGAGTGATTTAAGAATATTTATTTTGTATATTCCGACATGTGATGTGAACAATTTAAGTTAAGTTTTAACTTTTTGAATCTCAACATCTACTGTCATTAAATATATATTGTCTGTCAAAATTATAAAAAAATAAAATAGAATTCTGCCAAGCCTATATGCTACCTGAAAGGATGAATACATTTTAATGTAAATGTCATAAAGATTACGCCACCCCTTTTGTGAATTAAGATATTAAAGCCTAACCGTACACATTCAGATACATACATGCAAATGTACAAACTCAATATAAATTGTGAAAAAGCAGTATACAGTATATTGTTTAAATAGATAATGCATTACCACCTCTTTGCAATCTCAGCCACTTTTTCAGGACTTTTTCCTCTCTAATGAAATGCACAGTTTCCAAAATATGTCAATATATTCAGGAGATTAAATGAATTGCAAATCATGTAGTGGAAATTCTTGCATTTCTTGTATACTTGGCATAATATATTGGCTGACCAATATATAAACTGTCTGATAAGTTTGTAAGACAATTCTTAGACTAAAGGAACATAGACACTATTTTCTGTCTAACAAATAATTCTCTTCAGTTGATCAGCAGTGCCTACAAATTTTGGGTGAGGAGGGAGAAAGAGGATAACAAGACTTCTTAAAACTCTACAAAATCTCAAATAAAAGTTTAAAGTTGAGAGAGTGATCAAAGATTCAAAATGAGTCCTGTTTCCCCCAAATCAGTTTCCACATCCTTAGTTTAAAATTATAGTAGGAAGTAAACATTCACTGCATCATAGTTAATATACTATAAACCTAACCTAGTCAGTATATATTATACTAAATCCTGGGGAAATGATTACTTACCTTTACAGCTGCTTTAACAATATATTCCTGGAAAAATATCAGTAGATTTTCCAAGAAATATATCACTCAGGGCATGTCTTCACTACCATTTTAATTCGACCTTAACAACGTTAGGTCGAATTAAACGTGTACCTGTCTTCACATACATGCCCTTAAAGTCGATTTAAAGGGCCCTCAAAATCGAATTTGTAACTCCTGCCTGACGAGAGAAGTAAGGCTAAAATCGACTTCTCTATGTCTACTGTGAGTAGTGAAGAGGCATCTGAAGTTAAGCCTCCGACCTCCGACCAGCCCCGCGAGGGGGGGGCTGTTTGGGGGGGGGCTGTTCGGGCAGGCGGGGGGGTCCGCGGGGCTGCTGGGGGAGGGGAGCCCACGCGGGGCTGCTTAGGCGATCAGCTCAGCTGTCTGGTCAATTTCACCAGGCAGCTGAGTGGATCGCCCAAGCAGCCCTGCGCCGGCTCCCCCCCCCCTCGGGCAGGGGGGGGGCTGTTCGGGCGGGAGGGGGGTCCGCGGGGCTGCTGGGGGGGGGGAGCCCGCGCGGGGCTGCTTAGGCGATAGGCTCAGCTCTCTGGTCAATTTCACCAGGCAGCTGAGCGGATCGCCCAAGCAACCCCGCGCTGGCTCCCCCCCCCTCGGGCGGGTGGGTACGGCGGGGGGGGCTGTTCGGGCGGGGGGGGCGCCGGGCTGCTTGGGCGGGGGGGGGGGTCCAGCATGCATTGCACTGTGGGCTACCTATCCACAGTGCAATGCGGGCTATGTCGACCCCTGCAAAAGTTCTAGGACAGACAGTGTCGACCACTGTCGACCTGCTGTCCTGGTGGGGACACACTGATTCGATTTTCTAAACTCGAGTTTAGAAAATCGAATTAAGGGAAATCGACCTAGTCCTGTAGTGAAGACATACCCAAAGAGATACTCAGGGTGTGGAGCAGAGTATGTAACATTATTTACTAGAGTCACATTGGTCAACAAGCTCATCTCTAATTTTTGGTGCTCATGATTGGAACTGGATGGGAAAAACCCAGAGGACACAGAACACCAAGACACAGCACAACACAACCTTGATGAAAACCATCCTAGAGCCAAGCCAGTAAAAAGGTTATTGAAATGTTTTTGCACCCATCATAAGTAAAACAGACAACATAAACAACAGTGACTGCCAAATAGATAAAACAATTCTAAAAGGCTTATTAATTATTTAAAGAATCTTCAGGGAAAGGAATTGAATGTGGAGGGGAACAATGGTTTACTGAGGACTTTGAAATAGTACAATGTGTAAAATAATGTAAGAGCATACTGTATAGATAATGTTTGAGAAATGTTTCTTGTGACAATGTATCAATTTAATAAAATACAAAGTAATAAAAAAAGAGGCATTCCAGATAAACATCAAAAGTCGCTTTGCATGGATGGCAATGACATTCAATTCAAGAACTCTAACTTACAATAGCCAGAGATTTTATGAACTAGGTGTTGTCTGCTTCACAAATGTTTATTTTAATGGACACTTAAAGCATTTATTTTACTGTTAGAGCTAGGAATGTTCTCTTTGTAATTTTAACATGTTAGCTGGTTGCGGTAAACCCTAGTCTCCCCCTTATCTTTAACTATTGTATTGAAACTGACTATAATTTTAATGTTAGTTAATATGTGAAACACACACTTTTCCCTGCTGTTGATATGGCTCAAAATAGAGCCCTTAACCCTTGATATTAAGGACTTGCCCTTTTGTGATAAATTCCACAAGACAGATGGCTGGATGTAACAAATATAATAGATTCCCTGCTACATTAAAAGGACCTTTGTGGAAAATATCAAAACCCTGTGCTCCTACTTAGAGAAAGCATGATTTATAGTGTACAGAAACTGAACAAAGGGCTTTAAAGAAAAAGCAGAACCCTTGACTTTATCTCATCTTTAATTTTATAACACTCAGCGAGGTGTTAAAAAGTCACATGAGAAACCAAAGAATTTTGATGGAGTAAAATGTCTGTAAAATATTTTGCAGTTCATGGACTAAAACAGACTACTGCCAAAATATGAATGCAACATTTAGAAAAAAAATAAATACCTGCACTCTATCAACATGAACCTTCACTCCTCCAACAACTCCCTTTTTAAAGGCTGCCAGCATATCTAATATTGGATTGAATCTGCTTCCCCTATAATTTTAAAAACAAACACGTTAATATTAAAAATGTGAAAAATCACATTACAAATAATTATCTTCACTCGTATTCCGTACCTTATGTTATCCTCACGGATAAGCACGAGGAACAGGGGACGACCATGCATTTTCCAATATTGCTTAATGAACTGCAATGCATTCTAGATAAACATAAAAGTGTATGAGATTCATGACAGGAAACATACAATACAATATATTGTAACTATAACAAACAAAATAAATGGTACTGCTATAAACCCAACAGATTAAAAATCCCAACAATTAATCAATTTGTTCAGTTATGCATTTATTTTTTTCTGAAGAATGTAAGCAATTTGCAGACATTACATAGTCAGAGCTTTATAACACCACTGGTCGCATTATAGGTTAGGTACAAACTAACCAAGTCACCAGTCAGAGCAGAATGAAATATTGGATTACATCTATTGATCTGTATAAATAGAATTCTGATATGAATAGTGAGTGAAAGCCCAGGGAAGATAATTGGCACCTTTTATACTCCAGACGTAGCTGCTGCAGCCCAGGTCATTTCACAGAAAAATGCAATTTCAGATCAGCTGAAACTATTCACGTATTTGACATGAATTCATTGTGGTTTTATCAAAAAAATAAATGCCAGGATAGATTCATAAGGGGCCTCAGGTGCCAATTTTGAAACTGAAGGGGGGTGGCGGTGGTCTGATACCTGATACCCCCATGGTTAGAGCACTCACCTTAGACGTGGAAGACCCAGATTCATGTCCCCACTGTGTCTGATTTGAACTTGCAGATGATGCCCGGCCCATAGGGCTATAAGGTATTCTAGGTGGGGTCTCCCTCAATTTCTCCTATTGATACTGTTCCACTTTGCATAAATAATTAAATATTCAACAGACCAGAGAGAGAGAAATGACGCTACAGTCTTGTGGCCAGGGCACTGATTTGGGATGGGGCACAGTCAGTTCCAGTCTTTGCTGCAATCTGAACAACCAGTTAATCACATAGCTCTAATCTGCACCGCTGCCCTTAACTGTGTTTCACCCAAGGAAGGCAAGCTTTAATTTGTGTCCAGGGCTCCAGAAAAGCCCCACCAGATGACGCTTTCAATCAAAGTATCCCTTAAGTGAACTGGCCATGCCCATTGCCCCAACCAAATGTGTCTGCCTTTGGGGGTGCGCTTGCCAGTTTCCCTGGAAAACAGGTGTTTGCACATGTTGTGCCACTACATTCTCACCCCCTCCTAGAGTTAGCTTTCTGCTACCACAGAACATTCACTAGGGTCTGCACTGGTCTAACAGAATATTAATGTTAGTATTTGCATTGTTCCCACCATAACTTTGCTTTTCATTTTTATATAGTAAGGTATATAGACTGTATCTTTTTTTCATCTCCCTTTCTCAATTCTACACTTAGAACCGCACAATTTATTCTTAATATAGAATTTATTTAATCAGATTGCATAAAATAAATAACAGATAATACCTTAATATCATCAATCAACAGCATAACATCCTGAGACATGTAGAAGTCACTTAGATCAAAAATGATTGGGTAGCAAACAACAGTCTTTCCTAGTATTCGATAAATCTGTAGAAAGAAAAATCTAATATTACCCATTTCTTTAAAATATATTAACATTAATAGAGTTTAAAAAATGAAAACACAGATGTAGTCTTGCAGAACTGCAAAGTAATAATGGTCTGCAAAAAGGACAACTGAAAAATCTAATCTGAAGGATCCTTATTTTTACACAGTGAGCAAATCCACATTCTTTTTTAATCACAGCGTTTCACCCAATCATGATTAAGCTTGTCTTGAGTAAGTATTGCTTTAATGAGGTGCTTAGGTAAGGCATGAAATAATTTAATAGTGAGATAGCTTATGCTTGGTCCTTAATGGGTTTACAAACTATATTTAAAACATTTTATAATAAACAATAAGATTTACATGCAGAAAATAAGATTACATTTAGTAAATTCAACCATTTAAATAATGTTCTGTCTTCACAGAATAATCCAAAATGTGTTTGGAGTATATGCTAATTATAGTACAGTAAAACCTCGATTTAACGGACTAATTCGGGCGAGGGGGTGTCCGTTAAATCAGAAAGTCCGTTATTTATTAAAAAAAAAAAATGAGCTGTCGGAGCAGCAGCCCACCCACCACAGGGCCGGGGTGGCAGCTCCGCAGCCCGCCCTCTGCCAGGACCCGGGCAGCAGCCGGGAACAGTCAGCCAGCCCGCCCCGGTCCCGGCTGCTGGGACCCGGGCGGCAGCCAGCCCGCCCGCTGCCGGGACCCGGGCGGCAGCCAGCAGCCAGCCCGCCCGCTGCCTGGACCCGGGCGGCAGCCGGCAGCCAGCCCGCCCGCTGCCTGGACCCGGGCGGCAGCCGGGAGCCGGCAGCCAGCCCTCGACAAATGGATTTTGGATGCATTAGACTTGCTTAGAAATTTTGTCCGTTGCATCCGAAGTCCGTTAAATCGAGGTCCGTTAAATCGAGGGTTTACTGTAATACAAATCAGTCTCTTATTGCAATGACCTTTGATGTTCCAAGGCATCCGATAGGCCTGTCGGGTCTTCCGGATAATCCCAGTTTGTCATTAATCCCCAAATGAAAGTAAGCCTGAAACAAATAATAATTGTGACACTGTAAGGCCCTGTAGTAACACAGAAAAAATTCAGGTCCTCATTGTTATTGCCCCCAGCATTAAACACCCCAGAAACATGAACTCAGCTTTTTTTGAGGAGGGTATAAATACAAAACCATTACTATTTTTTTCCTATTGGTTCTTTGGACATACATCTGTATCACAGTTAAAGAAATGAGGAAAAACAGATAAACTTGACTAAATGTGTAGCCCAAGGACTGAATTTGGCCCAGTATTTTGATAAGTAAGGAAGCAAAAAGTGAATTATTTATTAAATTGAAATAGGGAAGATATAGATTACTTCCATCTTAACTTATAAAATCTCTTCATTGACAAACCATGTTCAATATAATGAAAGCCACATCACCTCTAGCAGATCATCAGCATTGAACTTCATTATATGTCTGCTGTGTACCTGTGGTCTATATAGTCCTCCAACCTTCCTTTTAAAATAATTTATTGCTTATGAAAGCAAAGCAATAGGTAACAGTTGCTAAAATTAGCATGGTGTAGAGGTAGAAGCTATGTAACACCTCAAGGATGCTCTTTACTAGCATAAGAACAGCAATACTGGGTCAGACCAAAGGTCCATCTATCCCAGTATTCTATCTTCCAACAGTGGCCAATGCCAGGTGCCCCAGAGGGAATGAACAGAACAGGTAATCATCAAGTGATTCATTCCCTGTCGCCCATTCCCAGATTCTGGCAAACAAAAGGCTAGGGACATCATCCCTGCCCATCCTGGCTAATAGCCATTGATGGACCTATCCTCCATGAATTTATCTAGTTCTCTAGTACCCCTGTTATAGTCTTGGCCTTCACAATATCCTCTGGCAAAGAGTTTCACAGGTTGATTGTGTGTTGTGTGAAGAAATACTTCTTTTTGTTTAATTAAGAGCTAGCAAACAAGAGTGGCTAATGAGAGTTTTGCAAGAGAGTTCTCCAGGTGAAGGAGGAACAATTACATGACCCTTGGGGAAAGTTTGTTGTGTGCAGCGTGTGTGTTGTGGTGTGCTTGCTGCCTGACTGAAATATACCATGTGGTCTGTTTGTTTGGGAGACTGCGTGCTGACCATGTGTGTGCTGAGCCTAGTGGCCTGTTAGGCAAGGCTGAGAGCTTCTTAATGAGGCTTTACCACCCATCGACCCTTAACCAGGGGCAGGCCTACTCAGGAAGGCCAGGGTTTTAAAAAGCCCACTCCTAAGTGACCAGATGAGCTAGCGAACAGGAGTGGCTAACACTGTTGTTTTGTTAGCATCTCAGTCATGGCCCTGAACATCACAGCAATTATAGTCCTGGGTCTCTTCAGCAGAGCCTACCACACAGTGCTGAATTAGGGTCTGATCCTTGAGCTTTGGGTACACTCCTGGACCTGTGCACAGCACCACTGACTCCTGCCTATGTGCAGCAAATTTAGAATTGGGCCTTATGTTGTAATGGGAACTCGTGTTCTATTGACTGGTTGATTCATTCCAAATTCCTATTCAGAAATCTCAAAGCTTCCCCAACTTCTCCAAACTATCTACCCTACACCAATCATTAAAGCAAATGCTAATGTTAGCTGATTTATTTTTGCCTTATACCGTTTTACCAGCAGAATATTTTTAACTTAAATATCTTGTTTTCCTGTGATGGCAATAATTCATTAATATGTGAGGTTTACTTAATGGTGCTGTATCAGATTAGTCAACGTATAATAGAAACATGTCATAACTACTGAACTGTGGGTAAATGAGAGTACACATGTAAATTAAATCTTTGAAAAAATATCTGCAACTCCCATTCTGTTTGGGTGATTTCAGATGACAAATTCACCATTATTAAAATGGAACTAAATTTCCTAGAATTTTATAAGTGACATCAGGAAGATTTCTCTGGGCACATTCTCTCTGAATGCAGGCAGAAAGATCTCTCAGGGATATATAAAAATGAAGTTTAAGACAAAGAAGACCATCTACTATGATCTCCTAGGGTATGTCTTCACCACAGAATTAGCCTGGGTTCTTACTTGGATGTTACCCTTAACCTTTCTCGAGTCCATTCACAAAAACCTCACACTGGCATTAAGTGGTGCTTTAAACTGCATATGGCTGGCGGTGTGGGCTAAAACCTGGATTCTCCTTTCACTCGGGCTGGTAATCCATCCACTTTGCATTGCAGACGCAGGACAAATCATGCAACTGCTGATATTACTCCGATGCCTTCCCACAATTCCCCCACCCCCACCCCCGCCCCCCACAATGTCCCCAGAAAGACAAATAAATATTTTCCCACAATTGGCTGGGAAAGAATCAGAGTGGCTCATCTTGTTGCAGAATAAGGAACCATGGGATATGCCCCCAGAAGTCCTAAAGACTCGTGGGGGAGTGCAGCATGTATGAGGACACAGTAGATTTGGTAGGGTTTTGCTGCATGGCTGCTTACATCTGGGCTAAGTTAACCCATGTGCCAATCACCCAGCCTAACTCTGCAGTGATGAGAAGAGATAAGCCAACAGCAGTTGTAAATTAACTGTAATGGCAGAAATCTCACTATTTTGAATATTTGAAAACAACAAAGTCTCACTGAACACATCAACTCTAGCCAGCCCAAATTATCTGCTGCTTTTGAGCCTCACAGACTGCAGAAAGTTGTGGTTACTAGTTCTACAGCAGGATGACCTTACAGAAGAAAAGTCAACTTGCTGCAAAAAATAACAAAATAAAATTCTACCCTATGAAGTATTGTAGAACTACCAAGGGAGAAAGGAGAGTTAACGCTAAACAGGGAAAGAAAGTCATGGAATAGAACCTTACCTTTTGTGAACTGAAGCTGATGGTAGAGTAGCTAACAGGCATGGGACTCTAAACTGTCTATCAAACTGAAGGGAAGGAGTTTTTCCTCCTTATTTTAGAAAATAATAAATCCCACTTCCCTGATTTATGTGACCATGTTCTGCAGATTAGGTACTATGTAAATTGGCCTTGGAGTCCGCTTGTTTGGCTTTAGCATTTTTTACAAATTGCATATGTAGCACAAAGGCTATTTTCACTCATTACAAAGCTGTAAATAGTGATATAGAATTGTCAATCACACTGCTACAATGCAATGAACAAAATGTCCCCTATCACAATTATCCAATCTGAATAACTATATTCAAGTGTGAAAAGACTGGAGAGTCCATTCAATGTCAAAAATATTAGTAAATTTAATATGGTTTCTCTACATAACAAATTAAAAATTATCATTCATGTTAAGCTTCTTAATCTTACAAAGTGCGGAAACCATATGAATGACAAGTAATAAGCACATTATAACGTAACACTAGATGGAGCTCTACTTCCCTAGAACAGACTAATATTTTACATATGAAAGAATTGTCTCTACTAATAAAAATTGAATTCTAATAATCCTATAATACCACATCTTTCTTTGGAGATTCTGCTATGCTCTACAATCTAGTCTGCATCTTCTAATAATAGATTTCCTGCTTCACCCATTACAGTTAAAAAAAATTCCACAAACTGCATCAATTCAGATTCAGCCTAATTTCTTTTTTGGAAATGTGACGTTAAGCTAGCCAACATTTTAGCTACCCACTACAACCCTAGCTCAAAATACCGGACTACTAGTTCATCTCCAAGAAATATCTCAAGTACTGTAAATTCACTAATGGAAGATTTTCAAGTTAACCTTCTCGATCCAGCCGGTTCAGTGCAGTGCAGCAAGAATTAATGACAGCTGGAGGTTGCTATAAAAGCCTGGAGTGATAATGGGTATCCAGATTCTAGAGTCCTTTACAAAAAGCCAAAGTGGACTCCTCTGCCATCTGTTTTTCTATTCTTTGATTTTGCTACCACTTAGTCTATTCTCCTCTTCTACTGCTCTCTTGTACCATCTGTTTTCTTATTCGACTTGCTTGAATTTCCCTGTCCTCAGCATTCCTCCTGTCTACCTCATCTTCCTCTCATTTGTTAACGGTTCCTCTTATCTTCCTGCCATTCCTCCCCCCTTGCTACTTTCTATCTTCCCACAAACTTAATAAAGTAATGTTCTGTTTAAATCCTTCTCTATATCTGTCTCTGATTCACTGTGTGTAGAGATCAACCTTTACTTAGTCCATTGATATACGTATTTTTGTTTTATTCTTTGGGAGGTGATTAGATACTATCTAGATTGGATAATAGATTGTCACAAATTACATTTTGGGTTATGGTCAAAGATGTACTTATGTGCAAATACAGAGCACAGCCTTCAATTATTTGCTAAATGCTGCAACCAGGCATGCGTTATAAACCAATAATGCACACTTTGAAGTATCTTACAGTTTAATTAATATGAAACTAAAAGCTAGATAATTAATTGCAACATAAGCAGGCATGAGTCTGGTTGTCAGGAAATAAAAAATTGCATTATTTTTTTTTAAAGAACCACATAGATAAGTCATTAATGCAAAATCTCGTACTTTGACAAGTTCCTGTTGAGCCCATATCTGAATAGGTTCCACCTGCTGGGGAGTCTGAGTCTGGATTCCATATGTGTTCAGAAAAACTTGCAGGCTATAAAACAAAATAAATGTAGGAATTAATCACAGCATAACGATAGTCTGATTTTGTAATGGTCTTGGTAGCAATTACTGAAGAAGCAAAAACATGAATATCATATCAATTTAAATCTGAATTAATATTCTAACTCATGCTTCTTTGAAAAGCTGTACTAGATTGTAGATCTCGGTCACATTCAATTCTTCCTTAAAATAGAAATTCTTAATAAAACTAAATGTCTTACCGTTGACTTTCTGCTATCAGGGCCACATGAACCACCAAATCATTTTCTAAAGGCCCCTAAAATCGATTAGATCAAACAAATATTTTTATTAACATACTTAACCAAGAACAGTTTGTTATCTCAATAAGAAACAAGGACAATATTAACAGTATTTAAACACTTCATAGATATGATTGGCATGAATACACTGCATTGCTGCTTCTCCCTCCTCTCAACTGTCTGCTAATCAATTTGACTGTGCAGGAAGGGCAATGGAACAACATAGAACTAAAAGCCATAAATCTCACAACTAAGTGAGCATCTGTACTGTCAATGCTATTTTGAATGATGCATTTTGGGGTAGGGAGACCAGATGTCCTGAATTTATAGGGACAGTCCTGATTTTTGGGTCTTTTTCTTATATAGGCTCCTATTACCCTCCACCCCGTCCCAATTTTACACACTTGATGTCTGGTCACCCTATGTTGGAGAGATAGGGACCAATTTTTCTTTTGCCACCATTTACATTTTTGTAATGGAAAAAAAGACAACCATGAATGAGATTTATTTAAAAATTGTTATATATGGTAAAAATCCTTCATTATGTATCTCAGAATAAACACAAGGTTATACTATTGATGATTTCAGTATTTTCCTCTTATACCTACTATATTATAGTATTATTTTTATATACTGCATAGACCTTGTAAAGATTAATCACACAACTGACTGTAAAACTGATAGTCTTCATAAAAAACAACAAAAACAACAAAAACCAAAACACACACACATACACACACTGATTGCTTCCTGATGGAAATTCAAGTGACATAATGCTTAGATAACAAAACAGTGTCCTCAACAACAACAGGGACACTTCCACTGCTTGCATCCGACGAAGTGGGTCATTAGCCCACGAAAGGTTATGCTTCGAAACTTTATAGTTAGTCTTTAAGGTGCCACGGGACTCTTTGTTATAACAACAACAGGGAGTTCCTATTGACTAAACACTGTTTGTAAAGGTATTAAAAACAGACAAAAAAAAAGTTCTGTCAGGATAGTATAATAGACCACTGTAAACTTTACCTCAGAATTAGAATTAGGAAGTTCCTTTGCTGCTCTATTTCTATGATATCATGTAATAGATTGAGTTTGAGTACTGCAATTGAGACTATTTGAAATGAAAGTCTGGAGAAAGATCTTTGGGTAAGCATTCTATACCAAGTTACTACGTTTAGATTTGTACATAGCAGACAGAAGGAAGAAAGCAGGTTCTAACTAGAATTCCCTATTTCCAAATGACAGAGTATCTAAGTTGGTTGAGTAATTAGATTTTTGCACTCAAAGAACCAGGTAAAATAATTTTTAGCTATAAAATTTTAGGACAGAAATCTAGAAAATAAGGTCTGGGACAAAAAAGAAGTTTCTTGAAAATAAACTGCAGATCCTTCATTTCTCATGTCAATCTATTTACTGGTACGCAAGATTTCATGGATTACACACGATGAAGCACTTTATCAAAAGGTAGATGCTGCAATCTTTTTCTAAGTGACTTGCTGCTTCAGTTATTTTTATATTGGAGGACCTGGCTGTATGAAACTTAAGACTTTCAGAAAATACTGTGAGAAACTCAATATAGTGCATTTAACTATCATACTGCTATATATTAAGCCTTTCAGTGTGTCAAGGTCTGGGAAGCTATATAAAGTTATAGATGTAGAATGTACCATGTTATACTGTAAACACTGTTAGAAAATTCAGTTAGAAGATTAATGAAATAAAGCCAATTATCAGTCCCCCAAAATTATAGTATGCTATAAATATAGCATTAACTAATCATATTCAATCAAAGCTGAATACAGTGGATGTCAGTGTGACCCTATATTCATACCCGACACACCACTGTAATCATCTTTGTACAAAATATACCTTGTAAGATATCATTTGAAATTGAATAACTTGCTGATCAAAGTATCATGTTGAAACATATGAAGCAACTATGTAAAGTTATGAACATCAGCTGAAATTAGGTCTGAAATGTGTTTACCAGATCAGTAAACCAGTTTCTCAGACACAAAGGACAAGCTGATGCCTGATCCAGGGGTCATCAAAGTTGATGGACAATCACCTATCATGTGGCCATTCTTTGGCAAGGGAGGGTAGGCGGGAACAAACAGATCTCATTTTAGCAAACAACAACCTGGAACCTCAGATTGTGGCCTGAGAATTTTGTCAGCAATGTTACTGGAGACCTGTGGTAAGGAATTTCACATTGAATCAAGTTATAGTTTGTTAAGCTTGAGTACTAGGAAGCATTTCATCTTAATTTCTCTTGTAACCAATCCTGACTTTAATTAATGCCTTAGAATTGTACTCACTTAAAACCTATTTCCTTGTAATTAAATCAATTTGTTTTATTCTTTAACCAAAACTAATCCAGTGTTGTGAACTGTGTGGGTAATTCCATTTAGGGTACCAGTTATAGACTGATTCCCTTAGAGAGGCAACAGACCTAACATTTCTGGAGTGTTTAGCAGAGGGCTAGACAGTGCAGAAAACACATTTTGGGGAAAAATCCAGGACAGGGAGTGTGTTGGGGTCACCCAGCACATGGTAACCAAAACTGGTAGAAGCCAGAGTGTGCCTAATGTACAGCTGCACTATCCACAGATAGTCCAGGGTGTTATTCAGACACTGGAAGGCTGTTTGTGAGCTGTCCAGGTGGGAGCTATAGCAGCAAAGAACTGTGAGGCACCCAAGTTCACAGGGCAGGGGTAACAGCCCCTTACTGGTCTAGATGGCACCCCAAAATGTTGTAGTCAGTAATTAGATAGTGTTAAACTTTTGGCAATTTTGCTGGTGCAAGTTTGCAGAAACATCTCAAACTAAAAATATGTAACTAAGTTTTTTTAATATAGCCTTGAATATTTTGAACAATTATAGTAAAGCTAAAAGGAAACAGGAACATGCCTAAGATTACAGCTTCCCCAATTGGAATCAGAAACAGGAAGAAAAGATTTAAGGAAGTCAAATTTAAGTATTAGTTTCTGTACTCAAGATATTTAGTTGTGATAAAGGTTTATACAAAACTTGCACTACAGCTAAAATTTACAGCAGAGCAGGGGTAGGCAAGCTTTTTGGCCCAAAGGCCACATCGTGGTTGAAAACTTGTATGGAGGGCCGGGTAGGGAAGGCTGTGCCTCCCCAAACAGCCTGGCCCGGCCCCCTATCTGGCCCCCTCCTACTTCCCGCCCCCTCACTGTCCCCCTCGGAATCCCAACCCCCCATGCTCCTTGTCCCCTGACTGCCCCCTCCAGAGACCCCCCCACCCTAACCGCCTCCCCAGAACCTACCCTCTTCCCAATCCCCTCTGCTCTCTGTCCCGAATTCCCCGACCCTTATCTACACCCCCATGCCCTGACAGACCCCTGGGACTCCTGCGCCCTATTGAAATGCCCCTTTTGTTCCCCATCCCTGACCCCCCCCCCCAAGAACCTCCGCCCCATCCAACAGCCCCCGTCCCCTGACTGCCCCAGGAACTCCCTGCCCTATATCCAACCCTCCCAGCCATGGCTCCCTTACCATGCTGCTGGCAGCCCAGCCAGAGCCAGACATGCACCACTTTCCAGGAGGAGCATGCAGCCCCCCCCCCCCCCCGAGCACTGCCCACATAGCGTGCTGAGGATCCAGGAGAGCAGGGAAAGTGGGGGAGAGGCTGGGAGCAGCCTACCCTGCTGGGAGCTTAGACGCGCTGAGGCTCCGGGAGAACAGGGAAGGCGGGGTGGGAGGACCAGGAGCAGCCTCCCCTGCTGGGAGCTCAGGTGGGCCGGTCAGAATGGGCCCGGGGGCCGGATGGGGCCCATGAGCTGTAGTTTGCCCACCCCTGCAGTAGAGGCAGGACCAGAGAAATGCAGGGAGTTAAGTGTATTTGGTTTTGGAGTATAGAATACCTTATATACAATAGTCATATACTCTGTGACAAATACTGTATATATCACTTATTGGATGAAGGAAAAATTATCCACAAAGGCAAAAGAATGCTATTTGCATTTGTTTGAGGTAAAATATGGCTTTTAAATTATTCAGGATATGCCACAGATCCAGAAAACTTCACACCAAGACCACTCATGTCTGCAATGAAATTTTAAGATAATAGATGCTATTAGAAAATAAATGCACAGTATTCTGGTCATCTCTCTACAAGGATTAACTGCGAACCTAGATGGAATCCCCCTCCCCCCAAAAAAATCTGTAGATAGATACTTGTTTTTGAACATATCAAATTAGATATGCCATATCCTGAAATGCTTTACATAATTAAAAACAAACAAACAAAAACAGCTTTGTCTTATCCCCTAGCCATTCCCTAACTCTCAAATACCTAACAGTCAAAGTCAATTGAGTTATACCGTTGGTGAATTAAGTTTATAATTTTTGGTTTGTTCACTGTTTCAATAGATTTTTAGAAGTCGCTCCAATGCTATAAAAGTGAGGGTGTATAAACAAACGAACATAATCCAGATTCTGTTCATCTTGGAAATCCTTTTCTATCTATCTTTAGAGTAATCTGTGCTGATTTTTTATTGAGAATTACCTACAATTCTGAAAATAAAATTAACCAGTGATTTAAGCAAGAAATGACATTTTGAATACCCTCTCCCGAATATTAGTAATGGCAGCTTCAGTCTTCAAATCAAAAGATCAACATCCCAAATAAAGAGTCCTGTGACACCTTAAAGACTAACACAGGACTCTTTTTTACCTCTGCTATTCCAGACTAACACGTCTACCTCTCTGATTCATCCCAAATAAAAACAAACAAACAATATTCTAGCTATATTTGTTCAGGTTAGATAGCCTCAGTAATTAAAGTTCTGCACATACTCTTGGTCACTAACTGAATTGCTCACACTAGGTCAAGTGTAATCAGGTTTTAATTTTTACAGCTGCATGTTATAAACAAAACAGTAAAATATCAGCTTTTAACTGCTGCAGAAGGGAAACCTTGACATGACAGGCCCTTAATACATCTTTTATCACTAGAATCTGGTCCATCTCATTCATTAAAATCCCAAAATGAAACATAATAATCAACACTCAGTTGCAAAAAAATTGGCCCAGTAGGTACAAAAGGGGACCAAACAAGCTTTTGCAAAAAAAATCAATTACTTAAGAAGCGTTATTGACTACCTATTAAACATTATACCTATTAAAAATTACAGTGCACATGTGTGAATATACATTATATTCATATAATCATATATATAAATTAAATTCACTACTGGGAAATGAAGTCCAACAGTGAACACTAAATAATGACCAGATGTCACGACAAAGCAAAATATGGGGTATACATGAAAATATTAGTACAAACCAGAATAACTTAGATTGTGGTGTCATTCTTGTTTCTAGTTTGGAACATAAAGTAAAAATTCTCATTTGTGTAGTGGACTAATTCTATATTGATGATTTCACATTATAAATACAGTAAACCCTCGATTTAACGGACCCCGATTTAACGGACAAAATTTCCCGATGCATCCGAAATCCGTTATTGGGGGCTGCCGGCTCCCGCCCCGGGGAGCCGGGCGGGAGCTGTCAACCCAGCTGCCCGGCTCCCCGCAGACGGGAGCCAGGCGGGCAGTCTGACAGCTCCCGCCCGGCTCCCTGCAAAGGGGAGCTGGCCGTCTGGGTTGACAGCTCCCGCCCAGCTCCCCGGGGCGGAGAGCGGGGCGGGAGCTGTCAAACTCAGGGCGGCGGAGTTGACAGCTCCCGCCCGGCTCCCCGCAGCGGGGAGCCGGGCGGGGGGGGGGGGGGTTTGACAGCTCCCGCCTGGCTTCCCGCTGCAGGGGAGCCGGGCGGGGGCGGGGTTGACAGCTCCCGCCTGGCTTCCCGCTGCAGGGGAGCCGGGCGGGGGCGGGGTTGACAGCTCCCGCCGGGCTCCCCGCTGCGGGGAGCCCGGCGGGTGGGCTGACAGTTCCCACCCGGCTCCCCGCATGGGGGAGCCAGGCGGGAGCTGTCAGCCCACCCGCCCGGCTCCCCATTGCGGGGAGGGGGGGGGGTTTGACAGCTCCCACCGGGCTCCCCGCTGCGGGAAGCCAGGCGGGAGCTGTCAACCCCCCGCCCGCCGGGCTGTCAGCCCACCCGCCTGGCTCCCCGCTGCGGGGAGCCGGGCGGGAACTGTCAACCCCCCCCCCCGCCTGGCTCCCCGCTGCGGGGAACCGGGTGGTGGGGGGGGGTTGACAGCTCCCGCCCATGATCAATAAAACCTCTATATAAGGGACTAATTCGGGTGAGGGGGTGTCCGTTAAAGCCAAAAGTCCTGTTATTTAATGATTTTAAAAAATTATTAAATAACGGACTTTCGGCTTTAATGGACACCCCCTCGCCCAAATTAGTCCGTTAAACCGAGGTTTCACTGTACAGACCTTTTTCTGCAACACAAAAAAATAAA
The DNA here is from genome assembly GCA_032164245.1 of Sternotherus odoratus. Classification (NCBI taxonomy): domain Eukaryota; kingdom Metazoa; phylum Chordata; order Testudines; family Kinosternidae; genus Sternotherus; species Sternotherus odoratus. The sequence goes on along the minus strand of JAVMKO010000014.1, from coordinate 20,478,568 downwards.
ATGTTTAGGGATTAATTAGGTTACTGTTTTGCTATGTACGCTAAATAAATGATTTTATTATGTTTTTGTACTAAAGCACTTTAACACCATTTTTACCATATTGCTCATTATGCTCCACAAACATTCTGTAACATACAAGACTGTTGTTTTGTTCTTACAGGTTTTTCAGGCTTTAAGATGAGTGATTTAGCTTTAGCTATAATGACAACTAATGCCTTCCATCTAGATAATACTCCATCTAAAAAAGCAATCCTTTATAAATCACTTAACCAGATCATATTTTTATATACTACTTAACATATTGTAGGTCTTAAACAACAAAGAATATCCAGAGACTAAATTTTCATGCCATAACAAACTCTATTTTAGGATCATTTATTTTATCTGCAATACGGTGCTAATTCCTGGGATCTAAGGGAATGTGTGTTTTGCGGATTTAATTAAATTTGGCTTTCAGTTCCTCAAATAAGAGTAATTTGTTCTCACTGGTCTTCATTTGTACATCTTGCCAGCGAACAGACAGACAACATTTTTCACTACATTAGTGCTCCCTTAAAAAGAGGTTCACATTTAATGTAAGCTACTATGCAGGTATGATGCATTCTAAACAAATTTTTAAAATTGTCAGCAAAAGAAAGCAGAAAAGAAGTTATGAATTTTGACTCAAAATGTGACACACAAAGTACAGAGCACTGAACAATGTACCAACTTTGTTACACTAATGAACTGGAAGGAAGAGCTCCTTCAGTACACTGACCACACATTTCTTTATCATTATTCACCAATCAAAGACTAAATGTGGCTCAAACACACAGGTAGTAGATGTGAGCTAAATACAAATACCTCTGAAATATCAGGCATCTATTGAAGTGTAAGATGTGAAAAAAATTGAATATTTACGTCTTATTTATTTATTAATTTGTGATTTTAGTTGATTTATTATTGAAGGGAAAAATAAACCAATAATTAATTTTTATAACATACCTTGAAATACTTAATCTTAATTAGCCAGTAAGCTCTTATGCTTTCACTGGGTTTTTTCTTCATATTTGTTTATTTGGAGTTAGTAGCAGTAACATGGACTAACATACATATGCTTTTGTGCCATGATGAATCTTAATATTGACTGTGAGAAGTCCATGATGTTAAAAGAGATCAGATGCTGGTAAATTATGAATGCTGTCATATTTCAAATTTGATATTTCACATTCTATATATACTATTCATATTTCGTATTTCACATACTATATATTATCTCTGATAATCAAAGTCCTCAGGGCAGAATCTGTTTCTCCCTGTACATCTGGAAAATGAACAAAGATTTCCTGCTGAGTCACGCAATATGTTTCACTGGTTTGTAGAACAAATCCTCCTAGATGTTCAATGCTGTTCATCTATGATCATCAGAAGATATTGGTCTCAAGAACAAAGTTGTTTACAAGAGACATGAACAAAACAACTATAAAAGAGGATGCAAGGGAAGATCAAGGTAGTGGAGAATTTATGCAAATTGAGAATGGCTGTAAAGCAAGAGGCAATTCTTATGCTAACTAATTAAATCCAACTTTAGTGCTGCACAACTGACTGTGCAATGTACCTTCTTCTGGTAGCAGCACCCTTAGCAAATTCCATACATACTGTCAACAGGTCACAGTTTTTGTAGCAGTAAGAACCCCATCAAGTACGAACAAACAGCTGAAATTGGGAATAAATGAAGTCTTGGTTTTCCATTATCTCACATTAACATAGCGTAAATGCTGCAGTGTGAACAATGGAAATCTCATTCACGGATAATCAGCTACACCAAGGCAATGGGATTGCCTAGGCAACAGGAAATGGTAGGATATTGGGTGGCTGTAAGGATAAATCAAGAAAAAAGGAATGCTTTGGAAGCAGGCTATTCATTCATTTGCACAAGACACAGTAGCTTTTGTTCCCACAGAATAGTTTACCTCAATTTCTGATAAACACATCACAATTTCTTCTGCAACACTGCAGAAAAAAAGTTACTCGGGAATAAGAAAATGTCTCTTTGCAAGAATGTAAAAGGTGCTTTTAATCACCTGCTTCACACTTTTTACATGCACCTGGCTCTTGCCTCCATTATAAAGGGCTCATCTACACACATATTGCACAGAATTGGTCGGAAAAAAATTGAAAAAATAATTCTTCATCTGAATTTTCCAATTTGTCAAAATATATTTTTTTGCAGGAAGTTTACTTTTGACAAATTACTGCTGGAAACCTGCCTGTCTTCCTGCCAGGTCATGCCAGAGGCCTTTGAACTTGATAGGCAGTACTTGTAGAGCTTTGAGTCTCCCTGACTGAAAGCTGCAGATTGAAATGGACAAAATTTTCAATTCATAATTCTTGTCAGTCTTCTGCCCACTACTGAATTGCAGTCATGAAACTAACAGGAATTATGTCAATTTCAGTCCACAGCTGCTAGGGCTTCCAGGGTTCCTGGCTCAGCTGCAGCCCAGTTGGTAGGCAGCGGAGGATTCTGGGGAGCCATATTTTGTTTTGGAAATACCACATTTCAGTGCTACTAAAAAAAAAAAAGTGGTTTTTAAGTCCTGTGAAAAAATTTGAGTTATTTTTCAACCTGAATCTAGATGAAAAGTGTTTCTGAAAACTTTGAAAAAAAATGCAAAACTAAAATGTGGTTTCTCAGCCATCACTGTGTAACTTAAATTGCTTTGACTTAAACAATTAAACTTTTCTATATACACTCTCATATCTGATTACATCAGTGTAGCTTGTCCTTGTAGCACTACCCTGTAGCAGACTTACATTATAAGATTTCAATGATGAAATTAATTCTTGTATTCCATTATTCCCAGGCTCTATTTTTATAGATTTTTAAACTTAAACTATTCTACAAAGCCTTGCCTACATAGTTTAGGTCTAGCAATAGGAATTTTTGTATACACTCACAAATAAATATACACCTTTTTGTAGGGTTTGTCTAAATGAGAAAGTTACACTGGCTTAACCTAGGGTATGTCTTCAGTACAGGACTAGGTCGATTTCCCTTAATTCGATTTTCTAAATTCGATTTTAGAAAATCGAATCAGTGTGTCCCCACCAGGACAGCAGGTCGACAGTGGTCCACACTGTCTGTCCTAGAACTTTTGCAGGGGTCGACATAGCCCGTATTGCACTTTGGGTACGTAGCCCACAGTGCAATGCGTGCCAGACCCCCTCCCCCAAGCAGCCCCACGGACCCCCCCGCCTGCCTGAACAGCCCCCCCGCCGGACCCCCCCCTGCCCGCCGGGGGGGGGAGCCAGCGCGGGGCTGCTTGAGCGAGCGGGTCAGCTGCCTAGTCAATTTCACCTGAAATTGACCAAGCAGCTGACCCGCTTGCTCAAGCAGCCCCGCGCAGCCCCCCCCCCCCTCGGGTGGGCGGGGGGGTCAGGCGAGGGGGCTGTTCAGGTGGGCGGGGGGGGCCGCGGGGCTGCTCGGAGGTCGGAGGCTTAACTTCAGATGCCTCTTCACTTACTCACAGTAGACATAGAGAAGTCGATTTTAGCCTTACTTCTCTCGTCAGGCAGGAGTTACAAATTCGATTTTGAGGGCCCTTTAAATCGACTTTAAGGGCATGTATGTGAAGACAGGTACACGTTTAATTCGACCTAACGTCGTTAAGGTCGAATTAAAGTGGTAGTGAAGACATGCCCCTAATATGTGAATTTAAACTGATATTTAACCAGTGCAATCCACTGTGGGGAGCTCATTTTGATTTAAGAGTGCCTTTGGTATAGCTGAAGTAGAATAGCAATAGGTACAACTTAAACTGAAAGATATGAATCAAACTGAAATAAGGCACATTTACATTAGAAACTTTTGCTGGCATAAGAATGTTGATTGAGATTGGGATTGGTGACATTTCTAATCTGGTCAAAGCTCTAGCGTAGAAATGACTATCGGGAACAAAATATGCTTTTGCCGGCATAGCTTATTTTGCTTGCTTAACCAGTGTAAACTACACAATCAAAATAACACATTTTTCTGGAAAAAGTGGTGTCTGAGCTTCAGGAGGATTTTGCTGTTATAGCTACACTTGTAAACTTTTAAGTGTAGTTTAGTCCTAAAAGTATCTACACTGGCTGTTTTTCACTAGGAACAAAGGTGTGTTCTAAAATTGAGTTAAATAACTTAAGATAAAATCCTAGAAGAAGACAAGGTGGTCTGTAGTTTTCACATGAGTTAGCACATTGAGTAAGACCCTAGGGTTTACTGCAACCTGCTAACTTGCGTTTTGACTTCACTAAGATTTTACCCTCAGTTAACAAGTTAAGAACCTACCTTTTTCCTTAGTAATGACACAACCACAAGAGTTTGCAGTGGTTTAAAACCCATTTAATTTAAACCAGAAGAATTTTTGCATGCAGATAAATTTCTAATTTTAAAAATGCTGATGTTTTAGAGTCTGCATTTACATTATGGGAAATTAGAAAGGAAATTAATTTTGCTCTCCTGGATTCTGTTCTGCTTATACATAGTTGCAGGGATCTACAGCTAGAAGGATGGGACTAAGCTGATCAAACCATGTTTATATTACTATAAAAGCAAGACATACTTGCTCATGTGCAAGGGTACAAATGCACACAAATATTAAAGTTGTGTGCAGTTATTTTTAAGTAAAAATAATAAATGTGTATTCAAATTATATGCAACTTTCTAGCTTTTGTTAAGCTGAAAGGATTAAATTTAGACTTGCAAAGCTTAGGCACCCCATTTTAAAAACCATAGACACTTACACATTTCACATTGTACAGTACAATACAGACATTAATTGTTCCTTGTAACAATTCACATAATGCAGGTGTTATTTTTGTCCCATTTATTTAGCATTTCATAATTATGACTAACTCAATCAAAAGAAAAAATATTTTAAAAAATGTTCTCAAGATTCTGTCTAGAAAAATCAATGCTCAAAAATACTAAGAAACTCATGTGAAAACTATAAACTTTCCTTGAGGAAAGAAACATATTTACACAAATTTCAATCCTACATTATTCATCAGCTGTGACAAATATTGTCCAGACTGGCAAAATAATATTTAAACAGTTATTAAATAAGTCAGTTGCCTCAAAATTCTAATAAAGTATCTGCTGGATACCCTAGCAGCTGAACAGGGATTAAATACTGAACCTTTGTTATTAGGTATCCTTTTCTTTTTTTTTCCCCATATCTGAACCAAACCCTTGGAAAACAAGTTAAGGTACCAAACAAAAAAAAATTGCAAAACAAAGAAAACAAAAAATTAGTTGGCTCCTACTTCCCTTCCCTGTCAGATACCAACAGCCAAATATTTTACAGTTCACCATACTGAGTGCTCTAGAAACTAGCAGCCTTACTCCTAAGGTCCTCCAGATTCAAGCTTACCTTTTGTAGATCTAAGGAGGTCCATGAGCCTGGCAGAGAATGGGTAGATAGCAGATAGAGGAGGATGTATGCATCAAAAAGAGCCTAAATCCTGCATGTCTTAGGGACTCAATGTAGAAAATCCTTTGTACACTTATAGCCACAATCATCTGGAGGTTGAGAGAAGAGCAGGTCTCTCCCTGCCTCCCTGTGCATCTCTTACAGGGTGCAAGACTATGGACATCTTCAACTGTGACACGATTTAGGCCTAATCTGCCTTCTAAGTCATAGGGCTTGTCTTCACTACCGCAGGGAAGGAATTGATCTTTTGGCAATCGATTTATCGCGTCTCGTCAAGACGTGATAAATCGATTGCCAGCGGCTCCCCCGTCAACTCCGGAAGTCCAGCTCAACAAAAGGCACAAGCTGGAGTCGACGGGGAGCGCGTCGCCGACCGCCGCTGCTGTGAAGACGGCAGGTAAGTCGGCTGTAGAGATGCCGATTTCAGCTACATTATTAACGTAGCTGAAATTGCGTATCTACAGCCGATCTCTCCCCCCTAGTGAAGACCAGCCCATAGGCATCTTGCTTATCTCATAACCTGTATCCAGAAATAGCTACTGCAAATGACACAGTCATCATAGTTCCTGTCCACACTACAAAAGTCGTTATACTACTATACCTAAGAGCTTACGTACAATGTACTTGTCACCCAAAGCAAGATTTCCTCAGGTTTACATTTTCATATTACTACATAGTATTAGTTTCTGTCAAAGAGCACACACACAAATCTGAAACAAAACCAATAATCCACCACTCAGAAAGATCCATTAATTTTTACTGGAAAATTATTTAAAAATAAATAAAAAGCATAATACATGCATTTAATTTTGAAAATAATCTAAATTCTGATATAGTATTGATGCTGTTTTGAACTAAAATATTTTAAATTAATTTTTGTTCAAACTTCATTTAGCAGATTAAATGAAGCAAATGCTTACCTGATTTGAGTATCTCATGCTAACATTCCGCTGATCTTGTGGAGGTATGTAACGCCCTATTGGGTCAATGTCTTTGGGATTTACTAATCCATCAACTGAAAGTAAATCATAATTGAAATATTATTAAGGAGTCTGAGCACTTTCAAGGTAACATGTATTCTATTACCATTATTATGTAATCCATTAGTATTACTTTCATTGATGTAGACACATAACAGAAATAATAACTTCAGGTACTATTTTGAAAGGATCACTACACTCTTTAAATACAGGCAATCAACTCCCAAACACTTTCCTCATGCAAACCCACCAAGTGTTGCCTTAAATCCCTTCTCAATAACAAAATCTCTTCCCATGTCTTAATTTCCCCAAAGCAATCTACAGCTGCATTTGTTCCTGGATCTGTGCTCATGTTTGAGATAAGTACCAATACTGCAAAGTTAACAAAGTCCTGTGGCACCTTAAAGACTAACTATAAAGTTTTGAAGCATGAGCTTTCGTGGGCTAATACCCACTTCGTCGGATGCAAGCAGTAGAAGTGTTCACAAACAGGCAGTTATAGAAAAGTAGGTAAGAGCCAGGTGGGAGGTGAAAAGGTTAGTCCAATTAAGCTGAGCCAGCTTGTTATCTCCGATCAGGGAGTGTGGATTATTCGTCTAGCATTTGAATGGGGTGTGTGGACATGGAGAGATGAGAAACAATGTCTGTAATGAGCCAACCATTGTAGATCCCGGTTCAATCCCAAAGTGTGTGTGCTGAATTTGCAAATGAATTGAAGCTCTGCAGTCTCTCTTTGCAGTCTGGATCTGAAGTTCCCTTTCTGCAGAATGGTGACCTTTAAATCTGTAATAGTGTGTCCAGGCAGGTTGAAGTGTTCCCCTACAGGTTTTTGTATATTGCCATTCCTAATATCTGATTTGTGTGCATTTATCCTTTTTCGTAGGGACTGTCCAGTTTGGCCGATGTACATAGCAGAGGGACACTGGTGGCATATAATGGCATATATGACATTGGTTGATGTACAGGTGAATGAGCCAGTGATGGTATGGTTGATCTGGTTAGGTCCTGTGATGGTGTTGCTGGTGTAGATATGTGGGCAGAGTTGGCATCGAGGTTTGTTGCATGGATTGGTTCCTGAGTTGGAGTTATTGTGGTGCAGTGTGCTGTTGCTGTTGAGAATTTGTTTAAGGTTGGCAGGTTGTCTGTGTGCCAGGACTGGCCTTCCTCCCAAGGCTTTTGAAAGTGAGGGATTATTGTCCAGGATGGGTTGTAGGTCACTGATGATGCGTTGCAAAGGTTTTAACTGAGGACTGTAGGTGATGGCCAGTGGTGTTCTGTTGTTTTTTTTCTTGGGCTTGTCTTGTAGCAGCAGGCTTCTGGGTACACGTCTGGCTCTGTTGATCTGTGTCCTTATTTCCTTGTGTGGGTATTGTAGTTTTGAGAAAGCCTGGTGAAGATCTCGTAGATCAACAGAGCCAGACGTGTACCCAGAAGCCTGCTGCTACAAGACAAGCCCAAGAAAAAAAACAACAGAACACCACTGTCCATCACCTACAGTCCTCAGTTAAAACCTTTGCAACGCATCATCAGTGACCTACAACCCATCCTGGACAATAATCCCTCACTTTCAAAAGCCTTGGGAGGAAGGCCAGTCCTGGCACACAGACAACCTGCCAACCTTAAACAAATTCTCAACAGCAACAGCACACTGCACCACAATAACTCCAACTCAGGAACCAATCCATGCAACAAACCTCGATGCCAACTCTGCCCACATATCTACACCAGCAACACCATCACAGGACCTAACCAGATCAACCATACCATCACTGGCTCATTCACCTGTACATCAACCAATGTCATATATGCCATTATATGCCACCAGTGTCCCTCTGCTATGTACATCGGCCAAACTGGACAGTCCCTACGAAAAAGGATAAATGCACACAAATCAGATATTAGGAATGGCAATATACAAAAACCTGTAGGGGAACACTTCAACCTGCCTGGACACACTATTACAGATTTAAAGGTCACCATTCTGCAGAAAGGGAACTTCAGATCCAGACTGCAAAGAGAGACTGCAGAGCTTCAATTCATTTGCAAATTCAGCACACACACTTTGGGATTGAACCGGGATCTACAATGGTTGGCTCATTACAGACATTGTTTCTCATCTCTCCATGTCCACACACCCCATTCAAATGCTAGACGAATAATCCACACTCCCTGATCGGAGATAACAAGCTGGCTCAGCTTAATTGGACTAACCTTTTCACCTCCCACCTGGCTCTTACCTACTTTTCTATAACTGCCTGTTTGTGAACACTTCTACTGCTTGCATCCGACGAAGTGGGTATTAGCCCACGAAAGCTCATGCTTCAAAACTTTATAGTTAGTCTTTAAGGTGCCACAGGACTTTGTTAACTCTGCTATTCCAGACTAACACGGCTACCACCCTAATACTGCAAAGGACTCCTGGCACAATCGAAGTTGTGACCAAAACAGCAAACATCCACCAAAGTGGGTATAAAAGTCCAGCAGCCATATATGGCTTGTTCAGACATCATAGCATACCCACTGTAGCAAGGAAATCATCAGGCGCTAATGGAAGCTACAAGAGAAGGTGAATTTCCCCTATAAACACTCAACTCTGCCAGCTTGGCACTGAAAGAAAAATTCGCTTCTATCCCAAAACTGATAGTCACCCATAGCCCTAAGCATGATTAAAAGCCTGCAAAATACACACACACACAGCACTAACCACATAACAATGTTTAAAAATACTGTATAGGTGTATACATCGGATACCAAATGCCAACTTGAATGTCAATAAAAAGGAAAGGAGGGAGAAGGTGCAGGGTCATTCTATGAATGGTGAGTGGGGATTATGCTCTCACTCCTTGGAGCTAAACCTTTTATTACCTCACATGGAAGGGAGGAAATCAACAAGTGAGTTGGATGCAAAACTATGAGTAGAGTAGTTGAAGAAATGAAATAAGTTTTCAGGTAAGAGTATTTGTACAGAAAATATTTGCATTAATCTAATATGTTACTCATCTGACCAATCAAACAGTGATAATTCATATTGAACACTTGCATATAACTGTTAGTGATCAGCTGAAGGAGTTAAAATAATTTTGAAAATGTGTGTCAAATAATTTTTTAACAAATATGTTTGAGAAAATATTTCCATGGATAGTCTGTGAACAGAAAAAGAAGTTAAAGTAGTCAAATTACTACTTGCTACTCAGCTATAGTTACTGTACCAGCCTCTACCTGTTCCTAATGCCAACGACAGACTAGTCTACTTCACCTTTAATACTCTCTAAGTCAATCAACTACATAGTACTGAATTTGAATGCTACTCATCTACTCATGGCACCAGCTAAGGAGAGATGCCTGATGAAATGGAGATCTGGATTCCTTAAGAGCAAGAATGAACTCCTAGGCAAGCACTGCTGTTCTTCAATGACAAGTTTTGAACCTTCAATTAGTTCTGTTAGCATGGACCCCTGCACCTAAGCGGTTTCTCAATGAAGACAATGGGGCTCCATCAGGCATAGGGATCTGACCCAGTACATCCTATTCAGGATAGAAGCAGCAGTTCTCAGAAAGTTGAAGAAAAGTTTGATCTTCAGATCGATGCCTCAAAACATTATCAGAACATTGAAATTTTATGACACAATATTTTAGGGGATGTTTGCACAGGCGTTAATGTAAAGTAGATGATAAAATGGATAAAGCTTTAGAGAAAAAAACAGACACTTGGGTAGTGCCTCTCCTTCCCATCTCCAGCTAAGTGAAGGGGATGTTTGATTGAATAGGCAGAGGAAAGAGAGCAACTACCTGGGAAGAGCCACCATAGGAGAGGTAGAGTACAAGGATGGAAATTCAATACAATACTGATAGTGGTGGTCAGCCTTTAAAGTCTTGTATGTCTGCTTAAGCTTTGAGCTTACACAAACAACACAAGGTCTTTCTTTTCCATGCTCCTTGCTCTCATCCCATCCAGATCATTCTCCCTTCCGAGGAAAGCTTCTGCATATTTATTTTTTTAAGTTATGACATTCTAAGCATGCAGTTTTGGACTGGAAAATAATAAAAACACAAATTTTCATTATAAATTAAGCATTTATTGAACGCTGAAAATACAGTTTAAAATATATAATAGAAACATTTAGCCTATATTTCTCACTGCTTCTATACTTTAAAGAATGGAACAAGACTAGAACTAATTTGTGGCATAGCTTTATATTTGGTTAAATTAAAATAAATAAAATACACAAACTGAGTAATCATAACATGATCCACACTTTAGGTGAGCAATATAGTACATTTTCATGTCATTTGTTCTCAAGTAGGTAAGGCAAAATATGAACTAATTGAAAATATATACATAACTATAACAACAACTGGTGATACTTCCAACCCACCAGTGGAAACATGGAACCTGTAGATAAAAGGATATATGGTTAAAAAAATAGTCCAACTTCTCAAACCCAGAGACATACCTACATGCACACAGAAACACGGTTAGAGTGTCAAATACTTTTGATCATAGAAACATCAAGCTCAACAAGTAAGTTCTCTGCCCAGCTAACTAAATGTCTATTACAATGTCTGAAGTTGCATAGAAATAGAACATTTAAAAACAATACATATCCTGAAATGTTGTGCCCACCAAATGAAGAAGAGAAAAATTATTTGCAATTTTGAATGCAATTCTGGGTTCTTTTCCTCATATGGTCAATATACTGTAAAGGGAATTGTGTTGACTGGCTGTGTAAGTAGGTAGGTCTTGCATAGATTTCCACACAATCAAGAGCTGAACCACTACATTTCCTTTTTTCTTATTTATTTTGATTATATATAACTTGGAAGATGTGCAAGAGAAGTGAATCGGAGAAATACTAAGAACAGATAACTTACAGGGAACAGTCTTGTCATCAGAAAGAGTCAAGAAAGTTTGTTGGCTTCTAGCATTGGTTTGGTTTTTTATAGTAATATATTCCCAGAATCACCATGTATTATAGTTCCATATATATTTTCAATTAGTTGTTCATATTTTTCTTTACCTACTTGAGAAGAAGTGACATGGAAATGTTTTGTATCACTCTCCAAAAGTATGGATCATGTTATGATTACTCAATACCCATTAAAAAACCCAACCTCCCAAGATTGGTTGACTTGTGAGAAGGACAATGGGATAGTGAAATAATGTACCTTTTGTCTTTAGTTCATTGGTTTGAATCCAGCCTATACTGGTATTTGTTGCTATCTAGGAATTCTGCTACAGCCTTTTTGCAACATGCAAAATGTGCCCATTTCCTAGTAAATAAGTATTTATTACAGACTAGCGAAAATACCCGGTGTGGCTCGGGTCCGTCGGAGGTGGGGAGGGGGCAGAGAACTGAGTGAGTGCGGGGTCCGTTGGAGGGGGCAGAGAGCAAACCTGACACCCCCACCTCACCCCCCCGACCAAACCCGACACCCCCCCTCACTTACCCCTCGACCAACCCCGACTCACATTTTCACCCCCCCACCCAAACCCAACACCCCCATGTCACCCCCCTACCAACACCCCCACCTCACCCCCCGTAGACCAAACCTGACACACCCACCTCACTTCCCCCCCAACCAAACCCGACACCCCTACCTACCACCACAAACAAACCCGAAACCCACACCTCACTTACCCCTCGACCAACCCCGACTCCCCTCCTCATCCCCCCAAACAAACCCAACATCCCCTGACCAACCCCAACACCCACACTTCACCCCTCACCCTGACACCTTCCCACCCCCCCCAACCAAACCCGACACCCCCACCTCACCCCCCGACCAAACCAGACACCCCTACCTCACTTACCCTCTGACCAAACCCAACTTGGGTCCGTCGGAGGTGGGGAGGGGGCAGAGAGCTGAGCGAGTGCGGGGTCCGTTGGAGGGGGAGGGGCAGAAAGCTGAGAGAGTGCAGGGTCCGTTGGAGGGGGTATTATGACATCATAACTATGTCACAGAGAACAGCAGCTGCCCAGCTGATGTGATTGGCCTTTAACTAATTTCGCCCCTGGGGGGCGTCAGAGGTGAGATTTGAAAAATTTCTGACTCTTACCCTGATTAGGACCCTAAGACCTCTAACTGTACCAAATTTCAAGTCTCTAGCTCAAACGGTGTGGAAGGAGTAAGTGCACGTACATACACGCATACATACACACATACACCATTTGACTTTGATATATATAGATATCACTATAATCAGCACTCATATTGGCCATGTCACAAAGAGGAGTTAAAGACTGAATAAGAGAAATGTAATGCTACTGAGCAAAGAAATTTGATGCTACTATATCGTGGTTATGACATACTGACAAATAGGTTTGAAAAGCTTGCACTGTTTTCACTTCCGTGGCTCATTTTAGTGCTTAGTCTGGTACTTTCCTCCAGTCCTAATTTGCGCTCGCTCTCTCTAGTGTGTGCGCCTGTGTGTCTTTTTCTCAGTAATTTTTGTTTGTGGGAGATATCTGTTCTACTCCTGCTCACCAGCACTTCCAATAGCCAATTTGCTGTTTAGCTTTCCTTAGTAAAAGTGAAAGGAATCAAATTTTCTGGTGGGGGAGAGCAGTACACAACTTTTTCTAATGCAAGGATGAACAGAGCATGAACTCCCTTTCCATTTTTCCCCAATTAGGGCTGATAACATCTGCTATGTTCCCAAGCCTCTGCTCAATGGAGAAACAAAGTGAAGAGTTTGTCCTAAACTTTGGATTTGGTTAATAAAGTTGTGGCCTTCACAGTTAGCTATGCTATGGTGCATGTGTTTATATACACACATTAATGTGTTTAGTGAAACAGTGATTCTGTGTGACCACTGTGAAAGGATGTGTGTGTGCACGCGCGCACAAGTGTGAGAGTTTTTGTTTTGGACAGTCACTTTGACTACATAACGGAGAATACTTGTCTCGCATTAAATGATCTAGGAACTGAAAAGAAAATAATACTCAAAATGTAAAAATAAAAATGACCTTAATACCAGCCACAGCTAAGCATCAATCCCATCATATCTAATTAACGCATTGTTGCATTGACAGTTGCGCTTAAATCAAATAAATCCTTTCTTCCCCTCCCCCCCCCAAGGAAGCTTGCAAAAACAACATATTTAAGACACAGACACCAGTGAATGTAAAGCCTACAGATAAATTATGGAATGGTTCTGAGCTCCTGTTTAGAGTTCCATCATTTAATACCACCATAGATTTTGTTTTAGCTTTGAAGCTTAGCAATGAGCAGCTATCACAAAGTGATCCTGTGCCTTGGGTTCTAAAAGGAAAAACTTATTACTAAATACAGTTAAACCTCCCTTGTGATATGGCAGCTTCAGAAGATGCCATTCATAATCATCATACCCTCTGGAGTTCTAAGTGGTAATCTAACCTCAGCAGTTTGGCGGTTAGGCCAGTCATTGGCACAACGTACCTTAAATCTGGCTTTTTCTGTTTGAGTGCTTAATTGTACAACCTTCAAGTTTTATTAAAGGAGTTATTGATTCAGAAAGTAATTTTAATGCATTAAAGTGGAATATGATATGTTACAGTGCTGGCAGGGGAGTGAAAGCAAAGGTTAGTGGCTGAAGGATAGAAAAGTGTACTTGGGGGCAGGGTGGAATCATAGGAGAGCTTGAAACTTTAAAAGCTGACAGGGTGTTTCACACGTGAAGTATAACATGAAGGGAAAACACACAGATACACTGCTATTGTACGCAGTCCCCTCACACCATCCCCTCGATAAACTTATCAAGCTCAGTCTTGAAGTCAGTTAGATTTTTTTGTCCCTGATACTCACATTGGAAGGTTGTTATATAACATAACTCCACATATTTATCAAAGCAGAGGTAGTGACTGATTTTTATATACATATTATATATATATATATATACACACACACACAAACTATCCAAAGTCCATTCAAAACTTAAATCTGGATATGTATATTGGTTTAAAAAATGTTGACAAGAAATATATGTTTTATTACTAGAAGTCAGATCTGTAATAAACATAGTTTGCATCTAGTTTTATCCATTGCCTCTTACCCAGGAGTTTTGCAATGATGTACAGTGCCTGTCCCCATAAGAAAAGATTTCCATCACGTCCACTGTTGCTCGGAAATCGTTTCTGACTACCAGGATTTTTCTTTTCTAATTCAACAAAGTCAGCTGGCACATAATAATACCTGGGTACAACAGGATATCCTGTGGAATTTTAAAAGAAATACATTAAGTAAATAAATAAAACGATTTGTCTTATAAAATTGAAGTGAATTTAAAATGGAAAAAATATACACTGATAATCTGTTTGAACTGAAAGGTTTCCAGCATTGTGTTCTACTTCCAAGGCAGTGCAGACTGAGGGCTGTATTAAGGGGGAGGGATAGCTCAGTGGTTTGAGCATTGGCCTGCTAAACCAAGATTTGTGAGTTCAATCCCTGAGGGGACCATTTAGGGATATGGGGCCAAAAAAACCAAAACAAAACAAAACAAAAAAAACCCTATCAGGGGACAGTACTTGGTCCTGCTATGTAGGCAGGGGACTGGATGTGATGTCCTTCCAGTTCTATGAAGTATAGAAACAGTACTTTATTTGTTCCTCTGAACATCATTTTAACATGATTTCTTTACTGAAAAAATGTACTCTCTCTTAATATTCTATTCAGGGCAGAGGAGAATGTCTATTTATTTACAGATAGCAAAAAAAGGATGCTGTCTAGAAATCAGCAAAATATTCACAGATAATCAAAATTACTTGGAAATAGAAAGGCTTTTTGCATTTCTTTACAAACTCAAAATTAGACCCATTTTTGTGAAAAAAAAAACACATGAAGGTAAGCAGATTATTTTCAAGGACAAATAGCTTCATAATAAATCATGTGTACATTCCAAGTTTTTGCATGTATTCAGTGTAAAGTTAGCTATTTAATCAAAATCTTGCTTTAAGTAAAGTTTAACTTATATGAAATTGCATGAAACAAAATGGCACAATTATTATACTGGATCACAGGAGGATAGCAAGTTGTGTACCCATAGAAGTACCAACTGTGTTCCTGTGAATTACAGATTAGACAATCTTATTTCAGTACCAGGTAAACTGATTGAATCAACAATTTAAAAACAGAATTATAAAATAAATGACTAGATGATTTGGACAAACCAGCAAGGCCTTTGCAAACAAAAATACGGTGCCTCAGTAATCTTCTAGTTATCTTTGAGCATTTCAACAAAACAGCTAATGAAGGTGAATCAGCTGACAATTTCTCTGGACCAAAAAAAAAAAAAAAATCATTCACAAGAGGCTAATACAGAAATTAAGAAGTGGTAGAGTGTGGCAGGTATGGCTAAACCACCCTGAACACGCCCAATCACGTCTGATCTTGAAAGCTAATCAGTGTCGGGCCTGGCTAGTACTTGGATGGGAGACCTCCTCGGAATACCAGGTGCTATAGGCTTAACATGGGCGTGGGGCTAGCAACTCCACCCTGTAAAGGAACCAATTGCTACCGAAACACCAACGACAGAAATGGAGAGATCTGTGGTTGGTGGCCCATACCCCGGCTGGGGTGACGGGCAAAGAGAGAGAGAGAGAGAGTGTGGCGAGGCAACCACCCGCCCCCTACCGGAAGGGGCTGGAAAGAGCCCAGGAGAGCCCAGGAAGGGGTTGTGGCCAGGAGCCAGCAAACTCCCAGGCTTGATTGGGAAGCAGGCTCAGCTGGGTGGCCACACCCCAAACTCTCAGGCCTGTATAAAGGCTGAGAGGCAGGGGCCTAGACAGTCAGTCTCCTCTGTACCCAGAGGAAGACAGGCCTAACTGCTGAGCTTAAGCCAGGTACCTGGGTTAGGGCAGGGCTGGGGCAGGGCAGAGGGAGCTGAAGAGGCTCTAGCCGGAGAGCCCCAGGCCACTGAGCCTGACAGAAGGCCTGACCCAGGGGTACCGGGGTTGCAGGGGGCAGCCCAGGGCTAGAGATAGTGGCAGCAGGCCAACCCCCCTTGCCGGTGATGAGAGGCCATGAGACTGCAGTCTGCCCCAGTGAGCGGGGGCAAGTGGTGACTGGCAGTGGTGCATTCTGAGGCGAGGTGGGGATAGGGGGTGGAGGGTTCCCCCAGGGAGGGGAGACCCTCAGACCAAAGGGGGTACTGCAGAGGTGCAGCACCCACAGTTAAAGGGCACCGGGGTCCGGGAGGGACACGGGGCCCAAACAGGAGCGGGGCACCGGCCTGCGGAGGGCGCTCCGGACGCTGACAGCTAATTCCCCAGATCGACCAGCGGGAGGCACGGCAGGGGTGAGTGTTGACCCTGTTGCATAGAGTGACAGGTGAAGTACTCTCGGGGACTAGAAAATGCTCAAAGTCAGAAAAGTTCATATTAAAAATAAATGGTGATGACAAAGGTTAACAGTCAGCACCACAAGATTCTTTCTTAAGATCGTGTTGCTAAATATATTAATCATTTGAAAATGAGGATGATCAATGAGGTGACAAGATTTGCATTGTGGTCTGATGCAGTATGACAGTTCTTAAATTCTTGTGAGCAATTCACTCAGTGTAATTAAAACTGCAATATCCAGGAATGATACAAAGAATAGAAGATTCTTGCATATTACTATTTGCACAGACAAAAATGAATACCATAAAATCCACAATGCCATAGATGTCTAGAACATCTGAATATTATTAACTAAACATATTATTCTAGGAAACTCAAAATTTTAGGCTCGGATTATCAATATTCTAAGCCTGATCTCTATTCAGATCATTTTTGTCATTTTCATTTAATCTGTGGTCTCCTTATTCATTGTGGACTGAAACCCCTTTAGTCTATCTGTGAGCTTCCTAGTATGCAGTTCCATTAAAACTATAGTACAAGTGATTAAGACGATAGAACATTCAAAATAATTCTAAAATACTGTTATTTTCACAGCATGCTAAATCCAACCTAGAATCTGTATCACATTCAAATGCTGAATAATTTGTAAAGCACTCTTTCTGTTGAAGCTGAGAGCCAGTGAATAATTAAAGCAATTACTTATATTTGTCTCAGAATGGAATATTCTGATATTGGGAATATTAACTAAAATTTCCAACTGTAGTCATCGTAATCTTTGTAAATAATGAAACAGCAAAAAAAAAAAAAAAAAAAAGTTTGAGTAAACCTTGCATTTAAACGATCATCAATTCTTTCCCCAGATAATGAACTCCTTTTCTGATTAGGTGTGTTTTTAACAGAATAAAAAATTAAGTTTTATTATAAATTATAATAATGATAATATTTATATTATACAAGGTGCTGTGAAGCATTACTCTCATAACAATATAGTCTCCCCACATTACTTTTATCTTCTGTTGCTACAGTATTTGCAATAAAATTCAGAAAACTTAAGTATACTTTTTAAATGTTCGGATAATTTAGAGGAACCTACAATTCCTTGAAACAACTATAGCACAGTACCTTCAGATGAGTGTTGAAGCAAAGGATCCAGAAGGTCCTGATAGTCCTTTACTTGTTCTGGATTTCCTCTAAAAATTCCTACAAATAACCAAGTAAAATTTCAATTAATAAAGGACTTTTTTTTTTTTAACATGTGAATTTAGCGATCATGAAAAAGTCTATACTAACACCCCTAAAGACTGGACACTAACACGTTACCTGCAAAATGGTTACAGCACAGGCAGTGACAAAGCAAGTGTCCTCATGCTGCTCTGCTAATATATCTCAATCCCGACCTGGAGGGAGCACGCTACGGTCTTGTCTATGAAAGAAAGTTTTTTGGGGGTATAACCTAAGTTTTGTATTTAAGCCAGTACAGTTCTATCCGTATAACCCCACATATGAGCAAGCACCCATTTCAGTATAAGTGCTTTTTTTCAATTTAGTTTATACCAGCTGGGAAGAAGTTTAAGCTAAAATGAGCCACTCTTATACTAGAAAAACGACATCTATATGGGGGGCCGAAAATGGGGAAGACTTATATCAGTGTAACAATGTCAGCTAAATCTCTCCCTCACAGAGGAGGGCTAAGGGCAAGATGGTAGTAAAGTCACTATGGCCATGTTCCTTGACTTTTGCAGAGATTGTCAAGAAGGAGGCTGGAAGTACCAGCTGTGGTTTTTTTTTTAAATGATGTAATATGTGTCCACTAAAAAGTGGAATGAGGCATCCATTTCACGTAGGCTTCTTAATGGCCACCCAATAGTAAAGCTAGAGAGCTAGTATCCTTAAAATAGACTTTATATCCCACTGTACATGCCATGAGCGATCCAGACTTTCCTGGGCAAATTCTAGGTCTTCAGGGTGGACTTTCAGATACATGAAAATTGGGTGCCCAACTCCCATTGAATTTCAAAAGAATTCAAGTGCCTAATATCCTCTAATGCCTGATGCACCATCGTCATGGTTTTATGGCTTGCACACAGAGGTACTGTGAGTGTGCTCACCTTGTATGTATATATAATACATACAAGCTAAGGCTTCAAATAACCTTGTCCTTGATGAGTGGCAGGAATTGGGAGCAATTGGGAGCTGTTATGGACAGCTTGAAGTTTCAATAGGTTTATATGTTGAAGGGATTCCACAGAGGACCACCATGCCTATATAGAATGTGGGTGCAGGTGTACTCCGCATCCCAAGAGTGAGGTGTTTGTGGTCTGAATGAAGAGTGCCCCTATTCATACGTTGGTTGGTTTTGCCCATAAGAGAAGGAGGTCCTTTATTTTGCCCGATATCGTGGGATGCTTGTTTATGCTGTGCCTGTGTGGAATAAGCTGATATGTAGCCTTCCTTGTAGGCAACAGATGTTTAATCTGGTGTGTCTAACAGCAAATACTGTGGCTGCCCTGTGGTCAAGAAATTGGGGGGCAAGTCCTGGCAGATACCTGCGGGCTATTTCATGCAGTGGGTATGAGGCTAGTGAGAGGGAAAGAATATTGTTTCAGTAGTAAGGCTATGGCCATGATAGAGTTGAGGTGGGCCCCAATGAAGTCCAGCACTTGCACTGTTGTTAGAGTGGACTGGTTGGTATTTATTAGGAAGCCCAGTTTTGTGAAGAAGGTTACCACCTATTCGGTGGCTGTCTGCTGGGTTAACACTTTAGCAGGCAGTCATATATAGTGTATGGTGTGACCATCTTGAATTGTTGTGAATTATCGGAGGTTGACGGTTGGGATGCAGCAACTTGAGAAGTAGATTGTTGTCTCCACAGGACCCGTGTCTGTGATCCTGTGAATCAAATCACTGCTGTTATTATGAATACACTAGCCGGTGGTATCACTGGGATATAAAGAAATTCCACTGTTTCCTCTTGGGTTTGGGGCTATAGGTTCCCAACAATTGGAGAGTTATTCTTGAGTCCGTGAGTGAGTGAGTGGAGTAAGTTGTCTGTCTTTTTGGTGAAAAATTTGTGCTGGCAAGTCTTCCACCATAGATTGTACCTATTTGGGGAAGCCAGAAAGATAGAGCCATGAGGCTCTTCTCATTATAATCACCGTCGACACAGATGTAGCAGCCCTGTCCTCAGAATCAAGTGCTGCGAATTGTTCTCCCTTGTCTTTGGCAATAAAATTAATCAATTCGGACATTTTTGTGTAGTTTGTATAGTTGTATTTTGTTAGTAATGTTACATGGTTAGCTATGCGGAAGTGAGGTGTAGCCAAGGAGTAAGCCTTATTACCAAAACCGATCAAGTCTTTTCAAGTCTTTATCATGAGTTGTATTTCTGGGCTGTTGTTGCATGCCGCCTTGTGGGACTGTGTCTATCACTAAGAAATTAGACACTGGATGCAAAGTCTGCACCCTTTGTTGGTACACACCTGCTGTCAGACCTTACAGGGTCCATCAGTTCCTCATTCCTGTAAAAGGGCACTTTTTTCTTTTTAATGAAGCGGATGTTGGCACATGTCCACTAGACCCCGCTGTATCACGGGGACCTCCTCAAGGGAGCTGTCCAGACAGAGCCACCTTCTCAAATAAGCCATGGAACAGTTTGAAATCATCCCCTATATTAGGGGGAAGAGGCATAAAGGTGTCCTCTGTGGACAATGATGGCAAGTGGGTAGGTGAGGTACCCTACAGAGCAGGGTTTCTTCATCCTCTTCCCCTGGTGCCCCTAAGAGTGTTGGTACAGAAGCTGTGGGGAATTACTGTATGCTGGGTTTGGCCATGGCAAGCAGTCCACCCTTGTGTGAGGCATATGACCCCTGGAGTCCAGTCCCATTGGGATGGGATCAGCATACGGGGTCCCCATACCATTGTAAGTACCCGAGGACACCATAATATAACAGAGGAGAGGCTCCTGGGTTGATTGACTCCTGATGGATAGGAGCCGGTGAGGGAATAACTTCCTGTTCTTCCTCCTTCAAATAAGGAGCGAAACAGTGAATGATGTAGGGGACAGGGAGACTTGGTGCTGAGGATATCATTCTCGTATCAGTACTGCGGACAGAGGGATCAGAGACAGAATCGAAAACCAAAACCCTCTGTCTGAGGAACTGCTGCTGTGCTGGTTTGACTGGCCCCTGTTAGTGCCAGGGCTGCAGAGGAGAAGGCAGCGCTGCTGGCTACGCCTTTGAAGAAGCCGCCTTTTGTCCTGGTGCCGCGCTGCCATTTGTAGATCACAGTGCGGAGGCACAGGGGTTTGGTTTCCCCTTAGGACCTGTATTGGAGCCAGCTCTTGTAGAGTCTCTGGCTCTAGCAGTGCCAGTTGTGCCAGGATTTTCTGCTACCTTGGTCCCGGTGCTAACAGCACAGCCGGTGCCCATATTGGATGCCTGCCCACAGAATGAACATACATCGTGGTGCAGAGGCACGGGGTTTTGCTTTCCCCTAGTGCCTGTGTTGGAGCCTGCTCTGGTAGTCTCAGGCTATAGCAGTGCCAGGGTTTTGTCACCACCAGGGCTTTGTAAAGAAATCTAAACTCAATCTTCATAATAGAATATTAATGGAAGGTTCTCTGAACACATTATTTAGAGCAGTGGTCCCCAACCCCCGGGCCGCGGACCGGTACCGGTCCGTGGATCAATTGGTACCGGTCCGCACAAGAAATAATTTTTTTAACGCCGCACAAGAAATACGTTTTTTTTTTCTTCCCTTCAGCAGCGCCGCGGGGAAACCGCGCTGAAAAGTTGGACAGCTCCTGCCTCACTTCCCCAGGCCGCAGTAAAATTGTCAACCCGGGCCGCAGTAAAATTGTCAACCCCCCGCCCCGGGCCGCAGTAAAATTGACCGGTCCGCGGTGATAAAAAGGTTGGGGACCACTGATTTAGAGGGTTTTTATCTCTTCACCCAATTTTGTAATACTAAAAGGCAAGAAAATATCTTACCAAATATAATTTCCATATATTTGGAATACTGCTGTGTATACAGCATATATAAGAAGAGCTAAGAAGAAATAAATGCAATAGAAAACAAAACTGACATGACAAAGAAATGGATTATTTTGACAGCATTTATTTGCAAATTATTTCTATTACCAGATGTTAGTTGAAAAAAAAAATCTTCACAAGCTGCATGTGAAAATCCAGTTGCCAGTTATACCAAACAACATCTGGAAAAGGGTAAATAATAAGTGCGACATATGGGAAATTAAAGAGACCGCTCCTGTTCATGTTAATAGGAAATACAAAACTAATTCCAGAATATATAATTTTCAGAATATCACCTACTCCTCCCAATTTCAAACATTAGAAAGTTGTGATTTGACAGACCACAGAAAAGCTGAGATGTTTATCAATAAAATATTGGAAAAACTGTTTTACCTCATAATAGAATAGAACAAAATGCTTTAAGTTAAAATTAATTATTGTAGATGCATATATTTGTTGGGAAATGTGTCATTCTTAACTTAGAAGGACACAGAGGAATTTCATTGCTGTGATGATGGTTTTATTTTTTTAAATGATCAGCAACTGATTGCAAGAATCTGTTACCACTGAATATATTTCACTATGCTACTCAAGCCACAAACCTCAGAGTATCTTTGCTAAAATAGTCTCCACTGTAGATAAGTGGGGAGGGAGGAGGTGTTATGTGATGACAAACCGCTTCCAACAGAGTCAGCATTCGTGATGGGATTCATTTACTTCTGACATTTCATTTTCCCTTTCCAGTTTCATTAGTCTGTCTATATATATATTTCAAATTTTGTATTAAATTTAGGTGCGGAGATTTGGAGATTCAGAGACTTTTTCTCCCACACTGAGAAATGTATACTTTCTTCCGTGGCAATGGTTATTCTGACCAATATTTTATTCCACTATGGCTTCTACCACTAAATCAGGATATGATGTACCGTATATACTCGAGTATAGGTCGACCCGAATATAAGCCGATGCACCTAATTTTACCACAAAAAGCTGGAAAAGTTATTGACTCGAGTATAAGCCGATATCAAATCCGGACAAAAAAAAAAAAAAAGCGCCTCGCTCTCCCGTCCCCGCTGCGCGGGCGGGCTGCCGAGGTTCCCCCCTTCCCGCCGGACCAAAAAAAAAATGTGCGCCCCGGTTCCTCCCCTCCCCGCCGGACAAAAAAAAAAAAAAAAAGAAGCGCCTCGCTCTCCTGTCCCCGCCGCGCGGGTGGGCTGCCGGGAGCGTCCCGGTTCCCCCCTCCCCGCCGCGGGCGGGCTGCCGGGAGCGCTCCCGGCAGCCCACCCGCGGCGGGGAGGGGGGAACCGGGACGCTCCCGGCAGCCCGCCCACGGCGGGGAGGGGGGAACCGGGACGCTCCCGGCAGCCCGCCCGCGCGGCGGGGACGGGAGAGCGAGGCGCTTTTTTTTTTTTTTTTTTTTGTCCGGCGGGGAGGGGAGGAACTGGGGCGCACATTTTTCACTGACTCGAGTATAAGCCGAGGCGGCTTTTTTCAGCCCAAAAAGTGGGCTGAAAAACTCGGCTTATACTCGAGTATATACGGTAATAAGATTTGATTCAAAAATTTGAAACACTTGTTTACGTCATGTCTTCCAGCTCATTGCCTCCTTTGATCAATGATTTTCTTCATTTCTTTATTTTACAATTACCAGACAAGGTACTATATTTTTTTCCTGGGTGGCAGCTGGATGAAGGTTTCTCTGGCCTGTCATGGACATTCTATTTTCATTATTAACCCACAGTTGTTTTCATCACTACATGACTTTAATGTTACAGATCAATGAGCAATTTGGAATTAGCAATTTTTCCGCACGCAAATAGAGAACTTATTTTTAGAGTGGCATTATGGCAAAGACACCAAGCAACCTAACTGCCTTTTTGTATTGTAGCAGAGGTTTTTGAAGCCTAATTTTGATGGCAAATGTATCACAAAATAGAAAGCAGCAGATATTCGTACTCTGAATGCATACATGCACAGAGGCATCTGAATTCACATTTATTTTATTCAAGAAGATTTATTTGAACATTTATTTTATTCAAGAAGATGAAGATATCAGAAGGGAAAGGGAACTGTTTTTTAAAGCTATGAAATGTGTAGTTTTTCCCTCAGCTTACAGAAGTGAGAGAGACAACATTCTCTTAACCATTCCCATCCACACTTAGTAGAACAGTAAACATTTTCTGCTTTTCTAAGGCTCCAAGCGAGGGGAACCTATCAGAGCCTTCTCTGCAGCATATTTCGTAGGCTTCCTTGTGGAAATTGCAAATGTCTGTTTCTAAAGGAAATGTTCATTTGTGAATTGGCATCCTTGTTATTCCTCACACTGTAGCCTACCTACCCAAAACAGAAAATCGTATCCACTACTCAAATAATAAAGGGCATTTCTTGGAAACAAGGCATTTTAGTCCAAGTTTGGAATGACAGCAAAGGTAGGACAGCAAAGGTATGAATTGCAGCACTCTTCCTTTTGCAAGCACCTCAATTACAAACTTCAAAATATTCAAATATACTACGGATGGAAAAGTGGAGATTATAAAATCTTTCTTGAACTACATCCTTGTACCAAAACTGAACTAAAATCTTTTAGAAGGTTCTGATCTACTCTGTTGAAATGCCCTCTACTCAACTTCCTTAGCTACCTCCATGAGAGCTTCTACCTCCCTTCTTCCCTTCATTCTCCTCCTCCACACTTTCAACAATTTCAATAACCTCTCTGACATGTCTCCTAAACTTACAGACATCCTGTAAGGAAATTTAGCTTCAGTATTCTCCTGCCACCAAGAGATCTCTGAGTTGCTTATTTCTCCTCTCCTGCATTGTTTCATTTACCACAGAACACCCATTCTTTTAAAGATTTGCTGCAAAATCCAGCTTGCCCGTATACTGCTCTTTAGAAGCCCCACTTTCACCTCTTTCACACACTGGAGTATGGTGTACTTCAAGTTTATTGAGAAAAAATGGGAGGTACCAAGTTCTGTAAACACACAGCCAGGCACTGTGAATCAAAAGTGATGGTGGAGTTCCTGATAACCTAAGACTGATGGATGACAAGAGCAAGGAAGAAGATTAATGGTAGGCATCTTAGGGCATGTCTTCACTACCACTTTAAATCGATGTTAACGACGTTAGGTCGAAGTAAACGTGTACCTGTCTTCACATACATGCCCTTAACGTCGATGTAAAGGGCCTTAAAGATCGATCTTGGCACTCCAGCCTAACCAGTGGCATAAGGCTAATCTCGACGTTCCAAGCTCGACCGTGGGCTAGTGAAGACGGAACCCGACATTAATAGCCTCCAGAGGCTGTCCCACAATGCTCCATTCTGACCGCTCTGGACTGCCTCACTACTGCTCCACTGTGACCGCTCTGCACTGCACTCTGAACTCGCTGCTCTGGCCAGGTAGATAAGACCCGGGAACATTTGAATGCCATTTCCTGTTTGGTCAGCGTGGCCAGCTCACCTGAACTGATCAGTCGCCATTCAGAGCAATCAGCACTAGCCGCCATGCAGAGCTCAGCATCACAGGAATCCATGATGAGCTCATCTACCCTGGAAACCAGCCAGAGGAGAAGAGCTCCAGCATGGTCCACTCGTGAGGTGCTGGATCTCATCGCTATCTGGGGAGAGGAATCCGTGATGTTGGAACTACGAAACAACAAACGGAATGCCAACACCTACGGAAGAGTCTCCAAGGCCATGCTGGAAAGGGGCCACAACAGGGACACCACACAGTGCCGCGTGAAAATTAAGGAGCTGCGGCAATCTTTCCAGAAAGCCAAGGAGGCAAACGGGCGATCAGGGGGCGCGCCACGGACATGCAGGTTCTACAATGAACTAAATGCCATAATGGGGGGCGCCCCCACCACCATCGCGCCGGTGTGCGTGGACTCCACCGATGGGATAATCGTCAGGGAGGAGACTGATTCCGAGGAGGACGAGCATGAAGAAGAAAATCTCACGGAGCAGCAGGAGCCCAGCGGAGAACCCTTGTACCCAGAGAGCCAGGAGCTGTTTGTCACCCTGGAGCCAGTACCCTCCCAAGCCTCCCAGGGGGGTAAGTGTTTCTTTTTTAAGGGATTACATGACGCGTGATTTTGTAAAGGAAGCATTTATTAATGAGTAACTTGCCCTAAGGACTTAGCGTGCTTTCATTGCTGGTCAATTTCTACTCAAAGAGTTTGTCAATATACTCCGGGATTGACCATAAGTCCTCCGCGGACATTTCAATGAAGCTCTCCAGGAGGTAGCGATGAATCCAGCGCAGCAGATTTCTGGGGAGAGCTGCCTTATCTGGTCCCCCGTGATAGGACACCAACCCACGCCACGAAAGTAGTAGGTTGTCTGGTATCATTGAGCAGGCTAGCATTGCGGCGTATGGACCAGGACTTTGCATGGACTCAAGGAGCATGCGCTCCCTATCTCTCCGAGAAATTCTCAGCAAAGTGATGTCATTCAGGGTTGCCTGTTTGAGATACGGACTGCAATTAGTCGGGAGATAAAGAGTCCCAGCTGCAAAGTTCTCTTTTCTGCTGAGGACCGACGAACCGAGCACCCCCCCCCCCCACGAACGCTGACCGCCGCCCCCCCCCCAGCCCGTAGCGTTAGCTGGCAGGGAATCCGAGCCGTCTGCACGCGGTCTGAAGAGCCCCAAAAAGACCTTAGCCCTTAGCGAGAGATTTTTTGGCATTTGCTTTGCAGTTTGCGGTTTCAGTGGGAGCCAGCCACGCGGTGGGGGGAAGGGGGCGGGGTTACTCTACAGTATGCAAGCGCCACTTTTAACTTACCATGGCCGGCTGCACGGTGATTTCAGAAGCCGTCTTGGGCTGAGGCACGCATATGTGTCTGAGATGCTCTGAATTTTCTGAGAGCTTGTCAGTCAGTTTTAGGTGTACAACATGACCTTGTACAGAAATCATATCAGGCCTCTGAATACTGAGGTTGCAAATGGAATACTACTCCCATTGTGTACAGTCCGAGACTGCCTCCTAACCTTGAATGTATCTGTCTCATAACTTTCAAACTTTCTTTTCCCACACTTGCCCGCAGATGAACAACAAGTATCTCACAACCCCCCTGCCTCCTCATCACGCCGTACACCGCAGATAAGAAAGCGTAAAAAGAAAACGCGAACGCGCGATGAGATGTTTACTGAACTCGTGGAGAACTCGCGCGCTGAGGCAGCCCGCCAGACGGACTGGAGGGAAAGAATGATAGAGGCAAGGGATCGAGAGATTCAGGCAAGGGATCGAGAGATTCAGGCAAGGGATCGAGAGAGAGAGGAAAGGAAGCGAGAGAGAGAGGCAAGGGATCGAGAGAGAGAGGCAAAGGATCGAGAGAGAGAGGCAAGGGATCGAGAGAGGCAGGAATGGAGAGCCGCTGAACAAAAGAGGGTAGAACGTGAGGAAAGACGCATGGATGCTTTCCTCCGCATAATGGAGGACCAGAGCGACATGCTGCGATCTCTGGTGGAGCTGCAGCATGACCAAAGACCACCTCTGCAGCCCCTGTGTAACCACCTCCCCCCCTCCCCAACTCCCATAGCTTCCCCACCCAGACGCGGGTTGAGAACACGGGGGGGCAAGCTCCGTGGGCCGCTCCACTCTACCCCACAAGCCAGCAGAAGCAGCAGCAGCAGCAGGCTTACATTCTCGGAACACTTTTGAAAGCTGCTGAGTCTTGCCAACCCCTCCTCTCCACCCCCCCCTCCTTTGCCCGCTCCTCCCCACTGCGACTGCCGGTTTCCCTCCAGGATACCAGGACAGTGATCCCCTGTATTTGTATTTCCGAGTAACCAATAAAGGAACCATGATTTTTCAAACAGTGATTTTATTTTCTCTGCAAGCATGGGGATGGGGGAGGGAAAGCATGGGGAGGGGGGAGGTAAAGCATGGGGAGGGGGGAGGGAAAGAGGGTTCAAGGGCAGGAGGCTTACAGCACAGCAAGGGAGCAGATTCTCAAACGCCATCTCGGGCACTCATAAAACTGTCTTTCAAGGCGTCCCTGAGGCGCAGGGCCTCACGGTGGGCTCTTTTACTTTCCCTGCTGTGTGGCTGCTCATAAGTAGCAGAAAGTAAATTTGCCTCTGCCTCCCAGCCCGCCATAAACGTTTCCCCCTTGCTCTCACAGATATTGTGGAGCACAGAGCAAGCAGCAATAACAATGGGGATATTTCTCTCGCGGATGTCTGAGCGTATCAGTAAGGAACGCCATCTCCCTTTCAAGCGGCCAAATGCACATTCTACGGCCATTCTGCACTTGCTCAGCCTGTAGTTGAACAGCTCCTGACCCCTGTCCAGGGCTCCTGTGTAGGGCTTCATAAGCCAGGGCATTAGGGGGTAGGCTGGGTCCCCAATGATCACGATCGGCATTTCGACCCCCCCCACGGAAATTTTCTGGTCGGGGAAGAAAGTGCCTTGCTGCAGCTGTCTAAAAACCCTAGAGTTCCTGAACACTCGAGCGTCATGAAGCTTTCCCGGCCACCCCACGTACAGGTCGGTGAAACGTCCCTTGTGGTCAACCACTGCTTGCATGACCATTGAGTAATATCCCTTCCGGTTTCTGTACTCGGCGGCCTCGTGGTCCGGTGCCAGGATACGGATATGAGTCCCATCTATAGCCCCACCACAGTTAGGGAATCCCATGGCGGCAAAGCCATCTATTGTGGCTTGCAGGTTTCCGAGGTTTATAACCCGGTGTAGCAGCCGCTCGACGATTGCCCTGCTTACTTGCATCACAGCAAAGCCCACTGTAGACCTACCCACCCCAAACTGATTCGCGACTGACCGGTAGCTGTCTGGCGTTGCAAGCTTCCAGAGGGCTATCGCCACTCGCTTCTCCACTGTAAGGGCCGCTCTCATTTTGGTATTCCTGCGCTGGAGGGCCGGGGACAGCAAGTCACAAAGTTCCATGAAGGTGCCCTTTCGCATGCGGAAGTTTCTGAGCCACTGGGAGTCATCCCAGACCCGCAGCACTATGCGGTCCCACCAGTCTGTGCTTGTTTCCCTGGCCCAGAATCGGCGTTCGATGGCATGAGCCTGCCCCATTGCCACCATTTTTGACAGATTGTCAGTCGCCCTACTTGCAAAAACGGCAGTGTCCCTGTCGTCCCCGCTGTGCACGTCAGTGTCCCTGTCGTCCCCGCTGTGCACGTCAGTGTCCCTGTCGTCCCCGCTGTCCTCGTCCATCTCCTCCTCACTGTCATCGGGTTCCAGAAAGCGCGGTTCTCCCCGGATCGCATTCCTCCTCTGCAGACGGTGCAGCAGGAACTCAGCAACCGTGATCGAGGTCCTCACAACAGCCATTACTGCAGCCGTGGTGTCAGCGGGCTCCATGCTTGCAATGCTATGGCGTTAGTTCGGCGGAGAAAGGGCGCGAATTATGGGATGCCTACCCACAGGGCACCGCTTGTAATGGGGGTGGGCGGCGCGGAAAAAGGGCGCGAAATTTGGAAATGCCTACCCACAATGCTGCACTCGAAATGGTGCCTGCTGGGGGATCAGGGAACTGTGGGATAGGTACCCAGAGTGCAACGCATGTCATGTCGACGCCTGCAAAAGTTTTGCAGACAGACACTGTCGACTTGCTGTGCTTAGCTGTGCGTAGTGAAGACACACAACATCGACTGTATACCGTCGCGTTCACAAGATCGACATAAAGGAAATCGAACTAATGCTGTAGTGAAGACATACCCTTAGAGCCCATGGATTAAGGGAGGTGACTGTTGAGGGAAGGAAAGATTAAGCAATTCTCACAGAATTAATTAAAGACTGAAGCAGGATCTGAACTTTTAGAATTGTGTACTATGTCTCTGAACCATGCATCATTATTATTAACTTAAGTGATTGCTATTTGTATCTTGGATTTTATTCAAAGAAACAGTTCACCCTAAATATTTGAAATAATTCATTGTATTTGGCTCATGAGACATTTGTATCACTGAATTACAGTTTACTCTTGCAGGGAAGGAAAATAATTTCATTTCTGTATTCTAAGAACCAGTCTCTAATGTCTTTACCAAATAGTAGTGTCAAGCCATACTTACCATCAATCATCATGAAAATAAAAAACAGAGGAAATTCACACTCAATTCCATCAAACAGCTAAAAAGAAAAAAAAAGACATTTAACATTTTAGATTACAAGAAATGCATTCAACTATACTTTTAAACCAGAGGATAAAAATAAATAAATACAAATTATTCTTTTTAGTACATTAGCTCTTCATTTTAAAATACATATCATTTTCATGGAGATTTACTGTACTTTTAACACGTTATAGCATATATTTAAGTAATAAACTTACAGCTCAACAGAAGATTTTTTTATTTAATTAAGACATATCTGAAAGTATTTGAAGGAAAAATGGAAACTTAATTCAGACAACCTTTACTGATAGACATTAATACTCAAAAACACATGGTGAAATTGTTTTTAATATACTCAGACTTCAGCCAACTGTGAAATTAAATTAAGCGATAAATAACTTGCCTATTTGTTATGTGAAACCAACTGTTCATTGAATTTAAATGTAAGAACATTTATCATCAGACAAATCAATGATTAAACTGCTGACTTAACATTCTCTCAGATCAGCACACGCAACGATACAAGACATCTTCAATCAAATGGACCGCACAATGTTGCCTAATCTAATAGCTCAGTTTTTCCAATTTTCTGTTTCCTCCTAAAGGAAACTATTGAAACATTGTCCATCTTAGAAGCTCACATTTTTACTGCAACCATGTGAAAAGAATATGATCTAGAATAAACAATACAATGTTCTGACTCTACATCAAATAAACCCTAAAAGTAAAAGTTTAAGTAAAGCCAGCATTAGACCACAAAGGGCAGAGCTGCAGGTCCTCTCAGAGGTCCAGAGAGGCCCAGGCCACTTCCAGGTTTTGGGAATCAGAGGGGTAGCAGCATTAGTCTGGATCTGCAAAAGTGACAAAGAGTCTCTTGGCACCTTGTAGACTAACAAACATAGTGGAGCATAAGCTTTCGTGAGCTAATACCCACTTCGTCGGATGCATACAGTGGAGTTTTTTCCCCGAGGTTTTGAGGTCTCTAGCCATAATAAAAATAAAAAATGATGACACATGGCCTAATCTTGTGCCATCAGAACCAATATATTTTATTAATATTCAATGAACATTTTAAACTCTTTAATATGACAAAATCTGTGTCAGTTAACAAAAAAAATGACTTATCAAATCACATTTCTTATTTGCTTAAATTTGCAGCTCTACGCTGAGTGTGTGTCACATTTTGGTCAAATAGAGATGTGCATAAAAGCAAGTTGTGAAACTTATCAAATACAAAAAAAATTAACAGGTGTCTAAATTTGAGACTCCCTTTGAGCTTGAGGCCCAGGCCAACTGGCCCCCACTCTGATTGGCTCTGGGCAGAGGTAATTCAAAGTTAAGACCCTCAGTGTCAGTACAAGCATTTCCACTCATTGTTTTGCTTCTGTTTTTTGCAGACATTTTGAAGTAAAGAGTAGTTTAAAATGTCTGTCATAAGTATAAAGTAGCCTAGAATTACTTTTTACCTGTAAAGAGTTAACCTGAAGGTAACATGAGAGGGGATGACAAACCGGAGATGCTAATCAACCTCGGAGACAAAGAAAATTTAGTTTCGGTTTATCTCTCTCTCGTTGTTCGCTCCGGCTATGGGATGAACTGCACCTATGTCTTTACTCTACCTATCTATAATCTTCTAACAAGTGAAGTTCAGTAGTAAGTGAATTATATGCTTGAACTGTATCACTTGATCATTGATCCACGGTGTTTCTTATACTGTAAGCTTTAGCAGAGGAAGAATTCCTAGGGAGGGAGTCAGTGATGCTGTGTGATACAAGTGGGTTTTTTCTATTGATTTCTGTACGTTCCTTTTTTTTTTAATTAAAATCTTTCTTTTAAGACTCTGACTGCTTGTTTCCATTGGATAGATCCTGATTTGGATCGGGCACGTCTCACAGAAAGTGAGGGTTATTTTCTTTGTTTCTCAAGCCTCTCCCAGGTAAAGGGAGGAGATTTGAAGGGTATTAAAGGGGGGTTCCAATTTACCCTAACCCATTGTTTTGTGGGCTTAAATTGGTGGTGGCAGTGGTACCAAGTCCAGATACTGGAGAAGTTTGTGTTCTGGGGAAAAGTTTTAACCTAAGCTGGTAAAATAAGCTTGGGGGGTTATTGCTTTTTTTTCTTCATGCGGGTCCCCACAGCTTTACCCTAGAGTTCAGAGTTCAGGGTAGGCAATTCTGACACTGTCTTTTTCAGCTTCTTATAAAAACAGATGTATTTAAGCATTTTGACTATATTATTTCTAGAGAGATGATATAAATCTTTAACAGCCTTAAGTAAAGCTCAACTAGGTTGCTTCCATATTATATAAAATGAGAGAATCCCCCCACCACACACACCTCTATTGGGGAAAGGGTGACAGGGAGAAAACAACAACATTTTAAATTTTTTTGCTTGGTAATATGGCCTCTCTAGACTCTTGCTGGGAAGTCTAATTTTGTGTCCTATTACACAGGCCTGATTTTCCAGCACTAAGGGATATCACTGGAAAAAATAAAGACATGATAAAGCTATTAACTCACTGATAGGTGGTAGTTGCCTAGAAGAATCCATAACACATGGAGAGACATAAGGATGCCAAATACCTGTGTTTATAAGAATAGGTCTACTTTTGGAAAACCAGTAGGACCCATAACAATAATGGCCAAACTAACATGTAAGAATTTGTTGTTGTTTTTTAAAAAAAACATACACCAAAATCAGATTATGTATGACCAGTGTCAACCTGAAAGAGACTCTTATAAAGCTAGAGAAAACTATATAGGAAGAGCTGACAAAAATATAACTATAGTGAACGCATCATTTTAATGCGCATAATTAGAATGGACGCAATTATTTTTCAATAAAAATTCTGCTATTGACAAAACTCACAGGATACCTGGAGGAACAAGCAGTGAGCTGAGAAGAACTCCGTATTAACTGATAACCATAACAAGGAGCAGCAAATGTTAGCAAAACATGTCAAATTTTGTTCTGAATATGAATACTTAAAACTCAAAATCTTCATTCATGTCAAAGAACAGAATTTCTCCCTAAGCATATTGTGTGTTACATTAACATATTCCATTACCTTAATTTCTGCTGGTTTATAGTAACGCCGATTTTTGTCCTCCAGTGATGTTCTGTAACCATCTCTCAAAAATCGTTTGAACCCATATTTTCCTTTTAGTTTTCTAACAACCTTATCAAGTGTTTGACTGTACAAAGCATCATCATCCACAGCAAATGCAGGATAACTAATGCAGGGTAGAAGTGCTGCATCAGTGTTCTAGAGAAAAAATAATTAATTTCCCTTCAACTCTTATAAATCATTTCATATATAATCAAAGAGAACTTAACACATTCAATGAAATATGAAATCAGAATATAAGCAAAAAAACTATTTACAGTAAAAGTTGTTTTATCTAGCATGTTGGAGAAATGGGGGGTGCCAGTAAATTAAAAATGCTGGTTTACTAAGAGGGAGGGGGAGTTCGGGTGCGCGAGTGAGTTCGTGGCAGCGGGTTGGGGCACAGGAGAGGATGTGGGGTGCTGGATTCGTAAGCTCTCACCTTGGGCAGCTCCCCGCAAGCGGCGAAGTGTCCCGGCTGCTCCTAGATGGAGGGTGGCTCTGTGCTCTCCACCTGCAGGCAACACCCCCGCAGCTCCCATTGGCCGCAGTTTCCAGCCAAAGGGAACTGTGGAACTAGCACTGAGGGTGGGGCGGGACAGCTAAGAGCAGCCAGGACAGCTTGCTGCTTGTGGGGAGCCACTCAAGGTGAGTGCTCCCTGGATCCAGCACCTCACACTCCCACCCATGCCTCAACCTGTTGCTCTGAGTCCCCTCCTGCATCTAAACTCCCTCCCAGAGCCCACACTCCAATCCCCCCATGCCCCAACCCCCTGCCGGTCTTGAACCTGATTATAAACCGTCATTTCAATGAAGATCATAGATGCCAGTTTATAGAGCTTTCTGATTGGTGAAGTGCCAGATAAAATGATGAACTCACTTAACTACATTGGAAAATAATAAAAGAAGATTTAAAAATCCCAGCCATAAAAAGGTGTAAGGTAGAGAAGAAATTCTGTATTTAGTTAATTAGCAACAATATTTGTTGAGAAATAGGCGTTAAAAACTAGGATACACAGATAACTTGTTTGACTCAAAATTCGACCTACTTTTAAGCTGATAACCTGCATGAAGTATATATTGAATATATTCTAGATCTCTATTTTTAGTAGGGGAAAACACCCTTTAAGCTAGCCCACTGAACAGACTGGTGATTTGGGGATCCAATTTCAAGACCAACTCTGAATCTTTATTACCTAGGCTGGCAAAAGTAAGGAGCAAATATGGTTAACCAGAATTCCTTAAATGCTTTGTATGGAATCGGTCTTCTTCAGCTAGAATAAAAATGAACTTGCCTTAAGGTGGGAGGAAATAACTCCATCCGCTGCTCCTGGAGGGGAGCCAGGGATCAATAACACTTTATTAAGGATGAAGCTCACCTGGGAAGGAACAGGCAGGGCTTCCAGAAAGCTAAAAAGCTGAGTACAGAAAGAGGAAGTAGCCTGCAGTTAATCCTTGACAGGAGGGAGGTGTGTTGGAGATAATAGAGTTTGTCAAGAAGCAAAAGGAGAAGAAGCCACAGGGAGCAGAGGAAGCTCAGACAAGTGGTAAACCCAGAGGTGCCAAAAAATAGGAGGAGGGAGGTGTACGGAGCCCAGGGAAGTAACAAACAGGTCTGGGGGCGAGAAGACCATAGTTGCGGAGCATAGGGTCCCTGGGCTGGAACCTGAAGTAGAGAGTGGGCCAGGTTCCCCTTCCAGCCACTGGAAAAATGGCACAGCCTTAGATGTAGAACAGAGCACTGCCCAGAACAGCAGAGAGACAATTTGTTCAGAGAGACATCAACAGACCCTAGAAAAGTCACAGCGAGGGAGCAGCTGAGTCCTAAAGACGACGACAACTGAGAGTCCTGGGAACTGAGATTGAGACAATAGGCTAGGCAACCACAGGAGAGAAGGGGATATCCAACCAACGGCAAGATAATCCCCAAATAAGCCACAAGGCAGCACACCAGCAGTGAGTTGTGAACTGTGTTACACAAGGAATCCCCTATGTAAGCTGCCAAAACTAAGGCACGTTTCAAAGGTCCCTACCAAATTCACGGTCCATGTTGGTCATTTTCATGGTCATATGATTTTTAAAATCGTAAATTTCATGATTATAGCTATTTAAATCTGAAATTTCATGGTGATGTAATAGGTGGTGTCCTGACTCAAAAATGGAGTTGTGGGCGGGTTGCAAGGTTACTGTAGGGAGGGTTGCGTGACTGTTATGCTTACTTCTGAGCTGCTGCTGGCAGCGGCTCTGCCTTCAGAGCAGGGCAACTGGAGAGCAGGTCTGAAAGCAGAGCCGCTGCCGGCAGCACAGAAGTAAGGAAGGCGTGGTATGGTATTGCCACCCTTACCTCTGTGCTGCTGCCTGCAGAGCTAGGCCCTCAGTCAGCAGCCACCACTCTCTGACCACCCAGCTCTGAAGGCAGCAGTTCAGAAATAAGGGTGGCATGGTATGGTATTGCCACCCTTAATTTTGTGACGCTGTTGGTGAAGTGCTGCTTTCAGAGCTGGGCATCTGGCCAACAGCCACTACTCTCCAGCTGGCCAGCTCTGAAGAAAGCACATAAGTAAGGATGGCAATACTGTGACCTCACCTAAAATAACCTTGTGACACTCCCCCTCCCCCACTACTCCCTTTTGGGTCAGACCCCCAGTTTGAGAAATGCTAGTCTCCCCCGTGAAATCGGTATACTATAGCATAGAAGCACACAAAAGACCAGATTTCAAGGGGGGAGACCAGATTTCATGGTTCCTGACACATTTTTCATGGCCAGGAATTAGGTAGGGCCCTACTCATATGCCTTCTGTTGCAGATGAAATCCCAAATTCAAATTGTTAGAAGTTTAGTACCTCAGGCTCTGGGTTTCCTATGAAACAAAAAAAATCTTATAAAATTGCAGATATTTCAGCCACTATATCATGTGCAAGGTGGATGAAAACAAGCACACCATCCATGAGATTTCAAAGCCCTTTAAACATCTCTCTTGGCTTCGCTTATTCATAGACCAATAGGTCTTTCTGTTTTAAATTATTTAGGCCACTTGCCCTTATTATTCTTATATTGAAGAGAGATTGGCCATGATAATTCTACTGCAGAGAT
The DNA here is from genome assembly GCA_032164245.1 of Sternotherus odoratus. Classification (NCBI taxonomy): domain Eukaryota; kingdom Metazoa; phylum Chordata; order Testudines; family Kinosternidae; genus Sternotherus; species Sternotherus odoratus. Next base: position 20,442,506 of record JAVMKO010000014.1, on the reverse strand, counting down.
GGCTCCTATGCTGCAGTAATATTTAAACAGCAAAATCTAATTTCTTCCCAACCAACAAGTTCATATCCTTTATTAAATAGGATATTAAAATGGTAATAAAGCTAAGAACTATGCTCCTACCAATTTATTTTTTCAATATTCTGTTAAACTGAATACCATCAAACTACTTACATGAGACCTCGATTCTCGGGGTAGCAATGAGCAAAGAGTTTGTCTGTTTCGATTATGGGCATCAAGATCCACGAATATGACAGACCAAGAGCAACCCTATAAATAGAATATGAAAGTTAAGTTGAGGTGTGGGGGGAAGGTAACACACAAATTTCTGACACTATCAGCGCTCTTGTTTTACTTAAGCAATTTAAGGTAACTAGGAATCAGAAGCCAAAAATTTTCACCAGAGCAGGAATCAAATGTAAATTTTAATATATATATAATGAACATAATATTATTAAGAAATTAAATGCAATTGGCATAAATTAAACAGCAAAAACAGAATCTGAAACAACAAAAACATCAGCTCTCCATTCCAAGTGACTACTGTTTGGACTATTTAATTAAGACAGCACAGATGTAACATTAATTACATTTCCATAACTTCTTAAACAAAGGCAATTCGATAAAAGAGACTGGAGAAAGCAGGAGTTTTAAGTTAACTGTTAAAAAGACCATATGGTCTTGTCTTTCAGTTATCAGACTACACTTCATTTTATTAAGGTGGAGGCTCTCAAAAAAACTTAACATTCAGCAAAAACTAGGGAGATTAACCCATGTTGACATAACAGAATCTCTTCTACTTGAAACAAAGCTATCAAAGTAAAACATTCCTTACTCTAGTCCCAATACATTAATGTAATGGTCACATCTTTTGAATTTTAAGTTGTAAAACACAGTATTTACATTAGGAATATAATTTTACTAACTTTCCATTTTTGACAAACAAATGCATGGAAATGTATGAAAGGAGTTTATTGTCAAACAGTATGTGCCACTTAGGGTTGGGGTTGAGTACAAAGGTCCACTAGTATGGATCTGACTGTAGATCTGGGTCTTAAGGTAAAATCTCTGGACCCAGTGAAGTCAATGGCAGAACTCCCCTTGACTTCAATGAGGTCAGGATTCACCCTTCATGCTTATATTGTCAGATTTAATTATCGGAGATGCTGGAATTAAAACTCAAAAACCTCCATTCAAACAAATACTTATTAAGATGCAAAAAGGACCTGAGTTAAATGAATTTTTCCAAGATTAAAAAAAAAAACCTATAAAAATATCAGTTTATCTACCCCTTAGATTCACGGATGGTTTAGGCATTGGAAGACTTTTCTGCTATTTTTAATAGATGAAAGGCTACAGGACTGCCTCTCTTAGCACACATGCTGTCAATGCTAAAGACTCTCATGTTACAACATTCTGCGACTGTTAATTACAAATGTGTATTGCACAAATAAGATATTTCAACCGATACAACCAACATTATAAGGAGAGATTTTTAGAAGCTACTCATCATCCACTGTGAATTTTAAAACATTTTTTGGGTTCCAGCACTGTTAGCCATTTCATGGTCATCCTTCTGCAGAAGGCTGTCAAAACAGTGTTAGAATATGCAGCACTTCTCTACAAAAAGAACAGTTACTCACCTTTCGTAACGTTTGTTCTTCGAGATGTGTTGCTCATGTCCATTCCCATATGTGTGTGCGCGCCGCGCATGCACGATTCCGGAAAGCTTTCTCCCTAGCGGTACCCGTAGGGTCGGCAGGGGCGACCCCTGGAGTGGCGCCGATATGGCAATGTATATATGCCCCTGCCGACCCACCCCCCGCTCAGTTCCTTCTTGCCGGTACTCCGACAGAGGGGAGGCGGGAGGGATTCGGAATGGACATGAGCAACACATCTCGAAGAACAAACGTTACGAAAGGTGAGTAACTGTTCTTTCTTCTTCGAGTGCTTGCTCATGTCCATTCCCATATGTGACTTACGAGCAGTTATCTGGGAGGAGGGAGAGGAGTACCTTGAGTTCCTACTGACAGGACCGCTTGACCCACAGCGGCGTCCTCCCTCGACTGCTGCACGATGGCGTAGTGCGAAGTAAAGGTGTGTACCGATGACCACGTCGCTGCTCTACAGATGTCTACGACGGGAATGTGCGCCAGGAATGCTGTGGATGCTGCCTGGGCCCTGGTCGAATGCGCTGTCAACGCTGGGGGAGTAGCATTGGAAAGGTTATAGCAAAGCTTAATGCAAGACGTAATCCAAGCTGAGAGGCGCTGGGTGGAAATTGGTGATCCTTTCATCCTTTCTGCCACTGAAATAAAAAGCTGTGGAGATTTACGAAAAGGCTTAGTTCTTTCTATATAAAATGCTAAAGCTCTTTTGACATCCAAGTAATGAAGCATTCTTTCCCTATTATTGGAGTGGGGTCTGGGGAAGAATACTGGTAAAAATAAATCCTGGTTTAAATGAAATGGGGAGACCACCTTGGGGAGAAAAGCCGGATGCGGGCGTAACTGAACCTTATCCTTATGGAAGACAGTGTAGGGTGGCTCTGAAGTTAGTGCCCTAAGCTCAGACACCCTACGGGCGGAAGTAATCGCTACCAAGAAGGCGGTCTTCCAAGAAAGATAAGACAGTGGGCAAGAGGCCATAGGCTCGAAGGGAGGCCTCATTAATGCCGTTAGGACCAGGTTAAGATCCCAAGGGGCCACCGGCTGACGGACCTGGGGGTGCAACCTTTCTAATCCCTTAAGAAACCTAAGAACTAAGGGGTTGCTAAAAACTGTGGTGTCCCCGAAACCTGGGTGGAAGGCTGATATAGCCGCCAGGTGTACTCTGACAGTGGAAAGAGATAATCCCTGTTGCTTTAGCTCAAGGAGGTAATCTAGGATATTGGGGAGTGACGAGGACAGGGGGTCCCTTCCCTTCCCCTGAGACCATAGCGAAAAGCGCTTCCACTTGGCCGTATATGCTGCCCTTGTGGATGGTTTCCTGCTACCCAAAAGGACTTCCCTGACAGCGTCCGAGCACTGGAGCTCGACAGGGTTTAGCCACGGATATTCCACGCCGTGAGGTGGAGAGACTGTAGGTTGGGATGCAACATCCTGCCGTGGTCCTGTGATATCAGGGTCTGCGACAGGGGGAGAGTGAACGGGCTCGTTACACACATGGACATCAGCACGGTGTACCAATGCTGTCGAGGCCACGCCGGTGCTATAAGGATAAGGGATGCTCTGTCCTGTCTCACCTTGAGCAGGACTTTGTGGATGAGAGGGAACGGGGGAAACGCATACATCAGACCGCCCTTCCACGATACCTGAAACGCATCCCCCTCTGACCCTGGACTCAGGTTGAGGAGGGAGCAGAACCTGTGGCATTTCCTGTTGGCCTTTGTGGCAAACAGATCTAGGAGGGGAAATCCCCACCTTAGGAAAATCGAGTGGGCTACATCTGGTCTGAGCGACCACTCGTGACCTCTGAACGAGCGGCTGAGCGTGTCCGCCAGCACGTTCTGGGTCCCCGGGAGGTAAGTGGCTGTGAGGGAGATGCCCCTGGCAATGCAGAAGTCCCAAAGAGCGAGGGCTTCCTTGCATAGGCGAGAAGAGCGAGCACCACCCTGTTTGTTGATATAGAACATGGTGGCTGTGTTGTCTGTCAGGACTGATACACACCTGTTCTGTAACATACCTTGAAATGCTTGACATACGAGATGGACTGCCCTGAGCTCTTTGACGTTGATATGGAGGTCGAGCTCCTCCTGGGACCAGAGACCCTGGGTCGTTAACTCCTCGAGATGTGCGCCCCAGCCGAGGGCGGACGCGTCCGTCACCAATGTCGCCACCGGTTGGGGCTTGAGAAATGGAACCCCTATGGTCAGAGACTGGGGTTGAAGCCACCAGCTGAGGGAGCGACGGACCTGAAGTGGTAGCGTCACTATGAGGTCCAGCGGGTCTCTGCGCTGGTTGTATACGCTCGCGAACCACAATTGCAGAGGCCTGAGGCGGAGTCTCGCATACGGTACTACGTAGGCGCATGCCGCCATGTGGCCTAGCAACACCATGCAGTTCCTTGCCGTCGTCATGGGGAATCTGATGAGGGGACAAATGATGTTCGCGATTGCCTTGGCCCTGGAGGGAGGGAGGAACGCCCTTGCCTGCACCGAATCTAATATGACTCCGATAAATTCGATCGTTTGGGTAGGAACAAGGGTCGATTTGGGCTCGTTTATAATGAGGCCCAGCCTGTGGCAAGTGGCTCTGAGGAACTCTATGTGGGCTGACAACTGCTCCCTCGAGCTCCCTCTGATAAGCCAGTCGTCTAGGTAGGGGTAGACATGTATGCCCCTCCTTCTGAGAAATGCTGCCACTACGGCCATGCATTTCATAAACACCCTTGGGGCCGAGGAAAGGCCGAACGGAAGCACTGTGAATTGGTAGTGCTGGGTCCCCAGCACAAATCTTAGGAATCTCCTGTGGCATGGAATAATGGAGATATGGAAGTAAGCATCTTTTAGGTCGAGGGCAGCGAACCAGTCTCCCTGATTCATAGCTGGAATTATGGTAGCTAGGGATAGCATGCGAAACTTCAGCTTCTTTATGAAGGAGTTGAGGCCTCTCAGGTCTAGGATGGGGCGAAGACCACCTTTGGCCTTCGGAATAAGGAAATAGCGGGAGTAATAACCCTTGCCTCGGAATTCTTGAGGAACCTCCTCTATGGCACCCAGAGACAGGAGGGTTTGGACCTCCTGCTCTAAGAGACGCTCGTGAGATGGGTCCCTGAAGAGGGACGGGCACGGGGGGTGGGTGGGAGGGAGAACAGAGAATTGGATAGAATATCCCACTTCTACCAGGCTGAGAACCCACTTGTCCTTGGTGATCGAGGACCAGGCCCGGTAGAAGTGGGATAAACGGTTCACAAAGGGACGGGTAATTCCAGCGGTGGAGTCTGGTTTGCTGCCCTCGGGCGCAACTTCAAAAGTCCTGTCTGTTGCCTGACTGTTGCCTGGGGCCCAAATTATGCTGTCCCTGCCTAGGGGCTGGTCGAGGGCGACCCCTGCCGTTGCCCCTGCCTCCCCTCCTAATCTGATCTCGTCTAGGGGGTGGAGGGAATGGACGCGGTTGGGCTACCGGAGGGGGCCTAAAGGGCCTGCGAACGGTCTGCGGCGTATGTAGGCCCAGTGACCTCAACATGGCCCTGGAGTCTTTCATAGACTGCAATCTCTTATCGGTGTCTTCCGAGAAGAGGCCCTTCTTATCAAATGGTAAATCTTGAATGGAAGCCTGGACTGGAGGCGGAATCCCCGAAACTTGCAGCCAGGCCCCCCTACGCATCGCTATGGCTGTTGCCATAGTCCGTGCCGAAGCATCTACAGAGTCCAGGGCTGCCTGCAGAGCTGCCCTGGAAACCAGCTGGCCTTCCTCCATGATGGCCTTAAATTCAGACCCGGAGTCGCTTGGCAACTTGTCCTTGAACTTCGACATGGCTGCCCAGGTGTTAAAGGCGTACCTGCTCAGCGCTGTCTGCTGGTTAGAGATACGCAATTGGAGTGCCCCAGAAGAATACACCTTTCTTCCTAGAAGGTCTAATTTCTTTGCCTCAAAGGACCTGGGGGTTGACCCCGTTTGCCCTTGGCGCTCCCTGTGATTGACCGCGTCCGCCACAAGGGAGCCTGGCTGAGGGTGCGTGAAGAGATATTCGCAGCCTGTACGAGGAGCGAAATATCTTCTTTCTACACCTTTTGCGGTAGGTGGGATGGAGGAAGGCGTGTGCCAAAGCGCATCTGCCATCGACGTGACCTTTTTAACAAAAGGTAGGGCAACTCTCGTGGGTCCAGCCGATGACAAAATATTCACTGTCGGGTCAGCCTCCTCCTCCACTTCCTCCGCTGGGAGGTTTAGGTTTTGGGCTACCCGACGGAGGAGGTCCTGGTGGCCCCTCAAGTCCATCGGCGGAAGGGTCGGTGAGGAGGACCCCGCTACTGCCTCGTCAGGGGAGGAAGAGGATGAGGCCGCGAAACCTGTTTCCTCCTGAGGTGCTGTCATCAAAGGCCCCTGGGCAGCGGCGTCATGCTTGTCGTGGGACATCGAGGGGGGTGGTCTGTCATCCCTTGATGTTCCTGGCCTCGCCTCCTCCGGTCCCGAGGGGGGCACCGATACTGTAGCCGTTGGGGGCCCTCGCGGCACTGACGGCAGTGAGGCGGCTGTCGAGGGCGGACCCTGGGCCTGGTGATACGCCCAGGGAGTCCAAAAGGGCCACTGAATCTGCCCCTGATTGTGCGGGACCCACGGTACCGGGCTCCGGTGCCGAGACGGTTTGCGGTGCCGTGAATGGTGGTGCGAGCGAGATGAGCGCCTGGAACGGTCCGACCGAGAGGACGGTGCGTCCGACTCAGAGGAGTAGTCTGAAACCGGCCACGGCGGTGCCGTACCGTCCGGTGCCGTGGGCCTGCCCAAGGAATCCGTGCCCCATCGGCCCCTTTCCGGTGCCGGAAGTGTCGGAGCGGGGACCACTCGGGCCTCCGGTGCCGAAAATCCCCTCTCCTGCGCTACCTCGGTCGTCGGTGCCGGACCGGGCCGCACGTCCGGCGTCGAGACGGACGGCACCGGTGCTGGAGGTATCAACGGTGCCGGAATTATTGGCACTACCATTGTGGGCACGGGCGCCGGCACTGCGAACGGGATCGGTGCCGGTGGTGGGGCCGCCTCCCTCGTCAGGGATATGAAATCTTGTGCCGCCTCGAAGATGTCCGGGGTCGTGGGCATCGTGATTTCATCAAAGACCCCCTGAGGGGATGGTGCGGCACCGAGGGGGGTTCGTTCCCTTAACTCGGTAGCAGGTACAGGCAGCCTACGGGACTCGTCAGGGCGACCCGAGGAATGCCGTGCCGCGGCTGGTTCCCCTTGTGTCTTCCGACCAGGGGAACGGCCTCTTGGTTTTTTAACCGGCACCGGAGATTGCGACCGGTGCCGTCTCGAGGTACCGGACCGGTGCGGAGAACGGTGCCGGTGCTTCTTAGAATTAGCGTTTGGTGCCACCGGGGTCCTCACCGACGCCGGAGCACTTCTGCTCTCCTGTGGAGGCTGTTGTTGGGGCTGCAGTGCCGACTCCATTAATATGAGCCTCAGGCGAGAGTCCCTTTCCTTTTTAGTGCGAGGTTTGAACGATCTACAAATCGCACAACGATCTGCCTGATGGCCCTCTCCCAAACACTTGAGGCACTCAGAGTGCGGGTCACTGACGGGCATCGGCTTTCCACAGCCCTCGCAGACTTTGAAGCCTGGCGCACGAGGCATGCCCCGGCGCCGATAAACTGCCGAAACTATACTACCTACTATTAGAATGAATTAACACTAATTAACAATAACTCATAACTAACTATTAACAAATAACTATTTGAACGATACCGCTAAAGAACTCAGTGAGAGATAGAGAAGCTGTTCCAGCAACCGCCAATAACGGAAAGAAGGAACTGAGCGGGGGGTGGGTCGGCAGGGGCATATATACATTGCCATATCGGCGCCACTCCAGGGGTCGCCCCTGCCGACCCTACGGGTACCGCTAGGGAGAAAGCTTTCCGGAATCGTGCATGCGCGGCGCGCACACACATATGGGAATGGACATGAGCAAGCACTCGAAGAAGAAGAGGATGTTTTAGAATATGCAGCGTCCCCTTCCTTTACATTGCTTTCAAGTCATGTTTAAAAAACGTTTTTCTTTGATAAGGGGATAGAAAGACAATTACTTGAATTATGTTATTATGCAAAACTATTAGCTGTAGTAATACTATATGAGTTTATCATTGTCTTAGCTTAATATTGTGATACAGACTGACAGCTTAGTCTCGTAAGTAACTTTTTCACATGGTTTGCTACATATCATCTCAGTGAAACATTGTTGTTCTCTATCTTGGATAAAGGGAGTAAAAGCCACAACATGTTTTACATGAATACCAGACATATGATTGCTAGAATCATTTCCATAGGGGAGATGAAAAAGCTTCTTGATACAAATATTTTGAGAATATTAAACAGAAAATATCCAGTTTTTAATCCCCACATTTAGTGCCTTTTTCAAAAAAGAGATTTCAAAATGTTTGTCTCCTCTCTCCCTTCCCCAAAAATCAAAACAAAAAACAACAAAAAACCTCACAACAATGTAGATAATTGTTTCTAGAAACACTCCTACCAGCGTTTGTATCTTAAACACAATGGAATACAAAATTGTAAATGTGACACACACAAGAGTGCCCCTGCTCCATGACACCATCTAATGTGATCAATAACAAAGGATGGCTGATTGAAGGAGGAACTACTGCTGATCCTCTCCCCATGCAAGAGAAAAGGATGGGCTGTTAAGATCAACCTTTTCTTAACAAAATAAAGTGCTGTTGCATCCTACTGGAGGGAAATGAAAGAGGGGTGGGGAAGGATCCCTCACACTTGTTTTGGTGAAACCAGGCTTGCTGCAGGTTTATTCATGCTATCTTTTGGTGAGCAGTGGTCAGAAAGATGAAACCTTAATAAACACTGGTGTAATCCATTAATTATTAAAGCAATACAGAACACATGTGCCTCGAGGACCAGATCCTAAGCTGGTGTAAATCAGTGTAGCTCTATTGACTTCAATGTGTATACATGAATTTATATCCATGTATACAGTCAGTTGGACCTCTAGCCTATGATCTCAGAATACACATTGTAGCAGCTGATTTTCTCTATGAAAGAGCATTTTGAATTGCAGCACAAGAGCACAACCTTGCTATCAACCCTAAGTGCTCTCTTAGCAGGAAACTAAACAAACAAACAGCAGAATTGGAAGAAAAATTAAACATATTGATAAATAGGTCAAAAATAATCTGAAAATACAATTGTGATTTTTTAACCTAACTGTCCCTTTAATTACTACATGTAGGCCAAGCTGTACTGGCAAAACTAGTCATTTAGCTGAATGAGAAATCAGTCTCAAGCATGAGCATCCATTTTGGTTTTAGAAACTAAAAGCTATGATAGACTAATAATTTAAAATTGAGAAAATACTTCATATTCTTGCATAATAGACAGGATAATGCTCTTTAGAACACCAGTCTCTTGGCTTTATATATATATTTTTCATTTGGGAAATAACCAGCATTTTTGCAGATATTTCTTAAACTAAGTTAAGCACAAGAAAAGACATTTTTCTATATTTCATTTCGAACTGTGTTCCAGTCACTTTGAGAAGTCCTGCTGAGCATCTTGAGAGGAACCTGTCTGAAGTTGAAATTATACTAATACCACCAGACTGAAGGATGCCTGGAAACATGAAGCCACCCAGCCCATCCAGAAAGATTCTACATAAGCTTTGGATGGTGTGAAAGGCTTCAGGAATTAAAAATAAATATCATAATTAAAAAAAAAATCAATGTATGGGAATTTTGCATGTACATGTCCACATACATGGAGAGGATATTTATATAAAAGGAAGTGTAGTCATCAGTTGTTGAATATGACATTACATGATGAAGTTTAAAGATTAAACTTGTGAGAATATGAAAAGCCTCCGTAACAGAAAGATGTGTTTTTCTACTTGGTAAAAAACAAAAACAACACACACCTCAGCTTTTTGCTCTGGTGTATGGTACACATAAGGGATACACATAAACATCAGCATCTGAAGAACCTATATCCACCCATAAAGTTTTTAATCTTATTAGTCAATAAAATAAACAGAATGATTTACTTAGTCACAAAGTGGTTGTGCCAACTCTGGCATTCACACACTGCTGGGGTTGGGGTGTGTGTGCAGTGAAAGACTACTTCAGACATTCTTGATTAGATAAAAGGCACACTTATAATAATCATTCACTTCTACTCACTAGGATCCAATGATGCAAGTTGTTAAGTGTTTTCAGCACCATGCAAGATTGGGCCCTATGATTGCACTTGCTAACCACTGATTGAAGTATGTATGTGATACAGAGCTAGCACGTTTACAGTGGAGATCTTATGCCATTTATAAAGCAATATTCTGCAGTGAACATTTCTGATACTCACCTGTAAGCTGCACAAATATAGCGACTATTCAAAATCGAAGATGCTAGCTGTGAACTTAAAAATAGTCTTTGATCCAAAAATAATTTATGCAGCTAGAAAAAGAACTAATGAAGGAAGAATGAGAGGTTCAGATTGTTAAGGAAGAAACAGATCTGGGGGGAAGGAGGGGAAAATTACAAATAGATTGAGTAGTGTAATTGTGAATTCCCATATTTTCAAACATTGATTTTCTTGTAAGGTTACACTTCAGCGGGAATTACCACAGCTGAAATTAAGAGTCTGTCCATGCACAACTGATGTCAGTGGCAAAACCTGCATTGATTTTAGTGGTGCAAGACTGAGCCCCAGAAGCCTGCATATTTACAAAAAACAATAGTTACAAAGTGATACTCTGCATCCTTAAAAGAGAATTATAAAATCTTACAGCATAGAATAGATGCTGTAAGATTTTATAATTCTCTTTTAAGGATGCAGAATATCTGCAGCAGGCTTCTGAAACTGATTGTATGAAATTAAAGAAAACAAACATAACCTGAATATTTTGTACTGCCACATACTCCTCTCTATAATCTACATTTTTTACTATATTGTCTGTCATTAAAATAAGAAGAGAAAATTCTACATCAATTCTATATATCATTTTAAATAAACTTTTTCTAGTTAAATTACTTCTAGTATGAAGAAGTACTTCTAGTAAGAAGAAGAATAGTACTTTGTACTTACATTGAACCTTTCACCTAAGGACCAGAAAATTCTTTACAAATATTAATTATTAACACGTCTGTGAGATACATATTACTATCCCCAATTTTACAGATGGGGAAACTGAGGAACAAATAATTTAAGGAGTTTACTCAAAAGAATCATACAGAAAATAAGCAACAGAATTTAGAATGGGAATCCTGGTCTCCTGTTTTCCAATGAGTAGCGAGGAGCCATGGCCCCCCTCAGAGGCAGAAGCAAAGGCAACCCTGTAAGTTGCCTGCTGGGCGGAACCAGGAACACCACGCCCCACACACCGGAAGCAGAGTGGTGGGATAGGAAGTGGAAGTATAAAGGGCTAGCACAGCAGCTCAGTTGACAGGGAGACAAATGCCTCTTCCTCACTGCTGGAGAGAGCCCCCAAGGAGAACCACTGCTGCCCCAGGGACCAGCCTGAGCTTCCAGAGAGCCCTGCCATGCCTGATGCTGAGGAGCTGCTACCGATACCCTTGGCAGTATATCCCAGAGAGACTGAGGAGCGCCCCTGGACACAGGTACACACCAGGAGAAGAAGTTGGAAGCAGCCCAGGGGAACCGGACAGCAGTCTAGGTGGGAGCTGGCCTGAAAAAGGGTCAGCATGTTGTAGGCGGATCTCCACTGACTCACTGGAAGACCACTCCCTGTGGTTAGGGCCCTGGGCTGGGACATGGTGGAGTTGGCTGGGCCTGAGTCCCCCTGCTTCCGCACTTCTGGGGTGGCAGTATTCCCCCTCCTTAGGTCAGGCGGTCCACGTTCTTTGGGCACCCCTATTGAAGCCCTATAGACTATGCTTGGTGCTCACCACCCCTGCTGGAGTCCTGCTTAATGGCGGGATGAAGAAACTGCTACTGTTCTGCCTGGCTGCAGGCCAGAGCCCAGACTGTTTATGGCCCCGCCCTGCTTGAAGGATGGGCTCCCTTGAGAACTGCTAATTCCCTCCTTTTTTTTTCTTCTTCTTTTTTTTTTCTTGGAAAAGACTCTAGCAGACCAAACTCGGAGGAAGCTGTGGCCTCCCTCGGAGGCGGAAGTGGAGGAATGGCTTACACAGTGGGATCCATATAAACATTAAATCTGTGCTAGAACTCCAGCCAATAGGAAGAGGAACAGCCAAAGCAGAGACAAGAACTGTGCAGGCAAGACCCACACGCACTCTGGGCACACTATGGATTATTCTGGTAGCGAAGAGTCCTGTGGCACCTTAAAGACTAACTAAAGTATTGAAGCATAAGCTTTCGTGGGCTAATACCCACTTCGTCAGATGCAAGCAGTGGAAGTGTCCAGGGGCAGGTAAAGATAAGCAGGCAAGAACCAGGTAGGAGGTAACAAGGTTAGTCCAATCAGCCTGAACCTCTGCTATTCCAGACTAACACGGCTACCTCTCTGATTCTATGGATTATTCTGACTTTCTCTACCTGTGCCAATTGGCTGTTTGCTCCAACTCTCCCCTTTCCTCCTCAGACCCTTCAGCTCAGCTTTATTCCACATGTGCCCCTCTTCCCCTCTCCCCACCACTCTGTCCACCTTCCCTTCTATTTTCTCCTAACTAACTTCATCCCTCCAATACCCCCAAATTGTGGAACTTCAGTAAAAGCTTTTTTATTAGGCATGTAGGGGGAGTGGGAGGTGCCAGTGAGTGACAAATTCCGGTAAACTAAGAGGGAGTGAGTTTGGGTGCGGTGGAGTGAGGGTGTGGGGCGCTGGATCTGGGGGGCACTTACCTTGGGCGGTTCCCTGCAAGCTGCGACCAGTTCTTGCGTCCCCAGGCAGCGGCGCAGCTAGGCAGCTCTGTGCATGCTGCCTGTCCACAGCTCCCATTGGCCACCGTTCTCAGTCAATGAGAGCTGTGGAGACAGCACTGGGGTGGTGGTAGTGTGTGCAGGAAGCCTAGCCATGCTTCCGCCTAGGAGCTGCAAAGACTGGTCACTGCTGTGGGGAGCCGCCACTGCTGTGGGGAGCCCCACTGCTTTGGGGAGCGCCCCCCCAGATCCAGCAAACCCCCGCTTTGCGCTCCATCCTCCAGCCCTGCACCCTCCCCACACCCAAACTCCCTTCCAGAGCCTGTGCCCTACATGCACACTCCCCCCCCCCCCCGCATGCCCCTATCCTTCCCCGTACATCCACTCCCCGCACTCTGAACCCCTCCTGGCTGTTCCTCCACCTAGGAGCAGCAGGGACATGCTGCCGCTTCTGGGGAGTCACATATGGAGCCTGCTGGCCCCAAGCCAACTGGACTACAAACCAGACTTTCTATGAAGATTATAAATGCTGGTTTATAGAGCTTTCCAGCTGGACAGGGCCGGATAACACAGCTTTTACTGTAATACGTTTGCTATCATCACATGGTTCACTTGGCTTCTGTGTTACATCACTTCTCCCACCCAGTGTCTGTCTTGTCTATGTAGACAATATTGTCATTATTTTCATATGATTTCTTGTCTTATATTTAGATTAATTATTTGGGGTAGAGACTGTCTTTTAGTTCTGTGTTTGTACAGAACCTAGCAATGGGATCCTACTCTATGACTCTGGCTCCCAGGCAGTACAGTAATACAAATAAGAAAATAGTAGTAATAATGAATAAATAGCCACCAGCTCACTTAGAAAGCACTATGTCAGTACATTGACTAAGCATTGGGTTTGCAAGTGTAAAAGAATGTAACTTATGAAAAAATGCTCAAGTCTCTCTAATCTTCAGTGAATACAATATTAAGAAAAATCTTTGAAGATCAAAGCTTTCTTGGGTATCTATAAATTTCTTCCCCAACCCCTACACTGGATTTGCCACGGGACTCAAATGTAGCTGTATCTTAAAGCAAGAATTTAAGCTTTGAAATAGGCAAGGATTGCCACTATGCAAGTCAGCTGTGTCTCTGACTTATGAGGCAACAGAAAAGTACCAGTACTTCCACACACACACACACACACAAAAAAAAAAAAAAAAAAGGCCCACCCTTTTAAATAATCAGGAATAATATTTCTCAGTGTTTCTCCCAGGGCTCAGTCAGCCATTACATTTTTGATGTTTTCATTCAGTGTACAGCTGGGACAATCCTCTCAGCGTATTTGGATATATTTCTCCAGACTTTGACTTTTAATTAGATCAGTGCTACTTCAAGTACATATGGTCACATTATAAAATGATTTAACCCTTCAAGCATCATACATTTTCAGTGAACTACTGTTTAACAGTAGCTGTTTTAATTTAGTGGCCGAAGAAAGGAAAAAATTAATACTTTCAAAATCAAATTTTGGATGATTTTCAACATTAAAAGGAAATTTGCAAAACTAAAACATTACATCTATTATTATTCTTTTTTCAGAAACAAAGACATATGGGTTTTCTAGAAAGACAGATACTGCCTGAGAACTGAAAAAATGAATATTCGAAAAAAATACAACGTGGGAGCAAGTTTAAAACATTAAAACATTTTTAAAACAACTCTGCTGCTGCACTCACTTTTTGCAAAAGTCACTTATGAACAATCCTCTGCCAGAGTGCTCTGCTCTTGCAATTCACTTATCTCTGCATGTATGGCATCATCCACCTCTCCTTTATTTTTGTACAGCCACAATTCCCTTCTCCCCCATCGATTGACAACATTACATGGCTCAGTGACAAATTTCTTCCATTACCCACCTTTTCAGGGTCAGAAGTTTAGAAAGAATACTTTTTTGAGTCTAGACCTTTGTGGGTATAATATAGTAAAAGACCTATATCCAACGTTTTTTGAGAATGTAAAAACATGAATGCCTGGCAGAGGTAAAGTATGATGAAAGGCTTATTATGTTTTTTAATGGAGTTCGATGTATCTGGAAGGGAGGGAAAAACCCAAAACCATGCCAAATAACGTCCCTCCTCCCAAATAAACCAACCATTTGCAAGGTTGATAACAGAGAAGGTTCAAATGATGGTGCAACCTACTTGAGATTTAAAACACAAATCACATAAACAAGATGAGTTGTTTAAACTCTTGAGCAAAGGTGATAGGGAAATAGAAAAGTTGTAGACATTTCAATTTTATCGAGTTAACAAAAAAAGAAAAAAAAATTAAAAAAAAAAAACCCACACACAACTGGAAAGAGAAATAAAACTTGCTATATGTAAGGACAAATCTGATTTTATTCAGCTATCATTCTGTACCCGAAAAAGTGACAATTAATCTACCAGTTTTGAGACTGAACTGACTGTGTTACATGAATTTTACACATCCATTGATCTGGGGTGGAAACAATTTTTTAAAAAACAACCTGTTAATTTGTATAGAAAATATGTTAAAATATAGAACGAACAAAAATATTTTTACTACCTGATTGCCAAAGAGGTTGAATCCATTAATTGCTTCTAGGGCTGCTTTAGCTAACCCAACAGAGCTGATGGGGAGAAAAGAAAGACATTTGTTATGCTTACAAACTTGGAATTTAACAAAACAATACTTGATGTTTCTTTCAGAAGTACGATCTCTTCTTGATTAGTATTTTGTGTTTAAACCCTAAGCTAATGAACAATGATGCAATAGGTTGTATTTATTTTCTAGAATTTTTCTTTTCAGTTTTTTCTTTGTTTTTAAGAGTCAGTGATCATCTGGAAAAAATACATCTGGTTTCACTTTGCTGTTGGACATCTATCATTCTGTGTTTCAAGGGCTTGCTAGTAGGACAGCAGGTTTACTTTCTGCACAATTTCTGAACACTCAGCTCTCAGACACGAAAACCTGACAAAAGAAACCTCTGATCAAATAACTTGGATGAAAAGTTAAATACCGCATATCAATTTTAGATCAAAGAAAAGTCTCCAGAAGGCTTCAATCTGGCATATTTCATGAGCACTAAATTTCACTCTAGATAATACATTTTCAGAATTAGTTGGAACACTACTTTAATTATTTCTATTTTGATACATTTCTTGAATTCTTTGCATTCTTATTACATGCATTTATCTAAACAAAAAGCACGTAGAGTTTTGCCAGTTACCTTGAATGCAGTTCTGTGCTGCCATTATTGTATTTACTTCCTCTTTCCCAGACACCAAAGTCAGGTACTCGGTATGCTCTTTCCACACAAAACACCAGGTTTTGAATGAAGGACACCTATAAGGGGGAGGGGAAAAAAAAACCTCAAGGGAAACTGAAGTATGTCAAAATTTCTTATTTGTATTTTTAAAAAGAAAATGGTACTGTTTTTAGACTACACAATTATACTTGCTTCCCAATTATGTTTTATTTTCTTGTGGAGTATGGTTTTCCCAACTTCAAGGCACCTCTTTGTAAAACCAATTTTCATTAAATATGTTAAAAACACTCCCCGAAACACTGGTAACTTAATTTACACAAAGCCCTTATGAAACTAGGAATACAAATGATTGGATATTAAAGTAAAGCGCTAGAACATCAGCAGCAAAAAAAAAAAAAAAAAAAAACCCAACCCAACCCCAACCTAACATCTTGACCTTTAAAAGAATTGTATCAAAAATCACTGTTAGGGAACAGAATAAATTAAGCCGTGAACATAACACTTAAAATAAAATGTGGGGCATGGAAACACAGGCATTGTCCCTAGCGCTGATTCTAACACAGCTCTGATATTTAAAACAAGTTCTGTCGTGTTAGCTCAATATAAATATATACAGCACATCCTTCCATGAAAATAAAAAGAATAACACAATTTATTCAATTACAATCTAATCTTACATTATGAAAATCTACTAGAAAATAGGACATTATTCATAGATATAGGTGACAATTTAATTTCCTTGGCCTGACCTTTCTACCCCTGACCGACAAAAGTTTTATTGATGAAAAGTGCCAGAGGGGACAGCACTTTGTCAGCATGAGATGCTCTTCCACTGACAAAGCTACCCTTGCTAGTTGGGGGTGATTTTATTTTGTAAGCAGGAGAGCTCTCTCCTGTCAAAAAAGAGCGGCCACATTGCGTACCTTATAGCGGCATGGCTGTAGTAGCACAGCTGTACCACTGTAAGGTGCCCAGCATAGACATAGCCTTATACACTTTCAGTTCCCTGGGCCATTTCTTCCCCACAGCCCTTGCCAAAGCTTCATCCTTACTTCAGGGCTCATCCAAGAGCAGGTTTACACTACCTGCCGGATCAGCGGGTAGCGATCCATCTATCGGGTCAATTTATCACATCTAGTCTAGATGCAATAAATCTATCCGAGACCTCTCCCATCAATTCAGAACCATAAAGCGCTGGGGTAAGTTGACTTAAATACGTCTACTTCAGCTATGCTATTCTCGCAGCTGAAGCTGTGTATCTTGGGTTGATCCCTCCCACTCCCCCAACAGTGTAGACCAGCGCTTAGTCCAGGTCCAGCAGCCAGCCAGGAGCTCTCCCTTCCAGTCCCAGGCCTTGCTAGCACAGAACTGTCCATGGTGCTGCAGTTCCCTTTGGCCAGCCAGGAGCATCATTTGCACTCTAACTCAGCAAGGAACTGACTGCCTCTGGTGCTGAACTGACTGCCTCTGGTGCTCCTTTTATATGGCTCCCTGCAACCTCCCTGATTGGCTGCTTCCCCCTGCAGCCACTCTAGGCTGCTTGGAGGACTCCTCTACTGCTCCTTTCTGGGGACAGGTGTGGCAGGACACAGGCCTCCTGCAAGAGGCCTCTTTGCCTAGTCCACCCTATCACAAAGGCTTACTGCTGATCCCTGTAGAACTCCACTAGAAACATCCACATCTGATGATTCTCCACTGAAAACTAATTATTGAGATCCATCAGTTAGATCCAATTAATTTATTTAATGTCTATTTTGATATTGCCTAGTTTTAATTTTTTATCAGTGTCGTGCAGTACAAAGTCAAACGCTGTACAACAATGTAAGTATATTACATCTATGCAGTTACCATTACCCAAGTGTATACAACCAAATTTGTAATCTAAAATGATGAATTTGACAAGATTTATTTTCCATAAAACAATGTTAACTAGCATTAGTTATTTTCCTATCCTTTAATTAACTAAATCCCATATCAGAAGTTCAATTTTTTTACTCAGGACTGATGTCCGGTGAATCTGCCTTCAGTTCTCAGAGTCAGTCAGTCTGCCCTTTTTGAACATTATCACAATCATTGGCACTCTTCCAGTCTTCTGAAATTTCCCACATATTCTAAGATTTATTAAAAATTAACACCAGCGAGCAGGAGATCTCCTCAGCCAACTACTCTGAGATACACATTTTTCTAACATGCTGATTTAAAAATATTGATCTTTATTAGATATGTCTAACCTCTTCCTCAGTTAATAATGGACAAGAAAGTGCAGCGGACCCTCGCTAGAATGTGCATCTATATAGCATAAATAAGACGAGGAAAACTTTGTAGCACCTTATTGACTAACCTGTTTATTTCAGCGTAAGCTTTCGTGGGCTGTAGCCCACTTCATCGAATCTGCATACAGCACGGTCATGGGCATGGATCTCAAATTTAGTAACTTTAATTGGAATCCATGGTAATGCAGTCTCCGCTATAACGCGATACTTCGCATGGACCCCAAACCCTGCATTCTAGTGAGGGTCCGGTGTATTTCAGTATTCTCATATAACGTGATTACATAATTCCTCCTTCTTTCCAAATACAGAACAGAATATGCCTGCATTTTCTACACCTTTATTATGAATTTTACCACCTCCATCTAGTAATGGGCCCTTACTATTGCTAGGCTTTCTTTTCTTGCTAATGTAGTTAAAAAATACCACCTTCTTGGCCTTTAGCACTGACAACAATGCTTTCCCCCTCTTATCTTTTGCTTTCCTTATCAGTTGTCAATTCTTCCTAACTTCTAATTTATATGAATTTCTATGGTCATCTTTTCCCATTTGTTATATATTGCTTTTTTATTTATACATTACTGCCTTCATTTTATTACTGAAACAGAATCGACCTTTAGCCAAAGAATTTAGCCAAGCCTGTTCTCTTTCTTGACCGTGGAATCATGGTTTTTTGGCCATCTAATAAACCTTTTTTATTTACTTATATTATTTTTTTCCTGCCAGTCATTTTCACCCATAATTTTTCCTCATCTTTGAGAAAGAAGATCTTTTGAGGCACCAAGTATATACATTACCGGTTGGGACTGTCCTCTGTTTGCCCATACTGAATGTAATAAGGTCATGATCACTGGTCACTAGGCACCACCAACTTCCAGAACAAAGATGAATTCATCTTTTCCCCTCATAATGAGGTCCAAAATAGAGTTACTTCATCAAGATGCAATAACTTTTGTGTTAACAAATCATTATATATAATTTTTAGAAACCCTAATGTTTTACTAATGGCTTGATGAGATCTCCAGCATATTTCTTCCAAATTAAAGTACCCTGTAGCGGGGTGACCACCCACTCCCAGCCTGAAAGGCTTGGAACAACCCAGGAAGGGGTTGTGGCCTGGAGCCAGCAAAACTCCCAGCCTGATTGGGAGTTAGGCTCAGCTGCGTGGCCACGCCCCAAACACTCGCAGGCCTGTATAAAGGCTGAGAGGCAGGGGCCTAGAGAGTGAGTCTCCTCTGACTGCAGAGGCAGATAGGCCTGGCTGCGAGGAGCGTAAGCAGCACCTAGCGTGGTGCAGGGCTGGGGCTAGGCACGAGGAGTTGGAGAGGCTCTAGCCTGGGAAGAGGAAGGCCCAACAAAGGGGTACTGGAGTTTCAGGGGGCAGCCCAAGGCTAGAGGCAGAAGCAGCAGGTCAACCCCCCCTGCCTGGGATGAGTGGCAATGATACTGCAGTCTCCCTCAGGGAACAGGGGCAAGTGGTGACTGGCAGTTGTCCATTCTGAGGTAAGGTGGGGATATGGGGTGGAGGGTTCCCCCAGGGAGGGGAGACCCTAAGACCAGGGGGGGACTGCTGGGGTGCAGCACCCTCAGTAAGAGGGAACGGGGTCCGGGAGGGACACGGGGCCAGAGCGGCAGCGGAACATCGGCCTGCGGAGGGCGCTCCAGAGGTGGGTAAGCTAATTCCCAGACGAGCCAGCAGGAGGTGCCGCAGGGGGAGTCGCCTCCCTGCTACAATGTGGTGGAGAACGCGGGCACTTGCGGTCCACCCCTGATACAAGGGGCAAGGCACGGACTGGGAAAAGTGCCTAGAGGAATTGAGGCAAGGATGATGGATCCGGTATACGCTTGGGTTTTCTATGGTGAAACCCCAGGCGTTATCCCTGGTTGGGACCCGAGGTCCATGCCCCGGCAAAAGGGGGCAAGGGACCTGCGTGAAACCTGGGAGACCCCAGAGGGATTATGGGAGGTGCAGGCAGCCCTCCATGAACAGTTGGGGCAGCTGGCGAGGGAGCAGCGGGCCCTGGTGAAGCTCCTCAGGAAACAGTTTCTGAGGAGGTCCGAGAAGCTTGGCGCCAGGGCCAGGAGGCTCGTGGCAGAGCAAAGGATATGTTATGCCTGTGCAAGGCCAGGACATTTGAGGAGGGACTGTCCCTGTGGGGCTGGGGGCAGGACGTCGTACCCCGTACTGGGACGAGCCCCTCGAATAGTCCACTGGGTGAGGGAACCTAGGCGGCTGAGGACATGTTGGGCCTGTGGGCGGTGGGGACACCTACGGAGGGACTACCCCACCCCAAGGAGCCTGAGCAAGGGCAGCCCAGGGAGGGCTGACCCTAAGACAGAGAAGCTGAAGTCCAAGGCAGCCAAGAGGCTGGGAGCCTGTTGGGGTTGCCAAGAACCGGGCCACATAAAGGAGGCACTGCCCCCTTAGGGAAACTGAGGCAGGGCCGAAGGATGTGCCTGAGGGCCCGGAAGGGCCAAAACAGAAGGAGGGTGTGGAGGCAGCGACCGGGACCTCGAGAGAGGTCGGGATTCAGACCGTCACCGGGAAGGTTGTACACTGGGAGACCACGACAGAGTGGGCCCAGCAAGAGGCGGGGACCCAGACTGTGGTGGAGCAGGTTACGGTGGGCACCCAGCCCCTGACGGAAGAGTGCCTGGGGGAGTCCAACCTGTGTGCGAGGCTGAAGGCGACTGAGCAGGCCTGTCAAGAGGCCAAGAGATCCCCCTACCCCCAGGGATGAGGATCTTAAGGGGGGGGGGGGAATGTGTAGCGGGGTGACCACCCGCTCCCAGCCTGAAAGGCCTGGAACAACCCAGGAAGGGGGTGTGGCCGGGAGCCAGCAAAACTCCCAGCCTGATTGGGAGTTAGGCTCAGCTGCATGGCCACGCCCCAAACACTCGCAGGCCTGTATAAAGGCTGAGAGGCAGGGGCCTAGAAAAAGAGTCTCCTCTGACTGCAGAGGCAGATAGGCCTGGCTGCGGGGAGCGTAAGCAGTACCTAGCATGGTGCAGGGATGGGGCTAGGCACGAGGAGCTGGGGAGGCTCTAGCCTGGGAGCCCCAGGCTGCTGGGCTTAAAGGAAGGCCCAACAAAGGGGTACTGGAGTTTCAGGGGGCAGCCAAAGGCTAGAGGCAGAAGCAGCAGGCCAACCCCCCTTTGCCTGTGATGAGTGGCAATGATACTTCAGTCTGCCTCAGGGAACAGGGGCAAGTGGTGACTGGCAGTTGCCCATTCTGAGGTAAGGTGGGGATATGGGGTGGAGGGTTCCCCCAGGGAGGGGAGATCCTAAGACCAGGGGGGGACTGCTGGGTTGCAGCACCCTCGGTAAGAGGGCACTGGGGTCCGGGAGGGACACGGGGCCAGAGCGGCAGCGGAACATCGGCCTGCGGAGGGCGCTCCAGAGGCGGGTAAGCTAATTCCCAGACGAGCCAGCAGGAGGCGCCGCAGGGGGGAGTCACCGCCCTGCTACATACCCCATTACACCACAGTATTTCTTTCCACACATTACAGACAGATGTTTAAGGAGTAATTCATCTGGTCCTTGTTTGATTTGATAGTCTGTAGCAGACCCCTAGCCATACCTTCTCTTGAACTTTACTACATAACGTAGTTCAGTGCTTAATGACAAAATAAATTTTACTAGGAAGGTTTCAGCCAAGCAATCTGTACAGGGTGGCGAGTAAGTGGACTTGTCTTAACTGTGCTACACAGTTGAGTTTATCTCGGTGTGGAGAATTTTCCATGTACAATGCCAATAAGATCAGCTACACCAGGAAGGCAGGAGGTAAAAGTACAACCAAGAAAATGATCCCAGGCTCTTAGGATATGAACTGCAATGTCATTATTGACCATTCACATTACTCCACTCTGCAGGAGTATGTATTCTATTTGAAAGTTAATTTATGAGTTTAAAAAAAGGTCACACTTTAATACATTACCCACTTCATTAATGCAAGCTATTGAGAATTAGCTAGTAGACGACAAGGGAAAAATAAGAAAAGAAAAAGAAGAAAGGAAAAGTAAGTTACAAATGGTAGCCTAGAGGTCTTCATCAATGTACTATTTGCTAATATATGCACATCAGTCATATAGAACTTGGTAATGGAGTCAAAGGTCATGTCATGACTGCAGATTGTCTCAATCCATGACACTGCACTGGATCCAGTTAAGAGTATGGGATACAGAAAAGTCTCTCAGATATTGTTACAGCTAGAGTAGTGGGGGATGCCATCCAAATGCCCTTTTGAAATCCAAATAATAGTGCCAAACCATAGTAAAATAGCAAAAAGAAGGAAATTAATCTAATTCAGGTGGAGGGATAAGCATATGTTGAGACTGAATTGTAGCAATGTCCTAATAAATACTTTATCATGGAAAAAATGCAGCACTTTGCCTGACAAAGCACCCTTTTCCTACTTCCTTGTCACTACAGAAACAGAGATTCACAAGCAGGAAGGCTATTTCAATAGTGACGAGGAACCATTCTTCATTCCATGGGAGCTGCAGAGGAGGATTACGGTGTTTATAATATACAGACCCCAGCCACACAAGCCAATCTTAGCCTTACTGTGGGTGGGTCTCATGAATCTAGAGATTCATGGCTAAAACATCAGGCTTTGTTTCTACAACATATTCAGAGGACACTGAATGTGTTGTAGAAACATACATACAAGAGTTGAGACGTAGATCTTTGAGTGAAACTGAAGAATGAAGACAATGGAATCTTGACATGAAAAAGATGCGTGGGGTTGCCACCAGTGGTGTGGGAAAATTTGAGAAACTAGCCATTGTAGAAAAAAGATCAATAGCACAGTGGACACATAGCAAGTCCAGGATGGGAAGTCCTTCCAGTGTCAAGCAATATCTTGCTGAAGCAGCCGTCTCAACTATCAGTCAGGAATGGCAAGGCCGCCTGCAGAACAGAGTGTGCTTAAGCTGATTCCAGTGAGCTGAAAGTTAGTAGTCGAATGAGACCATGAACACCAAAATGGCTTGTAGTCCTTGGTGAGGAGACAGGTTTAGCTAATAAAGCCTGACAATCACAGATTCACAGAGAAAAAGGAAGAAGCAAAAGGAAAGGAGTTAGGCAGAATGTGCTCTCAATGGAGACCCTTCATTCTGCTAAACTTTAAGCTCTAAAACAGAGAAGATGACTTTGAGATACTGTCCTTTCTCCATCCCCACTACATTTTTTTTTTCCAGGAAGGGATTTCCATTTTTCAGCCAGCTCTAGACTCAATACATAGTATAAGTATTTCTTTCCTAAAGGAACTGAGGGAAGTACATTTTTAACCTCCCATTATGCTGATGAGAGTTCTTTACTCAAGTTAATTTCTGAAGTCCTATACAAAGCTACTCAGAAACCTAACTACTTTGGTTAGAGTTACAATGACTAACTGTGGGAGCATAGCACTGGAAACTTAGCACTATTTGCTTTTAGTGAATCTCTTAAGAAACCTTGACAAATTTGCATATTAGAAGAAGCAATGTATTCTATAATCTCCATAAATCCTGCAAATACGGTCTGATAAGGAGATCCATACGAAACATACATACTTGTAATTGTAACAAGTACACTAACAGTTTCACCACTTGACTGACATGGTTTCCCATTTGCATTTTGGCTTCTTTTACATCTTCTAAAACTTGTCTCTTATTTCAGATTATCCCATTTCTTTTGGGTCATCAGCTCTTTTTATATGGCTTGATGCAAATAAACACATGGGTATAGTTAAACAACAACTAGATATAGTCTCTCCCTCATCATTATTAATTAAGTGCTCAAAAAAAACCCTATGTTAAAAGGAGGTTATTTAGGTTGAAATAGGGTGGCCAGATGGGAAGGGTGAAATATCAGGACACACTTGAGGAGCGGGGGTGAGGGGGACCCGAGGGGCGAGAGGGGGCGGGGCTCAAGCGGGGGGGGGGGGAGCAGGAGCGGGCCACAGTGGCTGGAGGCTCTCTCTCTCTGCGGGGGGGGGGGGGGGGCTCACTTCCCCCCCTCCCCTGCAGCATGCTTCTCTGGGAGGCAGGGCAGAGACAGCTCTCCTGGCCGATGCCGTGGCCCGCCCACCTACCCCTGAATGCTGTGCTGTCTGCCATGGGAGGTGCCGAGGGGGGCCTGCGGGCGCTGGTTGCATGCAGGGAGGATCCACTCTGCCCGCCCTGCATGTTCCCCGGGCTCCACCTGTCTCTGCCGGCCGGAGGGGGGGGTGGGGGGGAAGGACGGGACTCTAGGCTGGCCTCTCTGCTTGCAGCTAGCTACTAGCATTCTTTGTCCCGATTTCGGGACTTTACAGATGAGCCCTGCCTGTGCAGGGGTCATGCAGGCAGCACATGGCTGCCTGGGGCAGTGGGCGGGGCTGTGCTGCCTGCATGACCCCTGGGCAGGCAGGGCTCATCTGTAAAGTCCTGAAATCGGGACAAATTGCATCCCGACCAAAGTGTGGTCGGGACGCGTGACGAATGGGCAAAAATCGGGACTGTCCCGATAAAATCGGGACGTCTGGTCACCCTAGGTTGAAATGGCAAGCACTCAAAGATATCAGAGAATATCAGATTTAGGGTGTCCATGTAACCTTAATTCGGCCCAAATATGGATAATGATATAGCCTTTAATCACATGATTATGCACTGTTTTTCCCCATGACTGCTGATTCTCCTGCTCATAGAATGTGGGACTTTTAAA
This sequence comes from Sternotherus odoratus, assembly GCA_032164245.1. Lineage (NCBI taxonomy): Eukaryota > Metazoa > Chordata > Testudines > Kinosternidae > Sternotherus > Sternotherus odoratus. The sequence continues at coordinate 20,417,771 of JAVMKO010000014.1, read as the reverse complement.
TATTTCTTTTAATCTTCATCATTCAATCTATGGCCTCTACTTTACTGAACATAATCCAAGCCCTGCACTGAATACTGAATTATGTTCTCATGCCAAAAATTTCCCGATGAACACAAGTGAAAAAAGGCAAATTACAGTTTAACAGTTTAATCTCATCCAAACCTAGATGAATTTAGGTTTGGAACATAGTACTGCATAGGATATTCTGTAGCAAAACATTTAGAAACAATATTTGCAAGTGAGTTATTTAATTATGAGATGGCCTCACGACCAGAAATATATGCTACAGTTTACATATGGTGCTCATATATATTCTAACATAAAAGGAGCAGGGTAGCATCTAATAAAGGTGCATAACATCTCAGAACAGGATGACTGAAGACTTTGTTTTCCCTGAACAACAAGGGAGAAAAACAAATTCCATATGTAATGTGTCATCAAACTCTTTGTGTTTTAAGAGAAGGGTTTGGCATCTAGATAATTAATTTCTGGTATTTCAAGCACAAAGTCTACTTATTTATTTATTTTCCAAACAGTGAACTCCTTTGTATGAGTGGTCTGTTTGAATGAATGAATAAGGCGAGGCTGTTGATCTTTTGTGTAAGCAATTACATTTTTTTTCTTTCTTTTCTTTAATTTATTGTTATTTCACCCTTCTCCTAAGTTGCTAAAATGGTTAACTAAAAGACTGCTAATGAATGGGGAAAAAAACTACTGTGAAATTCAGCAATGTTGGAAGAACACATAGGGGCTAATTTGAATGCATCCTTATATTGCTTGACAGCTTGATTGGTGGCAACACAGCAGCCAACCTATTCTAATTATGGATGTCTAGACATAAGTCTTACATAAATGAAATAGGATTGATTGCTTTCTAGTCCATTAGAACATTCTATATTCATTTTTCATATCAATTACAAATCCTACAATTTCACCTACCACTTGACACTGCCAGAGAATAAGGAAAATATACCACCCTCAAGTGCTAGATAGTAACAAATATTTTAAAAATCTAAGTGTCTCAAACTCTAAATTGAAAGCACCAGCATAAATTACAGTGGAAAAAAAATGTATGGGCCACATCCCGGATTGGTGTAAATTAGCTTTATGACATATGGGTCAAAAACAAGATATTAACATAACAGTGCATGATAATGTACGCCACATTAGTAAAACTTTAGTAATCAAGCAACCCAATTGCATATATGATTTTAGCATTTAAACGTAGTCTGCAGCTCAAAGAACCTAATTCTTGTGCCAAGGAGACCTGTTTTTCATGGTACACTTATGTTAAATCATGAAGCAAATTAAAAATTCACAAAAGTGCTAATCAATTATAAAATGATACCAGAAGATATTAAAGTAAATCTAACAATGCAACAAACAAATACTGTCAAACACTTGCTGTATGGAAGCATCATATACAGATGTTGATCCAGACCTTACTAATTTGGGTTGCAGAGATGAAAAACTACCCAGAACGTAAATGTTGTGGAAAAATGGGGGGGGGGAAGGGGGGGGGAGAAAAAAAACAAAACAGCAATACACCCACATAACATGAACACCTTCTATTTCAAAGATCTGACCTTCTCATTCCTGGAATATGAGATGACAATGGAAGATTTTAGCAGCCCATACACCAGTCATAAGCAAGGCCAAATTTAAAAAAACCCTCAGTGTTTACCATCATTCGAAAAAAGTACACAATTAAAAGGTGGTAACCAGTGAGGGGAAGCAAGCATTCTTGAAAAATAGGTAAATACTTAGAAAAATACACTTTTTGTTTTTGCAATGTTGAAGAAATTTAATATAAAACAGCTGAAAAACAAGGTTACTTACCTGTAACTGTTGTTCTTCGAGATGTGTTGCTCACATCCATTCCACTATAGGTTAGGCACGCGCTGCGGGCCTGGTTGCCGGGTAGATTTTCCCCTAGCTGCAGACTGGGTGAGCAGGGAGCCCCCTGGAGTGGCGCCACTGAGGCACTCTATAAGTACCCCTGCGACACAGTCTGGCCCTCAGTTCCTTCTTTGCCGGCTAAACCGACAGTGGGGAAGGAGGGTGGGTTTGGAATGGATGTGAGCAACACATCTCGAAGAACAACAGTTACAGGTAAGTAACCTTGTTTTCTTCTTCGAGTGATTGCTCACATGCATTCCACTATAGGTGACTACAAGCAATACCTAGGAGGTGGGGTCGGGTTGACCCATTGCTGATCGTAAGACCGCTGACCCAAACGCCGCATCGTCCCTGGTCTGCTGGACTATGGCGTAGTGGGCGGCGAAGGTATGGACGGAGGACCAGGTAGCCGCCCTGCAGATGTCCGTAATAGGGACTCCCTCCCGGAAGGCCGCAGAGGACGCCTGCGCTCTCGTGGAGTGTGCTGTTACTCTCTCAAGCGGCTTGTCCGCGAGTTCATAACAGGTGTGAATGCACGAGGTAATCCAGGAGGAGAGCCTTTGGGCTGAAACTGGCTGGCCCTTCATCCTCTCCGCAACTGCCACGAAAAGTTGGGTTGTTTTCCTGAATTGCTTTGTTCTATCTAAATAAAAAGCAAGAGCCCTCCTAACGTCCAACGTGTGTAATTGCTGTTCCCTTCCAGAGGTGTGTGGCTTAGGATAAAAGACTGGGAGACAAATGTCTTGATTAACATGGAAGGGAGAGACCACCTTAGGCAGGAAGGCCGGGTGGGGACGTAGCTGAACCTTGTCCTTATGGAAGATAGTGTAGGGCGGCTCGGAGGTCAGTGCACGGATCTTTGACACTCTACGAGCCGAGGTGATAGCTACTAGGAATGCCACCTTCCAGGAAAGGTGTAGTAAGGAACACGTGGCGAGGGGCTCGAACGGGGGCATCGCGAGGCATGAGAGCACAAGGTTGAGATCCCAAGGTGGAATGGGACGCTTGACGCTCGGGTACAGCTTATCTAGACCCTTAAGGAAACGGTATACCACAGGGTCGGAGAAGACTGAGTGGTTCGACTGACCCGGATGGAAAGCCGATATGGCAGCGAGGTGGACCCGGATAGTAGAGGTAGAAAGGCCCTGATTTCTGAGGCCTAACAGGTAGTCCAATATGCGTGGGATAATAGCCTCACTTGGAACGATGTCATGTTGTGTGCACCAGGCAGAGAAACGGGTCCACTTGGCGGTATAGGTACTTCTGGTGGATGGTTTCCTACTACCCAGAAGGACGTTCTTCTGTACCTCGGCTGAGCATAAGAGCTCAGGACCTCTCAGCCATGGAGTAGCCACGCTGTGAGGTGAAGGGACCGCAAGTCCGGGTGCAGGAGGCGACCGTGATCCTGAGAGATCAGGTCTGGCCACAGCGGGAGGCTGATGGGAGGGGCCCTGGACAGCTGGAGGAGGGACGCATACCAGCATTGCCTGGGCCAGGCCGGGGCTATGAGGATGACGTGTGCCCTGTCCCGTCTGATCTTCAGGATCACCTTGTGGAGAAGCGGGATCGGAGGGAACGCGTAGAACAGGTGCCCCGTCCAGGGTAGGAGAAAGGCATCTGTCAGGGATCCCCGGGAGCTGCCTCGAAAGGAGCAGAACTGGAGGCACTTCCTGTTCTGTCTGGAGGCGAAGAGATCGATGTGGGGAAACCCCCGCCTCAGGAAGATCGGCCGGATGACATCTGGCCGAAGGGACCACTCGTGAGTCATAAAGGATCTGCTGAGGCGGTCCGCCAGGGTGTTCTGGATTCCGGGAAGGAAGGAGGCCACCGGGTGAATAGCGTGGGCTATACAGAATTCCCACAGGAGAATCGCCTCTTGACACAGGGGGCTGGAGCGGGCCCCGCCTTGCTTGTTTATGTAATACTGGGCTGTGGTGTTGTCTGTCAGCACCGCTACACAGTGACCCCGTAATGTGTCCCGGAACGCCTGGCACGCGAGCCGGACGGCCCTCAGCTCCCTGATATTGATGTGGAGGCAGAGGTCTGACTCCGACCAGCGGCCCTGGGTCCTGAGTTCCCCTAGGTGAGCTCCCCACCCTAGCGATGAGGCGTCCGTCACTAGGGACATGGACGGGCTGGGGGGAAGGAAGGGGACCCCTTGGCACACATTGTCCTGGTCTTCCCACCAAGCCAGAGCGGATAGGGTGGCTCTGGGGATGGAGAGGAGGGCGTCCATACTGTCCCTTCTCGGTCTGTAGGCCACCGCGAGCCACGACTGCAGTGGGCATAGCCGTAGTCTGGCGTGCTGTATGACATGAGTGCACGATGCCATGTGACCTAGCAGGCTGAGGAAGACCTTGACCGTAGTCATCGGACAGTTGCGTAGCTGTCTGATGGCCGACTGGATAGTGAGGAACCGAGGCTGGGGCAGGGATGCCCTTGCTACCGTGGAGTCTAGTAGGGCTCCTATGAACTCTATGTTCTGGGTAGGCTCCCGGGTGGACTTCTCCCTGTTGAGAAGGATTCCCAAGCGGTCGAACGTGCTGATAACGAGCCGCACGTGAGCTGACACTTGGTCCCTGGAGGTGCCTCGGATCAACCAATCGTCGAGGTACGGGTATAAGTGTACCCCGCGGCGCCGAAGGAATGCCGCTACTACCGCCATACACTTTGTGAACACCCTGGGTGCGGTGGACAGGCCGAAGGGTAGGACGGCAAACTGATAGTGTTCCCCCGCTACCAGGAAGCGGAGGTAACGTCTGTGTGAGGGTTTGATGCTCACGTGAAAGTAAGCGTCCTTCATATCGAGGGCAGCGAACCAGTCTCCCGGATCCAGAGAGGGAATGATAGTGCCCAAGGTGGCCATGCGGAACTTGAACCTGATCATGTAGGTGTTGAGTTCGCGCAGGTCCAGGATGGGCCGGAGGCCCCCTTTCGCCTTGGGGATCAGGAAGTAGCGGGAGTAGAACCCCTTCCCCCTGAACTCCTGCGGTACGGGCTCGATGGCTCCCAGTGCGAGGAGCGACCTCGCCTCCTGTACGAGGAGTTGCTCGTGAGAGGGGTCCCTGAAGAGGGACGAGGAGGGTGGGTGGGTGGGAGGAGTGGAGGAGAGCTGGAGCGAATATCCCACCTCCACCGTGCGGAGGACCCACTGGTCTGATGTAATGTCTGACCATGCACGGCGGAAGTAGGACAGACGGTCTCCAAAGGGAGGATCCAGGTTTATGATTGGTGAACTGCCCTCGGGCGCACCATCAAAAGTTGGATTTGGGCCCCTGGGAAGGCTTAGAGCCTTGTTGTTTCCCGCCCTGCCTAGGCCCTTGCCGCCGGCGGTAAGGGCGGCTTCTCCTGAGGGAGGAGTCCTGGGGCGGGCGCGCAGGTGGGAAGAATTTCCTGCGTGGCGGGATGAAGGGACGCCTCTGTGGACCTGGGGTGTGCATGCCCAGGCCTTTGAGGGTTACCCCCCTGTCCTTGAGGGCCTGGAGACGGGCATCCGTATCCTCCGAGAAGAGGGACTGTCCCTCAAAGGGGAGGTCCTGGATTTTAAATTGCATGGCCGGGGCTAGGTTGGATGACGAGAGCCATGCTGCCCGGCGGAGGGCAATGCCCGAGGCCATTGTTCGGGCCGCAGAGTCGGCCGAGTCCAGGGCCGCTTGCAGGGCATGACGAGATATGTCCCTGCTTTGGAGCAATAGGGCCCTGAACTCCTGTTTGCCCTCCTGCGGGAGAGCAGTCTCAAATTTAGTAAGGGCCTCCACCGTGTCAAAATGGTGCCTACTCAGGAGTGCCTGATGGTTGGCGACTCTGAGTTGTAGGCCCCCGGAGGAATAAACTTTCCTGCCGAAGTGGTCCAACCTTTTGGCCTCTTTGGCCTTGGGGACCTGCGCCTCCTGCCCGTGGCACTCCTTGTTATTAACAGAGTCCACCACCAGGGAGGAGGGCGTGGGGTGAACATACAAGTATTCATATCCCTTGGCTGGGACAAAATAACGCTTCTCCACCCCACGAGCAGTGGGGGAGATAGAGGCGGGGGTCTTCCAAATTACCGCCGTGTGGAGTTTAATAGTATTAATGAACGGCACTGCCACCCGTGCCGGAGTGCCCTTAGTTAACATGGTGGTGACCGGGTCGTCCACCACTGGGACCTCTTCCAAAGGCAGGTTCATGTTTTTAGCAACTGCCTGGAGGAGATGTTGGTAACTGGAGAGGTCCAAGGCGGGCGGGCTAGTTGATGAAGTGCCCACCACTGCCTCTACCCCTACGGGGGAGGCGTAGGGACCCGGCTCCATAGGGCTACGTACCGTGGAGGGCTGGACTGCCGATGATGGTCCTGCCAGCACGTCCACTGGACCCTCTGAGCTCACCGGGAACCCGGGTTCAGACTGGGTTTCCCGGGGCCGATCGTACCCCCATGCCGCCCACTCTGACCAGGCAGGGTTCTGGGTGACTTGGACTGGTCCCGCCGAGCGAGGGGCCCGCGTGCCGGCGGACTCTCGACGCTCCCGGTGCCGTGGGCTTCTCGACCGGTGCCGGGCGGTAAGGTGCCCATCCGAGGAGTCGTGGCTACCCGAACGGTGCCGCCTCGGGAAGTCTCGGTGCCGAGACGATGATCGGTACCGGGGGGACCTTCGGCGCCGCGACGGGGTCCGGTGCCGCTCTCTACACTCCTGGTGCCGTGGGCTTCTCGACCGGTACCGGGCGGTATGGTGCCCATCCGAGGAATCGTGGTTACCTGAATGGTGCCGCCTCGGGGAGTCTCGGTGCCGAGACGATGATCGGTACCGGGAGGACCTTCGGCGCCGCGACGGGGTCCGGTGCTGCTCTCTACACTCCCGGTGCCGTGGGCTTCTCGACCGGTACCGGGCGGTATGGTGCCCATCCGAGGAATCGTGGCTACCTGAACGGTGCCGCCTCGGGGAGTCTCGGTGCCGAGACGATGATCGGTACCGGGAGGACCTTCGGCGCCGCGACGGGGTTCGGTGCCGAGACGACGAGCAGTGCCTGGACGCGGAGCGGCTTGTGGAGCGACGTCTCGGACGGTCTCGGCGCCAGCTGAGGGACCGGTGCCGGGAGTGCGACCGGTGCCGAGAGTACGACCGGCCCTTACCAGGGTGCCGGGACTCTGATCGGCGGCCAGAGCGCGAGTGGCGCGAACGGCCAGGAGGAGACCTTGAGCAGGGTCTCAACTCCTTGCAGCGCCGAGACTGCGACCGGAGCCAGGCGGGTGACCGTTGCCGGGAGTCTGGTCGGCGCTGCGAGATCGAGCGGTGTCCATGCCCTGCCGGGCTCCGACACGCGATCTCTGCCTTGGTCATAGGCGGCCTGCCCGTCGACCGGACTTGTTGCTGCGGGGCATCCCCGGCAAGCAACCCTCTCGCAGCAGTACACGCCTCCATCATGGAGGGAAGCTGCTGCGGAGTTGGCACCCCAAGTGGCAAGACCACTGGCACCGGACTCGACGGGGCCTCCTGCGGCGCCGGAGTCAGCGGTGCGGGTGCTGGCGGCTCTTCCTCAGGTCGGCTCCCCGGAGAAGGCTGAGGTCGCGGCACTGGTACCGACGGCTGGACGCGGTCCGGAGCAGGGCGAAGTTGAGCGCTCCTCTTCCGCTTGGTGCTGGGGGAGCGCGACCGGTGCCGAGGCTTGGCTCTCGGCGGTTTGGGTGCGGGGTCCGGTGCCGCACTGGAGTCCGGGGCCGCCTCCATCAGGACGTGCCGCAAGCGGGATTCCCTGTCTTTGCGGGTCCTGGGCTGAAGGTACTGCAGATCTAGGAAGAAACTGCCAAGTGCACTTACCAGGCACTTGAGAGGCACTTAGAGTGTGGGTCTCCCACAGGCGTAGGCTTCCCACACTCTGAGTGCTTGAATCCCGGAGCCTTGAAGACAGAGGCTCCGGCAGCAGGGAAAAACCCCTGCACTTGACTATTTACACTACAAAGACTATGTAAACTAACTAACAACAACTGCTAACAACGAACAATTAAGAGAACAATCGACTAGCTAGGAGATAAGGAGAACGCTGAAAAGCAGAACTCCTCTTCCGACTACCAGCTCGAGCGGTAAAGAAGGAACTGAGGGCCAGACTGTGTCGCAGGGGTACTTATAGAGTGCCTCAGTGGCGCCACTCCAGGGGGCTCCCTGCTCACCCAGTCTGCAGCTAGGGGAAAATCTACCCGGCAACCAGGCCCGCAGCGCGTGCCTAACCTATAGTGGAATGCATGTGAGCAATCACTCGAAGAAGAACACACACATTTATGATCAGAAATTAAAAGAAGGAAAAAGCCCTGTTTTGGGCATTACAAAATAAATAAAAAAAATTAAGTTATTCCTTTTTTTCCTCGCTCACCACTTTATGACAATGATGAGGAAAGAAAAACAGACTAGTACTGCTCAATTGATAGTCACTAAGCAAATTTTGATTAATAGACTCAGACAACAGTGGACTCCAAATTCCAACCTTAAGAATGGGAATGCCTCATGTGCATGGAACCAATCTCTTCTATACTATCACTTGTCCTTGAGACTGCATAAATAAAGGCAAACCTTTATTAGATGGTAACACAATCAAAGAAATGTAATGTGTCAGGCTAAGTGAGTACACAGTTTCAGACAAGATTTTGTCTTCCCATGTAAACACACAAGCTGTTCAACAAATACTACTTATAACCATTTCACTAGGATCTGATCAAGTAGTGGTGAGCACAAAAAAGAAGAGGTAGGATTCTTAGATGATCATGCACATTCTCCCCCATCCTATTACCCTTAAAATATCAAGGTTATCTGGAGTCAACTTTCTAATACACCAGAGAAAGTTTAACAATAAAATATTGCGACTTTAAATTACAATTTTGATTGTGTAAGTGTGGCAAATATTTTTAAACGAAAAACAGCAGCATGTCCAACAAGCCAAATAACAATTAACTGCCTGAAATGTTATATACATGAAGATGGTTTACTGCTTTAAGTTTGGTTTAGGGTGATGTGTACAACTGGACACCTATTAGCACCGAATTCTGGTTCACGTTAATAAGAGTGCAACTCATTATACTCCTAAAGTTCTAAGTCGGCTCTTCTATGTTTGATTAAAGACATTATATAATTGTATGATGCACATACTAACACATCCATTTGAAGGAAGCCAGAAACACCTCCATGCTGATTTATATCAGGAATTCTGGAAAGAATGTGCTGTAACTCAAGAGAAGTGACTGATTAAAGACTTAATTTGAGACCAGTGTGAAATAAGTGAGTCTCATGAAAAAACTTAAGCTCTGGGGAAGAGCACTTTGTGCTCAGACTAAAACTATTAACAGCTTGTGATCTATTTGTGTCCCTTTCAAGCTCAAAAACTAAATACAGTAGACTCTCGATTATCCAGGTCCAGGATGATAGGGAAAAAAATAATTCTGGTTAATAAAATCCCAGATAATCACCATCCATAGGAAATATGGGGAGTGGAGGTTGGTTCACCAGCCACCCTGTGCCGGGTGGTGGGAGTGTTGGTTCACTGGCTGCCCTGCACCCTGGTGGCGGTTTTTTGTGTGTGTGCTTGGGGCGGCAGCAAAGCCAGAGCCGACCCTGTGAGTTACGTATATTTTTTTTTACATCCTGGTTAATCCACATCCTGGTTAATCCAATCCTGGATAATCGAGAGTCTACTGTACTTGTCTGATGTAACTATGTTACTTTTATTTAAATAAAATGATTTAAAACTTCTACTAAAAATACTGAATATAATTCATCCACATGTATATTGCCATTGATTCAAAATAAGTTCCATCTTCATGTATCAGAGAGAGTGATTCCCACTTTTTCCTACTCAACCTTATGAGTTATGTTATGTGATGAAACCTCCAGGAATATGTCCAACCAAAACTGACAATCTTATCCCTGAATATTCTTATCATTGCTTATTGAATACTTTAACCTTTTTGTTTACAGGCTCCATTCAGCCATGTTGTACTGTGCAAAATCTCCCAATTTATAGACAAGGAAGACCGAGTGGGAGGGATGTTGTCTTACTATGATATCCTTTTTTCTTTAAACATAACACAAAACTTCTCTACATTTCCTGGTTTTTGAATTTTTTATTTTGATTTTTTTAATTTTGATGCATCAGAGCTGCTGTTTCTAACATTCTTATTTAATCCATTTCCAAAGTAGGGAAAAAATTCACTAAAATAACTGATGTTTCCCTTGTGGTTTACAAGGGCTTGATTTTTTTTTATGCTATGTAACTTGAAGATCTGTTAGAGAATGGGGGAAAAACTGAGGCAAAAAAGAAAACATCCAAGTATTAACTTGTTTTCAAGCCACTAAAAAGGGAGACAGAACAGGATAAAATAACTATTAGCCCAGAAGAAACTGGTAGATCTCTCATTCTTATGGCTCCCATACAGTTCGAAAAGTTTTAAAATTTATGTCAGATCATGTTAAAATGCAGTAGTGTAGCTGTGCTATTTTACCACCAGCTTATCTTTAATATGGCAATCATTAAAAAATAAGTGGCTTTTTGATGCATCTCTAGATGACCAATTATCTAAATGCAGGAAGAAATTCACTCAATTTTATGGTTAATAAACTAAGTAAAAGCCAAGAGAAATCTTCAATATGCATAATTAATTAATGTCAGAATTTAATACCTCATCTGTATTGTAGATAATCTGCAGTCCGGAGGATATCATCTCAACTAGGTAGAGCAGGAACAGTGACACAGCATTTATCTGAAGTGAAGAAAAGGATAAAAAAAAGTATACTTTACTTTTATGGGGCCATAGCAGACCAGCTGAATTTCAAAACAAAAATGTGACGTTAGATGGAGAAAAAGGAGCTTTTCTGTTATGATGTGGTTAAGTTCTACAAAAATTTCATCCGTTGTATTATTACACTTGTAATGCAAGTGTACTGACGTGGAACACTTGATCAAGAGAACTGCAGCAAGCAGTGTAGTAAAGAACTGATTCTACAACATTTATTTTTAAAGCTTTCCTTGAAAACTATTGTATTCAAACATTTATGCTTGGGAATACTGTTTTGACCCACAGGCAATTATTTCACAATCACCTGTGACAAGCCGTCTCAAATTTATGAAAATAACAAAGTTATTGGAAAATGAAGCACTACAAGAAGCAAATAGTAGCTTAAACAGTAGTCTGCCTATCTGGAAAACAGACAATTTAAGTCCTAACAAACAAAGTATTAATGCAACCACCTGGAGAGAAGTTTTAATTTTAATCAATTATTCAGCGTATGATTAAATTACATTTATGGAAAAAATGAGTTGTTTCCTTGTGTTAACCTTATAGTACATTAGTGATTGGTATCAACTGCCTTAGCATTCACACAAGTACCATTACACCAGAATATCAGAAGAAACATCAATGAAGCAAAAACAATTAATGTTATGATATACCATTCTTGTATAATATAGGATTCATATAATTTTGGTGATTCAGAGACTAAATTAGTGACATGTAAAGTGTTCATATTAATCAGTAACTTGCTTTAAGAAATTAATACAAGCCTTAACTTCAGTGTGTGGGATTTAGAGAAATAGTCTGGACCCAAACTATGACGTTCCTTGAATTTTTTTTTTAAACATGCTTAACAATATCCTCCAAATTCCAAATCTTTTAAACCACTGACTAGGATGACAGAATTGGATAACAGAATTAGAGTAACTATTTCAGAAAAAGACTGGTAGATCGCTCTCTCTTACACTTACCAGGTATTTCCAAAAGTTATAAAGATTTACACCAGATCATATTAACTACACTCTTTGTAGCTGTAATATTTTATCAACTTTATTTCATGTTTTATATTTTAAGGGTCTATCACAATCTATTGCTCCCATGTTCTAACACAATTTAAAGGGAACCGAAAACAGTGATAAGGGACTGGGAAAGAGGATGAGAATCAAGAGTCCATAATGATTTTGCAACATGCCCCTTTCCATCTGTCTACCCCTCAATCTTAGAGAAGTCCCTGTACTTCAAGTCCATGATTTTGACGTGCCACACTGTGGAAGAGGCTAGATGGAGGTAGGAAGGAGGGCTGCTCTCTTTCCATGGCATTGTTCCCTTGCAAATTGACAGGGATTTTGTCACAAAACATGACACTGACCTTAGTCAGGATTATATCCCACATTCCCATTTTGTTGTGTATGTGATTTTCATGGCAACCACCAGATTTTCATGGCAACCATCAGCTCAAGTCCAGAAATAGCAACATTTGTGTGAAGAAAAGATGCTTAGAATACCAGGCCACTGCAATTTCCCCAGTCTTATTCAGATTTACCAAGAGCAATGTAATTTCTCTCACAATCTTTAGACAGTTGTATGTTCAGTAGGTTTAATTCAGCAACAAATTGGGTCATAACACTCCATCTATGAAATGATGTGCATGAAACGGTCTTTAACAGAGTTTTCTGACTCCGAAATGGGTATATTTTATGAAGGGAATAATATGGCCATATTGGCACCAAGAATTAAATAATTCTCAGTAAAACCACCACACTTAACTACACAATATTTTGTGCTTTGGTTCTAGCTCTGCTGTTTCGGAAACAGTATCACCGTTCTTAGAGCTGTGCCAGTGTGTTCTCTTATAAATATGTATGCTAATGAACACAAATGAAATGAATTTGGTGTCAGTTACATAAGAAACATCACAGTTATATAGTAGAGGGCAAATCAGTATCTGCAAATGGAAAAGGACAAAAAAAGTACAGAATTTATATTTTCCAATCTTAGATGAGATCATCACAGAAAATGGGGAATAAATTAAAAACAAACAAAACAGCAGTTCACAGTGCCTTTTAAATCTTCATTGTTAATTAAAACTTCTCAGCTTTCTGGAAAATATTGCTGGGAACGTTAATAAGAATATAGTATCCAATATAAGATTATTGCAATCCTTCAATTTATTGATAATACAGTATGTGCAGAAACTATTTTTTATGATGGGGGTATTTATTGAAAAATCACTTTTTTCTCGAAAGAAAATCATTGTTTTTACAGTTCCATTGATATTTTCTGCACAAGATATACAGCTTGGAGTCTGATTTCAAAACAGTTTGATCCTTTCAATATAAATTACAGCAGACATCTCAATTTATAAAATTTTGTAAACTTTATCAGACTATAAAGAAACATCCATCGTGAAAGACATTAGATTCTGTAGTAATAGTAAATAAAGGCACCCAATTCTGCAATCACATTTAAGAGAACTGTTTGGGTTTTTTTACCTGAAGATGGCCATATTCGTCATGGGAGAAGACTTCATCTCCACTGTGTGCACTGAAAACAGAATGAAGGCATTTGGATGGTCTGGGGTCTTGCTTAAACTGTTGAACCTAGAGGCAAATTTTAAACAAAGAAATAAACTGATTATAAATACACCATCCATCCCCCCATAAAAAACAAGTTCACCATCTATGATAGGTATTTTAAGGTGTCATGCAAGTATCAATCTATTGCTGAATTATCACTGAATAAAGATTTATGTGAATTATCACCAAATAACAAAGTAGTAATTTACTCCAGTTTATATATATTTTTTTCAAATGATAGAATTGTTCACTTTAATAATGGCTTCTTTCTACATGTAATTTCATTCCATACACTGGTTTCATAATCAAGGAGTTTCTCTATTGTGAACACAGCAGATTGCTACATAGAGATTCAGACATTTCCATCTCCTTTCTAGTGCTACTTGCTAAGCATTCACATAATATTGACTATGAGTACAACACTTCAGACAATGGTTTCTGCTACATTCCATTTATTCAGTTATTTTGCAGACTGAAAAAAAAGTTTTCTTTATGCACATTTTCCCCTCTGGGTGAAGGATCTTATATGCTTTCACCGTATGATTTTATTGCATCCATATTAACTTCATTTTTGGGGTCTTCACACTTTTTTTAAAAAAAAAACACATCTTGTCCTTCCTTGCAATATGCCTATGATTTTCTCAATTTCTTTCTTTAAAAAAGTAATTACATAAAGTTTTAATTGATGATGTGCTCTTTTTGGCTGGGAGTACAGTAAACCCTCGATTTAACGGACCTCGATTTAACGGACTTCGGATGCAACGGACAAAATTTCTGAGCAAGTCTGATGCATTCCTGATTCATTTCTGGCAGGCTGGCTGCCAGCTCCTGGCTGCCGCCTGGGTCATGGCAGCGGGCGGACTGGCTGCTGGCTCCCGGCTGCCGCCCAGGTCCAGGCAGCGGGTGGGCTGGCTGACGGCTCCCGGCTGCCGCCCGGATCCCGGCAGCAGGCAGGCTGCGGAGCTGCTGCCCCGACCCTGTGGCGGGCGGGCTGCTGCTCCGACAGCTCTTTTTTTTTATTATTAAATAATGGACTTTTTGATTTAACGGACACCCCCTCGCCCGAATTAGTCCGTTAAATGGAGGTTTTACTGTATTACCTTCTGCATTTTTAACATACTGGATTATAAAGAGCAATTATGTCACCTCAGAGAATCAATCTTCACTAGCCAAAATACACCGGTGCATCACTTCCAGAAGAAGATGCTTAAGTAGATAACTAAAAAAAAAATCTCTTGCATAAGGAATTCAGTGAAAAACACACAAGCACACACAACTTCTTAGAGTTCTTTACTTGCAGCGCAGCAGGAAACTTACTTCTTTTAAACCTAAGGTCTTACATTTACTTTTTGGGTTGCCTCAGACTAAGGTGCCGGGTTTATATCAAAATGTATCTTTTTCATTCAACACAGTTCAAAAGTATGCAAATCTTAACTACTTAACTAAATAACAGCTTCAACTGACATTTTGATGATTTGTCATTTGAATTTTTCTTCAGTACATACAGGAACACAACATGAGAATTTAAATATAATCACTATGCAAAGGGAATAGCAAGTACTAAATGATTAAAGATACTCAAAAGAAATTCCATAACTGTGGTTTGAGGTCTGAAGCTGTTAAAAAAAAACTAATTTAAAATTTAAGCAAAAAACGAGCACTATAAACTTTAGAGATTAGTGGGGCTTGGTGTCTGGGAATAAAATGAAACACCATGGAAATAGTATAGAATAAGAGAAAACATCCAGCATTTCTTATCTCGATAGGGAACGACAAAAACGAAGATCTGTGTAATCACTTCTGGTTTATCCTTACTTAGATTCTTCTTGGCATTTAAAAAAAAAACATCATAGCAGCTATTGGGTAAACAAACTGCAGGGCTAGAGCTCATTTTATTGCAAACAAAACTGTAGCGAGCTATGGGAAAATATACTGGAACATATCACACTCATTCTGAATTCATGGGTTTGAAATGTACTCACAGAATCAAATTTTATTTCATAGCTCCTTTTTCTGCAACAGCACTGTGATAATCATGGTGCAGATACCCAAAGGGAAGAACAGGGGGTCTGAATCCCAAAGAATAAGCAAATGAATCAACTGATGTTATACAAGAGAGGCAGTGACAGAACCCTTTACTGGTCTGGGTGATCCCCAAAACGTATAATCATAGGAAGAGACCTCAAAAGGTCATCTAGTCCAGTCCTCTGCACTCACGGCAAAATTAAGTATTATCTAGAACAATGGTCACCAAACCGTCGATCACAACTGACTGGTCGATCCTGGGGACTCTCCCAGTTGATCACAATCTCTGACTGTGGCAGACCCCGGAAGCAGCCAGCATGCCCCTGGGACCCTGGGGGGTGGAGGTTGGGTGAGTGTTTCTCCTTGCACTGCTCCTGCCTGCAAGCACCGTCCCTGCAGCTCCCATTGGCCAGGAACAGGGAACTGTGGCCTGTGGGAGCTTTGGGGGCAGTGCTGGCAGAGAGGGACAGCTACCGACCGGGAGACGCCCATGGTAAGTGCTGCCTGGCAGGAGGCTGCACCCCAACGCCCAGCCCATGCCCCCTCCTGCACCCTCTCCTATACTCTGAGCCCCCCCCCCGACCCAACATTCCATATCCCCTCCTGCACCCTGAACCCCCTCCTGCACTCCAAGCACACAAAATGGAAGTTACATGAAATAAAAGGGATACACAAATTCCTGGTTTTAAAAAAATGTCTCCATTCATAAAGTTCAAATCTCAATCTCTTGGGGATACCTGCTCATAAGTAATCCTATTTGAATTCTCTCTCACACACAACAGCTTCACATCACCTTGTCAATTCAACACACACAGAAAGCTTTATTTTAACCTCACAATGTTAATAAGAATTTGACACTGAACAATTTAAAAAATCTCATAAATTTCAAACAGAACATCTTTTAAATACCAAGCCTTACATTTATTTCTCAAAGTTAAATTTTAAAAAATGCTTTATAAGGGGTCTGTTCAAGTAAGAGACAGTGGACAGGTCCAAACGGATCCTGATCAAACATGTTCATAATTACCAGTCTCCCAATTCCCCTTTGGTCACACTCCGGTTTATTACTTCACCTTCAAAAAAAGCAACAACTGCAGGGAAGCCTCCCAGCTGCTCCACTTGTTTCTGGGGCTTGTAGAGAAGTGTGTTGTGCCTTTCACTGCTCAATGGCCCCCTACTGGGAAATGAAGTGCTCAGACCCCCAGCCTTATACAGAAAACTGAAAAGGGGAAAAAATGGGTCTCCCTGCCCCCAGGTTTCAGTTGCTACCTGGGGTAGAGGTCAGGGAGTGACAGTGTCTCATCATCTTCAGGCTCCTATTGCTCCCTCAGCCTTGTACAGATTCTAGAGATTGAAAAAAAGGGCTCACTAAGCTGCACCTCAGTTCCTGCAGCTTCCAACTCCATGCAGGGGCTAGGAAAAGAGGTCAACAGAAAGCAAAACCCTCCTGTTGTATTACTAATTAATACCTTCGCACAGATCTCAAAGAACAGAATGTATGCAAGGTCCCACAAAGCAGTACATGAGCGTGATGTCATCATATGCTAGAGCACATACACTAAGGACATAGCTACACTGGAAACTTCAAAGCGCTGTCACGGGAATGCTGCCACGGCAGCACTTTGAAGTGCGAGTGTGCGCGTGAGCTCTGGGAGAAAGCTCTCCTGGTAATGCATCTCCATGAGGGGATTAGTTCTGAGCGCTGGGAATACAGCTCCCAGTATTCGGAGCCTGTCCTCATTAGCACTTCAAAGCGCTCGGGGGGTG
Organism: Sternotherus odoratus; assembly: GCA_032164245.1. Lineage (NCBI taxonomy): Eukaryota > Metazoa > Chordata > Testudines > Kinosternidae > Sternotherus > Sternotherus odoratus. Next base: position 20,400,755 of record JAVMKO010000014.1, on the reverse strand, counting down.
ATCTTTCATATCCCCGACCCAGCAAATTAGAGCGCTATAAAATACAAGTGTAGACAAGCCCTAAGCGCAACAGGCCATCAAACAAAAGAGTGAAACTGACTATGTACTAAGTACTGTCAAATGTAAACAAAGTACACAAAATGGAAAAGAAAGGATTTTCTTCTCTATTCCTTTTCAGTTATATTCATTTTACAGGTTACTTGGAATAAGTAAGTACAAGTTTTCAGACAAATGTTATTTTCAAGATGACAGAGTTCCTATAACTCATTCACTCTCCTTGGCTACCTTACCCTCTACATCATACACATGCACACAGAGCCAAAACCCCACCACTAACAGTTTATTATATTTGAGAATGTAATTACACAACATTCTGAAATGTCAAGATATTCCCTAGGAACCTTCACTACGGATGGGGGAAAAAGATCCAGTTATGATTCCAGAATATTCAGGGTCTGCTAACAGGGAGATCATGGGATTAGTATGTTCATGGCGCTCCTCTAGTACCTACTTATTACAATGTAAAACTAAGCCACAAAAAGATAAAGAAGTTATGGCCAGTATACTCAATGATCTGCCTGGCCAGCTGACCAAGGAAGTTCCAGCTTCACTTCAACAGAAGAGATACCTTGGCTCTTAACATCTGAAATTCTCCTTTTCTCCAGGTTTCTGAGGTCAGGAAAGGCAGGAGCTCCTGATAATCCCACATCCTTCCATAGAAAATCACTAAGTGATGGCCTGATTTTGAAACGTTCTGAGTAATCTCCGTTCCCACTGATTTCAATGGGAGTTGCTGGTGTTCAGTCATTCTGAATATCAGGCTATAAGTGCTGAAAATATCACTCATTGTTTTGACTGATAAATTAGTAATGAAGCCTGCCAGAAGCTTGCTTAGAATGTTTTTCATAGGACCACTATACTGACTATATCACAAACTATTAACATTTTAGTTAGATGGCTGCCAGCCATAGGCTCAAACTTGAATAGTAATTTTAAAAAGATAATTTTGAAATATATTCCATCATTAATACACAGGGTGAAGTTCTTACCTTTCACATTTTCATATGGGTAGACCCAGAAAATCAGAGCAGTCCTTTCTTAGCTGGACTACTCTATAGTATTATGTTGCCTTTTGAATTTTATCTGTATTTGGAAGATGTTACTGCTTATAGTTAAATTAATCCTTTAGAATTAAGTGTTGTGTCCACACTGCAGTGTTTTTACCTTATCAGCCTGGCGCATATAGCAGTAGAGAATTCCTCGCATACATTTTATTGCAGAGTGTTCCAGCTCATGTGTCCTTCCCTTGTCATCATCAATGCGCCTGGGTAAGAGAGATAACCCATGAAACAAACTGAAAACGCATTAGGAAAGAAGTTAAAGGAAGTAGTGCTTTTGATAATTAAGTATTTAACTACATAGTTAAACACTATATTATAGTGATACCCATTAATGTTAATACATTAGAGACCTGACAGTTTTTCCATGATACAATCAACGTTTTTCAGCTTATGGCATGCCTTAGCAACAAGAATTGTGGGTTACAAATGTGCCTGCACATTTTTCAGTATAGGATTTTTTTTTTCTCTTTCAAAACAAAAAATGAAAAGGAAAAATTTTCCAGTTGTTTTACAAGAGCAAAATATATTCTTTTTGAAATCTTTAGGACACTTAAGTTCTGCAACTTTTCTTTTAATTTTTCAAAGATGCTTATCATTGATATAATCAAAGTTACATTTTTAAGGAGTTATAATAGTGCATTTTAATGGATTACCAACCAGTTACTATTTATGTCAACAACCCTCTTTCTTAACATGGTTGTGCTATGAATTCAAATGGTTTAAACATTTAAATTCAATATTTATAAAACATTATACAAATAAATTATTTTTTAATAAAATTTGATTTAATATTTGTCTGCATCACCTTGGCCACTTTGCTCATATATTGTCTCTTTTCCCCTGCTCTCTAACATTTTAGCTTTTTCGGTCAAGGATATTATTTTCCTATATTTATAGAGCACCACGCAAAATGGTGCTCTGATACAAATATGGAAAGCAGTGCAAGCTGTGAGTATTTACATATTTGATGATTAATTACTAAACTTAGTTATCACAATCACTTATTTAACTGTGGCTAGTTTCAAGATTATTGCACTGTATGCAAGTGTGAGAGTATTGTCTTGGGGAATGAGTCACAATAGTAGCAGTGTTTTGTTAGAGAAGTGAGTACTAGGCAGGCGTGCTGTAATTCTGCTTGCCATAGTGGCAATCAATAATCACAGTGGTGTCTAAGACTCATATCATGGACTGAAAACATATCATTTGGAGTTTTTTTAAATAGTGCCATTACATACACATAGACAGATACACATATCAAAAGTGAAATACATGTTTTCATTTACAAAACTTAAGTGAGGAAAAGATAAGCAAGCCCCCTCAAAAATAAGTCCACAAAAATACACATTGAGTAAATTTCCACTGTTTTAATTGTATAGTTTGCAACAGATATTTATTTTAAAACTAAGTGTAACACAGTAAGTGGGTGAGTGAAAAGTGCTATTAAAGTTCTTATCTAAAGTTCCTTGATTTTTTTTTTACTCCACATCTTTTGGTTTCTTATTTTCCTCAATATGTTTTGAAGAAATGTAAGTAAACAACATTGTGGAGAACCAGAGACAGTAACAGTGCAAGAACTGTGCCATCTTCCCCACACTGCAACTCAGTTCAGGCTTATAGCACCTATTTTGACCCAGCCCTCAGTCTCTTGAGAGCAAAGAATGCCCAATCATGGTTGTGCAATTAAAGGGCTGGAAGGAACTCTGTTCTCACAGAAGAAGTGAAGTTACAAGGGAACACAATTTACCACTAGTATTTTGCCTCCTCGCCTTCCCCCAAAAGTATGATGGCTTCTTGAGGAAACTACAATGCATTGGTGATCTTCCTGAAAACACCATCCTGGCCACAATGGATGCAGAAGTTCTTTACACCAATATGCTACACGAGAATGGACTACAAGCTGTCAGGAACAGTATCCCTGATGTAGCCACGGAACACCTGGTGGCTGAGCTTTGTGACTTTGTCCTCACCCACAACCATTTCAGATTTGAGAACAACCCATACCTTCAAGTCAGCAGCACTGCTATGGGTACCCCCATGGCCCCACAGTATGCCAACATTTTTATGGCTGACTTAGAACAGTGCTTTCTCAGCTCTCATCCTCTAGCGTCCCTCCTTTCCTTGCATTACATTAATGACATCTCCATCATATGGACCCATGGGAAGGAGGCCCTCGAAAAATTACACCTGATTTCAACAATTTCCACCCCACTGATGGTTGAGAAGATTACTGATGGTTGAGAAGATGCGGAACACTCCTTAGATGAGAGTTTTGTTGCGCCCAGATGAGAAAGTTGTGTCAGTGCCACTCTTTTAGAGATGGTATGGCAATTGTCTATCTCCACAGTGGGCAGTATCATTGCCTGAGAGCCTGTCTGCAGAGACCCTGGCTTCTCCAGGTGGTGCAGCCAGTGCCCCAAAGAAGAGCTCATAGTAGGGGCCCCCTTTGGGTACCATGTTTCAGAGCTGCTGGTGTAGTTAGCAACGAGGTGGCCGCACAGGGGAGCCCCTCTGGCTGGCAAAAATACTCGGAGCCCTTTTTATGAGCCTTTGTAGGGGGAATCTGCTGTTTTTTCCCAAGACTTTACTCCCTTTGAAGTTAAAGGCTCCATGGATGATCTGGGGTCAGCACCAGAGTCCCGTGGACCTGGAGCATGAAGTGCCTTCTCCATATGGAGGAGTTTTAGCTTCAGCTCTCAGCTCCTGCAGAATGCCATTTTAGCTGCAGCAGGTCAAGCACTTCTCTGAGGCTCTCCCAGGCACTGTGAGAGTGTCTGGCCATTCCAGTAATTGACTACTTGCAGAAGAGGCACCTCTTGGAGCAGGAGAAGCAGGTATGCCCCGGGGGGGGGGGGGGGGGGGGGGGGACTATCATCCTCAAGCATTGAGGAATGCAGAAAAAAAATCTTCTTTACTCTTCTTCTTTTCCTTTTTTTTTAATTGAAAAAAACAAAGTTTACTAAATGCCTGGAAGGGAGGGGGAATGCCCCCAGGTAGGGCAGGAAACTACTTTTTTTTTTTACTTATGTACGTTCTTCCTTTTTTTAAATCTCAAAGGAGCAGGATGGCTTTGACTTAATTTAAATTGATTTAAATCATGATTTAAATCACTAGTCAGGAAGACTCAATTTAATCATGGATTTCTACGTAAACGTGCATTCTTGTTAGATGTAGTAACCTTAATATATATTCTTCACAACTCAGAGATAGATGTAGGTTTCATTTTTAGAAAGTATACACTATACATTTATAAACAGTAATTTATTTTGAAAACTTTTCAGATTAGAGTTACCGTATATACTCGAGTATAAGCCGAGATTTTCAGCCCACTTTTTGGGCTGAAAAAAGCCTCCTCGGCTTATACTCGAGACAACCCGGTAAAAAAAAAAAAAAAAAAAAAAAAAAAAAGCCTCGCTCTCCCGTCCCCGCCGCGCGGGCGGGCTGCCGGGAGCGTCCCGGTTCCCCCCTCCCCGCCGCGGGCGGGCTCCCGGCAGGGACAGGACGGGTCGCGCCCGCAATGGCCGGGGCTCCCCCCGTGACAGGCCGCGGCACGGAGCCGCCGGGCCCAACCGCCCCGGGATCCTCCCGAGCCAGCCCTGCTACCGCGCAGCGGGGGCCGTTCCCCCCCCCGGGGAGGGGTGAGTGCAGGGCCCGGCCCGGGCGGCGGGCTGGGGGGGGGGGGAACGGCCCCCGCTGCGCGGTAGCAGGGCTGGCTCGGGAGGATCCCGGGGCGGTTGGGCCCGGCGGCTCCGTGCCGCGGCCTGTCACGGGGGGAGCCCCGGCCATTGCGGGCGCGACCCGTCCTGTCCCTGCCGGGAGCCCGCCCGCGGAGAGCGAGGCTTTTTTTTTTTTTTTTTTTTTTTTTTGTCCGGCGGGGAGGGGAGGAACCGGGGCGCACATTTTTTTTTTTGGTCCGGCGGGGAGGAGGGAACCTCGGCAGGGGGGAACCTCGGCAGCCCGCCCGCGGCGGGGAAGGGGGAACCTCGGCAGGGGGGAACCTCGGCAGCCCGCCCGCGGCGGGGAAGGGGGAACCTCGGCAGGGGGGAACCTCGGCAGCCCGCCCGCGGCGGGGAAGGGGGAACCTCGGCAGGGGGGACTCGGCTTATACTCGAGTCAATAACTTTTACCAGTTTTTGTGCTAAAATTAGGTGCATCGGCTTATATTCGGGTCGGCCTATACTCGAGTATATACGGTATATCAGAAAATGAATGATTGCTTCAATTACCTTTGGTAAATGAAATAACCAGATATTTATGAAGTCATTGGGAGGTGAACTATCTCCAATTCAACAGGTTAATCATTAATATTTGGAGGATTTTCTTGCCTGCTGTATTAGGAGGAGAACATCACCAGACAGACATTTAAATTGTTTTATTTAACTAAATCAACATTGTGTATTCTGGATTTTTTCTTCAACAGCAAACATATAATATTTTAACAAAATAAGCATGTGGATTTTTGAATTTAGTTAAACATTAAAGGTTTTTTTTTAATTAGGTTTGTTTTTGTCAAAATTATTTTTAACTAAAATAATTAAATGATTTTTTTAAAAAAAAAAAACAAAAAAGTAATTGACTATATCAGCCAGGTCAACATAAGAAACTTAAAATATTGGTTTCTGCAGCTAACTCAGTCATCTTCACCTTCATTTTCCTGTTTCTTCATAATTTGGAAAAGAAAAACAAGCTTTCCTGCTTTTTCAAGTCCCAAACAATTTCTCAATTTGGAATGAATTAGTCCAAAGGAAGAAAACATTCTCTCTTTCTACACAACCAGAAGAAGCTACGGCTGTTAAAAGTGAGATTATCACTTCAACAGTCTCTGAATTCAAGTGCTTAAGTGACTTCCACCAGTTCACTGGTGTGACTTTCTTTAAAACATTATCATCAAACATATATTTCTTGAATGGTTTAATCTTATATCTGAAGTTTACTATAGTTAGCATTATGGAGGGATGATTGCTGGATGCATTTTATCAAAAAAATCCAATTTAAATTTAAAAAAAAATGATTAAAAAAAATAATAATTAATTTTATCCACCCTGCAAAGGAGTGGGAAAAAAGGACACACTAACTATTAAGCAGAATAAAAGAAACAAAAACAACTATTACTTATGCTAGTGACACAGATAAAAAAGGGCTGCTTACTCTGTTCGAGGCCAAAGATGGCCTGAGAAGGATGTGTGTGGGGTTCATGCTAGATAGCCTTGTGCCTGTTGTTATATATTTGTAACCATGTGGGTGAGGAAGAGTACATGTGCAGGCTCAAGGGACACCTCTACCAAAAATCTCTGATTAGAGACGCAGAGGTACACATACATCTACAGTGGAGCACCCATAGGGTCACCACTTGAAGAATGAGGTTTTTATTCCCTCTTATCTATAATCAAAACTACATTTCAATTACTGGGTCACACACTGCCTCTAGTTACAAATATACAACAACAGGCACACAATGGAGGTGCACAGGTGTAACCGAAGGCAAAAATTTGACATAATGTATCAGTGCTGATGCCTGAGAAGGAAAGAACCCAGTTTATCTTCCAAGTACCAGGCTGAATTAGTAGGATTGATATATAAAAAAAATTAAGTTAAATTAATAAAATCTAATCTGGAGTCAACAAGTCAAATATGGAGCCCCATCGTCTAATTTCCTAAACTCCGTTTTCAGATTAGAACGGAATTTCAATTTTATCTTCAAAGATGGCAGGGGAAAAGGTATTCACACTGCAAAAAAAAATCAAGATTTGCTTCAATACCATATCACTTTCAAAATATCAACGTTTTCTCTTAAAAGTTCTCTCTGCCCTTTAACCTAATGGCCTGTCTTCATTTTAAAAAGTTTTGCGGTTTTAGCAATGTTGTTATAATTCAAGTGGCAAAAACTCATTAATCTGACATTGTTATACAGTTATATAAAAATATTTCTACTGGTAGAGTTCCTTCTGTTTCATGAACCAAAATAAGCTATACCAATTTGTAAAAGGCAAATTTATATTGATATTACTGTGTCTATACTAGAGTTTCAACAAAATTTTAATGTCAAAAAAAAATAATCACACTACGTACTGACATAGTTATGCTAGTAAAAACTACAGACTAGTCCTAAAATAATTTCTTAAACTATGAAAACAGGGTTGCAATAAAAGGCATCCTTTTTTATCTAAGCAGATTTACCCTTCACATATGTCTACACTAGAGTTTCGTACCTCAGGTTAATAAACTGCCAATTACACTAAACCTATTACCACAAACATCTGTAACCGAAATAAATATTTAACAAGTGTCTAATCTAGCCCTTACAATGGTGCTGGCAATTACCTGAGTTAAGAAACTAGTATAAACAAGCCCAAATGTGAGAGGAGGAGGAGAACCAATTCGCACTCCACCCTGTTACAAAGTTGGTGCTTTATTGTTGGATTACTAGGATACTCTATCAAGAATCATTCTCTTTACTTCTCAAACCTCATTTTGTTTTCCAGGGCTCAATCTAATTGCTTCCAGCTGCCACCACACTCAAGCCTCTTGCTATCTTTATTTATCATCACATGTTCCACTCACTCAGGAAGCAGTACTTTGAATATTGTTCACTCCCATAACAAATTTTAACAACATGCTTTAATCACACTTCCTCAGAACACCAGTGACAGTGAAAATTTAGAAGAGGTGCTTACGTGAAGACAACACATCTCAAAAGGGTATGCTAAAACAAAAAATAAAATCTGTTTTTTAACTTATGAAAGTCAAGTGACACTGTTATTAAAGTGGCAATATGCACATTTATACCATGCTTCTTACAGCTTTTTCATTTCCATAGGTTTACAAAACTATTTTTGATACAGGATGTCTCTCAATTAGATGCTTCTATGGTATTCAACATCATAAAATTCCAACATGGGAAAATTATTAACAGTCTTTACAATCAGAAGAAAAGCAATTTACCTGTATGCAAGTGCTAATGCCCAAGCACATGCAGCACAGTAAAGACTATCTTGCACCTTTGCCTTCTGGTAGTCACCAAACGTTTTTGTGGGAAAGAGACCAGTAGTTGGACTTTGATAAAGCAACACTGTTGACTTGACTGCAAAGAAAAATAAATCTTTTTAAGATTTCAATTTCTTCCATGCCTAAATTAAGCTTAAGGGGGAAAAAAATTAGAAATAAATTACAGACAGACAATCTATAAGATAACCACACAATGGAAATAAAAAGAGAAAAAACCAAAACAAACCAGAAGCTCAAAAACAAGGTAATCCCCCCCCCTCCATATGTGCCATGGCTTTTATCAATCTCTCCTATACTAATATTTATTCAAAATCAGTATTCAAAGCAACTTCTGTGATTATTAGTTTATAGCTATATCGCAGCCTATTTACATTAGAAGCATCTCAATCCAAGCCACTCCAATTGTCTGAATTTAAAGTCCGATTAAAACCTCAATTAATTGTAATTTTTTTTAATCATGATTAATTTTTTGGAGTTAATCACATGAATTAACTGTGATTAATCGACAGCCCTAGTTTTATTTATATCGATAAAACAAAATTAAAGATTGTATGCAACTATTAAACTCATCCTAACATTTCTGGGTACTGCAGCACAAAGTACGTATATGTTATTTTCAAGCTTTAACAAGGGATTTAGAAAAAATAAAGTAATATTTAGTGTGTTTTAATGTTTAATCCCATGGAATTGTGAAGATTCAAAAGTTTTGTGAGTAATTAAAAGATTCAAAATTTGGTTTAATATCTTTGATCGTGGCACTTATAAAATAACCTATACCTTAACAAAAAACATAAAGGTATTTTTCAAATGTGCTACCATTTATCTAATTGTAAACCATAAATTGCTATATGTCCAAAATTAACCACATTTTAGATTTATTTTCATTTTAGGTTGAAAAAATTAGTAGCACACTGTAAAATACCCATCAGTGACCTAGTATTATTTGACAAATCATTTTGCTACCAGTGGAGTAGTCAATATAGTTTATTCTAGAATTGATTGAATTCAATAATACATTTCCAGCTGAAACAGAAGACTGGCTGCAATACAAATGGAGCCTGAAGTATATGAATGGTAAACAGCAACACAGATTTGCCAATGCCAACTGTTAAAAGTAAATTGAACTGTCGTCCACTCCACAGAGAAGACAAAAGCTATGAATCTACAAAAAAACAACAACACGTGGACAGATCAAGCATGAACCAGAAATTTGGTTTCAAGGTGTTTCACATGCTTTAACAGAGTATCATCCCTCCATTTCAGGCTGATGTATCTTTTTTGTTTACTGTGCTCTACCAATGAATGATTAAACTTAAAATTTCAGCAGTGAATCGCACAACATGAAAAGTATTTTAATAGCTATTTTTTGATAGCATTACACCTTTAAGTAAACAGTGTGTATATGATTACAGCTGATCAGATATTTAATTAGAAGAAAGTGATAAATAATTCAATTTAGAAGACATTGCAGAATGGATACCTAAAAGTATTTCAACATTTAAATAAATCCATGTCACTTATGTTATGAAAATACAATAATACCTCTCATTCTTGTAACTATTGGCACCATTATATCCAGTAATACAGCAAAACAGCTGTACAGTATGACTACATGTCAAGGTGAAGATGTGATTCCTAAATCAAGGGGAGCTCTGCAGAAGCTCTCAGCAAGCTAGCTCCCTTAAACTGGAATGTAGCCGCAGCTTTGTGAACGGCACGATGGGCTAGCCGCCCGGACTCCTGAGTATGAAAATAGTAGATTTAATAAACTATTTTAAGTTCTTAGAACAGATTTGTATTCAAAAGGAATTCAACAGTTAACAAAAAGCTGTAACATTGTTGATTTCACAAGCACAAGTTCAGCACTGTGGTGTGTAGAGTGGATTGAATGATTGAAATCACCAATTTTAATCATGATTTTAAATCAGCAAGCAGGAAACCTTGATATAAGTAATCAATTTTAACTTTGTTTTGCATTTGTACTTCTGATTATTTTCCTAAAGAAAGGCTGATTTCTCACTGGTTGTCAACCATTAAAACATGCTGATTTGTAGCTTAACATCGTCTTTACATTTCTTTTTTAGAGGATAAACTATATCTGTACACGTTTATTTATACAACTATAAAGATTAACTTGCATTTATATTTTAATTTTTACTTTTTTATTATGGTGAGTCATTCATTTCTCATTTACTAGATGAGGATTAATATTCTACTTGTGATTTGTGTCAAACTATTTGGATGAAAATTCATATTAAATTAAAAATGTATAAAAAGCATTTAATATTTTTATCAGTTAAGTAAAACTACCTTAAGTGTGTTGGATACGTAAATATCAAGAATTTTATCAAAACATGGTTTGTTTTTAAAATGTATTTATCGAACAAAGGAACTATTAGCTGTAGTTAGTAAATTGAAGGGGTTGTTTTGAGTGAACATGTTCTTTGAGGTTTTAGAACTCGTATATCTCATTTTAATTCACAGACTGAAGAGGAAAATAAAGCCTTCCTGTTTTTTGAACTCCAAACTGGTTTCTCAACTCTGAATGAACTAGTTGGTGAACAGAACTAGTTCATTAAACTGAAAAATAAAATTTTCTCTCTGCATGAACAGAAGTGGTTACTGTTGTCAAAAACTGGTTTAGTACTTCAGCAAACTGTAGTTCCAGGTACATAGAGCTTGTTTAGTTCAGTCAAATGACTTTCTTTAAAACTTTGGCAGAACACATGTACTGTTAAATATTATTTTAATTATTTTAATAAATTATAGTAAAATTAGGACTCAACCTACATTGTGAATTTCCAATTTAATAATCAGGTTAGTTTTAAACATAAATCTGTATTTAAATTACAAAAAAATATTTTTAAATTTAAAAAAAAAAGAGTTTTTTTCCCCCTGTGGTGATATAGTGTACAAATCCTTTTGTACCCTATCCCATGCTGCTCTGAGGGGAGGACCCCCGAAAAACAGAGTGGTGTGATTTTTTGTAGGTTCAATCTCAGAAGGGGTTTCAGTGTTCATGAGAGTGCCTCCCTGAGCTGAGGAAAAGTATAGCAAGTCCTAATAATTTTAGTTGCATCTTACTGGCAGCTGCCCTGTTCATATAGTTTGCTTTTGTGTTTAAAGTCTTGAGTTGCACAAAGAGAAATGGCTAGGGACTTTGGTTTTATTTTGGCTATAGAAAATCTATTTAAAAAAACAACGCACACCTGAATCCTCAAGAGTGTTCCCTATGTGTAACTTGAAACTCATACTGTGTTTCTGTTAAGCTTTATGCATCGAGGGGCCTTTCACAAGCTCCTTAAATATTGCTTGAAAGCTTTTTCTTTCTTTCAAACTTTTTCACCCCCCCATTTAAAGACTATAACCTTTCATAATGGCCCATCGTTTTCACCATTGTTTAGTACACTGCTCTGAACTTTCATTCAGTCCAAAAGAACACTCATGACCATCAAGGAAAATTTACAGAAGTGATATGATGCTATACTGAACTGTCTCTCAAGTGTTCTTCTCTTATTGGGTGATTCAATCTAAAATAAAAATAATAAACATAGCTTTTAAAAATAAGCAGTACACACTTTAGAGGCAACTAATAAGAAATAATAACCTATCCTAATGTAGCGACAAAGAGTCCTGTGGCACCTTAAAGACTTACAAAAGTTAGTCCATCCGTTTGCATTTGGAGAGAAAGATGATATCTGTCTGTATTTGTGCAAGTTTCTTCATGAGGTTGATGGATTTCCACTCCATACGGCTAAATGCAGTGCCTTGCACAATGTCAAGAATCAGAGAGGTAGCCGTGTTAGTCAGGGTTTGCAGAAGCCACAGGACTCTTTTGTCGCTTCTGCAAACCCAGACTAACACGGCTACCTCTCTGATTCTATCCTAATCTAGATGGTTTAAAATGTTTATACTGACCAGGACTATGGCTGTGACTTCTGATAAGTACTAATTTCACCTCCCAAAAAAATCAGGAATTATTTTTAATGAAATCTTAAGGCATTTGCAAGTTTTGCTGCCAATTTTTAAACTATTGGCTCAGAGCAAGAGAATTAAATAAGACACAAAAATGAATTCAGAATGCTTGAGTGATTTAGTTTTAATTTTTGTTTATTTTAACATAACTTCAACCCAAACTTTGAAACTCCTGTAGTAGAAATATTTGTTCTTTTTATAGAATATTGGACAGCATCTGAGAAATACGACATTCTGTGTTTTATGGCACTTACATTTTTCTTTGACAGTCTGTTTCCCTATGTTCATCCTTTTTAGAAGACTATGATAAATGTCATGTAAAGTATGCCTTGTGAAGTATCATTTCAAAACTCATAATTTGCTGATCATTATTGTCCTGGTAAAATATGTGTGGCAACATTGTACATAGTTGTAAAATTCTACTGTATGACATTGCTGAGACATGTTCCAAGTTTAGAAAAGTAGGCAGAAACCAGTTCCTCAGAGACAAAAGACAGTGAGGAGGTTCACATTCCCCACAGACGTGCTGTCGCCTTAACCTTAATTGGAGATGATTTTCAAAGAAAAAGAACTATAAGGAAGGGGAACAAATGCCCCAAAAGATCTCTCCCTTCTATGCACGGTATCACCACACTTGAAGGACAAAGGAAGCATCACTGGATTGGGGAGGGATCCTGGGAGTTAGACTGCTAAAATATGTGGTGAGAGACACTTTTGCTTTGAAATCGCTTAGCCTGTTAAGTTAGGTATTAGTTATATTTTACCTTTTATTTCTTTATAACCAATTCTGACTTTCACGCCTCATTACTTGTAATCACTTAAAATCTTTCTGTAGTTAATAAACCAGTGTACTCAAACTGAAGTGTTTGGAAAATTCCATTTGAGATAATAGGATTTATGCCTATCACTTTTCATAAAATAATGGACTTTATATGAGCTTGTATTGTCCAGGAGAGGGCTGGGCAGTACAAAATGCACATTTCATGGGGAAAGTCTGGGACTGGGAAATTGATGGTGTTGCTCTGCAGTGTATTTCAGTGTAATTCAGTGTAATTCTATGTTCAAACAGCTATACCTACAGAGCCATTCTGCTCAATATGTTGCTCTATTTACGTAGTTCTTTTTTAGAGTATAGCCAATAAAAATTAGCATGACCTATTGAATATGGCAATTGATCAGCAGCAGGTTGATTTGAAAAAAAGTTAGAGAAAGATCCTGAGTTTTCAAATGGTATACAGGACATCCAAGCTAATTTACTAGACTTTTTTTTTTCCCAACGGTCATTCATACAGATAAGAATCTTATGGTGGTTGAGGAATTTTAATAAGTTACATTGCAAACATTTTCTGGTTACTACAAAGAGTAACCCTTACTTTACTTACCAATTCTGTAATAATGGTCCAATTTATCCCACAGACTTTCTCCCTCTGGCCTTGGAAGATTAATGCTTTTAAGTGGTTCATAAACAGAGCCTAAAGAAAGAAATCACAAAAAGTTATTTAAAAATACAGCAATCAACATTAAAATTATTTCCATAAATTATCATAGGACTATTGTTTTAAAATGCTCTTAACATGCTTTTTCTTGCATAAATATTTAAGACACAAACATAACCGTTTGTTCAGTTTCAATTCACTTAAAAATGTAATTCTACTTCTTCTATAAACCAGTTGATTTTATATGATTGTCCAATTCAAAACCCATTACTGTCAAGATCACAGGTTAAAAGCAAGTTAACACCAGTTCTTAGTCACCAACAATCACTTTCTAAATGCCTCCAGGGAAAGAGCCACCATTCAATTACTGGAAATCTGAACTTGTTACCACATGAGCTGCACAGTTCCATTCAGAAAAAACCTTGAGTTCTATTTCTTTGGATGCTATAGAATTTAAATCCAGGCATTTAGAAGAGGAGATGAAAGGACAAGATATTACTATAGGTGTTCTTCATAATTAGTTTACCTATTCATTTAAGAAAAGCCTCAGTACTAAAGGAAAACCATTTTAAAAAAGAACTGCATACCAATGTAATTTTGCACATTTACACCACAATTAAACTACTTCAGGTGTGACCATTTCATAAGGTCAGAGGCACTGAAGTGCCTTCCTTCAAAAGAGAGAGCTAGAATTAATGCATTCTTGTTACCATAAGGAGCACTATATGCTTAAGAAACCAGAAGACCTTGAGTAACCACATTATTATTTAATTTCCTTATGCTTCAGTAAAGTTTCTATGTATCCATGACATTTTTAACCCTCATAAACAGTAAGAACTATATGTGGCATGTTTTGCATCTAGTAAAGGATTCAGAACTTACTAAGGTTAAAAACTATCAACTTATGAAACTGGGGGCATGAATCAGCTTTGGAGAAAATACAGGATCTTCTACTCAGATATTCAAAAAAGACACATCAATACTACAACCCTGAGGTGTTGTGTCAGAAAAGAAATTCACCTAATCCTGACTGGAGCCTCTCAGAATCACCATATTTTAATCTATAACCTCATGACAGGCATGAGGTTGATCTAATTTTGTATGCAATTGGGAAGTATTTCTTTTTCTCCCCTCCTTAAAAAGCATTCAATTTTTCCTTCCTATGATCAGCATTCTACATTTTATCATCCTTCTCTTTAAAGTTATGGGAAAGACTTGATAGCTGTTGCTACTGAAAAGTACGCTTTCCTTATCTCCAATCTCCAAATGACAGCAGGATCTGCATTTTGTCAAAGTAGTGTTCAACTTTCCTATGACAGGACTTCACAACACCTTTCTGTACATGGATGTATGACAGAGAATACACTATCACTGATAAGTGTTTAATTTGACACTATCCAGAGCTATTAGGTTAGTGATTTGTATTAAAGTTTTATTCATAAGCACAGTATACTTCAGTGACAAATTGAGATACAAAATGAGGATAAGGTAACAAACCTAATTTAGAAAGTGAGGAATACTTGTAGCACCTTAGAGACTAACTAGTTTATTTCAGCATAAGCTTTCGTGAGCTATAGCGACGAAGTGAGCTATAGCTCACGAAAGCTTATGCTGAAATAAACTAGTTAGTCTCTAAGGTGCTACAAGTATTCCTCGCTTTCTTTACGGATACAGACTAACACGGCTGCTATTCTTAAACCTAATTTATATTCTTCAGTCTTTAGAGCCTACATAGATAAACTATGGCTATATTAGTCAAATAAAAGATTTTTAATACATAACTAGCCAATTCAGTTTCTTAATTAGTAAGATTTTTAATAAATAATTTAGATCATTCTCTGCCAACAAAAATAGTTAGAGGAAAAAAAATAAGTATTTTGATCCCTGTAACGAATAGGGAAAAAGAAGAATTTAGAAGTATAGTTCACCCATTATGACCAGGGAAAACAATTTGACAGTTCAAATGGTGAATAGTGCTTTCCTCTGTCTACTGTGAAAAGTAATATATAAAATGACGTTTAGCTACAATTGCCATTTGCAGAGTTGTCTGGCAGCAATTTTCCTGAAAAGAGATAGTATGATGGGCACTCTATCATATTAGTTTCTAGTTTATTTTAAATAACGGTTTAAACTTTAAATAAGTTAAAGGAAGAACTTTTAAGGCTGAAAAGACCTTCAATCACTCCACCTAGAATGTGACTCCTCATGTACATCTCACTAACGAAAATACCCGGCGTTGCGCGGGTCAGTCGGAGGTGGGGAGGTGGCAGACAGCTGAGCAAGTGCGGGGTCCGTTGGAGGGGGCAGAGAGCAAACCTGACACCCCCACCTCACCCCCCGACCAAACCCGACACCCCCACCTCACTTACCCCTCGACCAACCCCAACTCACATTTTCACC
This sequence comes from Sternotherus odoratus, assembly GCA_032164245.1. Taxonomy (NCBI): domain Eukaryota; kingdom Metazoa; phylum Chordata; order Testudines; family Kinosternidae; genus Sternotherus; species Sternotherus odoratus. The sequence goes on along the minus strand of JAVMKO010000014.1, from coordinate 20,384,821 downwards.
CCCCCACCCAAACCCAACACCCCCATGTCATCCCCCTACCACCCCCAACACCCCCTGACCAACCCCAACCCCTCACCCCTCACCCACCCAGACACCTTCCCACCCACCCCGACCAAACCCGACACCCCCGGCTCACTTACCCCCCCGACCAAACCCGACACCCCCACCTCACCCCCCCCCGACCAAACCCGACACCCCCACCTCACCCCCCCCGACCAAACCCGACACCCCTACCTCACTTACCCTCCGACCAAACCCAACTCGGGTCCGTCGGAGGTGGGGAGGGGGCAGAGAGCTGAGCGAGTGCGGAGTCCATTGGAGGGGGGAGGGGGCAGAGAGCTGAGCGAGTGCGGTGTCTGTTGGAGGGGGTATTATGACATCATAACTATGTCACAGAGAACAGCAGCTGCCCAGCTGATGTGATTGGCCTTTAAAGAATTTCACCCCTGGGGGGCGTCAGAGGTGAGATTTGAAAAAATTTCGACTCTTACGGTCATTAGGACCCCGAGACCTCTAACTGTACAAAATTTCAAGTCTCTAGCTCAAACGGTGTGGAAGGAGTAAGCGTACACCCATACATACATACATACACACACCATTTGACTTTTATATAGATAGATAAGATAGATAGATAGATATACATCACAAGATAAGGAAGGGACAGATCTGCTCAATACTTAAATGGGAACACCTCAACCAGAAAGAAACCTAGGGTGCTGCAGGAAATGGTAGAGATGATTTATCAAGCAACATTCTTCCCTCCGACTCAGAACTGAACAAATACCATGCTGGCGATACAGTAGTTTAAAATGCAGATATCCACTATACTCTGACAGCAGAAATGGCCCTTTTAGTACAAAGTCACTTGGGGCACTTCTGCACTGTGCTATAGAAACCAACCCTCTTCTTCTCTAACCAATACAGTGGAGGTTGGTTTTACTTTTTACTATTTATTCACTGCATTACCATGCATTTAAAATTCATATTAAGATATAGTCCTGGGGTCTGTATAGAACCATGGAATTTTAATATACCACCACCACTGTGGTATTAAGGAGAGTGTGGCAGGGTGCTGGCCAGGAGTGCCTGAGCCAGCCCTGCGGGCCCTTTAAGAGGGAGCAGAAGCCTGCAAACCTCCCTTGCAGAGAAGGCTAATTAGCCACCTGGGCTGCAGAGGGCTCAGGCTTGATGAGTGGCACCTGGCAGCCTCCTCAGGGGGATAAAAGGCCTGCCAGGAAGCAAGCCCAGTGTGGTGGGGATGGTATAGAGTGAGGTGGGGTCCTGCACTGTAAATTAAAGGGCACTGTTGGAGCAAAAAAGGGTTTCCTGCCTGTGTTCCTGAGAGGGGTGAGAGAGCGGTCTGTCACAAGAGAAAGTGAACAAGAATAGAAATGTAAACATGTACATAAATTAATAAAGAACATATAATTAGGGGTTAAGACATTCCAAAAACAAAATGTCAAGGATGCTTAAAGGAAACACAATTAAAACCTAGACAATTATATGCCAAGTATAGTCATAAGTTTGACTCAATTTTGAAAGAAAAAAAAAAGTGAAACAGTAATTAGAATAAATACACTTAAAAACCTGCATGTTTAAACACAACTATTAAATTTAAAAACAATTCTGAATTACTTCACCAGTGCTTGATTTAGAAATTACAAAACATAAAATTCAAAGCTTAAAATGTTTATTAGAGTCAGAGACTATGTATGTTGTGCACCATGATAAACAAGATTTGAACAGACTAAAATTTGGGTCAATTTTTAACAAATAAATAAGAAGTTATGTGACATTTTTTTCTACTGACATTTAGAAGTCAAAGGATATTATGTGTAAGTTAAAGTTTCTTAGGATTCTCTACAAGTTGTTCAGTATTAGCTGCTTTATTTTCCTTTACATTATATATCTTGTTGCAATGTACACAGAGTTAAAATTATGATCTCCTTTAGTTCAACAGACTAAGAAAGACAGCTGGTGTTTAGGCCACCAGTTTTTTGACCATGAGTTACAGAATATCCTCAAACATATCAAAAAAATTAGGTTCTTCTCCCACGTAGATTTCTATGCCCTATTGCAGTAGTTGAGCTTAAGAGAACAAATGACACTCCCTTTTACTTAAACACTTTGATTCTGGTAAGCGTGAAGGGGGTGGGGCGGGGAGAAAGAATACCACTAAAAATGTATTCTATCATTTGCATACTGATGAAATCTGGTCAGTACTTTACATATGAGCAAATGCTGCCGTTCAATTTACTATGAATACAATGTTCATCATTTCTAATTAAAAACAACCCTAATGGTAGTTTGCATGATGAACATGCATGAAGTGCAGTCTTGCATATTAATAGAGAAAGAAGAGTAGCAATAAAGACTGCCAAATTAATCATGGAACAATTGCACCTGCTGCTAAGATATAACTGAAAACAATTATGTAACATTTTAAACAAATATAATAGAAAATATGATATAAAAATGAATAGTTCACAATAGCTGAACTCATTTTTCCATTGCTATAAATCTTATAAGGGCTTGTCTACACTGGCAAGTTTTGTTGCCAAAAACTGGCTTTTGGCAACAAAACAGTGATAACGTACACACTGCAATGTAACTTCTTTTTTTAAAGCCTAATTTTGGCAACAAAAATCTTCCACCCCTGCGAGAGACTCGTCTTTTCCCCTCCCCTTATTGTTGACAAACATGCAGTGTAGACACCACAGGTTTTTTTGTTTTTTTTTTATTGGCCTCCAGAAAATATCCCATAATTCCCATGCTGCCGCTCTGGTCAGCAGTTTGAATGCTGCTGCCCTGCAGCAAACCTGCCCCTCCCTCTTGCAAGCCCCGGAAATTTTAAATCTCATTTCCCACTTCCTGGCTTCCACAGGAGCTTCCCAGGTGAGCATGGCTGGCTATCACACCAAACGCGCTCCCGCTTGGACTACCGCTGAGTTGTTGGATCTGATCAGTATAAGGGGTCTGTTCAGTCACAGCTGCAAGTGACCCATAGGAATCAGGACGCATATGGGCAAATTTCTCGAGGCTTGTGCAAAAAGGGCTATGATTGGGACATGCAGCCATGCAGAGCAAAGATAAAGGATCTGAGGCAAGCATACCATAAACCGCAAGAAGAGAACCATCACTCCAGTGGTGCACCTAAGACCTGCTGCTTCTTTAAGGAGCTGAATGCTATTCTTGGTGATGATCCCACCTCCATCGCCGATAGCCTGGTGGATACTTTGCAGGCAGCAGAAAGAAGGGGTAACCCACCCACAGGCTGAAATTCTGGATGAAGAAGTCAAGCTAGAACAGGGTTTCTCAAACTGGGGGTCACCGAGCGCTCCCCGGGGGGTCGCGAGCTCCTGCCGCCGCAACTTGCGGCGGGGACAGGGGGCCGGCGCGCAGCCGGCAGCCCGGGGCGAATTTGGCGGCTTTTTGGCGGAGGGGTCGCGGTGCGCCGCCAGAGCAGGAAAAGGGGTCGCGGTCTTGACAAGTTTGAGAACCGCTGAGCTAGAAGAAGATATAGTGCTCCCAGCGGGATTACCTGGTGGGGCAAGCAGCCAGGAATTTTTCTCCACTCCAGAAATGCTCAACAGGGAGCAGGAACCAGATGGGACTCTGGGTAAGTTGCTGTGGCTTGCGTAGGGAATTGAAAAGTGGGAGACAGGTAATGTTTTCTGTGATATTGCTCTGTGTAGCTAATCTGCATGGTCAAGCAGGATGTCGACGGACATCGAGACGTGCAGGGAATCCTTCAGAGAGAGGCTCTGGAAAGTTTCAGAGAGGTACTTGTTAATCTTCTGCCACAGATTCCAAGGGATTGCAGCCTTGTTAGTTCCCCCATTGTAGGAAACTGTACCATGCCATTTAGCAATCACTGGAGCGGAGACCAAAGCAGCACATAGTTGAGCTGCATATAGACCAGGATAAAATCCACAAGCTTTCAGCAGCTGTGCCCTGGTTTCTCTGGTCACCCGCAGCAGCGAGATGTCAGCTAGCAGGTTGGCTGCCTGTGAAAAAGTGTGGGATAATTTTAGAATGAGTTCCCAGCAAACTGCCCTGCAAACCGTGATCTTTTTTCCCCGTACGCACAACTGCCTTCCCCCCACTCCCGACACTCGCCATGACTGTGGTGCTCGCGGAGCTGTGTGCCTGCCTAGAGTCTCAGAGAGAAAGTGATTTCTACTAGCAAAATGCCCTTTTTACTAAAATGTTTCAATCATTTGCTGGAATGTAACAGTCCCTCTTCTGGTCAGCACAGGCCTTGAAGAACACATCACGCACCCTTGCAGACGGGCTTCGATAGATAAGAAAAAACCCGAGACACAGGAAAGAAGACATGTTCCATTAGGTGCTGGAGCGCAGTCAGAGACAGACCAGGGAATGGAAAGAGCGCTAGGAAGATGAAAGGCAGAACAGAAAACAGAATGCAGCTTTTGCTAGACAAACAACAGAGCAGATGAAAAAAGTTATGGAGCAATAGTTCTCAAACTTCTGTACTGGTGACCCCTTTCACATACCAACCCTCGAATTTGCAACTGACCGGTAGCAGTCTGGATTTGCCAGCTTCCACACAACGACAGCAACACGCTTTTCTACCGAAAGGGCAGCTCTCAATCTGGTGTCTTTGCACTGCAGGGTCGGGGGACAGCTCAGCACATAGCTCCATGAAGCTTGCTTTACACATCCTAAGGTTCTGTACCCACTGGTCGTCATCCCACATCTGCATGACAATGGGATCCCACCAAACAGTGCTTGTTTTCCTAGCTCAAAAGTGACAGTAAAATACTCAAACCAGACACCGTATGCAGCTGGTCTGTGAATGCACAAAGCACTGATAAGCACTGCCGTCCATATCACATTTCGGCTTCTGTGATTCATCCTGCTTGGAAACATGGACTCAGAGTAGAGGCGCCAGAACAGAAGAGGCCAAGGGACCACGGGCCTCCTACTTTGCCCATCCATCTTTTGCTAAGGGCACCCTGCCCCTCTTCTCCCTCTCCCCCCACCTCCCCCGAGGGACCACCCTCTGGGCAGGCCAGAACTGGAGCCCAAGCCGGGTAAGAGTGGCCCAGGGAGACTCAGACCCTCCATCTGCCTAGAATGGGTGGGGGTATACAAGGCCAAGATCAGCCCCCAGCCCATGTCCCTGCTCCTGGTAAATGGTGGGTCTGTAGCTTCCCACAGCTGCCTGGGCAGCTCTTACCATGGCCCAGCTGCAGCTCTTTGGCCAGGCCACCCGCAGACCAGGCTTTAAGCCAAAGTTGGGTCAGGGTAAGAGCCACATGGACACCTGTGGACCTTATACCTGCCCTGTGAGACAGATTTTTGTTACCAATCTGACTGAGCCTCAGTTGATTAGGCTAAGACCGCAGGATAGTAGGGGCAGAGATGAAGGGAACACACTATGTGACTTTATTATTTTATTAATAAAGCTTTAAAATTCAAAGACAGCTAGCTGTGAGTGCAGCAACCTCTTCCACATCACTCAAAGGAAGGAAGAAACGTTAGTGCTCAAACCCTGACCCACTTTCATACTCTCAGACACACTGCTCCTGGCTGGCCAGGCCTGGGGGTAGGAGAGAAAGAGGGATGTGTGTGTGGGGATAGGAGGTTATCCTGTGCACAGGTTGTACAGAGGTCCGCTGCCAAAAATCTCCAACTTGATTCTGCTCTTGGGAGGGTTTTATGCCCTGGGGGCGTCCCCTTCAGAGACCTTTGTTCCCCGTGCTTGGTATTCCAGTCCAGACCAGGTTTGCATGGCTTTTTCAGCTTTCCCCAAAACACAGCAGTTCCAGGGTCAGAAAGGCAGACTGTTGAGTCTCACTGGGAGGCCAACCTTCACAAATGTGTAATCTCAGTCCTGCAACTTGTTTTGCTTGCGTCTTTATTTTTCACAGCCAGCTGGGACTGACAAGCGGGTTTCTTGGTGCTTGGCATGCAGAGCAAGGCAGATTATGTCAATTCTTGACCTTGAACACAGAGCAGCTTTCTTTCTATCTCTAGGCCAAGCTGAATTTTCAAATTAACCCATTCTCTGCTTTTCTTCCTCTCCTCACCTTTCTTGGCCTCACATAACCTGAAAAGGAAACTTCCATTCCCATTCACACCTTTAACATTTCCCAAAATGCTTTGCAATGCCTGCAACAGCATTAGCAACATACAGTGCTGATCCCTCCCCCCCCCCCCAGAACTTGAGGGAGGAGGTCATTGGGGCATGACATCTGGGTGGGGACACGGGCTGGGGAGTACTCTCTGCCCTCCCCTCCTGCAGGCAAGGGCAGGGGCCTGGACTCCCTGGCCCAGCTCCAGCTTGGCTAGGGTGGGGCCATGGAGATGGAGGAACTTCATGCCACCCCACACTTTTAGGGCATGGTTAGACTGGCGTTTTGCAGTGCTAAAACCCTGCAGTAGCGCTATAATTCTCGTACCGTACACATTTCAAAGAGATTTTTGCGCATTTAGTCACTGTTTAAAGCGCAAGTATTAAACCTCCTTTTCGAGAGGCAGAAGGCTTTTAGCGCTAGTGCTGTAGCGCAAGGTTGGGAATGTGGACACTCTTGCATGCCTCCAAGCCATGTAAAGCCATCAGCAAGCCATTTAAGGCCATCAGCAAGCCATTAAAGACAATCAACATGCCATGTAAGGCAAATGACGTGAGTAGTTGTTTTGTAGAGGGCATGAAAAAAGCGGAAGTAGCTTTGTAGTTTCTCTCTAACAACTCACACAGCAAATAACCAGTGAAAATGCTTGCGGACGGAGCTTTCTCTCTTAAATACAAAGCCTGTCAGCTTTCGCTATGGAAAACTCACTGACAGCCTGATCTTCTCTCCCTGCGAACAACTTCCCAGTTCCCCCTCACCCCCCATCCTTTGCAAAGCACGTTGCACCCAGCTGAATGCTGGGATACCTACCCTATCCCGCTACTGTCACTGCCGCCAGAAGTGCTACAAATGTATCCATTTTTAGCGCTACAGGGTTTCAATCTGCACAGGCTCTAGCATGATACCTATTGCGTTACATTGGGAAGCGCTACAAAAAAATGCGCTATAATCTCTAGTCTAGCCATACCCTTAGGAAAAATCCATTGTTCCTGATTCAGAGACAGATCAAAGGCGCAGGCAACACTGAACCAGGAAAATACTCAAACCAGACACCAATTATTTTTAGACTGAATTATGTTGGCTAATGTATAATGCCACAATAATTTGCATCTTCTGAACAAACCTTCTGCTATCTTATTCAGCACATACTGGGAAATGGCTCCAGCCAAGATGGATTCCCGGATAAAATCTGTGGTCAGGATAGCCTGAAACAAAACAGCTCCCTATTGATAGACTTGAAAATCTTCATTTGCATCATCTTTCCTTACTCCACAATAGATATAACAAAGAAAGAATTGCAGTTTAATGGCTAAAAACTGTTGATTATACTCACCTAACAGACATATATACACATCAGTTTTTTCTATACTACCAAAAATATGTTATCCACACAGAAAATAATGAACTGTTTCAACACTGTGGCTATTACACAAGATTACCACCTCTCTGGTATTTGACCAGCCTGACTGTTGGTGTTTTTTTTTTTAATGGATTTGCCAGTTACCAGAAAAATATTTTTAATCTGCCTTTTCTTTCATGTGGGTCTAAAGATCACAATCTACTGGGATATTCAATTTTTAAGGTTTCTGTGTTCAGCTACACATGCTGTAGTGTTCTCATTTCTGAAGTTTAAGACATAACAGATCAAAAATGTTGAAAATACAGAATCTGTCTGCCAATCAACACACAATCACATTGTATGTGTGAGTGTAACACAGGGTTTGAGTCACATGAGAGTGAGAGGCATATTAAATAATGGAAGATCAGAGCAATGGCACAAGTGATCCTACTACACCCCCAGGGGGAAAAAAAGGATTGCATCAGAAATTGCGCATTCAATGACAATTAGCTAAACAAAACAGACTACAGAAGACTGGCTGGCAAAATGGTGCTGATAAACAAAGACCCATTTGTTATTAATGATGTTATCAAGCTTAACTATAGGTGTTGTCTCTCTAGACACAAGTTACTGCTCAAGGAGGAGTTTGTGGAGTTGCCTTGTGGCTAGGGTAGCACTGGGCTTGCCTTGTGGGGGAGGCAGGTTTTTGCATTTCAAAGGTGGTAACCTTACTATTGCATAGATAGAAATTTAAATTTATAAATAAAACTCGACTTGTATTTCAATATCATAGAAACCATGAGTTTACCCATGTGTGCTATCATCAGAAGCCAAATTTGGCTTCCACTGAAATGGCAAAATCCCAATATCTTCAAATCAGAGTAGACTCAAGTCTTGGTTTTCTCCAGCTTTTCTCCCTCTCCTCTCTGCACCTCCTTCCATGCCCCAAGCTTTCATCTGTCTTCCCCTCTCTCAGCTGTCTCCTGTGCCTGAACACACACAAAATGGTTCCATGGTCCCTGAAAGATCACTTGACACTAAATAAAGGCTAAAAACTGGAGTCATAGTTAGCTTGTCTGTCAAAGGTTCAAAATAATATGGAGTTAACTTGTATTAATTTAATGAATTTGCAAGCATATCTGCGCGACTCTTGTAAGACTGTCAGCTAAAACACAATTAAGGAAAGAGCTGTGAATTGAAACAGAATGGTTCTGTTACAATGTGGAAATAAAACTATTACTCAATGATATTACTTACAATGGGGTTCTCAAACTGGGGGTTGGGACCCCTCAGGGGGTCACAAGGTTTTTCCATGGGGGGTTGCGAGCTGTCAGCCTTCACCCTAAACCCTGCTTTTATAATGGTGTTAAATATACAAAAAGTGTTATTAATTTATAAGAGAGGTCACACTCAGAAGTTTTTATGTGAAAGGGGTCACCAGTACAAAAGTTTGAGAACCACTGACTTACATATTCTCTCTCTCTCTGCCCGTCATCCCCCAGCCAGGGTATGGGCCACCATCTGGTGTGGGTGTTTCAGTAGCAACTGGTTCCCTTACGGGGTGGAGTTGCTAGCCCCACGCCCATGTTAAGCCTACAGCACCTGGTATTCCCAGAAGGTCTCCCATCCAAGTACTAGCCAGGCCAGACCCTGCTTAGCTTCCGAGATCAGATGGGATCGGGCATGTTCAGGGTGGTTTAGCCGTTGACTTACATATTACTACTACTAAATACAAAATGGTGGGCATGCATGTATGTGCATACACACACACAAACACACTTAAGTAATTTCTTTTTTAAAAAAAGTTTGAAGTAAGATGATCAATCCAATGTTTTCTTTCAGGTAGTATATTTAGTCTTCAGTTTTGAAAAATGACTCTCTCTCTTTCTGAATTTGCAATGTAACATAGGTGTTTGTGCTCAGCATAGGAATATCATATTATAAATTATATGTCAAATAATTTTACTGGTACAGAATCTATTTTAAAACCCATTGATGAAGCTTTACGTAACAAAGCGTATATATTGCAAGGATTTTCAAATTCCAAAAGGTCAGATTGTGTTCTAACAGTTATACCCACCTGACAATCTGTGACCCTCTGTGGCCAGCAAAGAAACAAAACAAAGTTACCATTCACATTATAATACATTTTAGGAATAGAACATATAAAAAGTTTATGCATAAAAAGGACTGAATGGAACAAGAAAGCATGAAAGTGTCAGAGTCCTATATGCAATCAATAGTATTAAATTTAAGTGCCTGACATTTAGCAATAGAAATAATATAAAACTACTCAACTTTTTGATAATACACAATAGAAAACCATGAGAATTAAAAGTTTGAGACAATGATAAAAAGCCTATATAAGTGATTACAGCATAATATAACTTTACTCTTAAAAAGTAATCATATGGGAGAAATAATTATATTTGTAGGACTAACAAAAATTGATTTCATTTTCAAATACTTCCTATGGTTTTCTTATTAACAGTTGCCATTCTTATTAACAGTTGCAGCTGGGTTTTTTTTGTTTTTTTTTTTTTTTTTAAAAGACACTATGAATTTTGGAGCCTAATTCTATGGATCCATATTTGAAAAAAGTTGGAAAAAATCACCACTCTCTCATTTTAGCTGTGATAAAACAAAAGTGATTAAAATCATTTCAGAATGGCACTGGGAGTAAAGGGAAGCAAGATGATAATCAGAAGGATGTGATTTTAAATTCAATATCTCACAAAGCGGCATATATCACTGGTTTTTATAACTGAAAAACTGAGAACTATATTACTTCCTTGACTTGATGATTTATAAGATATCAGATTTTAAAGCTATCACAGATCCTTAAGTCTAGCACTTCTTTCTGTGACCAATACAAGATTTAATACAGAAAGCCCTGGACATCAGACTAGTATAACTTTCATTTCCCAAAACTATAGTGGGCAAGTAGGAAAGCAAAATAAGTGATAATCTGAAAAGCAAAACTAGAAAATTTTTGCATTGTGTAACCAACAGAATAAAATAGAAATGTGTATCCTTTACACCAGTGGTGGGCAACTGGCCAATGGGAGCGGCAGGAAACGGAAAGTAGGACGTCCTTGCAGCCTGCGCCGCTTCCGGCCGCTCCCATTTGCTGGGAATGGCAAACTGCGGCTACTGGGAGCTGTGGGCAGCCATGTCTGCAGACAGTCAATATAAACTGTCTCGCAGCCTGCCAGAGGATTACACTGAAGGGCCCATTTGAACCTAGTCTTGATGACAAAGTTGAAAACTAGTTGATCTTGCACAGAATTAGAGTGGATGATCTAATAAGTCATGTACATATCTAACTTCATGATTCGAGGACTAGGTCTATACAGGTGAAACCAACTCCCTGTGCTACTTGTCATTTTTAATTATGACATATAGGAAGAAAACTATGAAAAAGCCTGTTTTTACAATCAGACAACCTAACCTCAGGAATTCAGCTGCAAAAGGCATCTATTTATGACTGTACATGAGAATTACTTTGCTCTGCAACAGGACGAGAGTTATGATCTGTAAAGAAATTTTGCACTATTATACATGCATGTTTTACAGATAACTGTAAAAGAAGTAAGATTGAAGCAGGGAAAAATAAGATACCTTTCTCCCTTTGTTCAATTCACAACATTTATATTTTGTATAGTCTGTATATTAATTATTTAGAAGTTATCAACAGGGCATTATTAATATTGCTTCAAGAACTACCATCACTAGTTGCCCAAAGCCCATGGAGGGGTAAGCAAAATTACTTTTTGCATTATTTTAAGAATGAACTATTCCCAGTCACAAGAAAATGCATCGCTACCTGTATTTCAAAGAACATTGCCACACAAGAGCAAAAATTCAAGGCAAAATGAACAGAGTGTATGAAACCAGAATGAATCCATAATACTCATTACTTTCTATGGAAACTGTGGTTAACTATTCCTTCAAAATCTGTGTTTAATTCATTGACCAAGTTGTAGTGATCTTTGAGAAGTGTGCAAAATATGCCACTGTACTATCTGAGTTAGAAAAATCACCCACTTTTTACTTTCAAACTATCCACCCAAACAACATTTGAACAGATGTGTACTGCCAGGCTAGAAACAAAGTAGTGTAAAAATAAAAGGCTCACTTTCAAGCCAAACAGCCTATTAAACACTTGTCCAATTAAAAACTCAGTGGGCTTTCAGCACAATGTTATGGAGCAAAATATAATATATTTGGCAGCCAATGTTTGGCTTTTATATGTTCACCATTCATATAGTTTTAGTCTAAAAGTGTATCAGAAGTTCTATCCACTGAATAGAAACACTGGAACATTTCAAAATCTGGATTCTAGTTCTGGCTTTGATACTGACTTGCTACAAATCCTCGGACAAGATCCTTAACTTGTCTGTGCTTCACTTTTTTTCCAATTTACTTCTAAGATCTATAAAAAAAAGCACTATGTAAATGCCAGATTTCTTGTTTGATCTTCGGCAAATTACTTAATCTACACTGTGCCTAAGTTCTCTGTACATAAAATAGAGAACAGCTAGTTACATCAAACTAATGTTGTTATGATAAAAAGCTATCAATGATCATCGGACATTCAGCTATTATAGTGATGAGAAATGTACAAGTACGTAGATCAATGTATTTACAAATATGCCACTCAGTGGTTAATACATAAACTATGTTCTTATATAGAGGGACAAATTTCAACTTCAAACTTCTCAAAAGTAAAGTTAAATGTTTGAAGATTCGCCCACAGCTTCTGTTTTTCCCAAGGGAGAGTAAGATTTGACAACAGCAGGTGTTTTTAGCAAAACACTTACAGTATTTCATTATCAGCATCTGAAACAGGCAATTGACTAAGTGAACATTACAAGGTCAATTGGCAGAAAAATATTACACTTCTCAGATCCATAACTAATCTGGTTACACATGTTTTATGCTACTTTATCAAACCAAATTTTCAAATGTAAAATCTAGCACTCATGCACATTATGTAGATTTTTGACATGCCCTGTAAGATTGTAAGTCCAGAATTCAATTAATGAATTATATTAATTCACAAATATGGTTCTTATCTGTGACTGATTATTTTCTTCATTTTATTTAAGTACAATTTTTTTTCTTTATTAATTTATTAATCTAAGAGGAGAGAGATAAAGATTTAGACAATGAAAAAATCCTTCTTTTTATAGATTTAAATAATTTCCCCCCTGAATATTTTAAAATTTCAGAGAATACTAATTTTCAACCTTCGATTTATTAGATTCCTTCTTTAATCTCAACTGGGGCCATGTGGATGTAAGAGTTTGCCCACATGGTTGAGTTGGTAGAAATGGAACCTGCATTACAAGTTTATCAGAAGGGCAAGGCCAAATTAAGCTCTGGAATAAAGCTGCCACTGAGAAATAAAACAATGTCATGTCAAAAATAGTTGCAGGATAAGGGTATGGGAGAGTCCGGTACTATCTGACCTGGCCAGGGCATCCCCAGCCCCACAATGATTTACTTCTCCACCAGCTGTTCCAGGCACTCAAAACGAAGTGGATGTGCTGCTAGGGAAGGACCTCTTCTGGCTTCTCTTTGCTTCCCTATCAGAAAGTCATTTTTCTGCGGGGAAGCAAAGAAATCTGCAATGGACATGAATTCTGCATACACAGTGGTACAAAATTCCCCCAGGAGTACCACTTATGACCAGCAGCACCAATTCTTGACTGCCTGACTCCTCCTTCAACCACTAGGCACAACCACCCACATCCCAGTCAAGTGACAGCTTTCCAACTTAAGTGACACAATACAAATACCCTTTTCTATTTCTTAACCCCAATCAAGTCCCTCCTCCCAAAAAATCAAAAGCTGACCGTAAGCAGACTTTTGTTCCCAAAAAGGGAGAAATGACAGAGACCCCATGAAGTCTGCTACAGACTTCAGGACTGCTAATGAGTTTAGGTAGAAGGCACTCAAATACTACAATGTCAGGAGGCAGCCTAGAGCCCTAAAATAGATAGATATAACATCCTAAAATGCCTTACATGCCCTGATAGCTGAAGCTTGAAGGAAAAATTTTAGAAGAAGCAGCCACTTTTTGCAGTCATTTTAAATATATGTTTCATTTATAAAGGTAATACTGGGATGGTACTACAAAGAATTCTTGTTTGTAAAGCTACTTGAATTAGCTTTCCACCATTCCCTAAATAAATATTTCAGTGATGAGAAACAGCAAATTACCCATACAAAACTGCAAACAAACTTCAACTACTAACCTGAGAGAACATAAACTGCAATTACTGACTCAGGAGAACTCATAATTATCTTTTACCAGGAAAAAAACATGAGTTATTTAAATTCTTTTCACAGTTAGAGGAACCAATTTAAAAAAAAGTCTACACATTTTGTTTTAAAGGGACCAAACTTTTAATTTACCTTTTGTAATAAAGAATTTTGTATGTGTGTATTCATATAATCTCTTTGCAATTCCATGGTAAGGAGGAAAACATGCAATATATTTTGCTAGTCTGTTCCTTAAAGTATGCCATTAAAAACTAAGCATAATCCAAGTAAAAATTAGAGAAAGAGAATTGCACTTGGAAGCAATTAAGATTTTTGGAGTTTGCAAGACTTACAATATAAATTATTGTTCAAATATAAATTTGCATTGTACTATTTCAAGGAATTAAGCTAACTTACACCAGTGAAACAAGTAGTCATTGACATAAAACCTTTTAGAATCTCTATTATTCCTTTTTACAAGACAGAGAAACCAATTCCAAACATATTTCTTTTGATACATCTTATTAACATAACAGAAGTGCAGAACAATAAAGTATAAGTTCAGGAGTTTATTCTCAAAACCCATTAACATAAACATTGGCATTTGCCAAACAAGTCTTAAAATTGCCACAAACCAAACAGGAAACTATCTGGATACTCAAATTTCAGTATTTTGTGCTGCCATTGCTCAACCAGAGACTTCAAGACAACATCAGCTTTTAACTGGTACAAATCTGTTTAATTACCAGTAAGGAATGTTGAGTAGCTACACAAATTAAGAAAGTAGAAAGACTGGGCTTGTCTTCACTACCAGGATAAGTCGATCTATGTTATGGTACTTCAGCTACGTGAATTAGCTGGAGTTGACATAGATAAGGTCAATTTACCCCAATGTCTTCACTGCACTGTGACGAAAGAAGCTCTCTGCTCGACTTACGTTACTCTTCTCAGGGAGCTGGAGTAACTGAGTCGACCGGAGAGCACTCTGCTGTTGATTTAGTGGGTCACTAGACCTGTTAAATCGACATCCACCTCAATCTCCCTGGTAGTGAAGAACCAAAGGAGTTAAAGAACTCCTTTAACACATAAGGGAGGGAGAAAGAAAAGTACAACAGAAGCTTAACTGGCTCCTCTGTTGGGATCCTTTCCCTCAGAGCTGGACAGCTGAAACCCTTTCAGATGCAAACCAAGAGGCTATTCCAGACTAACACGGCTATCTCTCTGATTACTGAAAATTTGTGCTACTAGTACAATAGCTAGTATATTAAGCTGAACTGGAAAAAGGCACAAATGGAGTTGTATATGAATAGATACTGTGCATTAAATTCACACTGTACATTAATCCAAATTTATTTTCAAGTATAGACAAGCCTTAAGGCTGTAGCCAGCTACGAGACATGCTTGGGGGGGAAAAAAGCTATTTGTGTTTTAACGCTAAAAAAAATAAGCTAAACAATGCTCTAACCCAGAGCTTTCCAAACTTTTCATGTTGGTGACACACTTTTTAGACATGCATCATTTCACAACACAGTAATTCAGTTTTACTAGCAAACCGGAGGTTAAACTAACCCGTTATAAGAGATACAGACACATACATAAATTGTAATAACGAAATGTATGGGGACACAACATATCTCATGAAAACCTTTCATTTATATTTTTAAAAATATATGATTTGTAAGATAATAACATACATTGTTGTCATTTATGAGTAACAGTATGTAAATATGTGCAAGAATTAAAAAAAGTTGAATAACACCAATTACTTACCATTTTAATGGGATGTATGAGGTTGATGGGATGAACACAGCTTTTCAATATTTGGTGGAAGAAGAGGATTTGGGTGCGAGGGGGGATAAGCTCTTGCTGGGGTGTGGGCTCTGGGGTAGGGCAGGGCTGGGGATGAGTTTGGGATGGGTGTAGGCAGGCTGCTCTGGGACTGGAGCCAGAGAGGAGGACTCCCCCCAGCCCTTTCCCTGCCAGCAACAGCAAGCTCTGGGTCAGCTTCCTCCTTTCCTGCCCCCACCCCTCAGCAGCAGCACACTCACTCACCCCCATCACAGGCAGCAGAAGCAGGAGGGTGCTAGGACCCTGCAGCAACGGAGGCAGCATGTTGCTGCACAGAACTGAAGAGAAGGGACGCTCTGCTCCCGGGGAGAAGGTGTAAGGGGGCAGCAAGGGGAGGCCGGGGGACCCTTGGGGGGGGGGGGGCAGAGCCAGGTTGCAGGGTGTGGGGAGGCTCTCTGGGCTCTTCCCCCCTCCTGGCACCTGCAGGCAAGGCCCACAGAGCTCTCCTGCCATGGTGCAATCCTCCTTCCCCCGACTGTCTCTGCGGGGGGAGGGAGGAGAGGGGGATTTCTGCCCCTTCCCGACCCCCTTCTGATGGCCAGCACTGGCCAAGCCGGCAGCAGCAGCTTTCCAGCAGTTTTGGCCGGGTAGTGCTTTTAGCTGCTTTAACATTAGCTGCTTTATGAAGTTCTGGGGGAGGGGCCAAGGGAAGCAGACGCAAGTAAGGGAGCTCCACGCGACACACCTACACACTACCACCGACACACTAATGTGTCGCGGCACACAGTTTGGAAAGCTCTGCTCTAACCACACCTTTGACTTAACTGTCATTACCAAGGAAAGTTCATAGCCAAGACTGTCACCGTAAAAGAATTGATTAATAATAAACAACAAAAGCACACACAAAAACCCCAACACAATTAAGGATTTTTTTTTCTTCTGAAAATAAGATATTTCGAATTTGGAAGGCTTTCTCCACAAGAAGCTCAATCCTTGAGCCTAAATTTTGCTTAAAAAATTATAAATAAAATAACTGCCAGTACAAATTAAATACAAAATACATATGGTACTTTTATGTTAACATTGCAAGAAATCAGCAACATGCAACTGCACTTTTCAAAGCAGAAGACACAAAGACATAAAAAAGGAAAGACCACACACTTACCAAACCTTGAGAAAGTATGTGCAGAGCTGGCTCTGTGATCGTCCGAATTGGCCATTTCAAACTGATGCAGCTAATCACAAACGTCTCAGGCTACACTACAGCAATTTTCAAAACTGTTCAGTAAGGGTTAGAAGCAATCAGCATTAAATTAGTGAAAGCAGTGTTAGCAGAGTTATTAACACGATGCACTGGACAATCAAGGGGATAATTAAGGTTAATTATTATTTACGTTTTCACTTTTATACCCTAAAAATTGGTTTTCTTGTGCCTTAGTTTTAATAAACAACATCTAACAAAGTAACAGGACCTAGATTTACATAATCTTCCCATACTGAATATTATATAAAAGTGTATTAGTTTACAGTAAAATTCCTGGTTACTTTATAACAATGCTTTGAATATTTAACCTTTTTATGAACAGTTCCCTGCATCACTGAAGTCACTAAGAGTTTTACCACTAATATAAATATGTGCAGAATAAAGCCCAAACATATTCTACTCCAGGATTAAATAAATCCTTGATCCCTGGCCAGCAGGGAACTACTGGTCTGGGAAGATTAGCCTCCTGCCCACCCCATCTGCCCAAGGCCCCACCCTCCTCTCTCCCCCCCAGAACTCCCCCATGGCCACCAGCTCCCCTACTCTGCCTCAGGGCTGGGGAGCACAAGCACTAGCTCAAGTTGCCTGGAGCCCTGGGCTGTCTCGCCTTCTCTAGTCCCAGACCCAGCCTGGGGCCCAGCCACAGGGGAAAAGCCACAGAGTGCCAACAGGAAACAGGAAATGGCGGGGGGGGGGGGGCAGAGTGTGGGCTGAGCAACACAGGGCAGTTAGGGGAGGCTCAGCCTCCCCTAGCCTGTGATACCTGCCACCCATGCCTTGATCCAAAAGAAAAGCATTTCTTCTTCCATTAATAGTAAAGATGCAATATTTGTGCTAAAAACAAAGCAAGTGATACACAGTTACGCAGCTATTGTAACCCAGTAATCTTTAGGCTACAAATAATCTACAAATTTGTTTCCTTCTGCAGTATTATATCATGATTACAATGCTGAGAATAGTAATTATTTGAATTGGTGTTTCTTCTGTTTTGGTGGGTAAATACAAAAAAACAAACTATAGTTTTCATAACTGATGTTGAAAACTAGGCTCTGATCCTGCAGAGGAATCTGTGCAGGCAACCCTCTTACACATGTATGGAATCCTGCTGTGGTCAGTGAGGCTCTGATCAGGTCAGACTGCAGGATTGGCCTAGTACTGTATTATTTGCAGTACATTCCTTCCTACTAATAGAACTGTAATCAACCAGTTATTTAATTCATCGATACTTACAAGTTTTTGTTCGCAAAAATTCAGTTGTCTGCAGGACTGGGGCCTAAATGATATTTCATTTCATCATTTAGGACTCAAGTCCTGCAAACATGATGAATTTGTATGTTTAATTAAGTAGTACTGTGTCGTAAGCATTAAAAGTTAAATTCTTCTAATAACTATCTGAATGATTCTATAAATATAGAGCTACAAAGAAGCTTTTACAAAACCTAACTTTGTGGGTCATATTGCAGTGACAGCTTCCCTTTAAAGGAAGCAAGTTTTAGAGTGTAACAAGTAACTACAAACTGTTTTGTGTTTATGGCAGTGGCTCTTGTTCCATTGTGGGCTGCATCCAATACTACCTGTTTGGCCCTGAGGATGTCACATGAGCCACAGATCTGCGCTGATTTGGCCACAAGTGGCCCAACAAGTTGAGATCTCTGATTTATGGCAATAAGTTGTTAAGTAAACCAAGGATTTTTCATCTCAGGGGAGTGGAATGCAAGTCTAATCTGTGGTTCTCAGCAAAATTAGACAAAAGCTTATGATTTTGATGTAAGAATATATTAGTGGTTTCAGAATACATTACTGCTCAACAGCTTGTCAAACACAATGATGTGTGAAACAAACCAGTTTAATTTACATGTGCTGAGCTGAACTTTATTGAAATTTAAATGTCTCATTAAACTCAGGAATTTAAGCAAAGTTATGCATCAGCAGAGTAACAAATTTTTAAAATTACCTTCAAAATAATCCAAAAGAATTTATTTCATAAGAACGGCCATATTGGGTCAGACCAAAAGTCCATCAAGCCTAGCATCCTGTCCTCTGACAGTGGTAAATGGCAGGTGCCCCAAAGGGAATGAACAAACAGGTTATCATCAAGTGTTTCATGCCTTGTCACCCAATCCCAGTTTCTGGCAAACAGAAGCTAGGGAGAGCCATGGACCTATCTTCCATGAATCTATCTAGCTCCCTTTTGAACCCCATTATAGTATTGGTCTTCACAATATCCTCTGGCAAGGAGTTTCACAGGTTGACAGTGCGTTGAGTGAAAAAATACTTTCTTGTGTTTGTTTTAAACCTGCTACCTATTAATTTCATTTGGAGCCCCCTTGGTTCTTGTATTAGGAGGAGTAATTAACACTTTCTTATTTATTTTCTCTATACAACTCGTGAGTTTATAGACCTCTATCATATCCCCCCCTTAGTGACCTCTTTTCCAAGCTGGAACATTCCAGTCTTATTAATCTCTTCTCATAAGGGAGCCATTCTATATCCCTAATAATTTTTGCTGTCCTTTTCTGAATCTTTTCCAATATATCTTTTTCAGGATGGGATGACCACAACTGCACACCGTATTAAAGGTTTGGGCGTACCATGGATTTATATACAGGCAATATGATATTTTCTTGATAATGTCTTATTGTCTATCCCTTTCTTGATGATTCCCAACATTCTGTTCGATTTTTTGACTGCTGCTGCACACTGAATGGATGATTTCAGAGAAGTATCCACAACTCCAAGATCTTTCTTGAGTGGTAACAGCTAATTTAAACCCCATCATTGTATATGTCGTTAGGATTACGTTTTCCAATGTGCACTACGTTGCATTTATCAAAATTAAATTTCATCTGCCATTTTGTTGCCCAGTCACCCAGTTTTGTGAGATTTCCAAACTAATGAGATGTTATAGTTTTTGTTTTAACTGTGCAAGGATGAAAGAAGAAACAAAAAGGTTAAGACTTAGGTTTTAGAAAGGGATCTAACTTTGAGCTACAGGGGGTCCCCTACATCTTTGTCAGTTATTGTGATAGCAAGGACAGATCTAGGTGAATGGGGAAGTGCACCACGGAGCAAGAGAATGAGAGTTACCATAGCCCTGGACAAGCCCCACATTTTCTCTCAGACTATCAGCGTTAGGTAAGGCAGTGAGGAGAAAACCGTGCAGCAGCAGCACTTGTATCTTCGGCTCCACCGAGGCAGCTGCCCTTTGAGTGACCTGCGAAGCTGCCGGAGGGCCAAGCAAGCCAGAAATAGTGACAGCCACAGCTGAGGCGGTGGGGTGGGGGGAGAGCGGGGCTCGTTTGAGAGGGGTTAGAGGAGCAAGGCGAGCCCCATTCTCTCAGCGCGGGCGCAAGCAAACAGACCCCCGCAGCCCCTCCCCGTCCAGGCGAAGGGGTCAGACCTGAGCGCTTGGACCGGGCTCGTAGCTCCAACATCCTCCAGCTCACGTCTGCCAGATGCGACGCCATCGCGCGGAAGTCCCACCACCTATGACTCCCCGCCCCGCGCGCGCGCCCAGGCCACCGGGAGAGGCCGAGACGACACTCTGTCCCCTGTTGTTACCCCGGCCGGCCGTAAGCACGCCCACGACACTGTCGCAAATGCGCCCGTTCCGTCAGTCGGTCACGGAAGTGAAGGGGGGGGATTGTGACGGCCTCTCCCCCTCCACTGCCGTAAGTGATGCTAGCGGCGGCCGCGGCGGGCTGCGAGTGGGGTGGAGGTGACGGAGGATGGGCCGCTGCTCCCTGTTTGGTCTGTGCGTGCTCCTGGGGCTGCTGCGGGCGGGCCGGGGGCTGCAGAACGTCACCGCCCAGCTCTTCGGGGCCGAGGCCTTCGGGACCTTGGCGGCCTTCGGGGACTTCAACTCGGATAAGCAGACGGACCTGTTCGTGCTGAGGGGCGGTAAGTGCGGGGGGACGGGAGCGCGGGTGGGGGGACGTAGGCGCCCCCCAGCCGCTAGGGGCAATGGGCAGGGTGGGGCGTGGCTGCCCCCTTAGCAGCAGAGATGGGGCACAGTCCGCTGGTTATTGAAACGGCCTCAGTGCCGTGGATCGTCTCTTCTCATAGCGCACCTACCGCTGTGGTCTCTGAGCCCCTTACTGGGTCTGGGGGGCAGTGGTGTGGATAGGGGTGGGGGCAGTCAGGGGCTGGGGGGCTGGGTAGGAGGGGGCGTCCCAGGGTCACTAGAGGGGGCTTAGGGGGGCGGGGTAGGCAGGCCCCTCAATTCATTTTATACAACGAAATAAGGGTAGTGGGTGTAACGCTAATTCCTAATTTTATCTGTGATCACAAAACAGGGTGTGAGTGTTAACAAGGCTTTTGGCCAAGGGCTTCTCATCTCTGGGAAATAATATTGACTTTTTTGTTAGACTCATCAGAGGGAGGCTTTTGATACTGGGCAAACCTTTTGGCCCAACGGCCATATGGGGTTGTAAAATGGTATGGTGGGCCAGGTAGGGAAGGCTGTGCCTCCCCAAATAGTGTGGCCCCTACCCCATCCACCCCCTCCCACTTTCCACCCCCTGACCACCACCCTTGGAATCTCTGACCCATCCAACCCCTCCCCCGCTCCTTGTCCCTCCCCCCCCAAACCTCCTCTAGTGACCCTGGGATGCCCCCTCCTACCCAGCCCCCCCGTTCCCTGACTGCCCCGACCCCGATACACACCACTGCCCCCAGACCCTACCCCTTCGCTCTCCTGACCGCCTTCCCTCTGAGTCTCTGCCCCATCCAACTGCCACCTGTTCCTGTCTGCCCTCTGCAAACCTTGCCCCATATCCAATCCCACCCCTCACCCCTGGCTCACAAGTTCCAGTCATGCCGTTGCAACGCTCCCAAGCAGGAACAGTGGGCTGGAGTGCTGGCAGCATGGCTGCAGGGGAGGGGGAACAGCTGGTAGAGGCCGGGGAGCTCAGGCGGGCCAGATAGGAACGTCCCATGGGCATTAGTTTGCCCAACCCTGATCTAGATAGAGCTACAGTGAGTGCATAATTAGTTGAAAAAATGCTTACAGAGCTTTAACAGTCAAGCTGGAAGGGCATATTGAGTGGAGGTCCTGCAGGGATCAGTTCTGAGTCTGGTTTTGTTTAATATCTTCATCAAAGATTTAGATCAGGGATCGACAACCTTGGCACGCGGTCTGAAGTAACTAGGATGAAATTCAGTAAGAAAAAATGCAAAGTACTCCACTTAGAATGGGACAATCAGTTGCACACATACAAAATGGGAAATGATTGTGTAAAAGGGAGTACTTCGGAAAGGGATCTGGTGGGTCATAGTGGATCACAAGCTAAATATGCGTATAACACTGTTACAAAAAAAGCAAATATCATTCTGTTATGTATTAGCAGGAGTGTTGTAAGCAAGACAAAAGACTAATTCTTCCATTCTACTCCATGCTGATTAGGCCTCAGTTGGAGTAATTGTGTCTCACGTTTCGGGAAAGATATGGAGACATTGGAGAAAGTCCAGTGAAGAGTAACAAAAATGATGAAAGGTCTATAAAACGTGACCTATGAGGGAAGATGGGAAAAAAATGGGTTTGTTTAGCCTGGAGAAGAGAAAGCTGAGGAGGGACATAAGTTTTCAAGTACATAAAAGATTGTTACAAGGAGTAGAGAGAAAAATTGTTCTCTTTAATCTCTAAGGATGGGACAAGAAGCAATAGACCTAAATTTCAGCAAAGGCAGTTTAGGTTGGACATTAGGGAAAAACTTCCTAACTGTCAGAGTGGTTAAACACTGGAATAAATTCCCTGGGAAGGTTGTGGAATCTTCATCATTGAAGATTTTTAAGAGCAGGTTAGACAAACACTTGTCAAGGATGGTCTATATCAGGGAACCTCTCAAGATTTCTTCCAGTCCTACTCATTGTTCCCTCTAATTTTTGACAGGCCATGTGCACAAAAAATTCTTCTGTGCAATTTTTTTTGCTTCTGTGCAAATTTTTGTGCGGACTGTGTTTCTCCATGTACTCGGGGTTTAGGATCTGTGTGCATGTGCACAGCTTACAGGGAACAGTGGTCCTACGATTCTGTGACTTTCCTAAGGTGTAGGAGAAATCTCAAGCAGTGATCATTTTTGTCTTGCTCCTCTGAAACTTGAGACCATTTGCAGCCGTTTTGAAAGAACTCGTTTAACACACATGCTTAAGAATTTTAAATTATTATTAAATGCTATAAGATCGTTTTAATTTATTTTTAAATAAACTTAATGATTGTGAAATGAACTAAATATCTAACTGTGAAGACAGAAAATATACTGTGGCAGGACAAGCTTACTACTTGGTCTTGCTAATATATCACCCTATTGTAGGAAGAAGCATCTCTAAGGATCATAGGGTAAATCACTTTCCATTCAGCTTTGGTCTTTAGAGACTGCCCTGGGATTCTAGTCTAAACAATCTCGCAGTGTCAAATTGTATACTAATTTATGATGGGCAAATCTACCTACTGGGATTAAATTTCATTAAGGCCACACAACACCCGCCAGACTGTAACAATGTCCAATCACTACTGCATATTTACATCAGAATCATACTACTGATGTTGAGATGAAAGATTTGTTTTCATGCTAGAATAGGACATTGGAGAATCATGGATGTGTAGAAATGGCAAAATATATAGTTTTCTAATCAAATGTCAGTGTTTTTGCAGATGCCAAACTGCCATGTTAAAAATTGAAGTTTTTGTCCTTCACAGCTATAAGATATATACACTGCAAATGACTGGAGTCATGTTCTGCTTATTCAACTTTTCAGAAAATTGTTTCCAAACATACAATAGCAGCAGCAAAGGTGTGAATTAATTTAAAAGTTTAGTTGGATTGTTTAAATGCTAGCAGTCCTAAACATGGCTATAGGGTAGTCCTCAGCTGGAATATGTAATGAACAAATTTTATTTTAGAGTTAAAAGGAATACTGATAATTGTGTGATTATATTAGAAGATATATATTTTTCAGATATAAGTATGTAAATATTAAGGTTTTACATAAGATGACTAATTTATGATTGCTTCTGCACAGCAGAATTGCATATACAAGTTCCTCTTTTCTGTTTTGGCATTATCTGAACAAGTCCATTTAAAATAAATAAGTATTTCTATTTCCAGTTGGATTATCTGAACTTTTAACACTGCAAAATACTAAAATAACATAGCTTTTTTCTCTAATAGTTACCTGAAGACCAGTACAAAGAGTGGGTTGGTCGTCAGGCTGTTACACATTGGAAGTACTGTAACATTAGAGTGCCAGGAGTAGTGCCAGCTCTAATCATTCTCAGGGTACTTTCAGCGGCCAAGTGTTGCTTCTAGAATGCTGTCTTTGGACCTGATTGAGGGTCCATTTTTTAGATTAGTTTCAACCTAGGGCTTGTCTTCACTACCCGCCAGATCGGCGGGTAGCGATCGATCTGTTAACGATCGATTTCTCGCTTCTTAACGAAATTGATCGCCCGCGGCACCCCCGTCGACTCCAGAACTCCAGCTTGCCGAGAGGCGCAAGCTGGAGTCGACAGGGGAGCGCGCCGCCAACTGACGCCACCATGAGGATGGCAGGTAAGTCGGCTGAAGATACGCCAACTTCAACTACATGATTCACATAGCTGAAGTTGCGTATCTTCAGTCTATTTCCCCCCCCCCCCCAGTGAAGACCAGCCCTAGAGTAACTGCATGATACCTTGATTCCCATTCCCCTAGTTATCTGAAAGGAGAAAGAACTTTCTCTTACACCAGAGCTAAACATAAAAGCTGGTGATACCTGTTGTCTACTGTTTATTTTGTTTTTTAACTCCAGTCTTCAAGTTATATCATCAGAATAGAGAATAAGTCTAGCTGCTCCTACTCCATAAAGAATATCTAGATCCCAAAGTATGCTGGTGCAACAACACTGCAAAAACCCAAATTTGACACTTCTATCTAGCCTATTTTCAAATCCAACATCTCTAATTCTACTGCAGAATTAGAGAAGAAATCTACCTCCTTCCAGTATGTCAAATAAATCCATATTCTGGTACAGCAGTACAACAAAAACCCAGAATAGGCATCTGGATTCTTTTGAATCTGGGCAGTTTTTGTCCCTGTAGTTCTACTGACTAAAAAAAACCTCAGGATAACTGCTCTGATTCTGTTGCTGTAGTGAGTGGAAGATTATTGTGACTGCAATCGGTAGGGGGTGCTGTTACGCTTCTAAGTTGCCTCCAGGGAACGTATAATGAAAGTTATCAGCATGAGAATGGCCTTGTGTTCCTGTTATCTTGTGTGTGTGTGTGTGTGTGTGTGTGTGTGTGTCTGAGAACAGTTTCTCAGCTGTGTGAGCTGTTTACTTAGTCTGTGAATTTCAGCTTGTGTGAAACTAAATAGGTAAACTGAGGCAGGATTGCAACACAAGTGCAGAACAGCGTGTAATCAACCAACTGGTGCTTGCTGCTTGATATTCATGAGATACGTCTATGTATGAGATGCAAATGAGCATGAGTATTTCTGTGCTGACACACCCTTGTGTGTCGGGCTTCTTCCCTGGGCATTGCTTGGATGTGCCTCCATATCGCGGCTGTGCTGACCGGGGCCCCCAGCACGGTGATGCCGCGACCTTCAATAAACTCACTACTTCCCATGTAGCCACTGTGTGTGAGCCTCGTTTCTATGGGACTCCCTGGGGTACCCTGCAACAGTTGCAAAAACCTGGATCGGGCATCTGGATGTGCCTGGAACAAGAATGTGGGGTTTTTTGAAGTTAAGTTCACTTCAATTTGAAATGCAGCTCATAGTGCTGTGGTGAAAAAATATTCCCCTTCTACCTCTTTTGAAGCAGAAGGAAATGAGACTTGGTCACCTTTCGATATTTCTTCTTTGTTAGCTGGGAGAAGCAATTATATTTGGAGGTGCAAACCATCTCAACCATATCTTGTTAAATATTGTGTTCATTCTCATAAAACCAATGTCTAAAAGGGATTATTCGTTAATTTAATGCTATATATTTGCTTCCTTTTTAGGCAATGAGTTACTTATCTTTCTGGCAGACCAGAAGGAGCCCTATTTTAAACCCAAAGTCAAGTTGTCGATGTAAGTATTGATACATCATCATTAATATATTATGTAATGGAAGCATTCATTTTTGTTAAGACTGACTGAAGTGGAAGCAAGATTTTGTGGGAGCATGATTAGGATTTTTTCCGGGTTGGTTTTTTGTCTGTTTAATTGCATGATTCAGTTTGTCCATAGGATTCAAGCTTAAACTTGAAAGATGAGCTCGCTGAATCATGTCTTGAAAGGCCATTTGATATTTTTCTACTTGCCTAGATTTTATGCATCCTTTGAGAGAAGTTGGGAAAATAAGAACTTTGTAATCTATAGGGTTTATGGTTAGATAGATACATTTCCTTATTGATTGATTGTTGCTTTTCCTCCTAAAACAAATGGAACAATCTCCCCTTCACTTATTTAATGCAGAATATGATCTTGATTTCCAGTTCCTGTGCAAATGACCACCTACTGTGTGCACAGAAAACTGAATATCCTTATTTATATCTTTCATATGTGCATGTATGTGTGTAACTGAATATGAGTTTTAAGTAACTGAGTACTCATGCACAGAATAGCACACGTTTGCACATGCCGACAAGAGTACAGGTGCACTGACATTCAACATTTTCGTTTAGAGATGAAGCCAGCTACTCTCTGAACAATGTGTGTGTAGACCAAAAGAACGGCAGCAGAAAACAAAAGATAATATATATGAAGGAATAAGACAAAACAGGAGAAAAGAAGGGGCTTTTTGAAGCCCCAATCTACAGGTCCGTTACCTCCTGCTTAGACATCATGTTTTATGATTTAGCTACTGGGATCAAACTAGAAGGTTTCCTTGTGTGTACAATAGAGCTTTTAAGGGCCTGCAGTGATAAGTTGCTATAGTATGGGACTAGTAAGGTTTTGCAAATACTGGGGAGTGTGAGAAGAGTGTTTAGGATAGGGTTGGAAAATGTCTGCCAAGACTTACTGCTAAAACTTTCATCCTCAAAATTTCATGTAATATTGCCCATTACACAAAGAAAATAGATGATTAGTCTATGGAGGTACAATATATTATGGGCCCACAGATTTTAATCACACATCCATTTGCACATTTAAATATTTAATTTTATAACTGTAGAAATCATGGTGTAATAACCAGTGTGGTTCCTGGAGATTATGATGGTGATTCACAAATGGACGTCCTCCTGACAACACAACCACAAAATCATGTCACCAATGAGCTATCAGTTATTATTTTCTGGGGACGCAATCAAACATTAGGTAAGTTGGTGTTAAATAATAAAAATAAATATTTAAGTTATAATTTACTGGACAACATAATTATTTATGTTTATAACAGAAATACTGATCACGCGTCTTTAGCAGATCTTCAGTTTCACATCTGAATAAAATTTTGTAGTGGAACTATAGTGGGTAGGAGGGTAAAAAAAACAACAATCTCTTTACTATGGAGTAGCAATAGCCTGCTCACAATTCAAGTTGGAGCTATTTTCTTAATATAAACCTGATTCCCTCCATCCCCCGCATCCCTTCTTGCTGCCTCTACCCCCTCCTAACTTCCCCATATCCTCAAGAATAATTATATTTATCCTACCTAAAGTTTCTCTGGGGAAAATGCCTAAGAAGTAGGATACAGTGTTATGAAAATGTGCCTCTCTTTCATTTGTCAACATTATCCTAACATTTTTGGGCTCATGACATTTAATAAAATGGTTTGGTTTAGAAATTCAAAGTTATTCGATTTTTGTTGATCTTACTGAGAAGCAGCTTTTTAGGGTGTTGGCTGCCGCTTCCCACAGCCCCCATTGGACCGGGACAGCGAACCGTGGACAGTGGGAGCTGCAATTGGCTAACCGGCAAGTAAACAAACCGGCAGGGCCCATTAAGGGTGCTTACCCTGCGGTGCCGTGTGCCAAGGTTGCCAGTACCTGTGCTACAGTCTTAAACAACACACTGAATAAAGAATAGTTTTCAGGTACTGTTGCAGGGGGCTTATCTCGTTGCCGGGAGAAACGAGGCTTCACACAGGTGGCTAGTTGGAAAGTGGTGAGTTTATTGGAGGGGGCGGCATTTCGTGCTGGGGGGCTTATCTGCCAGCACAGCCGCAATACAAGATGACTGACACACTCAGGCGATGTAGAAGCTCAAGGAGGAAGCTCAACTTAGAGGTGTGTCAGCACAGATATACTCATGCTCATTTGCATCTTATACATACTCATCTCATTAATAGCAAGCAACAAACTGATTGGTCAGCACTTGTTGGTTACGCAGTCCTGCTTTAGTTTCCCTACTTGGTTTCTCACGCATTCATTCTCACACAGACAGGGTAAACACTCATGCAGCTGGGAACTGGTTCCTAAACACACAGATAACAGCAAGGTCATTCTCAGATAATACTGTACTACTATTATGCACTCTCCTGGAGTTGACTTAGAAGCGTAACTGCACTTCCTAGTGATTGCCTGTTACAATGTCTTCCGGTCCTAACAGGTACATTTTATGCAAATGTTATATCTGGACACGCTTTGTTCCCAACAGGTTCAGATTATTCTTATTACCACTTTTCACATGCTTCAATCTGTATTTTAGTGTTAATGTATAAGATTACTAACCTAAGTAGAAATGGAGTTTTGTGGTAAGGGTTATTTTTGTAATTTTGTTGAGCCACTACATGGCTATGGATGGGTAAGTTCCAGAGTTGGGTCTCTGAATTGCCTTTCTTCTTTGTGCTGGCAATTAGAATTTACATGGAGCTCAAAGCAGTCAGTTACATTGTTTGTTTGTGCTGAAGGCTGGCTGCATTTTTGACAATCTATACACTGGCCAACAAACAAAATCACTAAATAGCTTTGGAAGACCTAAAGTTAATAAAGAATATATTATAATAAAGATGGGTAGGTGTCTTAATGGCATAAAATGTGTGCGATTTAATCAAGTGAATGCTTTTTCTGTTTTCAGATTATAATCGTAAGACTGTGTTAAATAAAACTTTTTATGATGAGCCTCTAATTATGGAGTAAGTATGTATAGCACTTTACCTTGAACAAAATTTGCAGAAATAAATTAAAACAAAAATGTTAAATATTTAAAATATTTAATGTTTAAGTGTTTAGTTTGTTAAAAATGTCAAATTGAAACACCAGATATCAAGTCTGAAATCTGCCCGATATTAAAAACATGAAATGTTGCATTTCCTCAAGGTGAAGTCTCATGACTGACTGCCTCTAGACCAGGCTGCAATTTACTGTGATCACCTTAATAGATTGGTCTTTAATTCTGTATCTGCAGTCCTGGTCTCTCAGAAACAATGACAGGGTTAACAAGTGACCAACCATTGTTCATAAAACCAAGTATTTATTCAGAACAAAAGCATTACAGAGAAAACAATAAACAGCTTACATGCATGTTAACC
Organism: Sternotherus odoratus; assembly: GCA_032164245.1. Lineage (NCBI taxonomy): Eukaryota > Metazoa > Chordata > Testudines > Kinosternidae > Sternotherus > Sternotherus odoratus. The sequence goes on along the minus strand of JAVMKO010000014.1, from coordinate 20,355,621 downwards.
AGATAAAACTTGTCTGCTACACAGGACCCTGTAGGTTTCATAGTACTCCAGGTCCTCTCTCGAGGCCTTTATCTCTTGTCATAGTCTTATGTTAGTTCTTGAATGTTGTGAGAGTGAGCTCTCTTCCTGTAGCCAGATAGTCACTTTATAAGTTCTCAGTTCTCTGTTTGCCCAGGTGTCTTCAATCAGATCAATTTATGCAGTTTTTCCGAGGGTGGAGGTTTCTTTAGACTTGTTACTGGCCTACTGATTCACATTAATTGTCCCTGTCTCTGCCAAGTGATCTTAGATCCTGCAGGAAACTTCTGTACCTGCCCCAGTGGACCTAGAATATAATCCCTTGACCAAACAGATACACATAACATTTAGAAAAAGAACAAGGAGTACTTGTCGCACGTTAGAAACTAATACATTTATTTGGGCATAAACTTTTGTGGGCTAAAACTCCCTTCATCAGATGTTTACATCTGTTTTTTACATAGTTTTTAGACCACGAAAGCTTATGCCCAAATAAATTTGTTAGACTTTAAGGTGCCACAAGTACTTCTCATTCTTTTTGCGGATACAGACTAACACAGCTACCACTCTGAAACATACAACAGTAGATGCTGTAGTCTTATAAAGTAGATACGATAGCCTTTGGATATTCCATGCAGCTGTCCTACTATTTATGTCATCTTTGCAACCTCAACTAAGTGGCCTTTCTGCACAGCCACAGTGATTGGTGAACTCAAATTTCATGTTTGTTTGAGGCTGTTTACTTCCGAGTATGTTGTAGAAAAGCTTAGAAGTCAGCATTGACCTATGTTGTAGGAAAGGTTAGAAGTCAGTAAGGAGAAGCAGGGAGGGTACCACAACTGATAGGACCTGTGAGGTGATTGTTAAGGTAGGAGGGTTGAGAAGACAGGTGGAGAGATCTGCTAGAAGGATGTTGGCTGGGAGATAGTTAATAAATCATTCTAATAGGTCTGGTTAGGGTAGGAATTGTGAGCGTGTTGATTTTTTAGTAGTTTTACCTTTAACGTAGTACTGCACTGTATTTACTTCCCTCCCCCATTGCTTCCTGATTGCATACTTCTGGTTTCAACTGCAGTGTGTTGTTGACTGGTCAGTTTGTAACTCTAGTCATAACCCTGACATTCTACTGTACTGCAGACTTGAACTGAATCTTCAAAAAAGAATGTACAGAATCAAATTATTCAGTTCTTAGAGTCCCAGATACAAAGGGTTGATTTATAATAGTCAGACTGAACATTGTTAAAAAAAAGAATAAGATGACACAGCTTGTTTTTTTACATTTTCAGCTTCAATGGTGATTTAATTCCTGATGTCTTTGGTGTCACAAATGAGTCAGATAGGCCTCAGATATTGATTGGCAGGTAAGCTAAAATGTTTACTTATTAGCATGTAACGTGAATGTTTATAACAATTGTTGGCACACCCAATTCTATTGTCCGTGTAAGTGCATGAAATCTCCATGTTGAGTGGGTGGTGTACAAACATTGTGTTCTTGTTTTGACCTTCTTCCTCTTGATATCTATCAATGTTCTGTGTACTCTGTGGCACACAGAATCTAATTTCTGAGCACTTCTGTGTAATAAACTAGAAATTCTGTGGCGGTTTCAAGAACCTAAAACTTGATTAATGGTGGCTGATATGAGAAAGAACATGGTAGTTTCTTTGAGCTGTTATGGTGTACAATGGTAACAATTTCAATTTCATTTATTTTTATTCTGGTAGAACATAGATAAGTCTTTGGTGCTCTACAAACGTGGCAAAAAGATGGTCATCTGTGTACACACTGAGGTCTATAACTTGTATTTGGTTTAATACACCACAAGATTCCATTAGTGTAAATGCAAAAGTATGTCAGCAGATACCAGTGGGCTGTCCACTATTGATTAGGGAACAGCCATGAAAAAAAATTTTTGTGTGCCCAGGTTGAGGCATAAAGTATGTATAGTTTTGACAAATACAGAGGTGTACACTTGGCTGGTTCAGAGGTTAGTGGTAAAATACTGCCTAAAGATGAAATTAGTTCCTGATATTGTGTTGCCTGAAGTCTTTTGGAACACATTTTAACTGAGTGAATCCTGTTGGTTTTTGTTTAACAGCAATTACTGTTGGACTAAGTATATAATTGTCTTTGTTTTCTTTTCTTCCCTTCCATTTACTTGTTGGTTCCTTGTGGGAGTAGTCTCCTGTATTAGAATAGGCTGGGGCTCTCTTCTTCAACTTCCACATACACTACAGCAAAGAAATCAAATGCATGATATGAAAATAAAGTTATTCCATTTTTTTATTTACTTTTAATTGCTTTTAAATATCCAATACTAATTACCGTGCAGTAATACCTCATTGAATTTTAGCTTTTGAAATTGCAGTATTTAAGCAAAAGGCAATTTACAAGACATTTGTCTCCAAATTTGTAGGGTTTTTGTTTTGTTTTAAAAGCTTTATTTGACTTATTTTTAAATACTGTTATGTGGATGCAGTGATGTACGGAGAATGTATACATCAGAATTAAGTTAACCATTCTATATTTATTCAGATACGGTTTATATCTTCCTTTTCCTAATCACATATTTGCAGGGAAGACAACTTAATTACCCAAAGACTGTTCTCTAACCTTTTTTTTTTTAAGGGTTTTCTATAGCACCTATCATTATAGTGTCTAATGTTCACCAAATAAAATATGTCTGCATGGAGAAACTATTATGTCTAAGAGGATATATTTCTAGGGTCCTCCCATATTATCCTGGCAACAAGCTATATTTAGTGTGCTAGTTCTTATAAAAGCAATTGCAAGTATGTCATCTCAACTTGGGAATCACACCCCAAATACTTAAAGCTTCAAGAAAACTAATCGTAAAGAATGGCATTATTTTTCTTTGGGAATTCAGATCAAAAACCCCAAGCTTCAAGTACAGAGCTATCCTAAAAGAGCAGAGATCTAGAAAGGAAGAGAGATGCATTTTTCGTCAGGATTAGAGTAGCAGTGAGAAAATAAAAGCCCTTTCCTGTATCTGTATAACTGAAAACTTTTAGTTGGGCGTCTGGTGTTTAGAATTTCAGGAACAGTGGAACAGAATATGAATCTCTAATAAAAGCTGGTTTCAGTACAAGACTTGGTAGTTAATACTGGAATAAAAATTTAAGCTTTATTTGGGATTTCTGATTATACCCTGAGCAAAAGGAAGAGATGCAGCACAGAGAAGGCTTGAGTAATGTAAATTGTTTCATGTTTACATCAGATTCATTTTGCACATTACATTAGTCACATTACTCATTCATACTTAGATCATATTCATTTTGTACTTATCCTCTGTTCTTAAAATCCATAATTACTTAGTTTATAACTTACAACAAGGTATAAAACCAACAACTTTTGGGTAATGAACTTCACAAATTTAAAAATAATAAATGATAAATTCATTAAAATTCTCTAGCCAGTCCTGCACTTAATGTCAACGAGTTGAGTTCATCCGAGTTTTATGCACATAAGAGTTGAAGCACTGAAGCATTAAACTGATTGGCGATCTAAGCTAATGTTCTTCTTGCATGGTCCATACTGCTCCTTGTAACTTGCAAAATGCTTAACACCCAGAGTTTCTGGATTACCCAAATTAGCTCTGGTTCTCACTTCTGCTTCTCTAATGCAGGATTCCTGAGTTCTGCAGAAGGTGCGGGAGTATCAAAAACTGTGCAGCAGAAAAGCAGCAAAGAAAGCCCACTAATGTGCGGAGCTCAGGATTTCCTCAGAAAAGGGCTATATATGCTGCTTTTCTTGTGTGGACCTATGTCCATCACAGTTTTCCTTTTGAATTCTTTTGAGCTCAGTACAAGAAGCTTTATATGTGAATTGCTACCAGCCTGGTACATGAAAAAACCCAACCCATTGTATATTTTCTTTTTTCTCTTCCCCCCCCCCCCCTTTTTTGTTGAAGTTTTGTAGGCCTTCTTAACTTACAGAGAATATTACAGTAACAAAACAGCCCTATGTGTTTAAAAATGTGGAAATGACCAGCTAAAGTAATTCGTATAAACGTTCTAGTACGGGGGTGGGCAAACTTTTTGGCCCGAGGACCACAGTGGGGTTCAAAATTGTGCGGAGGGCCGGGTAGGGAAGGCTATGCCTTCCCAAACAGCCTAGCCCCGACCTCTATCTGACCCCACCCACTTCCTGCCCCCTGACTGCCCCCCTCAGTATCCCCGACCCATCCAAACTCCCCCCGTTCCGTCTTCCCCGATTGCCCCTGCCAGAGCCCCCCCCCACGCTAATTTCCCCCAACCCTTATCTAAGTCCCCCTGCTCGTTGTTCTCTGACTGCCCCCCCCCCCCGAGACTCCCGCCTACCCTAACCACCACCTCCCGGGACTCTCAGCGCTCAGCCCAGGAGTGTGGGGCCCTGCAGCTCACTGCACTCGGCCTGGCTCAGCACCCCGGCCCGGGAGCGCAAAGCCCCATGGCTTGCTGCACTCGGCCCGGCCGGGCACCCCCGGCCTGAGCTCGCAGGTCAGATAAATATGGCCGGCAGGCCGCAGTTTGCTCACCCCTGTGCTAGTACATTTAAATATTTAGTTTGTAACCAACAATTTAAATTTATGTTTTAATTTGCTGAAGAGAATTTGACTGACTGTGCTATTGATATTGCATGATTCTTTATAAAGTTTATTTAGTTTGGGTGTACTGCCTTTAACTCAGTAAAATGGAAAATTTAACTCATTGCCTGCAGAAAGGTTGAAGGGAATGCCTGTCAAACAACAAGTCTTAACCTATTTGGAAAATCCAACTGTATTCTCTGCCTAGTCTATTGCTACGCAGATAACATACATCACCTAACTCATTACCAGTGGAAGAAAAGAAACAACTGCTAAACAAGAGTTTAGAATCAGAACATAGATAGTAACTTGGTTCATGAATGTGGAAATGAGCACATCTCACTCTTTCACGGCTATATTAGCTCTGAAAACAATTTTAAAAACTTTTTTTTAAAGAAAAATGGCTGACACACACTCAAGCAAAAAAATTCAAACTTGGTTGCCTCCACAAATAGTACTGTGAGTACTTCGCTTTTGGCACCTATGTATTAATATGTGGATGTTTAGGTCTAATTCTCTTACGTAATGAGTTCTTTCAATTCCTGTCAATTTCATTAGGCATTTAGGACACACAGGCTCTCAGATCAATTGTGCATTACATTATTTCACTAATACAGCTCCCCTTTTCTGTTCACACCTTTTTAAATTATGTCTGCTTAAATTAAATCACAAGTAACGAATATCGGTTTGAGTTTCAGAACGCACAGTGTTTGCAACTTTTAACTGGAACTTTGTAGTATTATCTAACATCTGATTATCTATTTAGTAGTTTGTATTCATATGAAAATATACAATGACATTTGCTACATAGTAAATCCAGATGTAGTTAGTCTCTGACAGCTGTTTGAGTTTTTTTGTGTGTATATAATCAACACTAATCCTCATCGCTTTAAAAGAAATGGTTTGTTGTGAAGTGTTTTGAATTTCCCTGGGGCATGTTTAGCTGTTGTGTAAAGAGAAGCCCATTAGAACTAGAGAAGTCAATCAGATTATACCTGTTTCCATAGAAACAGTACATCAGCTTTACTAACTTTCATCTTCATGGACCTTAAGCAACTTATAATTATTTTTTTTGGTCTTGACATTAGTCTGATACGTTGTTGTCTACGAGACAGTGAGAGGTTTTAGCAAATCTGTAACCCATTTACTTAAAATTTCATCATTGCTCGTTGCATTATTTTAATATCATTCTCGAGCATTTCCGTTTACTAGAGGGTTATTTGAAGCTTTATAGATCTTTTTTGATAAAGAACTACGTTATAGGACTGGAAACAATATTTTGCTTATTTTTAAATCCTGTGAATGTATAATTGGAAGTTCATATGCCCTTCTAAGAGATTTTTTTTGACCATTAATCTCTGCTTGAATTTTATCAAGATGACTTTATTTAAATCTGAGATTTATGGAACAAAGCCTGCAAAATTCCCCCAAGGGTGTTCAAGACAGTAAGTGTAACCTTACAGTGATTATATTGGAAGATTTTATCAGATTTCTAGGAGAACAGCGCAGTTAACATTCTGTGAAGAAATATTTATAACAACATGTTGGTACAAAGAAATATATTAATGGTTCAAAAGAAGGTTGAATGTTGTAGGTCATAATGTAATCCATGTTTGATGTTTGGAAAATGTAGCTTTAGTTTATTTCTGTACAAAACCAATGTTTAGTTTTTAATGGAAAATGTTTAGGCTTGTAATAAAGATTTCAACAATTCTCCATTTTCTTAATTGTTTTATAGTTCTCTAAGTAAATGTTCTGGAATATAATTTCAATAGATCTGTTTTTAATTTGACTGGGTGATTTTTTGTTTCAAAGTTTCTTAGTTAAATCTGTGGGAGATACACTTTGGATACTGATATTTGCCGATCTCTTAACCCGTACAATTTCAGACAATGAGAACTGCCCATTCATTTTTCTATAACTTAAAATACTCTGTTTCAGCAATTTAACAAATGGCCTTTTCCTCTAGGCAGATATATGGGGCCAAAGTCATCCATGTGCATTTTTTTTAAATGTAGGAGCTCAATAAATTATTGTCTTTAAAATGGTTGCAAGGGTAAATGTAGGCATATGAGAGAGAAAGGGATAAAAATGGAACAGAGAAGGGGGAATAATGACTTTATAATCTTAGTCTCTTTGAATAATAGTTCCAATCATTAAACTTAAAATTAGTTAAAAGACAGTCCAGTAAGGTAACCCTTGTTCCTGAAACCTCTTAATCCCCTGTAACATAACTCTACAAAAATCTGTTAATGGAAGAGTAGTCAGGGTTATGTAACTATGTGGAAGTGGCCCCATTTCACAGGCTGCATAACCAAGCATATTAATGTGGCAGCTTCTGTCTAGTATGGCTAAGTGAATGAGACTTGAGTTCCCCATTGAAGAACCAGGTTATCTTTACAGCTTCTGCAAGAAGTGACCTTGAACAACTTATGTTGCCTGTAAAGTGGAGTAGAGTTGAGAGAGATCTAGTACTTACTTTCCTCAGAGGGCAGTGATTTGGGGACGTGCCCAATAAGGAGTGTGTCTTTTGTAGTGCACAGAATTATTATAACCAGTTGGTAGAAGAGAAGACATACAATTCATGGTGCACTTTCACTGAAGATCAGGAACGCACGATCAGTTTTATTTGCGTACCATTGTGTGGCCAGTGCAGAGCAAGGGCGGATGCACAGTGCAGTTGGAGCATTCAGTAAATGAAGTGTGCAAGCTCCTAACTAGTGCTGCTGTGCAAGTAGTGGTTCTCTGCAACTTTTACATTAGCCTTGTTTTCAAACAGTTCTCTGAACTTTTTTTGCTAAAATTTTAAAATTAAAAACCTGGGCAGAGATTGAGCATGGAAAACTTCAGCCCAAACAGTTAATGTCAGTTATAAGCAATTATATAAGGATGTCATAATGAAAATGTTATAAAACTTTGATATGTGTCACTATTCTGTCTATGACTATCAATTAAACTACCTGTTAAACACAGCTACCTAATTGCTTTACACTTTGGCTTTTTTTGTCTAACTGTGATAGACTAAGTGGGAAGTTTTCTAATTTATTATGAAAAAATAGGTATGTTCTCAATGGCACATTGAATAGATTTCAAATAAGAGCACCATATTCTTGTAACGTTTGGAGGCATAATTATACTTTTACAGCCCCATTTCAGATGAGACTCTTAAAACAGTTGATAAAGTTGAGTTAGTTAAATCTCTCAGCACTGCTGACCAGTAGCTAGTTAAGAATGATGACTATTTTTCAAATGAAACTGCAGAACATAGAGATTGTGCCTCGACTAAGATCACCAAGGAAATCTGACAGATCTTGGGGAAAAAAACACAGATCTCCTTATTTGCTGTACTTTCATCATTCATAGTTGCAAAATACTATTTATGACTCTCATGAAATATTACATTAATGTTAATGTAAGATTATCATAATTCAATTTGAGAATTTTTAAAATAAATGAACATTGTAATTTGCAAATCTGCTTATTTTGAAATCAGTGACTCTTTAGTTATAGTTAACAAAGTCCTGTGGCACCTTAAAGACTAACTATAAAGTTTTGAAGCATGAGCTTTCGTGGGCTAATACCCACTTCGTCGGATGCAGGCAGTAGAAGTGTTCAATTGTTCACAAACAGGCAGTTATAGAAAAGTAGGTAAGAGCCAGGGGGGAGGTGAAAAGGTTAGTCCAATTAAGCTGAGCCAGCTTGTTATCTCCGATCAGGGAGTGTGGATTATTCGTCTAGCATTTGAATGGGGTGTGTGGACATGGAGAGATGAGAAACAATGTCTGTAATGAGCCAACCATTGTAGATCCCGGTTCAATCCCAAAGTGTGTGAGCTGAATTTGCAAATGAATTGAAGCTCTGCAGTCTCTCTTTGCAGTTTGGATCTGAAGTTCCCTTTCTGCAGAATGGTGACCTTTAAATCTGAAATAGTGTGTCCAGGCAGGTTGAAGTGTTCCCCTACAGGTTTTTGTATATTGCCATTCCTAATATCTGATTTGTGTGCATTTATCCTTTTTCGTAGGGACTGTCCAGTTTGGCCGATGTACATAGCAGAGGGACACTGGTGGCATATAATGGCATATATGACATTGGTTGATGTACAGGTGAATGAGCCAGTGATGGTATGGTTGATCTGGTTAGGTCCTGTGATGGTGTTGCTGGTGTAGATATGTGGGCAGAGTTGGCATCGAGGTTTGTTGCATGGATTGGTTCCTGAGTTGGAGTTATTGTGGTGCAGTGTGCTGTTGCTGGTGAGAATTTGTTTAAGGTTGGCAGGTTGTCTGTGTGCCAGGACTGGCCTTCCTCCCAAGGCTTTTGAAAGTGAGGGATTATTGTCCAGGATGGGTTGTAGGTCACTGATGATGCGTTGCAAAGGTTTTAACTGAGGACTGTAGGTGATGGCCAGTGGTGTTCTGTTGTTTTTTTTCTTGGGCTTGTCTTGTAGCAGCAGGCTTCTGGGTACACGTCTGGCTCTGTTGATCTGTGTCCTTATTTCCTTGTGTGGGTATTGTAGTTTTGAGAAAGCCTGGTGAAGATCTCTTTAGTTATACTGAAGGCTTCTTGGTAATGAACTCCATTCCATTTCTTGTTATGAATTCTCGTGTAGGGTATTCTTACCAGCCTCAGAATAATTTTAATATTTCAGTACACAGGTACTATAGTACCTATCTGGTATATTATTTAATTAGACTATATTATGTACACTGTGGAAACTCCGTTATTTTGCAAAACAAACTTGCTTAAACATAAAAGGCACAAACTGCTTTTGACAGCATGTTTCTTTCTGGTTTTGCTGATCTTTAGAAATGCCACTAAGGTAAAGAGTTCACAAAATAATTTGATTAAAACGGGTTATGAAAGCAAAACAAGTTTGTTTTGTTTAGGGTTTTTTTTTGTTTTTTTTGTTTTGAAATATGGTAAGACTTCTGAAACTATGCTCCATTTCCTTTGGGTATTTGTAATTCTCTGTTTAGTCTGAATCAAGTTCATTTGAATAGCCAGGTATTAAATAGTCAAGGAACCAAGGTTAAAAGTACTCAAGGTAAGCCATTGTGTTGACAGCATTTTATGTAAATATTGTCAATAATTTCTCATTATATTACAAAACCTGTAATAAAACTGAATATTAGTAAAATTTTGCTACAAAAAGCTAGAACTGTGTGTTTCACAATCTTTTAAAGAGAGGCATCAAGGTTGACCAGTCCTAAATCATAAACACATAGGAATAGCTTTGTTTTCTTTCTCTCTCAGGAATTTATCATGGCATCCTGCATTGGACAATAAGAGTAAAATGTACATACCACACTCTCATGCATTTATAGATTTGAATGGAGATTTGACTGCAGGTGAGTCACAAATATTGTAATGTTTTATTTAATTGTTATAAAGACACTAATGTTGCTTTTAAAAAACAGGTCTATTGCATTCAATAATAATAAACAGTTGATTTCTGAGCTGTCAGGAAAGAACATTACATGATAAAAGGAATGTAGTAGACTACCTATATTGAAATTAATGGATGCCTTATTAATATTGATCTTTTTAAAGTAACTCGTTACTTGTATTTCACTTTTAATTTCATTTACAACTATTACATTATTGATAGCAAGTTTAAATAAATTGCTGGGTTTGTTTGTTTGGTTTTTTTAAAGACATTCCAAAAAGTGTTTTTACGAAGCTTTATTCAAGGTACTGGCTTCTGTAAATTAAATGACTCAGTTTCTTTCAAAATGGCTGCCAAACTGAGTAAGGGTAGTAAAAGATGTCTCTCAACAAGCACATCTTTTGTCCATCCTTCCACTTTAACAAAATGTAGTAGCTATGGCTAACTCTAGATGTTTTAGTTGCCACTGTTAAAACCACATTTCTTATTCTCTGTGGTACTGTAGGTGCTCCTTGTAACTGTGAATACTTGGTTAAAGGTGCCCACTGTAATGGGAAGTTGAAAAGAAACAGTGTCTTTAGTTTGTTTTCTGCAGATAGCTGAAATGTTAGTTTCCTGTGCCACCACCTTCATTGTCACCATCTCTGACCAAAAAAAAATGTTGCATTTTAAAAAAGGGAAACTTGAATGTAATCACATCTCTCATGAGATTGGAACCCCTTAGCCCACATAAATTTTTAATATAGACAAAACAAGATCTGTGATTTGTGAATATAACTGTACGCCTCAAGTGTGTTGTAAAGTATTAGGTGTAAAATCTTGTGTAGTTAACTGCTTCTGTTGTGGGCTTTCGCTTACCTTGATACTTCAAATATTGATGCTTTAATTAAAAATGCTTATTTTCATCGCTTAGGATACCGGATTTATATGTGACTTGGTGAACAAGGCTTCCATTGACATCTATTTATCCATTCCATTTTATAATCTCTATATTGGAGTTTGTTTTACCACTGATGCATGGGAGATTACATGTGAAACTCTCATTATATTATCTTCTGCATAATTCCTCAATTTCTAAATAGAGAATCTTATAATCAATTTAAATTTTAGTGTTTTCCAGTGAACATATTATACATAACTTGTCTTAGATTTACAAATTTTATAGTGTTTTGTGTGAGTTTAAACATACAATTTAGCTTTAGGTCACCCTAATGAGTAGATTGTCTAGTACATATTCTCACAGTCACAGTTAGTCTTGCCTTGGTTCCCTGCATATCAAATGAGTACTGTAATTGCTAGCTCCTCTTTGTAGATGCCTGTGTTGTGTTTATAAAGTAACACTCAAATGCATGAAATACACTTTTGGGAAAAAGAAGTTAAGACATGGAAATCTGAAGTTTTTTTGTTGAAGAATTGCTACTTTTAGATCTGGTATTGGGTGAGCAGGGAGATTAGAGTGTTCTCCTACAGGTTTTTGAATGTTATAATTCCTGATATCAGATTTGTGTCCATTTATTCCTTTACATAGAGACTGTCCAGTCTGGCCAGCGTACATGGCAGAGAGGCATTGCTGGCACATGATGGCATTTACCACATTGGTAGTTATGCAGGTGAACTGTGTGACGTGGTTACGTCTTATGATAGTGTCCCTTGAATTGATATGTGGACAGAGTTGGCACCTGGGTTTGTTGCAGAGTTTGGTTCCTGGGTTGCTGGTGAGTATTTGCTTAAGGTTAGGGGGCTGTCTGTCAAGTAAGGACTGGCCTACGTATTCTGTTCTCTATTCAACACAAGACTTCTGAAAATCTTAAATTTGAATGTGTTATCTTAATAATCTTGCAGTCAGAGTCTAAACATGAAACAAAAAGCATTCTGGATCAGATGAACATTTTCCCAAAAAACAAGAGGATATATGCCTAGGAACAGTCAAAACTTCGATAAACTGCCATAATTATGCAAAGTAAATGCTGAGTGGAATGAGACAAATAGGATCTTTAAACAGCTGCAGAAAGAACAAATCAAGATTCCTGCATCATTAGTAGTGATTGCCTGGTTGCAGAAAGCAATATGTTAGTTCAGTGAAGAAAAGGCTTGATGACAAATCCTTTAACTCACTGCCATATCCTGATTACAAATAGAATTGGTCTACAAAATTTCATTTTTGACAATATTCAAATGTGCCATTGTAGCTAATTCTTAATGGAGGATTAGCTTACTTCATGAGCAACTTGGGTCATGCAAAGGAAAACTGAATAATTCTGATGCCAAATGAAGAAAGAAAAATAAGTGTACTTTGTGTCTCAGGATGAAAGGTCTTTAGGAAAGCATCAAGATGTTTTTTTGGATAACACTGGAGCACTTGAGGCAAAGGAAGTTAAGTCTATCCAAAGTCTTCTATCAAATAGGTACGCCCTTATACATTTTCAGCCTTTTCAAGGAATGGGCTGATAGTATAATGAGTATGAAATGAGACAATGTTGTGTGTTTGCATAGCTGAACACCTGCTTTTGATCATGAATATAATCAACCTGGTATTAAGGCATGAAAATACAGGCTATTTGGTGGATCCTAGATAATCATTGCTTTGTTATTCATAAAGCTTGGCAAGACGAATATGCATTTCTGGAGCACATCTGTTAGGTGTTGTCATATAATTATTTTCAAATTCTGTTCATGGAGGGACCCAAATCCTTTCTTTCTTTAGGGAGGCAGCGTGGCCTCCCTTGGAGCTGGAGGGTAAAAAAACACTCTCTCAGCCAGAGTGGGCAGGCCCAGACCAAGCCGGCCCCGCCCCCAGGAAGAGAAGGGGCGGAACGGAAGTATAAAGGGTGAGGCCCCTAGCTCACTCAGAGCAGCACCAGGGAGGGAGGCAGACGCCGACCGCAGGCTGCTCCCTCCACACCCTGCTGCCGAGCCAGGGGAGGCCCTGGACCCTGGGAACCCTGGTCTAGAGGAAGGACTGGGGTTTTCAGACCTGCCTGCTGCAGAGTACCCGGAGGGACTCCCGGAACTCAGCCATGACCCTTGGTGGACGGAGGTGGACGCTGAAGAGGGATCGGGGCTGCCCCCAGCGGATGACCCGGATTCCTGCTGGTGCCCCTTTACCTGTGAGGTGTACCCCGACTCTAGCGGGTGCTCCCCTGCCTGAAGGGCACGCCATGGACCCTTTGCTGGCGCTCCCCTGTCTGAGGGGCGCGCCGCGGACCCTTTGCCGGCGCTCCCCGGACGGAGGGGCGCGCCGCGGACCCTTTGCCAGCGCTCCCCGGACGGAGGGGCGCGCCGCGGACCCTTTGCCGGCGCTCCCCTGCTTCTGGTGCATCTTTATTCTACTACCTTAAAAAATGTCACGTCTGCACTGCTATTGATATGCGTGCTTTGGGAGCATGAAGTATATATATGCTACATGCTGCTGTAAGGACCATGCAGTCCAAACGAACCCTAAGTCAGGATATTTACAAAGCAATGCTTTTAAGAACATTGATAGCTTGCTACTTTATTCTTCCAATGATTCTTTACTGCTCAGTCTATAGACCTTACTGTTGCTATTGTTTCAAGATTAGATGTCTGGAGTAAGGATTTATGTCAAGTATGGCATTTTCCGTTTGAGCAGAATGTATGTCACTAACAATATAAAGTTATTTCTCTCCTCCCACCAACCACTAGCCTCATAGAGTTTTAAAGCCAGTGTCTGGAGACGTGTGTAGAACTAGAAGAGCCTTTTGTAACCGGATGAATGGCCCCTTCAAGGGGGAGCAGAGTCCAGTGTGCCTGTGATGGTTACTTGCTGCCTGCCCAGGAAGTAGTTGGAGGAGTTGCCAGAGGAGCTGTTTTGACCATAGGAGTACATGCCCCAAGAAGGAGAGTTATGCAATCCTCTGAACCTGGGGACAGAGACTGGAGGCCAGAGAAATGTTGTTATGAGCCTCTGTGGAAGATACTTCATTTGGACTTAAAAAGTAGAGCCTCAGCCGGGGAATTTTATCTTAAATGTTTGGATTGTGTGGCGTTATCATGGAATAGTGAGAGATACAAATGCACTTAATAGTTTCAAAACTATAGCTTGAGGGCTAGATTTTTAGTTGGGTGCAGTAAATTATGTGCATATGTTGAGCACATGAAATTATATGCATATGTGTGTTCTTAATATGCATCCATAAACTTGGAGTACATAAACATATAGCCAGTTAGATACCATGTATAATTAAATATGATTGCATGGATGTGCCTGATTTGCACACACAAATTAAGTTGTGTGTGTATTGTGTGCAAATGCACACTCAGTGGCTTGAGCTTAATCTTAAAAGGTACACTGAGCAACATTTTAATTCTGCTATGTTTTGGGACACTTAGAGGAGTCACACCTTCTAGCTTTTAAATCATCAAAATCTGTTAAGGATCTCTGAGACAATTTAAATATAAAAACCTAGCATTTAACAAATCAGTGCTCATTTGGTACCCTGGACACCATTTTTTTTTAAAAAAAGTAAAGGTCCTGAAATGCTGAAGGTTTTAGTTCTCATATAAAGTCCTTTGACATTAAAGAGAAAGGTCAAGTCAACCATTAGTGAAATGAACACTCATCTTAACCTATAAATAGCATTCTGCTTTTATAACATGCAAAGATGAAAGACTGGAAAAAATAACAAGGATAATTAGAAGCTAACTGAAAGTAGCAAGTAAATTTTGTCCTTTGCTTTTCTCTCCCTGTCTTTTCTATTGGAAAAGATTATTGTAGCTGGCTGGGCCTGGTAACGGTGCCTGTTATTGAGATTGTCTGACGCTTCCCATTATAAGGTCTTGTTTTCAGCTGTATATAGATAGCTAAGGCTACGATTTAATGTCATGGACAAGAAACAAAAAATCACAGCCCGTGACCTGTCTAAGACTTCTACCATTAATAAACTACCTCCACAAGCAGCAGGAGCTCTCCCATTGACATAGTGCTGTCCACACCCGCACTTAGGGCTTGTCCTCACTAGCGGGGTAGATCGGCTGTAGATACGCAATTTCAGGTACGTTAATAACATAGCTGAAATCAACGTCTCTACAGCCGACTTACCTCATGGCGGCGGCGGTCTGTGGCGCGGTCCCCCGTCGACTCCAGCTTGCGCCTCTTGGGGAGCTGGACTTCCAGAGTCGACAGGGGAGCCGCTGGCGATCGATTTATCGCGTCTTAACGAGACGCGATAAATCGATCGCCAGAAGATGGATCCTTCCCGCACGTAGTGAAGATGAGCCCTTATATACATGTAACTTGCGTTGCTCAGAGGGGTGGTTTATTCAAATACCTGAGAGACATGAATTCTTCTGATCTGTAGTGTAGCCATAGCCTTAAAATAGAGGGATCAGAGGAAGAGGAAATGGATGAAAATTGTGTCTCCAGTTGGGATTGTTGAGGCTGTACTGAATGCAAAGCCTTTATCGCCATCTCCCAGTTCAGGTCACATTTTAAGCATCTCTCACTAGAGGTGGTCTAAGGACATTTATTTGAACTGATGGCATAGTTTTGCTTAGCAGTCTCTTTGTTTCCTCTGAAAACATAGCAACAGATGCAACTCTGAGCACACAAAAATGCTTCATCTAAATTAGCATGCTAAGTGATGCTAAGTGTTGAATTCTCATGTTTTAGACAATGAAATTTCATTATTGGGGTTGACACAGTGTAAAAGATTAATTCCTCTTCACTTGCTTTGGACCTTAAGGTTGTGTTTTAGTTCTTTGAGACTGCACTAAAATGCTCAGCAGAATTGCATACCCCAGAGTTGTGAAACACTGGTCTGTGGACTGAATCCAGCTCACTAGATGCATTTATGTGGGGCCAGTGTGGTAAATTTGGGATCTTAAGAAAAATTGTACCCTTTGTATTTGCAGAAAGGACCTTTGATAAGTAAATGGTATGTAAACTAATACAATGTTTACAAACAGCCTAAAATAGTGACTCAAGTGTGAAATTCTAAGGGCTGGTCCTCACTGGGGGAGGGGGGGGGGGTTTGACTGCAGATATGCAACTTCTCTACGTTAATCACGTAGCTGAAGTTTGCGTATCTGCAGCCGACTTACCGTCCGTCCTCATGGCGGCGGCAGTCGGTGGCGCGCTCCCCCATCGACTCCAGCTTGCACCTCCCGGCAAGCTGGAGTTCCGGAGTCGACGGGAGCGCCGCGAGCGATCGATTTCTCGTGTCTTCGTAAGACGCGAGAAATCGATCGCCAGAAGATCGATCGCTACCCGCTGATTCGGCGGGTAGTGAAGACCTACCCTTAGTCTTGGATGTTGTGAGAAAACTTTGCTTTGAATTTCACATAGTTTAAGTTGGGAAGCAGTTGCATTTTATTATTTTTCTTGTAACCATTTCTGACTTTTATGTATCATTTCTTGTACTCACTAAAAAATTCTCTCTTTGTAGTTAATACATTTGCTGTATTAGTTTATCTAATCCAGTGAGTTTTAAATTGAAACGTTGGGGAAAATCCATTTGGGGCAACAAGATGTAAACCCCTTGGTTTAGCTATTCTTTCCCCTGGGCTACTTCCCTCTGCTACCCTTCAGCTTGTGGGGGCTTCCTGCCTTCTCTCTGCACAAGCCAGGTGTTCCTTTACTCAGGGTCTGGGTCTGTCTTAGCTCACCGCAGCACTTCTCCCAAACTGCTCTCCGCTCCAACGCCGCCAAACTCCTTCCAAACTCCCACCCCTGTCTGCCTGAAGCAGGGGGTTTTATTAAGGCCTTAATTGACAGCAGGTGCTCCTAATTAACCTGATGCCTGATTCCCTAGTCTACAAGGAGCCACGCCCTAATGAACCTTGAGTTAATATATCTCCCCTCAAGCACTCTGCCACAGCTCCCTGACCCTCCTCTATCACAATTAGAAAACACTAATTCACCGCATTTCCACTCACTACAGACATTAAGAAAATATTAAGGTACAAGGCATGCACTCTAAATTACAAATATTAGATGAAAATAACACAAACTAACATGGGAGTAAACTAATGTCCAAACCCAGTCTAATGCAAAATCTGTATATATAAAAGTCAAATGGTGTATGTGTGCGTGTATGTACATTCCCTTACTCCTTCCACACCATTTGAGCTACAGACTAATCAGTGTAAGAATCGAAAATTTTTCAAATCTCACCTCTGACACCCCCTAGGGGTGAAATTCTTTAAAGCCCATTAACATCAGCTGGGCAGCAGGTTAACACCTGCTGTTCTCTGTGACATAGTTATGATGTAATAATACCCCCCTCCAACGGGCCAGGCACTCACTCAGCTCTCTGTCCCCTCCCCCCCTCCAACGGCCCCCGCACTCACTCAGCTCTCTCCCCCTCCCCCCCCCTCCAACGGGACCCCCACTCGCTCAGCTCTCTCCCCCTCCAACAGCCCCCCCACTCGCTCAGCTCTCTTCCCCCCTCCCCCCCTCCAACGGACCCGAGCAACGCCGGGTATTTTTGCTAGTAATCTTATAAAATGAGGATGAGTTGGTTGGTGCGTGTATTATGAAACTCATACCAGTAGTGAGGCAAGCTATATTTATATGGCAATTCTGAAGGAAGGAAATGGGGGAAAGAGTGTTTTTGTTGAGTTTGTTGAAAAAATTGTTTCCAAATGGAATGATTTGAGCCGTGTGGAGGGTACTCCAATGTTTACCCCCCAGTCTTGGAAGAATAGTTAACGAAGACTAGACTATATTATGGACTGTCTTTTAAAATAGCTGTCATCAGGATTGCAACTGTTATATATTCATAACTTGCAAATATGTCCTATTTGTGAACTCATAACTGCACATAATGGAATGGTTTAGTTGAAAAAAGGACTGTTATTAATAAAAAAGGTATACATAGATATTCAAAAAACTTCAGAGAAGAGATTAAATTAACTATTTACAGTATACATTAATTCTCAGTAGCATTAACTTAATTTATTGAAATTTTTATAAACATACTCTCTCCATATTAACTTAGTCTACTTGAGGGAGAAAGAGAGAAACTATTTGACTTATGCCTCTGTACAGTAGCATATTCTCATATTAGAGGGGAGGAAATCCCAAGAAGTTAAATCATGAGATTACCAAAGGCACCTGATTGATTTGTGCTTAAAAATGGCAAAACTGTTTAATTACCTATGTAAAAGAGCTCTATAACTATGTAAAAATTGTCAGTCTATGCTAATTTTTACAAATAAAAAAATTATGATAAAAACAAATCTTAAACCAAGAACTTTCAGGATGAAGAACTTGTAACAGATTCAGAATTAGTCACTATGTGTAGCCTTTGAATGTGTCTTATCTACATTAAAACACAGTGGTGTTTTATAAATAGACTGACACAATTACCTGATCCATTTAGAACAAAATGAAAGTTCAGCCTCACAACAGTCCATGAACCATGTGTGTGCATTGGCAGCCATCCCATTTTGGATAAGTTCATGGAAAACAGGCAGGTGCAGTGCATCACCAGGGGTAATGGGATAATGTTGTCAAAGATGCCTTGCTGCACTGAGAGCTGGTGGGAAGGAAGACTGATTAATCAGTTACACTTAAGAGGTCTTGTATGCACTATGCAAAAGTGTACCAAGCATGTTATGTGAAGACTGATATAGTGCCAGTGTGATTGGGGACCAGCTATGGTCACTCAGTTAGGGTGAACTGCAAAGAATGCGGCAGCCAAACCACAAAAAGCTGGCAGATATTGCAATGCTTAGATTTACCAAGCCAACATAAAACAGCTTCTTTATTACTTTACTGGTTTCTCAGAAGTCCAAACAACATAGTTCCCTAAAGTGATCCAGTCTCAGGCCTCCAGCCAAGTACTCACGTCAAATATGATGCAAATTTCTGTAAATCTTGTTTCATCATACAAAAGAAAAGATTCTACCAATCCCAAGGAATCAGACACATTACCTCCCACGTTACTGAATATTTCAGTTTTTATCCAAATACATACTACAGCCAATTCTTATTAATTAAACTATAATTTATTACAAAAACAAAAGATCAATATACATACAGACATGAGTTCAGTCCATTGAGGTTCAGATTCATAGACGAGGTGGTGAACTTTGTCATTACAGAGAGTTCCTTTCAAATTCAGTTCATAGGTCATAGTCCAATGTCCAAATATCATATTTAGGATATACCACCATAACTGGGACCTCAGCCTTGTGACTCAAATTTCCCCTGATGAAGCCTAAGCAGATCTGAGATGACAGAATCAGGACACAAGGGTCTTTTTATATGGTGTCCTAGCATCCACTTGACCATGTGTAGTCCTAGTTAAACAATAGGTTTTTGATGTAACCTTTTGCTTCCTAAACACCACCAGTAATTAGTTACACAAATTAACATAGGGCAATTTATCCAGTAGGCAATCTTTTACAGACTTCAGAGAGACATGTAGACAGTGACATTATTTTACCCAAGATTCATCCAAATGTTAATACTCCCTTTTGATCTCTGAATCAATAGTTATAGTGACAGACAGGAACTGTCTGTTTACGGGTAGCATCCAAGATGCACACGATTAGTATTACTTCTAACATATAGGTTTGTATTTCAAAGTTCTAGCCTATTTAGCATGAATGGCTCTAATGATCATTCACATACTTTTCTAACATGACTTTAAAGATGGGCTTTGGATCATTCATCCTGCAGGCTGTTTACCCTTTTTTGCCATGTGTCACAGCCAGTGAAGGTCTCTGCTAAAGAAGAAACTCTGTTAGCTGCCATTGTTATTCGTCAGGTATTCTACATGTGGTATGGAGACACACAGAATGTTTAGAGCCAACCATGACAATTACTGTTGGAAATGTGCTTAAACATTGTAATGTGGAAAGGATATTAGTGTTTTGAATGTTAAAAATGCTCTTATTTTTGAGAATCCCTAAGTCTTTTTTGACGTTTCAGTGGGAGTTTGATTGGGCTCCATATGTATGGCCCTACCAAATTCGCAGTCCATTATGGTCAGTTTCATGGTCACAGAATTTTAAAAATGGTATGTTTCATTATTTCAGATCCTTAGATCTGAAATTTCATAGTATTGTAATTGTAGCGGTCCTGACCCAAAAAGGAGTTGTGGAGGGATTGCAAGGTTATTGTAGGGGGGTTGCAATACTGCTGTCCTTAACTTCTGCACTGCTGCTGGCGTTAAAGCTGCTGCCAGCAGAGCTGGGCAGCCAGAGAGCAGCAGCTGCTGGCTGGGAGCCCAGTCTGAAGGCAGAGCCACTGCCAGTAGCAGCGCAAAAGTAAGGTTCGCAATACCATACCATGCCACCTTTACGTCTGTGCTTCTCCCTGCAGATCTGGGCCCTCGGTCAGCAGCCATCATGCTCCAGCTGCCCAGCTCTAAAGGCGGTAGCGCAGAAGTAAGGGTGGCAATACCATACAATGCCACCCTTTACTTCTGTGCTGCTGCTGGTAGGCACTGCCTTCAAAGCTGAGTGCCTGGCTAACAGCTGTCGCTGTCCAGCTGCCCAGCAGTGAAGGCAGCAGCACAGAAGTAAGGGTTGCAGTACTATGCCCCCCCCCCTAAAATAACCTTGCAACACCCCTCCCCCCCACACACAAACTTATCTCTTAGGTTAGGACCCTCAGTTTGTGAAATGCTGGTCTTCCCCATGAAGTCTATGTAGTGCAGGGTGAAAGCACACAGATGATCAGATTTCATGAGGGAAGACCAGATTTCACAGCCCATGATTCGTTTTTCATGGCCATGAATTTAGTAGAGCTCTATCCATATGCAATGCAACTGCCAAATACAGCGGAAGTGAAGAAAAAAATGTTGTCTTTTTTTTTTTTAACTGATAACTGGCTTATTCCCACAGCTATAATAAGTGATTATCCTTGCTTTTGTGGCTAGGTTTTGAATATTTTAATATATTTATCAAATCATGTTCAGTGATTACATATAGAGCAATGATTTTCCACAGACAGAAAGTTAAACAACACTAAGTTGAAATTCTGTTTTCTAAGGTACAATAAGTAAATTTCAAAAAAAGGGGAAAAAAGTCCTTTTGACATATCACATTTTCATGCATCAGTCGTGATTATTTCAATTTAAAATGCATAAGGATTAATACAGCTTTTAAATTCAGATATGGCAAATTATCATTTTAAGGCCTTCCATTTATATTCACTGAGTAAAATTGTCACTATGTTATCATTATACTAAGATAATATATGAAGCTACTAGAATGGCTTAGGAGCTAGACTGCATCTTAGTATAACTGGGATGTTTAATTAGATCGTAATCTTTTCTGGTATATTTAAATGTTTTAAAAACTCTAATTGTAAGGAGCTATAGATTATTAAAAGTTAACCATAGACTATATTTTTGTGAGTCACATTTTCAGAAGGTCATCTATTCGTAAGTCTTAAATGCTTGATATACAGTTTTAAGGGTCTAGAACAGAGCTGGGCAAACATTTTGGCCTGAGGGCCACATGAGGGTTGCAAAACTGTAGAGGGGCAGGTAGGGAAGAATGCCTCCCAAACAGTCTTGTCCCCACCCCCTATCTGCCCCCTCCCACTTCAGACCCCTAACTGCTCCTCTCAAAACCTTCAACCCATCCAACCCCCTGCTCCTTATCCCCTGACCACCCTCTCCCAGGACCCCATCCCCTATCCAAACCGCCCCCCTGACTGCCCCCTTCAGAATCCCCGACCCATCCAACCCCCCCTCATTTATTGTCCCCTCACCGCCCCCTCCCGAGACTCCCTACTGACCCTAATAACTTCCCAGGACCCCAGCCCCTATCCAACCCCTCTGCTCCCTGTCCCCTGACTGCTCCAACCCCTATGCACACCCCTGTCCCCTGAGAGGCCCCCCACAACTCCCATGCTTATCCAAACCCCCCCCCCCCCCGCCCCATTCCCTGATTGCCCCCTTGGCCCCTCTGCCCCTTATCTAATCCCCCTGGCCTCCTTACCACACCGCTCAAAGCAACATATCTGGCAGCAGCCACACGGCTGGAGCCAAACACACTGCCACACTGATCCACAAGAGCGTGTGTCCCTCTCCCACCCCCCCCGAATGCTGCTTGCATAGCGCACTACGGCTGTGGGGGAGCCTCCCCAGCTGGGAGCTCAGGGGCCAGGCAGGATCGGCCCAAGAGCCAGCTATGGCCTGTGGGCTGTAGTTTGCCCATCCCTGGTCTAGAAAGATAGAGTAAAATGTTGTAGCTTTCAGGGCTTTTTAAAAAAATAATTCTTTAATAGAACAGGAAGTTTATCCTTAATGTGATTTTCCTATTACACGTTCCATCTGCTTCTTCAGGATGATATCCGGGACAAGCATTAATGTAACAGTAACACTTTGAGGGTTCTTATTGTTTACGAAGAAACAACTGTAACCTAGCCTGAATAATGACAACAGTTGAGCACAGTCATGGAGCTTCTTTACATAAGTAGTGAAATAGTTTTGCCATTTTAAGTATAAAATAGTAAATGGAAGAAGAAAAAATAACAAAATGGCAATCAGGTTGCTGAAAGGTGATGGTGTTTAAATTTCGTTTAATACATATAGTACTTGGTCATTGTCATTCTTTCCAAAATCCTTTCCCCACTTAGCTTGCGTCCTACTGTTTTCCTTCTCTGGAAATCTTCCTAAAATATCTCCAATTAAAAATATAGGTTCTTCTGTAAGCAATAACGTTCTGATGAATAAATGTCTCTTTTTGGGGGTGGGGGGACCGGGAATGGGACTAATCAATGGAGAGCTATTTTGATGCCAGAGAAGGTAGAACAATGTTAATGTTTAGCAAATGATAAAGATTCTGTGGGATATTTTCTTCAATTTTGAGACTTGTTAGTTTTCTTCCCTAACTAGGAATCTCCTAACTCTTCACTTGTACACATGTGATTTTCTAGCACTCACTTGTATGTGTACATCTTTTTTATTTTTATGTTTTTGTTCGTTTGTGTATTCGTGCACAGGCACTAGTGTACCAAAAGTATGTATTTTCAAAGAGTTGTACTTGTATAAGTAGAGGCCCATGGCTAAAACAACTTTTTTACATTATGATCCATTTATTTATGCATTTGAAAACCACTGGACTACTAAGTAAACTCATTTACATATATTATGTAGGATTAAAAGTATGTGTATAAATTAAATCTTGTAATTCTGTAACATTTTTTTCCAGATTTGTTCCTTACTACATTATCAAGTTCCCAACAAATTCAGTTTGAAACATGGGTAAATAAGGTAAGGAATAAAATACAGAAAACATCTTATGCTAAAACATATAGCTTTAAGAAATATAAAACGAAGAGGTCATCTGATACTGATTTTGAGAATAAATAGAGCTGACATTAAGAGATTGTAGCTGCACTGTTGCATTCAAACTCCTGAATATCGCTGGAGAAGATGATTCACTCAGCATCAGTTCCTCTGCAGGATTTTAGCATGACTGCCAATTAAATCAATCAGTCTACCCTAATGCACATGTTAACAGGGCTCCTGTGGTGGTTTCAGCTGTTGTAAGAGGTTACTGTCATTTAATTTGTCACCATGATGGTTTATGAAGAAAAAACTTTTCAAAGGAGTAATTTTTCCTTGTTGCCTCCAGGCTTGGATATTTTTAGTTTGATTTAAATGTGCCTATGAAGATTTCAAGGCACGAGTAAAAGACTTTAGTGAGTCAGATATTTAGATGATACACTTTTCCTTATAGGAGGTGTGTCTAATTATAGATAGGAAACTCCAAAGTAGATACTGTATCACAGCGCAACTCAGAGTAAAAAAAGGAAAAACAAACAAAAGGCATTAATCTTTTTCGCAGGAAGTCTGTTTCTTAACTATATGCTTTCAAGATGTCTCTATATTAAAAGACATGATTAAATCCATATTGGCTTGTAACAGTTAATAAAAAGCCATTAGGTAGTATGAGATAAAAAAGAAAGGTTTGAATAAGCAGTCTTTAAGTAAAATATAATTTGATGATGTCATTACCCATTGCTTTGTGCACAAAATGACATGGAGATCTTGTGGAAATACTGTGCAGTTCAGGCATTTTGCTGGGCCTGGAGGGCATTGAACATGGAGAAAAATTCAATTGGGAATCAATCTGGTAAAGGTAGACACTTCTAGAATGATGTGAAAACATATAAACATAGAAATAATGAGGTGTGGGGTTTTTGGGTGGAGACGGGGGATGAGGAGATGATAGCTTTGAGCCATCGAGGTGTCTTAAGTTGTTTTGGTAGCTTTACATTTTGTGCCATTCATTCATGTTTAAATAATAAAGTAGCTGCAATATACAGTGCGCTCCAGTCATTACTCAGGCCCTGACCCTACAACCAAGACTTGGAATACTGTGCCATAGACCCCTTATGCCAGGAAGGCCCCTTGTACAGAGTACTCTCAAGGGGCTGTTTCTTGCTCTTTTACTGTCAGAACATCATTAAGGGGTATTCATATAAATGAGAATCTAGATTCAGAATTATTATTGAGTTAAGACTAAAATCTTATATTCCCATACAGCAACATGTGCTGCAGCCACAGAGATCACCTTTTATAGTTTACTAGCTGAAATACCCGGCGTTGCTTGGAGTATTTGTAACAGGAAACTGGGATGTAAAAAGACTACAATGTTTTTTATTAATACAAATTTTGTTTTTATTGTATATCAGTACATTCCTGTTCGGCTGTTTCTCTGGCCCTGGATTGATAATTTCATATTCTATTATTATGTAGCCGTTTCTCACGTTATTCAGAAGTCTCATTTTGTCTAATTAATTTCATTCTCTTGCATTTAGATGTGGTTTCTCCGATACATTTTCGCTTTTTCCGCAGCATAACGAATACGGTCCTTTTTAAGAAAAAAACAGTGTATTTAATTATGTTTGCGCTACACAACACTAAGCTCCCTGGTTATCTGTATTATTACATCATAACTATGCCACAGATAACAGCATGTGTAAACCTGCTGTCCAGATGATATGTGAACTGTGTAGTTGATGTTAATGAGCTTTAAAGAATTTCACCCCTGGGGGGGTGTAAGAGGTGAGATTTTAAAAATTTTCTATTCTTACCCTGATTAGGACCCTAAAGCCTATAACTGTACCAAATTTCAAGTATCTAGCTGAAACGGTGTGGAAGTAGTAAGGGAACATACACACATACACCATTTGACTTTTATATATATAGATATAGATAGATATTGTAAATTAAGGCTGTAATAGAAGCTGAGTAAGAAATCTATAAAATCTTAAGTACAATATATATTACATTGAACTTTCTTACAAGGCCTTTTTTATGGATGCTCTGCTTAACATGTGCATTAGTATGGGAGGGGGGATTAATACACTATCACTTAAATTTATTAGGTAGTAAATTTTTAATAAAGGTTTGTATCAAAATTATGATCATAAAGATATGCACCTTCTTCATCTAACCATAATTACCTTTGCTTTATGTTGAGGAATAATAAAATGGAGAGACTTGCAATGGTCAATCAAGACTGTATCCCTAACATTACTTAATAGTACTTATAATTAATTTTTCCTAAAATACCAGTAATATAAAGAACAATATGTGCCCCTTTAAGTCTTTAATTAAAAGTATGGTTTCATTCACTTTGAGTAAACTTGAAAGCAGTTTTTGGTATAGAATGCATGTATTCCATGTACACTATTTGCTGTTCAGTGAACCTCCTTTTCCTTCTCTGCAGTAAAGACAGGTGTCACTTGAGAGGGCTCATGGGATCACAGGCCCACTCAGATTTATGCATTCCATTTAGTAACACCTTTAGGGAAGTATGGACAAACAGTTGGGGGCAGGAGTGGTGATACTAGTTAGCTCAGGGAAGCCCAGCGGGACTTGGGAAGGAAATGCCTCCTCCACTTCTGACTCACTTCAGCAGGCCACTCAACCTCTCTGGGCTGGGGAAGGGGCTGCAATAAAAAATTGTAACTCAAAGTGGAGACTCAGCTTAAAAAGTTTGAAATTGGTCACTTCCCTACCCCCCCCCGCCCCCAGCCCCAAATGTTCCTTTGTGCCCACAATTTGAAAACCTCTGAACTAAATAAAATGTGGTGTCCGCCATTACAGGATTTTTCCTCATGTACCCCCTGACAAGAGCTTGCATACCCCCAGGGGTACATACTCTCCAGTTTGAAAACCACTGTGATAAAGTATTGATGCTAGAGCTATAGCAATGAGATTGTTTCCACCACCACCGCAAATTCCTATCACCATAATCTTAGGAAAATGTCCTGAAATTAAACAGAGGTATTGTGACATTTTGGGGAACACCCATACTGGTAAATGGTTCTGTCACTGCCTGCCCTATAACTTCAGGGTCCTTGGTGCTGTGCAGCTGTGATTCAAATCACAACCCTTCCACTCTGAGTCTCCCCAAATCAATCTTCCTGTGTTCTCAAGATATTCCTCGCTGGTTCAGCACCCCCCAAAGGTGTGAAACCAGTCCCCTTGTTATGAGTTTGCTTTGGCACACACTCCATACAGTTGACACACCAGATCTGCTTGGGATAAAAACAAACAAAAAGTTTATTTAATAGGAAAACCACAGATTTAAAGATGAAATAGTAAGGGAAAGTAAACATATGCAAGTTGCACAGAAAATAAGCCTAGACCCAACTTTGGGCTTTACATTGTCATAATAGATAAAATCCCTTTTCTCATGCAAGTTACCTGTTTCCTTGAACAGTTTCTTGGCATACCCTCCTTGCTATAGTGGGGATCTGGCATTCATGGACAGCTTCCCACCTAGAGGCTGTCCCTCTGTTAGTGGATGACAAACCTCACATCCAAGCCTGTTTTTAAAAAGCTCTTTCCTTTGTTTTTTATTGTTTTGTTTTGGGGGCGGGTTTTGGATGGGGGGTGTTTTCTGTGGTACAAGAATCAGAGAGATAGCTGTGGAATTGCACAAGTGACAAAGAGTCCTGTGGCACCTTAAAGACTAACTAAAGTACTGAAGCATAAGTTTTTGTGGGCTAGTACCCACTTTGTCGGATGCATCCCCCCGACAAAGGGGATGCTAGCCCACGAAAGCTTATGCTTCAGTACTTTAGTTAGTCTTTAAGGTGCCATAGGACTCTTTGGGCTGGTCTCCACTGGGGGGGAAATTGACTGTAGATACGCAATTTCAGCTACATTAATAACGTAGCTGAAATAGACGTCTCTACAGCCGACTTACCTCCCATCCTCACGGCGGTGGCGGTCGGCGGCGCGGTCCCCCGTCGACTCCAGCTTGCGCTTCTTGAGGAGCTGGACTTCCGGAGTTGACGGGGGAGCCGCTGGTGATCGATTTATTGCGTCTTAACGAGACGCGATAAATCGATCACCAAAAGATCGATCCCTGCCGGCTCAAGTGAAGACAAGCCCTTTGTCACTTCTGTGGTACAGTGACTCATGGTAGTTCAAAGTGGGGAAATTCTAGAGATGTCTCAGTGTCTTCCCATTAACTCTAATACTCCATCATTGTCTTTTCCTGTGCTTAAGAATGGATGGGTGCTTGAAGTTGGTTTCATGTAAACAATTGGCTTGGCTGGTATCCCTTCCTGACTGACTGCTCCTCAACTTCCCTTGCTGTGAACTTTTAGCACAGTTTTCTGTATACACAAATATATAAATTCATAACCATGGTCTGTATACACCTCATAATGACTATCGAGTTCAGAACAGTACAAGCTTTCATAAAAGATTTTACTAAATATATTTGAGTAGTACAATGACATGGTATACAATCAGTTGATTGAACTGTATTTTTGGAATTTAAGCCTTCTCTTGTCCTTCCGGGGTGTCTGGACTTTTTTGTGGTTTCAACCAGTAAATGTTTGTCATTGTGGGTGGAAAAACAAATGTCAGCCGTAGAAATCTGGCAGACAAGAATAAAAGAATTAAGAAAAATAGAATGATTCACTGCATGCATTAAATTAACTGAACTATTTCAGGAAAGATGGTTAAAGTGCAATTAATTAAGGCCTCGTCTACGCTGCCACTTTACAGTGCTGAAACTTTCTCGCTCACGGGTGTGAAAAAACACCTCCCTGAGCAATGCAAGTTTCAGTGTTGTAAAGTGGCGGTGTAGACAGTGCACCAACTCCCAGTGCTGGTAGCTGCTCCCCTTGTAGGTGGGTTTTTTTAACAGCGCTGAGAACTTTCCCCTGTACAGTACCTGAAAACTAGCCCCCACTCTTGAATGGCTAGTGGAATAAAATCCATAATACCTCTTTTAAATACTACAGTCTCTTTAGTTGGAATAAACAACTGCATGGCATTAAGATGGTTCAAAAGTGAGAATATTTTACATGTAATTTAAAACTCCAGTAAATAAATATTTATAGTTAAATTATTATCACATATGTTGATTGGCTTCTGTTTTAGTCATTGGGAAGAATTGGGGATAATGATTTATAATTATAAGAAAACATAAATAATTTAAAATATGTTTTCATTAGCAGTCCATGCATATGTATGTAGACATTGCTTTCTAAGCCTTACTTGATAAAATATAACTTTTTGGCATCAAGGTTACTAAAAACCTAGATTCAATAACTCAAATCTGTGCCTTTGAGTAGAATTATTGCAATCCAGAAACATTAATTTTACTGTTTCAGGAACTACTGGTAAATATTCTCTTCCTTTTAATCTAAAATACATTTTTATCTGTCATCAAGGGATCAAAGGTGACATAAGAATTAAGTGTTTGGAAGGCCTTATTTCATGTTCTCAAATGGCTGCAATCTAACTACCACATAAATAAAAACCACATGCAGCATCTATAGGGGACTCAAATGTAAAATCTAAAATTTACTCAAGTCAGTCAAGAAGAACAATTTGGACACCAAATCCTTCGGCAACTTTGCCTTGGTCTATATTAGACGCAATAAATTGACTCCTCTCTGGCGGGTGGTGTAGAGATACCCTTAATGGCATAATATATCTTTCTGAATAAAGATAAAAAATTATTCAGAATTGAAACTTTTTCTGAAACAAAGATATTCTTCCTTTAATCTACCATAAGATGCTTTCGAGGTATTGGCTTCTATCTTACTTTTCTGGTCACTTGACATAAGGCCTCGCTAGTCCTTGTTACTACAATGAGATAACTAGCAGCTGCAAGGATTACAGAGTCAGCACTGCAGTCAGATAATTCTAGTGGAGTTGTTCATGGATAACAATATGATCTTAACAATTCTGGGGAAATCACTCAGTTTTTGCATCCATATTGATTAATTTGTCCTCTGACCCATGAGCAGCTACAGATTATACTCCAAGGAAAAAGAAATTAGCTATAATCAAATGTCAAGGGAAAACTATCCCCAAAGAAACCTCATCTAGGGAGCGACAAAGAGTCTTGTAGCATATTAGAGTTAGACTAACAGATCTTAGGGATCATGAGCTTTCGTGGGCTAAGACCCACTTCATCAGATGAATGTTGTGGAAATCTCCAGAGGCAGGTATAAATGTGCAGGCAAGAAAGCCAGGTAAATTCAATCGGGAGTGTGGGCCTATAAATCCTTTTTTTAAAACTATTTTTAATCTTTAGTTTATACTTCATATTTTCATTAGTTTCTTTACCGTTCATTAATGTAATTTTTTAGGGTGTATGTTTATTCTATTTGATAGGATGGGAATTTCTCCGAAGTCAAGAACATAAAGCAAAAACCTGAAGACGTGATGGTTGTTGGACAATCGGTGTTTGCAGATTTTGGTGAGATTCCTCATTTTTTCCCCCTCCCTAAGCTATCTGACACTTACATATCTATTTTTACTATTAATTAGTTATATTTTTTCTAAAAAAAATTTTCTTTAAAAGCATGTTAAACTTTTACCCAACAGATTGCAAACCATGTAAATACATACGACATAAGTACTATATTCCTTTGCTATTCCTTTACTTCTGTAGGTAGAAAACCTGTTGAAGTCAATGAGTATTGTACATTCAGAAGGCTTTGGTAATTTGGAAGTGACTGTTTTTGTTCATCATCTCATACCTGTACTTGCTTACTCTGGTGCAGTGCTAACCCTTGACTTCAGTGGGACTATTTACTTGCTTAAAGTTAAGCACATGTAAAAATGTTTAGGATTGAGTCTTAAATCCCCATTAAGTCTATTTTAAAGCACATTGTTTGACATTTTTGTCTAGTGAGTCTAAACTTGGATATAACAACTGTTTTTTAAAAAGCAGTAATGGAACATTATGGACTAATAAAATATTATTGTCATTTTATTTTTATTTTCAATATAAATATTTACAGTTTATTAGGGATTAGATTCTATTCATATATTCATCAATATTTTATTGAAAAAATGAAATGCCTCAGAGCAATTTAAGCTTGCACGTAGCAAGTTTGTATAACCATGTATTTCTGTTTTCTTTTTTATCAGATTTTCCTAAGAGTTTTGCTTCCCTTTCTGAAGTTCTCCGCATCTGGCAGTTTCCAGAATGCCTAATTAGAAGCTAATTTGGGTGCTAAATTCTAATGAAAATCTGGCCCTTAAACATTGAGTGAAGGTGTAGATTGTTGAATATAGGAGGAAAACAATCAATCAAATATACTCAAATCATATTTTAAAAGCAGTGCATCAGAAGATAGCTAAGTTAAGCTAATAGCTATGGGGTAATGGCCACTCTTGGATGTCTGGTTGCTTCACATAGGTGCCTAAATGCATCTAAACTCTTATGAAAATTAATCCTAAATGTTCATTAACTGATTATTGTTTGTATAGATTAATAAATGTAACAGATAACATTGTAAAAGATTATTAGGAATTTTAAAGATTAAATATTTTGCATAGTTTATTAATTTAATCTGTTGCTGTATTCAGCAAACTTGACTTCTGTATTGTTGAACTCATTATTTTCCTAGTTGGGGTTTGCTTTTTCACCTTATGCTGTTCATCTGTTAGGAATGCTTTCTTATGTACAGAGTAACTTTGGATGTTTAAATGTGCCCTAACAACTACCCATTATATTTAATTGTCAAGACTATACTATTAGATGACTATGAAGAATATTATAGAGAGACTTCCTTTTCTCTAACCTCTTGGGTTCCCTCCAGCCTGTACACTCTAATGTAATTGCTCCTAATCTGACCATCTCAAACCCTTATTTGAAACCTTCCCTGCCCACCTCTTACCTACTACATCAAGTTTAAACTTCTCATTCTTGCCTTTAAAACCCTTCACAACTCTATGCTGTCCGCATTTTAGATACCATCTTCAGCTGTTTGCCCCTTTATTCTTTCATTCAGAATACTTCATCTTTCCTATCCTTATTCCTCTTCTCTGGCATTTTTTCAAAATACTCTCCGTACACAGAATGCCTTCACCTTCCCATATCATCAGGCCACTGCCCTCTTATTTTATTACCCTTTTAATGGCCAATTTTACTTGCAATGGTCACAATATGTGAACTGATAAATAACTAAAAAAAATCCAACAAGTCTTCCTCAGCTTTGGCTCTCCCAGTATATCTTATGTGTCTAGTTTTTAAGAGTGTAAGCTCTTCAGGACAGAGTGTGTTGGTTTTGTGTGCTATATAGGGCTGAACGCTACTCTCAGTACTATACAAATAGAAATAATACAAATATTAATGTTGCTCTTCATTATAATTTTTTAAAAAGCATTGCTGTGTTTGGTGTACAATTGTTTTTTTAAAAAGAAGTAATTTGTTCAGAAGACATTATATACATAAGTGTCCATAAACTGTTCAGATTCATAAGAAACTAGGAGCAACATTTAAATTAATTAAAATGACTTCTATAAAGAGTCATGAAACATCAGGATTCTTAATATATTTAATCATTTCTCTCAGAAAGCTTTAGAACAAAGGTAAAAACTTAATTTGTATATAAATCTTTTTTTGGTGAGTATTAGAAACAATTAGTCTAGGTTTTTCCATTCAATAATAATACTTCCAAATGCATGGATTTTTCTGTGTATATTTTAATAGCCAAAAGGACATTATGTTAAAATTGATTTTTTTTGTTAATCAAAATTTTCCTTGGAGGGTCCATTCAAAAATTGTACCTAATTTAACTTACATTAGGTCTTGAATTAGAGGATTTAACTGTAACTGCAAAATCTCATATATTGTGTATGTTAAATATGTTGAGAGGCATTTCCAGTAGTGATCCATTTGATACCCGTTTTTACATTCAACAAATGTAGTTTTATAATGTTTTTATTTCTGCACCTTGTTGATTTTTGCCTGTGTGCTAAAATATTCTGTCATAGCCTGGACATGGTAGCATTTATGGTTATCAGTATTTTAATCAGTGATTCAGGTGATGCACATATTAAAGAGGTTAAACACATAAGTTATTCTCTAGAATTAGATGATTTCTTTAGATAGTACTTTGTCCCACTGCAGTAACTAGCAGTTTTATGGGCCTGATTCTGCAAACGCTACTGCACATTAGTGGATCTACTTGTGATAGTTATCTTTACCCTCCTTAATGAGTATTTGCAGAATTGAGCCCTTATTGTGACATGGTTACTCTGATGTGTGGTACAGCAATTTTTGCTTTAAATACAGTGATGCTCTCGAGGGAGTAAGAAGAGAGCCAATATTAGAGAGAGAAGATTCCTCTGTTGCTAATACTTAAAAAATCCTCACGATTTTTAGCACTGTTTAGTTTGACCTTTAAAGATCACCTCTCCTGGGTGACTGAATTTTGCTGGTCTGTAGTATGGCTGCTGAATGCAGGATTCATATATATTATAACAGAATAAAGTAGAAGTTCAATTACTTAGAGATTATGCTAAGAAATTTTATTTAATGTATTGTGCAAAAGTCATTAAAAATAAAAGTTTTAATTAAAATTTAGGCCATCTAAAGGAAACAGTATAGGGAGGCCACCACTCTGGCCTTAATAAACCTCCTGGCCTCCCTTCCTGCTTTTTTAAAATACCCCACTATTTGTGGAATTAGACATTATTCCCAGTTAGACTTGTTAACATTCTTTCATGGTGCTCCTGCTGATTTACCAACTCTTTTTAATGGATCACAGTGTTTTATGGCTCATGAACATGGGGTTTAACTATTACAGCATCTACTAAGTTGAATCCACCCGCACAAACTTTCTTCAAATCAGACATTAACAACTTAAGAATCATTGGTACACCTGAATCCATAGAATCTAGGGCCATTGTTACTGTGGCAAATTACATTCTTATTCAGGGTCACTTGGGGAATATGTTTATTTAGTAAGATGACTGCTTTCTAGAATGATTAAGTCCCCGATTTGTGCTTGTGGTATGATGGAACTTGAGAATAAGTCATGAAATGGTGATTTCTGAGATCTAGAATTGAATGGCTATCTTATTGGAATTTTGCTGGTGGTTGCATGTATTTGTTAATAACTAACTTTTATGTACATTAATTCCCATTTCAATTTTCCCTTCCTGAGATCATAGTGCTGGGACTACACATAAGAACATAGATCATTAGTGTACGGTCTTGAAATATTAAATAGGTAGTTGGTGGGATTTATCAAGGATCTAAAGTATCCTTTTATTGTCCTCTTGTCTGATCTAGTAAAGTGGTTTACCTTGGTGATATCTGCATTTTAGCAAAAACACATTTCTTTTCAAAAAGTAGTTTTAACTAATGTTGCTCTTCTAGTAATTGCACATGTGCATTCTACTGTAGGTGTGTATTATGTGGGAAATTCTGAACATCTGTGCTGCAGAATTCCACCAAGAGAAGTTCATCACAGCACCCTGCCTGCCGAGCCAGATTAGGATAGAGTGGGGCATACAGGGCTGTTGGGGGCATGTCACAGATTGGGGCTCAGGAGCTAGTGGAGGGGAATGGACAGGGTTGATCCTGGGGACAGTGGAGGGGGCTACAGAGACCCTGGAGGTTGCGGGGACAGGGGCAGATGTGCCTGACTGAATGGGAGAGGCTTAGGGCCTGCAGGGAGAAGGCTTCCCAGCTCCCTAACAATCACTTCCCTCCTGCCTCCCCCCCCCCCCCCAAAAAAAAAAA
This sequence comes from Sternotherus odoratus, assembly GCA_032164245.1. Classification (NCBI taxonomy): domain Eukaryota; kingdom Metazoa; phylum Chordata; order Testudines; family Kinosternidae; genus Sternotherus; species Sternotherus odoratus. The sequence goes on along the minus strand of JAVMKO010000014.1, from coordinate 20,321,682 downwards.
AAACCCTTCCCTCACCAACACCCACCACCTTCCATGTTTACTCCTAGGCTCCTTCTCTCTCCCTCAGCTCCTCTGTTACCCCTGACTCCCCCAAGCCTTTCCACTGCTTCTGACAGGTGCAGGAAATACAGTTCTGTACTGTAATTTAAATGAGTTACTCAAATTAGTATGCATAGTAAGGAATATATTTGTAAAAAAGAAAATTATCAGAATCTTTTTTTAAAAGTCTATATTATTACAGACATACTTGCTGACAGATCATTTGAAATAAATTATCAAAATAATTGAACTGGCATCTCATGGCCTGGAAGTTCCATGGGTAAATTCCAGAAAGCAGGCTTGCCCATAACAAGTTTGTCAGTTCCTAAAGTAATAGAAAGCACTCCACCAGTGCTACCTGCCTCTCGAAGTGAAAGTGGTTCTCTGTTTGGGAATCCCAATGTGGAGTCTTGCCCATGCTTGAATATTTATTGAACGTGAAACAGAAAGGCTTAGCAATCTCCTCTATCAAGATTCACCTTGTAACAATATCCGCTTTCCACCCTCATGTAGCAAGCTAGTCCATTTTTTCAAATAACTTGATTCCTCAAAGACCTAGACAGGTTATACCCTCAAGTAAAAGAGCTTGTTCCTCCCTTGGAATCATAGAACTGGAAGGGACCGCGAGAGGTCATTTAGTCCTCCCTTGAGTGCAGGGGACTGGACTAAGTATTATCTAGACCAGGGGTCTCAAACTCAAATGATCACGAGGGCCGCATGAGGACTAGTGCACTGGCTCGAGGGCCGCACCACTGACACACACACACACACACCCTCGCTGCCCCGGCTGTGCCCCCACTCCACCCCTTCCATGAGGACTAGTGCACTGGCCCGAGGGCCGCACCACTGACAGACACCCCGCCCTTGCTGCCCCGGCTCCGCCCCCACTCCACCCCTTCCAAGAGGTCCCACCCCTGCCCCACCTCCTCCTCTGAGCACGCAGCTCCCCATTCCCTCCTGGAAAGCACTAGGCACCACCAACAGCTGTTTGGCAAACAAAGCAAGAGCAATCTAGGAAGTCCAGAGCTAGAAACACACACAGCCCAGCCAGGCAGCAGAGAAGCCTCCACTTCTGGCCCCTCCGTCCTGCAAACTGCTATGGGGGGACCGGGGGGGGGGGGCGCCAGGAAGCTTGGCAGGCCGCAGGGAAGGGCATTGCGGGCCGCATGTGGCCCCCGGGCCGCATGTTTGAGACCCCTGACTAGACTATTCCTGACAGGTGTTTGTCCAACCTGCTCTTAAAAATCCCCAATGATGGAGATTGCACAACCTCCCTATGCAATTTATTCCAGCACTTAACCACTCAGGAAGTTTTTCCCTAATGTCCAACCTAAACTGCCCTTTCTGCAATTTAAGCCCATTGCTTCTTGTCCTATCCTCCGAGGTTAAGAATAATAATTTTTCTCCCTCCTCCTTGTAACAACATTTTATGTACTTGAAAACTGTTATGTCCTCTCTGTCTTCTCTTCTCCAGACTAAACAAGCAAAAAAATTTCAGTTTTCCCTGACAGGTCATGTTCTCTAGACCTTTAAACATTTTTGTTACTGTTCTCTGGACTTTCTCCATTTTGTCCACATCTTTCCTGAAATATGGCATCCAGAACTGGATACTGTTCTCCAGTTGAGGCCTAATCAGCACAGAGTAGAGCAGAATTACTTCTTTCTTACAAGAAAGCGAGGAATAGTTGTAGCACCTTAGAGACTAACTAGTTTATTTCAGCATAAGCTTTCGTGAGCTATAGGTCACTTCATCGGATGCATAGAATGGAACAGAAGTAAAATGCATTTATACACACAAAGAAAAAGAAAAGAAAAAAAATTGTACATTAGCATACCAATTCTAAGAGGGCTGGTAAATGTAGATGGTCCATTATCACTAGGAGGAAGATACACCTTTTGACTTGTTCTTGACAAATCCAGGCTGACTATTACTTATCACCTCATTATCTTCTAGGTGTTTGCAAGTTGATTTCTTAATTATTTGTGCCATTATCTTTCTGGCTACAGACGTTAAGCTGACTGGTCTGTAATTCCCTAGGTTGTCCTTATTTCTCTTTTTATAGATGGGCATTATATATGTCCTTTTCCACTCTTCTGGAATGACTCCTGCTTTCTATAACTTTTCAAAGATAATTGCTAATGGCTCAGATATCTCTTTAGTCAGCTCCTTGAGTATTCTAGGATGCATTTAATCAGGCTCTGATTATTTGAAGATATCTAATTTGTCTAAGTAATTTTTGACTTGTTCTTTCTCCAGTATAGACTCTGATTCTACCTCATTTTCACTGGCATTCACTATGTTAGACATCCCATCGCCACTGAGGAAAACTTTGTCTTAGCAGTGCTTGTGAGACCACCATTTGAATCTTCGGCAATGTGCTTATTTCTCTTCTGGAAAGTGGTTTTCTTAGTGGCCATTGTTTCAGGCAGAAAGGTCTTGAAACTCTGTGCCATTACATCAGATCCGCCATACACAGTCTTCTTTAAAGATAAGGTGTATTTACGTTCTCACCCCAGTTTCCTTTGAAAGTGGTTTCGCAGTTTTATACCAATCAGGCAATCCATCTACTTGTCTTCTACCTGAAGCCTCATGCAAATAGGAATGAACAACATCTTTATTCATTGGATGTTAGACGAACCCTAGGTTTCTGCATAGAACAAACCATTCTGAAGGTGTACCGAACTGTTCGTAGCTGTAGATGACAGGCTGAAGGGTCACCCAGTGTTTTCACAGACAGTTTTGGCCTGGATTATTTCATGTATTTTCACTTGTTATGATCAGGTAGGTGTTTTCTCAGCAGCTAATCTGACTGCTTATTCCACAAGGTCTCATTCATCCTCACTAGCATTCTTATCATAGATCCCTATTCAGGACATTTGTAAAAGAGCAACTTGTTCATTGCTGCACATGTTCTCCTCCCACAACACCGATACTCAGGATTCCAAAGATGATACAAAATTTGGTTGAGCTATTCTGCAGTCTGCATGTCCATGAACTCTAATCCCTTCACCTATTCAACTGCTTCGGAGTCACCTAGAGTGGAATGTTCATGTGCAATCACTCAGAGAAGAAAAAACGTTTACAGTAGACTCTCGATTATCCAGGATTGGATTAACCAGGATGTGGATTAACCAGGATGTCAAAAAAAAATATGCGCAACTCGCAGGGCCGGCTCTGGCTTTGCTGCCGCCCCAAGCACACACACAAAAAAACCCTACCAGGGCGCAGGGCAGTCAGTGAACCAACACCCCCTCCCCCTGGCACAGGATGGCTGGTGAATCAACCCCCACTCCCCATATTTTCTATGGATGGTGATTATCCAGGATTTTATTAACCAGAATTATTTTTTTCCCTATCATCCTGGATAATCGAGAGTCTACTGTACTAACATTCTGTAACTGTTGTCTTTTGAGATGAATTACACATGTCCATTCCACGACCTGCCTTCTGCTCCTCACATCGGAGTTTTCAAAAAAGAATGAACTGAAGGGGCCTGGAATCAGCTGGGTGCTTCATACAGGTGTTATAGGCATGGGCTGGCAGAGAGCGCTTGATCTGCCCCATTGGGTACCATGGAGGGAAAGATTTCAGGCGACTGTGCTCTGGGTGTGCATGTACTGGAATGGATGTGTGCAACACATCTCGAAGAATAACAGAAGGTTAGTAACCATTTTTTATTTCTTGTCTCCAAATATATATGTACATTTGGTATAATTTATTTAAATTACTCTTTCCCATCTCATAGATGTCCTTAGCTATTGTAATAAAGAAAAATCTTTAAAGGGGCTTTTGTTTGGTTATTACACAGGCAGTTTGTGTTTGAATAAGTTCCCCATGCTTAAACTGAGATTTTGGGACAAAGGATGTGTGGCAGGGTGCTGGCCAGGAGTGCCTGAGCCAGCCCTGCCGGCCCTTTAAGAGGGAGAAAAGCCCTCTGCAAACCTCCCTTGCAGAAAGGCTAATCAGCCACCTGGGCTGCAGGGCAATTAGCCTTGAGGGGTTGCACCTGGTGGCAGCCTCCTCAGGGGGATAAAAGGCCTGCCAGAAGGCAAGCCCAGTGTGGTGGGGATAGCATAGAGTGTGGTGGTGGCGGCGGCGGCATGAGCTATTCAGAGCTGTGGGTGAGTGTTTGTGAGCTATCAAGAGCTGTGGGTGAGTGTTTGTGAGCTATCAAGAGCTGTGGGTGAGTGTTTGTGAGCTATCAAGAGCTGTGGGTGAGTGTTTGTGAGCTATCAAGAGCTGTGGGTGAGTGTTTGTGAGCTATCAAGAGCTGAGTGTTTGTATGTTAGCTGGACTACATAGAGTCCATAGAGCTGAGTGTGTTTGGAGCTATTTAGAGCTGGATATTAATGAGCTGTTTTAAGCTGTATATATTGGTGGTGGGGTCCTGCACTGTAAATTAAAGAGCACTGTTTGGAGCAAAGAAGGGTTTCCTGCTGTGTTCCTGAGGGGGGTGAGAAGGCGATCTGTCACAGATGCTAAGTAGAAATTATTTTGATATAAGTGGGTATTGAGAACAGAGACGCTCCTGTGTTTACTGCAAAACTTCGTACCATACATCCATTATACATTTATCTGTCACAGCTGTTAACATCTAACCTTAATAACAGTGTCCCTAGACTGTTCTAGCAATATTCCTGAGGTAAAATTCCTAAAATATCTCAATCAGATAATAAAAATTGCTCAGAAATGTACAAGACCTTGGGTCTTCAACTTGATGAAAACCAGACTCTCTAAAATAAATTGCTCTTTGGTCTGGTACATGATGGTGATGGTTTATACATTAATTTGACCAAAAGGACAGAAAAACAATTGACAACATTATATTGCCCTTCTAAAAAAATAAAAATCAAAAAAAGCCTTGAGACATAAATTTACTATAAATGGCATCTGAAGTGATTAAGGTAAGAAGAACTGTGCTAAGGTAAGGAGAATGCTACTCTTCTTTGGAGCACTTTGTCAGCCAAATAAGTAAGAGCTCTTGATTATTATTTTTTCTATTCTCCCCATGTCACGGTGGTAATTGCAATTCAATGGTTGCCATAGCAAAAATGACTAATTCTTCAGTTGTTGCTGTCATGTTAGCAGAGGCTTTCATGAGATACCCATACACTCTTTAGTATGAATCATAGATGTCAGATATGATTCTTTTATAATTTTGTTATTGAAAAGTGATTTTGGGATTTCATGTTTAGGGAGCACCTCTGAAAAATCAATCAATTTCTATTTAAATGCCTTAGAGTGGATTTTGGAGCCCAACCTTAGACAACCAGGTTTGGAAACTTTTGGCTCTTCTGTTTAATGGGACATATTTTTCTCATCTTTTTATACTATACAAATGTAGCAAAATTGTGAGAAATTTACTCAGTTCACCAGAGTACAAAAGATTGAACTATTAGGTGCCTAGTACTTGTTGTTAAAGGATAAATTCAATTAAGTTGCAATATTTAAGTATAAAAGTGATTCCTAAATTGACCGTTTAAAATGACCTCTGTGAGTTTGGTAATTTTCACAAATTACCATTAGGTTTTTTAGTTTGTACAGGGTCTGTGCTCTTCATATATGTAAAAAGGAAATTATGTGTTTGTAACTTAAATTTATAAGTGTTACTTTTATTCAATCTGAAACAAATTCATTAAGGAGTAGTTGGTTGAGTGGGTAGGGCACATAACTAGGAGTTAAGGCATTCTCTTCCCAGGTCTGCTACTGACTTACTGTATGTCTTTAGGCATGTCATTTCACATCACTGTGGCTCTGTTTCTGCATCTCAAATCAGGAATGCTTACCATGTTTTGTAAAGTGCTTTACGGTTCTTTGAATAAAAAGCATTATATAATTGCTTGGTGGTTTTAGGATAGAAAACTGGTGGCTTTGGCTCCATTGTGGAAAAGTTTATGAAAATAACGGTTACGTGGACTCTATATAATTGAGCTTTGTTGATGGTCAGGGAGTTTAGATTAACCAGGTGGGTAGGGAGCTATAGCTCAGGGTTGTGAGTTCAATCCCTGAGGGGGCCATTTAGGAATCTGGGGCAAAAAATTTGTCAGGGGCCAGGACTTGGTCCTGCTAGTGAAGGTAGGGGACTGGGTTTGATGACCTTTCAAGGTCCTTCTAGTTCTATGAAATAGGTATATCTCCATATATTATTATTATAAGTGTGTCTGTTAAGTGAACTGACAAATAACCGATTTGCATGGATTAATGAGTATCTTACTGTTCATTCAGTAGATCTGTTCTCTTCAGTAGAGATTTAAAAATTTGTTTCATCCTGGACATTTGATTGATGAATTCAAATGTTTGAGCTCACATAAATCAGCAATTCTGCTTTTGTTTAGGCTGTGAGAGCTATTGTTTGTATGGCTGACAGTCTTAAGTAGTTTCCCAAGTGAAACTAGCTTACATTGTGTTGGCATAGTCTGTGCTGTAGACAAACATGATGTGACGGGGTGACCACCCGCCCCCTACCAGAAGGGGCTTGGAAAAGCCCCAAAAGGGGTTTGAAATAGCCTGGAAGGGGGTTAAGGCTGGGAGCCAGCAGGCTTTGCCTGATTGGGCATTAGGCCCAGCTGGGCGGCCACGCCCCAAACACTCCCAGCCAGGATATAAGGGCTGGGAGGCAGAAAGAGAGAGGAGTCTCCTCTGTAAGCAGAGGGAGACAGGCCTGCTGCAGGAAGCCTTGAGGAAGGTACTAGGCTGGGTGCAGGGCTGGGGCTAGGCGGTAGGAGCTGGGGAAAGCTCTAGCCTGAGAGCCCCAGGCTGCAAGTGCAGGCAAGGGCCTAAAGTCAGTCTCCTCTGTAAGCAGAGGGAGACAGGGCCTGGCTGCACAGAGCCTGTACCGGGGTACCCAGACTGGGACAGGGCGAGGGCAAGGCATCTGGGAGCCAGGGAGCCTAAGCTCTAGCGAGAAGGCCCCAGCTTGCTGAGCCTAGGGAAGGCCTGACTCACGGGGTACTGGGGGTTGCCAGGGGGCAGCCTAGGGCTGGAGATAGCAGCAGCAGGCCAACCCTCCTTGCCTGTGATGAGAAGCCATGATACTGCAGTCCGCCCCAGTGAGCGGGGGCAAGTGGTGACTGACAGTGGCACACTCTGAGGCGAGGTGGGAATAGGGGGTAGAGGGTTCCCCTGGGGAGGGGAGACCCTCACACTAAAGGGGTACTGCAGGGTTGCAGCACCCACAGTTGGAGGGCACCAGGGTCCAGGAGGGTCACGGGGCCAGCAAAGGAGCGGGGCATCAACCTGCGGAGGGCGCTCTGGACGCTGAAGGAGCTGATTCCCCAGACGACCAGCGGGGAGGAGCCGCAGGGGTGAGTGACCGACCCCGTTACACATGACAAGATTCTGATGATTTTCTGAGGGCAGCATATACCAATCTCCTTCTTCATCATTATTCCCATTTGTTGTTTTCTTTGCTTCTGCCAGGGCTGCTTGATCTGTGTAATCTCCTACTAAATGGTATAGGCTTGTGTTCATTCATGAGTCCGAAAAATTTTCCTCATTGACAAAACATAGGTTGGGGACATTGTATTTAAGCTGCCTAGCTGTACTTTTAAAGAAAATTGAGAGTGGTTAGATTCCTTTGATGCTAAAACCAGTTTTCCAACAGCAATATTATGATTCTCAGGCAATCCTCCCGGTTCCTGCCCTCAAAATAATGTGAAAGTAAGGTTATAAAAATAAAAGTTATTTAAGGAAGAAAACACCTAAAGAATGTTTTTAGAGAAATTATAAAAACAAGAACCACTAGTGTGGATATTCAAAGTTAATTATACTTAAATGTAAACAAAGTACAAAGTATGGAAATGCACATTTGAGATTACCCAAATAACCTTAACTCTGCCCTTAATGCAACATTCCTGTTGCACTTCGCATGAAAGGTAAATGTAATTTGATGAAGGATTTTTAATTAAAATATGTTCTGTTAAGCCTGTTACTGTGAAAATGTGAAATCCACCATATTCGTTTAATCTGCCTAAGGCAGTGGTCCCCAAACTTTTCACCTCATGCCCCTCATCCCTTTTTGTGCCCTCCCCCACGGAGCTGATCCGTGATGGGGGGGGAGACACAGACAGAGGTTAAATTGGCCAAGGTTGGGGGGTGAGGGGGTAGGGACCACCGCCAGGAGCAGAGCTGGGCAGCACTCCTTCCCCACCCCCAGTGCGGGGTGGTCTAGGCTACAGCCACCCTACCACCTATCTGCCCTCCGGTGGCGGGGGGGCAGGGCATTCTCCACAGATTGAAGACCTTTGGCCTAAGGAGTTATATTATGGAGTTTTGGCTATAGTTTTATATTCACACCTCTGTATAATAAGTGCAATTTCTCTTTCACCTTATGTCCACCTAATTTTTGTTCTGTCCCGTAAGAGGTTTCTAACCACACATTCATTTTTATTACAACTGTGCTCCTATGCCATTTCACAATTAAAATGTGTTTGTATGCTATGACTAGGATGTAATAATGTCCCTGTCGCCAGCTTAAATAACTCTCTAAGGAGCCTGACATCCAGTAAGACAACACCTTTATATTTGAAGCCTTGTACATTTGGGGGGAATTGTCCTGACTGAAAAGATGTAAAAGCCTTGGCTTTTTCCAGTAACTCTGGGTGGTCTTAAAGAAGAAAAGAGAAGTAGTTTTAGTGATATGAAGACTGGTGTTCTTCAGTTCCAGTGCTATAGAAGTGTGCAGAGATACTTCAGGCTCATAGATATTCAGGTTGCAGTCACTGAAGCAATGTGGAAGTGGGGTTTTGAGGATATATTTGTTCTTTGGTTTTTCTGTAGGCAGCAGCACAGTGTTACGGTTGTTAACCTAACTTAACTGTACACTTTCATATTTCTGTGTAACCTTTCTGAATTTTTACAATATTTCTGACAAACATTCTCATAAGATGTTTTCCATTAAACCAACTGATATTTACAATCACAGCTATAATTTAACTGGAGCGTGGAGGGGTTTTGCTTTTGGTATTCTAAAACACTTAAGGAAATATTCATTGTGACAGTGTTGAATGAGAAACTGCACCCTGAGGGTTCGTGCTGTTCCGCACACTGTACTGCACCCAACCTCCCCATATAGCTTTTTCTTTCTGCACCTTCAGGTGGTGGGGGGAATATGAGAGCCACATAGAGGTGGGGGTAAGAGAATCATAAAGTGGATTGGGTGAACTTTGGGGAGAAATGAGTTCTCAATTCATCCCTTCATAAAAAGAACAAGGAGTATTTGTGGCACCTTAGAGACCAACAAATGTATTTGGGCATAAGCTTTCATGGGCTACAGCCCACTTCATCAAATGCATAGAATGGAACATGCAGTAGAAGTAGGCTGTAACCCACGAAAGCTTATGCCCAAATACATTTGTTTGTCTCTAAGGTGCCACAAGTACTCCTTGTTTTTGCAGATACAGACTAACACAGCTGCTACTCTGAAACCATCCCTTCATAAATCTCTCGCATTCCTCCAGAGTGCCCACCTCCCAATCCCATTTTGCTCTTCCTCTTCTGCATGCCTTAAATTCCTTTAAAACTTTAATTCCCTTAAAACAATCCTTTCTCCTGCAAGATCCCCAGAAACCTCTTTCCTTTTGAAATAGCAGCTAGCCCTTTCCAGTTCTAAAGCACCAGCAGGAGATATCACTATAGACAAACTCTTCAGCCACTTTCACTAGAAGCCAACACTCCATCCTAGGGAGCCACTCAGCACAAGGCAGGAATAACAGCAAAACATCTATCTGGATCGCAATTAATTTGTTGGCTAATCTTCTGGAAGGGAAAGATGCCACAAAAAGCAGCTTGCTCCTACCTACCTCTTCACGTGTCCTAATCTGTGTGGAGGTGCTACTTTGATAGAAAGGGAAGGCAGCATTCATGGCAAAAGCTTCAGCCATTTCCCTTCATCCTCCCTTTCACTGCTATCAGCAGGGATCCCTTATGTTTTTGTCCATTCCACCAGCATAGTCAATGAAGAAAATCAGGACCCCAATGTGTTTTTTTTCCCAAAACTTCTTTTAAAGAGCTTTTTTCTTGCCTTCAGAAAGGATACAATTTTTGCCTATGTGTTTTGAGTTTTGATTCCAGATCAGTGGCTGTTCCTGGAAAATTTTCACTGTTTTCCCCTAATTTGCCAATTTGATGTAAGTTGCTGGCACGGTGGAAATATCATCTTTAAATATATATTGGTATTACTTATTTTTTTCCACCGTGCTAGGTAGGCTCGTATTTTATTGTATATTATTTATTGTATACAATTGTATATTATTTTTGCTTTCTTGCAAGCAGTAAGCTCCTGGTGATACAGTGCATGACCCTTGTCTGTTTTCCCTTGCTAAACAGTCTAATCTCATCAACATTGAAAATATTGACAATTTTACTTGTTTAACAATAGCAAAACATCCTTAACCAAAATTCAGTAGTACAGCAGTCAGCATTTTGTTTTTCTCATGTTTTTATTACTAGCAAAGACGATAGTGACAACAGTCAACTATCTGTAGAACATTGGATGGTTTCATACTATGCAACCAGGCCTTATGCCATCTGTTTCAGCATAAACTTTAACATAAACTTTCAGCAGAAACGTTAGCAAAATTTGTGTCCTATATCTGTCCTTTTATGCATGCTTCTCTTTTTTTTAAGTTCCAGTTTACTCTCTGTTCCTTTAAAATCTCACCATTTCAGCTATGGCATGACCTTGGCTGTTAGGCCCTGTCATTACTGCCCAGGGAAGTATTGTTTGTAGCTCTCAGTTGAGCAATGGTTAAATACTGTTCTTGTTATCAAGATTCTAGTACAGTTTCCTTGGAAAGGTGTAGTCAGGGACCTTAGAGAAGCAGAATTGATTTGCTTCTAAAAACAAGGAAGCTGTGGAGTTCTGTAATGCCTGGAGATCCTTGACTCAGCCATAAAAGCTCTTTACATCTGCTTGAGGCAGGATCAAGGCGAAGGAGGATGAAACTAGTGTACAAAGTGACAGGGATTAGGAAAACAAGAATGAACCATATACAGAGTAAAACAAATCTGAACTATTTTATTTTTATTTATATATATATAAAATATGTGTGTGTGTATATATATATGTGTATATATATATTGTGGCAAAGCTTTGGCCTTGTCCCTGTGGGTTCCGTGCTTCCAGGCAGTTTGTGCTAGCCTCAGAGGCTCACTGTGACCCTCTCTTCTCTCTTTGGAGACCAGGTCACAGCCTATTGAGCCATTTTCATCACAAGCCAGCGAGGAGAAACTATCCTTCCTGGCACAGTCTCTGTTGTCGCCCAATTTCAGTGATTAGTTAGGGGAGGTAGAAAGGGGGGAGCCCGGACCCACCCACTACTCCGGGCTCCAACCCAGGGACCCTAATAGTATTAGTTAAGATGCCTGACCTTTTAGCCACCAAACACAATACAATTCCCTGGGCTACTTCCCCACAGCAGTCCCCACTTCTTCAACCTCCACTTCACTTTTACCTCAGAGTCTCCTTCCTTGCGTATATCTTGTCTACCACTCAGTCTCACCAACAGCACAACTTCCTTCCACAGCTCCTGACATCCACACCCACCTGACTAACTAGGAGGGTTTTTAACTGGTTTCAGCCAGCCCCTGATTGGCTTCAGGTGTCCCAATCAGGCTAGCTATTTCTACTGCCTTCTAGAAGCTTCTTAATTGGCCCCAGGTGTCTTGATTGGCCTGGAATAGCCTTTGTTTGGCTATCCAGGGACCTGCACATCCTGAGGCTGATATACCTGCCTTCCAGAACTCTCCTATACCCTTCTGGTCTGACTCAGTCAATATATATATATAGAATCAGAGAGGTAGCCGTGTTAGTCTGGAATAGCAGAGGTAACTTTGTTACCTCTTTATATATATATATATATATATATATAGATAGATAGATATGAAAATGCATTAAAAATAACTTTCGATAAATGGAAATAATATCTTGTCCATGCCTATGACTTTCAGAACCAAATATCTCTTGCAGTCTTTTTTTCACCCAGGAGAACAACCGTCTTTCCTTCTGGTACTTGCAGGAATTTTTCTTCTTCAACATCTCTGTAAAGAATTTAGAGAAAAGTATGTTAGAGTCCTTTGTTATTTGTGGTATGTGAGCTAGGCAGCACACAACAGAGGTTTTAGCATCTATAGACACAAAGACAAAGAAAACAGAAGATGCTCAGGACCAGACTATTTTGCAGTATCTAAGATTCCAGCTGCAATTATGTTGCACGCAGATTAGAGCCTAGCTCGGGGTGGCCAATCTGAGGCTGAGAAGGAGCCAGAATTTACCAGTGTACACTGTCTAAGAGCCACGGTAACACGTCAGCAACCTCACATCAGCTACACCTACCCCCCACTCCCAGCACCTCCCGATCAGCTGTTTCATGGCATGCAGGAGGCTCTGGGGGGAAAGAGGAAAGAGTGAGGGCACAGCAGGCTCAGGAGGGGGTTGGAAGGGGTGGAGTGGAGTAGGGAAGGGCTTGTAGCAGAGCCAGGGGTTGTACACTGAGCACCCCTCCAGTACACAATGGAAAGTTGGCGCCTGGAGCTCCAGCCCCGGAGTTGGTGCCTATACAAGGAGAGCCGCACACTAACTTCTGAAGAGCCACATGTGGCTCCGGAGCCACAGGTTGGCCATCCCTGACCTAGCTGACAATTTCTTAGGGTACCTCTTCGCTACTCGCTGGATTGCCGGGCAGTGATCGATCTGTCAGGAATCGATTTATTACGTCTACTGTAGACGCGATAAATCAATCCCTGAGTGCACTCCTCGTCAACTCCTGTACTCCACCTCTGCAAGAAGCAGAAGTGGAGTCGACGGGGGAGCAGCAGCGGTTGACTCGCCACCGTGTGGACGCCAGGTAAGTCACCCTAAGATACGCCGACTTCAGCTACGCTATTTGCGTAGCTGAAGTTGTGTATCTTAGATTGACCCCCTTCTCCCAGTGTAGCCCAGGCCCTTAGTGTTTTAGCCTGGAGTAGATTGTGAGTAGTAATCACTGTCAGGTATTTCAGAAAAGAGTAAATTGAATTCTGACATTAAGGAAAGCAAAAGAAGGATTGAGGTATAACTGAGTACCCCGTTAAGGTAAAAGTAATGTGATCACAACTCCAAAAGACCTAACTGATGGAAGACCTAACTGATCCTCTTAACTCTGGCCCATTATGTCTGTGCTTTAAGGTATAGGCTTATGAGATGATCACATACTGATTTACACAACTCTCCAGCTTTTCGGGGACAGGTTGGAAAGAGTGTAAGACACTTTTATAGAGAGGCAGAGTTTCTGTGGAACCATGCATCATGTTGGACCAAATTCTCTTTTCATTTACCATTGTGTAAATCCATTGAAATCCAAGGACATACTCTGAATTTACAGTGCAGGATTTGTATTACCAGTGTGCAGCTTGGACAATGTGCACTGAATAATGTGGGAATTAACATCTTGATCAGTGAAAATAAAAGTAAATATTACAAAAATGTTTGTTTCATTATTCAACAGCCATCCTACTCACTGAAATTAGGCAGGATCCTGCAGAAATTCTAGTGACTGTAATTAAGGATAGTATTAAGTTCATACACACAATAATTTCAAATCAGAGACATGTTAGAGGTATATCATTTAAACACTAGTTCTTATACTGCAATCAGTAAAATCCAGTCAGTGAGTATATTCTCAGTCAAATGCTGATACATGCCAATGTTAAGTTTGGAATCAGATACAAATAAAAGATGGTAGATGGCATTGTAATTTTTTTTGCCACTGCTTGCATCCGACGAAGTGGGTATTAACCCACGAAAGCTTATGCTTCAATACTTTAGTTAGTCTTTAAGGTGCCACAGGACTCTTCGTTACCTCTGCTATTCCAAACTAACACGGCTACCTCTCTGATTCTTTGTAATTTTTGTTTATTTTACACAGCTTGCTGCACAAACTCCTATCTAGATTAGAAATAATTGTTTACATAAAATTGTATTATAACATGTATGGAGTAGATCATCATGTTCATGAGAAATGGATACTGTTACCAGATGAAGCTGACAGGGTTCCAGTTTTTTTGACAAAGGGTTTATGTCAATGCTGGATGATTATCATTTGCTACAGCTTTTAGGGGGAAGAAATGAACAAAGCTGCTGCAGCAATTTCTTTGCTTTAGACCCGAAACCATACAGATCCTAGTGTCACCATTATAATTCAGATGACAGGATTATGCCTAGATGAAGATATGTAATTTACTGAGATGCTAGATCCAGATGAGGAGTGAATCTCATAAAGTGACTGGGACGTGTTTTTGGAAAACCACTTGCTATATGATATTGTTTAGGCTACAGTAGTGTATTGTGTTTTGGTTTTTATAGTAGATTATAATTTTCCTTTAGTAGCTGTAATGTTTATAATCTAACTTCAAACATTATTATTTTCCACTCAAGTCTAACTTTAGGATAAATTGAAAAGATATTCGCCATTTAAGTGCACGTGTTTATGTTTATAATTAATTAGAAAACTTCATCCTCAAATAATTTTTTTGATAAAACTACTGTCATGATGTGTTTAAAGCTGTGTTCCCAATTATTATTTTCTAGACAGTACACACTTTGAGTCACAGGACTTAGAGATCAGATGGATAAGATGATTTAATAAATGTGGCTTCTATTTGCCAAGGTGGGCAGGTTATTATAAAGATACCTTTTCATCCATGAAGTTTGTTTCTGGAAATGGGATGCATAAAAGCTAGTGAATAATTTTGATTTTTTTTCTCAAATTATTTCTGGGTTTCATAATGTGAGAATTGCTAACTAGATGGAAACCCAGCTTGGGGTGAGGGGAAGCAGCCATGCTAATTGCTGGCACCGTCTCATGGCTGGTAAGGTGCCTGTTCTCAGATAAAACTGCAATTGGAAGTGGACTTAGAGAATTGCGTTCCCCTAAGGAAGTTGGGGGTGAGGTTGGAGCTGCCAGTGTGTGGAACAGCTCCAAATTCATATGAGAGGATGGCAGCGGGGTCCCAGCAACAGCTTGAAGTGGTGCTGACAGCAGCCCTCTGACAAGAAGGAAGGCTACACATAAGAGTTACTGCCAGATAGTTTTCAGGTGAGTTAAATGAATAAAATTGCAGCCTAGTTAAACCACATTCCTGGTGTCCTGGATATACAGAAAGAAAGACAAGACAATCCTTTTGCTATACTATGCAGATCTCCATTTGCTTATTTGAAAACGTAAATATAAACCTTTTATGCATGATTAAAATGGGGTGCTAATGAGGTTTAAATATAAATAAATCAACCCCAAACTACCATTCTGCTAACAAATGTTTTCTTAATAAAATAAAGTGATTTTTCCTACTAAAAATCTTAATTACATAATAGAAAGACTGCAGAACTGTTTACCATTTATATCAATGCATCTTTAAGATGTAAAGGCAAAATAAAATATGTAGTTAAAATTTGGGACTTATTATTTTCATGCCTGTTAAATTAGATCTGCAGTAATACTGATTTATGGTCAGTGAAATAGCTAAATTCCGTTTTAAAGTTTTAACATTGTGAGATTTATCAGGCTTCAGTTTGTAGATATTTTTTTAGTATTTCACAGGTATTTTACTGCGTGCTTTAAGTTTTTATTTGGATAGGGCTAGGGCATCTGAAAGTCAGTAATCTTTTGAAGATAAGCAGAAAGCATTTGTTTAAGTGAAATAGGTTGTGCATTGAGGTGTCTTCTGTTAGTAGGATATTCATGCTCCATGGCCTTACAGCTCATTCTGCAGGTCTAAGGAAGCATCAGTGATATATGCCTCTATAATGTTTCTATCGTGTAAGTCTACAAGATTGCGATCTGGAGTTCTGTACACACATTTACACGCTCTCAACTATTCACATAATTTAGCATCTAGATCTCATGGTAACGTTCATAGGGCAGTTATATAATCCTCATTTAAATATGTAAAATAGGGATGATTTTACTTTTGAGTGGTTGGAAATGTATGGGACATTCCTGAAGAAGTGTGAACTATGTGAATTCTTACTTGTGCAAGAAGCCAAGAGCAGCTATCTGTTTAATGACAAACTTGAGTATTGTTTTATATTTTTTACCTAATATGTAGGTATCTATATATACAAACTTTTGCACGTCTGTCTATCCAGTGCTCCACTCACAGCACAAATCACTTCAAAAATGAAATGCATTCTTTGTAAAGATGGACTGCTGTAAAAACTAGCTATTCTCAAGGGCAAACTATGAAGACAATGTCAGTTATTCATTTTTCTTTTCTATTTAAATGTATTTTTTACATTTAAGAGTTGAAACTGGAACTTTTCTGCATAAGGGATTAAAATTAAAATTCTTTAACAGAGCATGTACTTGCAGCTTCAAACAAAAGTCAAACTAGATGACATGTTGACAAGATTGAGTATTTCAAAAATTCTAACTTTTCTTGACACTTGTCTAATTTGTATATTTTATCAAGTTTTATACAGGCTATTATGTATGCACAGTTAATTTAGTGTTCTATTAGAACGTTTGGCTTTGCAAATATTAATGAGCTGATAAAGATGTTTTTTCTCTTTTTTGGCAGATGGGGATGGGCAAACTGAGCATTTACTGCCAGCCTGTGCTGATGTAACTTGTCAAAAAAGTGTCATCTACTTATCTAAGCCAGGACTGAATCAGGTATCCCGAGTTTCCATTTGCAGAGATAATTGAATACCATGCTTAATTTAGGGAATAAGAAACACAACTCAGAAAAAATCCAAAACAAATTTCTTGCAACATTAGCTTGTAATGAAGGGAAGAAATGTTTTTTCTTTAATAAATTGGTTAGAAGTTGTGTTCTTGATAGAATACAATCATAGATCTTTAAAGGGTGAAGGAAAACTATTTACCATGGACATCTTTATTTCTTCATGAAAAGAAAAAATACTTGAACAAAATATAATTGATACCTTTGGTAAAATGATGAGGCCTTCTGCATGTACTTAATTGTAGATGGGACAATTAAGAAAGTTTTTGTCTTATAATGCCCCACTTAATTTATGCTAGTCCTCCTGGATGGGCAGGGAGAGGCTGGGGTGGTGGTGGGGAATGATTCCTGTGCTTGGGTTCGCAATATCAGAACAAACATTTTCAAAGTTGTAGCGTGGAATACAGACATTACAAGTGAGATTAATGCAGGCAGCAACTTACAAAATTTCAGTCTAAACACTAAATGCATTTTTGTAAGACTAATACCCATTTTGTACAAAACTAACATACAGGGAAGCTTGTTTGGTTTCCAGCCATGAGTCTGTCAGTTCTTAGCTAGTGTCTACAGCCTTGGCCAGAAGTTTGGGACAAATGTGCCAGGTTTGTTGAACGTGAAATGTCTTACAAAAGCCAGTCTGGTTCAACAAACTTTCCTGCTTCCCTGGCAGCTCAACAGGGGAGCCTGGCCATGTGAACTTCCCTGAAGATATGGACCCAAGCTTCCAGGGTCTGCAGTTCTGGACTAACCTTGACCCATGCCAGGGCTTCAGTACAGCCCAGACCCTGATAATTCCAGAATCCCTAGGTGAACTGTCTCTCAGAATCCCGATGCCTGTCTCTATGGTGCCTGGAAGCAGGGAGTCTAGAAACCTGGGGGACACTCAGAGCTTCCAGGAGTACTATCATGGAGCTGGGAGCCTGAAGGTCCTGAGATGAGTTTCCAGGGCCACGGACCCCCAGGCTTCCAGTCTCCTGGTCCAACTGACTCCCTGTTTTGTCTGCCCAGGTTGCTAATAGCAGTAGTGAAACTGACAAGAAGGTCAATTTTGGTCAGCATCTCCTACGTCAGGGAACATATTTTGGTCCAGAAACACTTTTTCCAAAATGAATTTTTGAAGGGATTCCAGGTCATGAAAATTTTGAAATATTTCCTCTAGTTCCAAAACAGAACAACCAAACGACAAACTCAGATGTCTCACAAAACACAAATCCTGTGTTTCAGTAGCTCTACTCTTAAGTCAACACACCTTTTGAAATTGTAGCCTAGCTGGGTTTTAATTTTTAATTATGTAAATAGTCATAAAAACAGGGATAACAAAAATAATGTGGTTGGAATTTTTATTATTTTTAAATCTTTCTGTTCAGTTTTGTCATCTAGCATAGATATTTTGCCATTAATAGTTGCTCATAAATAGAAAAACAGAGCATCTCTTATAAGTAAATCCATTTTCTTTCTTAGAATAAGCCACTGTCCTGTTTACTCCTTTTATTTATATATTTATATATATAATACACACACACACACACACAACACACTAAGAGTTTGAGAGTTAAATTTTATGCATTACCTGGAATAAATTAAATTCAAGCATGTAAAATATAAATACATTGTATAAAATGCAGGATTGAAAATGTTTGAATGTATAATTGATTTAGGACAATATGGTGCCAATGATGCCATCTGGTGAAAATTAACAAAGGAACTGAAGAAATAAGTCTCTTGTATTATCTGTCTCATAATATTTTACATTTTATTTTGTTTTTAAGACATACTCATTTTTTAAGGCCTTCTATTTTTTTCCCCTTACGTTGTAAACAGAAATCATAGAATCGGAAGATTTTCAATAGCATTTTAATGTCCTTGTTACATCCATCAATCTGCATGTCCGTCTTACAGTAATAAAATAATCATCAAAAACCCTTAGACCATTTTCTGCTAAAATAGCAAATAATGAGACTAATAATAATCTGCTGTGTCATTGTTGGCAGAAGAAAACAATAGACTAATTTTATTGACCCGTATAAAAGTATTTTAAGTTTTTGTGTTCTGTAATTTAGAATATATGCAGCCAACGGAAGCAGAGCCTGTAGTTTATAAGGCTACTGTTTATGAAGTAAATATTCCTGTGAGGGTGAAAACAGAATAATAATTCATATTTCCTCCTAGCAGTTTCTTTTCAGTGAGGTGCTATAATGAGCATATATGGCTTAGTTTCTCTAAAATCACATTACATATGAGAAAATGTGTGATAGGTCTTTCACAGCTTGGAAACTTGGTTTTTTGCCATAAAGGTTATATGAGTGAATGATGCCACGTTAAGTAAAAATTGTATTATTCTTCATTTTTCTGACTCGAACAGTGTTCTTTTAAGATACTATTTTGCACCATAGTACCTGGATATTTTCTGTCTGACAAATTAATGTTAGAGAATCTGTTATTCCTTTGTGTGACACATCACCTCCGTATTGGTGCACATAATAAAATTCATTCTGTACATGGATGGGAAAAATTAGAGGGAACGCTGCTCGGAACTGCCTTATACAGTCTTTTAAAGGACAAGGTTCAACTGCAGACACACCTGGCCTTCTTGAACCTGAATAGTTTCATACTGGCAAGACATTTATTTACATGTCTTTTTTCCAAAGCCACATAATTCATAGGAGGAGCATTGACTTAATTCCCTAGATATCAGAAGGGTGCTAGCCTTCTACATTGAAGGAACCAAGCCATTCTGCAAATCACCATAATTGTTTATTGTGATTCCCAGCAGGATGAAAGGTCATCCAGTGTACGGTCAAATAATTTCTTCTTGAATCACTGCCTGCTTTCGCTGTTACTATGAGCAGGCAAAGGTGCCACCTCCAGCAATCATAACCACCCATTCAACCAAGGTGAAAGCCTCTTCGGCAGCTTCCCTAGCTCAAGTATTGATCCAGAACACCTGTAGGGCAGCCACCTGATCGTCCTTCCACACAATAATGTCCCATTAAGCACTTACTCAGCATGCCTGGGACGTTGCTTGCTTCGGTAGAACAGTATTGCAAGCCACAAGTCTGTGAACTCCGGGCCCTCCGCCAAGGATACTGCTTTTGAGTCCCCTAGAATGGATCGACACAAGCAAGCACTTGAAGATGAAAAAATGGTTACCTACCTTTTCAGAATTTGTTCTTAGAGATGTGTTGCTCATGTCCATTCCATTACCCGCCCTCTTCCCCATCTGTCAGAGTTGCCGGCAAGAAGGAACTGAGAGGACGTAGAGTCAGTGATGCCTGTTATACTGATGCATAAGTGCGTCACGCAAGGGGCGCCACAACCAAACCTATGGATACTGCTAAGGCAAAAAAATCGACGACTGTAAATGTGGACACACAGACACCTAGACACTCATCTACCTCATAGGGCTGAAGAGCTACCTCGTTCCACTACAGAGGCAGATAAAGTAATCCCTATGTATTTATTAGCTCCCTCACAGGAATGTTCAGAGAGTTTTGAATTCCTTGGTGAAAAGAGCTGCAGAACAGTAGTAGATGTGAAATGATCTGTTTAATAGCATCAGATACTTTTAGCAAATAAAATATATACCTCTAACTCCAGTTATTTCTTGCTTTTTCAGTGGATACCAGTGTTACAGGACTTTAGAAATAAGGACACACTCTGGGGTTTTGTGCCATATAAAAACAATCAATCCTCAGTTCCAATTACTCTTCACATTGGAGATTACAATATGGATGGCTACCCAGATGCTCTTGCCATACTAAGGAATACTTCTGGAAGGTATAGTATGTATTAAGCTAAAAGTAAAAACACTATCCAAACATATATCCAAATATCAGTTCATGCAATTTTTAAGAATGACACCATTGATTAGAATAATGTGCATGAAATTGTTTGTGTTAATTACCTCACTCTTCTTTATAAAATGAATAGTTAATTTTATATTTACTAAGTATTTTCCTTCTTAAAGTGTAAATTTTGCATGAAAGTTGTAAAATACATGATAGAATAGGACCAGATTGTGGCTCAAACATGCACAACTGCACAGGGAAGTTAAGAGGGGGAAAAAAGGGGCTTCTTTCTTCGATGTTCTAGATCACCAGGAGATCTTGTACCTTCAGAGAAGCAATTGATTTAGAGGCATCTGTTATATTGCCAATAGTTGTGTATGTTCCAAGCTTAATTAAAGTTCATAGGGGTTCTCTCAAATGCAATACAATTATTTTTTGTTTAACAGGGAAAATAATTCTGTGTAGAGGCAGAGCTGGGAACTGGGAAACTCTGGGAGTGTGAATTTATTTATTCATTTGTGAATATGTACAAGTTTTTTTTTTTTCTTGAACTTGCACCACTTCAGTCTGATGAATTGCTCATATTGGAGTCCCCTTCACCTGAGAACTTCCTGATCCTCAGTTCTCAGTGGGCAACTGAAGAGTGATTTAAATAGTTCACTCTTCCTTATGACTTGTGGAAAGCTCAGCTCATTTTCCAGTCTCCAAAGTTCAGCAGTCTGGTTTCTTTCTGCCATTTGTTTCCGTTAGTGCTAAGGTTTGATGTCTTTGTCCTTGTTCTGCATATTGAATCCATCTCACAACCCAGTTTGAAATTTTCCCTTTCTTTCATTTTTCCTTTATTTCCAACACACTCGCACCTTATCTAAATCTAACTGTATCATCACTATCTTATTTCCCCATTTTCCCTTTCTTTCCATATTTTCTTTTACTCCCTTCTCTGTTCCTCAATCACTTCATCATTTTTCTGTTTTCTTTCAGTCTCTGCCCCATTTGTTCTTTAATCCCAAATATGCCTTTTCTCCTCTTTCCTTCCCCCCCAAGTCCCTTTCTCCATTTACTCTTCCCCCAAGGAGTGCTACAGGCATTGTGATGAAGAAGTTACTTTTTCTGATGTCAGCACATAGCTCTTAGCCCTCATACTGGGGTGAGAGGAGGACAGTGTCCCACACACATTTCTTTGCACTTTACTCATCCCGACCTGTGTTGGCTGTGGAGAGTCTAGTGCTGTAACAAAATACCTTTCAACATTCTCAAGCTCCATTACTTGTGGAATATTTATTTATTTAGGTGTTTATTTCATATTTATTTCTTCATTTGGATATTTCCTCCATATTCTGGTCAAGAGGAAACTACAGCACCATTCAATACGATTTTAGTGAAGATCTACAAAAGCCTCTCTGAAGGCCCTTGAGCCCACTTCACTGATTGCTTCCTCAAACAACCAGCAGTTCCCTTTCATATCTTCATCTGCTTGAACTTCTGGGAGATGAACTGGCCTTTGGTTGGAAAATATTCCTTCTGATTCTCCTTAAATCTGTAATTTGAATCTTCTCCCTTTCTGTTTTGACACCGATAATAGCAAATTGACAAAGCCCTTTTGCATTCAGGCAGTCGGTGTGGCCTCCCCCTAGCTACTTCACCCTCAAAGAGTTGTTGACCCATTTAATTTTAATGCAAAAAAATATAAATACATTTTATTGTGATTGTCACACACTTCTCTACTCAGTATCTCCAGTTCTTTGTCACAGTAATGCTGTCCCAATATGACCCACACAGCCATAGTAGCATGAAGAGTAGTAGTATTTAGAAGAGCCCATTTCTCTGGATTTTAATAGCCTGCACCAGCTGAAGAAACCAGAGCTGGCACGTAGTACTCCAGAAGACATTATGCCCAGTCACTTATGTTCTAATGCAAATGTTGTGCTTAGTACATATGTACTTCTTGCATGTATGTGCTTTAGGATTTATTAGTAAGTTTTAATACATAAAACATACAATTTTACCTAATTACTATGTGTTATCAGACAACAAAAAGGTTAGAGAGAAACAGGAAGCAAGAATCAATTCCAGATACTCAGTAGCTCTTTACAGCATAAAGTAGGTTCAGGTATACAGCTAGAAAGAGACCCCCAAATGCTTCATTCACACAGACAACTGTGTTAATTTCCATTATCCTCCTACAATCCATCTTTTCAAGGACTTCAAACAGGTGATACAAAAATCCTTCCTTCCCAAACTGCTTTCCCAATACATCTACTGTCATCATTTTCTACAATTTGTCTGTAATATCACACAGACTCTGTTCCTTAGTTCTCTGTGCTATCATAGTACCAGAAAAGATAAAAGCATCTCAAAGTCCCTTTTGAAAGTAATACTTTCAAAAATCCGCACAATCCACATTTTAAAAGCTCCATAAACTCAGATTACTGAGAGTCATGAAATCTAATCCATATTAAAAGGAAATTTTCAAATGCATGTGATTGAAGGTCTATCATGTAAAACTATATTTAGTATCCTGTCATCCTGCTGTAAAGAGCAGTAGGATACAAGTACAGTAAACCCTCGATTTAACGGACCCCGATTTAACGGACTTCGGATGCAACGGACAAAATTTCCGATGCATCCGAAATCCGTTATTCGGGGGCTGCCGGCTCCCGCCCTGGGGAGCTGGGCAGGAGCTGTCAACCCGGCTGCCCGGCTCCCCGCTGCGGGGAGCCGGGCGGGGGGAGTGGACAGCTCCCGCCGGGCTCCCCGCTGCGGGGAGCCGGGCGGGGGGAGTGGACAGCTCCCGCCGGGCTCCCCGCTGCGGGGAGCCGGGCGGGGGGAGTGGACAGCTCCCGCCGGGCTCCCCGCTGCGGGGAGCCGGGCGGGGGGAGTGGACAGCTCCCGCCGGGCTCCCCGCTGCGGGGAGCCGGGCGGGGGGAGTGGACAGCTCCCGCCGGGCTCCCCGCTGCGGGGAACCGGGCGGGGGGAGTGGACAGCTCCCGCCGGGCTCCCCGCTGCGGGGGGCCGGGCGGGGGGAGTGGACAGCTCCCGCCGGGCTCCCCGCTGCGGGGGGCCGGGCGGGGGGAGTGGACAGCTCCCGCCGGGCTCCCCGCTGCGGGGGGCCGGGCGGGGGGAGTGGACAGCTCCCGCCGGGCTCCCCGCTGCGGGGGGCCGGGCGGGGGGAGTGGACAGCTCCCGCCGGGCTCCCCGGTGCGGGGGATTTTAAAAAATTATTAAATAACGGACTTTCGGCTTTAACGGACACCCCCTCGCCCGAATTAGTCCGTTAAATCGAGGTTTCACTGTATTTGCAAGTAGTTCAGATTTTAAAAATCCACCCATTTTATTGTCCAACATATTCAAAGGTAGTACCCACCAATAGTAATTTCAAAGAGTACTCAATTATAATAATAATTATAGATGGATTTGGTAGTGTGGCTTCCTGACTCTTTCCCATTTTAAGACCTGGTTTTAAATAGAATGATTTTAAATAGAAGAATCATTTTTCTGCTTTCGGCCCTTACCAAAAGTGTGTGTGGGAGGGAAAGTTGTTGTTTTTTTTCCCAAAAATAAGAGATTTTTCCAATCACTTTCAGGAAACAATATGTACAGACAGCACAATTCCCTCCCATTCCCCTCTCATTTCCTTCCCCCATTCCTCTCCCATTCCCCTCATACTCAGGGTCAGAAGGAAGATTAGGTTGGATGGAGTAAACATTTTAATAATACCCCCAATATGGCAGTGTCAGCACAGTATCCAGATCTCTAGAATCTGATGAGTGAATCAGTGTGTTTGCTGCCTTTGTCTCCAGGCTTTGTCTCAGTGGAAAGGAAGGATTCTGCATCCCAACGCAGAGGGTCTCCACCTTGCAGCATAAAGGATGATTTGCTCACTTATGTAGACAGTTTCTGCTCTAGAGGGCTTAAGCCGTCCTCTTACAAATCAAGAAGGGATCCACCCTAACATTTTGTTAAAAAAACATAAACTATTTACTATCTAGGCAAGTTATAAAGGGCTCATTCTGTCTTGAGCTGTAGTCTCTACAGTCCTAGAGTACCTTGTACACCTTAAGTCTCAGGACTTAGCCTTAGCCTTTATAAAGGTTTATATGTCAAAAATATTTGCTTGTCACAATTATGTTAAGGGCAAACCTATCTTCTCTCACCCTGGTGATACAGCAGGGCCAGAAAGCCACAGGAGAGTGGTAGAAGGGAGGTATATAAGCCCTAGGATGATCAAGGCCTTATTCCCTGTAGACTAGGGAAAGGTTACTACAAGGTAATTGAAGCACCTGGAGCCAATTAAGGCCCCACCCAAGACCTAACAAAAAAATTGGTGGAAAAAACTCAAGCTCTTTAGAAAAAGTAATTGCTCATTTTTTAGCATATGAGGGGATGCAAGAGAGAACACATTACCAGAAACTTTCATACTGTGTTAGAAGAAAATCTAGGACATTGCTGCATCTTAGCTAAACAACCAGTATCTCATGGCTTCAAGACTCACTCCACGAGAGCATCACAGCATCAGTGGCATGCTTTAGGCCAAGTTCCCATATCAGAGAGAGATAAAGCCGCAACTTGGAGTTCTGTGCACACTTTTACCAGATATTACTCTTTGGATTTAGTGTTGTGTCTTATTTAGGAGAGTGGTGCCTTGTACCTGGTGGAGTACTGCTTGCGAATCTCCTGTAAGCAGAGATGCACAGAGACTGTCAAAGATCAGAGTAACTGTTCCTCTTCTAGAATAGCATCTGTGCATATACACTACCTACCCATCTTCCCCTTTGATCAGAGTTCTGTATAAATTATCAGGACTCTGTGGTTACGGAAGAGAAACCAAGGTGGTTGGGAGCACACTTCCTTATACATGTCAGGACAGTGTCACCATCATATGAAATCTCATGTGCACTCCCCCAAGCAAGAGTGTTTTAAACTAGTTCTGCAGCTGGACCTCAGGGCATATAATCTCACAAGTATGAATGCACAGAGGCCACTCTCAGCTACTGGTAAATAACATGTTTAAACTCATATTAACTAATAAGTTCAGTTTTCTGTAATACTAGTATGAGGGAATGATGCACATTCTTTTTAACGTTTGCCAGTTTTTCCCGAATAGTTTAGAGAGTCTTTCAGAGATCAAAAAGAATCTTTACCACCTTTCATTGTTCTGTGAAAATCTTTACATCTGCCTAAATGTAAATGAGTAATTTTTAATCCACACTTTCTGTGTGAATAAGTAAAATCCTGCATATTTACTTAACATGTAAAATACTTTAATGGATAGAGGCCCTTAGCAACGAAACCAATTTAAATTTGCAATTTACTGAAGTCTGTTCAGTCTTTAATCAATCTCCTAAAGCAATTATTTTTTTCTTTGAAGTTGCTACCCTGAATGGAATTTTGCCATCCAGTTGTTTCCTCTGAAAAATGGTTATTGATTCAGTCTGTAATACACAATTTATAATAAAATGTAATAAAATCATTATTGCATACTAACCATTTTACTTTGCAGCTCTAACTGAACTTGAGAATAAATATTAGTTATAAATATATTAGTTATAAATAAATTCCTTAACAAATGGTTTGTAAGATACTAGGGTTTTATTGTTTTAAATATCTTACTTCATTATATTATTGCTTGTGTACACATAGTTCATCCATCTTAGTTCTAAAGATGTATTTTGCATATAAAGAGAAATATTAATTAGTCTAATGAGTTTCCTGCAGTGAGAGTCAGTAGTAAATCATTGTACAATGCCAACATTTTAGTATCACAGTGGCGCACACAGAGGCCAAAACTTCTTTTAAAAGAACTGTTATGTACAATATTATATTCCATATAGTAGCGCTCTGACACTTTCTCTCCTTTTGGGATCCAAGTAATATCTCATGCCATCTGTCAGAGGGGCCTCAGCCCACAAATATACGTGTAGTGAAATGGGCTACATACTCTAATCAGGATTTAATATCAAGTTGCTGTCCTTTTTTTCATAATAGGTTCAGTTGTATAATATGGCAAAATTGCTCACAGAATGG
This sequence comes from Sternotherus odoratus, assembly GCA_032164245.1. NCBI lineage: Eukaryota > Metazoa > Chordata > Testudines > Kinosternidae > Sternotherus > Sternotherus odoratus. The sequence continues at coordinate 20,295,111 of JAVMKO010000014.1, read as the reverse complement.
TCAAATACTCCATTTTAATGTAAGTCTCTCTTTCAAACAAATGTGAAATTGACAGGCTCCCACTCCTGTCTTGCCAGTCAGTGCTACTTTTCTGTTACCTACATTATACCACACAAGAAGGAAGCCTTTTTCTTTCAAATGTAATTTGGTGAATGAAACAAAATAGTACAATATGGAAGAATTATTAAACTTAAATAATTTTTTAGATTTTTATATTTGTCCAATCCTACAGTACTGAAGAGAAATGTTTTACTTCTCATAGCTCAGAAAAGTTAGGCTTTAAAGGAAGAACACCTATGAATTTCATTCCTAAATAAATAGCAAAAATTCAAATTAAATTATCTCTTATAGTGGGGCAGTTACCTAATTTGTCACTGGCTTGTACTGCTTTTTTTTCATAGAGTACCTTTTAAAAAGTCAGTAGTTGTAATGGAAAATGCATCATTGGTCTTCAAACGTTTGTTTAATTTTGCTGAACATATTTCCAAAATGTCAGTGCCATGTTTTTTAAATTTCATTCATTGAGTCAATACAAAATCATTCTGTTCAGAAGTTCTATTCAAGTGTTGTATCTGCTACAGATCCATATATGCTATATATTTTCCTTCCTTTAGTGTTGCTTACCTTAATCTATTTTTTTATCTATGCATATTGCAAACTATAGTATTATTGTTACTCTGTCCACATCCAGTTTTTGAGCCTATATTATGCTTAGGCATCAACATGTGGAAGCTGAAGCACAGTATATGGTGTGCCATGCCAGGATTAGACCTTATAGCAGGTGGTCTAGAATAGACCTCCTCCCTAAGTGGAAATGGTTCTTCAAATTTAAAATCTTGCTTCCTCTTTCTCCCATAGTTCCCACTGTGTAACACTCAGGGTCTAGCTTTGCATTAGTGCTCAGTGATGCTGTACTGTCTCTTTTACTCTTTTCACATAGGCTTTCTATATAGAAAGACAAGACATGAGTAAAGGGAAAACATCTCAATAAAAACATGTTATGTTCCAGGCAGACCTTTCTGCATGTAAGCATTTTGCCTTTCAAAGCTTAAATAAAATGTTAAGAAAATTAAATTTTTTAAAACTTAATCTAATAAAAATACACATTTTGTGTAGGATAGAGGTGGCTTAATTGTTGTCAAACCATTCTAGAGATAACGGGCCTGTAACTCCTGACGCTGCATCTGTATTGCTTCTAATCAAAAGACTGGTGGTCCAGAATACACAGCACAACATGAATTGAGTTTCCTCTTCTTAACATATCGCTTCATGGACTATATAGATTATAAGCCATAGCAAATTCTGGATAGCCACTAGCACCTGAATGAGTCTCTAGGTGCAAGTGGTGGGTCACTTGGGAACTCTGCTTACATAGTTTACAACTTCTTCCCTCAGGACAGAGTAAAAACATTACAATGTGTAAATCTGGATGTTGGTTTCTCCAGACAAATAAATCATTCTTTGAGTGATTGTTCATGTGCATTCCAAGGACCGAGAGCAGAGACTCTGTGTTTTCCTGATGGAGGCCACCTTGCGACGCTTTACACAAAACTAATGTAGTTCTTTTTTTTCATTACTATAAACTGATGGTAAAATAATAAGGTCTTAAATTTAGTAATTCATCTTGGTCAAACATCCTGAATGTTGATGATATTAATAAGAACAAGCTGCAAGTTAGATGAGAGAAGATAAGCAATCAGAAGTCCGCATAGAATGTAGTTTTGTTTGCTATTACAAGAGGTCTAGCTATGATCTTATGATGTGTTCAGGGTTTTGTAACTAAGACAAATGAATAGGCATCCCTGCATTCTGCATTATTGCTTTTGAAAATCAGTTCTTCAGAATACTTAAGAAAGTGGCTGAAGAGATCTCAGAGTCATTAGCATTTTTGAGAATTTGTGGATGACAGGAGAGAATCACAGAGAAGCTGGAAAGGGCTAATATAGTACTTATCTATAAAAAAGGCAAATGGGACAATCCAGGGAATTATAGACCAATCATCTTAACTTCAGTAACTGGAAAGATAATGGAGCACATAATCAATTGATCAATTTGTAAGCATCCAAAGATAATAGTGATAAGTAACAGTCAACAGGGATTTGTCAAGAAAATATCATGTCAAACCAATCTAATACCCTTCTTTGACAGTGTACAAGCCTTCTGGATAGGGGAGAAGCAATAGATATATTTTGACTTTAGTAAGACTTTTGATACTGTCTCACTTGGTTTTATCATAAGCAAGAGAAATGTAGCCTAGATTAACCTAGTATAAATTGATTACACAACTGGTTGGAAAAGCATACTCCATAGTTCAGTCAAGCTGGAAGGGCACATCAAATGAGATCCCACTGGGATCTGTCGTGGATCCAGTTCTGTTCAATATCTTCATAAATTATATGGCTAATGGCATAAAGAGTACACGTATAAAATTTGTGGATGACATCAAGATGGAAGGGATTGCAAGCAGTTTGGAAGACAGGATTAGAACTCAAAATTATCTTGACTAACTGGAGAAATGCTCTGAAATAAATAGGTTGAAATTCAGTGAGGATGAATACAAAATATACTATACTTGGGAAGGACTGGTCTACTGCATGAATACAATGTGGGAAATGACTGCCGAGGAGGAAGCACTGCAGAAAAGGATCTGGAGGTTATAGTGGATCATGAACTAAATATGAGTCATCAATATAATACCATTGCAAAAAAGAAAGAGCATAATTCTGGGATGTATTACCAGGAGTATTATAAGCAAGACCTAAGAAGTAATTCTTCCACTCTACTCTTCTAAAGGAGGAATAATCAAAATCTGGTTTGAGTATGATATCATGTGTTTGCTCTCTGACATATAACAAATACCGAAGACAATAGAAGCATTTTTTAAAAAAAAATCTGTTCATTTTAATACATATGTTCAGAATGCCTGAAATTCAAAATTGCTGTTGTATCTTTAGGAGTGTGCCTTTCACTACTCTGATTGTTAGCTTATCATTTGTGATTCAGTTATCAGTCTGAGAGAACCCATATTGTGTAGAATCAAATCCTTAGGGGGTATCAATTTTTCTATCTAGTATGCTCACTTTGTAAGCTTCTAAATAATCATATGTTATATAGGAGTAATAGATCAACACTAATCAGCTCTAATTATCTGAATTAATTTCTGCAGAACCCTGATTTTTAAATTGTTAGGCTTGCTAGATAAAAAGTATGTTTCCTTATTTTCCCATACTATTTGAAAAAATATGGTCTCATAATTAAAAAGACCAAGACTGAGAGTCGAGATCTATTCCTCTCTCTCTCATATTTTCATGAGATAATTATTATTCCAGTTATAGCCATTATCTGATAACTCCGTATTTTTTAAAAAATAGGCATATGAAAATCTGTGGACATGTTTTGAATAAATGCTGCCCTCAGTATTTTTAGTTTCAACAGTTTAGGGTTTTCAGATACAGATGGATAGAACAATTGATGGTATAGGAAGTTGTTCTGTAGCTGTTACTCCGATGAAGTGGGCTATAGCTCATGAAAGCTTATGCTGAAATAAACTGGTTAGTCTCTAAGGTGCCACAGGTATTCCTCGTTTTCTTTACTGTTTTCAGTGGCGCTGATGTATTTACTCTGTGGTTGTCATAAAGTACTCTGTAGCATTTTATGATGATTGGAAAATTATTTATCAAGTCAAGTTCTGATTGTAAAGATACTATTGTAAATGTTTGGGGGAAAATGGAATAGCCATGAACTGAGAATTTTCTTTAATTTCATTGTCCCAAAAACAGTTTGGACTTCAAATTGGGTTGGTCTAATTTTTTTGATTAATGTAGGATGTGTGGGTGAGCTGTCACTTCCTCAAGGACAAACTGCTGATCTCATTTGTACTCAAACATACAGGTTACATTCAGTAAATGGTGTCTTCGGTGGCTGAAAATGAAAACTTGAACTCACCTTACAAATACCAGGTGTGGCTCACAATTACTTTAGAGAGAATACATGCATAGTTAATTGTGCTCATTTTCCCCCAAATGGAATAAATATACACCAGTGCCAGTGGGGGAATTTATCGAAGTAACTGGCCAAGTGACCAACTCACCTTCTTTTGTTATTAGGTAATAATATTTGGTTGGTGCAACCAAGATGTAGAAGCGCAAATCAATAAGATCAACAGTTGGCATTGTCTGCATTCAGGAATTTAATTTTACTTGTTCAGGCTGGAGTTTTGACTATTCCAGGCTGAGAGAATAGGATTTTCCTAATGTGAATAGGATTGGTGAAAATAATTGATTGCCCTAGAAACATCTTAAATGGATGACTTCCATGGCAAACAGTAACTGGGCTGACAGAACTATATAGACTGGCAAATGTTATCAGTTATGGACTTATTGTGGATAACACACAAGACTGGAAGTTGTTAAAGCTGGATTCTGTTTCCAAATATGCCACAGACTCACTCTCTGAATTCGGTTCTCGATTTCCCCATTTGTCAGCTATATATGTATTACCCACCCGATAGGCTCAGATATGTGAGACAAGTCAGTTTTACATAGTATGGGTAAAGTTTTTTAAAGCCTTCTGATATCCTCATATAATACACTGTCCTGTACAAGTACACACCTTGCTGGTTGTCTAACCACATTATCAAGCACAACAAACTACATAAGAAATATACCTTAGTAGAGCTCTTCTTTTGTCATCTTTAAAGGGCATGCAAGAATATGGGTCCACACACAGACACACCACACACAGTCTTCTACATAGTCTAGCTTCTTGAATAATATGCTTTTGATGTTTCTTTACATATTTCTCTTTTACATCCACTCTGTTTTTATGATCAACTGGTTGTTTCAAGAAATAAAAATTTGAAAACACGGTTTTGCTGCAGACAAAATCAAACTTTATTTTCATATGTCAGGTGAAAATTCCTACATACTGAATCTTTGTAGGAGGAATGCATACAAAATTTTTAAGTAACTGCTTCTGTAAATGCTGTAGTTCTGCAAATAAAAGAACACCTATAAAATATATATATATTATTATATATTTATATTATATTATATATTATATATTATAAATATTATTACCTAATATATATATGGAATCTTTCTTAATGTCCAGTGTGTCTCTTTACCCTATTATTTTAGTGCTGCAGTGTATATATAAACTATCAGCATCTGTGTTAACTTACAGTAAAATAATATACATAGTGTTATTTATTATGCCTTTCATCCATTTGTAGTCAAGGATTATGTTTTACAGTAGTTTCTACAGAACCTGTCTGAGATCATGGTTCTATTGTTCCAGGCACTATACGGAATCATAATAAAACAGCTCCATTCCTTGAGAGTTTCTAATCTATACAGCAGGTTTGTCCCACTTTCTCAATTTACCCTGTATCAATATGACCTGCCAGTTTGGCCCACTGTTTTGTTTTTAAGTCTCCTATCCTAGCAGGGTATTGCAAATCTTTTGCTATGTGAAATCATGATATGATGAAGCTACATTTGAAGTACTGCTTCTGAGCTTTTAAAATTATTTAGTATTTTTTCTATTTGTAATTTAGAAGTCCAAGTCCATTAGATTTGAAATACCTCCGCTTCCTGGTCCTGATTCAGCAAAGTCTATCTTTATTAACTAAATAACTTAAGCATGCTCCTAACTTTAAGAATGTGCTTAAGTGCTTGGCTAAATCAGGGCTTTTGGAACCACTGTGTGAAAGAATCAGTTGAGCCCTTTTATTTGTCTGATGTAAATACATTAAATTCTACATAGTACACTGTATGTGGTTGGTTCTTCTTAAAAGGCTGGGTGCTGTCAGCTTTTTCATGAACGTTAGAAACACCACCAAACTATTTCCAACACTATCAGTTGGCTTTGGTAGCCTCCCATCCTATCTCTGTTCTCTGAAGTGCTCTGTTTTTGTTTCCAGCCTGGTATTCTTAGAGGTGGCTGCATTTCAGTGGTATTACATAAACCACTTAGATCAGAAAGATGCAGTATAAATATAAAATGATATTTTATGTATCCATGCAAACAAAGTATATTCAGTTTGATATGAAAACTGGTAAATCAAAGAGTACAATATATTTTTAAATGTTGCATTATAGTTTGCTTTGCAAGAAATGAGTAAACATTGATACTGAAAGGGAAAAAGAAGTTCTGCAAATACCTTGGGCAAAATCCTGGCCTCATTAAAGTCAATGGCAAAAATCCTATTGACGTATGTGAGGTCAAGATTTCACCCTGGATGTTAAAGGAGATGCAGGAGTATATTAAGTTGTGTGTATGTCCCTTTAACATTAATTTGAGTTAACATTAGAATAAATGAAAATATATTGTGTAGATCTTTTCCCTGGAATATTTTGATAGGAAAAGTCTCAATTAAATTTCCAACTACTTGGAGTTTAATAGTTCTTTTATTATTAATTATTATTATTATTTATTATTATTATTATTCAATGTATAAATTGTGGGGAGTTTGTTACTAACGAAAGGTGTTAGGCTTTGATTAGTGAGTTTGCTTCTTGGACACATTCATCATGAATGTGTCGATCTATGCTCTTTCGCTCTGTGCTGTGAGTTCTTAATTGGTAGTATAAGTATCATTATTCTTTCAAATATAATGTGTGCTTCTTGATGCTGTAATTGCCGCATCAGAACAGCTCTTAAGAAAATAAATGAAGGACAAGGTCATGAAACACCATAATAAAAAAAGACCCTGAAATAAAGGAAAACATTAACTGTAGGAACCTAGAGAAACAACTTATTATGAATTCTTATTTGTAGGGGGTATTAGGATTGTGCTAATACAGTTTTAGTCCTTTTATTAATTCAGATCATATTTTCAATGCTAACTGAAAATTTTAAGAAAGTAAGTTACTTTTCAGGAAAACAAACTGTTCTGACTTTCAAGACATAATTGTACACAGCTGCTTAATTAAAGATAATTTCAGAGTTGTCAACCTATTTAAAATGCAGGAAGTGAAGAAAAAAGATGCAGGAAGGCGATAATAGCTAGAATGCAGATGTGGTCTAGCCTTCAAACAAAAATCCATTTAAAAACAGGATGAAATAACCAAATCAGTAATTATTGAGTATTGTCTGTAAGCTCTAACATCTATATGTGCCTACTCACGCCACATCTTTACCAAAACCCTCTTGAAAGCTTTGATTATTTGAGCTGCACACATGCTCTTTCATGATACCAAACGTTCAAACAGTATTATAAGAAGTCATGGGCTTACTACTCAGTTCCTTCAATTGGCTATATTTTTCTTGTATAAACTATTTTATTGTTTTGTCATAGTTAAATTAGTTAGATGTATCTTTTTTGCTACTCACAATCAAAAATATTGATAGTGAATCTTTAAAATCTGATCACAAAGATTGGAAGATACTACTTGGGAATATATAAACTTTAGGGTGAATATCCCCGTGTGTGGTAATTGGTGAACTGACTGTTTTGTATTTGCTTAGAAGTTGGATAACTCATTGCCAGGACAGATAAACAATTAAAATAATGTTTAATTATTCATTAAAATGTTTAATTGTAACATATAAAGCATTGGAACATATAAATATTATGGTGAGAAATGTTCAAAGATGGAAGAAAAGGGAAATAAAGAGGTCTCTGATAACATCCCAAAATGTCCCATCACTTCTATAGATGTCTAAATATTTCACTGCCAAGCCTCCGATTAACATTTTTCCCTTTTTGACCATTACTTTGGTGCACATGGCAAGTAGTACAAAGAGTAGTTGTAGCGTATACAATGATTCAATTTAAATCCAAAGCTAGGGAATAACGGAAAATGGCTTTTGTGCCTCTTTTAAAAACAAAAAAAAGTATAACAAATAAATGTCAGTGAATGTAATGCAATAATTTTGTATCTCCTGAAGTATGATACACTCTTTCTGATGCTTTGTATCAGCTTCCAAGGATCCTTTGTTTTTGCAACCTACAAGAAACAGGGTAGCATTGTACATTTTTTGGTAAGCATCACCAAAAAGCATCCTTATAATGCAGCTAAGCCTCACCAGCGTTGGAGTTATAGACTTCTCTTTTTTTCTTTAACCCGCTTTATTGTTCTTTACTTACTGCTTCTTTATAGTGACTAAATTTTTGAACTGAGAAACCAAGATTGGTGCCCAATGTCTTGCTGGGCTCAGAGAAAGTTTTATATGATGGTGATAGTATGCACAACTGTTTGGGGGGAGGGGAGAAAGAAAAAGGCCCTCCCTTTCCTATCCCATTACTGTGCAATGCCTTCCTCCTTCCCTCTTCCTCTATCAACCTTTCTCCACATTTCTCCTCTTGCAATGTGCTCTGCCACAATATGTTCACATCTGCTGCAGAGATTGTGAGAAGAAATGAGGACACTTGTACAGATCTGGGCAGTGGCCACTTGCATGTGGTGGTGGTTTGGATGTATTGCCTGTAATGCCACAATTTCCATCATTGTTTAGAGACTGTACGTTTTCAGCTTCATGGAAATGTGATTTTACATGCAAGGATGGGCTGGGTCATGCTTATCCCCCTCCACATATCAGGAGGTGGGGGCAGGGCAACATACGGCTAGCCTTGTGACCACATGGTCCTTGAAGTACATATATACTTAGCTGGCGTACTCTCAATTTCATCTGCTTAGTGGACTGGTGGATTCTTCATGAGATGTGTCTGCAGAGAATTACAAAATCCAGGAAGTCAGTTTTCAGGGATACGTGCTAACCCGGTATTTGTAAAATCTTTGCTTCTTAATTTTCTTACTCTTGTGCTTTGCCATCCTTTTTTTTTTTTCTTTTTCCAGATTCTGATGTACTCTTGGGTAAAGCTCTGTGAGCACTCACTGTCCCCCACTGTTCTTTTCGTAATTTTTAATCTACTTTTCTTCAGAAGTTTTATGTAAATGAAAAATCAATTCTAAGTTTATTTTCAATATATGGTTAAGATAACTCTTGTGTTTTGTAAAATAATTCAAATGCAGAGTAACCACTGAAGGTTCCTTGAACGTAAAATTGCTTTGGACATTCAACTTTTTTTTCCCCTCAGACAATGTTAATAGATATTTTAGATCTCCCTTTGAAATTCTCAGGATGCTTCCTGAGATTTGCAATAGCTATAGAAAATATACAGTAATATCTACATGCTTCTGATGGTTTAAAAATATTTCAGAATAAATGAATGGAAATGACTTGTATTTCCTTGAATGAATTACTGGTGGTACACATTAATTTTAATTCCCATTTATTTCCTGTATATTATTTTTACATCCAGCATCACAAGTATCCGACATTAATATTAGTTTTATCATATAGAAGTCCTTTGCAGGCTTGAATCCTTCAAGGCTGGGTGGAGCACAGTCTGACCTAGGGAACTAAAATTGCAGATGAGGGTGCTGACAAGCTGTGAGGAAAGATCAGAGGAATTCAGAGAGCTGGGGAGTTCTGTCAGACTTCTCAGGAAAAAATGGGAGGCTAGAGAAGCAAAGAGATTTAGTGGGGACAGCACAGATGTTAAATTAAGAGCTGAGAGATACAATATGAGAAAAAATGCAGCATATTTAATTGTATGGATAAGAATAGCAGAAGCAGACTCCTAATATTTTCAAATGGAATAAGCCTTGATAAAATTACATTTTTCTGCACTGTCACATTTTACTTTCAGCTGTGTTATTAATTCATTGTTTTAGACAAATTTAAACAAATGCATCATTGGCTCAAAGGACCCATGGAATTCACATAGACCATAAGAATTAAATTTTAAAACTCTACTTGAAATAAAACAAAAATGGAAACCTCAGCTGATTACTAAAGAACCATCTATTTGGATCAAGCTATTTAATTATTTTTCCTACAACTTTAATACTACTACTATAGATCTAATTTCAGTGATTGATTACTATGATTAAGTGATAAGAGCTTTTTTCTAAACCTTTGACTTGAGTCTGTGCTAGAGTTCAGGAAGCCTAGTTTTTAATTGCTATGATATTGTAACTTAGTGGAATTATAGGGGATATGCAGCATTTTATTCATCTGAGACCATGCTGATCTACAACAATGGCTTTCTGACATGGAAGAATAAAGATAAAACTGATTATATGCATTCAGCATCCTTCTGAAAGATTGGTTCAAAGTGGGCTTTTGCAATTCTCTACAAAACATTGGGGTAGAAATAATATATTTTGAGATGATCAGGGATGGCTTTAGTTCACTCTCCTTCCTAGTGAATAAGAAAAAAAATGATGGATAGCCTCAAGTGTTTTCATATCTGAAATAAAACCATGCTGTTTCATCTCCTGCCACATCCTATTGATTTTGAATAATAGCCTTGTAACATTGACAGCATGAATATATTCAAATAAATACATTCATTTTTTTTGCTCCCAAATGTGCCTTTGAACCCAAAAGTCCTTATACTTGGAGAGGTTTAATTCAGTGGGCTAATACTTTTTTTTTTTTTTTTTTTTTTTTACTTATGAAGGATGATTTACTTAAATACTAGAATCAGAATGTGCAGATTAGAATTCCAATCTATAGTTTTATATACAGACACTCCTTGAGTTACGCAAATCCGAGTTATGCAATTTCGATCTTACGAAAAAAACTCCGTAAGCTAGAAATGTGGGGGGAGATTGTTGGGTTTTTTTGCATAATGGTTGGAGATACGTCTCTGACTTTTGCAAAATATGAGTTACGCAAGGCATTCTGGAGCAGAATGCTTGCATAACTTGGGGAGCATCTGTATAGGCAATACAAATACATGTGTCTTCTCTCTTTTTAATAGGTTGTATTTAATTTCTTGGAATTCTGATATTCAAATTATAATAAATAGTCAAGAGAACTTAAATCCAGTTACTATACAACAGTTACTCTCTTTAGTGTTCTAATGTATTCATTTCTTTGTACTCTGTCTTTAGAGATTCAGATAATATTCAAAACTTTTTTTAAGTACTATATATGCATCTCTACATTATTTGCTACATTCAGCCTCCGAATTAGTTTTCTCTAAGCTATAATAAAATTAATGGTAACCATTTACTTTCAACACAGCTTTTCATGTAGCATCCCAAAAAGTATGGAAAATGGGTATTAAAACTATAAACATAAAACCTAACATTATTTTCCAAGGATACTTATTTTGCTCAAATATAATATTTGCATTTTCACTGACTAATGGTATATAGTCATTTTATTGTGTGTGTGTGTATATATATAATATATATAAAATATATATATATATGTGTATATATAATATATATATATATATATGTGTGTGTGTGTGTGTATATATATATTTGGACTTTAGTCATGAATAGCAGTCTAAGAACCGTGAACTATATAGTTCACAACTAGGAAGCTGAACACAAGACCTACCCATATTTGAAGTAAATAACCAATAAGTAGAAAAAATACGAAACAAAGCATATTTTAAAGAAACTTCTGTTCATGTTATTGTCTTTGCGGTACAAACAATACATTTGCAACACCCTATATGATCATTTGCATCAGCATTACTTGAAAACATATTTCATCAAATGTCTCTTGGTAGTTTATTATTGGCTACAGGCTGTCAGATGTAGGGTAAAACAAGGGATACTCTTAATACCTGGCTAGATGGACAAGCTAGACCGGAGTAAATCTAAAAGATAGAGGCCAGTATATATGATCATGAATGTTTGGAGCTAGATATTAATCATTCAGATTTCCATTTGGTAAAAGACAGTCCTTGTAAAGTACACAGAAAAAAGTTCCTAGAATGACACATGGTCAGGTGCGCATGAGAAACTGAGCAGTGGATATTTACTACTGTTTCCCACAGAGTATGTTAAAATAACCTTAATATGGATACACAAGAAACCATGAAAGAAAGGTATTCTAATTAAAGGCATGCCTCTTGTAAGTTGGCCCTGGTTAAGTCTAGCTTTGCAGCAATATACAGCCTTTTATTGGAAGGTTACACTACACTAGGCATTACATTCCCTTAACTATACTTCATAAATTGTTTGGAATAATGTTATGCAGATGGTAAATAAATTAGTTATACCAATCTGCATACTCAGCACTGGTTAGAGAATTAAATATGTTGTTAATGTTGTGTGTAGTGTGCTCCCTTTTTTATATACTGCTTTTGAACCAAGCAACTGAAAATGTCTTGTCCAACTTTTTTTTTTTTTAATACTTCACAAATTAGTTAAACCTAAATGTGAAACTCATTCTGTAGCCAGGTACTATGAGAGGCTAGCAAGTAGCCAGCCTGTATTTTTATTAAAATAAGAGGGCAGGGCCAAAAAAGGGACTGGAGCACAAGACTGGAAGCCAAGAACAAAACCTCTATTTTTACCCTTGCTGTGACAACTTCCTTTATGGCCTTGGGCATCAAGTCACATTGTCTTTCTGGCTTACTTTTTTTTCCTGCTCTGTAAAATGGAGACACTATTTACCTCACAGAAATGTTGTACGTATTAATTAGCTAATGTTCATGAAATGCACCACAGATTATCAGGCACCTTGTAGCATCCCAGCTGCCTAGCATGGCTTTGCTGAGCTCTTAATTGGGACTCTTCTAAAAAGTCCACATAGGCCAGATATTCAGAACATTCCTTTCTGGGGTCCAGTTTAAGTCCTGCACAATGTCTTTCAGAACACATGTTAAATTTACAAAGTCCTCATTCCTATTTCAGTTTGGCCCAGTCCCTCCTCCCTGAGGGTCTGTCGTCTCTTTAAAGGTTCTTTTCTTTCACCCCAGCCCCAACCTGGGGACAGCTTCTTCTCCCTGAGGGTCTGCCTTCCTGCTTTCTTAGCATCACCTTTTGCCTGGAGTTTGGCCTTCTCCTCCAGCATGTCCTTTGCTGACTCTGGGTCCTGCAGGAATCTTCTTATTGCCTGAAATGTCTGCAGGCATCTGCTAACAACCTGCAGCTGTCTCCCCTTTTGTAAAGCCTTCCCTTAAGCCCTCTTGGGCAGCAGGTAATAATCTATGTGTACTGGACCCCACCCCTTCTTAGAGGAGCCAGTCACTGTGTGAGAGACAGGAACAGTGCAATATAAACACCATTATTGTCATTTATCAGTCTTGCTACACTTGTCTACTCTGTCTTTTTCCCTCCACAGCATATCATATCCAAATGTAGCAAACTTGTAAGATCTTGTGAGCATGGAGTGAGCTTTGCCCCCATCCCTAATTCTTACACTTGTCTGGATATTGTTTTAACATTTTTTTAACTACAAACATTGACCTTTTGGATTTTGTAGAAAGCTGCTCCCAAATTTCTGCTCTAAATGGGGCAGAGAGGGACTTTATAAGGCAAAGGTCTATGCATTTGTTAAATCTGTAGAATGATGATATTGATGGGTTAGTACCGAGGTCTTGTTCTCCTTGCTGTCCTATCATAATCTCATTGTATTATGTGTCTTTTTGGAGGATAGCAAATGTCTAATTAAATTTAATTCTATATCTTGTTTGTTATTGTACCATTGGTATATAGAAGTTATTGTTTTAGAACCTTAAATTTGAACAAAAAGTTTCTAAACCTTAAGAGAATTGTTTTATTCATAAAGTCATTGATATATTGATACAAGAGTGGAGAATAATTTTCTTTCTTTATGTAATATTTTTTATTAAAAGAAATATTTTCAGTTAGGCTGGACATTATTGAGCATTACAATATTTTTATTAATTGGCTTGGAAAATATCAACTATGCTTTTTACTCCTGGACCAGGCTTCTTCACTCTCCCTTTAATCCTTAAATCACTTTAGTACAAATGACTTCTGCTCCAGGGATAAAGTGAAAAAAGTTGTCTTTCACGTGAGTGATTAATAGTATGTAGATTTAAAGTATCCACCAACTGTTAGCTTTTTATTATAGTTGCTTTTTAAGATGTATGAAGTTATAAATATTTAAATAGCAGAGATTACAGATGAAATATGATATACAGACTTTCTTTATATGGGATAAACTGTTAATGTCTTTTTTTTTTCTTTTTTTTTTCACAGCAATCATCAGGCATTTTTATTAGAGAATGTCCCATGCAACAATGCAAGCTGCAGGAGTATACATCGTATGTTTAAAGTCTACTGGGAGCTCTCTGATCTAAATCAAATCAAAGATGCTGTGGTGGCAACCTTCTTTGACATTTATGAAGATGTGAGTTCAGCACACTTCACTGTGTTTCTACTTTTAATTGCCAACTGCCCATTCCTATTTGAGTTTTCATTCTAAAGTATTACTACTTAGTATTTGACTAGAAAATCTAAAAAGCTAATGAGTTAATTAAAACAAACCCTTTAAACTGAAGGGTAAGCAACAGAATTTATGAAAGAACTACCCGGTTGATACACTAAGTGATATAAATATTTTGCATAGATTCATGTTTAACTTTTTGGTAATGTAAATTTTTTACATTTATACTAAAAAGGGGGTTCAGCGGCCCTTTAATATTCTTATCACTAGAGTAAAAAAAGGCTGCTTATTCTATGACTATTTAACCAAAATACCTCAAAATTTACAACTTTGTTAACTGAAAAATTTATTGCTGCATTAAGAGAATTTGGCAATTAATATTAAATCTTAGACCAAGTAAATTCATTACAGCATTGTACCGCAGCTACAACCACCAGAATTACTCTATCCAACCCCTTATGACTGTTTTAATCCCTCTGTGCATTTCAAGAAGCACTCCTACCCATATCTAGCAAGGACATCTTTCTTCCCCTTGAACATTACCTTTGACAAGCTCCAAATCCAGTCACCCAAACCATCATACTAAACTACTCCCTACATAAGACATACAATGATACAAAACACATTATCCTCATGCCCTGATTAACTTTGAGTCCCAAAACTAACCTCAGGCCATCTTTTGGTATCTGGTCCCTAAATAACTGCCTGTTCCATCTTTCCTAGACCACAGATCTTCTTGAAAGTAAGATAGGATTCCGAGGGCTATAGGGGATTGTCAATTTTTGCTGTCCTCTAAGGTTTTGTAAAATACTTTCATTTTTCCTAATATTTTAGATTGAAATAAGTACTTCAAATATCATTCAGTGTAAAGCTGATAACTATTTAGCACAGACATGTTTTATGTTAAGAATTAATAAAGGTTATATAATTCCCATTAAATGTAATGAAGGATTCAATGGCATTGAACAGTACATGGTACTTTGAATAAAATGCTGTCTGCTAACTAAAGCAGTGCAAAATTAGATAAGAAAATCCAAATTTAGGTCAAACCTGAAACTTTAGCTCAGTTTGTAAATTTAGCGAGTATTGGCCTGAGCCCAATTTCAGGTAATTCGGAGGCATATTTGATTCTGATTGCAAAGCAGTGAAAATTCAGCTGTTTCATATAGAAATTTTGGTATTAAACTCCTAATGTTCAGTGTAGCTTGTAATAAAAGATCTGAGTTTTAAAAAGGTGTGACCCTAATTACTTGGGGAATGGCCTGTTAGGTGCATAACTGGCCATTTGTGCATGGAATACATGATTTGCATATGCAAAGTACACATTTTTGTGTTTTGTGAGAACTCATTTTTGAAAATCTAGGTTTCTGATATAAACCCCACAATCTGCCCTAAATAAGGTTATTTGTAATTTACCCTTATATGGTGGATAAAGTAGTAAGATGGAGTGAAACCCTTGCCCCCATATGGCTCCATTAGTTCTCCCCACATCATGGCCCAGTCAGAGGAGGAAAACGTGCGGCTCTCTGCCTGATACTCTCCCCAGGGAGTAGACAGAGTGTACATCTCTCTCCCACCTCCATCTGCTTGTCAATGGTGCAATAGGCTTCAGAGCTGTGGTAAATTATAGTTCACTTTCCCCGTCCCTAACCCCCCAAGATAAAAGTTGTGCGCAGTGACCACGGAAGTAACCAAAATTCCTTGTGTCCTTGCAAAGATTAGTTTAACAAAAACATTACTAGAATCAGGTATTCAGGAAGATATGTTTTCAAGCTAAACTAAACAAGCTAAACAGCTGTAATAAATAAATAAAATCCTTGGTTACATGTTTGTTTATATATAGCAGATATTTAAAAACTCAACATTTGCCAACTGATTATATAGTTATTCCAGGTATATTTTTTAATAGTAACCACTTTATATGCAAATAGTTAAAACACCTCAACTTTCAGGCTCACTAGCCTGTTGCAAACCCAGACCCAGGTCTGAACCACATCCCCTAGCAGCTGTAGGCTTATCTGGAAGCAGGTTTAGAAATGTTCCTATCTTTAACACTCAGATGTTCAACTCCCAATGGGACCCTAAATAAATCTGTTTTACTCTGTATAAAGCTTATATAGGGTAAATTCATAGATTGTTCATAGATTGAATTACCAAATAAAATAAAATAAAACATGCAAATCTATCTCTAATATAGTGATAAAAACTGAATACAGATAAAAACCTCACCAATGAGCTTACAGACCAGACTCCCTCTAGCCTGGGTTCAGCAATCACTCACACCCCCTGTAGTCACTGTCCTTTGTTCCAGTTTCTTTCAGGGATCCTTGGGGGGTAGAGAGGCTTTCTCTTAAGCCAGTGAAGACAAAATGGTGGGGTCTCCCAGGGATTTGTATAGACTTTCTCCTCTTGGTGGACCTCCTCCCTTCCCCTATGTAGAATCCAGTTGCAAAATGGAGTTTTGGAGTCACATGGGCAAGTCACATGTCCCTGCAAGACTGAGTTCCTTACCAGTCAAGACACATTTCTGGGAAAGCTCAGATGTGAATTGGTGTCTCCGTGTTCATTGTTGACTTGATTGGTTCTTGATTGGGCACTTACTGAAAATAGTTTTAAAATTAACCAAGAACATAGCTAATATTCATAACTTCAAGTTCAAAAATGACACATGCATACAAATAGGATGAATGTATCCAGTAGATCATAACCTTTACAGAGACATGTTACATGGAATGTATAGCAAAAACATATTCCAGTTACATCATATATACATTTATAAGCATCTCCCCATAAAACCCTATGGGGTGCACCGTCACACATACGTTGAGAATTATTTTCTCTCTAAGAGGATTTATGTTTACTGTATTTAGATGTTATTTAGTTTGCTAGTTTATTCTAATCTTTTGATTTTTTTCTTCACAGGGAATCTTGGATATCATTGTACTAAGCAAAGGCTATTTTAACCGTGACTTTGCCATCCACACGTTAAAGAATAACTTTGAAGCAGATGCTTATTTTGTTAAAGTTATTGGTAAGTGATCACCATAAAATCATATAAAAATGGGACTTCATGAAAAGAGTATGAATACTTTATTATACTAAGTGCGATAATGATAGAAAAAAGCATAGTTATATTAGTGTATCAAAAGGAAGTCTTAAAAATGGAGAGGGCTATTGCAGATGAAGAATTCTAAATATTATACAGAACTCTGACAGGTTATTTATCCTTTGTTTACTGTTTTTCTATTTTAATTAATTCTATTATCTACATTTAGAAGGACACTATCAAGTATTTTAAACACAAAACTTGTGTTACAGGAAGCCATGAGGAAGTTACATTTTAATGCATTAGCAGGTACTTGAGTAAAAGCTGGATGTACTTTTTGCAGACTCTCAGTATTGAAGGAACCATTATATGAATAGATAACTTGGACAGATAACATCCCTTATTCAAAGTGCTAACCAGAAATGACAGAACAAAGGAGGAGGAGATACCTTGGTCTTCTCCAATCAGAATGATCCATTGTGTCCTTTTTCTATTTGCAGTGTGTGATGTGACAGAACACACTTGATTATGCATCAGACACCTTTCATGTCCTCCCTTTAGTTAATTATAACTAAGCATTTAAGTGACAACACTTATTTAATCTAGTAAGATTTAAACATAATCAGAACTGTCACATACATTATGCATTACGAGTAACTATATACATTTTGTCAATAACAGTAATTTCTAACTGATGGGATAAATGATTGTTAGGAATTTGTTTGATAGCTATATTATAATTTTTCACAAATATAAACAGTTTTATTACTACCTTGAAGTTTACTAATTCCTTTTTTTTAAATCTGATTAAGTAAACAAACTATAGAAGTAGTCATACATGAAATGAAGGATAATGAGCAACGTATACAATGTGACTATTTTTAGCATACATTTTAATTTGCATTTTTTTAAGTGGCAAATCTATCTTTGGAACTATCTGGTTTGTGTAATAAGTGTAACAGAGCAGTGATTAGCTCATTAACTTCTGCAAAGTGGCATAATTGAAATGGATCAATAGTCTTTTTAAATGTTAATGTAAGTTATAGAACAACAGTTTATTCTCTTCATTAACTATTTTACAAGAGAAGCAAGCTAAGTATACTTATGTAGAGGGGCTTGAATTGATGCCATACATGAATAGATTTCAGAGAGAAGTAATGTCTACTGTAAAATTGTTTGACAATATAAGAACTGTAACCCCCATTTCTGTTTTTCCACAGTTCTTAGTGGCCTCTGTTCTAACGATTGTCCAAGTAAAATAACAGTAAGTATAATTATTTACATTGTTAATTAAATTAATATCTAGAGGGCTCAGTTTGAATGGGGCCACCTTGTCCTGATTGCAGTACAAACATACAAGTAACAGCCACTGCTTGGAAGAATTTACAGTCTAACTTAAGACACACAACAACAAGTGGGTGTAACTGACTGAGGGAATGGGAGTAGAAGAGTAGGAGTAACACTAACAAGTACATCTGGTTCCCAAGACTGACTAAATCCAACATGTTAAGACTTTTTACAAAAGACAATAAACAATTCCTATCAGTAATCACTAATAAACACCCACCTACCGGTAGCTATTATTAGTTGGCAGTTTTCCATATTCACAGTACAAGTGGGTTGGAAGAGAAGCTTGAAGAAAGTAAAATTATCAGTTTTTTGTTTAAATAATTCAGGTTTATATAATGTATAAGAATTTCATTGTGACAAGACATTGATTATACTGGTGTATTTAGGAGTCAAGAAACTGCTTCATATGGAACCAACTTTCCATTCAGATCTATTTACTTATTTAGGAGACATTTTGTGATATGAAATAGCAAATCATTCTCACAATATTAAAAAGTCAGCTGAAGGAATAAAAAAGAGGGGATCATATCAGAAATGAACATTAACAAACAGATGTTGAGGAAAGTTTATTACTCAGTGCCACTGTTACGGGGACTGCTCTATTCGCAGCTCAGCGGTATTTTCCTTGAGGCTCATCTGGGGAATTAGCTCTTTCACCTGGTCTGATGCCCCATCCTGTGGTTATGCAGTCTATCATTCACCTCAGCTACTCCATAGCCTCTCATGTGCGAGGAGTGGCAGCACTGTCCTCTTCATAGCTTTGTCCTCTAGCTAAGTCTGAGTAAAGTTGTTCCCCCTTCTGGGGGATCACAAGTCCTTTGAAGTAAACTGTCCCAGGCAGTCCACTGCCCACTGGATGGTCTGTGCCCTCCCACAGTGGCTGGTAGAGGAACCTGGGCCCATCCTTTACACCAGGTTATAGTTCAACCATCTCCATGTTGCTTGGTACTTCCAGATAGTGTAAGTGCATAAAGTTGTGGCCTTGTTAAACCACATCAATGACCTCATGTCTTTCTTCCCATGTGGACAAACATTGAAGAAGTCTTAGTTCAGCTAGAGAAATTTAAGGAAGTTTACTGAGCTTCCCCAGCCCATTTGCAAAAATAAGCTATATTGTGGAGTACAGACTCAAAATAAATCTGAATTTACTTTTTAATAAATCAATTTTAAAATCATATCAGGTTCAATTTATGAAACTGCTTTTAGATAGATGTGCAAGACTGATTTGATCCCTAAGGCTCTATTTCAGTTGAAACATTTGCCTTTTTGACTTTCTTTGAGGTTCACATGATTTGAATGGCTATCTGTATTCTTTATCTTCTCCTCCCAAAACTTAGCAGATAATACAACTGTAATGACAGCTGAAAAAAATATAAAAAGTGCACTTTGCCTTTTCTTCTCCTTTTGACTTGCATTTACTTTTTAAATTATTGTAAGTCCCTAGAAATGTTTGTCATATTGATTTTTGCTTCAAATTGTTCTATTATAGTCGGTGTCTGTGCCTTTTCCTAGTACCACACAGATAGTATGAAAAAACAATTTCAGTACCCGTATATATAATTTTATATGCACATATTTTAAGCAACTGTTCTTCAGACCAGATCATATGTATTTAGTACTTTAGGAAATTTGACTGAATATTGTGGAGTTCTGAGCTAAAACATTCCTTTATAATTAATTCCTCTGATTTTTTTTTTATTGTAAAAACAAATTATTTTTTTTTAAAAAGAATAAATGTTACAGTCCACTTTCAGATAAGGGCTCCTGGCCCAGTAACAACTGATCACCAATGCGTTTCCCATATTCCCAGTGACTTCCTTGGAACCCCTGGGATGTTCTTCGGTCTGCAGGGTGACGCTCTATGTCATAGACCAGGGCAAGATCACCAGTCCTGGTTGTAGTTTCTCTTCATGAGCCAACTCCTTTGGAGGCACAGTCTGATGCCATCCTTCCTTAGTCAGTTCAGCGTGATCCCCTTGCACCACAGGAAGAAGTGCGTCTACTGGCCCTGCATCCTTCTCCTTTTCCTCACCAGACAACTCCACTTTATCAGATCCTTCTTCACCTGTCCCTGATTTTTTCAGGTTGTATCAGGACCTTCTCAGGCATTCAGGTTGAGTTTGTGCAGTAGAATACACACACACTGTTAGTTATCAGCTCATGTTGGATGGCCCTACTAATAAATGAAGCTCTCTTGGAACCTGCAATACCCCAGCTTCACTGCCTACTACAGCAACGAGTTCTGAGAAAAGATATTGAAGTCCTGCATAGGAACATAAGTGTTTTTATTCCCATCCAGCTTCAACTCCCTTGTAGGAATAATGGTGAATGACAGATCACAACAGGGAAGGTATAAGTCTACCCCCAAGGACAAAAGTCTAAGAGGTTGGATTTGATGAGGAGATATGGAAGGTTCTGTATTGTCACCCTAGCACCTATTCTTCCCATATTAAATCAAAATGACTCGTTTGCTACTCTGGATCTTCAGGGTGCCTATTTCCATGTGATGATTCTCCCAAACAACAGGAAGTTTCTGAGGTTTGTCGTGCGAGGTCACCACTACCAGTGCCCTGTACTTTCCTTTTCCCTGTCCTCAGCTTCTCACTTTTTTACCAGATGTCTGGTTGTAGTGACAGCTTACCTCAGAAACGAATTATCTTTCCATAGTTGGACAATTGGCTAGTGAGAGGCTAGTCCTGGGAGCAATTCCTTTGGTGTCCAGTTCACATTACGTCGCTTAGTTCGTCTGGGTCTCATCTTCAACAAATGGAAGTTGACATTAATACCAACTCAAAAAAAATTGAGTTCATTAGGACCCTACTATAAATTCTACAAGTATAAGAGCATTTCTGCTGAATGAACAGTTTCTAACAATTCCTCAATTGCAGTCTCAGTCCTCAATTACAGTGTGTGTCTTCCTAAGTGTAGTAAGCCATATGGCTGCATGCATATGGCCCTCGCCCTCTTCAAGCATGTTAAGGTTGTCACCTGAGTTGTCAATAATTAGACAGGCAACAAAGTGCCTCAGTCAATCCTGCTTTTCTTCATGGTGGACAGTTCAGGGCATTGTATGCCAAGACATTCTGTTTATTTGTCTTCCTCCAACCAGTACTGCAGTCATCAATGCCTCCTCAATAGGTTGGGGAGAGCATTTGAGGACAATGAAGATTCAGGTTTTGTGGTCAGAACTACAAGTTTCCCTCAATATCAACATGGAGTGCTCTTCACCAGCTGTGTCAAGAGGCAATGAAATTCTGGAAGTTCTGTCCAGGAGAGCGTAATTCCCACAGCTGCTCACTTTCCAGAGATCCAGAAACAATTGGCAGATCACCTCAGCGGGACTTTCTTCTAGGATCACTAGTGGTCTGGGAAGTCCAATGTGCTGAGGTCAATCTTTGCAGAGTGGGGAATTCTGATTATCAGCCTGTTTGCAATGAGAGACAAGAAGTGTGGTCAGTTTTGATCTCAAGCAAGTCTCTGCCTGTGACGAAGTGGAAGTACTGTGTGTGCGTGCCTCAGTTTCCCCTATGCATTTCTTAAGTGTCTATGTGAAGGGATAGAGGCTGACGCTGGAAGCAAGGAGGCAACGCCCTCCCCTCTCAAGGTGTGCATCCCTGAAAGCTGTAACCTGACTCCAAGTGGGGGAGGGAGGTCAGCTGAACCTGTTGGAGGGAGGTCATGTGATACCTGAAGCCCGGGAAACCAAACAAAGAGACAAAGGAAGAGGAGGGTCTGTTTGGGGGGAGTAGTCAGTCTGGGTCTGGCTGGGAAAGGGGAGAAAAGCGATCTCGCTCTCTGGCCCAAGATGGATCCAGCTGAGGGCTCACGCTCGCTGGCTGCATGGTCTGTGTTGGACCAGATGGAAATCATCGAATAAACCTGGGGAAGAAGCAGGAGCCCAGAATCTGGGTCTCACCTCCTGGCACTCCAGAAAGGCCTGACTGAATGGGCCCTGTTGAGACTGAGAAGCTGTGAGTTGGATGGTGTTCCTGACATCTCAAATAAACCGTCTATTCTGCTGGCTGGCTGAGAGTCATGTTTGACTGTGGATTTGGGGTGCAGAACCCATGAGCTCCCCCAGGACCTCACCCAGGCGGGCTTGCTGGGGGAAGCACACGGAGGGGCAGAAGGTGCTGAATGCTCCAAGGTCAGACCCAGGAAGGTGGAAGTGGGTACCCCTGAAGCTCCTGGCCTGGGAAACAGGCTGTGTACGGAGAAGGGGCCCTCCACCCGGAGTCCGGTCTGGCTTCCTAGGGAGCGGTTCCAGACCATCGCCCGGGCGCTCCGTGACACTGCCCAGGCTCCCTAACCAATGTCTTCCAACTCAATTACGGATAGACTCTGAGATATGCCTTCCTCCTGATTCCAGTCATCCCACAGGTCATTCTTAAGCTGAAGTTGGATCATGCCAAACTGATTCTAATTGCTCCAGCTTGGCCAAGGTAATGTTGGTTCTCCAACCTTCTATCTATTGATTCATCCTCTCAGATTTCTTCCTCTTGACTACTGACTCTGCACCACTGTCGAGTTTTGCATCAGGCACTGAACACTGTACATCTCATGGTGTGGATGCTGCATGGATATTTGAGGAGAAGGAACGATGTTTGGAAGGTGTTCAACCGTTGTGATTTAGCAGCAGGAAGCGGTCTACTTTTTTGATCAAATGGAAGCAATTTTCAGTTTGGTCGCTTGCTCAGAAGATTCATCTGATGCTGGCCTGCATTCAGAACATCTGGAGTACTTAGTATGCCTTCAGTCTTCCAGTCTCTCAATCAGTTCGTTGAGGGTTCACTTAGCAGTGGCTCAACCTTTCATCTTCCTATCCAAGGGAGGTCAATTTTCTCAAGCCCCGTGGTAGTGAGATTTCTCATGAGAGTAGTTAGTTTCCATTTGCCCAAGAAAGAACTGGTTCCCTTTTGGGACCTTAATACTGTCCTAGTTGCCTTTGTAAGACCTCAGTTCAAGCCCCTGGCAATCTGTTCTCTGTCACTTCTGTGCCAGAAGATTCCCTTCCTTGTGGCTATAGTGCAAGGAGTACATGCAATCTACAAGTCTTAATGCCAGAGTCCCTTTAGATCCAGTTTTTCAAAGACTAAGTAGCCCTACTGCCGTATCCAAAATTATGGTCAAAAAGTGGTTTCACACTTTCATCTTAACCAATTAATTTATTTACTGATGTTCTTTCCTAAACCGCACTGCAATGCAGATGAACAGTGACTTCACATGTTGAAGTCAAGAAGATGTTTGGCATTTTACCTAGACAGAACTATGCCTTTTGGGGCATCACCTCTTCTGTTTGTCTCCTATGCAGCTCAAATGAAGGGTCAAGCAGTCTCTGTGTAAACAGTCTCCAGGTGGATAACTTCCTGCATTTCATCAGTATATGAAATAGCTCAGACCATGCCTCCACATAGATTGCAGGCTCATTCGATGAGAGCCCAACCTACACATAGCATTCCTCAGTGATTTTTCAGTGGACCATTTCAGGGCTGCTACCTGGTCTTCTACACATACTTTTATCAGATACTATGTGATTACCATTACATTTATGTTAGATGTAAATTTTAGGAATGCAGTATTGTAATCATTCTTTAAATAGACTTTGAACCACACTTCCTGCAAGTCCTGTTTATGGATCACCAGATGGAATACACGTCTACAACAACTTGAAGAAGTAAAGACTGTTTATGTACCTGTATTATAACTTGTTCTTTGAGATGTGGGTGCAGACATGTATTCTTTGTCTTTCTATCCTCTCCACATCCGTCTCTACTCCTGACATTCGGAGTGAAAGAACTCAGGGGAATCAGGATGGCGCCGCTCTTAAATAGCGTGGGGAGAGACTAGAGTCAAAGGTGTGAGCACCACCTAGATGGATGGGTACTGCTAGGCAAAGTCTTCTGCTTTCAGTGCACCTAAGTGGAATTACAGGTCTGTACCACTTCTCAAAGAGCAAGTTACAGTATAAGTAACTGTCTTTTTCCAGCAGTCATCAAACCTATTTTTAGCTTGTCTGGCCAATGTGCCATTTGGATATTGCCATTAAAAAATTTTTAACTATAGAGTTTAATCTAACTAATCGTGAGTCGTTTGCTCAGGAGTTCAACCAGAGATCAACAGTAAACTTAGTTTTATTCCTTTTTTTCCCCCTACAAAATGGCAGGAAAAAATGGAATTTTTGAACTCGGGTAAGTACCTTGATTCTTGAGATGGCATAATTCAGTAATACCTTCTTGAATGTACTTCCAACTTGAAACAAAAATAACCCTCAGCCCCAGATGTGGCTTATCACTCCATAATATGTCTCACTGAGAAGGTATTCAAATTGTCAAATAATTTATATGTCTGATTTTAGTCCTGATAAGATATTGCTGTCAGGGCAACCATACGTAATACTGAAACTGTGAAAAGACCTTATATATAGTGATTGCTAGCACGTTATTTTGGCTGGTGGCCAAATAGCTCAAAATCATGTCCTTTACAAGAAAAAGATCAAGTTGTTTGATTTCATTTTGGGAAAAGAATTGAGATAGATTCTAATAAGATTGTTTGTACAATCTGTGACTTTAAACCCTACACGATCAGCTCATTTAAGTTCTGTCACTAGTTTCTGCAGTTCCATCAAACTGTCAGATTGCAGTCAATCATCCCCTTTACATTTGCAGTAGTTGATGAAACAGCATCAGTACTGGAAATACTGTTTTCTGCATCATTGACTAAAGCCATCTGAAAATGATGCAGAATGTTCCAAACTTGGCTTTTACATGAAACTCGCTGGATTCATTGTTTCATTTGACTGCATTTAGTCAAATCAGCCACAACTAAAGGTGCTATGATGGAGTGAGCACTTAATAAACTGAACACTTTTATACATTATCATTTTTGATCATGTACAATAAAAGTATTTTTACAATAAGGCTTTTAGAAAAGTGTGTTTAGAAATTAACTGAAAGTAGTATCATTACTTAAAGATAGCAAAGTGATTATCATATTTTGAAAATGAATTCTACTCTGATGTAGTAAAGTAATTGAAGAGTTATCCACATCTAAGGTGTGATCTTAACAATGAAGCCACAGAAATTCGCCTTTAGTTTTATTTTATTATTTTAGCTGTGCTAATTCCTAAACATGAAAAAAATTGAATCCAAGTCTGGATGATTAATTTCATCTTTGTATTGCAGCCCTTTGGTGTGAATCAGCCTGGACCTTATATCATGTACAAAACTGTAGATGCAAATGGATATGCGAAAAATGGTTCAGGTAAGACCAGTATTTATTTCTTAATACATGTAATTATGATCTTTATGTACCTAATCAGCAGCATACAGGCAGTTGCAAAAAAATCAACAGAAAAATTATATGGGTTTGTTTCTGAGCAGTTCTTCCAGTATAGAAGGCACAAATACAATATGTTTTCCATTCAGTTTTCATCTTACATATTTAGTGTGACCATTGTAATTACTTCCTTTCATTTGTCCTATGCAAACAGAGTTTGAATAGCTTCCACTTTCTGTCTGAATCTGAGCACTGGACAGCATCATGAAAAGTTCATTAGGTGCAATTTCAGTCTTTCATGAACTGAAGCTGTAAAAGATCAGGAGGTAGCGATGGGCTTGAAACTTTGTCAGAATCTTTATTTTTGTGGAATACCATGCACATGCTACTCACTAAATAAAATCATTTTGGTTAGCTTCTACATGTATGATCATTCATTTAAAAAACACAAGGTAGATTTTTTTCTGGTATTGTTTGATGCATGTTGTAGAATCGTTAATTTTTTTTAGTACTGATGATTCATGTACTGTCTGCTAACGTCAAATTTGCAAAATTGGATACCTAAAGTTAACCATGTAAATCCATATTTATTTACCCTCCTAAATAAGGGGCCTGATTTTTCTGAGGGGCCACGTGCTTGTACCTCTCATTTAAGTCAATTTAAGTCACATTACCAGGTTCCAAATTAACTGTAACCAATTAGGAAAAAGACATAAATGTCATTATGGCCACATCATTGAAAAAACATGTAGCAGTTGAAATTAAACAAAATATTAAGACATATAAGGAATGGATTATAAGAGTACAAGTATTATTATGCCATTATACAAATAAGTGGTATGCCCTCACCTGGAATACTGTGTTCAGTTTTGGTTACCCTAACTCAGAAAAGATATAAGAGAAATATAAGGAGTCCAGAGATGAGTGTCAAAAACATCTGCATGAAAAAAGATTGGTAGAATGGGGACTGTTTAGAAGAGAGGATGTGTTATGGGTATAATCAAATGATGGGAAGTTATAAAAAAGGTAAATTGGGTACTTCTATTTACTCTTTGAGTATAAGAGGAAGGAGACAAAACTAAGATGAAAAATTTAAAACTGATAAAAATAAATACTTTCTTATACTTCTAAAGTTTGCAAACAATACCAAGATGGGAGGGGTTGAAAGTGCTTTGGAGGATAGGATTAAAATTTAAAATGATCTGGACAAACTGGAGAGATGGTCTGAAGTAAATAGGCTGAAAGTCAATAAGGACAAATGCAAAGTACTCCATTTAGGATGGAAAAATCAGTTGCACACTGAGTCAACAGTGTCAGTGAACATCATTCTGGGAGGTATTAGCAGGAGTGTTGTAAGCAAGGCATGAGAAGTAATTCTTCCGCTCTACTGCACGCTCATTAGGACTCAAATGGAGTATTGTGTCCAATTCTGGGTGCTACATTTCAGGAAAGATGTGGACAAATTGGAGCAAGTCCAGAGAAGAGCAACAAAAATGATTAAAGGTCTAGAGAACATGACTTATGAGGGAAGATTGAAAAAATTGTGTTTGTTTAGTCTGGAAAAGAGAAGACTGAGAGGGACATGATATCAGTTTTCAAGTACATCAAAGCTTGTTACAAGGGGGAGGGAGAAGAATTGTTCTTAACCTCTAAGGATAGGACAAGAAGCAGTGGGAACTTTAGGTTGGACATTAGGAAAAACTTCCTTACTGTCAGAGTGGTTAAGCACTGGAATAAATTGCCTATGGAGGTTGTGGAATCTCCATCATTGGAGATTCTTAAGACCAGGTTAGACAAACACCTCTCAGGAATGATCTAGATCAGAAGTTCTTAAAATGGTTGTGAGCTCCTTTCAGGTGGTCCGTGAATATTTCCCTCTAAGGTGCGTGACTAGATGGTCACACATGAGAGGATGAAGGGCCACCCACCTACTTAGTGGAGCCATGCAGGACCCTCAGCAATTTTTAAGTGGTCTGCGGAAAAAAACATTTGAGAACCACTGGTCTAGATAATACTTAGTCCTGCCATGAGTCCAGGGGACTGGACTAGATGACCTCTTTGAGGTCCCTTCCAGTCTTATGATTCCATGATAATACATAATTAACCCATGGAACTCGTGGTGAAGAGCTTAGTAAAAATTTTCAAAGGACATAGACACTAGTATGGTCAAGAGAACTTTCACAGGGTCTGTGCAGGTCTCTATGCCTTGCCCCTGCGTCCTCTGTTCGGGCTGGTGAAAATAAAGGCTTCCACACCTACTTTCAGTGTTTCACCCAAGTGTCCTTTATTTACAGTGCTGGTTCCCCAGCCTCAGTGCAACAAACCGTGCTTCTCCCCAATCCCCCGACAGTCACCCCCCTGTCTAGGTTCCTGGGTTTCCAGGCCCCTGAGGCACCTTGCTAGCAGCCAGAAGACAGAGTTGCAGCCTCCTGTTCCCTGCCAGGCCCCCCTGACTGACCGTGAGTCAGGGCTTTTCTAGCCATTTCTGCTCCCTGCCTCAGCTGTGGTCAATTTGCCCAGCCTGGGGCTGCAAGCTAGCCCTCATTAGGGGTTCCAGCTGGGCTTCTTGCAGGCTGCTCCCTGCGTCGGCCCCTGGCCCTGCTATCCAGGATTTAGCCTGCAGGGGCAGGACATTCTCAGGGTTTTTACCCTTGCCCTGCCACAAGAACATCTAGCATTTCAATAGATAAAATGTAAAAATAGATTTTTTATGATCTATACAAATCTTCATGCTAAAGAGTACAAGTCAACCACTAATGTATAGAGGAAGAAACTTCCTATATGGGCAGGTTATTCCATAGTAGTCCACTTTCTTGCACCTTCCTCTGAAACACTGTCTTAGGATCATGGACTAGATGGTCCACTGGTCTGATACAGAAGTGACAAAGAGTCCTGTGGCACCTTAAAGACTAACTAAAGTATTAAAGCATAAGCTTTCGTGGGCTAATACCCACTTTGTCGGATGCAAGCAGTGGCATCTGACGAAGCGGGTATTAGCCCACGAAAGCTTATGCTTCAATACTTTAGTTAGTCTTTAAGGTGCCACAGGACTTTGTCACTTCTGCTATTCCAGACTAACACAGCTACCTCTCTGGTCTGATACAGTATGGCAGTTTCTGTTTTCCTACATGCTTAAATATGGATTTAGGTGCCTAACTTTAGTCAAATTAAATTTGAAAATGTTAGACTACATTTTTAATGAGATTAAGTAATATTTCATGCTAAATCAAAATTCCTTCCTAATACATAGTAGGAACTCATCTTAACTAGTAAATCACTCTGCTGGTGTTTTTCATTTCCCATTTTCATCACTGCAAAGCAAGCTTCATGACCTGAATCTAAAAAGAGCTCTTATATTTTGCTATAAGCATTCAGAACTCCATGATGAGTTCAGACACTTTTTCATTTAATTTTATACTAACATGATGTATTAAAATCAGACCGAGCCTTAAGGGGATAATTTCTAATTGACTAACAACTTGCATCTCTAATTATTGGCCTCTATCAAGTTTAAAACTTGAGAAGCTTGGCAAAGCTCTCTGAGCTGTAGCCCACCTCATCTCAGCCACACTTGAAGACATTGATAAATCTTAAATATAGAGTTCTCTTATTCTTCTTTAAAGCCATTTTGGCTCAGCATAAGTTTTTAAGAAGATTGAATGCTTCATTGTCTGTTACTTTATTTCACACTGGACTGCCATCTTGTCTAGTTAATGTCCGGGTGTCTTTTGTGCTTGCATTACTGAGAAGCAAGTATTGGACGTGGAAGTTAGGGATATTAAGATATATGTTGTTAAGATAGTGTTGAGAGAGATTTTTAATGATTGACATTTTCATTGTGTTTTGTTGCCAACAAACATTTTTGGTCTTATGTTCTTAAAATCTGAATGCTGTCTTCAGCAAAAAAAAATATATTTTTTCCATCTTTTCTGAAAACAGCTTGAAAGGTAATTACATCTGGCCATATGTTTTACTCATCTTTTTGTTGTGTGGGTATCTCCATCTCTTACACAAAAACGTGGAAGTAATGATGAAGGACTGGAGTCCACTAATAGACTTGTTAATATAATTAGTTGTCCACTATATCTATTGTGCTACGTGAGACTAGCCTTCTAGTCTTCAGAAGTGTGGACCTATTTATAACACTTCCTTTGAGAATTAATTTCTAACTGAGGTCTTTGACAATATCCCTGGATTACATAATTAAAATCAGGTCATTTTATTGGCTAGGCCAGGACCTAAGTCAAATGCAGTGAAGTGGATTATATTTGCTTCTTGATGTGCATTGAGGCAAAAAGTCTTTATTGAGCTATGAATCAACTTCTTCATTAAGTGCCAGAGGAAATGTGACCAAGGAATATATAACTACATTACGTCTTTTATTTTTAGGGAACTAAGACTGCAGATAAGTAATTCTCCTTTCTTTAGCAAACAGTTGTGTATTCATAAGGGAAAAAAAAGATGAGCAAAAGCCACCAACCTGAATAGCTCCGGTGTCTATTTCAGGGGCCCAGGGCGGTGGCAGTGGCCAGAACCCTGGACCCTTTAAATTTCTGCTGGAGCCCCGCCACTGCCTGCCCAGGGCTCCGGCAAGCTCCGGGATGATTTAAAGGGCCCAGGCTCCGGTAGACACTACCACCCCAGGCTCTTTAAATCATTCCTGGAGCCTGCCAGAGCCCTGGGGTGGCCGCAGCAGGGCTGCAGCAACTATTTAAAGGGCTGGGGCTTGGCTGCTGCTACCGCCTCCCGCCCTTTAACTTGCCACCAGAGCCCAGCTGCCGCTACCATAGGGCTCCGGCAGCGGGGCTCGGGTGGCAATTTAAAGGTCCCAGGGCTGCTGCTATCCTCTGGGGCCCTTTAAATTGCCACTTGAGCCCCGCTGCTGGAGCCCTGGGGTAGCGACAGAGGGGCTCCGGCAGTAATTTAAAGGGCCAGGGGCTCCTGGCTGCCGCTACTGCAGCGGAGCCCCAAGCCCTTTAAAGCTTTGCCAGAGCCCGGGACTCCAGTGTAGAGGTGGCAGTCGGGAGCCCTTGGGGCTCCGATGGTGATTTAAAGTGCCCGGGGCTCCACTGTGGCCCTTTAAATCACCCCCGGGCCCTGTGGCTCCCAGCCACCTCTGCAGCTGGTAGCTCCAGGGGTGATTTAAACGGCCTGGGGCTCTCAGCTGCTGCTACCCCAGCCCCCCAGGCCCTTTTAAATACTGATTTAAAGTTCCCCGGGGGAATTAAAGGCCCCTCCACTTCCAGTAGAGACCACGCCCCCTCCTAAGGACTCCAGAGTACCGGTAAGTCCTTTAAGCTACTTTCACCCCTGGTCACCTCATAAGGTAAGCTCTCCATTCCCTTGATCAATCCAGTAGCTCTTCTCTGCACCTGTTCCAGTTTGAATTCATCAGTCTTGAATATGAGTGAATAGAATTGTACACAGTTCAAATAAGGTCTTAACCAATGCCTTGTATAATTACATCAGTACTTCTCTGTGTCTACTGATATTGTTTTAGTGCAATATACACAAACCTTCACTAGATGTGAAACTTTACCCAATCATGATAAATCCTCTTCTGTGTGGTAGCGTTAAGGAACAACAGAACTGAATCAAAAGTGCATTGTGGCTGTTATGGTGACCCCATATGGTAATTAATAATATTGTTTTTGATGAGTTTCTCCAACTTTAGTAGATTTTTCAGGCTATGTAGTTCCTGTGTGTACATTCCACAGCCTTGTTTTCTGAAGCTATTATGTAGCCATAAAACTATAACTAAACTTTGTTCTAAGGTATTTTCGGGAAATATTTGCCTGACTTGTACAATATAGCAAATGGTCCTCTGAACAGTGTTACTGATTTACAGATTCTTATTATTTTAGAAGACATAGTCAATTGGAATTTTAACATAACAGCCAATCAAAATGCAACTCAAGCAATAAAGCACTATTTGTGAGCAATAGTTTTTGGTACTGAACTATCAAGTAAAATGATATGAAAGGAAGGCTATTGCTTTTGAGGAGCTGTGTGAAGAATTTTCAATTATCTATCCATCTAGCAAGTACATAGCTTATTAAATGGGTGTGAAATATTAAAATATTTTGGATGAATCTTTGTTTTTAAAAATAGGGAAGAAAATGGAGACTGTAGACAAACTGACAAATATTTACTTCATGAAATGTTATTTACAGAATGGACTCTAGTGCAGTATCTATTTCATATTGTGATTTTTTCATATGTGAGACAAGAACAAGCTTGAAAAAATACATTGTTTCTATTTGTATAGTCCTTGCTAAAAGATGCGTTATATTTCACCCAATAGCATAGTTAAAAGCAGAAACTGTGACTAGTATATTCTGTAAAGAGAATTGGCTGAGATTCCATATGTTGCGTAAAAGCAATGTTATATGAGGTTTTCCATTTCCTTTTGACACTGCTTTGTTCTCATTTTAGGACAAATCTTACAAGAAGAGGATTTGTTTTAAGTGAATGTCTTTGCTTTTAAAAATTAAGAATTTTAGAATCCCATTTGAAACAAATTGGTTGGACAGTAATAAAGTGAAAAAATATTTGTGCGTGCTTAGTAGGTGTCTGATAAATATCTTGCTATTTGACCTCTCAAAACACATTCTCTCTTTCAGGAATGATAGGCACAGGGACTGCTCCTTGGTTAATTTGCAAGCGAGTCTGTAAATTAACATTATAAATAAAAATGTATTAAGACATATAAGATGATCTGATATTCCCTTCTGGCCTTAAACTGGCATATTTAACAAGAAAAGCAGGAATACAAATTACTAAACTAGTGCAATGTAGTTGAAGAGTCATTGCTGTAGGAATCGTAATGCTTGCATTTCCCAACTCTTTTATTTTAATTGATTTATTTTTATTGTATGGCAAGATGTTTCTGTTTCCAAACTGTTGTTTACATTGGTGGATGCATGATGGGCTACAAGATGTATGAAGCACATTCTCCCAGAAACATTATGTTCTAGACAAGCTTAGTGACTCTGAGAACACTTAGGGAGTATGGATCTGAGCAGTCCTAGTACACCCTGCTGCTATGGCGTATGATGGGAAGAATGATAGTCCTCTCCCTGCTTTGAGTCTAGTGTCACTATATTTTTTAGACTCCCACAGCTGTTGCTTAGGAGAAGCACAAAGACCAGAATTTTGCATGGCCCACACTCATGCAAGTTTATTTGGGCATAAGCTTTTGTGGGCTAAAACCTACTTCATCAGATGCGTGGAGTGGAAAATACAGTAGGTGTGTGTGTATATATAGATAGATAGATACACAGAGAACATGAAAAGATGGCGGTTGCCATACCAACTCTAACGAGACATATCAATTAAGGTAGGCTATTATCAGCAGGAGAAAAAAACTTTTGTAGTGATACTCAGGATGTCCCATTTCAAACAGTTGACAAGAAGGTGCAAGTAACAGTAGGGGGAAGATTAGCAAGGGGAAATAGTTTTAGTTTGTGTAATGATCCATCCACTCCCAGTTTATATTCAAACCTAATTTAATGGTGTCCAGTTTTCAAATTAATTCCAGTTCTGTAGTTTCTCATTGGAGTCTGTTTTTGAAGGGTTTTTTTGTTGTTGAAGAATGGCCACTTTTAAGTCTGTGTCCAGGGAGATTAAAGTGTTCTCCCACTGTTTTTTGAATGTTACAATTCTTGATGTCTGATTTGTGTCCATTTATTCTTTTTCATAGAGACTGTCTGGTTTTGCTAATGTACATAGCAGGGGGGCATTGCTGACACATATCACATTGGTAGATGTGCAGGTCAATGAGCCTGTTATGGTGTGGCTGATGTGATTAGGTCATTTGATGGTGTCCCTTGAATAGATATGCAGACAGAGTTGGCAATGGGGTTTGTTACAGGGATTGGTTCCTGGGTTAATGTTTGGTGTGTAGTTGCTGGTGAGTATTTGCTTCAGGTTGCGGGGCTGTCTGTAAGCGAGGACTGGCCTTCTCCCAAGGTGTGTGAGAGTGAGAGGTCATTCTTCCAGATAGGTTGTAGATTCTTGATGATGTGGTGGAGAGGTTTTAGTTGAGGGCTGTAGGTGATGACTAGGAGCGTTTTCTAAAACACATAGTGCCCCTTTTTGACCTGAGCAGGAGGTCAAAATTTGGGGCCCTGGATATGTTCCAGCTGGAAGCAGAAATTGATGGGAGTCTTGTGTTTGTTTTTTATGCAGTCTTGTTTATTTACAAGGAATGTACAAGGAGAGTACAAGGAATCGTCCTCTTGTGAATGCAGAAGGAACCAAAATAAAAAATAGCAGTTTCTTAGCTACAGCCTCTATATCTAACACCAGACCCAAAGGTGCTCTCTCTAGTTTCTTTCAGCCACAGTATGCTTGGTCTACTGTTTGGCCATCTTACTTTTTGCCGCCTTTCCCTCTCCCCCCTCTGTTCTTGTCTGTTCTCAGTTTCTGTGTGTTTTCTTACACACCCACACGTGGTCATATTACTCAGTGAAACCCCCAACCCACATGGTGATTGTTTCCGGGCAGATTTGAATAGGCCTTGTTTTAGTTGTGGTGCCTTAGTCATCTTTTACAACTATCTTAAATGAAGGGTGCATTCCCACATCAGTTTTAATGAGGTTTTAACTCAACCCATAACAAGCTTTTACCCAACTCATTTCAGTACTATATTTTTTATGAATAATGTAAAAAGTGAGAGTAATAACAACTAGCACTCGCATGGAGTTTCCATTTTCACACACTTTACTAACTTTATCATATTCTCACAATTCCCCTATAGCATTGGTAAATAGTAATAGCCACTGTTTACTTAGAAATGGTGGGGAAATGACTGGCCTAAGGCTACTGGGGGGCAGTAGTTGTCAGAGTGGCTATTAGAAATGAGCCGGTTCTGAGTCTTGATCCTGCGCCCAAACCATTGCGCCCATACCTCTGAGAGAAATTCAGTTGCAGCAAAACTGTTACAATTAGAGGTCATAGTTCTCCAGTGCTTTCACTCAGTTTTGTGCCATTTCATCCTGGCACAAAACAGATTTAAATACAGTGGATCTGAGGATTCACCTTGTGTAAAGAGATGCTTGGGTGGCACAGAAAACTGCAGTACCAACTTCTACAACACCTTCCCTCCTCACACCCCACGAATTTTCTGTTTCCAGTACAACCTTGGCACAGCACAATTTACAGCAGTCTTTAGGCTGCTCTAAGATGTGCATATGGACCAGCCTGGGGCTCACCATTTCCTTACTAGGGAAGCACAAAAATGACTTAAAGCTTGCGCCTCAGTCCTGAGATTTACCTTGTGCCAAAGATCTGCCCAGAATCCAGCTTAAATTTGAAGAAATGAGACTTTTGAACTATTTCCAGAAATGAATGAATTTTCTTTTTTTATATTTTAAACTGACTATATACAGTAGATTAAGGATGAATGTTACCTTGGATTTCAGGCCTTAACTCTGAATTTCCATGCTTTTATGGATTTAGAACAAATGGTTAACATTATTTTAATAGTGTTTTGCAGCAGAAGAATAGAATTCTAAGCAACAGTGCAAGGTATCAGTCAGTGTATTGTAGCTGAATCTGAGCACAAAGTAAATTGAAACTGTCCTGAAAAAAAGGTGCATTCAGTAAAGCTAACCAGCTATAGAAAGAGAAGGATTTTTTTAGTAGTAATTTTGTATAATGAGTGATTTTTGCTTGCTGTAATGAGGATATTAGCTTCCAGTCTTCTACAGAAATCTTCAGTGAAAGCACTGTCTAGCAGTAAAAAGCATGTAATGCTTTTGAATGTAGTCTAAAAGAACTCCTACATGCAGTCATTTTATAGGTTAAACCTAAGCAACAGATTCAGATGTTCAGCACCCACTCACGTCTTTTCAACAGTTAACATGTGATTTAGTATAAATGATCAAGGAATTTTGTTTTCTCTGCTTTACTCATAGATGGAATTTGGCATATGATAATATTGATTAGCCTTGTAAATTTAATGCATTCATTCAATAAATTGTCACTTAGGCACTGAAATTAAAATTGCAGTAAACTCAGTAATAATCTCTCTTTTTACATACCAAAGTTAATTGATTGAGTGGATAGCAGAATTGTTTGACACATTAACACTTTTAAACCCTATTCTTTAAAATTACTATTATATAGTAAAAATCAACATTTTAATGACATGGCAGAAAATTAATGTTTTACCTAGAGAATTACAAAGAAAACTCAGTTTGCAAATTGCCTGGATACAGGATTTTTTGAAGGAGTGGGGACATAGGTATTTTTGGGGGGGCGGGGGGGTTAAGCAATTGGTTTTCTGTGCGACAAGGTAAGTAATGGTTATTCTATTCTGTCATCTGACCCAGAGTGACTCATTTGGAGTAATAGCAGTATAATTGTTCAGAACATTAAACTTCAAGATGAAAAGCTCACCTCACTCAACAAATACGTTGTTTTCCCTGCAGTATGCAGGTTTGAAAGTGGATCTGAAATGTTCCTCAGAAAAAATGTGCTATCAGTTTTTGGAGGGCTTGGGTTGGATCACAGATGCATGTTTCCAGTGTTAGCCATATTAGAATTAGTAGCAATAATAGGTTTCTAAAAATAAAACCAAATGCTACATCATTAGTGACATTCGTCTTATTGATAATTGTCATAGTTCTAATGTGTAGGCGTTCTTATTTATACATTAGTTTTCACAGTGTTCTACAGAGTAATTCAAACTGGACTACTGCCCCAAAGAGCACAGTCTCATTCAGTTGATACATGACATGCTAAAACTAGTTAATATCACACACAACTTCTATGAAACTTTTTTTTTTTGAGGGGGGAATGGAAGGATTTTTTTTTAGTTTTTATATTGCTTTCAGAGGGCGGGGGCACTGTTTTAAACTGTCAGGATTATTTAACAAGCTGCCCTCTAGCTTAGAGGTTTAATTGTTAACTTTGGTATTTCAAAAAATGTTTGAGCTGAATGAAACAGCTGTCTTTCCTCTGCATTTTTTATTTTTAAATACATGTTTTCTCAGTAATTTAATTAGACAAAGTAGATAAGGTGATAGAGCCAATACTGCTAAAAATTACTCCTGTATTCTAATACTTTTGCATATGTGTCATCAACATATTTAACCGTTCTGCTGCTAAAAATGTTGTCATGTCATTAATGCAAGATGTAAAAAGTAAAAACTGCAATATTCATCCTTTTGGCCTTCTTTTCAGGAATATATGGTTCTTTAAAGCATTTGATTTAATAATCAGTGAGTTATTTAAAGTGATTTTCTCCCAAAACAGATGTTCATGTGTTTTCAGAACAGGATGAATAAAGTCAGGTCCTTTTTAAATTAAGAATCAATAGGTGTGGATTAACCAGAGCGAATGCATTCATGAATTGTACAAAGATTCTTAAATTATCCCTCTGTTGTGCACTGTACTTTAGGTAGAGCCCTGCAACTCCATTGATATCCACTTTGTCTGCAGATATCATCCCTGCACAGAGAAAGGATGAACTCCTGATTGACTGTCCCACAGGTCCTTCTTGATTGGCTGCCAGTCCATTCAGCCACTCTGGCCTGCCCTAGCCCACTCTCTCATAGGGGTTGGGCAGCTGTCCCACCACGGTGCATTTAAGGATTAATTAAGAACCTGAGATTATCACACACAAATTGGGGTTTGGCAGCTTCCCCCTCAAGGTGGAAAAAAAATTGAAAAGCAGATAAAAGCAAAAACAAAGAACTTAATTACAATTTCATGTCTTAGTGTGGTCTTTTGATTTTGGGGGCCTGATTCAAGATTGTTGAATGCTTGAGTTTGTTCATACTGTTAGTTTAAAAAAGTAATTAGCCCTTCAAAACAGATAACGAGAGAAGATATTAAATCAACAATACACGATACTCACACTTAGTACTAGAGGTTATTTACAAAAAAAAATTGACAAATGATGTTGTACAACCATAACAAAAGATGTTTATTATTTCTCGTATATTCTGCCCTCTTACTGTTCTTTGCTAGTCTGTGAACCTGTGCCACTTTTATTGGTGGCCTGTAATTTTAGAGTAATTTTAATTGCACTAGTGGTTCTTGCTCAAGGACCTGCAGACGGAGTAACCTTTTCAGACTTTTGATAATGTATAATTAGAATGAGTAGTTTGTATTATTTGTTTGTTTTGCTATCTGCAAGTAAGTTAGTGGATTTGTATCTGAAACTTTATGTTTAATCAACAGATACATTTTCACTATTGTGGAAATTAAGTAAGTCAAAGAAATTTCACCTTACTGCTTTCATAATCACAGTAGTTCTAATTTATATGATAAAGAATAGCCAGCTTGATATCTTTGGCAGAAGTGCTAGTGATCTAGGTGATGAAGCTGAATAAAATCTCAGAAGTATAGTGAAGTCACTCTATATATTGCTTGCTCATTCATGAAGCAACAGTAGTGTCTATCTCAGAAGCGATTGCTAGTCCCCAACTTCCTGCCTGAAGGATGAGTGGCATGTTCATAACCTTTTGGAATGAAGAGTGACCTAGGTTTAGGATAGAGGAATGCATATAAAGACACTGTGGGAGTATTGTCATACTTAACCCCCCAAAAAATCAGTTTAGATATAAATAAAATCTTGCATATTTAAATTGGACAAGCAACACATACTAGGAATGACTCAGAACTGCAAAAAGATGTAACAGTTTACGAGAACAGTGCTTTCAATAATTTCCCTTTATTTATTTACTTTTTAATCTCTGAGCCAAGTTCTTCATCCATAACACTCAAACACACATTTGTCATTTCAAACAAATAGTTTTCAATTCCAAGCACAAAAAATAAGAATATGCAAATAAAATGTAACAAGTAACTACCAACTCCAATATATAAATCCAACAGAGGATTTAAATGCAGCACATCAAATATTTGAAACCTGTGAACTTGTATAAGATACTTTTTATTTTAAGTAATTTTTTTAAATCAGGAGAGTTGTCAGCGACTTAAAAAAAAAAAGGACAAGCCAAGCTGTATCAGACCATTTAATCCATTAAATCCTGCATCCTAGTTCCAGTATTGGCTAATGTCTGATGCTCTCAGAGGAAAGCAAAAGAAATTAAATTATAAGGCACCTACCCACTTCCTCAATATTGTGCAGAGGGAAACATTCCTTCCTGATTTTTGCAAATGATCAATTTACACTCTAAAGCAAAAAAAATTATTACCCTAATTTTAGTATGCATAAAGAAAAATGTTATTAGCCGTGAAGTTATCCAGCACTTTTAAAAATCCAGCTATGGTATCTGATTCTCTAGCCACTTTAAGGCTGACTATGCATTATGTGTGATATTTCCTTTTATTAATTTTAACTGACATTAATTCCTTTTTGTATGATGGAACAGAATAAAAAAGGGCAGGCCTGCTCAGTTCGAGTTTCCTCATAATCCTAAATATCTCACTCAAATCCCCCTTTAACAGTTCTCCTTTAAATGCTAAATATCTTAGTATTACAGTATCTCAATTTCCTTTCTGAAAAGTCCTGTAGAATTTAATAGTGATGAAACTAAATGGAGTTTTAAAGAAAATACTGTGAACCCCTATAGAATGATTAGTTGTATCTGTGAAAAACCCTTTTACAGATTTATCTTAAATCAATTTAGCCTACATTGTTTTGTTTTTTTAATTAATTAAGCTAAATTGATTTTAGGTACTTATATGGCACCAATTACCATTGTATCTGAGTGCCTTATCTTTAATGTATTCATCCTCCTTACCTGCCTGTGAGTAGATAATTAATCCTGTTCTAGATGAGGAACTGAAGCACAGGGAGAATAAATAACTGCCCCAGATCAAACAGGAAGCCTGTGGCAAAGAAGGGACTTAAACTGAGCTCATCCCAGTCAGATGGTAGCACCCTAAGCACTTTACCATCCTTCCCCACTGAGGTGAAAGATGCTCAGGCTCCTCAGCTAACCCCTCCTAGCTAGTGAGAAGATAACACTGAGCTGAGTATTAGATTCCTCAAATCCTCAGAGTTAAAGAATATAGGAGTGCATTTAACATAAATTAATGTAGGGCCTTCTTATCTGAACTAATAGTATCAGCACATGGGGTCTCCAAAGATAACTAAATCATTGTGTACCAGTTTAACTAAATCTGTTTAGAAATTATGTGTAGACCAGACCTGCTGCTGCACCATGGCCAGTTGCCTCTGAAATCTTTCCACAAAGGATTCCAAATATAAAAGTAATTACAGATGTTTAATATATATGGTAACTTGAGGTTTTGCTTGGTTTCTTTTTGTGGCTGTTGTGTTCTTGATCATTCAGGCATTTCTGGGTACAGAGCTTTCCTCTTCCTCCCTTAGTTTTCTGGCTGATCCACAGTATCTCATTGCACAGTGACTTAAATGTGCATTGAAAGCAGGTTGGGGACACCCTGCATTTTCACAGTTATATTGCACTTCAGAAAATTCTATCTAGAGAGGCTAACAATTCCCATAAAAGGTCAGGTTAGCTTTTAGTGAAGTGGATAGTGCAGGCCTGGCAAGAACCCTCATTTAAGCAAAAGAAATGGGAGAATTCTAGAGATTGAATAGGAGTAAAAACCAAAAAAAAAAAAGAGAGAGAGAGAGAAGAGTTTGAAGGGGGAGAGAGATAGAACTGAGGAAGAGAGTGAGAGAATACAAAGTGAGTGAAAGACAAGCAGAGGGGCAAGAAAATAGAG
The DNA here is from genome assembly GCA_032164245.1 of Sternotherus odoratus. Lineage (NCBI taxonomy): Eukaryota > Metazoa > Chordata > Testudines > Kinosternidae > Sternotherus > Sternotherus odoratus. The sequence goes on along the minus strand of JAVMKO010000014.1, from coordinate 20,254,592 downwards.
TAACAGGAACAGAAGGAAAGGGATGGAGCTGGAGAGTAGGGAAAAGGACAGGTAATTTAGAAAAGAAAGCAGCAAGAGACCTTAAATTTCTCTTTCTCTCATATATTCCAGTACCTCTTTCCAGGTAAGATTCCCTGTTGTTCCTCAGGCCTTGTCTACCTGCAGAGTTGTACTAGTTTAACTTACGGTCTGATTTATTTATTTTTAACAGTGGTTTAGTTAAACCATAGCAACTTTGTGTGCTTGTGTCAGTGACGGGTCGTCTGAACAAAGTTGCATTGGTATAAAACAAGGTGTGAATTTAAACCAACAATTGAACTGCTGGTCCCCAGTGTTGAGCCTGCGCTGAATAGGTTTTATTATTTAGCTTAAATTGTTGGGAATGGCTTTACTTTAAACCTAAATAGCTACTCTTACACCGAAATAAGGGTTTGGGCTAGTTTAAATATATCTGTTTAAAAAAAACAGTTTGGTATACTAGAGCAGCTTACATATGTAGGTAGGGCCTAAATTTACAGGGGCAAACTAAACCCATAAAACCAGTTATAAACTGATATAAGAGAGTCCATGCTTAAATTGCAGATTCAACTAAAATGATCTACATTATATCAGTACATTTTCTATTAATATAAAAGCCCTTAGTGAAAGTGAGTGAGATCTTAGATTTATTTCAGTGATACCCTCTTAAAGATCCTATTTGAGATCACAGAATTCTCAGCCTCTTCAGAGCTGGAGCCCTGAATGATTGAAGGAAGGATTATGGGTATGTTCTGGTGCTTACAAGGTTTTCTGTTTTATGACAAACAATAGGAAAGGCAGAATAGTTTGGTGATTAGAAAAGGAAAGAGTAAGCAAATAGGGTTTGTTTAACAGTGTATTTAAGACCTGATTCTGCCATTTACTCATGTTGATTAGTATCTTACCTCTTGAATAGTCCTACTGAAACCAGTGATAGCTGTGGAATAAGACACTACTCAACTTTGAGAAACATTGACAAAATTGGGCTATATTTAGGAAGCTGTGTCTGTTAAAAGCCATAATGAAGACTTTCTAATGTTTTAAATGAACAACTCAGTATATTTGCTGTATTTTTTCTGCCTTTTTCCCAATAAATGGAAATTAAGGTAAATGTCAAAACATTTTCTAGCGATTATGAATATGGCAATTTGGTGACTGACTGGACTTATGTAAAATGTTTCCATTTCTGTTATCTTTGGACAAGAAGCAGCAGAGTGAACATTTTTTCTTAATTTAGTGGATTGTTTCCTTTGCCTAATAACTCACTTAACATACCTATATTTATAACAGGCGATTGAAAGCTTAAATCCCAGTTAAATATTTCATCTTTTATATTTTAATTATCTAGTGGTGCAGACTATAGACATTCAATAAAAATAATTTAAAATGTCTAATTTCAAATTACTTATAAATACTACTATAGAAACATACCTCACTAAAGAAATACTGTGGCTTAAAAAACATTTGTGTTGAAAACTGATTGTTACATTGAAATAAGATAGGAGAAGGTAACTTATTTAACTCAACTTAATGTTCTTGTCCCCTTTTTATAGAAAAACTTTGCAGCTCTAAAATACCTGTAATAAGGAAAAGGCTACTCCGGGGTTTAAACAGAGATTTTAGTTTCAAAACAGCATTTTAGTATTCCCAAACTAAAAAAACTTCATTAATTTAAACTTGAGATTATTCAAGTGAATTTCCCATCACCCCAATCATTAAAATTCAAGAAACTCGCTGTTTCAGGCAGTATTAACATCCAGACAAACCTCAGCTCACACATTACACCCACAATAGTTGGCATTCCCAGCATCACAACGCATTCCAATTGATCTTGGATGCTTTGGTTTAGCCAGCTGATAAGATTTTTTACTGGATAATACAAAAGTTAATATATGGCTTAGACAAACAAGGATTTAGTGGAGGTAAAGTGAAGATTGTAAACAAACTAAAAGAAACACATCTACTCCTTCCTCACCCTAGAAAAAGTGAATTGCATATCTACAAATTAAACGTTCAGATATAACCATCAGGCAGCATTGTAAATATCAGAATAGCTGTTGACTTCATTTTTGTACACAGAAGTGGTGTAATGACTCCATAGTTCAGTGGACTCCATCAACTTGAAAATCACATTTCCATCTGAAAATTTAATTTGTATTGTTATGATTCCTGTAACCCCTAACAGTAACTTAATAGGGTTCCTACTTTACAGGTCTCCTCCTCCAGGAATTCCAGGGCACTAGGGGACTTCTTTGCAATGCAGCTCTTGAGGGAGGAGTTGTGGGGAGCCTGGAGACAGTTCAAAGACATACATCCTCCATAGGATTCACCTGGCCCTTATGGATCCTCCAAGATCTACTCATTTAGGGAGTTAACTCCCCCTACTCCTTCTGCAAGGCAGAAAATACCTGTGGCGGGGTGACCACCCGCCCCCTACCAGAAGGGGCTTGGAAAAGCCCCAAAAGGGGTTTGAAATAGCCTGGGAGGCTAGCCTGCAAACTCCCAGGCTGATTGGGAGTTTGGGCTCAGCTGTGTGGCCACGCCCCAAACACTCCCAGCCAGGATATAAGGGCTGGGAGGCAGAGAGGCAGAAAAAGACAGTCTCCTATGCATTCAGAGGGAGACAGGCCTAGCTGCAGGAGCTGAGCCAGGTACCTGGGTTAGGGCAGAGCTGGGGCAGGGCAGAAGGAGCTGGGTGGGCTCTACCCACGAGCCCCAGGCCTCCAGGCCTGATACAAGGTCCGACCCAGAACTACCAGGGTTGCAGGGGGCAGCCTAGGGCTGGAGATAGCAGCAGCAGGCCAACCCTCCTTGCCGGTGATGAGAAGCCATGATACTGCAGTCCGCCCCAGTGAGCGGGGGCAAGTGGTGACTGACAGTGGCACACTCTGAGGCGAGGTGGGGATAGGGGGTAGAGGGTTCCCCCCAGGGAGGGGAAACCCTCACACCAAAGGGGTACTGCAGGGGTGCAGCCCCCACAGTTGGAGGGCTCCGGGGTCCGGGAGGGACACGGGGCCAGCAAAGGAGCGGGGCATCACCCCGCGGAGGGCGCTCCTGACGCTGGAGGAGCTGATTCCCCAGATGACCAGCGGGAGGCGCCACAGGGGTGAGTGTGGACCCCGTTACAATACCCCTGCAGGGTACATTTCAGGGAAACTCCGAGAGGCCAAGACCCCTGTCCATCCTGCAACACAAGCCCCTGTGATGTCTTACCTCTGGCAAAGTATTTCTCCCCAACTTTCCCTCAGATTGACCCGGTTTGGGGAAGGAGGAAGCCACAAAGAGTGCTTTTCTCCCTTCCCTTTTGGGCATCTCAGAAGTCATCATAAACAGTCTCTACAGGAAGCTGATTCTGGTTCCACCCCTATTATTATGTAGGAGCCTGCTAGGAAGAAGGAGACTTCTGCCTGAAAGTGGGAAGAGAAAATCAGAGTGAAAAGTGAAAATTGGTTGACATTCATTCCTAGGAATTTCCATATGTATTATATACACTACTGTCTTATACACTACTGATAATTCATACCCATTTCCACTAATGGAATAGACTGATTAAGGGCACTGCTTTGAAAAAAAGGCATTGATACACATCTCTGCTGAGTTTTTGGACTTGTTAAGGTTACAGATAAATTATTCAAAATATAAAAAGATCTGAATCCTACAATAGGTATTGGAGAGAGGTGCATGGTCCCAATGAATACCTTTCTTCTAACAGCCAAGGTGATAACATCTTAGTCCTAAGAGAAAAACACAAATTTTCAAAAGCACAAATGGTCTACACAACATGGTTATATTATATACCTCAACAATACTTAATATTTCTATGGAACAAAAGACATCTTGGAGGAAACTGTGATTGACATTTCTTTCAAAGTGCCATCTGAGCCCCACGAATCTTCTCATTTTCCATTTTACACCCCCTCAAGGTTCCCTTACCATCTGACAGAGATGGGGTTGGTGCTGTTCTCACTGCCATCTGTCAGTGCTGTTCCTTGGTCAGTTGGATGTGTTACCAGAGAACAGTGTGAGGTGCTGTCCCTTCACAGCCCAACAGAGAACTGACTCTGAATATCAAACCAAGCACATGCTGAAGTTGTGCTACTGTTGCAGTCCCATGCGATTAATCAAAAATCCAGAATATAAATAGCTTATTCAAGTATCAGTCTTTCTTCTTCGAGTGATTGCTCACATGCATTCCAATTAGGTTAGGTACGCGCAGCGGGCCTGGTTGCCGGGCAGATGTTTCCCCCTAGCTATAGGCTGGGCGAGCAGGGAGCCCCCTAGAGTGGCGCCCTCATGGCGACCCATAAATACCCCTGCGGCTCAGCCACCATCTTCAGTTCCTTCTTACCGCAGACGAGCTGGTTGTAGGAACAGAGGAGTTCTGTGTCTTAGCGTTCTCCTCATCTCCTAGCTATTGTGCTTTCGTTCATTGTTGTGTTTACAGTTCTAGTTAATGGTTGATAGTTCAATAGGTGTAGTTAGAGTTGTTAATTAACTGTTATAGTGTAAATAGTGTTAAGTGCAGGGTTATTCCTGCCCCCGGAGCTTATGTCGCCTAAGGCTCCGGGCTTCAAACATTGTATCAGTCTTTCCACAGACTGTCTTAAAGTAGCGGGATTCATAATTAATGCTATGGAGTTATCCTTAGAACACTCACTGTGAGCACAGATATTTTTGTGCACCCATATATATGCTCTGGTGTGGAGGACCATCAATATTCTCATCAAAGTCTGTCTCCAGAAGTCTGTCTCCAGAAGTTTATAATAATACCTATATTTTGTTATATACTGTTGTATGTGTGGTTTTTGGGTGGACACATTTCTTCAGCTGCTAGTATCCGAAAGGAGATCAAAAGAAAAATTACCATTAAGCAATATTCTGAACAGTGAGTGACAAATTGCAATTTAGAAGTTATGAACACACAAAATACTTGGCCCTAATACTAGTACAGTGCCACAGTTCATGTTAGTAGTGTAAAATACATTATCTAAATCATCATAATAGATTATGCATTTATTTATGAGGTAGCTTACATTATTAAAGCATTCTGGTGCTTTCTATAATCCCAAATACAAGATCTTGTCACCCACTTATGTGGAACTGTAGAAGACACTGCTATCAAATACACATTGGTCACTGCTTTTCTATTTTTTGCTTGTTCTGTAGTTTGTTTAATTGAATGCAATGGATTTACAAGTATAAAAATACTGAGATAAAACCAGGATCTTTGAAAATATTGAGTTAGCCACCCTTATGTTTTGAAAAAATGTCCACTTCTTAGATTTGTGAACACAGCTATGCTCTAAATCAAAAAGATGTAAGATTGTTTTTGATTGAATTTTCGCTGCATACCCTTATGTTCTCACATCATTCGACCTGAGTCAGACATAGTAGAGATCAGTATGTGGGGCAAGTCTGACACTTGTATTGCATCTTATGCAGATCCCCTGATATTTGTTCATTACGGCTGCTATAATGCATTCCAATAATAAAATCTTCACTGTTGTAATGCACTTTTGTAATTAATTTGCTTGTTTATACTGTGACTTTCCAGTTTGGTTGATAAATACAATACTAACCAGATCACCTCAGTCTATATCCTGGGATTTTTTATCCAAAGAGGAAATTTTCTTTTTTAAAAGACTAATTGTCTGCCCACACCACACTTACTTGCAGGAAAGCCTGTAATTTTTCAGTCCTATCTGACAAGCTAAGACTGAAAAGAAATTAAATCCTTTTACCAAAAATCTATTTTTTTAAATAATCGTGTTTTTTCGCAGCCTATGTATCCATTTGCCATTTTAAAGAGGTCATACATGGTTACTTTATTTAGGAACAGACATTTTAGTATTGTTTCTATTTAGTGTTGTGGTATCCTTGATAAATATTATAATTCATTCATCCTTCTTACGGTTGAGTTTATTGCAATTTCTGCCAGACTGGTATTTGGGATTCCCAACCAAGAATACAAAAATGCGGTTTCATTATAATAGATAAGATAATTTTTAAACTCCACAATGTGAACATTTAAACTATGTAGTATGAAATATAACCACGAACTCACAGCTATCTAAGAAAAGGTTAAAATAACCTGTGGCATTAATCACCTGGCTTAATCAGTCCTACCCCCTTGTACAATGTAATATAAGCCTTACAAGCAGAAGAGCTCTAAGGCAAGCTGGCAATTCAAGACAATAGTCACTGGGCCTTTCGTACCCAGCCTAGGGGGGGAAAAAATATCTGTATATATAAAAGTCAAATGGTGTATGCGTCTATGTTCCCTTACTACTTCCACACCGTTTCAGCTAGATACTTGAAATTTGGTACAGTTATAGGCTTTAGGGTCCTAATCAGGGTAAGAATCGAAATTTTTTAAAATCTCACCTCTTACACCCCCTAGGGGTGAAATTCTTTAAAGCTCATTAACATCAACTACACAGCTCACATAACATCATCTGGGCAGCAGGTTAACACATGCTGTTGTCTGTGACATAGTTATGATGTAATAATACAGATAACCAGAGAGCTTAGTGTTGTGTAGCACAAACATAATTAAATACACTGTTTTTTTTCTTTAAAAGAACCCCAATCGTTATGCCGCATAAAAAGCGAAAATGTATTGGAGAAACCACATCTAAATGCAAGAGAATGAAATTAACTATATGTGGCTTGCTCTAGAGTGGGCACTCCCAAACGATTATTCATTTTTACCCCAGACAACAAAACAAAAAATGTTGTTTATGATAAAGCATTACAATAGTAATTTATGGAATGTACTGATATACAATAACAACAAAATTTGTCTTAATAAAAAACATAGTAGTCTTTTTACATCCCAGTTTCCAATTACAAATACCCCGAGCAACGCCGGGTATTTCTGGTAGTATATACATGATGCGAGGCCCTCGATATTTGGAGGTATTTTATTTTCAGCCTTGCAAAGGCAGCCAGGGATGTCCTGCCCAAACTGGTAAAGACTCTATAAACTGGTAAAGTATCTGCAGGAAACGGGGGGGTCCATCCTGTGAGTCTCAGAACACCACACCCCCTCTCTATCATGCAGCAGAGGTCACTTAGGTACCAGGCCATTGTTGAATTCTACCTTCCATATGAACATTGCTGGAAAATAGAAACTCAGAAGTGACTGTCAAAGTCATTGCTGCTGTAAGCAGCAGTAAATCCAGCAAATATGTAATCTTGGAGCTATGTGGAGCACACTGTAAAGAGAGGCTGCTCTTCAGCTAAGTTCCCCAAAAATCTGGTTTCCCCACATGCAAAAAGTGTGGAATGGGTATCTTAAATAGGCTTCTCACTTCTTTGGGCTCATATACAAATTATGTTGTGTTTCAGCATCTTGGCTTGGGCTGAATTTACCTTCTGCCTTTAATTGGAGCAGCTTTAATGTTGCCGACAGCTCCTGTGAAATTTCCACACCTTGGATTGCAACCAAGCTCATTTAAATCAATTAGATTCTGATCCAGTTTTTTTCTCATCCCTCCTGAACTGAGCTTACTTTGAGCTAAAATCAGAAACAAAACTAGTTAGTTATTTGAAAACATGTTCTTCAAAGATAGTCTGGTTCCTTTCTAAGCCCTCATTTCCACAAAAATGTATCCATGGCTTGAACTAAATTTTAGAAATATTTTTTTCTGTATTAAAGTTGAGTTCAGAAGTACCTGATGCAAGATCAATGCTTAAGGCATTGCCCCATCAGAGGATAAGCAATGAAGGCTTTGTCCAGTCTAGTAAAATTTCATATTGCTGACAACTCGTGTCAACAAGGGATGCAGTGCTAAACAGAGTGACAGGCCAATACAAATTGAAAATAAAATGAAAGTGCTCAATGGCTTTAAACACCTCAGGGTCATAAAGTCAATAGTGTTTCAGAATTCATAAAATTAAAATAGAAAACATGTCAGAATATCTTGATATCTTTACTTTCAAGTTTTACCCTCCTGCCAATAATTACTTCCCTTGATGGTGGTGTCTATTTGTTTTTATCTAAAAAAGGACTGGAGGGATTGAATTATGTTATAATAATTCATGCCTAGTTGGATAGACAGAGCTCAGCCTGTGGTCTCCTACTCTAACTTGACATGATGTGAATTATTACACCCAAAATTCATATCCTCTCATGTCTTATAGCTTAATTTGAGATTCTTGATTTAACATATAACCTATCCGAGCATATCAAAGCAGTGCAAGAATTTGACACTCAAATTCCTGTTTAAAAAAAAATATTGTGAAAAGAATTACTTCTCACTACTTTAAAAACTTACCTCGTGTTGTCACCAGCCACTACCCTTCTCCAGGTTGAAATTATTTCTGTTATCCTGGTGAAGGACTGAAGTAGTTTTAATGTTTATCTTGCTCCTGTTATGGCAACAATAAACAAATCATTTAATAAGAGGCTTTTTTGAAAACAAAGGAGCCACACTTAATCAAGTTAGTATATGCTGTAGAAGTGTTTGTAGAAGATGACAAGATTGTAAGAGATGCAGTAAGGAATGTATCTGGAGATCATATGGTAATAATCTAAAAGTAGATAAGAAAAATGTGTATCCTTTTCCTGATTTCAGTTAATGGGAAATGGTTCTTTGGGCTTGGCTACACTTGCAGATGTAGAGCGCTTTGCGTTAAACCAGCCTTCACAGAGCGCTGTATGGAAAGTGCTTCAGTCTGTCCACACTGACAGCTGCAGTGCACTGGCAGGGCATATTTGCTGCACTTGCAGAGGCATTGGGAACGGTGCATTATGGGCAACTACCCCAGCATTCAATTGATTGTAATGTGCTTTTCAAATGTGGGGGATGTGGTGGAGTGTGACACGGAGTATGTTGTGTATATGTGGGGGGAGAGAGAATGGATTTTTGGGTGCTGAGAGTGTGTCAGCATGCTTTTGTAAGTTCAGACCACCCCCTCCCCATCGTGCCTCTCTTTCACTCAGCCCTGGGCTACACTGGAGGGGGGGGGGGTGTTGATCTAAGATACACAACTTTAGCTACGAGAATAGCGTCTCAGCCAAAATGCATCAGATGTTATTCCTCTCGCCGAGGAAAATTTGGTCTACAGTATGCATTGGTAGCATTCTGAAATTGTTAGTGGAATAAGTTTATTCCTTATGTTGAATGCCCACAGATTATTTGGAAATGCAGGATCTGTCACTTAAACACAGATGATTGTATTGTTTACTTACAATTTTTAAAACATTAGTATTACTGCAGTCAAAACATGTTTTTGTGATGAAAGTCTTAAGCAGTAGATTCACTACACCTTTGTTTTTTAATTAAATTCTAGCTGGACAACTTAGCCAGTCAGCTCATTTTGCTCTCCAGTTGCCTTACAATGTGCTAGGTTTGGGACGCAGTGCTAATTTCCTTGATCACTTAATCGTTGGGATTCCTCGTCCTTCAGGAGAAAAGGTAAATTAAGATTTACCATGGGTAAACTATTTTTTCTGGTATTTTCCGTGCCCAGTGAAGCTTTGGGGCGGGGGGTGCTGTTCTTAGGTCTCCTCTCTTTCAGAAGTCAGAATTATAAAGAAACATTTTTCATAGATATTGAAAATGGTTTGCTGAAGACTACTATGTGTCCATTTTCTTCAGAATATAGTATCACTCATTAGTCTCTGAAGTAAACAATAAAACAAAAATATCACTCATGAGAAAAACACAGAAGAACACGTTTGTGTGCTGTTTGCATAGAAATATAGAGCTGAATTATATTAATCACATTTCAATTTGCTCTAAGAATCCAATTATTATGCCAGCAACCACACTAATTTATACTGTAATCCCATCAGATCTCCCCAGGTGGAGGCCCACATGACTCAGTACTTGTCTAGGAAACACCAAAGAATTCCAGGGTAGGGCAAGAAAACAATGTCGGTCACCTGTTGAATCACCTACTTCGTTCTGAGTTGGTATTGTACTCTTTACCAGCATGGTGCAAGGGGAATGGTTCTGCTGAAGGAACCTTCCTTCAGATGAAATGTAAAACCACGATGATGACAGCTTGTGGTGATAAAAGCTCTCACAATGCTATTTTTTAAAATAGGACTGTTTACTCCAGTGTCCTGACTACATTTGGATAATTAAATTCTGCCTATATAAAATTTCCCTACTTAATCAGTTGGATATAGTATTCTTCACTTCCTGCTCTAAATTGCAGTGCTAATGTGCACTTTTTAAATACTGCCACATTTCACCTCAAGAGATTGTGGTATTTCAGTGGTGGATAAAGTGATCCTTATGTATCGTTTTTATTCAGTTTGTAAAATACTTTGCGATCTTTCAATTTAAAAAATCTTTATATTGATGTTAGAAAATTACCACTAATCTTTCCCATCTCCTGGAAAATTAACTGTTTATTTTTTCTTGTATAACATCAGAAAAGTTCAGAATATTTAAAATATGTATTAATTTGTAAGAAGTGGACATACCTTCATTTCTTCTTTCAGTCCATAAGAAAACAGGAATGGACAGCTATCATCCCGAACTCCCAACTTATAGTCATTCCATATCCACACAATGTTCCTCGAAGGTAATTTCATTGTTTGAAGTAGATTTTTCAAATGAAACTATGGATGCAGAATTGTAATTGTATGTCATGGAATATGAATGAATGATGGCGGAATGATTATAGAAAAAGTTTAATAAAAATGCTAACAGAAAAGGTATTTTCTTTTCATGTGCAGCTAGTTACATTTGATTATCTGAAGAGCAGATTAGCATATTCAGAACTTGATGTGTCTGTTCAGGGCAACTGCAACTGTTTTCCTCCTCTATTGTCCATCAAGGGCATCTACTCTAGTTTCCACACACTCCCACTGTCCCCTCTCTAGTGTGGAGAGGTGTTTTTCTCTCCATTCTGACCATGCTATTTCCAGGCTGCACAATTCCCTGCCTTCACTTTGTCATTCTCATCAGAGACAAGCTGCCCAGGCGTGCCTGTCTGCTTTCTCTGCAGAGACTGATAGGTGTAATTGCTACAGTTATAAGGTACCACACAACACTTCCTATGCAAGCCTACTTTATTCTTAAGTTAAAAAGCATTCCACACTGAAAACAATAGAAGAACTTTTATGTGTGCTAATAAGTTTACCAGAGTTCACCCCAATCCTGACATGGATTCTGGCAGGAACAGTCCTTCAAATCCTACGTAAGAGAGATTCCTTGTAGTTACAAGTTCATCACCACTTCAGCTCAGAACAAGCACTCAGTCTCAGGAGGCCCTGTCCTTCCAACCCTCCCCAAAGGATTGGAGCCTTCCATGGATCAGGGATCCTGTCTATTTGCTGTATCAGGTAGAAGACCCTGAGCCAATTTAAAAACCAGGCTATTTGTCCAAAAACCCTTGCTTTGTCTGGTCTCTGGAGATTCCAGTTTGAACTAGAATGTGCAGACCTCTCCAGGTGAGTGGCTTTAAAGGGTTGATAACAAGTACCTTAGAAACCCCCCTTCCCTACTATAGAAGGTACATATAATGCCACCATAATACACAATTGCATTTTTTTAAATACAATGTACCCCAAAGTATTGACCCTAATTCAGTCAGGTTTAATTTAATTCAATAAACTTTTTCTTAATTCTGTAAAGTTTGTTCAGGCTATTACAGGATATTGTCAGTGTGTCATATTTGTTATATTATAGATGTGTTCATTTGTGACCATTGCTAAATTGTGGAGGAGGCAGATGGAGGGAGAATATGGATATGTGTACATGTTTATGTGGAATACAGGCACGTTGCGTTTTACGTGCATTTTACTTGCGCGATTTCTGCTTTACGCGGTCGTCCAAAAAAAAAAAGGGGGAAAACTAAAAATATAAAAACTTTCTTTAGGGCGAGCAATTTCGTCCACCATTGAAGTCAATGGAGTTTCGGAACCGAACCCTTGTGTAAGACGCACCATGCCCATATGTATTCATATTCCATCATCTGTATGAGAGATTCTTATAAATAAGCATGCAGCGTTATTTCCTTCTGTGGATCAGGACAGTCAAATTTAAAATATATTGCACATTTCACACTAATAATATTGCTATTTTTCTTTAAATTATTGAACATACAGGTATTTGCATAAACATTTTATATATTTACAGTGAGCATCCATTAAGTATATTCCTATAAATGAAAACATACCTGACAACTTTTTTTGACCAGGTAGCAAGCATGTTCATTGGAAAAATAAGCTTTTTTTGTTTAATCAGATATACATTTATTGTGTCCAGTTAGCTACAAAGGTTTCTATTCAGCCCTTCAATATATGGTGTGTGTTGCTATGGATACATGTGTTTTCCTGTACCTAGGGATCAGACAGTTCCTTGAAGGAAGACTTTCATACTTAAATCAATTTAGAATAAATACATTTATACCAAAAAAAAAAAGGACTTGGCCAGCACTTTTCTGTGCTATTTTTGCTGTTATTGAATATATCTGCCATAATTAGGGGTCTACTTAAGTTGTGAAAAAATCACACAATTTTCACACATTCATTTTGCAGATGTGTAACACATCCATGAAATTTGCTAATACATGACCAACCCATGAAAAATGTGAGATTTCTCCACAGCATTTCTCAGACTGGGGCCCTGACCCTAAAAGGAGTCGCAAGTCTATTAGGGGGTTACTTTTCCAATACTGCTGCTGACTGTGGCACTGCTGAAGCTGAGCAGCGGGAAACCTGTGGCTGCTGCCTGGGTGCCCAGTTCTGTAGGCAGCAATGCCGCCAGTAGCCGCAATATTAGAGTGGAGAGCAACAGCTGATGGTGGCCATATCATGCCACCCTTACTTTTCCGCCACTGCTGGCCACAGCGCTGCCTTCAGAGCTGGGCACCCGGCTAGCAACAGTTGTTCTCCACTCTACCTTCAGAGCTGGGCAGCCAGAGACTAGATTTCACGTTCCGTTATGTGATTTTCATGGCCGCAAATTTAGTAGACCCCTAGTCATAATAAAGACTTTATTAGTCACATTCTTGCTTTCTCTTCTGCTTGATCTTGCGGAGAAGTCAATTTTATATATAATGAAATTATTCTTATATAACAATTTCAGCATTATAACTTTACTGTAGAATCAAATATGAGAAGAGATGAGATGTGACATCCCTTTTATATAAACTATGTTGCATTAGTGATTAAGCACGAGAATAACATCCGCTAGGTAAATAAGATTTAACGTTCTAGCCTTATGTATTCTAAAGGGCCAAAATTTCAGAGCTAAGCACAATGGGTTGAGAACAGACAGGAGTCAAAACCTGCGGGGAAAGGTTGCTACTCAGGAGTATGATCAACAGGGTTGGTTTCCATAAAATACCATATCACACTGGCACATTTGATGGATATGAAACTAATAAAACTAGATTTTTGAGCGTGGTCTTTAGTGGCTCAGAAATATGCTACAGCTCAGGAGTAAGCTTTATGGAACCTAAACTCCTTTATTATCAATGGGAAAAATTATTCTTATGTGAAGAATCTTTCCAGTTTCATAGTCTGTAACATACTGTGCATAAGGTACCTACTACATGTTTTAAAATGAATTGTTATGAATACCCAAGCACAAAAAAGTGTAATAAAACAGGTTAGAGAGAGACTAAGTCACTTTGTCTTTTATACACTCTAATGGTATGGGATGTGCAAACATGTTTGTCACAAATACTGAAATTGTTGCTATTTCTGTATATCAGAAATGCCCTGTTATAACCTGATTTAAGGCCACATTATTCCTTGATGGAGTAAAACCAAGAGTGCTCATTAATCTCCACAAAGTTTGTCAGGAAGACTTCTTTATAAATTTCCCCTCTAAATGAAAGATTTTTGTGGAGGAGACAGGAAGTAAGGCATCCGTACCCTACAGAACCCCCATTTCTCTATCAACCAAGCACTACTCTACAGTGTGATGACCATCCATGATGCTGCCTGGCCTCTCTTTTTCCCTGGAAGTACAGCTATCATTGGCTGTCCTTGCCATACCTGAGGCTTATGCAGGCACAAAGAGGAACTTAATGCGGTATTAATTTCTGAACAGTGTAGATATAGAGATGACTGATGGAAATGTACAAGGACTGCTCCCTATGTCCCCTGCAGTGCTGTGTTGCAGCAAAGGGGTTTTCTTGGCTGAAGACGCAGCATGCCAGGTGGACTGTTTCCCTGCTCTTTTCCCTTCACCTAAGTCTCAGGCACAGTTTTTTTGGAGGCTTATCCAGTGCATTTTATTTTGCTCCTTTCCATGCTCACTGCAAAAGGAGTGCCACGTTAAGGAGAGCCTTAATGAAAAAGTCAGTCCCTAAGGCTAACCATAACACTTTTGTGAATAGTTCAATAGAAACTAAGCTTAGAGATGACATTACTTGGAAATGGCAATGATATTAAACCCTATATTTGTAAATAAACATAATTAGGGGAAGTCTTTCAGTAAAGCCCCTGGCTTTTGAAGACCAAGTCATGGGTCACCTTACTACCGTTATATTTTTGTAAACATAATCTCTATTGAATCTACTCTTTTTCCTAATGAAGAGTTACTGAGGTTTCCTTTCCTTCTCCTTTTCTGTGTAGCTGGAGTGCCAAGCTGTACCTGACCCCAAGTAACATTGTGCTGCTCACAGCTATAGCCCTAATTGGTGTCTGCGTTTTTATCTTAGCAATAATTGGCATATTGCACTGGCAAGAAAAGGTAAGCTTAATTAAGTGGAAATGATTTTCTAGATGTATGTTTACAATACTTTAAACTTCCTAATATTTTAATATATGTACTACGAGATGTTGTTTTGAACAGTGTTTTTCAGTCTGAAAAGTTTTTGGGAGTTTTCACTAAATTAATCAATCTATAATAATCCTGTCATTCCTGAAAGGTATCAGACTTTATTATTGTTCACAAAATAAGAATAATTTAGTATTTATTGAAACCTTAGAAACAAATATTTGGTATTTATTTTAATTCCGAGTCATAAAAATGGAAATTTGTCAGTAACCGGCAAGTGTGAATAGTTCAGGGAAAACCATAATTCATAACTAAATGGAAAAATTTCAGTTCACATTAGGGTGACCCAACAGCAAGTGTGAAAAATCAGGACGGGGGTGGAGGGTAATAGGCACCTATATAAGACAAAGCCCAGATTATCAAGACTGTCCCTATAAAATCTGGACACCTGGTCACCCTAGTTCATATCCAGGATGAATATCTTGGACATCTTGCACACTCAGATTTGATCAGAGTTTAAAAGAATGAGAGTCTGGAAATATAACTAAATGTAAACCCCCATCTTACCCTTCTTCAGTTCTGCTGTTTATCCAGAGAGAAGGAAAACATCCTGTGTCATTTTCTATCCTCACTGACTGTACTAACATTAACATTTAAGACAGTGTGTGATTTTTATCATGGACATATTGGTTGTTTTGTTGCATATAGCTGAAATACACTGTAGTGTATAGAAATTCATTGATTTGAAGAAGCATTTTGAGAGGATTCTTTCATGTCACAAAAGAAAAGTGTTCCCATTTTTCTTAACTACTCTCAGTTCACAATAATATTAAACTGGCAGGATAGCCAATACATGCTGTTACCGAGCATACCATAATTGTAGCTGTCAAATAAAATTACTGCATTTTTGACTTGGTATGCCTCGGAGTGTTTGTGAACTAAAAGGCCAGTTAAACATTCAGAAAGGTGTAAGAAGAGCAAGGATCCTGGAACTCCTGCATTCTAGATCTCCCTTTGCCCTGCTGTGTGACCTTTGAGCAAATCACTCAGATACTCTGGTTTGGTTTCCCCATCTATATAATGATCATGGGAATAATGTCATGGCTAATCACTTTACACAGAAAGCACTTTAAAAGTTAACAATCAGTATTATTATTGTCAATTCAGAAATCATCTTTAATACTTTCAGAGTGCATAAAAGAGAGAACACAACTGAATTGAAATTGTTTTTTGGGGGGGTGGAGAGTTCTTTAACTACACTGAGAACTGTAAGCCCCTCACAGAAGATTAAAATAGCAAAATTCAATAGAAAACAATCCAACAGTGTGCCCCACTGTACACTTGTGTGGTCTGTGACAAGGAAATCTTTGGAATGGAGCCAGAGCAGGTGGTATCATGTTTCCCACAACCTAGCTTTCATTATAGAAATGAGGTAGATATAGCAAAAATACCTAGTAACATTGTTGTGAAAGATTACCAGCTCAGGCACATGCCTGTGTCATGATGGTGATAAACAATATTTTACTCACTCTTTTAAAAAAAAGTATTAGCCACAAGTAGCAAACAGGAAGAATTTTGTAAGTCAGATAAATTGACAGAGCAATTCATTGCTTGCTCGTGTATATGTTAGAAATGCTGTTAGGACTCTGTAGCTGCAGACAAACAGTTTATTTCTCACATAAGGTTAATCTCAGTTCCCAATAAAATTCATCCAACATTCGTAAACCCTGGAAAGAAGTGTATAGGCAAGATATTCTGGACTGGAGAGAGGAAATAAAATACATGGAAAATTATTACATGTAACTAGAGACCATACAGATGGAAGTACAAGCTGAATACTCTCCTTGTTTATCCAAACATACACGTTGTTTTTACAGATCTGCACATATAGCACACAAATAAAGAAATACATTTATTTACCTTCCCAGTTGTTCACTGTTTATGCACATGCATATGCCCACAAAGTGGAGCCCCAATTTTTCATCTGCAGCTATTAATGCTATTATTGGTTGAATTGCTGTAATCTTACTGTCCCTTTTGCCAAATTTTTTATTTTGGTTCTGTTAACAATAATTTTAAGATAAGATAGTTCTTAAATTACAACAGAGCTGGGACCACGTATGGTTGCTTTATAGCTAATTCATCATAATATGTATCTTCTTTTACAATGCAGATGATATAAAAGCACACTAAGAAACATTTTTCATTAAACTACTTAAGCAATAATCCTTGAAAAAAAATGTTCATTAGAATAACACAAAGCATTGGGTCATTAATACCTAAACCTCTCATCAGCAGCAGCAGCAGCCAATTTTGAGCAGATTATTGCTATTATAAACTGACACATATTAAGTATTAATTGTTGAGGCAGTTAGTTTTTTGTCTTCTGTTGAATGATAGCTGAAAAAACAGCCATTCTGCGGCATTGATAACTAATTTTCTATTAGAATGCAAGGTATGTGCTATACTGTCTCTTGTATTCTATAAAGTGTTGTGGTTTATTTTTCAGAAAGCAGATGACCGAGAGAAACGACAAGAAGCCCATCGGTTCCATTTTGATGCTATGTAACATGCCTTAAGATCTATGAAGGAGCTGCTATTCATTTGCTTAATCAAAATACAAAATTCCAATTTGTAAAGGAGATTGGGGGCGAGGGGGTATTGTTAGTGTGTTATTTGTATATGTTGCATTATTTGGTATTTATTTGAAAAACACTAAAATCAGACCTGAATGTCTCAATATGAGCTTTCAGTAAAGTTTGTATATACTGGCAGTTATTGGCCTTTATTTAACAACGCTGTCAATTTATTTTTTTTAGCAAGGGATTATATTGCATGTGTTCCAATGTTTACATACTGCCACTTCTTCCAGTACAACATTTGATGGAAAAGAAGTCACATGTAAATAAAGTTAGTATTTCATTGAGAAGAATCCTTTAGTACCAGTTTAATTGGTCTTGTCATTTATACATTTCTGCAATATAAATTATATTTCTGTAAATTAACCTAATGCAGATTGTCAGATGACATTTTACATCAATTACTATAACTGTACTCTCGGGGTGTTTGAGCTAGTGTCTAGATCTTTTTCCCCTGTATTTTAGTCCTTATATGCAATAGTTAAATGAGAATTTATTTACTGAATGAATAAAATAAATTACAAAGCTAATAGCCAAATAACCAATCATTAGACATCTGTACTGTTGATGTATATTAGTTCTAGGCATGAAGCATTCAGATTTAAAAAAATAAATAGAACCTAAGTTTATACAGAAATTAATCATCATCCAAAATGTGTAAAATTTATGCCTTCCTAGAATGGATGTGACAGAAGAATTTTGCTTGTGTATTGATGCATATCAATGTGACTATAATTAAATTTAATTATGAAAACGGCCATCAAGATTATGAATGAAATTTGATTTTCTTGGGGGGGGGAAGCTTAAAGAAAAACCTGTAAGGACGGGTTGAGTCCTATGTTTGGTCTGCCTGTTTCCAGTCAAAGGCCATTCATAGGGCAGAGGTATTCTACGGTTCATATCAGGTTCTTCTTACATGAAGGAATGTTATGCTACTGTCCCCAAATTTTGTAGGAAGAGAGTGATGATTGTCTGAAGCGAAGCTCAATACAGTATATTAAAGTGTCAATAGATTTCCATCATCCAGATTAGACTGCAGCAATAGTAATATATACATAACAATCATGCTTCTGTTTTATGTAATGCAGTTATCCTCTGTTCTTAAAATGGTTTGCAATTACATGATTCACTGTGTATTTAAATCTGTTAATGTCCAATAATAAATATTTATTAAATCAGGCATGTTTGTTGCTTAAATGCAAACAAATATTGTTGGTACTATCTTTATATTATAGCCGTGTTGATCTGTTTCACTGTGTGAGTGGTCACTGTCCCATAACCTGTTGTCATCCATTAACCTCTGATACTATATTCACGTGTCAACATTGAGCTGTTAGTAGAGGACCAGGAAAGGAAAACAGGGCTGGTAAGGTAAACTGATTATGTCCATTGTAAATCATGGTTAGAAGAATATAATTCTGTCACTGTCATGACACTTAAAAATGAGCTCTCATACAAGAGGGGAAAACTGTCCATGATGCACTTCTACCAATCTGTGAACCTTTCACTGCTTGTGTGAAAGCTACTTGTGTAGGTGTATATATAAAGTAATTGGACATCTCCCATGTGTACTAGTCAGTTTCTTAGTGAATATCTCAATGAGTTGAATGAGTCAGTTCTATGCCTCTCTTAGATTTTGTTTCAGGATATTTTGCACACTCAATAATCCAGCATTGCATCAGTTTATACTCAGATTATGTTTTTAAAGTTTTGTTTGTAAATAACTAGAAGCTTTTCTAATAAAAGCTTTATTATGCAACAGATTCTAGCTGCAACACACGGCTTTCTCTATAATGATAATGAACAATACAGTGTAAGCATTACATATTATAAGCATTAAATACTATTTTATTGTTAAACATCAAGTTTAACATTGTAAACATCAAGTTTAACAATAAAAGATGTTTATTATCTTACTAAGGCTTTCCATACTGCAGGTGTCAAAAACAAAAATTTTCAGCAAGATTTCCATCACTGACCATGCCATCAAGGATTTGATTGTAATTAGAACATGCATTTCCAAGTGCCCCTCACAGTAATTGGATGGTGAAAACTAGTTCTAACTATATAAACTTTCAGATCACATCCACAATATACAGCCATGGTGAACAGTGCTAGTTGGAGGCTTCTTCAATGTGAAATCTCACCTATGCAGAAACTGTCAAGTAGCCAGCTGAAAAATAGCTGTGGAAATAAATATCAGCCTTCATTGTTCTCATCTCCTGGAATGCTACTGCACAGTTAATTTCTCCCCAACTACTAATTGTGCCTGCTGCCCCATTTTCCCTTTAGGGGGTGTTCTTTTTGGATAAAGATTTTTATTATAATGGTTTAAAGAGATCTACAGCTACAAGACAAATTAAATTGGGAAAAGCCACTATAGTGGTTCAGTGACTGTACTACTGCCATCCTTCATTCTTCGTTTTTTTTCTCATTGGGGCTATAAATTTGGAGAAGATGCTGAACTAATACAATTTTCATGTGTCACTTCAAAAATATTAACCACAATGGTTAGTTTTATACATAGATTTATAAATACCGGTCTCTGGTAGAAAGTATGATGCCATGTATACATGATCGTATACACTAACTAGTTTCTACATTATTGCCCAAATTCCATGAGCTGGGGGAAGAAGTAGCTGAGCTCAGCTCATTCTGTGCCTAAGACACATGTAATCAGTGACACATTAAATTCTAATGAGAAGAGGGGAATGATTGCCTTCAGACCTGGAAAAGTATGTATCTTTCTGTGGACTACATTTAACCATAAAGAAGGATGGACTTGGCTCAACCAATGTAAAATAGAAAGCAAGGGATTTTTGGTCTCTAATTAGGACAGGTTGATCTCAAGTGTCAATGATTGTTCTCAGGCAGTATTCTGGGTTTGTGTATGCAGGCAAGGAGCAATGATCCTGTAAAGCTTTGTATGACAGAGTATGCATGTGGGGGCACTGCAGCTCAGCCAACTGCCTGGCAACCTTTCTAAGGATTTCCAGAGTCCTCTGTGAGCCTTAGGAGTTAATTGTAATGTTACTAACTGCACTGAATAACTTTTTCAACATGACATTAAATATGTTTATAGTATGATAGCAAATTGAGGCTCTTACGGTTGCCAACATCTCATATGGGGGGGAGGGGGTATCTCACTAAGAACTTTCAAACCAGCCCCTTATAGTCTGTCAGAGAAGCCCAAACAGCAAAGTAGTTCTGCATCACTAAACAAGTTCCCAACTACTCTCCAACTCTCTATGATTAACATCTATGTTTGTATGTGCCTAGCATAAAAAAACAGAATATCCTAATAACTTCAAATGTGGTCAAAAATAGTCCACTGCCTATAGAATATTGGTGATTTATAACAAACAGGCACGTGTCTGCTACTCAGCATGCCTCTGAAATTTCAAACACTATTACAAGAAAAACAAAGACCTCCCCCACTCCCTCCCAAATTTGAAACGGGACTTCTGGCCATTTCAGGGCAGGGGCATTTAGAAGAGAGAAGGCAGAAAATCAGTTATAATGCAAACCAAGATGGCCTTTTATTATAGCTCAGCAGCTGCTGCAACTGTTACATTAGTCTCTGATCCTGCAAATGCTTCTGCTCATGGTTAACTTCACAGACATGAGTTGGCCCACTAACTTCAATAGTGTTTGCAGAATTCTGCTGTAGTACATTGTATAGCATCTTTAATCATAGGATGAGTTCAACAAATTCACTACTAAAGTATGCTTCTGCTCTAATAATTCTATGAAGTGACATCATGGTGGGGCTCACGTTTGTCTCTGACTTCTAGATCAAGTTTACTCTGTCTAAATATTCCTATACAGTATCCATACTGTAGTGACAAAAACAAGTTAAGGTTTGCATTGAGTTGTCCACAGTAGAGTCTGTGCTTTACAGTTCTAGGTCTGGCTACTTAAAGCATGAGATCTTTGTTGTGTTTTTTCTCATCACTAGCTATTACAGGACAAATTATGTTTTCCTAAATGCAAACTCAATCGGAGATTGAGAATGTCCCTTAGTCTGACATGGCACAAAATATAGTAGCAAATGTGCAGGGACAAGTAGCAATAACGGGAAACCTCTGAGGTGAGACTCTGTGGAACAGGAGGACATGTTATGCTTATAAAAGAAAAGACGAAAAAAAACCCAAAACAAAAAACTTGTAGTAACTAGCAATTGGTTTGAGGCAACGGTCTCCACCTATGTGTGACCTGACAGTCCTGTTGAAATCCTGACCAAAGGGCTGTCAAGCACACCAAACACTGGGGCACTTTGGGAAGGAAGGCAAACGTTCACTGTGAACTAGGCGGAGACACCCCAATTCATTTCACTTGTGACAACTGAAGACGAAAAAAAAGACTAAATGAAGATACAAGTGCCGCCTGGGAACGCACTTGCGCGCCTACGAAGAGCACTTACAGACTGTTACTAACCTAACCCTTCCCAGCTGTGTCCGTCCTCCGAGCTGTGTGGCTGGAGTGGAAACACGCAACGTGCCGTTTCAGGTCTCCCTTACTCAGCACTACGGACAAACGCGTCCATGGCGGTCACTAAACAAAGCAGAGCGTGTGGACACGGGCCAGGTCTCGCCGCGTGCCAGGATTTGATTCTAGGACCCGCGGTTTCCCCGCTCAGCGGAGAGCCATCCCCATTTCCCGCCCTTTCCCCGCTTCCATGAAAGTGCCCCCCGGCGCGCGGCATCCCTCGCTTCCCTCCTCGTCTGAGGAGATTCTTCTCCCCCCGCCCGCGGGGACGGGTCGCTCGGGAGAGGCTCAGGGCGCCTTCGTGTCGAGGAATGGCTCCGTTTTAAAGCGGTCACTCCCCGCCAGGCAGCGGCGGGCGCGGGGCTCTTCTCGGCCCCCGACGCTGCAGGCAGCACAATGGAGCGGAGCGAGCGACCGAGCCCGCCGCCACACGCCGCCTCCCCTCACAGCTAACGCGGCTTTTCTGCAGCGACCGACCGCTGGGGAGCTGCTCCCGCTCTGCGCTGAGCGGACCCCGGCCAGCAGGGTGGGGAGCCGGCTCCCGGGCGGCGGGGACCGATCCCTGACGCAGCGGGCCCAGCACGTTCTCCCCTCCCCGCGGCCCTCCTCAGGGAATCCCTGGGAGCGGGGCAGGGCTGTAGGCACCTGTGCGCGCCACGAGGCTAGGACGGGCCCGGAGACAGGCTCCCCTCGCCCTCAATTTTCTCCCCCTCGCACCTGCTGCCTTCCCGGCCCTGTGTGGGGCGCCCCCTGCCCGGGCGGGCTCCGAGGAGAGCGGCCCCGCTGGCGAGGCTGCGGGGGGGAAGCACATGCGTACAAGCGGCTCATTCCGGCAAACACCCCCCCCGTCCCCATCTTAAATGAGCTTCAGTGAGCGGCGGCGGCCGAGCTGGGAGGCGCCGAACTGCTGCAGGCTGCCGGCCGCGGGGGGGGGAAGCAGCGCTCCCCGGTACGCTGTGCGGCGGCAGCTCCCCACCCACGCCCCCCGCTAGATGGGACTGAGCGCGGCGGTAGCGAAGGCTCCAGGCGCGGACGGGTTCGGCTGAGCTCGCTCCTGGCGGGGCGGCTCCCCGGGGCACCGGGCATGGCCAGGGGGGAGACCTGAACCCGCCCAGGTGCACCAGCGCGCAGACAGTTCCCCCGCCGGACGGCAGCGGGCGCGGGGGCCGCTGCTGCGCCCGGGCGCCCCCGGCTCTGCGCGGACGTGGCTATGGCTGTGCCTCGCCTCTGACTCGCCGCTGCCCCGGCGCTCGCTCCTGGGCCAGGAGCGGCAGGGACCGCCCGCCCCCGCTGCGCGCGGGAGAGAAGATGGCCCTGGACAAACTCTGCTCGGTGCTGGAAGGTAGGAGCCCCGCGGTGGCGGGAAGAGCCCGGGGACGGGTGGCGGCACCTGCCCCAACTCCCGGGGCTGCCGCGCCCTCTCCCTCGGCTCCCCGGGTCCGGGGGCTACGCGCGCTCTAGTCCTCGCCGCCTCAGAGCTGGGTCTGGGCGGCTGCTCCTGCTCCCGGCGCTGGCTGGTGCCCGGGCATTTGGTTACCCCCAGTCCAGCTGCCTGTCCTCCGAGCGGGGGAACTGGTTGGGGCTGAGGCTTCGTGCTGAGCCAGGTGGGCGGAGAGGTTAGTGCTCAGGGCACCCCCAGCCCAGTGTGCCCGGCCCGGGGCCGGAGGGAAATACTGGAGCCTGGGTTTTCAGCGCTCTGAGTGCCAGCAGCTCTGGCCGAAGCTGGGGGCAGCTTTGGTTGCTCAGCAGCTTGAAAATCGGGCCCCGCGGCCGGAGTTTGGACGCCCCGAAGGGGTGAACACTTCTGAATATGTGGCTATAGAACAGAATAGGGAGTAGGGGGAAAGGGGCCATCTCTGGACACATCCAGATGCCGACTGCCTTTATTCTGTGGAGTAGGTGGGGGTGTGGATGACCATAGGGAGGGTTATAGTACCAGTGCCTACAGAAATACACAGTAGGGCTTTGAGGAAAACCAAGAACTCCATATTTCTCCTTTTCCCACTACACTACTCCTGCTGCTCTGCTAACACTCCAGTACTCCAAGCTGTGTTGCTCTGGTCGGGTATTTATCATTCTTGTTAGGCAGAACAAGATCTGGTTTTAGCAAAATAAAACACAATCAATAAATAGTGTCACTAACTACCCAGTTCTGTCTGCCTCCTGAGCCACCTTTCTTTTGGCTTTCTCTTTAGTTTTAGTCCTCCATGTTCAGAGGTAAATGTTTAGGACCAGGATCCTTATCTGAGCATCTCATTGTCTGTGATAGCTCGCTTTATATACAGTACCTCGACAGTGGGGAGGAAGGTTAATTTTATATGGATCCAGACCTGACTGTTAACTTTGCCTCACAGATAATTTGCAGCATTCTGTATCTTTTGTAGCAATAGCTGATTTGAACCATCAGGGAGCCTTTGTTTAAATGGTAGAACATTCTGTTAGGAAATACTGTTTAGGAATGTTTGCTTGCTTGAAACAGGGTAAAACACAAAGGCAGATAAGATACTGCAGGTGGAAAGCAGTATCTCTTGTGTAGTGATCTATGATATGAAAGTTGCAAAGAAGTCTAATTTAAATCCAAAATGCATACATGTCGCCTGCAGTCCGTTTTCTTACACTACAGTTGTTTTGGCAAACTAAATTTAAATTATTTCTCATTTACTTCACTCTACATCTAGGTAAATATGTATTGCAAATATCATGTTTTGTCCTTAATGTAATGTATTTTCTTTAATGATTACATTAACATTCTTCTGCTATTGCTAGACAGCAAAGGAGTGTAAGGTGTGTTCAAACAAAAATCTTTATTTCAGTGACTTTTTTTTTAATCTCTCTAAAAGACAGCTGTCTTCATAAAATACAGTTGGCATAAACGTTTCTTGAATTGTATTCCCCAAGTGTGATTAATCCTGCATGTGTAGAGTAGTTGCGCTTACTGTGTATGTGTGGGTGTAAACTGTCTCTTAAGAAATATCTGTGTGTAGACAGTCTTCTATTAACACTACAGAATCTCCAGTAGATTGTGTTGTAAGATTTTTCTTAAGACCTCTTTCAATTTTTGTGAGTTTTTATTTGGTGTCTGTTACTTGAATATGCTCAGTTAAAATATATAAACTGTACAGAGTTGGAATGTTAGTGAGCTCTTAATTCTAAGTACACTATTCACTGGACTCCAGAAATAGTCTCTGATTACTTGACATGTGCTGTCTTCTTCCCTCTCCAGAAGAAATATTTTACAGCCAGATTGTCTAATAACACAAAGTAAAAATGAGGTTCATATAAACAGGCACATAGTTCACTTTTAAAATTAAAACTGTTATGAGCAGTTTTCAAATTAATCTTTTACTGTCTTAGGTTGCATGTTGTAAGGGATTTTAGAAGTTTGCAAGATATTTACTTGCATTGGTGAGAGTACTGGGCTGTCCTGCTATCTTTTTTGTCTGTTTTTCCTTTGTTTTTTAAGAGAATTTCCTGTTGAAATTGAGGGAGAGTCCTACTTTGAACATATTAATTACTAGTATCTTCTATTAGATCTTAGTGAATTGCTGTGGCAAATCATTCTCTCTCTAAAATTTCAGAACATTTTGTTCTTCTGTTCTTCGCATTGTGAAATGCACAAGTGTTTTGTTGTCAGCCATCAGAAACATATTTTGGGTTACAAATCTGAGGGGAAAATCAGGACCATCATTCAGGTTCTCGTTTTTATCTTATTCTGCTTGCTCAGAGCTACTGCATGGACGACTTTCACTATCAGTAATGCAGGCTATGATTTAAACCCCCAAATTTGATGTTAATGCTACTTAAGTACAATACTGAGTAAAAGATTTGAAGATTGTGTATATTGGGGCAGCTGGTATTAATTTGCTCCCACCTTGCTCCATCAAGTGACAGCCAATACTTATTGGAAGAAATGGTGAAGCAGGACAGTGCTAAGGTTTTGACCACTGTGGGCTTTGCTGAAGTGGAGCCCAGCCATGCACATTACTTCTGTGAGCTCCAATTCCCAATGGGATTTTTATCTGAGCACATATATACTCCACTAGCTTGAGAAAGTGACATGCTTTCCCCTCCCCATATCTCAATGAGATCTTCAAATGCTCTGCTCTAGCCGTTTTGATTGATATGCAGTACGTTGAACATAGCTGGCCTCTTTTTATAATTAAGGTCATGATTCTTTTATCCTTTAAAACCTGTAACTAAATATATCTATCTTTAGTTTTTGTGCAGCATTATCTTTTCCCTAAAATGTAGCAGATTAGGGGTGTGTTTTGTTTTTTTGTTTTTTCCCTTTGGCCAGCCCATGCATCTCTCCCCACCACATGCACACTTCCTGCAAACAAAACCCAAATCCCTCAAATAAAAAATAAAAAAACCCAACCCAATAACATAAATACTGACATAAAATTCGGAATTGATAATTATACTTGCTAAATTTAAATCCTGGAATAGTGTGGGGAAAAACAGTGCTAGCCAGAGGGCTCAGTGGGATTTTTCTGGCCTGGTATTTCTTAAACAGCAGAGCTAAAGTAAACATTTGTACCCCTTGAAAGTCAGCATTGTCAGTGTTCCAGAGATGCACAGTATTTAATGTCCAGCTCTAGCAGGTTGCAAGAGCATGGACTTTAAAATCACATTAGTGTGATTAACATTGCCATTCTCCCCAGCCCAGCATTTGCATTCTGGCATAGTTTTTTGTATCTAATTACTCATAAACAGAGTTTAATGCTTTATTCCCCTTTAAGGCTGGTAATCCCATCTTGCGGTCTTCAGCTTCAAAAGGTGCTACAAATAAGCCAATAAAGTTGAAGTTAAGTAGAGAAAATATTTAAATCTGAGGTTATTTGTCCAATTATAAACCAAAGTAAGAGGTACAAGGGCCAAATGAAGTTAAATGAAGGAAATTTCAGAATGAGGGCAGTTAAAAATAAAGTTTTGTAATTTCTTAACTTAAAAAATGGGAACTGCATATGACCTCAGCAGCAAAGCTTAAAAATGCTGAGTACCAAGCAGCTCCCATTGAGTTCAACAAGCAGTTTCACATGTGAATGAATGACAGGATTGGGCCCCAAAAGCAGTTTTAATTGTGCCTGCATGTGCTTGGTGGTAATCATTTTTGCACTCATGTTATTAATGCATTTACAGGCTTAAAATATGTGAAGGGTATTGCTCTCTCTTAAAGTAATTTAACTTCGGAAAATTAGTAAATCAAAAAAACTTTGATGAAGACTGCACAGGCACTTCTTTAAAAAAATCTTACAGCAAAACTATGGAGAACATTTTTATAGTTCTAGAATTTCAGTGTGTGACTCGGTTGCACAATTATAGTCGTTTTACCATATGCACAATGTGCCTCCGGTGGCACATGACCAGGATTCATAACTGAATTTGGTCCACTGTTGGGATTATTAGCTTCCGACCTGGTCCTGGTGGGAACTGACTGGGAGTGTAACGTGAATGCTGACCCATCAATTGTAATGAGAACAGAGAATGATCTCTTATTGATGCTCAAGGAGACTTTGAAATATGTAATCAGAAAATAATGTCTTTCATTAGTTAAGTGATGATTTTTTCTCTTTTCCCCAATTTATTTTATGGAGAGAGACTTTACAGAAGGATTTAAAAAATGCAGCTTCTCTTTCTATCTGTCTATTCACCTATCACAATTGCATGGCTCAGTGCAGTGGAAGAGAGAGTGCTTTTCTGGGAGTAGTTACTACTCAAAACTGTATAACTGTTCCTGAAATTCCAAAATCTTACAGAATAATCTAATTTAAGGAAATAAGTAAACTGAATTACATGTCATCTTGGAACAAAACCTGCTGTTTTTATATATGGTACCCTAAATACTAAGGGGATGGGAGCCTTATAAATAGGCTTGCTGCTGCTCTGCATAGAGGAGTGTAACTTCCCACCAATTGCTCTCCTCTAAATTCTGCAGATAGAATACCATGTAAGTGGCCTGTCTCAGTGTATTACCAGCAACTATTCATATCCTAAGATCTGAAGACTAGCTTAATTGGAACTGGTAAAATAAAAATAAAAAAATTAGATTTTAAACAAAATAGCAACTGTTTTTGTGAAGGTTTTCCCAGTTTATTTGATCAGTTATAATCTCCACTCCATTTCCTGGTTCTTACAGGACAGAACCTGTATTAAGTGTCCCTGCTCTGATATGTGGCAAAGAGGGGCAACCAATAGTTTAATAAGTGCTCATCACAAAAATTCCCTCCTTTGCCTATGATAAAACCCAGGAGTTAGGGACTGGGATTCATTTTTCCATTTAGACAAACGTATGATCTCAAACAAGGTGTTAAGCAACAGCAGTTTCCAAACAAATGTATTTATGGGGACTTTCCTGGAAACATGTTGGGGGTATTTCCCCTCCTGAAAAATATACTGACTCTATTGGTAGTAAAGAAAAGGTCTGGGGATGCAAATAGGAGGGAGCAGAAAGATGTCTTCCTCCAAGCCACTGTTTGTCTTTAAATGCCTGTCATTTGGTACAATCTGCTCTATTCTTGCTTGTTTGTAAATCAAAACGCATGTTCTTCAGAAGTATTTAAGAATCCCAGGAATAAGTCCTTTCCAGCAAATGCCAGAGAGCAAGTAAACTCTGTCAGCAGCAAGGAAACATCCCTTTAATTTGATGACCACATTTTAACAAGTAATTTTCTGGGGGCCCCTTGCCAGTACATCATGTACATACAGCCTTCCCAGCAGCCCACTGCACAGGCAGCCCGAAGAAACAATGAACAAAAATGCATTCACAAAGGAAAACCCATGTTTGGAAGCTGAACGTTTTTCTCCTTCCAACAGAGGATGTGCTCGCGGATGTGTCGAGGGTAAACAGGCCCTGGATTGACTGAAATCACAAGGCACCCTACAGTTTCTTGGGTATTTCTGGGGGAGAAGGGAGTAAAATGTTGCTGGCCCTCTTGAGGAAAACTGAAGGTGACCATTAGAAATGTGGAGTAGCTATCCATTCAGGAAGGGCTTGATCTGCCACTGGTTTTGAGTAAAGGAGGTTGGGAGGGCTGTATTTACTCCCTGAAACAAGGGTTAACTTGCAAGGGGGAGCTCACTGAAAGCCTCCCTAGCAGTCTTGAGGAGAATTTTCCTGGAAACAGCTGGAGTGACATGTACACACTCATGTTGCAGTTACAAAATTCTGGGTGCATTCAAACATCTCACTGGCATGCCTTTTTGGAAAGGTGCTAGTAGTTTTCCAGGCTCATAAAGCTCTCTTTTGATACAAGGGCTGTTGTAACGTAAAATAAATTAAAAAAAAAAAAAAGTCTGACAACTTGATTAGCATGCACTGTTCCAGGGGTTGGCAATAATATTTGCAGGGGGGACACTCCACGAATTTTGGTAAGTCATCATGAGCCGAACATTGCCACTATATTAATGAAGGGGTGCGGACTCTGGGAGGGAGTTTAGGTGTAGTTGGGCACTCCGGGCTGGTACAAAGTGTTGGGATGCAGGTGAGGGCGTGGGCTCTGGGAGGGAGTTTGGGTGCAGGAGTGGGTTCTGACCTCAGGCAGGGGGTTCGAGTGTGGGAGACGGTGCAAAGTGCAGAGTTTGGCCAGGAGGCACTTACCGCAGGCGGTTCCTGGTTGGCAGTGCAACAGGGCTCAGGCAGGCTGCTTGCATGTCATGGCTCCACGCTTCTCCCAGAAGCAGCTGCTGCACAGCTTTTGGGGAGGGGCGGCAGTGGGTCTCCTTGCACTGCCAGCCCCCACAAGCAACATCCCTGCAGTTCCGGCCAATGGGAGCTGTGAGGATGGTTCTGGAAGTGGAGGCAATGCATATAGCTACGTCCTTCCTGCCGGGGCGCACAGAGACATGCCACCAGCAGCTGGCCACTTCCAGTAGCAGCGAGGGGCTATGGCAGGCAGCCTCCCTGTGCACCACACTGCACCGCGGGACTTTTAGCAGCCTGGAAATCATGAGGGAGCAGCCAAAGAGCCTGGCGGGCTGGACAGAAATGTTAGATGGGCCAGATCCCACCTATGGGCCATATTTTGCCCACCCCTGCTCTAGGCAACGGTGACTGACAAACTAGCAAGGACTTATCTTCCCCTGGATCGCACCCATTCAGTTACTACCGTATTCTGTCATTCCCTTGCCACATGGAGATATGCAGGATAGAAAACCAATATAAACCACTAGAGCTACTTACTTATGGAGTAGCCCCCAGCTATGACGCTTACTCATTCAATGGCCTACAATAAGCTGCAAGACCCCAAGAAAATGGGGAAACTGTGCATTATGTAAACCACAAGAATCAATGTAATTTTGAAGCAGTAGAACTGGGAATTCTTACTGACACAGATGTTATCACTGGTCCGTTTCATGAGCTAGACACAGCATGAAGCAGGCTATTTGTGTGCACACCAACTTTCTGAAAGGAAAAGAGATGACCCCCTGTTTAGGATATCCGTTCCTCAAACTCCACGGTGTGTCAGTTTACTCTCCCCTGGACTTTTTTCTGTTTAGACTGTACACTCTCCAGGGTAGGGACTGTCTTACTGGGTATTTGTATAGTGCATAGCACCTTGGGATGAATGGTGTTGGGGCGTCTAGAACGGGTAGGCAATCAATGACACTTGTGCCAAAGGCGGCACACAAGCTGATTTTCATTGGCACTCACTGCCTGGGTTCTGACCACCGGTCCCGGGGGATTCACTGCTGGCCTGAGGTACAGGCCGCCGGCCCCCTGCCAGCTGGGGTTCCATCTACTGGCCCTGCTCAGCCCGCTGCTGGCCCTGAGTTCCAGCGACCGGTCTGGGGAGCTCTGCTGCTGGCCTGGAGTCCTGGAGGGTGCCCCCAGCTGTGGTCCACTGGCCCCAGCCTGGGGCAGTGACGGATGCAGACGGGCAAGAGGGAGCGCAGCTCAGCACTTCCACCTTTAAAAATTGTTCCAGTGCCACTGTACTGGGATATTTTTAAGTCGTGATTAGCTGCTTATATCACTGTCATACCATGTGGAACAGCGCGCTGCGTTTGATGTTGAGATTAGAATGTACATGAAAGAACAGGAATCAGAATTTTCTGACACATTTCAAGATTTCCAGCAATTTAGCCCAATGCTTTCTTTTCTAATTAAACCTGAAAAGTTCAGAGAAAGCGACTTGGATTTGTCAGTATTTCAGTGGATGGGTGGTGAAGATTTCAAAATTCAGTTCATTCAGTTAAAAAGCTCAGAATCGTTGGCATCAAAGTTCGGAGATCTGTGGAGTGCACTTGAAGCTACCAAGAGACATAATGGGCCCTTTATTCTGACCTGCTGGGCATCTCGGATAGTGACATTTAACTGTTTGAAGAAAAGTGCATTTGCAATGCTTTCAGCATTTGGATCCATGTACCTATGTGAACAGATATTTTCACACATGAAATCTGTCCTCTGCCCCTCTCCAAGCCAGTTAACAACTGATCACTCAGAAGCCTGTGTGCAGCTTAAAGTATACAAATATGTGCCAGACATTGGAAAACCCAGCCAGGAAAAGCAAGGGCTGGGATCACACTAAACTGATGAGATCTGCATTTTAATTTAATTTTAAACGAAGCTTCTTAAACATTTTAAAAATCTATTTATTTTAATTACAACAGTAGATTAATGATATATTATAGACTTAGAGACCTTCTAAAAAAGTTAAAATGTATTACTGACACGTGAAACCTTAAATTAGAGTGAATAAATGAAGATTAGGCACACCACTTCTGAAAGATTGCCCACCCCTGTTCTAGAAGCTACTACATGGAGAAGAGAGAAGTGAAGAAGGCATAGTGTACAGTAAATGTCCCCACTACGTTAACACTAAAATGAATGTTGGACATAGTGCACACATCCATTGATTTTTTTTTTTCCCTATGGTAACACTCTTAGCAGTTGGAGTGTGCTAGGATTAATGTTAGTTTCACAGACCAACTTAGCTAGATTTATGCATATGCAAAAGGATTTGCTCCCAAAGGGGGAGAACTGGTTTCCATTAGGATCAAGCATGTGCTATTCTTTGCTGTATCTGTCAGAGTAGTAGTAGATGTCCTGGCAAGGCTCTCTTAACATCTATGACCTGTGTGTCACCAATTACTTTGTCTGGGCTATATGTATGTTTGGTACTTCCTAGCACAGGTCTAGCATGGAGATAAAACAGTGAACTCTTAAGTAAGCAGTGTTGGCATCAGTCTTATCCCTAGGAGCCTGACTGTCACTACATATGTATAATATTCTTTAAGTGACCAAGTGTTTCTTTTAAAAATAGAACTTTTCCATACTGGTTCTTACGTCTGCATAGCTGCTCTCAAGATTGATATTCAGATGTCCCTGCATGTGCATATCCCCCATTGACATCACTGATGTAAGATTCTGCTCTGACCCACATGGCAGATTCTCATCTCTGCTCTTTGCTGGCTCTGTATGTGCACATTGCCAGAGCACACAGAAAGCACAGAGGTGAGATATGCCATGCAGCAGATGGGAGTGCAGAGCTGTGCCTGTAGAATCAGAGGGATGTTTCTCACCAGATCCGTGCAGGCATATGTCAAATCAAGTACCCAATGCACTTGTATCTCTTTAAGCACAGTATGTCGGTATTCAGTTTGTTCTTTCAATTTATTTTAGAGCAAAACTGAGTTACTTACATTTTTATTTTTAATATACTAAGAGGCCCGATGTTTGACTTTAAATCTCTGTACCTCAATACAGAAACAAATATTTTATTTTTCATCTCTAAAATAATTCAGCAAAGCCACAGCCCCCCATGCATTTTTTAAATTGTTTCAGATGAATATTTTGATAACACAACACATGCCTGTTAAAAAACCTGAGTTGTAATAATGAATAAAATATATATCCTAATGCCTTCTCTGCTGAAGAATCCCAACGCTATAGTAGCTAAATTATTCCAAGCAAAGTCAGGGGGAAGAGGAGGGGGAAAAAGAAAAAGTAGTTATGATAGGAAAACAAAAGAGAAGCTCACAGCCCCTTTGTGTGTGTGTGTGTGTGTGTGTGTGTGTGTACACACACACAATCTATTACTTGTCTTTTCCTTTGGTAATGGGATGACCCTTGCTGTAGAATGAGCAGGCAGTATGTCTTTCACAACCAGGAAACTGAAATTTGCAGCAAATGTCAGCCAGATCCATGCACAATGGAAGTGCCTTTGCAGCCATCTCTTCCCCCATTGGAAGTGTGGCTGGCTCAGTAGTGATACTGCCTTTTGGTTCCCCAGCAGCCTGTTTTGGGTTTTACACATCATGGAGCAGAACTGATGCTGTTTTAAAGTAGCATTAACTTTCCTAATCTTTACTGACTAAAAGTCTGTAGGGTTATCAGGGGAGCATGTCCTTAAGCAGCAGCTTTCCCGTCCCCCAGTTTCTTCTAATTCTCTAATAGGTCTCCCACAACCAACCTTGACCCTCTAAAAATGAATCCTTGATCTCTGTACAATGTAGTCTTGAAGTGGTGTGGAAAAACTAATCATATGCACAAGCCACATCCACCCAGTATTTGTAGACAGTACTCCCTGGCACAGTGTGCATCCGAGTGGAATTTGGGATTATATACCATCATTCATTTTGCACTCCCACTGAAATGCAGCTCTTTCTGGTGCACAGCAACTCTACACAGGTTAAAAAAGTAAGCCAAGAATAATACTGTATCCTATTATAAAAGCTGGGGACTTTAGTCAGATACAGTGTAAGGACTTAATCCTGTTATCTTTGATAAATTGGAATTTAACTCCCTTGTTCTTGGAAGATGCCATGAGACCTTTAATGCAAGTAGTAGGAACCTCTTTAGATCTTCTCCAAATAGTAGCTCTGAGCCTTTCAATGCCATACTGGGAAACTAGTTCAGCACTATCTACTTCACCAGTGCCCCTTCCAGTAGCAGCTTGGAGTTTCTCTACTGGGAACCCCCATTCATATACTGATTGGCACAGTCCTGATTAGCATTTGAGGTCTGACAGGGCTGTCAGAAAGGGGTGAGGCTTTGGGGAACATAAGATTCCTATGCTTTCAGAAAAACACATCAACTGTGCACAAAATATGGTTTCCTGGAGGTGACTGAAAACCACGTAGGGTTGAAATAGGTCCTGGATGGTTTGTTCTTTCAAATCTTGTGCACCCATTGACTCACCCCACTTCCTGCCAGACACCTGCTCTTCATAGCTTCTCCACCTCTGTGGTAGCCATACCATAAAACAGAAGTTCTTCTTCGAGTGATTGCTCACATGCATTCCACTATAGGTTAGGCACGCGCTGCGGGCCTGGTTGCCGGGTAGATTTTCCCCTAGCTGCAGACTGGGTGAGCAGGGAGCCCCCTGGAGTGGCGCCACTGAGGCACTCTATAAGTACCCCTGCGACACAGTCTGGCCCTCAGTTCCTTCTTTACCGCTCGAGCTGGTAGTCGGAAGAGGAGCTCCGCTCTTCAGCGTTCTCCTTATCTCCTAGCTAGTCGATTGTTCTCTTAATTGTTCGTTGTTAGCAGTTGTTGTTAGTTAGTTTACATAGTCTTTGTAGTGTAAATAGTCAAGTGCAGGGGTTTTTCCCTGCTGCCGGAGCCTCTGTCTTCAAGGCTCCGGGATTCAAGCACTCAGAGTGTGGGAAGCCTATGCCTATGGGAGACCCACACTCTAAGTGCCTCTCAAGTGCCTGGTAAGTGCACTTGGCAGTTTCTTCCTAGATCTGCAGTACCTTCAGCCCAGGACCCGCAAAGACAGGGAATCCCGCTTGCGGCACGTCCTGATGGAGGCGGCCCCGGACTCGAGTGCGGCACCGGACCCCGCACCCAAACCGCCGAGAGCCAAGCCTCGGCACCGGTCGCGCTCCCCCAGCACCAAGCGGAAGAGGAGCGCTCAACTTCGCCCCGCTCCGGCGCCGGACCGCGTCCAGCCGTCGGTACCAGTCCCGCGACCTCAGCCTTCTCCGGGGAGCCGACCTGAGGAAGAGCCGCCAGCACCCGCACCGCTGACTCCGGCGCCGCAGGAGGCCCCGTCGAGTCCGGTGCCAGTGGTCTTGCCACTTGGGGTGCCAACTCCGCAGCAGCTTCCCTCCACGATGGAGGCGTGTACTGCTGCGAGAGGGTTGCTTGCCGGGGACGCCCCGCAGCAACAAGTCCGGTCGACGGGCAGGCCGCCCATGACCGAGGCAGAGATCGCGTGTCGGAGCCCGGCAGGGCATGGACACCGCTCGATCTCGCGGCGCCGACCAGACTCCCGGCAACAGTCACCCGCCCGGCTCCGGTCGCAGTCTCGGCGCCGCAAGGAGTTGAGACCCTGCTCAAGGTCTCCTCCTGGCCGTTCGCGCCACTCGCGCTCTGGCCGCCGATCAGAGTCCCGGCACCCTGGTACGGGCCGGTCGTACTCTCGGCACCGGTCGCACTCCCGGCACCGGTCCCTCAGCTGGCGCCGAGACCGTCCGAGACGTCGCTCCACGAGCCGCTCCGCGTCCCGGCACTGCTCGTCGTCGCGGCACCGAACCCCGTCGCGGCGCCGAAGGTCCTCTCGGCACCGATCATCGTCTCGGCACCGAGACTCCCCGAGGCGGCACCGTTCAGGTAGCCACGATTCCTCGGATGGGCACCATACCGCCCGGTACCGGTCGAGAAGCCCACGGCACCGGGAGTGTAGAGAGCGGCACCGGACCCCGTCGCAGCGCTGAAGGTCCCCCCGGTACCGATCATCGTCTCGGCACCGAGACTTCCCGAGGCGGCACCGTTCGGGTAGCCACGACTCCTCGGATGGGCACCTTACCGCCCGGCACTGGTCGAGAAGCCCACGGCACCGGGAGCGTCGAGAGTCCGCCGGCACGCGGTCCCCTCGCTCGGCGGGACCAGCCCAAGTCACCCAGAACCCTGCTTGGTCAGAGTGGGCGGCATGGGGGTACGATCGGCCCCGGGAAACCCAGTCTGAACCCGGGTTCCCGGTGAGCTCAGAGGGTCCAGTGGACGTGCTGGCAGGACCATCATCGGCAGCCCTCCACGGCACGTAGCCCTATGGAGCCGGGTCCCTACGCCTCCCCCATAGGGGTAGAGGCAGTGGCGGGCACTTCATCAACTAGCCCGCCCGCCTTGGACCTCTCCAGTTACCAACATCTCCTCCAGGCAGTTGCTAAAAACATGAACCTGCCTTTGGAAGAGGTCCCAGTGGTGGACGACCCGGTCACCACCATGTTAACTAAGGGCACTCCGGCACGGGTGGCAGTGCCGTTCATTAATACTATTAAACTCCACACGGCGGCAATTTGGAAGACCCCCGCCTCTATCTCCCCCACTGCTCGTGGGGTGGAGAAGCACTATTTTGTCCCAGCCAAGGGATATGAATACTTGTATGTTCACCCCACGCCCTCCTCCCTGGTGGTGGACTCTGTTAATAACAAGGAGCGCCACGGGCAGGAGGCGCAGGTCCCCAAGGCCAAAGAGGCCAAAAGGTTGGACCACTTCGGCAGGAAAGTTTATTCCTCCGGGGGCCTACAACTCAGAGTCGCCAATCATCAGGCACTCCTGAGTAGGCACCATTTCGACAGGGTGGAGGCCCTTACTAAATTTGAGACTGCTCTCCCGCAGGAGGGCAAACAGGAGTTCAGGGCCCTATTGCTCCAAAGCAGGGACATATCTCGTCATGCCCTGCAAGCGGCCCTGGACTCGGCCGACTCTGCGGCCCGAACAATGGCCTCGGGCATAGCCCTCCGCCGGGCAGCATGGCTCTCGTCATCCAACCTAGCCCCGGCCATGCAATTTAAAATCCAGGACCTCCCCTTTGAGGGACAGTCCCTCTTCTCGGAGGATACGGATGCCCGTCTCCAGGCCCTCAAGGACAGGGGGGTAACCCTCAAAGGCCTGGGCATGCACACCCCAGGTCCGCAGAGGCGTTCCTTCATCCCCCCACGCAGGAAATTCTTCCCACCTGCGCGCCCGCCCCCGGACTCCTCCCTCAGGAGAAGCCGCCCTTACCGCCGCCGGCAAGGGCCTAGGCAGGGCGGGAAACAACAAGGCTCTAAGCCTTCCCAGGGGCCCAAACCCAACTTTTGATGGTGCGCCCGGGGGCAGTTCACCAATCATAAACCTGGATCCTCCCTTTGGAGACCGTCTGTCCTACTTCCGCCGTGCATGGTCGGCCATTACATCAGACCAGTGGGTCCTCCGCACGGTGGAGGTGGGATATTCGCTCCAGCTCTCCTCCACTCCTCCCACCCACCCACCCTCCTCGTCCCTCTTCAGGGACCCCTCTCACGAGCAACTCCTCGTACAGGAGGTGAGGTCGCTCCTCGCACTGGGAGCCATCAAGCCCGTACCGCAGGAGTTCAGGGGGAAGGGGTTCTACTTCCGCTACTTCCTGATCCCCGAGGCGAAAGGGGGACTCCGGCCCATCCTGGACCTGCGCGAACTCAACACCTACATGATCAGGTTCAAGTTCCGCATGGCCACCTTGGGCACTATCATTCCCTCTCTGGATCCGGGAGACTGGTTCGCTGCCCTCGATATGAAGGACGCTTACTTTCACGTGAGCATCAAACCCTCACACAGACGTTACCTCCGCTTCCTGGTAGCGGGGGAACACTATCAGTTTGCCGTCCTACCCTTCGGCCTGTCCACCGCACCCAGGGTGTTCACAAAGTGTATGGCGGTAGTAGCGGCATTCCTTCGGCGCCGCGGGGTACACTTATACCCGTACCTCGACGATTGGTTGATCCGAGGCACCTCCAGGGACCAAGTGTCAGCTCACGTGCGACTCGTTATCAGCACGTTCGACCGCTTGGGAATCCTTCTCAACAGGGAGAAGTCCACCCTGGAGCCTACCCAGAACATAGAGTTCATAGGAGCCCTACTAGACTCCACGGTAGCAAGGGCATCCCTGCCCCAGCCTCGGTTCCTCACTATCCAGTCGGCCATCAGACAGCTACGCAACTGTCCGATGACTACGGTCAAGGTCTTCCTCAGCCTGCTAGGTCACATGGCATCGCGCACTCATGTCATACAGCACGCCAGACTACGGCTACGCCCACTGCAGTCGTGGCTCGCGGTGGCCTACAGACCGAGAAGGGACAGTATGGACGCCCTCCTCTCCATCCCCAGAGCCACCCTATCCGCTCTGGCTTGGTGGGAAGACCAGGACAATGTGTGCCAAGGGGTCCCCTTCCTTCCCCCCAGTCCGTCCATGTCCCTGGTGACGGACGCTTCGTCACTAGGGTGGGGAGCTCACCTAGGGGAACTCAGGACCCAGGGCCGCTGGTCGGAGTCAGACCTCTGCCTCCACATCAACGTCAGGGAGCTGAGGGCCGTCCGGCTCGCGTGCCAGGCGTTCCGGGACACATTACGGGGTCACTGTGTAGCGGTGCTGACAGACAACACCACAGCCCAGTACTACATAAACAAGCAAGGCGGGGCCCGCTCCAGCCCCCTGTGTCAAGAGGCGATTCTCCTGTGGGAATTCTGTATAGCCCACGCTATTCACCCGGTGGCCTCCTTCCTTCCCGGAATCCAGAACACCCTGGCGGACCACCTCAGCAGATCCTTTATGACGCACGAGTGGTCCCTTCGGCCAGATGTCATCCGGCCCATCTTCCTGAGGTGGGGGTTTCCCCACATCGATCTCTTCGCCTCCAGACAGAACAGGAAGTGCCTCCAGTTCTGCTCCTTTCGAGGCAGCTCCCGGGGATCCCTGACAGATGCCTTTCTCCTACCCTGGACGGGGCACCTGTTCTACGCGTTCCCTCCGATCCCGCTTCTCCACAAGGTGATCCTGAAGATCAGACGGGACAGGGCACACGTCATCCTCATAGCCCCGGCCTGGCCCAGGCAATGCTGGTATGCATCCCTCCTCCGGCTGTCCAGGGCCCCTCCCATCAGCCTCCCGCTGTGGCCAGACCTGATCTCCCAGGATCACGGTCGCCTCCTGCACCCGGACTTGCGGTCCCTTCACCTCACAGCGTGGCTACTCCATGGCTGAGAGGTCCTGAGCTCTTATGCTCAGCCGAGGTACAGAACGTCCTTCTGGGTAGTAGGAAACCATCCACCAGAAGTACCTATACCGCCAAGTGGACCCGTTTCTCTGCCTGGTGCACACAACATGACATCGTTCCAAGTGAGGCTACTATCCCACGCATATTGGACTACCTCTTAGGCCTCAGAAATCAGGGCCTTTCTACCTCTACTATCCGGGTCCACCTCGCTGCCATATCGGCTTTCCATCCGGGTCAGTCGAACCACTCAGTCTTCTCCGACCCGGTGGTATACCGTTTCCTTAAGGGTCTAGATAAGCTGTATCCGAGCGTCAAGCGTCCCATTCCACCTTGGGATCTCAACCTTGTGCTCTCACACCTCGCGATGCCCCCGTTCGAGCCCCTCGCCACGTGTTCCTTACTACACCTTTCCTGGAAGGTGGCATTCCTAGTAGCTATCACCTCGGCTCGTAGAGTGTCAGAGATCCGTGCACTGACCTCCGAGCCGCCCTACACTATCTTCCATAAGGACAAGGTGCAGCTACGTCCCCACCCGGCCTTCCTGCCTAAGGTGGTCTCTCCCTTCCATGTTAATCAAGACATTTGTCTCCCAGTCTTTTATCCTAAGCCACACACCTCTGGAAGGGAACAGCAATTACACACGTTGGACGTTAAGAGGGCTCTTGCTTTTTATTTAGATAGAACAAAGCAATTCAGGAAAACAACCCAACTTTTCGTGGCAGTTGCGGAGAGGATGAAGGGCCAGCCAGTTTCAGCCCAAAGGCTCTCCTCCTGGATCACCTCGTGCATTCACACCTGTTATGAACTCGCGGGCAAGCCGCTTGGAGAGTAACAGCACACTCCGCGAAAGCGCAGGCGTCCTCTGCGGCCTTCCGGGAGGGAGTCCCTATTACGGACATCTGCAGGGCGGCTACCTGGTCCTCCGTCCATACCTTCGCCGCCCACTACGCCATAGTCCAGCAGACCAGGGACGATGCGGCGTTTGGGTCAGCGGTCTTACGATCAGCAATGGGTCAACCCGACCCCACCTCCTAGGTATTGCTTGCAGTCACCTATAGTGGAATGCATGTGAGCAATCACTCGAAGAAGAAAACAAGGTTACTTACCTGTAACTGTTGTTCTTCGAGATGTGTTGCT
The DNA here is from genome assembly GCA_032164245.1 of Sternotherus odoratus. NCBI lineage: Eukaryota > Metazoa > Chordata > Testudines > Kinosternidae > Sternotherus > Sternotherus odoratus. The sequence continues at coordinate 20,214,649 of JAVMKO010000014.1, read as the reverse complement.
CACATCCATTCCAAACCCACCCTCCTTCCCCACTGTCGGTTTAGCCGGCAAAGAAGGAACTGAGGGCCAGACTGTGTCGCAGGGGTACTTATAGAGTGCCTCAGTGGCGCCACTCCAGGGGGCTCCCTGCTCACCCAGTCTGCAGCTAGGGGAAAATCTACCCGGCAACCAGGCCCGCAGCGCGTGCCTAACCTATAGTGGAATGGATGTGAGCAACACATCTCGAAGAACAACAGTTACAGGTAAGTAACCTTGTTTTCTCAATGTTTTTTGTTGAGGCCCCTCCAACATGCTATAAAAACTGCGGGGGAGGAGGGGCTTAGGGCTTCTATCCTGCAGATTGAGGGGGGAGGCTTGGGGCTTCTGCCTTGGGTCCCAGCCAGTCTAACACTGACCCTGCTTTGCAGACCATCTGAATCCTTTTGCGGATCCCGGGGACTGCAGACTCCCCATTGAGGACTGCTGCCCTAGAGAACTGGGGCTTCACAGCTGCTAATGTGGTCCCATCTCTGAGGCTTCTTCTCCCTTATCATATTATTACCAGAGATGGGAGGAACAGTGAAAGGATGCCTTGTAAGCATCTGCAGGCCTGGGAGTCCCTGATAGCAAGAGATGAAAGGAATCAGAGTAATAAGAAAGAAGGGAAGAGGGAGGGATAAGGAATGAATGGAAACGGAGTGTAGCCCTACATTAAGTAAATGCAAGCAAATGTCTGTGTAACCCAGAGGTTTTCAAACTGTGGGGTGCAAAAAGGAATATTCTGTGGGGCTTGGGGAGGGAGTGCCTTTCCATCCTTGACTCCCCTTCGTGGGCCACCCAGGCTGTGGGTCTATTTTGTCTGGGTTTGGGGGGTGGGGAGGGGACAACCAAAAATTGTAACTCAGAGAAGGTTCAGCTCAAAAAGTTTGAAAACTGCTCATCTAACTCACTTTTCTGCTGTAATTGCTTCCTTATCTGCTACTTATTCATGCTGTTCACAGGATATGTGCCCTGTTCTCTTACACGCACATGCACACAGAGCTGTCAACTATTTATAGAATAGGCATGAGCTGTATGTAGTGAAAAACAATCCGATTTTTAAAATCCTCCGGGAGGTTTGTTTCTGTAACAGCACCCTTTAAAGAAGGGAAATCGTTGGATAGTGGCACTGAAATATAGAGCCTGGTTTTGTCTTCATTCAAAATGCAAGTGAGGCACTGAGCAAGTACCACAGAAATAAACATGGACACCCACTGATTCGTTTTTAAAGGCTGGCGGAAAGGCATATAATAAAAGTGACAGCCATAGTAGATATCTGTACCTAAAAAGAGAGAAACTGTCTGTCTGAAATACTGAATTACATTATAAAATGTCTATATTTTTATAATTATATGTGATCCATTCTGTTTGAAAAAACTGTCCAATTTTTGCATTGTAGGAAACAGTACAAAGCTATAAAAACTGGGGTAAATTGATTTCTCTGAGATTGCTGCACACCTATCCAGCAGAAGCTCAGACATGCTGCATCTTTTAGAGGAGACCATAACACTAGCTCAATGTGGATACATTATTAACATGGAATTGTGGAACTACACTTAATACAGAGATACAAAGCAAGTTCAGTTTAGCATTCCTGTTCCTAAAAATAATACAAGAGAAAACATCAAAATCAAGATAATTTTATAGCAGCTATTAAGCTGCTTTGTGGAGAAAAATTGTACCAGATTAGAGTTCACATGAATCTGGGGGGAAAATATGCATTATCATAGTCTCTCTGTACAGCATTTACATGTCCGTGAGTTTCACAATTTAAAAAGATGTTATCAAAAAAGATCCAAACAATATGAAAATAGAATGGAGTTGTCCTGTACAAGAGAGAGTACATACAGTTAAATTGACAACTCGGACTCTGAAAACTAAGATGTCAAAAATGTAGCTTTTTCTGAGTGTGTTAGTTTAATTTTTTTAAAATAATTAACTAGTGGAAAAACTTAGCTCTGGGGACCAGTAATGGGCTCTAGACTGTTTCTTCTCTATAATGCCTCTTCCAAGTCCAAGGCGGATGAGTTGTGATCAAGGGCTGTTACCATCTGTAACAGATGGGATACCGTCTGTTGGGATATTATATTTGTTATAGATTAGTATTAATGAAAATATGGAATCACTGTACACATGGGGATTTGAAGGCTATGGATGAGTCTGTCCTATTGTCTGAATTAATCCAGGGAAGGCAAAGATGTCTCTAGGAATGTTACTCATTTGAAAGATTCATAAATCAGTTAAGACAAAAGGCTAAACAGTAATGATCCAGCCCAGCAGGAGAGAAAACTGTTGTCTATATTAGGAAAGGCAGGTACCTGTATTTGTAAGATTCTTATGGGAAGTGATAGGACATGGAGAGCAGAGATGCATGTAACCCTGAATAAAGTCAGAACCTATAATCAGGCATTGGGGACAGATTACAGTGCTGCCCAAGATAATGCACCTCTGCAAACACTAAAGTGGTATCTGTGTGAATATGATCTAGGACCCCTAGCTCACATGCCACTGCAAGCCCACCCCGACCATGTCTAGGAGCTCAAAGCTTATGACTGGCAGGCATGTAGAAAACAATGTGTGGGAAATCACAAGGGGGGAGGGGGGAGGTTGATTCAGTGCCATTGAGCTGCTGGTATGCTGACAGGAGGGTGGTGGGGAGCGCCGCATGAAAGATGATGGACTTCTGAGTAAATGCAATTCACTGCTCTGCAATGGCAAGATTATGCCTCAGCTGCCTAAGCTACTACGCAGGGTTAGGACTGAGGCCTGGTCTGTGCTACAAAGTTAGTTTGACAAGCTTTCTTGCTTCGACCTAGTTAACTTTTCATTAATAGATTTTCATGTCTATGCTTAAATGCGTCTCCCACTGATGTAAGTGCCCCATTACAGCGACTCAGTAACACCACCTCTTCAAGCGGCATTGAGCCATGGTTGATGTACTGAGGCTGATGCAGCGCATGGGTAGACTCAGGGTTAATGTAGGTAACACAAACAGTCCTCCGGTAGCTGTCCCACAGTGCTTGACTCTGACTGCTCTGGTCACAATTGTGAACTCTGCTGCCGAGGGGTCATGGATACTGGAAGCCATCCCCTCCACCCTTTAAAACCCTGTGAATTTTTGAAATGCCTTTTCTGGGTTGCACAGCTTGGAGAGCACATCTTGTAAGTCCTCCATTGTTGCACAAAACTGCCCAGCTGACCATGCTAGCTACATGCTCTGGCCTGGAGTAGATATTGGATCTCCTTGGTCTGTGGGGAGAAGAGGCCGTGGAGGCATGGCTGCGGGCCAGCCACAGAAATGTGGACATCTATGAGCATATTGCATCGGGGTAAAGGGTGCTAGAGAGATCAGCAGGAGTACTGCATGGAAGTGAAAGAACTGTGGCAGGCATATCAGGCGGCCAGGAATGCCAAGTGGATATAGTGCCGAGCTGCAGACCTGCCACTTTTTACAAAGATTGCATGCCATGTTCAGCAAAGACCCCACCTACATCCCACAACCGCTGTTGATACCTCTGAGGAGCCTGAGTCACAGGCCCCTGCTGTGAACAGTGAGCATGAAGATGGGGGGTCCAAGTATGCTGCAAGCCAGGAGCTGTTTGAAACTCCACTGAAGTCCTGTCAGTCAAAGCAGTTGAGCCATGGATGAGGCTGATGCAGTTACGCATATAAATGTATTTCCTGGTACACGAATACTGATGGCCATAGGCACCAACGTCCCCTGTTTCCCATGGGCTCTCGATCACCCCTTCTGCCTCTAGCCCCACCCCCACCCCTATCCCAACCCTTTCCCCAAAGTCTCCGCCCCTTCCCTGCCCCTATGCCAATTCCTTCCACAAAACCTCGGGTCTGCTGCCTTCCCTGAGCATGCCACGTTTCCTCTCTCCCCTTCCCCATCCTGGAGCATGCTAAGGTGCAAAACAGCTGGGTGGGAAACACTGGGAGGTAGGTGGAGGAGTGGGGACATTCTCCGGGGGGGGGGGGAGAGGGGGCTTGGTGTTGGTAAGTGCAGAACATCCACTAATTTTTTCCCTGTGAGTGCTTCAGCCCCAGAGCACCCATGGAGTCGGCGCCTATGCTGATGGCACCCCCAATTTAACAGGACATAGCTATCAACTTTTCATTAATTTCCTCATTCTAGAGGAGGTAGCAGCACAACAAAGAGAGAGAGAGGTTTTATCTGCTTCTCGATCCAGTTAGAGGGGAGGGCCATGTGGAGATGTTTATTTACACGGGGATGTCTCTTGAATCTTCTGAGAGATCTCGATGAAACTTTCATGGAGGTTCTCATGGAGGAATTAATAAATAACTGATTTGCTTTTAATATACGGTATGTGTATCTTGACTGGTGATTTGGATTCATTTAGGTGTTGCCTGAGTAAGGGTTGCAAAAAAACCCTCTGGTTTCTGCTTTCATTATTGATATCTTACCTGTTCTGTTTCTCTCACCAGTGTTGTTAATAACAATACTTGGAGTGGAAGGGATTGCTGTGGCACAGAAGACTCAAGGTACAGTATTAACAAGATTTTCTATAAAAAAAATTTTTTTGTAATTTTAAATAAAGTAAGCTGGGTAGATATGGGAAATCAGAAATGCTTTCTCTTTAAGATATTTCACTTACACTAATAGAACTTTGTAAGATTTACTTCAGTTTTTTTATATATATTGTCCCTTATTTATTGCATTTAATTTTGCCAGGTAACTATTTTTTATTTGCAATAAGAGTTGTAGTTAACTGCAAATAACCAACTATCTCTTTCGTATCTAGATCAGTTCAGTCCTTATAGGTAGAACAAAACAGCATAGTCCTCCATTTTCTGTGCATGTCAGCAAGCCTTTCAATTTTTTTTTTAATGTCTGCATTCCCCCAAAATGTTAGGAGACGGTCCCCATTTGGGAGTAGGGAAGAAGCAAATTGCATTACAAACCAAATTCTCCCTTAGGTTGGAATAACCTTCATAGGAGAGAGAGAGAACTTCTTTAAGTTGACACTTACAGAATTTCTTCTGCAGAAGAGACTAAGGGTCCCAACCCTCAGGCTCCAGAATTCTCCCAAGAGTCCTGTGTATTTTAAAGGAACCCACTAGAGCATCCTGCCCTGCCTCTGAGCCCCCAGCCCCTCCTCTATTGTTCACCCTCCCCCGGAGCCACACCACTGCACGGGCAGAGCTCTGGGGGGGGGGGGGGGCGGAGCTGCGTATTCCCACAGGAGAGTGGAGCAGTGTGTCTGGCCGGGAGGAGGAGGTGGTCGGGGGACAAGGGGTTGGGGGGGTTGGATGGGTTGATTGGTTTTGAGAGGGGCAGTCGGAGCGGGAAGTCAGAGAGGGTCGGATGGGGGCAGGGTCAGGTTGTCTGGGGAGGCACAGCCTTCCTACCCGGCCCTCTGTACAATTTTGCGATCCTGATGTGGCTCTCGGGCCAAAACGTTTGCCCACCACTGCACTAGAGGCTGCTAGGAGCTCCTTTCACCATAGAATCCCTCTCAAAAGCCCAGTTCTCCAGTCTGTAATGGAAAGTTGCTTAAGTACATTATTATTCCTTCCCCACTGAGAATGGGAGAATCGAGCAGAAACCCAGTTTTCCTGCCCTACTCTTTCCAAGCCTCCAGATCTTTAGCTCCACCAAGGGATATCCATGGTGTTAAAATAGTAGAGAGGTGTCAGGGAAATGTATGCCTGCAGGGCCCCTGTCTGTATGCATAGCTCCAGGCAGTGATCTGGTATGGTATCTTAATTTTATCAAACCAACTAACCTCAGGGAAGGAATCAAGGTTTTCTGTGTCTACACAGATCCCTGTTCCAGACTAGGGCCTCTTAACACTAGTGCAATATTACTTGTCTTATTATTAACTATTTTAAACATTGTAAATATTGTAATGAACCACATTGTGATGGGTTGGATCACAGAAGTCTCCTTGGGACTACCTCTTAGCCCATTTTCCCTGGCCACTTGGGACTTCAGAACCCTGCCTGGTTTTGAGCCAGACACACTAGCCTGTTACAACACAGATCCAGGTCTGAACTACGTCCCAAAAACTGCAGGCTTAACTGAAAACAGCTTAAGAAGAATTCCTGTCTCCAGCATCCAGGTACCCAGCTCCCAATGAGGTCCAAACCCCAAAAAAATCCATTTTACCCTGTATACAGCTTATACAGGGTAAACTCATTAATTGTTCGCCCTCTATAACACCGATAGAGAGAGATGCACAACTGTTTGTATGTCCCTCTTTCCCTCCCCCCCCCCCCGTTAATACATACTCTGGGTTAATAAGTAAAAAGTGATTTTATTAAATACAAAACAGTAGGATTTAAGTGGTTCCAAGTAATAACAGAACAAAGTGAATTATCAAACAAAATAAAATATGCAAGTCTAAGCTTAATACAATAAGAAAACGAATACAGCTAAAATCTCACCCTCAAAGATGTTTCAATAAGCTTCTATCACAGACTGGACACCTTCTTCGTTTGGGCACAATTCTTTCCCCTGGTATAGCCCTTGTTCCAGCTCAGGTGGTAGCAAGGGGATTTCTCATGACTGCAGCCCCCTTTGTTCTGTTCCACTCCCTTGTATATCTTTTGCACAAGGCAGGAATCCTTTGTCCCTCTCTGGGTTCCCACCCCTCCTTCTAAATGGAAAAGCACCAGGTTAAAGATGGATTCCATTTCAGGTGACATGATCACATGTCTCTGTAAGACTTCAAGCCCTCCTTCCTCCCAGCCTGACTCACAGGAAGGCCTGCAAGCAAACCGAGCCATCCACACTCAAGTGTCTGGATTGATGGGAGCCATCAAGATTCCAAACCACCATTAATGGTCCATGCTTTGCACAACTACAATAGGACCTCAGAGTTATATTTCATATTTCTAGTTTCAGATACAAGTGATACATTTATACAAATAGGATGACCACACTCAGTTGATTATAAATAGATTATAAGATTTGTAATGATGCCTTACAAGAGACCTTTTGCATGAAGCATATTTGAGTTACATTATAGTCACACTCATTAGCATATTTTCATACAGTCCTATGGAATGCAATATCTCACACACAGTATAGATGAAAGTCTTAATTCAGGGGATGTGCTTTCCTGAATCAGGCCAACAGCAGTAAGGTGAACAGAGAAATCAAGGGTCCAGTCCTTTTATGCCTTGCCCTTTAACATCAATGGGTCAACCTTGCATATGAGTGGGGAAGAAAATTGGGTGATAATATTGAGTAGTGGTTTGGGTTTTTTTTTTTTCTGTAGCATTTTAGTGCATTGTAAAGGAGTTGACACTTGCAGAATTGACTGACTCGCAGAGAAACATGTACTCAAGATTCTAACTCTTCTCACGGATTCCCTACCACTCCTCAGTAATAACGATGCAGATTTGATATTCCAAAATAGTGGGCGGGATGTGTCGTGCTGCTAAACTATGATGTGCTTTTTACAGAAGTAAAATCCCTTTGCTAAATAGGGACAGCTGGCTAGTATGCTAAGAGGATCAGCAGGTAGCACCAGCTGTCTCTTCTCTCTGACAGTGCCACACCCTAAGATATACTGTTCCAAGTGGATGGGTTTTTTTTGTTAAATTCTCTTGTTGTAGTTTACAAGTGTGATTTTTCTTTTAAAAGGTGGGAAGAATATTGGCGTGAACCACATACCATCTACCCAGTGTGACAACTGGATTCGGACGAGCAATGGAGGCCATTTTGCTTCACCAAACTATCCTAATTTGTACCCACCAAACCAGGAGTGTATCTACATTTTAGAAGGTACTAACATCCTCTTCCTCCTTTGCTGTATTGTATTCTTACTGCTGAAAGTGTAGGAAGTGTAAATGTTCTGCTATTCTGTTTATATTAAGTAAAGTCACTGGGACAATATTGGTAATATATTGATTTGCTTCTGCAGATGTTAGGCTGAGTAAGGAGGGGACATGTTTGGGCTGCAAAACAGTAACTACAAATTCCTGGAATAGTTAAGGGATTTTTTTGTGTTAATTCAGAAATGTTTATTTACTGACATGGAGGTATCAGGTCCCACCCAAATCCCTGAAAGCTTAGAAATAACAAGTTTAAAGGAGAAGTCTTCAGCTTTCCTCACCACTGACACATCATGTACAGTACTAATGCACTCCAAAAAGGACACTCTGCCATCTCCACCACTTCAAAAATACAGTATCTATCCCCACCTTCATCCAACTCAGTGTCCCACAGAACCTCAGAGCTGACCTCCTGCTCGTTTGTATCAGCAGGTAGACCTGCATCTGACTGTCACGTAGCCTGTTGATTTGCAGACTTTGGGTGCTTCCGGTGGGCTGAGCTCATCGTTAAGGTTGTGTATGACAGGGCAAAAAAATCTCAACTCAAAAAATGTACTGCATTGAGAGTTTGCTGAGTAAGGACTGCAGGACTTGGGCCACACTGAACAGATTCCTCTCAGGATTCATATGAAGCCAGTTAAGTCCTTAGAAGGACCCCCACTCGCCCCCACACTGACTTCAGTGGGCTTGGCCTCAGGCCTCTAGTGATGAAACTAAGTATTCCTGTATCACTGCAAGTCTCCTTTACAATATCCCGTGGTGAGGTTTCCATTTCAGTGATGTCATCCATGCAGCATAGTATGTTTGCTATATTTGGTTTTCTCTTGTATGTGTTCATGGTGCTTTGTGTCTTATTTGACTGAATATACTTTGAGGCAGATATTCTGCCATGCTCTGATCCCTTTGCCCTGCATAGGCCATGTGGAATGTGCTGAGACTGGCCACAGCCTCCTAGCTGGAAATTTCCCTGGCATGAGGGAGTTCCCAACAGCCAGAGAGCTGGTTCCTTTGCCTCCCTCCAAACAGCCCCCAGTGCAAGGATGTGATGGGGACATGGGCGAGCACAATGCCCTCTGGCAATTTCCTTAGGTATCACTTTCAGCAGGTAGATGTTAAAGCAGCTTCATGCTTCTCTACTCCACAAGTCAGTCTAAAAGATTAATTCAGATAAAGTGGGTCTTAGCCCACGAAAGCTCATGATCCCTAAAATCTGTTAGTCTATAAGGTGCTACAAGACTCTTCGTCGCTTTTTCGGTACAGTATATAACTAGTGTGACTTAAGGTGCTCAGGGTAGCCCACAATGAAAATACCCAGGGCAGACTGCAAAAAGGAGAGCAGATTTCCCCCCCCAAATTGGTGGTTAACGTAGTTATACTCACCAACCAGTAACATACTGTGCTCCTGATCCATCATGCTGGTTATCAGGAAGCTTGGGGTGGAGGAGGGGAGGCAATCATACCCCTTTATTGCATCCCAGTCTCTGGCTCCCAACGGGCAAATAAATCCGGTAAAGTGGGAAATTATTTAAAACTCTACTCACTATACAGAATGTTCTTCTGCTCCCCAAAGGGCCAGCCACATTGCCAGGCCACTATTAGTTTGGATCTTATCCAAAATATCATGCTGCTAGCCAGTCCTTTACTATCTAAAACTAAAGGTTTATTATAAAATAAAGGAAAGAGGAGAATTGATACATGATAAAAGCAGTCCAATACATACATATGACTTCAGAGTCCATACATAAGGTTTTTTAGCAGCATGGTGAGTTGACTGGTTTGTGAAGTTCCTCCGGGACGCATCCAAAGCTTGGATGGGTCATTCAGTCCTTTATTCAAAGCTTCAGTTCTTAGAGAAGTTACTCCAGAGGTAAAGAGCAGGATTGAAGACAAAAAGGCAGCTGTATCTTCTCCATTTTATATTCTTTGCCATGTGGCTTGTACATCCTTTGTCCCAAACACAACTTCACAGCACATAGTTCTTTTCCATGCCTTGGAGTCCTCTGTTCACAGGCATGTTCCTACATGTCCTGCTGACTCATAGGTGTAACCCCTGGCTTTTTTCAATGGTCTCATTGCAGAGTTGCTTGCCATTGATGAGCCATGAAGCAGGCTGGATACTGCTGATTCCAATCTGTCTAGGGACGACACCCAGAAACACAGCACAGTTTGAGATTCAAATATATCTCACATGTGAATAAATCATGACACAAAGATGAAACATGCATATAAACAAGATTATCATATTTCTCAAGTAAGAACTTTTCCACTGATATCTTACATGGCATATCTTGCAAGATTCATTGCAGCTTTGTAATATTGGCATCAATCATTTTATAAATGGTCACCCATATTCCAGACAGTGTTGTTGCTAGAACGAAGAATTTTCAAACTATACACCGAGTAGGTGAGTGCCACAAGAAAGGCACAAAAAAGAATGTTGGGTACTTACACTTCATGCCTGATGAAGGGCCTGATTCAAAGTCCATTGAAGTCAGAGACTCCCTTTGACTCCAGTGAGGTTTAGATCAAGTTCCTGGGTGTCGAACTGTAGACACCCATGTTTGAATAATGAATGTGTATATGCATCCTGGTGTATATTGTAGGTGCTATTTAAACTCTCAGTAAAGATTCAGTTATGAAAAGCCTGGTGAGAGCCTTCTTCTACTCATGTAGTTGAAGAGTTTGAAAAATCTGGGCTTCATTTTTAGAAACATTTTGACTAATGAACACCAAGAACTCAGCTGTCAGTCAAGACCTTTTTTTTCGCCTTTCCCTCCCTGCCGTACCTGTGTTATCTCCCCATTAGTTGTAAAGTACTGACTTATTTAATTTTTTGTAGCTTAATATTAAGGCCGTTAAAATATTTTTGCATATGTATGTTAGAGGTGGTAATTGTAAGTTTTTTGTGGGGGTAGAGAACTTTGTGATGTTTGTATTAAAATAAATAAAAACCTTTCAGCCTACTGAAAAAATGCAAAAGTTACCTGATTATGCAGAAGGTATTCTAATTATACTGGGTATCAGAGTTACTGCAGTCAGCTTACTAGACTTGGAGAAGTGTCACATGCCTCTGACTTTTACACTTTTGGGGTTTTGTTGCTTCATTATTTCACTGCCTAGTGTCAGTGTTTCACACATCTATTAATTAAAATACTGTGTTGAAACTTTTATTGTGTTTGTAGCTGCTCCACGCCAAAGAATTGAGTTGACCTTTGATGAACCTTATTATATAGAACCCTCATTTGAATGTCGATTTGATCACCTTGAAGTTCGAGATGGGCCTTTTGGTTTTTCCCCTCTCATCGATCGCTACTGTGGTCTGAAAAGTCCTGCACTAATTAGATCAACAGGGAGATTTATGTGGATAAAGTTTACTTCGGATGAGGAGCTAGAAGGAGAGGGATTTCAAGCAAAATACTCATTTATACCAGGTAAAGATACCTTATTAAATAGTTTCTTGCATTGTCTAGTTGTTGTTTTGCTTATGCAGAATTTCAAAGTAGTATAAAGGTACAAACTGAAGATTTTAAAATATCATTTTGCAAAGAGTTAGGGCTCAGTCCTGTGAGAGGCACAGTTCCCTCTACTCCTAATAACTCAGTAGCTGTGTCTATGCTGACAATTCAGAGCTGTATTTCATGACTGGTGTAGCTGTGAGCAGGGTTAGATAACATGGTGGCTAAAAACACTGTCAACCCTACAGCTTCCTCTATTGCTAAAGCTGCAGGAGCTAAACTGGTGGAAAATTACAGGCCCTGATTTTCAGAGTAAAGATGTCAATGCTGAGGATTTTAGGGAATTCTCCCACAGTTGTTCTACAGTCAACATGGCTCTCTGGGTGCTGTAGTAGGAATGTTTGTGTAAACTAGCCACTGGCAATTTCCCCAGCATATTATCTATGTTAGCATGACATGATGTCAAAAACTGTCATTAGCAGACAGTCTACACTACCATTCCAACTTTTTTAGATTGGAACAGCACTGAAGGAATGCAGGAAGAATCCTCTGCAAAGCCGGTCCTGGGGGTGGAGGGTGCTCAACACCTTGTAGTGGTTGGCACAGCACCTGACAGATTTAGTACTTTAGTCTGTGATGTGGACTATATCCGTTGTGTCTTTTTTTTAAAGAGATACTAAATGTTTGAAAACTGGTTGCTGAGAATATGTGGTAACTCTTTAAACATTAAAATTGGCATTCATCAAATCAATATTAATTGTTTAAGGGCTTTATAATAAGTACTGACATATTTTCGTATTGACTCGAGTTCTTAATATTTGTTTGGTCAAAAATCCGCATTTAGTCGGTCCATTCGTGGTCCTTTCCAGAGCCGCCTTAATCTGTGAAGAACATATGTGTAGAATAGTGTAAATATGTATTTTTTCCCAAAGAGGGCAATATGCCTGAGGAAGGCATTAGTCTGTAGCCCTGTTTACACAAGCAATTGTAAATCATGGTAAGAACCTGGAAACAACAGAGCATAATTGCCGATTCACAGCTTGTATACAGCCTATACTAACAACTCTAAGAATGGTAAGAGTTTTATTTATACCACAGTCACTTTCCATACTAGCACTAAGCTAACCCAGTCTTGAGAACAGCCTCATAAAACATAGTTTAAGAAACTGAACACGATAAAGAAATTTAAGATAGTTTAAAAGAGGGTAGCAAGGCTTGCATTTAAACTGTGCTGCTTTCTCCAATATGTATCATATTGGTCGAAAGCCAGGGCCATGTTATGGCTTCTAAGCCAACATTTACATGGGGTGGGAATAGCAGGGAGGATATAGCATGGAAGGGCTGCCTCAGCAGCTGTAATGAGGCATACAGACTGTCTCTGAAGGTGCTAGGAGAAGCATGTTCCTACTTGCTGCCTCCTTTAATGTTTAGCATATGTTCCCTCCGCAGGCCTCAGACCAATAGCTCAATCTGTGCAGTGGGCCATAGTCCCCTCCCCTTCCCTATTTATGTAAAGTGATAGGATTAGTGTAGCTTGCACTCAAGGAGCTCAAGAATATGGATTCTGCTTTCTCCCTGTTCCAATGCGTTTTTCCCTACATTCCCTTTGATCGTGAGCTGTGTGCCCCTGACTAGAGGCAAACAGAATGTGGTTCTAAATGTATCAACTAGGGTATAATCTCAGGCATGCAAAGCTGGAGGAAATGGTTTAATAGGCTAAGCATCAGCTTTTGAAAAAACTAGATTCTCTGGAACCATGGTTTCAAATCCTAAGAATGTTGACTCAGCTCTTTGTTCTGCTGAGGCAGATCGAACACTGAGCAGGTTATGGGGGTGGGGAGGAATATTTTGGTTGAAAGCTCCTATTAACCTCAGTTAGTTGGTGTGGTTTTTTTTATGTCTGCTCTGTGTGGATATTAAAGTTCCTATGCAACTTTTGGTGAGACAGGATTTGATCCAATGTCCTTGTGTAGAATGCTCTGCTCCAGGTGGCTGTATTTTAGATACTGTACATATATAGTTATAAGAACTTTAGGATCCTTTTGGGACCAAAAGCAATGTATAAATGTCAGCTATTACTATAAATGTTTTATACTCAGGTATAACTGCTTTATGTTCCCTCTCTTTCCCAGACATTTCCTATGATTCCGGAGATGGACAATATTATACATTAGTACAAGTGTTCAACAGAACTGTTTTCACTCTGCTGTGGATTTAGTTTCTCAAGCTGCTCCAATTAGGATGGGTCACTAACCCTTTGGGAACCTAAAAGGCTCCTGCAGAGGTTGTATTGATATGTATGCCAAGCTACATTCCAAGGCAATTTAACCAATATGTCAGTCTTGAAACCCCAAGTTAGCTTAGTGCTAGCAAGGCTTGGGCTTGTATTCTGAATCTGCCGCACACATTTATTTTTGTGGTGGACTGTGAAAGAACTATTATATTTTGTTTTAATTCTTTTACATTTTCACAACATGTTTAAATATTTTAATTACCAGTGACAATGAACAAAAATCAGAAAAGGAAATTAAACCTCATAAAACATTTATAACACTAAGTACTTGACTTAAATTCACAAGGAAGAATAAATTCAGAAAGGAGGTCGAAACTCTGACTTGCAGAGGTTTCCGTACAGCGAACATATGTGGCAGACTATATAGCTCAATGGGAGTGGGCTAAGGGTTTTTCTGAACTGTCTTGAGTATGTAAGTCAATCAGGATTTATGCATTTTTTTGTTTAACTATAAATCCCTTTTATAGATAAAGGTCCACAAAAAGAGCCAAATTCTGCACCTTAAACTCAATGGGACCAGGATTTGGTCCAAAATGGACATGCAGGCATTGCATGGTCAAACACTCCCATCTGCAGAATGAATAATAATAGGCAGATTAGCATTTGCCTCTCCCTCACTTTGTTTGTGTACTAGAACACGGTGTACAAAAATTCAGATTTTGCCTTTGCAACACATGCACATGTAACTTGCAGGGCTCACCAGTTGTGTGTGTGTGGGGGGGGGGAATACTAAACTGCTCATGAAAATGTGAGTGCTTGCACATGCAATTGGCTGCATGCTCATTTTGGGCCAAATTCTGGTCCCTCTGAACTGAAGAGCCAAATGCTTGAGCTTTCTGTTGCCTCTCTGCTATGGACCTCTTCAGAAAAATCTGCTCTGAACTCATTAGCACACAATTTCCAGACATGTATGTATAGAAGTAGGGCTATATTATGCCCTTAGATGCATGTCTGTGGCTACCAGTGACATCAGTGGAAGGCATGTGTGTATCCAAGGGAAAATCTTGGTCCTTGTTGCTTGTTTACCCTTTGTTGTAATGTTCCTGAGTACACTAGTAATTCCAAAACTCTGATCTTGCTACATCAAATTTCACTAGTAAACCTCTTCCCCCAATGCTGTACAGAGCTACTTCTATACCCCTTGATCCTGCAGTCTGATGTGCAAAGGTAGATCCCTGTGCACTTGTGGAGCTCTGTTGATTTTAGTATAAGCCAGAACAGGTGTAGGGATCCATCAGTGTAGATCAGGTTGCAGGATTAGGTGGGAATAAAAAATTGAAAGGAAATTCTAGTGGTGTTAACCACCTCCATTATATTAACAATATTCAACCATCTTAGTGAGGTACAGTCACTTATCATGGAATCAAGCATCAGGTAACAAGAGGATCCCCTCTCTCCCATTGATTCAATATTTGTTCAAGCACTTTGTATTTTGTGGTGTGTTATGAAATAGATTGTCTCTAGCTTGTGTTAAACCATAAAGTGACTCAGCTGCTGGCCCCAATGATTTATGACTTCTTTTGTTGCAGATCCAGACTTCACTTACCTAGGAGGTATTTTAAATCCCATCCCAGGTCTAGTATTACAATACTAATTTATTTGAACATTACATTTTTAATCAATCTCATCTTGCATTTGACAGCAAGTTGTATGTTCTTTCTAGACTGCCAATTTGAGCTTTCAGGGGCTGATGGAATAGTACGTTCCAGTCAAGTAGAACAAGAAGAGAAAACAAAACCTGGACAAGCAATTGACTGCATATGGACAATTAAGGCTACTCCAAATGCTAAGGCAAGTCCATTTGTCTCATTCAATATATAATGGGCTTCCAGTCCATTAGTTATAGGGAATGGTCATCAGTAATTATTTACGAAGTGTCTCACTTTAATTTAAATGAATTTCCTCAACTGCCAATAGTTAATTAAGATAAATACTTGTTTCTGAAATAAATGTAACCGCAGGTCCATGGTGATGCAGCTATTTTTCCCTGACCTGAAATTTATAATATTCAGGCATTTTGATAGTTTAAAGGGCCTGCAACTTGGTCTCAAGCTCAATGAGTACAGTTAGTTGCAGACAAAGGGGTAGTCTTAGGTAATGTCTGTTACCTGATATGTGAGCAAAATCTGGTATTTATATATCCTCTATACCTGTACCTACAGAACTGGAGTCTGTATAGAAACAGGTTTAAGATTAGCAGCCATGTTAGTCTGTATCTGTAAAGAAAACGAGGAATACTTGTGGCATCTTAAAGATTAACTAGTTTATTTCAGCATAAGCTTTTGTGGGCTTTCTCCTCCTGATAGCTCATCCAAATTAAACAGCCTCTTAGAATTGCTATGGTAATTTCCAACTTTTTATGCTTTCTGTTATATAAAAGCATCTTACTTCTGTGTGTTCCATTCTTTGCATCTGATGAAGTGGGCTATAGCCCACGAAAGCTTGTGCTGAAATAAATTGGTTAGTCTCTAAGGTGCCACAAGTATTCTTTGTTTTCTGTATAGAAACAGTCCTATTCCACTCTGATTAAAGTCGGTGGGAATTTTTCAATGGGAGAAGAATCAGGCCTGCTAACCAACATATACCATTGAACCTCCTTTCTAAAATGGGTCACATTCGTAGCATGTGGGAATCTTTTATATATTTATTTTGCAGATTACTACATATGTGTGTCACTGAGGTTTTACCATCTTATGCATTGACCAAGTAACTGTGTTTGAGATTCTTCCTCGAGTATGTGTCAGTGTAGGTGTACTTGTGCCTAATGCACACAAGACTGGACTCTTTAAATAGCCGTGACAGTCAGGATGGAGCACATCCCCTGTGCCTCCTTGCCCTCCCAGAAGAGGGCATAAAGGGTGGCGTGACTGTGACCCTCCCCCAGCTCCGGTAGTCAACATGGCAGAGAGACACAATCCAGTGAGTTTCCAAGCTGCAATTCTCTAAAGTTTCCTTCCACCAAATTTATGAAGAAATGTTACCTTCACATGTCCAGAACATGGAAGGAGATTTATATAAATGAAAATGCTAATCCTCTTATGCAGTGGGGCAAAGTGTGTTGCACCAATTGCCATGCCTCATAGTGGACTTCAGTCAGTGCTAGGATGGCCAGGGGTTGATCTCCATTAAGGTCAATGCATCTCTTGCATAGAGGTGATCCACCTTTTCTTCCAGGGCTTATAAATGCAGGTTCACTTAGCTCAAGCTACAGCTGCTAGATCAGTCCACGAGGGTCATTCTGAGCCCACAGAATGCTCCTTGCATCATCTCACTCAGAAGAGTGTCTTCCGTATGGCTCTCTCTTCAGCCAGCAGAGTAAGTGAGTGTCAGGCACTTACGGCTAGACACAAGTGCAATATTTCTGAGAAATAGTGCTAAAACATCACCCAAAATTACTTCAAACCAAATCAGCCAATCTACCTCTCTTCCCAAAACCACACTCTACATGGGAGGAAAGTTGCACACACTAGATGTATCCAGGACTTTGGATTAGTCCTGCCAGTGTAATGAAACAATCAGACTGTTGTCCTATATACCTTTCTGGCTATAGCCAAGGTAATCTCAGCACAATGACTTACATTGCATTAACTATTTTGAATCTCACTGTTACACCGTTGGTGTACCTCACCAACCAAACATCAAGGCTCACTCCACCTGCTTCAGAAATGTATTCCTATCAGAAATGTATAGTGATTTGGAGTAAACCAGTCATCTTGGTGAAATGTTAGAGCTGGGAATTTCAAGCTCTATGCTGAGCACCTACCCACAGCACACTCTGACTTCAGGGGGATAGGTCATCAACAAAAGCTACAGTTGCTATAATAATGGGGGACAGCGAGGGGAGAGACAAAACAGTCACCTAAATGTTACTTTACAATTTGCAATACTGAGCACAGACTGAAGCATGTTACAGTGAACAAATTTCAGATATAAACTACCAGATAAAGTATTTTCTTAGATGAAGGGGGAAAATCTTGGACAGACAGGCTTTCAAACATGGTGCATAAGGGGCATACTACCAGCATCTTGCCTGGTGGGACATTGGGAGCTGCAATGGCTTGGGGTGCATTCCTGCTTCTTTTTAGGGTGTTTGTGCCTTCTGTGACTGATTCATTTTATAGCCTTCATGTTGCGTTTAAGGACTTTTGTTTCCTTATTTTTGACTTGAGAACTCTTCAGATAGATTTCATTGGTGGATTTATTATTAAATCTGTACAGAAACCCTCTACAGGAAAAAGTCTTTCTCAAAATCCTGAAAAAAACTCCTTGCTTACCCTTCCTTTCTTTGTGTATATTCCTTATATCTGTTCTAGAATGTGCTGTCTTCAGCCTGCATAATTTTGTATCACAAGCTTTGCTTTTCTTATAAGCTTATGTAGAGAAAACAAGTTAGTCATTTTTTCATTTGAAAGTTCTTGTCGTTTTTGATACTTAAGGTAAAAGTAATTACAAATATTCCATAATGTCATTTTGTGAGGGAATCATTGGTTATGAAACTGTAAGCATACAACATGAGCGTTTGTGATCTGGGAGTTCCATGCCTATATGAGGAGGACAGAATACTGTAATCAGGGTTCACTGAGAGGCTAAGAAAAAAATTGTCCTGTTTTATTACCAAGGCATTCTGTTTTACCTTTCTTAGAGATTGTGGGGTTTTGTTTTAAACAGATTTATTTGAGATTCCTGGATTACCAAATGGAACACTCAAACGAATGCAAGAGAAACTTTGTAGCTGTGTATGATGGAAGCAGTTCCATTGAAAACCTGAAGGCAAAGTTTTGCAGCACAGTAGCAAACGATGTGATGCTGCAGACTGGAACAGGAGTGGTACGGATGTGGGCAGATGAGGGTAGCAGACTCAGCAGATTCAGAATGCTGTTCACTTCATTTGTTGATCGTAAGTACATCCTCCATTATCATCCCAGTAGCCAAGCGCTGAATGTATTTAAGAAAAAGTATCAGCTCTGTGTTATGTGAGCACCAGGCATAACAAAAAATGTTGATTCTCCATTCACATACCCCATTCAGAGGGGAATAAAGTACTCACTTTGTTGTTGTTCCTGGGGGAAGATTCTCTCATAAAGGCCTGCCTTCCATTTGAACCCAGTAATAGCCAGTCTCCAACACTAAGCCTTTTCTTGCAAGGAGTTCTATAGCCAGGTCCTGCTCTTCTCCAGCACCTGATAATCTAAACGTAGATTCCCCTGCTGTGTTGCCTGTGGAAAGCTCTCTTGGTTGGTAAGGCAGCCTTTGAGTGAGTTAGGCCCAATTGGTTCAGGATGCTATAGGTTAAGACCAGGACTGTGAATGCTGTTCTGAGATTGTGTGGATTGTGTATAGAAGGTTTGATGATGCTCGCAAGGCTTATGATTTAAGGTGTTTTAAAGGGATGTTTTAGGGACTACATTTAATAGTAAATTAATATACTACCCCTTATTCTGCATACTGAACTCCTAATCTGACTGAGTTTCATAGCCTCAATCTGTTCCCATGTCACACCAGATAATTTGAAACAGCTGGCAGGCTCACTACAAGAGGCCAAAGTTTGGAACTATAGAGCAGGCATGAGGTATGTTGGAAGAGCAGTATAGGAAGCCTAGCACACAGTTTGCTTATTACATGTCTACAATCTGATTCTACTACAGTCATTCTTGCGCTTTTCTTAATGTTAAGTTTCCAACAAATGTGACCTGAATAATAAATATATATATGGTACAGGTTTGGTTGTAAAGAGAACAAAACTAACTGGCAATGCTGCTGTTTCTTTGCCTCATCCTGGAAGTGATACTGCTCAACACCTTGCAGGGTTGGACTTTTTTAAAGTTGAAATTGTGTGTTTTATAGTTAAAACATTACAGTGCAAGTGATACACTCATAAAAAATTTACTTGCCATGAAATAATCCTTCTGTTGTGATGGTGATTTTTAAGAGGAATATGATATTGCAACTTTATGGATATGACATTAAGAAACAACTACAGATATTCCAGAAACTTGTCTAGGGTTATAATACACTTTTCACACACATTCCTTTTCTGTAATTACCACTTTTAGGTACTGGTTGCAAACAAAATTACAAAAGCTATTTTGTTTTCTTCAGTTCACTTCTTTCTCCGCTCCAATGATGAATAATAATGGTAATTCTGGTGAGGCTATGATCTAGCTTTAAATTTAGATGATTTATTTTGACAGGTCAACTATCAATTCATATTTTAAATATTGATATTTTTTTCATTCTTGCTTCTCCAACAAGCTGAAGTGATGAACAGGCATAAAAATATCTGCTTTTTCAAAGAAAGGAGTTTAATCAAAAAATCATTGCCAAAAGCAAGTCTGTAAAGATATGTACAGTTGTTCTTGCCTATCTCCCAGCTTCAGTCTTGATATCTCAGGAAAAGGAGAAAGATAATGAGTTGGTTAAAAAAATAGTCAATGAAACAGCATTTCATGTATTTTAATTTTTTTAAATGCTTGTTATAAGTAAACGTCTGTGCTAAGAATAGTGAAATATGTGCTTATTCTTTTTTCAGATCATTGAGTACTTTTTTCTCTTACATGCCTACTGATTTGTAATTGTATGAATCCATCCATGAAAACAATCAATATTTCTGAAGAGGTTTACATAAATGAACTAATTCTGCATGACATATTCAGTTCACGCCTACCCATTGCAGATGGCAGATGTGACTGAAATAGTGTAACTCAGCTAAAGGGGACGAGATAAAATAGAATGTGTGTTGGTTTTCCCCCTGATATAATATTTGAACACAACTATCTATATTAAAAGAACCTTATTAAGTTTGCAAAGTCAAGCACTCAAGAATAAGGAAATGCCAGAATTAAGGTTGCCTGTGAAACCTTAATTTAGCCTTGTTGTGCATATGTGTTCTCTTACGTGATTACATACTATTTTTTTCCACAGGTGCTCTGACTTATTCAGTGCACTGAATGGATGGTGCTCATTTAATGATCATATTTCAATACTGTGTTCTCCTCAGTGTTCAGTATGTAAACCCTTAAACTTATTACTGTAGTCTATTTCCTTGTAGACTCTTCCATGGTGCTCATCCCTATAGTGTCTGAGTACTTCAAATATTTATCTTCATTACACCTCTGAAGTGAGGGCGTAACATGATTCACATTTTAAAGATTGGGAGCTGAGACACTAAGTTTGGGTGCCTCATGTGAAATGCGTAGGACCAGAGTACTAAGCACTTTATATTCAGGTACAGCTCATATTGGCTTCAATTGCAGTTGTGAATAGTGCCATGTCTGTAAATCAGGAGCCAGGGTCCCAAGCGTGGGGCATCCAGAAAATGAGGAATTGTTAATCAGTGTCCCGCCTGTGGACAATTTGAGCTTACATGACATGCCCAGCATCACATAGGAACTTTGGGTGACAGAGGCAGGGATCAAATCTAATCCACCAGAGTAGTATTTATTTGCCTTAACCATGACACCTTCCTTTCTTTTCCTACAGTCCCCTCTCATTCACTACGTACCTTCAACTTCAACAAATGAGAGAGGGTTCTACAGGAAAAAAAGCTTTTACAGTGCAACCCTGATTCAACCCCAGAGCAGGGGTACAGTGGCAAAGAGAGTAGGTGATCATGTAATGAAAGATTGGCATTTCCTAACTTTTGAGTGCTTGCTTTTGCAACCCAAAAAACATTCTTCAATGTAGTTTTGTGTACGAGTGTTCTTATGGCTCTTTGCTCTCCAGTCCAGTGCCTGGCTGCTTCCAAGTGTAGAGCAGTGATTACCAGGAAATTCCATCTTTACCTCTGTAGCCTTGAACTGAAGCATCCTCTCCCACTCTTGTGGGAATGGTACATATGCTACTAGGAGCTGGGAGCATGCTCAGTAAGGACAGAGATTAACAGCTGAAGTTTCTAACTATTAAGTCTCTACTGGGCATGTATGAACTGGGTTTGTTCTTTTTTTGTTTTTATCAGTTGGCCAGATTTGGGCAGATCCTCACAGGAATTGCAGTCATCTTTGACACAAGGCCACCACCAAAAAGTGTCAGCACCCTGTTCCAAGACATTAGAATGCTGGAGTGTTTCAAAGGGAAAAAACCCTCAAGAATTTAACAAATCATATGTTTTTACTTAGTTGTCGTCTTGGAAACTGCTGGCCCATTTTGGCTGACATTTCAAAAAATTCTGCTTGAGACAGACACCCAGCATGGAAAATTTTCAGCTCAGAGGGTGGGGTTTTGCACTGTTGTATGCTGCTGGAAACTGTGTCTTATAATGGAAAATGTTGGGCAACCTGGATAGGTAGGTGGCACTAGCCGTATAATACTTCGCTATTCAAAGAGAGAATAATATTGATGGGGCCAGTTGATCCTTGCCCCTGGTGCAGCAAAGGGAGGGTGCAAGGAGCCTTCTAATCTCTTTTCCCTTCTTGACAAGTTCCAATATAAGTGGAGGAGGAGGAGCGAGTGCAGCCAGTGTGTTCTATCCAGGCAGACGATACTACAAACCTCCTTTTGGAATGGAAGTGGCAACCGAAGTTAAAGCCTTGCTCCTTCTCCATACCAGTCCATGAAACTGGGTGGGTGCAGAAAAACTCCCCTGAACATCAGGTAGTGAAGGGAAAGACTGTGCTTTCTGGGGCATAATTCTTTTAGTTCCCCAAGAAGTGGGATGGCTATATACCAACCCAGTGACTAAATAGCACACTCTGGGCCTAAGTTTGTGAAAGGAAGAGAAGGCATTGTCATTAAAATATTCAGCACACAAGCAACTATACAGAGACACATCCTCTTTTACTAAAGCACAGTTAAACTATCTGAAGATAGCTAAATGCTATTCAGTGTTCATCTATGTTCGCTATCTACAATAGATAACATTTTGACACAAGAATCAATGTACCATTGTACCAAGTATTAACACTCTGTGTATATGGAGATGATGATGCTAACCTCCTTTGTAAAGCACTTTAAGATCTTCAGATAAAAAAATGCTAAGTAAGAGCCAGGTGGTTTTATGATGATCGTGTATTATAGCTAGACCATGGGTTGTCAAACTGAGTCATAACCCTGAGGAGGTCATAAAGTGGGGGGATTGCAAGGAGTCAGAAACCACCAACCCTCACTTCACTTCTAGCATTTATAATGGTACTAAATATTTAAATAAGTGTGTTTAATTTATAGGGGGTGTCGCACTCAGAGGTTTGCTGTATTAAAGGGGTCACCAATACAGAAATTTGAAAACTACTGAGCTAGATACAGGGCTCCTAGTTCATTCATAGCTACTTGAAAGCTGAACATGTCATGGAAAATCAATTTCGTTTACAGGGTGAGCAGGACTTGGGAGATAATGCAGACTCTTGGTGGCCCAGCATCATTAGCAGAGTCTCTAGAATTTTTTACCAAATACATCAGGGCAGATCTCTACTGTTGAGGAAAACGCCAAGGTCTGCAGTGTCTCCACCACCTCAATTTTTAAATTCTCATTCAAAAGGGTCTCCCTCTTCTCCGTTTGCAGTAAACTGCACGGTACTCAACTGATCTTCCTTGGAAGAATAAAGACCTTAGTTTCTTTTGCCAGGATTCAGACTCTCAGTTCTTGGTAATGTACATATTTCAAAAACCAAAACGCTGTTAAAAAAAATCTAGGGACAAAGGAAAGAATGTTTGCTTAAAATACATCATCCAGGGATATTTCAAAACAGTCAAATTTCTTACCTTACAGTGGACCTCAAAGTGACATGGCTGAGAGAAAGTATTACCAGAAAAAAATCAGCTTTCATAAAATTCCTGATCTGGTGCTATATCCCATAGTTCTTCCTTCCTCAAAAAACACTCTGCTTCTTTGGTGTTCCAAAAATTATATGTTGCAGGAGTAGGCGATCAGTTTTATATCTTTTCTACATTTAAAAAAAAAAATCTAGCTGGTTCTTCCATCCACATGTGCTCTCAGTCCAAGACACTTTAGCATGCGCTTTGATCTGGAGCGCCAACATTTCCACTCTAAGTCACTTAAGGTCTTTTTGCACTATTCAGTGCTTGGTGCTATCCAATCTAACCTCCATGTTTCCAACCAGTACAGTTTCACATTCATAAGGGCTATAGCTGCATGAGTTTTATCATTTTTTGCCATTTAGGATGGAGGGCATGTAAGGATGTGGCTTCAGCACCAGCATGAGAACAGGTTCTTTTTCCAATAAAGCGGCAACTAGTTAAGTACAATAGAATCTCAGAGTTACAAAAACCTCGGGAATGGAGGTTATTCTTTCAAAAGTTTACATTGACTTAATACAGCTGAAAACTGACATGTTTCAAAGCTGTCTTAACTTTGCAGAAGAAAAATGCTGCTTTTAACCATCTTAGTTTAAATGAAACAAACATGGAAACATTTTCCTTGTCAAATCTTTTAAAACTTCCCCCTTTTTTTAGTAGTTTGTTTTAACACTGTACTGTATTTGCTTTTTGGGGGAAGGGGTGGGTCTCTGCTGCTGCCTGATTGCACACTTCTGGTTCCACGTGAGGGGTGTGGGTGACTGACTGACCAGTTTGTAACTCTCTGGCGCACATAACTCTGAGGTTCTACTATAGTTAAAGAAGCAGTCAGAGTTTGAGCAGGCAAAAACCTTCAGACCTTATTCTTCACTATTGGCATTAAAATAAAGGAGTGGCCAGATTTTCAAAAGCGCTCAGGATCCAGAATCTCCTACTGAGAACAAACGGGCCGTTATTTATGCACCTAAACAGGCGCAGAACTTTCTTGAAAATTTGGCCACTTATTTGGATGCTTAACATGGGTGCTCACCTCTTTTGCATATCTGGCTCAAAATTGCTATACATTCAAACTAAAATAGTAAAAAGAAATTAAATGGATAAGTGGAAATTTGCTTTGAAAAGGCAATGCCTCATATATTCCCTTCCCCGCTATTGCCTTAAGCCTCTCATTGTTAATTCATACAGTGCCTCTTCTCCACAGCTTCCCATGAATTAATAATATTATAATGCACTTTTTTTCAAAGGATCTAAGAGAACATTCCCAATACTTAAATTTTTGCAACACCTGGTCAAGGAAGGTGTGGGAAATGATCATGATGATATTTGGAAATATTGAAATTACCAAGATAAAAACTGGGTAACATTCATCTTGTAAGAAGTTCTTAAATTATGTATGACAAAAGCTTTATGATCCAAAGAGTTGAGACTACAAACAGAGGATCCTCTATGGATCTATTCCTTTCCAATATAAAGAAACTGATTGATAACATGAAAATAAAGCACAGAGGCAGTGTACGTGAGCCTGTGGAATTGAGCATGGTAAGAAATGGGGTCACATGAAGCAGCAGTAAAAAGACAGTTAAGGAAGGCAAATTTAGAGGGTTAAAAAGTATATAGTCTTAAAACCTCCATTAATTCCTTAGGCAAAACTCCAACTGAAGTAATTAGGACCCAGGGGTTTAACTGAGGGAAAGACATGGTAGAACTCTTTCCCTTTCCCACTTGCCAGCCTCTCCATCACTTAGCCCTCGGGTTCACTTCTGCATTTGTGAACCCCAGATGCTCAAGCATGAGTTATCATCTGGGAAATATGTAATAAGCTGGCATGTGAGCAAGACAAGCCACTACTTTCTCCTGGACAGAATTAGAACTTCTGAGCCGCACACCACTTTCCCCACATTAAAATCAGTGCTGATATGTAACTGATTTTGAGCAATACAAAAATCTCTAGTGTTGAAATACTGCATTATTGAGGTAGAAAAATGGAACACAAACTGTATATTGGACAGACTATCAAAAGCAAATGTCCTAAAGCAGACCGCCTATGCTATATATACACACTGAAAATAGGTGCTTTGACACTGTTCTAATATCAAGTGTGTGTAATATGAGAGAAATTTAAAATCATCTTTAGCGAGAATGTATAGTTATTTTACTTCTTCAAATTTCTTATAAACAGCTGCCAGCTAAAGTCTGGTCTCCCTTAACCCCTCTTCTCTATATATATAAAAGTCAAATGGTGTATGCGTGCGTGTATGTATGTATGTTTGGGTGTATGCTTACTCCTTCCACACCGTTTGAGCTAGAGACTTGAAATTTGGTACAGTTAGAGGTCTTGGGGTCCTAATGACCGTAAGAGTCGAAAATTTTTCAAATCTCACCTCTGATGCCCCACGGGTGAAATTCTTTAAAGGCCAATCACATCAGCTGGGCAGCTGCTGTTTTCTGTGACATAGTTATGATGTCATAATACCCCCTCCAACAGACACCGCACTCGCTCAGCTCTGTGCCCCCTGCCCACCTCCGACGGACCCGAGGGTAAGTGAGGTAGGGGTGTCGGGTTTGGTCGGGGGGTAAGTGAGCCGGGGGTGTTGGGTTTGGTCTGGGGGGGTGGGAAGGTGAGGTGTGGGGGTTGGGGTTGGTCAGGGGGTGCTGGGGTTGGTGGGGGGTGAGGAGGGGGGTCGGGGTTGGGTTTGTTTGGTGGTAGGGGTGTCGGGTTTGGTGGGGGGGAAGTGAGGTGGGTGTGTCAGGTTTGGTCTACGGGGGGTGAGGTGTGGGTGTTGGTCAGGGGTTGTTCGGGTTGGTAGGGGGGAGACGTGGGGGTGTTGGGTTTGGGTGGGGGGGTGAAAGTGAGTCGGGGTTGGTCGAGGGGTAAGTGAGGTGGGGGTGTCGGGTTTGGTCGGGGGGTTGTCAGGTTTGCTCTCTGCCCCCATCCAACGGACCCTGCACTCGCTCAGCTGTCTGCCCCCTCCACACCTCCGCCTGACCCGAGCAACGCCGGATATTTTCATTAGTCTCTAATAAAAAAGGCCTGTTTGTCACCTCTTTCACCATGAAGGTCCAAAGACTACTGTGTACAGTATAACAATAACCAAATAAGTCACCAGTGGCAGATTTATTTCATGCATTTCTAAATGTTTGCAAAGCACTTGGAGATCATCAGAGGGAAGGCACTACAGAAGTGCTGAATGCTACTATTTATTAGTGTTACCAATGGATCGCCATTTTAGGTATACAATGTACTTTTTGTACTAGCTTCCCAGTTGCTTTTGCCTCCTTTAATCTACAAAGCCCTATAGGGCTTGAGGCCAAGCTACATCTCTCTTCAGATAGACTGTCTCAATGGCTGATATCAGCAGGGATGTTCTGTTTGAAAATGCCAAGATTTGAATTCCTGAGGAGGAGAAAGAAGAGAGTTCTTAGGAAAGGGACCTCAACTGGGGAACTCATTCCCTCCCAGTTTGCATGAACTGGAATTTGACCTTCACTTAACAGCTTAGGTTCTGGAAGTGCTGGAAGAATGGTAGGAATTTCAGCTGCCTCAGACCCACACAGCATCTCCCTTTTGGTTTTAAATGTTTCAGAGCAGGAATTTGTCATGTCTCATTCATCTGTAAAGCATGATCCATCTCTGGTATTCTGTACAGGTAAGAACTATTATACCTTTCAGGGAAGAAACTGACTTCCTGTGAGTTTGAAAAACATATTTTGGGCATCACTGCAATCTAAATCATACAGCTAAACCACCCTGAACACGCCCAATCCCGTCTGATCACGGAAGCTAAGCAGGGTCGGGCCTGGCTAGTACTTGGATGGGAGACCTTGTGGGAATACCAGGTGCTGTAGGCTTAACACCTGGCAGTAGGTATAAAATGCCTCCCACGACAGATGGAACGACGCATCGGTTGGAGTATACCCCAGTCGTATCACTGGTTGTGTCCAGTCTAAGCGGACCCTGCCATAGTGCGGGATTAACGCTAGGAAAAACACAATGAAATCTAAATCATCAGCAAGTAATTCAGAATGCAATATAATGCTATAAGACAGGCATTTAAGACTATAGAAGCTTTTTCCATCACATGCATTGGGTGGCCAACCAGTGTATGGCTCTTACTGCTAACCAGTTTGAGCAGTACTGTTTTGTTCATAGTGCCTGTGCATCCAGAAGCAACCCCAAATGGGCATATACTAAACTACTTAATAAGGGATAGGCAGGGAAACTCCTATAATGTGAAATCTTAACTCAGTCAATGAAAGAATGAATATGCACATTGAGAAATATAAAGTTTCTTCACGGATTTTTGTGCACTCTGAGCTCTTGGCAACTCATAACTTGTTTTTGTGTTTTTCTTCCCTCCTGCAGCTCCATGCTCCGGCAGCACTTACTTTTGCCATAGCAACATGTGCATCAATAATTCTTTGGTCTGCAATGGCATTCAAAACTGTGCATACCCTTGGGATGAAAATCATTGCAAAGGTGAATATAGTGCAAAGCATAACCTTGATCCAGGATTGTCAGTTAGCTTTTCATTTAAGAAAGTCATAAAACATCTTTTCCTGCAAATGTGCTGAGGACAGCTGTTCTACTAAGCTCAGAGAGATGTTCCAAATTTTTAATTTAAAACCAAGTGGCCTGTGAGCAGGATTGAAGAATGTACCTGCTCTATAATTGAAACATCACATGCCCTTCACAAAGAATACTTTAAACTTTACACAGAACATTGGGCCTACTAAGTATATGCTTCTGTATTTGCCTGATTTGTACCGCTACCATCTATTCCTAAACCTTGATGCTTTTGCAGGGAAAAATATGTTTTTTGAAGGAAGCCCCTTTAGGTTACAGTGTGAAAATACAATAAATGTAGTTACTAAGCTAAAATGTATCATGTCACAGCATTTGTTTTATTACAATTAACAAAACTGATCAGTGGCTCCCAAGTTTCTATGATAAAAATCAAGTTTGCTGCACCTGAAGCTCTGCCTGTGTAAGTAGTATACACCTTCCTAATCAGAAATGGTTTCCTGAAATGTCTGCCTTAATTACAGTGCTTTTCTGAAATATACACCTTTCTGTGAATGATTCACAAACCTCCTGCAATATGTGAGAGATATTTAATAAATATATAGCAACAAAGCAATACCATTTTGCCCAGCATTTTTAACTACTGTGTGCTGAACTCAATTACCCATTATATTTTAGCTTTAGATGTGAACAGAATTCTTATCACGGGGGGGGGGGGGGGGGAACGGGGGGACTGAAAGCAGTAAGTATTTTTACTGTTTTCTAATTAATATTCTGTTGTATTCACACACATTTTTAGTCATCCAGGACAAATACTTTTTCTAGAGCAAAACATTGCTAGAAATTTGTCCCTTAGTGTGAGAAACCTGCTGTGATCAGATACTGCCATCTTGTGTACTTTCATAGAAAGTGCTATTAAGTAACCTTTTTTTTTTAAAAAAAAAAAAGGATTTTAGGGCAGTTTTCATGTTAGTCAGCAAAAACGACCAGTCCTTGTGGCACCTTAGAGACTAACTAATTTATTTGGGCATAAGCTTTCATGGGCTTGAATCCACTTCATCAGATGCATGCAGTGGAAAATACAGTAGCAGGTATAAATACATAGCACATGAACAGATGAGTTGCCCTATCAAGTAGGAGATTAGTCTAATTAGACAATTCAATTGACAGTAGGACACCAAGGGAGGAAAAATTACTTTTGTAATGGTTCTGAGTGTGGCCCATTGCAAACAGTTGACAAGACGGTAGGAGGAAATTATTATGAGCAAAATCAGGTTTGTAATCACTCCCAGTCTTTATTCAGGCCTAATTTGATGGTATCCAGCTTGCAAGTTAGTTCCAGTTCTGATGTTTCACGCTGGAATCTGCCTTTGAAGTTTTTCGGTTGAAGAATTGCCACTTTTAGGTCTGTTACTGAGTGACCAGGAAGATTAACATCTTCTCCTACTGAGTTTTGAATGTTGAAATTCCTGATGTCAGATTTGTGTCCATTTATCCTTTTGCGTAGCGACTGTCCGGTTTTGTCAATGTACGTGGCAGAGGGGCATTGCTGGCACATGATGGCATATATTACATTTGCCAGCAATGCCCCTCTGCCACTAAATGTGTTAGTCTCCAAGGTGCCACAAGGACTCCTCGGTTGTTTTTTTTTATGATCTTATGATGTGGACTCTTAAATAACTTGCAATGCAATATGTAGGTACAGTTCAGTCCAGCCATCCAGTGAAGTTGAGATAAATAGTGTGGCTGGATTTTTTTTATATTGTTGTCGGTTTTTAAAGGCTTTGGGGACTGATTTTCCTCTATTCAAATAAATAGGACTTTTGCCATGGGCTCCAATGGAGCAGGATTGGGCTCTTTGTGTATGAGCATTTGTAGCTATGCAAGCTAAAGTAATGATCTGCTGTTTGATCAAATTTTAGATTTCAGCATGTAAACTGATGACCCCAGGGGTCAGGGAGGAACCCACACCCCCAACTAAATAGATATGTTGTTGGATTGGATCATTGTGTTGATTCGATACGGCAAATCCCACAAATCTATAAATTCATTACGTTTCTAAGGTTGTTCTAATGTAACTTCTTTCCCCAAAAACTGGGGAAATATGGGCCATATTCTGTTCTTGAATGTTTGTGTGAGCCTCAGGGAAAATAGCACACACCTGTATAAGAGCAGAGCATGGTCCTATGCATCAAAAACCTTGTCTGAAAGTGCATGCTGTTCACTGGGCTCAATCCTGAGGTCCTTGCTCATCTCTTACGAGACAAAACTGCATTGTAACCAGTGAGTTTTGTCTGAGTAAGGATTCATACTTAAAACATACAGGGACAAATTCTGCTCTCACAGACGCAGTACCCGTTAATGGAGCTAATAACAAAGACATTTGCACCATGAGAGTGACATAAGCACTGTCATTTACATTTGTCATTATCTTAAATCTTTGCATACAAAGTCAAACCTCATATTTTACTGAATTATTTCTGATCAAACCTTTTAGACGGACTCAAAAGCCAACCCTTTCTCTTTTTTGCAGAGAAGAAAAAAACTGGACTGTTTGAACAAATCACCAAAACTCATGGAACCATCATTGGAATTACTTCAGGGATAGTTTTGGTTCTTCTCATCATTTCAATTCTGGTGCAAGTAAAGCAGCCTCGCAAAAAGGTTATGGCCTGCAAAACTGCTTTTAATAAAACTGGCTTCCAAGAAGTATTTGATCCTCCACATTATGAACTGTTCTCATTAAGGGATAAAGAGATTTCCACAGACTTGGCTGACTTATCAGAAGAACTTGAAAACTATCAGAAAATGAGGCGCTCCTCTACTGCTTCGAGATGTATTCATGACCATCACTGTGGCTCTCAAGCCTCCAGTGTAAAACAAAGTAGGACCAATCTCAGTTCCATGGAACTTCCTTTCCGCAATGATTTTGCACAAC
Source organism: Sternotherus odoratus (assembly GCA_032164245.1). NCBI lineage: Eukaryota > Metazoa > Chordata > Testudines > Kinosternidae > Sternotherus > Sternotherus odoratus. The sequence goes on along the minus strand of JAVMKO010000014.1, from coordinate 20,183,867 downwards.
CTCAGCCAATGAAAACATTTAATAGCACCTTCAAGAAAAGTAGTTACACGTTTAAACAGGCCCATGACTGCCCTGAGCAGGTCATAGAAGACAGGGTAATGGAGGAGATTCCTTGTGAAATTTATGTGAGAGGACGAGAGGATGCGGCACCAGGCTCATTATCTATTGACTTTTAACCTCCTGCTAAAGGTGAAATTGGTATGTGTGGGTGTGTGTATATATCTGACACACACAGTGCACATATAAAAATATACCGTGTGTATAGGTATACACACTTTTTAGCTTGCTGTATCCAATTCTTCTTCTTTTTTTTTTTTTTTAAAGGAAAGATCTTCATAACCAATAATTGTTGCAGTGGTGGACTTCTCCCCCATCCCCTGCAATCTGCCACTTCGGTTGAGCAACAAAACACATTTTGAATGGGAACTATTAGTTAAGAATATTCTTAACTAAATCTGAAAATGACTAAATTAGGTTTCTGCCCTCCCTTTCATGTTATTTCTCATTTCCTCTGTTAAATAATTTTCAGACCAACAAGTTTAACTAGTTTAAGTAAATAAAAGTGATTAAAGGCATCCTATATTTTCACATGTCGGTTATGCTATTTATCAAATTGCCGTTAGTTATTGTGGTGAGTGCCAATTAAGATTAATTATGTTGCATCCACCTGTTGCAGCTCGACTAGTTTTTATATTGCTGCCTTTTTAATTATTGGTTCCTTAGTCTCTGTGTTCTGTGAGAAATATGTGAAATCATCTCTTGCCTTCTAACAGTATTATCTTGGCTATATTCATTTTAGGAGCTTTGGGAATATATGGCCTTTTGCAATTTATGGATAAAATATAACCCAATTCTCCAATATGTCTTTTTAGACACAGACTTTACACAATGGCTTCAGGAACATGCAGATTTTCAAAAGCATAGGGTGGGCCGATTTGTTATGTGTTACAGCCAAGCAACTCCATTGATTTCACAGGTTTACAACTGAGGCGCTCAGTTTTTTCCTATTACTTGCATAAAGAAACTCCATTGGCTGTTTTTATATATTTCTGTCTCCTGTAGTGATTCTAGTATATTCCTTATGCAGCACACCCCCACTATTGAAATCCAAGCTTGATACCCTCAATTGCTGTCTTAATTACACACAAAGTACAGAAGGAAGCTTGCTACGTTACACTTTTTGAGATCTTTGTTTTAACTAAGGTGTATGAAATTGTTGGGACAAAGAGAAATCTGAAAGTAGCTGATTGAGCCTTTTAGCACTTCTTACTGAAGACTGTCACATTTTTCTAGGACTTGTGTCCATGCTGCAAAAATGCACATTTCATACTTTTTTTTTAACCACACAAGACAATTTGTAAAATAACAATTCTCATGGGGTTTTTTTTTAGACTTTTGATATAATTTGATACTAACACAAACTGTTTATTAATTCAAGATTTAACACCTGTACAGTAAGCCTCTTTCAGTGTCCCCAGTGGCAGTATTGAATAACAGGCAGTAATTGGTGTGTTCATTGTAACTTGTGAAGAATACTTAATGACCTGGGTTAGCCTTTTTAATCCCTGATTTGTTTGGATTTATTTTGGGATTTTTGTTTTTGTTTGTTTATACAGGAACTGTTACTCTTTCACAAAATGTGACCTTACAGTTCTCAGTTACTGGACATATCCTGTATTAAGAAATGTACATAAAGACAAATTATGAAAGTTTGTTTGTGCTGACTGCAGACTGTAATGCAATGTAATTCAGTTACTGGCAGTCTCTGCACTGCAAAGATATATCAGTTGCTGGGAATGTGTTCAAAACAGACTTTTTCCTTTTTAACATTAAAGCAAATGAATTGCTGGTTTCCTGACCAGTACGATTTGATAGTGGGGAACACAACTATCATTTCTGTCCCTTTATAGCAATGGGGTTTATTTAAAGTTAGGAACACTCATTCTCTGCTTTATTACAATTAAGTTGAAGTGGCTACTGAGCCCAAGAATCAGAACATCTGTTAAAAATGGTATGTGTCATAGAATCATATAGAATATTAGGGTTGGAAGGGACCTCTGGAAGTCATCTAGTCCAACCCCCTGCTCAAAGCACCGTCAGTCTGTCAGAGCAATGCAACCAGGCTTAATTTACCTAATATAGATGGACAATAAATGAAAGTGTGCAGACATTCACTAAAATGTTATCTAAGATTTTCAGCTGTCCTAAGAAAATAACAGTAATTATCTCAGCCTGGATTCCATTTCCCATGAAACAAACCACGGGCACCATAGAGAAATGGTAAGTGGGTATCCAGCAGAATGCTGAGACCAGCCATCTGAAAAGATCCAGAATCTTGGGTTAGGATTTTAGACCCAGACGTAGTAAGCATTTTAAAAGTCTTGTTTGGTTTCAATAGAGAAACACACCCTTTCAAGTGATTTACTTCTTAGTAACTGGCCCTACAATTTTTTACCCTTCAATAAATATATAAAAGATAAGAGGGACAATCCAGGACTCTTGGAAGAGGTACAGAGAGGTATCTAAAATTGTATAAAGAAATGATTCATCACAACAATGAAGTGCCACAAGGTTAACTCAAATTGGCTCTGAAATGCTGCAGCATTTCAGGGATCACAGGAATCTTAATTTAGACAAGAAAAATGACATTTTCTTGCTGTATCGGAAGAAGGTGGTCTTCCTACTGTGTACTAAGGACAAAGAAGCAGTATACCGTATTTTTCGCCATATAGGATGCTCCGGCGTATAAGACGCCCCCGAGTTTTTAAATAAAAAAGCCGGACACACAAAAAAAAAAAAAACCCCACCACCACACACAAAAAGCGCCTCGCTCTCCCGTCCCCGCCGCGCGGGCGGGCTGCTGGGAGCGCGCCGCTCTCCCGTCCCCCGCCGGCCCCAACACATGCGGGTGGGCTCGGGGGGGAAGCCCCGCCCCGCCCGCCGGGCCACCTGCAGCCGCCCCAGCTCCAGCTGCCCGGTGAGTTTAATATATTTGGCGTATAAGACGCCCCCCCCTAATTTTGAGGCTATTTTTGGGGGTTAAAAAGGCGTCTTATACGCCGAAATATACGGTACATATTGTCATCTGCATTCAACACAATTAAAAGGAAGTGACAGAAGAGTATCATTTGCATAACAAATGTTCTTTAAGAGAATGCTCATGCCAAAATTTCACATTTTTATGTATTGAAAAGCTCACCTTATCTGTTAGTGACTTTCCTAACTGTGCAAAGACCTATGTATCAGCAGTGACTTAGGGAAAAGACACTTATTCTTTTAATAAAGAATACACCATGGCACAGGTGGAGTGTTCAGTTTTCCTATATAGCTAAAGTGCTGCAAAATCACATACTCTACTGCCTCCATACTCCACCAACGAAGTCCAAGTAGTACTTGTCACTGGTGCCTGAAAAGCCAGAATTAAGGTGGGACTAGAGCAGTGTGAAATTGAAAGACTTCAATTCAGAAGGCCTCATGAACACATTTTATTCACCTTTAATCCTCTATTTTTAACCCTGCTTTTCAGATTCAAATATACTCATGCCAAAATTCAGACAAAGCCACTTGCTCTCAGCTGCTTTCAACACAAATTCCTGCCTCACCCCAGGGCTTGCTCTTCACCAAATGAAGGGTTCCAATCGTTGAAGCCAAACATACACACATTTAACACAGTTTGGGGTTACAATGAGAAACATTAAAGACTGTTCTAACTGTAACCCATTGGAGCAGTTAAATAATTTACATATGTTAATACTATATATATTTATCTATAAAAAAATCTATTTCGTCATCTGTCTATTCCTGCTTTGAATGTGATTGATTATGTTATCAGTTTGTGAACTAGCTATATGATGCAAAGTGATATCTGCAAGGTTTTTTTCCTTTTGTGATTATCTTTTCTCTCCCCCTAACTGTCCCTTTAGAAGATAAATGCTGATAAAAATGAACTCCATTACACTATGTATTTTGTCTCCAATATGAGATGAGTACAGCCATGAAAGTGAAAGGCTATTTTCATTTAGTTTCTTTTGCTACACTCCATTTTGCAGAATCCGCTTACCTAAATCTGTTTTCCATCTGCTTCATATATCACCACTAACAATAATCATTTTTGAATTCTCAACTTGTTCTCCTTTATCCAGCCATTGTTGATAATCCAAAATACAACAGCTAAAACAGCTTAATTTCTATAAGCCTATTTAATCCTATAGAGTCAAGTCTAGAGGCAAACCTAGTGAAGACCTTATGTCTTTTTATTACCGATGTGTCATTTTTAGGTAGGGTGACCAGATGTCCCGATTTTTGGGTGTTTCTTATATAGGCTCCTATTACCTTCTGCCGCTTGGCCTGCTTTTTTCACATTTGCTGTCTGGTCACCTTATTTCAACCAGAGGGTTTTAATCAAAGAAATGCATGTTGTTTATGGGTCAGATCTGACCAGGGAGAGAAAAGTGCTGTGACAAATCAACAAACAGGTACATAGCACATACATACACACTGCAACATAAATGTTAAAAGAAGTGACTGGGTTTTGGCTAGTAGCTGCCCCTCACATAATCACCTACTGCTCCTGGCTCCTCTTCCCTAGCTGTAAGGGTGGCTGTGTCTAGGAGCTGCTGCTGGGTATAGTAGGTACATAAATGCATGAGGCCAGGTTCTCTTTTCTGATCCAACCCTTTACATGGCACTTCTGGTGTGAAGGGAGCAGCAAGCATTGCCTCCACCTACAGGAACACCCACTCCAAGGGGCTTCAGACCTAGACCAATTTGAAGAAATTCAATTGTACACACATGGAATTTCCCTCAGCCATCTCTACTGTTACAGCACAGGTTACTTGACCTCATTTCCTCAAATCTCAGTCTGGCTCAAAAGTGTTCTGAAAACCACTTCAATTGGGTCACATTTCAGAAGCAATCCTCTCTGATTTTACCTGAACTTTAGAACTGCTGTGTCCTAGCTGGGGCAGTTATCTAAAGGACAGAAAATAGCCTCACTCTACCCCACAACAAAGCCAGAAAGACACTGAGGGGAACATTGGGGGGGGGGGGGAGAGGGGCAAAGAGGAATGTGAGGGGTAGTATGCTGGAAAATGAGGAAAAACATGGCAGTTGAACATAGGTGATATACCAGGGACAAGACACCATGGGGGAACAAAGAAGAATTAAGTGTAGCAGAAGAGTAGGTGGGAAAGGGATAAATGACCATGACAGGGGAGAAAGACAGGGGGAAATGACAGCTCCCCCCACCTCTTGGGAAAGGAGAGGGTGCGGGTATTCCCCACATTCTTGTGTATGTTTTTCTGGCTGAATTTGCATTTTAAATGCTCACATACAATTTGACTTATGCTTACATAAAAGACTGAAAACCTAAAGCTAATTCAAAAAATAAAACATTCTTCTAATATTCATAATTTTTAAACCAGTCTTGTATTTTGGAGTCTGACATGAATTTTGAATGGTTGAGTCTGACAATGCTGCCAACAGTTAGAAGGATAATGAGCAATATACAGGCTCTCTGCACTTCCACTCCCCTGACTCGAAAACACAGGTTCTGATGATTTCTTTAAGTCCAAAGCACTAGAGTGTATCCTTAATCGGGCCGGGCCAGGGCACCTGCACAATTCCAGTCCCCTATGCCCATTTCCACCTACAGATGACTCATTAATCTGAGCTGAAAGGATGGGCAGGGGTTGAAGAAAGATCAAGATATACATCTAAAAAGTCACAGCCTGCACTCACGGGCCCTAAATCTCATCCTGGTACTACCTTCCCACATAAGTGTTTGGAGAGCAAGAATGGCGGTGTAACAATTGAAGCATGTAATTGATGCCATAGTTTAATAGCACTGTGCTAAAATTCTGGTTTTGGAACACAAAATCACCTTCCCACCCCAGATGTGAGATCAAAAGCAGGTGAGAACCCCAGATGTCAGAGCTCTCGGGGTTACTTCCTATTAAAATGGTCTGCTTTCTTAAAGAAAGGAAAGTCGAGACGCAAGTGTCTCCCCTTAATTTAAAATTTTACTAAAATATAGTAAAAGTAGAATAAATGAATCAATTCTTCGGCAGTTAATGTCTGAAATTGTATTATGGAGAAATAGTTTTATCATTAAATATATGCAAGGGTTTTTTTATTTTAGGAGCATACTAGTTCCATGTTCTGAGCTACCAGGCTCATCTGAATAAGTCAAAAAGAAAGAGCAGACAATTTGCACATAAACACTTGTATTCAGTTCTACAGCACTAATCTGTAGAAACTACAACAATCCAAAGCATGAACCTTCTTCCGGGTCTATTGGCAAAGCCAGACACCAGCCTGAACCTCTAAGAAGGTTAAATCCCAAGGCAGTGTGAAACTAGGTTATGCTTCATTCTAAATGCAAACTAGGTGACAATTAAATCATAACCACTGGATATTGTCCTTTCTGAGGTGATGGCCAATTCTCCCTTGAAGCTAATGACATTACTTTGAAGGTAATAAAGCATGCAATTCTATTTAAGCAATATGTTAGGTTCCCTCACTTCATTAAACACCCTCAATACATCCAGTAATGTTGAGGCTGCCAACTGTTTACTGGATAGCAGTCTCAGTTACTGCTGGATTAGTAGATGAAAAACTGGTTCAAAGATGGATTTATGGGGAGATGAAAAACTCATGAAAACATTTACCAGGGTAAGAGAGATTCTTAGAAGTAAAATGAAAAATAAATAAATGCCAGGTCTCAAACATGGTAGTGAAACCTGTAGTTAGAGTGAAGAGAGGGTACATATCCAGTAGCACTTGCTGTTTGGGTGTGCTCTATGCTTAATAGAGCCACTGGACTAGGTCAGGGCCTGAGGGTGTACCAAATCATTTTTGTTTTTCCTGTTGTGATGGAAAACAAATTAATCTGTAGCGCAAAGACATTCTGTTTGTTTTGCCCTTACCAGAGGGAGCAGAATCTGTGCAGGCTTTTTATTAATCTTCTCTAGCCCTTAACATTTACTATTGATTGTGAATGGAACTCCAGAAGCTTTAGTGACACTACAGGAGGTCTATGTAAAAATCAAACGCATCATAAATTAATTAAAAAGTATCTCAGGTTTGAAATAATTTTCTATAGCGCTTTATAAAAACTCCTATTTCTATCATAGTGGTTGTGACTTTCTCCCAGCCACCTCGCCATTTAGGTCAGGCTATCACACTTGTATGTTAATAATCAAGATTTTAAACTCATTTTAATAATGGACTGATAACAGAAAGCTGAGTTATACTCTTTCTTGAAAGACCCTGGAGCAGCCATCAATGCTGCAAGCTTAGAAAGTCTGCACAGCCTTGCTCATCAAGTGGAAATGGAGACAGATAGTCATGTTTGGGGGAAACAGTCTTTTATAAAACTAGTAAAGTGAAAATAACACTTTTTTTTATAACACATACAAGAATTCACTCTACATGTTGACATCTCAAAGTGGTTTTGCTTAAGGTCTTGACATCAGCTTAAATAAAAGAGAAAAGCCTTTTGTTAAAGCAAATGTACTTCATAAACATTTCTCAATCACAAAACCTCTAAAAAAAGGTCAGGTTAATTTAAAATGCTGTGCGCTGTTTATGATTGTATTTATATAAACCCTATTTTTGAATGTTGATTTATATAGCTATCTCGTCACTGAAGTCTGCATTTCACACTGCTGCATTTAGGCAGAGTGCCAGATGTGTAACACTAGGAGGAATTAACAACAACATTGCAGCAGCACCCACAGAGTTAGTGCTGTACAGTAGGTGAATGCTAATGCCCAACAACAAGAGAAACAACACAAACACACTTCCTTTTCATTAACCTTTTTTCCCCCTAAGGAAACACAACTAAAGGCAAATAACTGTTCCATAGCAACATAACTAAACACAGGAACTTAAGTTAAAAAGCAGACAGCAAGCCTTAGCTTCTACTTTTGTGAAGAATTTATGGGGAGTACAATTTGAAAAAATATTTCCAGATTAATTGTCTTCTTTCTAAAAAGATTACATATATGAATTTAGAGACATGGAGTCTGATCGTGCAGGCTTCACTCAGGGAAAATTCTTCACTTAAGTCAATGGAGAATTTTACCTAAGACCCACAGGCTATGACCCAGCCATGTATATCTAAAGATATGAATTATTCAGAGGTCTGAATTACAAAAAAGATATATGCTGCAACCAGTTAACTGATTGACAGCCCTACCTGTAGGCCTTAGGCAGCCATTGCAGAATAACCAAAACTATAATTCTATTAAACAAAAGCATGGATTGTACTCCTTTCTCCTTACCCCATCTCTTCAAAGGGAGTGCTAAAGCCTAAAACAAAGCCCACTGAATTCCATGCTAGTAGCCACAGACCAAGGGCCACCAGCACCCTGGAAGTAGTAGAGTCAACTATATATAGTAGCACAGAAGGGCAAAGCAGTAGACTCCATGGGCTTGTCTACACTTAAAACACAATAGTGGTGAAGCTTTAGTGCTTCAGTGTAGGTACAACCTCTGCTGATGGGAGGGATTCTTCCATCTGAGCAAGTAATCCACCTCCTCGAGAGGTGGTAGCTAGTTGAAGGAAGAGTTCTTCCATTGACCTAGTGCTTTCCACATGGGGAGTTAGGTCAGCTTAACTACCCCTCTCAAAGGTGTGGATTTTTCACAGCCCTGACCAATGTAGTTCAACCAACCACATTTTTTCATGTTGACCAGGCCCATGGACTTGGAGCCAGGATTCCTCACAGATCCTTTGGTCTTCACACAATTAGAAATCCATACTCCCTGTGCCCTTTGTGTGGCCATCAAACCCCTCTAGGATGGGTGAGTGCAGCAAAATGCCACACAAAAACTGGTATAGTTTTCCTTCCTTTCTTCCTCCTACTTTTCCTGTTTTTTCCAACAGCGTGGCATGTGAGGGTTGCTTCATGGGTTGCATAATATATTTATGCACCTTGGGATCTTTGAATGGAAAGCCTTACACGAGCATCAGTTCTTACTGTGCTTTTGTTTTATCAAAGAGGAGCTCAGACATCAACATTTCTGATGCTGAGCCACATTTCAAGTACTCACAAAGCTGAATGGTGGAAGAGGTGCATAATGTATTAATCATTATTTCCTCTTATGATTTTTTAATACATCTGCTGATCATTTGCAAAGAATTTACCAAAACACTTAAGTTACTTGACCCAGTTACTTAGAAGATTTTATAGAGATATCTGAACCACAACAAAACAGACACAGAAAGGCAATGCCTAATCCTGTGAGGTGTGTGTTGTGAGATACAGGGCACTCTCAGTTCCCAACTAAAAGATCAAGCCCCTAGTCCAGGGGCGGCCAACCTGTGGCTCTGGAGCCGCATGCGGCTCTTCAGAAGTTAATATGCAGCTTCTTCGACAGGCACCTACTTTGGGGCTGGAGTTAAGGCACCAACTTTCCAATGTGCCACAGGGTGCTCACCGCTCAACCCCTGGCTCTGCAACAGGCCCTGCCCCCACTCCACCCCTTTCTCCCCCTCCCCTGAGCCTGCCAAGCCCTCGCTCCTCCCCCTCCCCCCAAGCCTCCTGCACAAAACTGCTGATGGGGAGGGAAGAGGAGGTGCTGATTGGCAATGCTGCGGCTGGGTGGGAGGTGTTGGGAGCAGGGGGAGCTGATGTGGGGCTGCTGACATATCACTGTGTCTCTTTAGTAATGTACACTGGTAAATTCTGGCTCCTTCTCAAGCTTAGGTTGGCCACCTCTGCCAAATGGTTCTCAACCCGTGGGCCAATCAGCACAGAGCTGCAGACCCTGTGACATCCTCAGGGCCATACAGGCAGTATTGGCTGTGGCCAGCAATGGTAAATAGGCTCAGAACCACTGCCCTAGTCTGTAAACTAAACAGCTTTGAAAAAGAGCTGTCACTAGCAGAGGAAGGTAGGAAAAAAGAAGCAGGGAATTCTTGGTGAAAGTGTTAGCTACTAATGTGTTCCTTTTGAACAATGAGTTGTGGCTCAAAACAGAGATTACAGCTTGGAAATAAAGTGCTGCTACGGCCCTAACATGGCTATGTAGTCATGGCACCAGCACTGGGAGAGAGATCTCCCAGCACTGTAAAAACACCAGCCCCCCGAGGAGAGAAGATTCCAGCACTGGGAGCGTGTCTTCCAGTGCTGATGCACTATTTACACTGCCACTTTACAGAGCTGAAACTTGCATCGCTCAGGGGGGTGTTTTTTCACAGTCCTGACCAAGAAAGTTTCAGCACTGTAAAGTGGCAGTGTAGACAAAGCATATAATATCACAGGCATTGCCCCCAGCTATGCACTTTGACATCTTGTTCTAAGTTATTTGTTTTAATCACAAATATTTAGATCCAAAAATTTCCAGACCTTAAAAAACCACATCTATCTTATTACCATAAAAATTACCCACCAGGATAAAAGCGTAAAAGGAAAAGCTTCATGTCATTAAAGGTGCACTGCTTAAGTACTGAACAAGATAATTCAAAGACACTCCCTATCAAAAGCTCTGTTCTGACTTTTGTCCTTTTCACCTATTCGCCTCATGCATCTTCTGCATAGCAGGAATGGATGGTTTGATGCAGCATGCAGCCAAAGGTACATCCAACACAGATAACTGCACACTGCAAGCCAGACACAGCAATGTTATTTCAGAAAGCAGTTTAGACGTGTGCAAAAGGAATGCCTTTTTCACCACAGACAAAAATAAACCTAACCTGAATGCCAGTCAAGGATGGAGAATTCACTAATAGTTTATATCAACATGTCATTCACAAGAATGATGGACAGATTACAGCGGTTAGTTTGATCTTTTGAGGTCATGCATATATAACCTGTCTTGGGCATGTAAATCCTGTTCAGTTATTACTCAGGCATTCACTTGGGTCAGCAGAATGTGATGCACTTACTGCCTAAGACCTTGTACAGTTTACTTCAGGGACGATTTTCCTAGAGTCCAAATGTGGCAGAGTTGAAACAGCTAGGACTATATTCTGTACTCAGTTACATTCTGTGAAATCTTTCTAACACATTGTAAGTTTACCAGTAACCATTCCTGAAGGCCTTCAAGGAGAATTTGGCCCTTCCTTCCTTCCTTACAACATGTGATGAGCTCAAGAAGATTCTACTCAGATTGGTAACATTCATTTTATATTTTTGCCACTGTATAGATAGATAGATAGATAGATATAGGTAGATAGATAGAGTGACCTTTGAACAATTTCAACTGACCTGGCAATACTTCTATCCAGAGGAGAGTAACTAATGCACAGTTAAAAAACAGAATCAGAGAGGTAGCCGTGTTAGTCTGGAATAGCAGAGGTAACAGAGAGTCCTGTGGCACCTTAAAGACTAACTAAAGTATTGAAGCACTAGTGTAAAAGCCCGTGGACAGGGGCCAACAGTAACGCCCCCCCCCCGCTCAGCCCCCCCACTCCAAGCACGCCCCCCACTCAGCCCCCCCGCTCGTTCAGCCTCCCCTCCCCCCCCCACAGCCCCCGCCCCCGCTCGTTCAGCCTCCCCCCCCACGGCCCCCGCTCGTTCAGCCTCCCCTCCCCCCCCCCGCTCCCCTCCCTGCTTGTTCAGCCCCCCTCCCACCCACTCCAAGGCCCCCGCTCGTTCAGCCCCCCTCCCACCCACACCAAGGCCCCGGCTAGGCTGGGCGCAGCTGGGCAGGCCATGCCCGGGCGCCTCCGCCCCGCCAGCCCAGCGCCCCCTTCCCACGCCATGCCTGGCCAGAGCCCCCTGCCTGCGCCTATTGCGCCCAGCCACCCTCCAGCCCTAGGCCCCTGATCCAGACCCTGCTTCCCTCTCAGCGGCGTACGCGTGGCGGCCATGTTGTGCTGCCGAACTACACCTCCCAGCATGCTGTTAGTCCGGGCCCTCTCTACTGCGCATGAAGGCTTCACATACACTTTTCTAGTCTTTTATTATATAGGATAAGCTTTCGTAGGCTAATACCCACTTCATCGGATGCAAGCAGCGCATTAGTTAGTCTTTAAGGTGCCACAGGACTCTCTGTTACCTCAATTAAAAAACAGAACCAGGTCGTATTTCCCAACTGCATCATACCAGAGAAGGGAGAGGCGAGTCCTTACCCATTGCTGCTTTCTGTAATTTTGTTGGCACTAGATAGCACCATGAAAGAGCTCATTAGATAGGACAGATTAATATGGCAGTTAAAACATTAAGGAGCCTTACTTCCTTGCTGAAGGGACAGGAGTAACTCCCACTGAAGTCAGAGGGACCTGTTGGGTAGTGAAGCACTTTGAAAATCTGTCCCCTGCTTCAGTCTTAGAAGCCTAACTCTAGGCCAGGGGTGGGCAAACTTTTTGGCCCGAGGGCCACATTGGGTTTACAAAATTATATGGAGGGCCGGGTAGGGAAGGCCCCGCCCACAATCTGGCCCCCTCCCACTTCCCGCCCCTGAGAATCCCTGACCCATCCAACACCCCCCCACACCTTGTCCCCTGACTGCCCCTTCCACAGACCCCTAACCACCAGGACCCCACCCCCTACCCAATTCTCCTGCTCCCTGTCCCCTGATTGCCCCAATCCCTATCCACCTTCCAAACCCCTAACCACCACCCCAGAACCCCCCCCATCCAACCCACCCTACTCCCTGACTGCCCCCTCCAAAGCCCCCCCCCCCAACCACCACCCTGGAACCCCCCCATCCCCCCTCTTACCACAGCTGCTGGAGGGGGGCAGCATGCAGCCCCGGCCCCCAGAGCACTCCCCTCGCCACACGGCTCTGGGAGAGGGGCCAGCGTGCAGCTGCGGCTCCGGGGGAGGAGGACAGTGCGCAGCCCCAGCCCCCAGAGTGCTCCCCGCGCAGCGCGGCTCTGGGAGAGGGGCCAGCGTGCAGCTGCGGCTCCGGGGGAGGAGGACAGTGCGCAGCCCCAGCCCCCAGAGTGCTCCCCGCGCAGCGCGGCTCTGGGAGAGGGGCCAGCACACAGCAGTGATTCCGGGGGAGAGTTCAGCATGCAGCCGCGGCTCCTGGGAGGGGCCACCGCACAGTTCCAGCCCCCAGAGCGCTGTCGGCGTGGCTCCGGGGGAGAGGCTACCGTGCAGCCCCGGTCCCCGGAGTGCTGCCCCTGTGGCATGGCCAATGAAGGGTGGAGGGCCCGCAGCGGAGCCCGGGCTGTGCAGCTCGGGGAGAGGCAAGGGGCAGCCCCCCGCCGCGGGCCGGATGGGACAGTGTCGCGGGCCGGATGTGGCCCGCGGGCCGTAGTTTGCCCACTCCTGCTCTAGGCACACATTTTGGAAAATCTTGGCCTAGCACTTTAGAGCCAAAAATGAGATGAGATTCGTGAGTACCAGAGAATGGTGACCCAAGTTGGATCTCATTAAAGCCAGGGACTGATTCAGACTATAAGAAAGTTGGATCTAGCAAAAACCTGACTCTTCAGGTATCCTGGCTGATTCACCACCTTCCCTTCTCTTGGTTATATTACGACAACTGGAGAGACTGAAAAAGATGCCATGGCTCTAGTGTGTTCTGCTCCTCCTGGGGACCTATGGTGGCAGATGTTGGACTGAGCAGGACTCACTGCTCCAGTGGGGTCCTGAGCACAAGAATACTATCTTAATCCTTGTCTGGCTGGTAAAGAACTAACCTCAAGAAAGGAACTGTGTTTTTCCTTTGTGTTTGTGCAGCACCTAGCACAATGAGGTCCTGGTCCATGACTGGGGCTCCTGTGTGCTACTACAAAACAAATATCAAGCAAGTTTTTTTTTTCTTTTTCTTTTTTTTTCAACTCAGAGCACAACTGGGACTCACAGGTAAATGACAAAATCAATCCATTCCCAGGGCCGCACACCAGTTGCAGAGTGGAGAAATATGACAAAGAACCATGAGGAAATATGGTATATATAGCTATTTTAAACGTGGAAATATAGCCAATTTATTTTCAGAAGTACAAAGTATCACTTCACCACAAACACCATGTGCTGTTAAAAAAAAAACAGGTGTTGAAATATTTTAAGTGGAACATTTATTGCAACATACACAATTATGTTCACAGCATGTCTACTAAAATGACACTACATGCTTGCAGAAAATGAAGTAAAAAATAGATAACATTACTAAAAGAAAAAAAATTAATTTAGCAAACAGCCACAAACCATTTATTTTATAGCTACTGGGATAAATATAGTATGGACTAGGCCAGTCGACACTAATAAAAGCACTCGTCCCAAGATATAGGAAACAGTTCAAATGGCCGTATGGTGCCATCAAATCGTCTCTGACAAATACAATCACATACAAAATCCTCCTAGTTGCTTTTGGTAATCAGGACTATAATCCACTAGTATCAAACCAACAAATTTGAAGTGCTGTTAAATATTGCCAGCAATAGTCCAGACCTGAATTAAGACAAACAATTTACTGAAAAAGTCAGACGCTTCTTCATTATGATTTTCCCTGTTATTTGAACCAAGCTATCCGCATTACTTGTGAAGGATTTTTCCTTTTTAATAACTAAACAATGTAACTTGATAGCTAATGTGAGGAGGAAGGATAGATCAGTGAGTTGAGTATTGGCCTGCTAAACCCAGGGGTTGTGAGTTCAATCCTTGAGGGGGCCATTTAGAGATATGGGGCAAAAATCAGATTTGTCCAGCTTTGAGCAGGGAGTTGGACTAGATGAGGTCCCTTCCAACCTTGATATTTGATGAAAAGGCACTCTTTCCCCCTCTTTGGGAACTTCTCTTGCAACTACTGTAATAGAAATGCTAAGCAAATGGTTTTTGTGATTAAGGGGAGGGATAGCTCAATGGTTTGAGCATTGGCCTGCTAAACGCCTGGTTGTGAGCTCAATAATCCTTGAGGGGGCCATTTAGGGATATGGGGCTAAAATCAGCTTTGAGCAGGGGACTGGACTAGAACTAGATGATCTCCTAAAGTCCCTTCCAACTCTGAGATTCTATGAACAATGCTTAGTATTTGCATGGTGGTTTTCATCCACAGCTCTCAGAATGCTTTAATAAAGAAAGGTAAGATCATTATATCTATTTTACTGCTGGGAAAGCTGAAGCTCAGAGAACTGAAGTGACTTATCTAAAGTCACACCGCATGCTAATAGCAAATTTGGGAATAGAACTACTGGGACAGATTCTTTGCCCTGCTATAGCCCGTTAGCAATGTTCTGTCATCACAAAGGACCATATAAAGCCTGCTTACCAAGCATCTAGAAGAGAGCCTATCACAGCTTCTATGGACATTGTATCATTTCATAAAACAGGGGGATTTGCACTTACACGTTGCATCAGAAGATCAAGTACATACCCCCCCCCCAAAAAAAGTCAGTCAAGCCCACCACATCCATAACAGACTGGATGTTTTCCATCTATTGAGGTGTAATGAAGAAAAAAAAAGTCAAGAAGGCCTAGAAGGAAGGAACTCTTCCTACAGAGAGATGGAAACCAGAACTTTTTTAAGAAAAGGGAGCATTTACTAAGTAGAACTGTTCCTCTATTAACTCTTCCTATACCACTGACAGAACACAGATAGTTGCTACATTTTATTTGAGGACCGTAACAGCCTAAGTTCCATATTCAGGGATGCCTTCTGCCTTCTTGAAATGACACATCTACACTATTCTGTGATCATGAACTGAATGTTGTTCACACTTCTGCATGAACAGATGGAGAATCAAGCAGATGATGTGCTCAGTAAATGGGGACAAGGCAGAATAGAATAGTTGCAGTGTTAATTCATATTCAGTACATTTTCATCATGGCAAAGTTATTTGGCTGATGCAAAAAGGACTGGGTGTCTCAGTGAAGCATAAAATCTTTCAAACTTTGAAGCATCCTCCAATTAAGATAAATAACTGGCAATTGTACCTGTACATGGCAGTTGGACAGGTTGGTTAATTGTTCATCTGGTTCATAAAACATAAATAAATACAGTTGGAAAAGCGTAATGAGGAGCAGAAAAAGGAAAGGTGGCACCAAGACAGGAATGAGGGGCATAGACCTAATCATGTTGCATTATTTACTTGAGTGATGCAAGTCTATACCACATTCACATAACTTATACAGATATTCTATTTCTGTTCTTTAAATAATGGCATATACCTGGGAGACTTTGGCACGCAGCAATCACCCATCCAGAAACACCCTTATTTGATTGCCAAAGATCTGTAAATTCCAATACAGGAGTCAGGAGATTTGTGTCAATACTATCTCTGACACACTTCTCATGTGACCTTGTGCAAATCACTTAACCAGTATGGCTGAGATAGTCGCACTGATTTTCAGTGATATTTTGGTTCTTAACTCCCTTAGGCCCCATGAAAATCCCAGCCTCTGTGCGTCTGTTTCTCCAGATATAATATCATGGGGAAGGGAGCAGTACATCCCCAACCTTGGTGATCCCAGGCAACTGGAAAGACCCCCAAAGGGTTGTGAGTAGCTAACATTTATTAGAGAAGTCCTGAGCCTGCTCTAAATTGTACCATGCCATGGACCAGAGGTCACAAAAGTGACTTGAAACAACCTTAACCTCCTCCTGGAACTTTGTGCAGTTCAGTCAGACAAAAGGATCTGGTACTATATTTTGCAGGAAAAGGAGCATAAATAAAATGTAAAAAAAATTAGATTGAAAATACAGTAAATAAAATGGCCCTTTTGCCATTCTTTCTAACAGCTACTGAAATTGAACTATTTGAATTACAGTGAAACCTCCATTTAACGGACTAATTCGGGCGAGGGGGTGTCCGTTAAATGAAAAAGTCCGTTATTTAATAATAAAATTAAACCGAGCTGTCGGAGCAGCAGCCCGACCGCCACGGGGTCGGGGCGGCAGCACCGCAGTCCGCCCGCTGCTGGGACCCGGGACCCAGCTGCCGGGAGCCATCAGCCAGCCCGCCCGGGTCCCGGCTGCCGGGAGCAGTCATCCAGCCCGCCCGCTGGCGGGACTCGGGCGGGACCCGGGAGCCGTCAGCCAGCCCCCCCGGGTCCTGGCTGCTGGGATGCGGGCGGTAGCCGGGAACCGTCAGCCAGCCCTCCTGGGACCCAGGCGGCAGCCGGGAGCAGGCAGCCAGCCCGCCCGCCACCCAGCCAGACCTCCCGCTGCTGTGACCCGGGCGGCAGCCGGGAGCAGGCAGCCAGCCCTCCCGCTGCCTGGACCCGGGCGGCAGCCGGGAGCCAGCAGCCAGCCTGTGAAAAACGGATTTGGGATGCATCGGACTTGCTCATAAATTTTGTCCGTTGCATCCGAAGTCCGTTAAATCGGGGTCTGTTAAATCGGGGTTTTACTGTACAATGATTTTTGTTATTTTATGTATTAATAAATCAATGATTAAGGAAACAGAGCATTTGCAGTTTTTTTACACCTTCTTTAGATTTCAGTAACCAGAAAACACAGACTACTTTTGCTAAGTAGAGTCCTAGAATGAACTCTGTATCATCGTAATTGCTGTCACTTAAGCAATGTGGACACAACAGATTGTGTATGTCATACTGGGATCATGCGATGGTGCAAGTGAATTATATCATAAAAGGCAAAGTTAACTGTCTTTGGTGACTTAAGAAATTACACTTTCCCAGTACAGCAAATGCCCTGTTGAGCATAAGAGCTTTTAGAAGCTTTCACTATTCCAGCTAATCTACATCACTGGGATCTCCAAGAGGATAATGCCTATATCTGCAGCATTTTGGCAATAGCTTCAGGCAGCAGCACTGTGGAAATTAAAAGCATTAGAACTCCGACTGACATGCAAAATGTGAGAAGATGGAAAAGAAGATCCATATGTGTATATTTTTAGATCTATAACTAAAATATTGTACATTGTAAATTATATTGTAAATATAGATATAAAATATAAACATATTTTACAATATCTACAATTATATACATTTTTAGATCTATATATACACACTTGTAGCAAGGAAGGAAAAATAAGTAGTAAAAAAGAAGACAGACTTTCCATTAAGAATATTAATGATTGTGGCAGACTGGTAAGAAAAAGCAGGTCCACAGAGTACTCTGCTTTTCCAGTGGAGGTAAAAATAATGAGCCTGACTTTAACCTCATTCACACGAATATTAGTCTGAACTAACCCCAGATTTAAACCCAGTGAGAGCAGACATTGGCTTGATTAGTCCAGTACTTTTGTACACAACTGATGTTCTTTAGTGGATCCATGTAATTAACAGAAGAAGTTTTTGTGAATAGAAAGTGTTTTACAGAGAGGAATGTACAGTATGCTGCCTTTCAACTGGAAGGAAAGTACACATCTGGCTTGATTTGGCAAACAAGATGCCATCAATTTTTCAATGAATTTGGAGTGCCATCATATTATTACAAAATGCTGATGGTAAAAGAATATTAATGGGGAAGAGCTTGCCTGAAAGCTGAATGGAAGGGTGGTGCAAACATGACCAAGAAACAGCAAAAGAGAGTGACAGTTCTGAGCTTCAGTCTTTCACCCCAACATGCATTTGGGTATTTGGTATGTATGTTGGTATTTTTCCTCCCTACTAGTTTTTTAGACATTTAAACAGATATAGTCACAAAGGGGACAAGTTTTAAAGAGGGTACTGTGTGACACAGCAAGGATAACAGAGC
Organism: Sternotherus odoratus; assembly: GCA_032164245.1. Taxonomy (NCBI): domain Eukaryota; kingdom Metazoa; phylum Chordata; order Testudines; family Kinosternidae; genus Sternotherus; species Sternotherus odoratus. The sequence goes on along the minus strand of JAVMKO010000014.1, from coordinate 20,165,303 downwards.
GCAGTTACCACTACTGAAGGAAGCAAACAATGTACAAAATAATAAATAGCTGCACTAAGCATTTTCTAAAAGTTTAGGATGAATTGATCTCTGCATCTTTCATCCTAGTGCTGTCCACTCTCTTTTCCTCTTATTCTAAAATGGTTGTTTTCTTTTTATGGCAATTTTATTTAGTATTCACTGTAGTGTATATTACACCCATAACAACAATACATAGTTCCTGTTCCTATTGAAATCATTGTCAAAACTCCTATTGACTTTAAGAGAAGAATTGGGCCCTTTGTGAGTATTAGGGTTAGAGAATAGCTACACAGGGCATAACAAAAAATACTCTCCAACAGGAATCCACACCCACCCAGAGATTTCCAGACAAGTTTGGCCATCCGCAGTGCTGTCATGAACGGTAATATATTATGTAAGTGACTGTGTATTGATTACCAAGCAGACCCGATTATTAAGGTTAGATGTGTTTATTGATTTCTTAAAGGAAGACCTTGTCCCAGTATTAATAGCTAATATCTAGCACTGCAGCGTTCCTCACTGAAGGGCCATTTAGCAAACCAAATTAAACACTCTGTTTTTTCCCTAGCAGCCCCAGGAAGGCTATATGAAATAAAAGCCACTTCTAATCTTGTGCTTTATTTCTACTGTGTAGAACCCTTTCAGACTGAGTGTAGATGGATGAGAGAGAGAAGGTTAAATTACAAAACTATCAGATATACAATGACACTATAAAAGGGGTGAAAAATTCAATTGTAGTTATAACCCAAGGCAATACTCATAAGTCTTACTAGAATCAATATAAAGCTGAAAATTGGAAATAACTGGCTTTTTTTGCTATAGCTCAAATAACTTCAGTGTCATTGAAAAACACACTGCACTGTTTTACAGCAATGTTTGCCACATTTGTTACCAGTAGAGTTTATCACCCATCTAATGATCTATTTTCTTATACTGATGCCATTGAAAGGTTTTATTCTCTGACACGAAACTGGAGAATTGATATCACTTGGGATTCTGATGTTATTGTCAGGGGAAAATTAATGGCACATCTCTCCCCCTTACCTTTACACTCCGGATTGCTGTGGCGGAGTTGAGGCAAGAAGCTCAAAAGCTGTCAGAGACCATTGAAGAAACACACAACTCAACTTTGATCAAAGGGGAAACTGAGGCACCCTCCTCTTGGTCAAGAAAGGGGGTTAGCAGCAGCTAACTGGTTATTATCAGTACCAAGCAAACGTTTATAGAGTATATTCAAAGGGGAGGGGGAAATGGGTGGAGGGAGGGAAAGACCTACTTGAAGCATGCACATCAGCAAACCCTTACATCAATCCTAGGTCAGTGCCCTCTTGAGGCACCTGGTGTGTGGACCTTGAGAAAGCTTACATGCTGCCAACAACATTATTTACAAGAGAGAAAGCGATGAGATTCAGGTTCATCTTTATTTTGAAAAGTATTTTCCTTGAAGTCATAGACAAGTCTGCTTCTTCTGTAGATATATTCTTTCTTTTGATTTTCTTTTTTAACAGGGATTTAAATAAATCAGTCTCTGTGAACAGGCAGGATGCTACCTTCAACAAAGTCTACACATGATGTATATGATGAAACTTTTCTGTGCATGAAGTTTGACTTTATAGGTAACTCAAAAAAACAACAACAACAACAACCCACAAACTTCAAATTCAGCATTCTGTCCAAACTTGGTTGCTCTTAGGAATTTGCTCTCTCTGGGAACAGGTCTGATGTCTTCACTGCCTGTGACAGGGTTTTCCTGCCTCTGCACCTTGTTTTATCACCAGAGGCTAACACTCTCCCTTGTCCTGTATTTGGTGTAATTAACAAGCCCAAATAACTGGAGAGAAGGATCAGGCCATTATCTGCTTCCCACTTCAGTCTCATCCCCAGGGGAGGAGATACAGCCATTTTGTAGATCCCACTCAGCTGCTAGCTTTCCTTCTACTAAAGTCTGGTCCTGCCCACCAACAGAAGGAGGTAATTATTATGATGAAACTTCATAACTTTTAGGGCTATGCTTTAAAGAAAAGCAACTAAGTGGCGCCTGCACAAAATGTGCATTATGGCCTTTAATGGATGGAGGAAGAGAAAGATTCTCTCTTTAGCTAACTGGAAGGTTATGTAACCTGGAAGGACTCGGAAATAGCAGCAGACAAATTACGACACAATCTGATAAAAGTGTGCCCATACACCTCTTGAGAAATTTGCACATGTAACTGAGGGCTACTTTAAAAAATGTGGCCCTTTGGGTGTCTGTTCTATCATCTGATTTTTTAAAATACATTCCTGCAGTATTTACAATGCTATTATGTGCTTTCACAATTATTGAATTCCTAAGTATTAAAGCTTTTCACTCACTTTTAAATATATTTTCAAACAGGAATGAAAGTAGGTTCCAAGCAGGGATGCTTGAAGTGGCTAAAATCCCTGGTCACATGCTATTGCTGGGGAAAGTCAGCAAAAAAACATGTTTTCCTAACAGTGAGAAATCTGCCAAAGGAGATAGAACTTCCTCCTGAAGGAAGTGACAAAGTTTTTCAAAACAGTCTATGGTCTGATTTAAAGATTTACATATCTGGATACCCAGAAAATTAATAACCCAACAGGTCAGTTTGGATAACCCCTCATTTCAAGCATATGGGGAAATGTGTCAAATCTGACTAGGTTTACATTATGACTACACATTCAGGTTTTAATGTGTTTCATTTGTAGTTAATTAATTTGAAAGAGTTAGGAATATTGATATAAATATTTATGCTTTACTAATTTTACACATCACAAGTCAACTGACTTTAATCTTTGGACAGAAGCAACCTTGTATAGACATCTATTGCATCTAACTATGCAAACCAGAACAATCCTTCAAGGTGGGGAAGCAGCATGTGCATAATGGAAAAGTGGACACAGCAGACCCTTCAAAGCACTGACCTGTCCTAGAGACATATATAAGTAAGAGATAAGGAAGCCATGCCTCAAATAAACATGTCCTTCCAGAACTGCAGACCTTTGGAGAGATGTGTGGCAAGCCTAATCAATTCCCACATCCCCTGATTTCTTATGACTTGGTGAGAGGTGCAAAGCAGAAAATAGTCATGGCCTTGGAGAAAGGCACATTCTATCCACTCTCCAGTTATACATATGCTGTTTCCCACCTAAAATGTGAAAATTCTATATACTTAGTGCACGTATATTCCCTGCTACAAACTAGAATGAGGCAGTACAGAGTGAGAGGGCCTTCTGTGCCTGGTTCCGACATTACTTACAGATGTTTTATGTTTATATACCTCCACTGACTTCATTAGACTTGCTCCTAATTTACACTGGTGTAAGTGAGAAAAATCAGATTTTCCTTTGTTTAATCCCTGGTTAGCATGTTGGTAGAGATGAGAGGTGTATAAAAAATTCCCATTTTAGCTCCTGAAAAGACCTAATTGGCACTGTGACCCAGGAACCCCTGGTACCAACTGGCAGAAGGCACCAGGGATACAAAGAGTTTTACAGGGATCCCCTGGGTCAGATATATCCGTAATAGAGCAATTCACAAAGGGGGGCATATGAGTTCTCTACCAAGAGGCAGTAGCCCACTAATCCGCATCATCATTGCTACATGTATGTACAGATCATATTTAAGGAGTTGTGACTATACAAAAATTATGTTCTTAAGGCAAATAACCAGGATGTGACATGTCTAAGACAGGGCCTCCCACGCAGAGGGTAGCAAACACTTATCTCCCTGTCTGGTCATTGTGTACTGTGAGCCCCACAATGTAGGCCTATTTACATTCTGAGCCAGAGTCTGATTCAGAAATTGGGAAATCTAAAAGAAAAGAATATACAGGAAAACACAACCAGCAAAAGGGCAAGAGTGTGTTCTGTTCCTGAATAAGGACAATGGATTGTTCTGATATAATCTAGGAGAGCAGACAGACACCCAGACACTGAGCAGACAAACTGACAGTGTGACTTGTCTCTTGAATGGAAAAATCACAGCCAAACCTGGCTGTACAATGCTGGAAGGGCTTTGTGTGAGCTTTGCTCTATAAGATATGAAAGTATCTAGTTAAATAAGTCTAGGTTCTAGAATGCATCTTACGATTTTATTGCATATGTAACCATTTATTTCTAAGACTTCTACTTGCTATCATTTGTATCTCTATACTTTGTTGAATAAACTTTTACTTGTTTTCCCTACAAACATGTCTAAGTGCCCTGTGGTAAGCTGAGCTGTGATCTCACGTGTAACTGGCAAGCTGGGAGCAGCAAATCTGTGAATACTGTGAGTGTCCAGTAGAACAGGGGCTGGATGCTCCAGGGAGATACTGGGAGGACTCGGGGACTGAAGTATGCCCTATTGCTAACCTGCAGAGAGTGAGCACAGTCTATATAGGCCTGGAGGGGAGTGCTTGTGTTCCCCACAGCTGGTGGATTTGGGGAGCTGACCCACAGCAGACAGAGACAAGACTTCCACACAATAACGGCAGGTGGAAGTGAGGTACCTCACTACTATGTGTTTTCTTAGGAAGCATCACAGGCACCAAGAGAGGCAATAAGCAGGGGACAGACAGGGATTGATAACACTGTGCAGCATTGTGAAGCTTTCTGGCACCAATCCAATCCAATCCAAATTTCTGGCACCAATCCACAGCATCAAGTACGTGAATGGGCAGTGAGGATGATCCACCAGGGATTTTGTATCATCAATGAATTCCAGAAATCCACCTCTATAGGCCCAGCACGTGGGTGCATTTTTTAATAGAGGGCTCAAAAGTTTCAAATTCAGCTCTGTGTGCACAAATTAATTATACTGCAATCAAGTCACAAGGTAGCTCTGATTGAACAAAACTGGATGGAGGCAGCTAAAATCCACTAGATTAGGGCACCAGACTTGCTGTTCAGAGACTTGGGTTTTACTGCCCCTTCTGCCACTGACTCACTTTGTGACCTTGGGATAGTAATAATCATATTTACTGTTCATCTTTGTAAAAGCACTTTGCAATCTACTGTGCTTACTATTATCAATTTTCTAGATGAAACAGCAAATGATCTCATTTGTTTTTGTGCATTATTTTCTTCATACTAATTTACTGAAATATAAATCATATCAGGCACATTGCTCATCTTCGATTACATTGTTATTTCCATTTTGTGCATGTGTAACAACACACTTTATAAATAGCACCAGTAAACAACTCAGTGCAATGAAGCATTTGGTTGCAAAATTCTCATGCAAGAAGAACATTTTAAAGCCATTTTGTTTACAGCTTTGGTTCATATTTAAAACCTTATCTCAAAGTGCTAGATTATTGTTGTGCTGACATTTAAAGCAGATGTTTAGTCCCCTAAGACAAGTCATAATTATGTTTTCAAGATGCAGCGTTAAAATGTTAACTGTCGCTGTGTACATACCCCCTACTTTACAAATAGTTTGACAGTACTTAACATTTCCTGAGCAATGCAATCCTCCTTTCACACATTACATTAGACACCAAAAAGTCCTACTTGTTCTCTCCAGTTTTATTATGCATCATGCTCCTGGAAAAGAGCATTCGCATAATTTAAAGAAAGAAAAGAAAACTTTTGCCCATAAAATTATCCTCTGAAACACACTGATCTTGACTAGCCGGCTATTTCCATAGCACAGAAAAATACAAGGAGCAAAACAGTGAATTCAGGATTACATTCAAAATAACTGTCCCCACTTTACTGACACAAAGTAGGACAAGTGTATGGTTCCTGACACACATAAGAGCAGATCTTTTTCTGGTAACATACCCTCTTCCAAATGTTGAGCACTTCCTTTTGTCATGGGAAAAGTGCTGTCACTACCTCACTCCTTTCTACTGCAGAAAGCTTTCTACCAGGTAGGGAAAGGTGCGGGGAAGTGGAAAAGAGCCTTTGCTACATGCCACTCTACTAATACTGTGATGGGAGCCTGCAACATGTCACTATCTTAGATGGCAAAGACTCAAGCAGAGGGTAACAAATGTAGTGTTCAATAACAAAGCTCTTTTATGCATTCGATTGCGGAGGTCCAGCGAAAGACAACCAAAATGATCAGAATGATGGTGGAATTTCTTTACAACCAAAGCTGGAAACAGAAAATGATAGAGAGATCCTGATAGGTATAAAAACAGAAAGATCTTCTACCCTATCTAAGCTGTTCCTCCTTCGTTCCCCACCTCCCATAATATGAAAAGTAAGGGGATATTTGACTAAATGGCAGTAAAATTAGAACCAATACAGGGAACTATACATGCACAGGCAAAAAGCCTGCCCAGAAGAAAGTTTCAGTGGCACTCGACTCACAGCCTATGGGTTGACAGTGCAGTCTCAAATATTGGAGGTGCAAACACAGGTTTGTATTTTTAGTGGCCTGGTGGGGGATATGCTGATTTATCAGTAGCTTCTGCAAAAGGGTCTCATATGGAGTTCAGATGACAAGTTTAAGTGCCCTTTCCTGGCAGAAAGAGGGCAATGGTGAACTCCTTCTTGAGGCACCAGTTCTCACACTCATAAGTGTGAGCATGCCCCTAGTGAAAATATTGCTTGTGTGGTGCCACAGAAAATAGTGGATTAAATTTTCTGCACAGAGAAAGGAGGATGAAGGGGAAATGTTCCCCGGAATGGAGCAGCAGCCTATTAAAGGGTAAATAATTTTCCTTTGTTTTCTAAAAAGTAGGAAGCATAGGCACACAGGCTCCAGAGAGGGAAGAGCTGAGGGTTCTGAAGGAAGAAGGAACTGTTGGAAGTTAACATAAAGGAAAAGAGGAAGGCAAACAAGACACCTTTAAAGCATCAGCATGATTTTGAATCAATTGTGAATTTTATTTAAGCTGATACAAATGAAGAAAGGAGGAAAAAGATTTAAAAAAAAGACTGGTACCAGCCAGGAGACTGAAGATGCTGGGGACAGACAGTAAATTCTGGTAAGCTTGTAGATTATTTTTATACAGTTCTTTTGTCATTTTTATCTTGTTTTCAACTTAGAGTGAAATCTGCTTCTGCTGCATAGATCATTGGAACTTTAGGGCAATAACTGAAGTCTGATGACGTGTGCAGCAACACTGAGGAAACGTATGTGTGACCATAAACCTGCTTTAATATTTATCATGGATGGATCTCAGCTGGAAGGATCTGATCTGGATCAGGACTTTCCCAGGACAGAGGATGGTGGAGTCTAAGATTTTGGTTCAGGATAATCTCTGTTGTTTACTGTATATTAGGATAGTGGTTCTAACCTTTCCAGGCAACAGCACTAGTTCATAAGAGTAAGACTTCAAGCAGTAACTAAACCAACCCCCGTGTAATCAGGCAAGCTCTATCCCACAATGGAGCTTGAGCTATTCTAAACTTCAGTCTTGTGATCTCAAGTCTGATTGTGAAATTGGAATTTGGAGCAAGTTCTATGTTAAAAGAGGCAGTGTCCAGTCGAACGGAAGGTAGGGTCTCTTGAGAAAGCATAAAATAAGGAAGTGGAGCTTAGAGCAACTGTCACAAAAGCATGAGGTACGCATCACTGCTACATGTACCAGTGACTGAATTATGTATTATGAGCCTAAAAACTATTGTCTGCATATGACCAGTGACTCAGCTACAAGGTGGAAAGTGAAGAAAACAATGCCAGGGAGAAGGCAGTTTGCAAGCCCAGAGTTACTGAGTTACACAAGATAAATGTACAGTCCATATCTTGATAAAAACAAACTTATGACATGTTTTTAGAGAAAACATCACCAAAAGAATGGCTTGTTTGAAGCCTGTAGGAGACGTCCGCTTTGATGAAAACTAGGCAGACAATTAGAGAAAATGGAAACAGAGATTTCATTTATACTTGGTGGATACAGGGGTAAAAACAGAGAGATCAAAGGCTGCAAGCTCCATTTTTGATCATTCTGAGCCATGACAGAATAGGAAGCTCAAAAGGTTACACATACATTTTTACTTTAAATGTGAGAATGAGACTATAAATTCTAAAATATATAGCTTCACTCCCAATCCTTTCAACAAGGGGTTTAACAATAGACATATTTTAATAAGTATCAAGAGGACAGATTAGTGTAAAAATTATTTCCGTCTCCAATACCATTTACATTTGAGGAATTGGGTAGTAAGAGAAGGAAGCCATTTATATAGCATTATATCACATGTAGTGCAAGATGATCCCTTAATTCTCCAATCCCTCTGCTGCATCCATTGCTAGTGATGGAAGAACTAAAAACAAAAGGTAATTGCAATGTTCAAATGTATGGTACATAATCACAATAATTAATACTTCTATAGCACCTTCCAGTTGAGGATCTCAGCATGCTTCACAAATGCTAAGGGCCTTATTGTGACTCTCTTATACTATTGAGCAGTTATGCACATGAGTAATCTCCCATTGAGCTCAGAATTCATATTTTATGATTTAACTAAATTCAGAGCTATAACAGGTCAAAGAGGAATTGTGTGAAGATGAATAACTAACTAACTAACTAAATAAATAAATAACAGAGACCAGTACAGATTAGTGCTCTTTATGGATTACAGTACCAAAGGCTCTGTCACAGAATAAAAACAAGGGTTGAGGATTACATAAAGAACAAATTTGCAACAAAGAAGAAACTTCCTTTAAAATTAGTTATTAAGGTTTTATTCTTCCTACTCAAGGGCTTAATCCTGGTAGGTGTTGAATACCCTCAACTTCCACTGAAGTCTATGGAATTGAGATTGTTTAGTGCCTCTTAAGAGGCACTCAACATTCTGCACAACACAGTCCTCTGTTTTTCCTAGGTTTGTGAAGGGGCTGTAATTCTGGGAAGCTTGTCCTTCCTATTCTCAATTATCCCAAACAAAAGGGATCACTTAGTTTAATATAGCTGCACCTGAACAAAGGAAAATTCTGCACAAAAGAAAATAGCTCAAGAACTGTATGTACAATTTTACACTGAAAAAAAATGTCCGTAGATGGAGTTGCAGAAGGATGAATCACTTTTTAGATGTGCTCTTATGTCAGGAAAGTAACAAGAGTTCAATAAGTAAGCAAAATCACAGAGAACTGAACAAAAATGTATGAGATTAGACTTGGGAGATCATATAATGTAACACAATGCAGCACCTTCTAAGCAGTGTCGCAGTAAATTCCACTTTTTATTTCATGTGCTAAACTTTTTAATGCCCATTCATTACACCACAGAAATAACTTTCTGAACACTGTATGAAATCCTTTCTGAAGATAACTCTGCTGTCTATGGCATCAAAACCTGGTCAGGCTCTAGCTTTTTTGCCACCTCAAGCACCAAGATCACAACTGCCAGCGAAGAAAAAAAAAAAAAAAAAAAAAAAAAAAAGCTGCCCCTTGAAATGTGCCACTTCAAAAATGGCCGGAATGACGCCCCTTTAAGTGTGCCACCCCAAGCACATGCTTCATTTGCTGGTGCATATAGCCGGCCCTGATCAAAACTCACAGATCTAAACCAATAGGATCATATCAGGAACATAGTCAAGTTGTGTGTAAAAACTCAATGATCTGATCACCAAGATATTTTAAATTAGACCACAATAATGGACAGAACATTTTCAGGAATCAAAGCATCTTTGCAAATCTCCACAAAACAGCCACATGAAAGGGTGAATGGACTTCAGATCAATTAACAGCAGTGGAACAAAGATTGGAGTAATGCCTGAAGTATGCATATCATCCTCGGTGGACTGATTTAAATCACCCTTTTTTAATCGTGTTTCACATTAGCAAGTACATAACCTTTATTTTAATTATCAATTTTAATCTTGTTTTGCATTTGTTCTTTTTATATTCCTAAAGGAAATCTCATTCTCACTGGCGTAACCATCAAATCATGTTAATTTGCAACTATCTGTAGTCTTTACACTAAATTTGGTACTTTTGCTAACCAGGGGGATGTAGTATATCTATATACTTTTATTTACGCAATTAGCTCAACAGACATTTATTCAGATTCTTGATTTTTGCTTTTTTATTCTTGTTACCCCTTACTTGGCCTGAAAGGTTAACCAATATTGTGGGCCTGGTGTTGAGTTTCCAGTAGGAGGAGAAATTGATTAGGATCAGGGTTTTTTCTTATGCAATCCTGTGTGTATATTCTTTGTAATAAAAAGTCATGTTCCCCTGAACACAGTGGGACTCAAACAACAGGAGGCACTTTTCTTGCTCACAATTCTAAGCCTCTTTCTAGCCAGCACTCTGCTCAGCAATCTCTCTCTTAAGGTCACTCTACAAAAACTTTTCTTGCTGATTCCTTGGCTTTCTGCTTCAATGGGTACGTTTTGACTACCTGCCAGATTGGCAGGTAGCAATCGATCTTTTAGCGATCGATCTCTCGCGTCTCATTAAGATGCGAGAAATCGATCGCCAGCGGCGCCCCCCCATCGACTCCGGAACTCTGGCTTGCCGCGAGGCGCAAGCTGGAGTCGACGGGGGAGCACGCTGCTGACTGCCACCACCATGAGGATGGCAGGTAAGTCGGCAGAAGATATTCACATAGCTGAAGTTGCGTATCTTCAGTCGATCCCCCTCCTTTGTGTAGACCAGCCCATAGTTGCTTCCAGTTCACACAGAAACAGCAATCAAATCAATACACAGAATGCATTAGCACTTGGGCCTGCAGGGAAGCTCTTTGGACCACATGGCTCATTTGCTACCCAATTCTTGCATATGGTCTAGTCTGTGGGAGGTAATTTCCATTGTTTTAGCTATCACTAAATGAAGGGACATTTAATTTTTCCCTCATTTAGCCTGAACGGAAGGTGGCTCTCAAGCTCAACAGCTTCAGTGAGATGGTGTGATTGCCCATAAACCAAAGGCATGCTTGAGAAGAGCCACCCAACCTCCCTCACTGTGAAAAAATGGTCAATGACACATTTCTGATTTACCAGTTACTTTTTTCCTTCTCATAATTTGTCTCAGGCTGCATTTGGATGAAAACTGGAATTAATTAAATTAAAAATGCATAAAAATAGAATTTTAAATTTGTTTTTATTATGTAAATAAAACTACCTTAAAGGTGCTGGATACAGAAAATAAAATAAACTTATCAAAACATGACATGACACATTTAAAACTAATTTCTTAACTGTAGTTAGTGAACTGACTGATTGTTTTTGGTCACTATGGGACAGATTTGCAAAGCTATTTAGGTGCTTAAAGATAAAAATTGGTGCCTAAGCGGTTTTTCAGAAGTGCCTAAATAGATTAGGTGTCTAATTTCCTTTCTACCTAACCTGCTTAGGTGCTTTGGAAAATCTTACTATATGCATATCTGCCTCTTCAGGTGCCTACATAGTTTTGGAAATCTGATCTCATATCCTTTAAGTTTTTAGAATTAGTAGGTCTCATACTCTTCCAACTGATTTTAATTCATAGATTGGGGGGGCAAGCGTTTCTGCGTTTACAACTAACAATCAGTGTCTCAATTTTGAATGAACTAGACCAAATGAAGAAAATATTGTCTCTGCATGCTAGCTAAACTGAAACTCAAAATAATTAAGGCAAAAAAAATTCTGCACAAAACAGATTGAAAGTACTTACATTTGGAAAAAAATGTAAATACCAGTTCTGGCTCTGTTGTAAAGAGTTAATGCAGTATATGACATAGTGATATATTTATAAAGCTTGAGTTCACATCAAAAGATAAAAGATGGTTCTGTATATACTTTAAAGAGTTGTAACCTTTAACTCATTAAAATTTGGAGAAGGACTCTTTGCTAAAAACAATTAATTGATTTAAATTATTTCAATAAAGCATAGTACATTTGGGCCTTAACATGGGGTTTCAATTTCAAATTAATTTTTTAAAAAAATATTTAATTTAAAAAAAAATTAAATCAAATATTTTAAATCACAGATTTTTATCCAGTCTCACATCACTTTACTCAGCTGAACTAAATCTGCATGTGCTTTTAATGACCTTACATCGAGGCATTCAAAGATAGCATTCCTTACTGTTAACTATATGTGCCTGAGTCTATTTGATAAAACTTAGTATGCTTCCCTACATGTTGTTCTTCCTACAAGTCTTCCAGTACTTTTTTATAGCAAATAGACAGAACTAGACAGACTATTCAGCCATTTTTTAAGCACAGAAAGTCTGAGCATCAGCTTAGTGAGGTTCAAGAAATAAAAACAAAAGGCCGTACTAGCCTCCCCAACCAGAAATTCTATAATTGGGCAACTGCAATTTGTTATGTTTGGAAATGGTAACATTTTATAGACACTCAAAACCACCATACCCCAGGAGAAAGAAGAGAAGGAGCATACTGTAAATATTGATCTATTTTTATTCTTTCAAAACTGATTTGTTGTGAAGACACTTTGCTCCCACAGGAAATGACATAATAGTGTATTAAAGGCCCACTCTGCAAATATGAAATAATGGGCAATTGAGAACATTGGCAGACTAACAGATTTTCACATAGGAGTGAGGATGCTAGCTTTAAGAAAGGGGATAATAAACATCTGCTGATCTTTGGAGACTTTTTCCAGAGCAAATATCTATGGATATTAAAGCAGCTCAGAATTAAATTGTAATCTACCATCTCTGGATTCCTATTTGTATCTACAAGTCAGACACTTCCCAGACACAGTCTCAGAAAACAAAACAAACAAACAAACAATACAACTAGGACAGGACCAATTAGTAAAAACAAAGCTCCTCTCTCTCTTGTACAGCTTCTTTAAACACTCCCACAGGTATACTTAAGGTTTTTACACTTTAGATCTGAGATCTTAAAGATAACCAATGGCACAAAGCACTCAAATATCCTTCTGAAGCCTCTATTTGCAGCAATTCCAGGTGGAGAAGTTGGTGCTGCACGGACTGAACAATTCTCCCTTAAATTTTACCTAAATTAATCCAGATCTACACTGAAGATGCTCTAAATGTGATTATCAATCATCCTCACTTGTACATTGTTTAAGGAGCTTCCATTATAAACACTGATTCACCAATTCATATGTTCCAAGTTGCCAACTGACTCAGTTTTTAATCCTATATTATATATTCAACCCATAGGACTAACTCTCTGGTACTGACCTAAGAGCACTGAACTCTATTAGATAGATCCTCAATTGTGGGAGCATTGGTGGCTTTTGGCCCCACCACTTTGTGCTTGGGTCAGCCATGGGCCAGCATGGCCTCCAGCACATCTAGCAATTGCTCCAGTAACTTAGGATAGCACACTTCTATCTTGTCTCCTCTACCACCAAGCTTGCTCAAAAACACCACTTAATCTTGGGAATGCTAGAAACAGGTAGCACAGAGTTAGCTAGAGTCTAGACCATCTGGAAAATCCCCTGTGCTCAATGAATCCCTAGCTGCCTGAATTAGGCATGATGAATGACAGACGATAAAATTCAGCTGTACTGGTTGCTCACTCTTGTAATACAAAAACAAGGGGACACTGAATTAAATTAAAAGGCAACAAATTTAAAATTCATACAAAAGAAATACATTTTAACACAATTGTAGAAGCCATTGCCATATTAAGGGTAAAATTTTGGTAGGATTTTAAAAAAATATATTTTATACAGATAATGAAAACATCCACAGCTACAATAGACATTACTGGACTTTGAACATCAACCATATTAACAAAAGAAAGAAGGCATCCCATAAAAATTAGAGATTATTCAACCAGTTTTTCCTCTGCAAAAATTTTTGAAAAACCAGTTTCCTGCTGTAACTAAAAATTTTGAAAGGGGACACTTTCTAGTTTTTTTAAATCTTAAAAATCCAGTCTCCTAAAGGATCCAGTTATTGGGATACAAAATCTTAATATAGACATATTAAGGATATATGCTACTATTACCTATGCAAATCACAATATGATTACAGAAATATTAATGAAAAGGAAAATAGCTCTGTGTAATTTAAAATAACTTTCTTCCAGAGAACTGGAAGCAGACAAGATTGCTATATTAAAGAGATGTTCATAGAAGGCTACAGTTTCAATTTTATGTATAAATGTGATCACAGTAGGAGACTACAGCCCATTTTTTTAATTAATGAGAAATCCCTCCGTTAATTAACTATTAATTATATAGATTTTCCTAGCAAGATAAAGATTTAGACTACAGGAGTTGTGCCTAGGAAATTTTAATTTTCAGGTCATGGAACTCTTACATTAATTGCTAATAAATGCAAATATCTACTGTGAAAGGTAGAGATGTGTTGCTGAATATATTGTAATCCTAGCCTCTGATAGTTTTACGAATAAAAACATACTCTAAAGGAATTAAAATATTTTATTTTAAATATTTTAAATATATAACTAGCAAAAGTACTAGATCTCAAAATTTGGCAATAAATCCTGCTGTCTATTCAGTGTTTACAGAGTTCTGATTTCCTTCTGCAATCTTCCCTTTCAGTTGTGATACAATACAATCAAATTAATGTTCGCTTTTGGAAGACGCTTTTTCAAGAAGAGTGAGATTGCAGAGGCATGTGGCTGAAATTCTGCTTGAAGTCTTCATAAAAACCCAATGTGGGAGTAGGATAAGGATATATTGGCAAAGTAGAAATATGACCTTAAACTCTAATCTGCTAATCATTAATCTGCCCTTTTAAAACTCTGCAATCCTGTTATGATTTAAGATGAAAATATGTCCACTTCTTCCAGTATTGTTTAAAACTGAAGAGCTTCTTATCCACAACTCAGCTATCAGACAAACTGTTCATGACAGTAATAATTATGAATGAGCCTTCAAGGATTTCCATTGTTTCCTGCATTAATCTGAGCTATTCCAATATACAAAACCTTATTTTATAATACAAATTTATACAATATTTTACTTTGAGAAACCTTTTTTTATTTAAAAAACAACTGTATATTTGGGATTGTCTTAAGGGTGAAGTAAAATAAAAAGTGGTGCTGCACCAATAATAGTAATATTGACATTTTGAGAATGAATATCTAGTGTAAAAAAGGCTTTAGCGTCACCTGTGGTGGTGCATTTGTGATGTGGACATGTGACCACTAGGAACTACAATGAATGAACCCCTATGATGAACTGGGAATTTTCTGTAACATTTTTATGAATCCTTGGTGTGCTCAGTTTCCCCCTTCATGTCGAATAGTTACCAGTTGGACAGCTTGCTCTCAGGGCAGGCTAAGAGACATAGGTATGAATGTCACGTAGCTGTCTTAATCTTGAATGGGTCATTTAAAAAAGGACTGGAGAGGCATGAGGTAGGTGATAAGACTTAGCTGTTGAAAGGAGTTGGGGCTCTCATCTGGAGTCTGACTAAGCAGGTTAGACTGAGAAACAGATGGAGCTTGGAGAATGGGGCTCACTACAGCTTGGCTGGGCTCTGGGCTAACCAGAATGGTCTATGCTTTGATCTTCGGTTCTCTATCCTAACCAAAGAACTTTCCATGCTGTACTCCACTTGACTACTAAACTCTACTGTTTTGACAATGCTGTTTGAGTGTCACTGCAAATACTTGATGAGGAGCATTAATCCCCGAAGAGTGTACAAGTCTCTACTAGGAGTCTCCCTCAGTTGGACTCACTGAACAGAACTCCCTACATGAAGAAAGGGTACGGAAGACCCAGAGGTCCAGTCCAAGAAGGCAGTAGAGCCAGCTGGCTTCATCCTGGAGGAAAAATGACATCCATTGGGGCCTGGCACACTGAAGGGGTTTCTCCTAGAAACTGTTCCACATCTGGGGGCATAGCACTGATCCTATAGAGCCCTGGCAACACCCATCAGATGGTAAAACTTCCACTGACCTGGGCTGGATTTGAATTGACTACCTAAAAGGTAGAAGGATTACAAACTGAGGTTCAAGTTACAGCACTCCCAAAATCCACAATATGGAGGAGCTCTTCAAAATGGAAGGAAGAGATTTATTTTGTGTTTTTTGTTTTAAAATATAGCATTGTTTGCAAGCAATCACAAGGGCCAAAAGAGTGCTGTAGAAGAGCAAGAGAGGAGGAAAGGAATATGGGGAACGCCAGGGAGCAGAGTTTACTAAGTCAGTAGAACCCCTTGACGTGTGTATTATCTTCTAACACTCTTGCCTTATATAAGTACTCTCTATTTATATTTGCATATCAAGCATTTCAGACCCACACAAAGCAAAAATATAATTTATTTCTGGCTACCAACATGCCAGACCCCACACTAATTATCTCACCTGTGGAATGGGACTACACTTGCAACCTTTACAAGCTCCTGACTGACAGCAATATGCAACTTTCAAATACTGAACAAGGTAAAAGAATATTACATATTGCAGTAAAAGACAAATGCTCATGGTGTGGACACTGGACAACAAACAGCCTTTTCATGCCATCTACCAAACATACTGATGTTACCTTATTTCCTTAGCTATAGTTGGGACTGCAGAAGTAAAATAATCATGGAATGTATTCCTGTTTCACATTTACATCCCACACAGTATATAGGTATGATCAGCAGTGAGCCCAACAAATTTGGACCTGGGCTCAGGTCTGGATTTTGAATCTCCCCTCACAAAATTCAGAAGTGTTTAAATTGGGGATTGTAGTTCAGACCATCATACAGCTTAGTCCTAATCATGACATTTGGATCTAGTGTTGATTCCTTAATTTGAACCACCTGAAGTTCTGATATGGGATCATCTCTGTGTGACAGAGTTTATGGACCAAATTCTCTTCTCCATTGGAATGAAGAAATCCCTTTAATCCCAATGGAGTTGCAGCAGTATAGCAGTCCATTACTTTTGTTAGCTCCATCTTAGGTTTTAATTTTATGGTTATATTCTTCTACTTTGGAAAGCAGAAATTGCTCTCCAATCTAATTTTGTTTTTCTCCTTCAGCTTTGACTTACCACCATACATAAAAAAACTAAACTTTGTTATGTATGTAGTATCAAGCCTGATGTATGTAATTATATTGCGTTAGCCATCTCTTATACCTTCTTAGATTTCACATATTTATTTTCTGTATAACCTGAAAACCCAATAAAAAAAAAGTTACTGTGGGTGGAAATAAGACCACTAAATTTAGCAGCGTTGTTTGTGTTGCTGGGAGAAAGGGAAAGTGACAGGAGGTTCTTGTCTATATAAGGATCATTATGTAACTATGGAGCTGTCCTTTAGTACTCCTCAAGCCAAATTCACTAAAAGTAATAGGGAGGTTCAGAGTAAATTGCAGTGTCATAGACCTTATTTTAATTAACTAATTGGTAAATAGCTGAACTGAACTTCTATTGTTCCTCAGTAATCAAAGTCCTCAGTCAGCCATTTTATTCAGAAACTTCCATAAACTAATAGAGTACATTTGTGGGAACCTTGTCAAATGAAGCTTATTTCCTAAGTAAACAGCTTTAAAAACATCTTCAAAAATATCTCTATTCAGAGAAACTGGTTCTTTTTCTCTGTTGAAAAGTGGACAGATTCCAGCTCCTTCTCTTTAATTCAGTACTTATTTTTAAATTATTAGTTCGGAAATCCAGCTTGTTGTGCTTCTTGCAATCTGTTCTCTTCATAGACTAGGACTTAATTTGCTTACAGATATTTCACTTGGGGCACAGAACACAAAATTCAACCCCAATATCATTTCATAATCAAAATCCTACTCAGTGTCTGTTAAGAAATCAGTCAATCAAATGGGGCAAATGCCTACCTATCTTTTTAAGTAAGGAGAGCAGGAGTTATTTATGCAGAGAGCCAGCATCTAGCATACATAACAGTTAAATCTTCAATTAAAATACTTGACAGAAATCAAAGTCATTAATAGTTTTTGGACAAGAAACTTTTTTTCTAAGTACTTACTTTTTCAAATATGCTACAGCAATTTACAGAAATCCCATCTTCATAGGAAGCAAATTAATTTAATCGGGATTGAATAACCTGAGGGCAGATATACTGAAGATCATGCACATACAAGCTACATTTCCATCACAGAAATAGAACTTCCATCTTACTGGGCATGAACAGCCATTTATTCTGTAATTTCAAGATCATCTGTGACAAATTCCTTTAGCAATTCTCAATTTTCTCCCTGGGAACCACAGACTACCAAGCATTCTTCTTGTTGCCTGAATGATCTCACCATTTCCCCTTGCTTTATTTAGATGTTCTGTTCCAAAGACCCTACCTCACAGTAACCAAGAATCCAGCCCATTAGGACTTAGATCGGGTTCCCTCTCCCAGCGCTGCTTCTTAATTAGCCAAAAGTAGGTGCTAAATAAGGCAAAACAGTCTCTCCTACATCCTCACACCCTGCCACTGGGGCTAACTGGAATGCCTCTGCAGTACTCCCAGTACTCTGCCATGACAGTCCAGAGTGCAAGAGACCAAGACCAGCAGTTTCCCATTTTCATCACTGTGGAGAAGGGGGGAGTTATGTGAGGGTTTTTTAATAAACATAATATGTCCCCATGTTATCTGCGTGATATTAACCTGCTTAACTGCCAGGAGTCAAATCAAAATAGGCTGTTAAAGGGGAAGCAAACAGAAAACAAAACAAGGAGCTTTATCTTTGCCAGTAAGGGAGCAAGGCAGTTGGGGGAGTCATTAATCGGGGAATGCCCCTCCTTGGCTTCCACCAGGCTACTGTTCCTAAGCTTATAAGCCAATGCACAAAGGGGATCCTAAACCTAAAGATACTGGCCTCCGGAAGGATGGGGCAGGGCCGCCCAGAGGATTCAAGGGACCTGGGGCAAAGCAATTTTGCGCCTTTTTCATTTTTACTCATCCCGCGGCGCTCCGAGTCTTCGGCGGCAGGTCCTTCACTCGCTCTGGGTGTGTTCGGCAGCACTGAAGGACCCGCCTCCGAAGTGCCGCTGAAGAACCGGAATGAGTGAAGGCCCTGCCGCCGAAGTAGCACTGAAAACCCAGAGCGCTGCCCCGTCTGTAAAGCACCACCAGGTACTATATTCTCATGGGGGCCTTGTGGGGTCTGGGGCAAATTGGCCCACTTTCCACCCCCCTCTGGGCGGCTCTGGGAAGGGTACAAGTGGGCAGACTGAGGCAGACACTCTGACTGACAGTGACACAAACAACAGGCTGCAGGCAGGTCAGTGCACTTCTCACAGCCAGAGATGAGGGTTAGCTGGGCTGAGGGGAACTTAAAAATGACTGCAAGGAAAGATAAAGATGTAGGTAGGGATAATGTGCACCGAATTTTGCTGTTTCACTGTCTGCTCTGCATCTTTGGGTGAGAGAATAAATAGTGCTTTATTTTGAATCACTTTGCTCCTCTGTTATCAGCTGAGTCTGTCATATTAACACAGTTGGATAAGAAGGGTGCTGATACCCAGAAATCCTGTCCCAGAATGGTTAAACTGCAGGGTTCTGCCCCAAGAGAAGTGAAAATCATGAGGCCTGACCTCCTAGGGGTGCGCTCTAGAGGAACTAAAAGTGGTCAGAAACACAGTCTACTCAGGAACTGTCACAATCGTATTTGTCACAAATATTACAGGTAAAAAATCTCGGAGGAGTGCTGTGTACTGGAGTCAGGAATCCTAGGTTCTACCCACAATTGCAGATCTGGGAATAAGTCTAGGCTAAAATACAAGTGTTGGTTAAAAAAAAACCTCACACCCTGTTAGCTAACCTGTTTTAAAAACCTGACAGTGTTGACATGCAAGCTGTATTGTAGAACCTGTTAGCTGGTTGAGGCAATCAATCTGGTCTTCAATAGGGTTTTAAAAAAAACACAATACTTTTTTCCCTAGACTAAATGTACCCTAGTTCACGGCATAGCCTTGGACAAGGCTGTAAAATCTAAAATCTGTAAAATGAGGATAACAATACTACCTCAAAAGGGAAAAGCTTAATTAAATTTTGTAAAATTTGGCGCAAGGGGCTACAGAAGTTAAAATGATTACTATAAGAACAGATATGCAAACATGAAGTAAAAGACTCCAAAAATTATGCAAGGACTCAGCTGATATAAATTCCAAGAGCAGAGATTAAGGGTAAAAGCTTCAAAAGTGTCTAAATGATTTAGGAGCCTAAGTCCTATTTTCAAAAGGTGACTGAGGCACTCAGGAGCCTAAGTCTCATGAAACTGAGATTTGGGCATTTTTTAAAATGTTGCCATTAAGCTCCTAAATTACTTGGGCACGTTTGAACATTTTCCCCAGTGCTTTGTTGTTAGAATCTCAAAGTGGAAATGTCCTCATATACATTCTTGCATACATATAATATTAGAATAATTGTTATTTAACTGAAACATTGTGTGTTTACAATCATTAATCATCTGTCATTACATTCCTTTTGTCCACTTTGTAGCATCTCTTTGGGTCCTATCTTGAAGTCCTTTGGCAGACAAAACTCCCATTGACTCCAGTGCAAGCATGCACTACAGTGTTTGTGCTTGGACCCATCCTTATTAATATTATCCCTAAGACTCCTCTGCTTCTATAAAGAGATTGCGGGAAGGGGGGGTGGAACTCACCAGAAAGCAGGGGCATGCTTGGGAAAGAGGCTGTTCCACATCTCTGCTTGCTCCTATATGTAGCATCAACTTCCCACTAGCCTACCCTGGACAGTGCACATGGAGGAACTTCGGCAGTCTCTGAAAACAGAGGGGAGAATAGTGTGGAACCATAGTTTCTTCTCCCAGTGATTTTAGGGCATTTTTGCCCCACATTACTGTTTTGTTTTCTTCTGTGCCTCCCAGTGCAGAGGAGTGCCAATGTTATCACTATTTGAATTGTGCCATGTTGAGACTTCACTGATATGACTATTTTGTTGTCTGCTCCTCCACGGGGGTTTATAGAACCCAGCAATTATAACAACATGAGAACACTTGGGATAAATGTGACAAAATGGTAACTGCTAATGGCATTACCAACAACTGAGGATTCCGGATAATCTTGTAATTACAATATCTGCTTAATGGCTATCCAAGAAACCATTATAAAGCAACGAGAACAGCAGGTGGCAACTACCCACGGCAGGTGTCTGGATTGATTTTAATTTTTTTAAAGAAGGAGCTTGTGAAGCAAAGAATTATCTTCTTTACTTTTTTGGTTTTGCTTCAGGATCAGAGTTCTTTGTTTTAACCTTAGTATTTATTGTGCTATGACAGAGCTTTAATTTTATATCTATCTTCTATATATATAAAAGTAAAGTGGTGTATGTATGACCGCGAACTCCTCCCGCACCGTTTCAGCTAGAGACTTGAAATTTGGTACAGTTAGGGGTCTTGGGGTCTAGATGGTCATAAGGGTTGAAAAATTTCCGAATCTCACCCCTGACGCCCCCCAGGGGTGAAAGTCTTTAAGGGCCAATCACATCGGCTGGGCAGCTAGGTGGTGATGATGTCATAATACCCCCTCCAACAGACACCGCACTCGCTCAGCTCCCTGCCCCTCCCTCCTCCAACGGAACCCCGGAAATCCCTCAGTTCTCTGCCCCTCCCCCCTCCCAACGGAACCCCGGAATCCATCAGCTCTGTGCCCCCCACCCACCCACCTGCGAAGGTCCCCGGACTCCCTCAGCTCTGGGCCCCCTCCTCGCCTGTGACGGATCCGAGTTGGGTTTGGTGGGATGGTAAGTGAGGTGGGGGTGTCGGGTTCAGTCGGGGGGTGAGGTGGGGGTGTCGGGTTTGGTCGGGGGGTAAGTGAGCCGGGGGGTGTTGGGGTTGGTCAGGGGCTGTCAGCTGTCTGTCCCCTCCCCACCTCCGACTGACCCGAGCAGCGCCGGGCACTTATGCTAGTATTGTTATAAAACCAAAAGCTGAATTTGGAACAGAACTGCAATGTATGCTCCTGATTATCTGTGTCTCAGGAACCTACTTAAGAATTAGTGCCAATGGGCACAATGTACCAGGATACCACAGTTTGCCTCTATGCTTCTCAAATACTTTGTGGGCTTGGTCCTCATCTCCAAACATGCTCCTCTAAATCATTCAGCTGAGAGGAGAAAGGGGACTTTATGGCACCTTTATATCCTTCCATACTGGGGACCAAGTTATGTCAGCCACTCGTGCCAGCCATTATGTGAACTGAGGATTACTGGACTGCAGTAGTAGAGCCCCAAAACATTTCCTATGTTTGAGACTGTGAGAGAGGTGGTGAGAGTCAGCACAGAAAGCTCTACATCGCTCCAGGATTCCCACATGCTGGGTGGAGTGGATCCTCCACTGGTTGGTTAAGAAACTTTACAGATGGGCCATGGTGAGGCCCAGGATCTTGGGACTGAAATTACAAGTTAAAGACAAATCCAGGAAGCCTGAATTTAACCAACCCTTTAGCGGGAGGAGATCTAAGGGTCTCATCAACCCTGGCACCATTTCAAGGACTGTACTGCCAAAAAAGAATTAACTGCTCATTTACACCATTTCCAAAATGTTTGATACAAATACCCACCCCCAATAGCATGAGTTCGGATTCTCCTTTCACCTATTGTGGTTTTATATGCCATTGTAACTTCCTTGAGTTCAATGGAATGATCTCTAAGTGAATGGAATATCAGGCTCCATGCGTCTTTTCTTTTCGCATAGTTTCTCCCACTTAATTACTAGGCTAGATTCTGATCTAGGTATGATGTAAATCCAATTAAATTACTCCAGATTACATTGGTGTAATTTAAAAACAAAATCTGGCCGCTTGTGGTTAATTTCAAGTCAACCTTAGTAACAGTGTCCTATAACAGCAATGTAGATAGTGTTATTTTGGAACAAGACTGTTCTTTTGGCACAGACATGAAATAGCTAGTGGTGTTTCATTCTCATTTCAAACAACAGATCCAGGTTTAGGAATTGGTGGAAGAGAATTACCATTATCTTA
This sequence comes from Sternotherus odoratus, assembly GCA_032164245.1. NCBI lineage: Eukaryota > Metazoa > Chordata > Testudines > Kinosternidae > Sternotherus > Sternotherus odoratus. The sequence goes on along the minus strand of JAVMKO010000014.1, from coordinate 20,142,545 downwards.
GCACAGCATGCTTGCCACATCTTTTGAGATTGTGCATTGTGGAACAGGTATCATAACCAGTAGTATAAGCAGCTTCACAGTTGTTATTAACACACCAACAAAAGCATATATGGTGCATTGCAGACAAAAACAGGCCTTGTCTCAAAGAGCCTGCTGTCTAAATAGATAATGAATGAGGAGACAAGAGATGGGAAATGGAATGAACCCAAAGCATAAGGTGTGCAGCAAGCCGCTAATTAGTGATGAGTTTTTGGTTTTGATTTTTTTTTCCATTTATTATTTTTAAAAAGAGAGGCAGTGTCTAGAGTTTTATGCTTCCCTGTAAGAAATGTGTTTTAAAGAGTGATTTGAAGGAAAAGTCAGGACATATGGCACACACACTTAGGGAGAACACGCCAATTATCACAATCCACACAGAAACAGAAAGATAGAAAGATCATCATCCTTTGGGAAACTCAGTTGGTCCAAATCAAAGTACAGAGTAAGAAGAGATGAAATAGTCAGGTAGGTTCATAAAACAATGTTCTGCTTCATGTTTCTCAGGAAACCTAGCAGCTTCCGTGCATCCTCTACTGATTGAGAGCACCATGTAAAATGTGCATTGCATATTTTGGCCTGTGCTGTTTCTTTCTATAGACCATATACTAACTAGGCCTGAAGTAAACTGCTGCAATGTATTCCCTCAGAGCCATCTCTGACGGTCTCTGTTTCCATTACAATTCTGTTTGATCTTTACTTAAACAAAAGCCTCTACCCATGCAATCACATTTTGCTGGTCTCCTAGAGTGGTCTCTTAAAGCAGGATTAATAGTAACTCAACCCATAGTTCAGTGCATCAATATTTATATATTGAATGTTGTGCTGTCTAATCGCTGGCCCTGGCATACAGAGCTTGGACTTGGGAAAACAAATCTAATGCCTAATTTGTAAATCTGTGTCTAAAGTGTTTGGAAACTTTGTTTATATTCTGAAACACCTACACCCGGAGCATGATTTCTTACAAAGCTAGCTGCATTGTCCTGCACTGAACTGCAGACTCAAAAGGACACAAATAAAACAAAGCTTCCTCTGTATGCATTTTTTTTACACACACACACACACACACACACACACACAGATGGTGAACTTCACCGTTATCATCTTTTAACTCTTTTTTATTTTGTTTTATAAGATTTGAGGGAGAACATAGTGCTTGTGAAGTAACAGCACTATCTAAAGAGACAAGGTGGGTGAAGGAATGTATTTTATTGGACCAACTTTAGCTGGTGAAAGAGACAAACTTCTTGAAGAACTCTGTGTAGCTCAAAAACTTGTTGCTTTCACCCATGGAAATTGGTTCAATAAAAGATACTACTTCACCCACATTGTGCCTCTAATATGCCGGGACCAACAACAATACTGTAAACATATTATCTAAAACCAGGCAAAAGGCAGGCAGGTGCTGAATAAGCTTCCCCTGCAAGCTGTGCTCATGCATCTCAATCTTGATCTGCAACATCCATGTTATTTCAGATCCTGGAGCTCTGACAAGCAGCGTTGCCAACTGTACAAGCAGAGGCTGCCAATTGTACAAGACTATTCCAAATAACCAAATGATTTTGTGATGTGAGCAAATATTTTTCTCCACTAGGAACAAGGAAATATAACACAGCCGAACACACCTTTTGTGACAGATTTGAACCCATATTTCCAGAGTAAAAAAGCCAGTTCACTGAGACACTGAACTATCATCAAAAATGTGTTTATGTGTAAGAGGGAATGAAGTACTGTTGCCCTGGAAATTCCAAAGGGAGAACACTGAAGGGTTGCTAAGGTAACCACAGTTTGCAGATTTTGTATCTTTGAGCTGGTTTTCAAGTGATACTGAGCTGCACTGGGGTCCACGTGTCACCGATACAGCTCAGAGAGAGGACAAAGGGAAGAAAGAGGCTTGGAAAACCAAGAGAATTTAGTAAAAGGAAGAAGAGAAGCGTGTTAGACAGTCCTTTGGGAGCCCTAAAGAAAGGGGCAGTCTCTTGGATCTGAGATAAGGGGGGCGAAGGTCAGACCGGAAGCTAGCCAGATTACCCAGAGAAATATATAATGTGGGAAAAGATGACAAGTCAGTTACTTTCACCTGCAGTTAATATTTTAGGCAATGTTAAGGACCAGCTGGTGCACCTTATATATAATATTTACTTTATTTTAATGTAATCCTGGTGTTCAGTATGGATCTGAGGATTTAATTTTCAAATAGTTATGCAAATTCATAAAAAATTGTGCATGCATTTGCCCAAATTTACCTGTATAATTACTGCCATTGTACAGTGTTTGATCTCACAATGACCAATTAGGGGCATTTGTGCACGTAAACACACATGCAAATAAGGCATGCATACATATATGCATGCCTAAAATTTTGAAAATCAGGGTTCTATTTTGTTTCCTTGCTTGATATTGTACACAACACTTTATATTTGTTCTACTTTTTAAAATATTTATTACACATGGCATAGGATAGTGGGCTCTCTCACCAGCCCTGGAAGAAACCACTGTCATGCTGTTGCCTTAGGACACAATTTACTGAAACAAAGGCCAGGTCTACATTGTGTGAATAGCATAGCTCAAGTCAAGATATCTTAGGTCGAATTACTGGGCATCCTCACAGTGGTGAGTTGACTGCTGCTGCTCCCCCGTCAACTCCGCTTCCGCCTCTTGCGGTGATAGAGTTCCGGCGTCAACGGGGAGAGCACTCGGGGATCGATCATTAACCGCCAATCTGGCGGGCAGTGTAAACTTAGCCAAAGAAATTCCCTTGCCCTGCGTGGCTGCAATCTCCAGAGGCTTTTCCCTGTCCCTTGCCTATCTTCACGGGTGGAAGGACAATACACTGTTCCCTTAAATCCCCGGTTGCTGGGTCACGTGAGAGGTATGCAATTATTAATCCTTTTTGGTTGTTTTAAACAGTCACACATGCTTGCACTTTTTAGAATATACTTATACTGTATACTTCCCTTATGTTCATCATGTCTTTTCACAATAAAGTGAAGAATCAGAGAGGTAGCCGTGTTAGTCTGGACTTGCAGAAGTGACAAAGAGTCCTGTGGCACCTTAAAAACTAACTAAAGTATTGAAGCATAAGCTTTTGTGGGCTAATACCCACTTCATCGGATGCATGCAGTGGAAGTCTCCAGAGGCAGGAATAAATAAGAGGCAAGGACCAGGCTAGAGATAACAAGGTTAGTCCAATCAGGCTGAACCAGCTTGTTATCTCAAATCAGGGAGGATGAGGTCCTCTTCCAACAGCTGATCTGGAGGTGTGAACATCAAGAGAGGAGAAACTGCTTTTGTAGTTAGCTAGCCACTCATAGTCTTTGTTCAATCCTAAATTGATGGTATCAAATTTGCAAATGAATTGAAGCTCTGCACTGTCTCTTTGTAGTCTGGTCTTGAAGTTTTTTTGCTGCAAGATGATGACCTTTAAATCTGGTATGGTGTGTCCAGGGAGGGTGAAGAAAGTTCTCATCCTTTGCCTTTTCCAATAGGAGGGGATAATCAAGCCATCTGCTATCAAAACCAAGTTGGAAGTACGATCAGAATTGGGTCAAGCCAATGTCCAAGCCTGTTTTCTTAACCCATACATTTCAATCCCCTTGTTTTCTGATGCACCCAAAATTGCAGTGCACCCACCACACTGTCATCTTCCCCCAAGCAGCTTTGCAGTTCTTCCCTCCAACCAGTTTCTTCATCCAAACCTCTCCAACTTCTGTTATTCCACTAAGTATACAGCTGTAGCTCCTCTGCTATGCAAACTGGCACTGCTGCAACTACGTGGCCTGTGCTGGGTGGCCAGATGCTCTTTAGGGTCCTCCTGCGTCTGGCTCCCCTTGTTGCAGTCTACCCATCTCTCCTAAATAACATGTTCAAAATAGCTCCCCCCCCTCCCCCGCCCGAGGACTAGGCTTTTGGGTCCTGTTCATTAATACAACCTTGAATTGGTTTAAAACAACAACAAAATCACATTCACATTCTCCCTGACCTCATCAGCAAAGAGGCACCAGCAAAGACAGCTTGCTTTTACCAAGATCAAAGATGAGTATGTTGTTGTTTTCAGACAGTCAAGCTTTGAAGAAGATTGCAATGGAAAATGATCACCACCACCACATTGGAAAAGGTCAGCAGAGAGCAGACAAACTTTTGCATAAATGTAACTGCAAACGCATTACCAATTTTCATCTTCCTTTGTTTTAGGTGGTGGGGATTTTTTTTTGCTTTTTTTATGGATTTTTTTTGGGGGGTGGGGGGGTAGGATGGGGAATAATTGCTCACTTTTCAGCAAAGCCAGTCAAAACCAGCAGTAAGCATATATGAATTATGCCAAAGCTATAAAGGGTTTGGATCCGAGAGAGACCTACTCAAAGATGTCCATAAAAAAACGAACAAATACCAAAAAAAACCCTAAAAAACTGTGTTGCACTGAATGAAGAGGCAGGGATATAACCAAGACAATAAAAAGATTCCTTTAAACTCTTGGGGACAATCCTGGAGCCCTGATGCAGGTAAAACACCCATAGGAGTTTTATTTGCATTAGGACTGGGGGATTGGGCCCTACATAGATGTCTATTAATGTTCTTTCATTCATTAATTTGCAATATTGATAGATTCTACAACTCATTGCCATGAAATACTGTTGAGACCAATAATTTAGCAAGATTCAAAGAGGAATTGGACTATTATATGGATAACAAGAATTCCCAGTTATATTAGCCAGTGCTAAAAAAATAAGTGCATCAGAAAATGACATAACATCTCATGTTTCATACTGTAAGCCAATTTCTAATCATTCGAGATTATAATGAGACTTTTCATTGTAAGAAATATCCCACATCTGCCTGCTATTGAGTTTCTTGCATTTACCTACCTATCTCTACAGTAGGGGTGGGCAAACATTTTGGCCCGATGGCCACATCTGGGTTGCAAAACTGTATGGAGGGCCGGGTAGGGAAGGCTATGCCTCCCCAAAGAGCCTGGCCCTGACCCCTATCCAACCTCCACCAACTTCCTGCCCCCAACTGTCCCCCTCAGAACCTCCAACCCTGCCCCTGCTCCTTGTCCCGACTGCCCCTCTTGAGACCCCCCCCCCACCCTTTCTTTATAGTATCTGGTGCTGTTCACGGTCAGAGATGAGAAACTGGGCTAGATGGACCATAGGTCTGTTCTAGTATGGTAATTCCTATAAAGAAAGTGAGGAATACTTGTAGCACCTTAGAGACTAACTAGTTTATTTCAGCATAAGTTTTTGTGAGATATAGCTCACTTCATCAGATGCGCAGAATGGAACAGAAGTAAGATGCATTTATACACACAGAAAGAAAAAGAAAAGAAAAAAAATGTACATTAGCATACCAATTCTAAGAGGGCTGGTAAATGTAGATGGTCCATTATCAGTAGGAGAAAAATACACCTTTTGAAATGTAGATCTGTTGTCAGTAAGTCAGGAAATGAGTGAACCAGTCTGAACTTCTGTTAAGCCCCTGGTTAATAGTGTCCAATTTGAAAATTAATTCCAGTTCCTCGGTTTCTTGTTGGAGTCTGTTTTGGAAGTTTTTCTGTTTCAAATTCCTATGTAAATCTTTTTATTAGCCTAGGACACAAGGAAGATTTTAGCCTCTTGGTTGGGCATAGACAGGATAAGTTATCTTTAAAGGTTCATTAGCTATAAAAATGAGTTTATGGATATCTGGAATAGAAAACTAGTTACAACTAATATCTGTGTGTGATATCTACCTGGCTTGATATGGTCTGTTGCTGATGTTTTATTTAAATGTGGGCTACAAGCTGGTTAGTGACTAGGCTATGAACATATTTGTGGAGGGGATAATTGACATATGTAGCTATCGTTTAGTTGTATACTGTATGTTACTAAAAATCTTAACATAGACTTCATATGAAATAATCTGGAACCTGATTCTGCCACCGTTATTCAGATAAAGTAGTACCTTACATCACAAGGATCTTACTGACTTCAAATTAAGGTTAGCAGAATCAGGTCCTTAAGGTGAAATTCACCTCTTTGCAGACTGCCAGAATAAGGCCCATGTAACATACAGGGTTTACACTGGATTTAAGTGGTGCATACATTTTGGACTGACTTTCAGCTTATGAGTAAATTTCACACTAAATGCATAAAGCAGAACTACTAAGAATGAACGATAGTTCAGGGATGGAATCCCTAGCCTCTGCTTGCCAGAAGTTGGGAATGGGCAGCAGGGGAAGGATCACGATTACCTGTTCTGTTCATTCCCCCTGGGACATCTGGCATTGGCCACTGTCAGAAGATAGGATACTGGTCTAGATGGACCTTTGGTCTGACCCAGCATGGCTGTTCTTATGTTCCATAATATTTGAAGACCAAATGTGGCATTCAGGGAAAACTGAATCTGATCATTATAGTCTCTTGATCCTCACTTTTTAAAATATTTTATGCTAACAATTAGTAGTATAACTGACTATTCACATGCAAACATCAGGTTTGCAGGTACAATTGCAGCAATAATATATGTAAATTAGACATACAGTTACACAAACATTTTTAAATATTGTGACAGATCGCCTTCTCGCCCCCACTCCAAACACAGGCAGGAGACTCTTCTTTGGCTCCAAACAGTGCTCTTTATTTACAGTGCAGCTAGTGCAGACCCCACCACCTACTATACACAGCTCTACAGCTTACAGCTCTAAACACAGCTCTACAGCTTAGCTCTATACACAGCTCTACACACAGCTCTACAGCTTTAGCTAGCTAGCTAGCTCGCTCGCTCCTCCACGCCACCGCCACCTTGGGCTTCCTGCCTGGCAGGCTTTTATCCCCCTGAGGAGGCTGCAAGGTGCAGCCCATCAGGCTGATCCCTCTGCAGCCCAGGTGGCTAATTGGCCTTCTCTGCAGGGAGGTTTGCAGAGGGTTTTTCTCCCTCTTAAAGGGGCGGCAGGCTGGGTCAGGCCCACCCTGCCACAATATGCAATTTAACATTTTTAGGCCCTAAATATTTTTCTGGTGGCGGGGACTGTTTTCTCTGTCCCATCTGACAGAGCTAAGCTTGATATATAAGGGTTTTTAAACACAGAAAAGCAAAGCAGTTTACAATCATTCATAACACTGAATCATCATTGAAATTGTTCAGCTTTGGGAGAGTTCAGTTCTCCTCTCAATTGTCCATTTTATACAAACAGAACAAAAAGTTTGATTCAATAGCTATTTCCCTTAGTACAAGAGCAGGAAGAACAGAATACAAAATGTAGTGGTGGGCATGTGTCCCACCCGCACCTCCCCAAAATAACCTTATTTTATTGACCAAAACACCAAGCCCAATTGTGTTCTAAGATTTCCTTTTTATGAGAGGAGAGCAGAATCCCCAAATGCAAGTAGTAGCCAGGAGCTGTGTACATATCTTTTCTGATATTTACCAATGGAGTCAATATAACAGTGTATGTGACTCAATTTGCTGATGCCCTATTTTAAATTACATAAAATTGGATCTGTTAGTTAATTTACTCCATGGCTTTGCTGTCTGGGTGATGATTAGTTTCTAAGTTATTTCTGTGAACAGATGATAAAGCATCATGGCTTAGGTTTTTCGGTTTTCAGAGTGCCTTAATTTTTGCAGGTTAATATGACAATTATCAAGTCACTAAGCCTCCTGCAATGCAGTTTGCTTTGTTTGGAAGATTTTACAGAATGTGAGTATACCATAATGTAGTGAGATTAAATATATAAAGATTTTTAGATGTCCAAACTGTTTTGTACTTAAATAAAAGATGAATTACTTATGCACAAATCTGACAGTGTCTATTTATAAGTAAAATAAAAAGCAGCATGGTGAAAAACATGTATGGGGAAAACAGAGAGGTAGTTATATCACTTTTCACAATCTGGCTCTATAATTAAGTCTGCCTTTTTTATGAGAGGAAAGCAGACTCTATAATTAAGACTATTTACAAGCCTTAAAGTGGTATATATTGTACATACAGACCCCTTATGCCATGAATATTTAAGATATAGAATAATTTATGAGAGGAAAAAGCCAATTTATTGCTGTGCAGGGGCGACAGCATTTTAATTTTAAAGGTTCATGTGACAATACAGATAAATAAATGAAGGCGTTTCGATGTGAATTTTAGTTGTTTCACAATTTTAATTTTAGTTAAAATTTTCAGTATTATCAGAGTATTCAGTATTATCTGCTCGGGCGGGCGGGGGGGTTCGCGGGGCTGCTTGGAGGTCGGAGGCTTAACGTCAGATGCCTCCTCACTACATCACAATGGACCTAGAGAGGTCGATTTTAGCCTTACTTCTCTCGTCAAGCAGGAGTTACAAAGTCGATTTTGAGGGACCTTTAAATCGACTTTAAGGGCATGCCTGTGAAGACAGGTACACGTTTAGTTCGACTTAACGTCCTTAAAGTCGACGTTAAGTCCTAGTGAAGACATGCCCTAGTAACAAACAGTCTTGTAGCACCTTATTAGACTAAGGGTATGTCTTCACTACAGCAGTAGTTCGATTTTCTTTATGTCGATGTTGTGAACGCGACGGTATACAGTTGATGTTGTGTGTCTTCACTACGCACAGCTAAGCACAGCAAGTCGACAGTGTCTGTCCGCAAAACTTTTGCAGGCGTCGACATGACGAGCGTTGCACTCTGGGTACCTATCCCACAGTTCCCTGATCCCCCAGCAGGCACCATTTCGAGTGCTGCACTGTGGGTAGGCATTTCCAAATTTCGCGACCTTTTTCCGCGCCGCCCACCCCCATTACAAGCGGTGCCCTGTGGGTAGGCATCCCATAATTCGCGCCCTTTCTCCGCCGTGCTAACGCCATAGCATTGCAAGCATGGAGCCCGCTGACACCACGGCTGCAGTAATGGCTGTTGTGAGGACCTCGATCACGGTTGCTGAGTTCCTGCTGCACCGTCTGCAGAGGAGGAATGCGATCCGGGGAGAACCGCGCTTTCTGGAACCCGACGACAGTGAGGAGGAGATGGACGAGGACAGCGGGGACGACAGGGACACTGACGTGCACAGCGGGGATGACAGGGACACTGACGGTTTTGCAAGTAGGGCGACTGACAATCTGTCAAAAATGGTGGCAATGGGGCAGGCTCATGCCATCGAACGCCGATTCTGGGCCAGGGAAACAAGCACAGACTGGTGGGACCGCATAGTGCTGCGGGTCTGGGATGACTCCCAGTGGCTCAGAAACTTCCGCATGCGAAAGGGCACCTTCATGGAACTTTGTGACTGGCTGTCCCCTGCCCTCCGGCGCAGGAATACCAAAATGAGAGCGGCCCTTACAGTGGAGAAGCGAGTGGCGATAGCCCTCTGGAAGCTTGCAACGCCAGACAGCTACCGGTCAGTGGCGAATCAGTTTGGGGTGGGTAGGTCTACAGTGGGCTTTGCTGTGATGCAAGTAAGCAGGGCAATCGTCGAGCGGCTGCTACACCAGGTTATAAACCTCGGAAACCTGCAAGCCACAATAGATGGCTTTGCCGCCATGGGATTCCCTAACTGTGGTGGGGCTATAGATGGGACTCATATCCCTATCCTGGCACCGGACCACGAGGCCGCCGAGTACAGAAACCGGAAGGGATATTACTCAATGGTCATGCAAGCAGTGGTTGACCACAAGGGACGTTTCACCGACCTGTACGTGGGGTGGCCGGGAAAGCTTCATGACGCTCGAGTGTTCAGGAACTCTAGGGTTTTTAGACAGCTGCAGCAAGGCACTTTCTTCCCCGACCAGAAAATTTCCGTGGGGGGGGGGTCGAAATGCCGATCGTGATCATTGGGGACCTAGCCTACCCCCTAATGCCCTGGCTTATGAAGCCCTACACAGGAGCCCTGGACAGGGGTCAGGAGCTGTTCAACTACAGGCTGAGCAAGTGCAGAATGGCCGTAGAATGTGCATTTGGCCGCTTGAAGGGGAGATGGCGTTCCTTACTGATTCGCTCAGACATCAGCGAGAGAAATATCCCCATTGTTATTGCTGCTTGCTCTGTGCTCCACAATATCTGTGAGAGCAAGGGGGAAACGTTTATGGCGGGCTGGGAGGCAGAGGCAAATTTACTTTCTGCTACTTATGAGCAGCCACACAGCAGGGAAAGTAAAAGAGCCCACCGTGAGGCCCTGCGCCTCAGGGACGCCTTGAAAGACAGTTTTATGAGTGCCCGAGATGGCGTTTGAGAATCTGCTCCCTTGCTGTGCTCTAAGCCTGCTGCCCTTGAACCCTCTTTCCCTCCCCCCTCCCCATGCTTTCCCTCCTCCCTCCCCATGCTTGCAGAGAAAATAAAATCACTGTTTGGAAAATCATGGTTCCTTTATTGGTTACTCGGAAATACAAATACAGGGGATCACTGTCCTGGTATCCTGGAGGGAAACCGGCAGTCGCAGTGGGGAGGAGCGGACAAAGGAGGGGGGGGGGGGGAAGGGTGGAGAGGAGGGGTTGGCAAGACTCAGCAGCTTTCAAAAGTGTTCCGAGAATGTAAGCCTGCTGCTGCTGCTGCTGGCTTGTGGGGTAGAGTGGAGCGGCCCACGGAGCTTGCCCCCCCGTGTTCTCAACCCACGTCTGGGTGGGGAAGCTATGGGAGTTGGGGAGGGGGGGAGGTGGTTACACAGGGGCTGCAGAGGTGGTCTTTGGTCATGCTGCAGCTCCACCAGAGATCGCAGCATGTCGCTCTGGTCCTCCATTATGCGGAGGAAAGCATCCATGCGTCTTTCCTCACGTTCTACCCTCTTTTGTTCAGCGGCTCTCGATCCCTTGCCTGAATCTCTCGATCCCTTGCCTGAATCTCTCGATCCCTGGACTCTTATCATTCTTTCCCTCCAGTCCGTCTGGCGGGCTGCCTCAGCGCGCGAGTTCTCCACGAGTTCAGTGAACATCTCATCGCGCGTTCACGTTTTCTTTTTACGCTTTCTTATCTGCGGTGCACGGCGTGAGGAGGAGGCAGGGGGGTTGTGACATACTTGTTGTTCATCTGTGGGCGAGTGTGGGAAAAGAAAGTTTGAAAGTTATGAGACAGATACATTCAAGGTTAGGAGGCAGATGCAGTCTCGGACTGTACACAATGGGAGTAGTATGCCATTTGCAACCTCAGTATTCAGAGGCCTGCCTGATATGATTTCTGTACAAGGTCATGTTGTACACCTAAAACTGACTGACAAGCTCTCAGAAAATTCAGAGCATCTCAGACACATATGCGTGCCTCAGCCCAAGACGGCTTCTGAAATCACCGTGCAGCCGGCCATGGTAAGTTAAAAGTGGCGCTTGCATACTGTAGAGTAACCCCGCCCCCTTCCCCACACCGCGTGGCTGGCTCCCACTGAAACCGCAAACTGCAAAGCAAATGCCAAAAAATCTCTCGCTAAGGGCTAAGGTCTTTTTGGGGCTCTTCAGACCGCGTGCAGACTGCTCAGATTCCCTGCTAGCTACCGCTACGGGCGGGGGGGTGGGTGGGTTGGGTGCGCGTTGGCTGTGAAGCGGAAGCAACGGCGTGCAGACGGCTCGGATTCCCTGCCAGCTAACGCTACGGGCTGGGGGGGGGGGCGGCGGTCAGCGTTCGTGTGTGTGTGGGGGGGTTCGGTTCGTCGGTCCTCAGCAGAAAAGAGTACTTTGCAGCTGGGACTCTTTATCTCCCGACTAATTGCAGTCCGTATCTCAAACAGGCAACCCTGAATGACATCACTTTGCTGAGAATTTCTCGGAGAGATAGGGAGCGCATGCTCCTTGAGTCCATGCAAAGTCCTGGTCCATACGCCGCAATGCTAGCCTGCTCAATGATACCAGAGAACCTACTACTTTCGTGGCGTGGGTTGGTGTCCTATCACGGGGGACCACATAAGGCAGCTCTCCCCAGAAATCTGCTGCGCTGGATTCATCGCTACCTCCTGGATAGCTTCATTGAAATGTCCGCGGAGGACTTATGGTCAATCCCGGAGTATATTGACAAACTCTTTGAGTAGAAATTGACCAGCAATGAAAGCACGCTAAGTCCTTAGGGCAAGTTACTCATTAATAAATGCTTCCTTTACAAAATCACGCGTCATGTAATCCCTTAAAAAAGAAACACTTACCCCCCTGGGAGGCTTGGGAGGGTACTGGGTCCAGGGTGACAAACAGCTCCTGGCTCTCTGGGTACAGGGGTTCTCCGCTGGGCTCCTGCTGCTCCTTGATATTTTCCTCTTCATGGTCGTCCTCCTCGGAATCAGTCTCCTCCCTGACGATGATCCCATCGGTGGAGTCCACGCAGACCGGCGCGATGGTGGTGGGGGCGCCCCCCCATTATCGCATTTAGTTCATTATAGAACCTGCATGTCCGTGGCGCACCCCCTGATCGTCCGTTTGCCTCCTTGGCTTTCTGGAACGATTGCCGCAGCTCCTTAATTTTCACGCGGCACTGTGTGGTGTCCCTGTTGTGGCCCCTTTCTAGCATGGCCTTGGAGACTCTTCCATAGGTGTTGGCATTCCGTTTGTTGTTGCGGAGTTCCAACATCACGGATTCCTCTCCCCAGATAGCGATGAGATCCAGCACCTCACGAGTGGACCATGCTGGAGCTCTTCTCCTCTGGCTGGTCTCCAGGGTAGATGAGCTCATCATGGATTCCTGTGATGCTGAGCTCTGCATGGCGGCTAGTGCTGCTGATTGCTCTGAATGGCGACTGATCAGTTCAGGTGAGCTGGCCACGCTGACCAAACAGGAAATGGCATTCAAATGTTCCCGGGTCTTATCTACCTGGCCAGAGCAGCGAGTTCAGAGTGCAGTGCAGAGCGATCACAGTGGAGCAGTAGGGAGGCAGTACAGAGCGGTCAGAATGGAGCATTGTGGGACAGCCTCTGGAGGCTATTAATGTCGGGTTCCGTCTTCACTAGCCCACGGTCGAGCTTGGAACGTCGAGATTAGCCTTATGCCACTGGTTAGGCTGGAGTTCCAATGTCGATCTTGAGGGCCCTTTACATCGACGTTAAGAGCATGTATGTGAAGACAGGTACATGTTTAATTCGACCTAACGTCGTTAAGGTCGAATTAAAGTGGTAGTGAAGACATGCCCTAACAGATTTTAGGGATCATGAGGTTTCGTGGGTTAAGACCTACTTGATGAAGTGGGTCTTAACTTGATTAAGTGGGTCTTAACCCACGAAAGCTCATGATCCCTAAAATCTGTTAGTCTATAAGGTGCTACAAGATTCTTAGTCGCTTTTGCAGATCCAGACTAACACGGCTACACCTCTGGTACTACTTAGTATTATTTTTTGTGTTTAATTTAAATGGGTTTACATAGATTATACTAAATTTAGGGCTTAACACAGGTTGTAAATTTCAAATTTAATAGAGGCACATTTTAAAAAACCTGTATTTAATTTGGATTTTAAAAATCCTTTTATTTAATTTTAAGAATTATCAATTTGTATCCATTTTGGCTCTAATAAGCACGGAGCTGAGAATCCGCTCTTACAATTGCACAGATGGAACAGTCTCCCTACACTCTCTTTCCTTTCTAGTACACTCAAGGATCTTGTGGGTAGGTGTTTGTTCACACTTTAGAAAGCCTCAACTCTTACTTCTAAATTACTTTAAAATCCATTGTTATGAGTACTCTTGGAACAGTTAGCTAATGCATTAGTATATTAACTTTAGAGATGTAAGCTAACCTAGATTGGTACCCATAAGTGAAATCTGGTCTCAGTGTATCTGCCTGTGGATGCTTGTCCAAATCCCTGAACCACCACAAGTTGGCTATATCGGTTGTCCCTGCTCAGCAGAAGCACAGAACTAGGAAAGCAAAGGCATTGCAGGCCAGCAAAATAGTTTTGGCAAGTGTGTATGGGAAAGCTTGGAACAACACCTCCTCCATTTTGCCAGGCCAGTACTGCTAAACCTTCATTTATAATGAACACTGAGGGTGAGCAAATATTTACCAGAAAAATATCCTGCAAATTTTATGCAATCATTTTTATTTTAAACTGTGTTTCTCTGAACTTACACATTTTCTTGCCAAAGCAATATTAAAACATTTCATCACAGACAGCTCCTTCTTCCACTGATCTCCCCTAGTCACATCACACTTCTTTTGTCACAGACTCTGCCAGCAAGGGATGAAATTATTATTTGATTTTGCTCACTTTGATACTGCATCACAGCTAGGCTCTTTGCCCTCTCTGTCAGCATGACACTAGCAATGGAACGCCCTTGAGGGTTATGGCAGTGCCTGTATATAACCCTTCTATATCACACATTAATAGTAGATGGCTTCCTTTCGGGAGCATTAGCTGATACTGTCCATATTTTCCCATAGTTGACAAAGCAATTCAGTGCTGAAGGTAGAGCATTTGCAGACTTGAGCAGTGCTGGAGGTCATCTGGGCTCATTACTCATTTCACCATCTGGAAGCAGTATATTTATTGTGGTTATGAGGCTTTACCTCTGCCAGGGCATCTTATTTGAGAGATTAGCAATACAGTCATTGTAGGCCAGCTGCTCTGTTAATTGACTATGTGCCAAATCCATGTACTATAATTGCATTGACTGAGCAAAATCAGCTTGTTGATTAAACGTGATTGGTTTTGGTTTTAACTAATAGAACTGAATGAATTAGAGGCCATTGACATTCTGGGTTTTTTTCTCCCTTGTTGCGATGGCAGCCAACCGCTATTAAAGTTTAATAAGATAATAAATTAATAGCAATAATATAAAAAGTAATCTATGGGCTAACCAGGATCCTTCCTCATAGTTCTTTAAGCACAACTAAGGGCCTGATCTGCAACTGGTCTGCTACACCACTTGTAGACTTTTCCTGCATAGAGTTTAAAACTTCTGACAAACTTCTGTGGTTCGGGATATTAAAAAAGGCCCTCAAATGTTAAAGTTTTATCACAAAATTCACTACTAAAGATGAAAGACTAGTCCTTGAGGATCCTCATCTTGTAGCAGTCCCAGAGAGAATTATAAAATGCAGAGAGTTTTTCTAGGTTGTTGGCTAGATAACTTTCTCTTTAACTGACTGAACACTTGTAATTATTATGCATATAGTGTGACCATGCTAACCTGCTTATGTGTGAACCAGAATTTTCTCACAAAATTTGTTAACCTGTAAGGACACTCCAAAATGGAGATTCTAGAGGGCAAATTCACCACTGACCTAAGTGAACACAACCACAATTATTTAAATGGAGTTACCTGGGGTAAACTTGGCTTTAGAAATATGCAAACAACTACTGTATCCCCCATATGTTGGTTTAATGCCGTCCAGATGACCAACATGCACCATTTTGTTAAGGGAGATTAATATGTGTTTACAACTCAGTCACTCAGATCTCATAGTCCTTCGCTGGTCCAGCACCCAGATAGTATATATTTCATTAGAATATTTTAAATTACAACTGCAATGTTAAATTCTGTGATCCCAAACTCGACCTTCCACTGGTTAGTGTTCTTTTCTCCCTCCAGTTCTTTTTTCCCCCTGAAACTATTAATACCATTTCCTTCTCATTTCTCCCACTCACATATGGTTACAATTATGGTGCTAATTTCTCTAAAAGGGCAGAACAGCACCTAACAGTCCTGAATACTATAGAAAAAGATGATATTTATACCACCTTGGCCAGTTAGATCACCTCTCTCCATGGCCTAGCAAGCAGTAGTCCTAGGATCATTCCTCAGTTTGGGTCTCCTGTGTTAAAGTTTTTAGTTCTCAGTGTGAAATTTACTTTCTTCGCCAGCCTTACATTCATTAGACCCTGAAGCTCTCTCCTTACTTAATTAAAACCAGAAAAAAAAATCAAAAGATATTTTCCCAAGCCCTTTAGGATGGCAGAATGGAACACAGTCTCCATTTTCAATGGCTCAACTAGCTTGTAAGGGATGTTCGTACAATGAGCTAATAGGTTGATAAATCTTCCTCCCATTTTGAAAATGGCTATTTCTTTCTTTACTTTTTATGTGCCTCTTGGGTTTTCAACTGGTGGAAAATAAACCTCAACACACCACCACAAGCAGCAAAAGGAATAACAACAGGATTCTCAAATACAGTAGACTCTCGATTATCCAGGATTGGATTAACCAGGATGTGGATTAACCAGGATGTCAAAAAAAAAAATATGCGCAACTCGTAGGGCTGGCTCTGGCTTTGCTGCCACCCCAAGCACACACAAAAAACCCCCACCAGGGTGCAGAGCATCCAGTGAACCAACATCCCCTCCCCCGGCGCAGGGT
The DNA here is from genome assembly GCA_032164245.1 of Sternotherus odoratus. Classification (NCBI taxonomy): domain Eukaryota; kingdom Metazoa; phylum Chordata; order Testudines; family Kinosternidae; genus Sternotherus; species Sternotherus odoratus. The sequence continues at coordinate 20,126,306 of JAVMKO010000014.1, read as the reverse complement.
GGCTGGTAAACTAACCCCCTCTCCCCATATTTCCTATGGATGGTGATTATCCGGGATTTTATTAACCACAATTAATTTTTTTCCTATCATCCTGGATAATCGAGAGTCTACTGTATATTAGCTGCCATAATCCTTCCCCATACATGACAATCCTCCTGACTATCCTCCTTGGCTATTAGCCAAGATGAGTAAGGAATGGTGTCCCTAGACTCTGTTTATCAGAGGGTGGTAATGGATGGCAGGAAAGAGATCATTTGATCATTACCTGTTAGGTTCACTTACATCGGGGCACCTGGCATTGGCCACTGTCGGTAGACAGGACACTGGACTGGATCGGTCTTTGAGCTGACCCATTATGGCCATTCTTATGGCTAATTTAATCTTGCTACAAAATGTTTAGAGCACTTCAAGTTTCTGACACTCTATGGGGCCAAACTATTTACTCTACGTACTGAGGTGTGGGTGTTGGGGTTGGGGTTGGTCAGGGGGTGTTGGGTTTGGTGGGGGGTAAGGTGGGGGTGTTGGGTTTGGGTGGGGGGGGTGAGGAGGGAGGTCGGGGTTGGTCGAGGGGTAAGTGAGATGTGGGTGTCGGGTTTGTTTGTGGTGGTAGGTAGGGGTGTCAGGTTTGGTTGGGGGGGAAGTGAGGTGGGTGTGTCAGGTTTGGTGTATGGGGGGTGAGGTGTGGGTGTTGGTCAGGGGGTGCTGGGGTTGGTAGGGGGTGACGTGGGGGTGTTGGGTTTGGGTGGGGGGGTGAAAATGTGAGTCGGGGTTGGTCGAGGGGTAAGTGAGGTGGGGGTGTCGGGTTTGGTCGGGGGGGAGGAGGTGGGGGTGTCAGGTTTGCTCTCTGCCCCCTCCCCACCTCCGACGGACCCAAGCAACGCCGGGTATTTTCGCTAGTATATACTAAAGATCAGTCTCAGATCCCCAATTCCAATCTTTTGAAGTTCATCAAGGAAATTTACTCCTTCCACATTTTACCTATATGGTTCTAGCTTGTATTCTTTAGATTTCTTTGATGTTCTGACCTCATTCTTCTTGCTACTATTTTCCATGCCAGCTCAAAGGTGGGAATGGTGGATTGCATCCAGACACAGATTTTCTGCACAGTACAATGTAATGTACTGCCAGAGCATGGGCCAGATTTTGATCTCACTTTCATAAATGAAGAGAAATCCCACCAATTTCAGTGGAACTACTCCAGGGTTAATTTGATGTAACAGAGGAGATTTTGTTCTTAGGTGTATGTGCGGTGGGGTGGAGGGGCTTAAAATTGCCGCAAAGCAAAAATACCAGAATGCTGAATAAAACAGATGAATAATTGCTGAGCTTTCCTTCTTTTTTGACATTGAAGAGTGTGTGTGTGTGCGCGAATGTGTGTGTAAAATTATTTAGCAAACAAACGCTCCCTCTGGTGGCAAGATCAAGGGAAGGTTAACAATAACTTTAAATGAAAATCAAAGAATAAGAGTTCACAGTATTTTCTGATTCTGTTTTTCTCCAAGTCAGTTTCAAGACTACAGACAGAAGGAAAGTCACCCCTTTAGTGACAAGAGAAGAGAAAAGATCAGGAGAAAAGAGAAACATGATACTAAAGGAAAGATAAGAGCCCATCGCTATGGCCTTGTCTACACTACCGGCTGGATCGACGCATAGAGATCAATCTATTGGGGACTGATTTATTGCGTCTTGTCAGGACGTGATAAATCGATCCCCAGAGACACTCCGGTCGACTCCGTAACTCCAGCTTGCCAAAAGGTGCAAGGGAGAGTCGACTGGGGAGCCCGTTGTCGACTGCTGCTGCTGTGAGGACACGTAGCTCAAGTTACGTATCTTAGGTCGATTCTCCCTGTTAGTGTAGACAAGGCCTATGAGGCAACAAAATTCAAATACAGTAAAACCTCGATTTAACGGACCTCGATTTAACGGACTTTGGATGCAACGGACAATATTTGTAAGAAAGTCTGATGCATCCGAAATCCGTTTGTCGAGGGCTCCGCCGGGGTTTGAGCTGGGGGTGGGCTACCGCCCGCCCCCCCGGCAGCAGGCAGGCTAGCTGGAGTGTCCCGGGAGCCGGGACCGTGCGGGCTGGCTGCCGGCTCCCTGCTGCCTCCCCGATCCAGGCAGTGGGCAGGCTGCCTGCCGGCTCCCCGCTGCCAGCCCACCCGGGTCCCGGCTGCTGGGACCCGGGCGGGAGCGGTCAGCCCGCCCGGCTGCTGGGACCTGGCTGCCGCCGGGCTGCTGAGACCCAGGCAGCAGCTAGCAGCCCGCCCGGGTCCCCGGCTGCTGGGACCCGGGCGGGAGCTGTCAGCCCGCCCGCCCGGGTCCCAGCAGCCGGGGACCTGGGCGGGCGGGCGGGCTGACAGCTCCCGCCCGGGTCCCAGCAGCCGGGGACCTGGGCGGGCGGGCGGGCTGACAGCTCCCGCCCGGGTTTGAGCAGCCGGGCGGGCTGACAGCTCCCGCCTGGGTCCCAGCAGCCGGGGACCCGGGCGGGCGGGTTGACGGCTCCCGCCCGGGTCCCAGCAGCCGGGGACCCGGGCGGGCGGGTTGACGGCTCCCGCCCGGGTCCCAGCAGCCGGGACCCGGGCGGGCGGGTTGACGGCTCCCGCCCGGGTCCCAGCAGCCGGGACCCGGGCGGGCGGGTTGACAGCTCCTGCCCGGGTCCCAGCAGCCGGGACCCCGGCGGGCTGACTCATGGCTCCCGGCTGCCGTGATAAGTAAAACCTCTATATAACGGACTAATTCGGGCGAGGGGGTGTCCGTTAAAGCTGAAAGTCCGTTATTTAATAATTTTAAAAAATTATTTAATAATTTAAAAAAATAAATAACGGACTTTCGGCTTTAACGGACACCCCCTCGCCCGAATTAGCCCGTTATATCGAGGTTTTACTGTAGCTTTAATAAAGGTCAGTATGATAAAGTCTTCCAAATCACTATCACACAGACATGGCTTACATTAATCAATCACTTTAAAACAGGGTCACATCATCAGTGGCAGAAATCCAAGAAAAAAAAGGATCACCCTCACCCCTTTCTGGAGGATTTCAGAATTAAAGTGACAGTGGGCAGCTTTTCCTTAAGCTGAGTCCTCTGGCTCAGAAAGGGAGGCATAGGGGTGGGAGGAATACACGGCCCATTGTTTAGGAGGGTGATACTTTTCCCCCTATTTTATTGTGTCTTTTGGAATCTCTTTTCTTGTCCTGATGAACTAATGACTGGGAGCTTAGGGGTTGATCTGTGAATATCCCAGGGGATAAGTTGCAGCTTTTCCTTAGGGTGCCTGCCCCACAACACTCATTTCTGTTAGCTTAAGTACCTTAACGGGAATCCAGAGGATGTTCTAACTGACAGCAGGTAGTAGCCCAGCTGAACATAGTCTATCAAGTTTAGAAGGCGCAGGGCCAGGTTAGTGAGAGTTGTCAGGTGTCTGTGCAGGTTCTCTGGTTTTAATCGTTATCCCTTGGCCTTGGAGGCAAATGTGGGAGATAAGGTCTGTAGCCAAGAACACTGGTTGCCAAAATTACCCTTGGCAGTTTTCAGCTTCCTGAAGTGAGGGGGAAAGGAAGCTTCTTTGTATGTCCAAGGGAAACTTGTCTTAAACAATCCCAAACTGGCTCTCGAGACCATATTAATGTGCCTGGCTGCAGGCTGACAAAGAGGCAGAAGTCTTCTTTGATGATTGTTAGCAAGAGGAGGAAGCCTTTGCCTTCCTCTTCTTTTTGAGCTCATCTGCCATTCCTACATACCTTATGGGTGGCACAGGCTGCAGCCACTAGAATATAAAAGGAGCATCATTTTTAGTGTTTTAAATTAACAATTCCAGCATCCAGCAAGATGCAGTGATTGGGGAAAATTCTCTAGAGCACCACCTGCCACCTAAATGGTCCTAGAAATGTCATGGACCACAGATCATAACAGCCTTAGAAAAGGAGTCTTCAGAACTTGTATCTGGGAGCATTCATGTCTGTGAATGAAACCAGCCTTTTGTAGATAGAGAGCAAATCATCTTCTGAATCCCTGACCTTCTGAAAGAACCATCTCATTGCATCCTCTCAGTCATCTTTTGCCATCCATTGAAATGAAGAATGCAACAAACTGTGGTTCTGAAAAGTAAGCTGTGCTACTATTTGAAAAGATAGCTGTCTGACCTTATTAAAGTTTATTGTGTTTTGTGCTGGTGGGGAAAAGGATTTTATTTTATGTCTGCTGCAGGCCTTTTTCCCTCTGGAACTGCAGAGAAGGTCATTAAGGTAGAAAACAGACTTTATGTTCTGGTTTTTTTATACACTATAGGTCAAAAATGACTTTCATTAGTCAAGGGAAAGTGTGAGGATATATACACAAGTTAACACGGTTATTTCCCATGTTTTCTCAGAAAACACAAAAGGAATAGATGTGTGAACCAGTAGTCCATTTTTTTAAATGATAAAGAATATCTGCAGACTTATTTTGTTTTACTTGGAGGGTTACGAGTAAAGATTTTAAAAATAAGTTCTGTATTGCTCACAAAGGCTATGAGGTTTGGTGGCAGTTAAAAGCCAGGGGCTAAATCTAATGCTTTAGACACATGGCCCATATTATAAAATAAACTACAGATAAAATTTATTTTCATTCTAATACTAGTTATTAAAAAGTATTTCTGAAATTCTGCAAACCCAGGAGAGACATGTTAAAGTGCCAGCTCCTGCTGAGGTTATCCAATTGTCATGGGATACAGTCTTGGTCCTGCTGAAGTCACAATGTACCATTTAGAGCTAAAACAAATACAGTAAACCCTCGATTTAACGGACCTCGATTTAACGGACTTCGGATGCAACGGACAAAATTTCTGAGCAAGCTGATGCATTCCTGATCCATTTCTGGTGGGCTGGCTGCCGGCTCCCGGCTCCCACCCGAGTCCCGCCAGCAGGCGGGCTGGATGATGGTTCCCCACTGCCGCCCGGGTCCCAGCAGCCGGGACCCGGGCGGGCTGGCTGACGGCTCCCAGCAGCTGGGCCCTGGGCAGACTGGCTGCCAGCTCCTAATAGTTCCTCCTAATAGAACTTCAGATTGGTTCTCTCATTACAGTAATTGATTGCATTTCCTGAGTTAATTTCACTGACAACAGAAATCCATTTCAAAAGGTGTTTTTTTTTCTCCTAGTGATAATGGACCATGTACATTTAACAGCCCTCTTAGAATTGGTATGCTAATGTACATTTTTTTTCTTTTTCTTTCCTTCTGTGTGTATAAATGCATTTTACTTCTGTTCCATTCTATGCATCCGATGAAGTGAGCTATAGCCCACGAAAGCTTATGCTGAAGTAAACTAGTTAGTCTCTAAGGTGCTACAAGTATTCCTGGCTTTTTTACGGATACAGACTAACACAGCTGCTATTCTTGTATTTTAAATGTCACTTCTGATATGTGTAGTCACAATACCCCATTATCACCAAGGGGAAACTACCCAGCTCTCCCCAGCCTTAACCCATTTTGGGCATTAAGGGGTAACCTTAGTTAGAAACCTTAGTTTCTAGTTAGGTAGAATATTTCATTGCTACTCCGTTAGGCACATATCCAGTAATCAGCACCAGGGTGGATGGAGATGCTGAAAGTGGTGCAGTTTTTCTGTATCACTAATGTTTAAACATTATTGGGCATTCAATCAAAAAAAAAAGTTAAAAAACCAAAAATCACAAAAAGGGCAGTAATTCATAGAAACAGGTCCTATTTATAAAACATACATTTCTGATGTGATCTGCTTGGCTGGAGAATAAGTCTAAAGCACACACAGTTCAACTGTAATCATCACCTTACCATCACCAAATAGAACAATACATTTATTATATAACAATAATGACTCTTAGAAGAAGGGTGGTGGAATGTCATTTGACCGACTTTGAATAAAGTATAACCATGTACTCTTATGTAACCCCTACAAACAATTACTGACTGTCTAACACAGGGGTGGGGAACCTTTTTTCTGCCGAGGGCCATTTGCACATTTATGATGTCGTTCGCGGGCCGGTCCCCCCCCCCCCCCCGAGGAAGCCCAGGCCCAGGCTGGCAACGGGAGCTGAGACCCCCAGCTGGCAAGGAGCCAGCGGGGGAAACCCCAAAGCAGTGGCAGGCGGAGTGCTTAGCCCTGCACTGCTTTGGGGTTTCCCCCGCTGGCCCCTTGCCATCCGCGGTCCTGCCACCTGCCCCAGTCAGCTCCCGCTGTCAGCCTGGGTGTAGGCCAGGGGGTCATCTTCCTTTACCCTGCCCAGCCTCCCCCCCATCTAACCGCCTTCCCTCCCCCACCCCTGCCTGGCCCATCCCACCGAACCTAACCTCCTCCCCCCCTCCCACTCCCAACCCAGCCTCCTGCCCCCCATGTCTGACCTGCCTAGCCCAGCCTCGCCCCCACCCAAACCTCCTTCCCTCCCGCACCCACGCCTCGCCCACCCCATCCAGCCTAGTCTCCTACCCCCTTGCCTGCCCCCCCCCACCGCTCCCTTGCCTGCCCCCAGCCCAGCCTCCCCCCCCCACCGGCCCCTTGCCTGCCCCCCCCCCCAGCCCAGCCTCCCCCCTCCACCGGCTCCTTGCCTGCCCCCCAGCCCAGCCTCCCCCCCTTTGACCGTCGGCTCCCCGCGGCTCCCCCAGGCGCTTCCCGGCCCCTACCTTCAGCGCAGAGCCGCCCCCGCCTGGCGGCCCGCGTGCGTCTTCTACCCCCGCCCCCAGGCGCTTCAGCGCGTGGCCGGCGGCGGCCCCAGGCACTTCAGCATGGAGCCACCCCCGTCTGGCAGCCCGTGCGCGTCCCTGGCCGGTGGCGGCCCCAGGCGCTTCAGCGCGGGGCCACCCCCGCCTGGCGGCCCCCGCGCATCTTCTCCCAGTGCCTGACTCAGCCGTGACCTGCCACGGGCCAGATGGAATGACTTGGCGGGCCGTATAAGGCCCGCGGGCCGGAGGTTCCCCACCCCTGGTCTAACACAACACCCCTTCAAGCTATATTTACTCACAGAAATAGTCACAATAATTCACCGAAAGTTGAAAAATCTCTACTGTACTCCCTCACAGAATATGTGTTTGTTGTGTTTAATACTCAGTTGCTACACTTATCACTGTCACAGTTGCATGCATCGGTGCATACCAAATATTTCATCTACTTGTTACACAGGTTCTCTCAGAGCCACACTGCACAAAGATGAGGATGGTTTCTGGAGCAAATGGCAGCACTGTCATATTAGGAACAAGATGTCCCATGCTATCTATCTTTGAGATGAGGAAAGAGGTCAAATATGGAGTGATAATTTTGTCAGAATGATATGGTGATATGGTGTGTTTGTCTTATAATTTTTCTGGGTGAATTCATTTAAGAGTGTAGTCTCTTTTTTACCTACATAGAGGTTGCTGAGGCATTTAGTGCATTGGATGAGGTACACCACATGTGATAGGCATGGGTAGGTTTCTTCCAAAGAAACTTGCACAACATTTTGAAAAGACGAACCTAGGAACTTAAATTCATAACTCTGCTAGATACCAAAAAATCATAGATTTAATAAAGATACTGGATGTCTGGCTCATTATAACAATCTGTAACCTACTAACCCTCCTTTGTCCTACAATTGTAGAGGTATTAACTGCCAACTTCACCTTGAATAGTTTCTTGCAACAGGTAGTATCCCCTTATCTGTTCTACCCTAGTATTTAGTTGTGACACTATGGGCTTGTCTAATCTTAAAACTCTTCAGTGGCAGAGCTACAGCATAGCTAATCCACTTTCCCAAGAGATGATAGCAAGATGAATGGAAAAATTATTCTGGAGACCTAGGACTGTCTACACAGAGGTTAGGTCAGCTTAACTACATTGCTCAAGGGTGTGAATTTTTCACATCCATGAGCAACACAGCTGGGACAACCTAACTTTTTAGGTTAGACCAGGCCTAAGAGTACTTTTCCCAGACCTGAAAAAGAGTTGTGTGTAAGCTTGTCTCTTTCACCAACAGATGTCAGCCCAATAAAAGCTATTACCTCACAAACCTTGTTTCTCTAATATACTGGCATCAACACAGCTACAACTACACAATTTACTGGATGTAAAGTTTATACAGTATTATATTGCTATGAAATAATTTGGGAAGAATGGGACTAGATCAGTGGCTCAAACTGTAGGTCAGGACCCCAAAGTGGATTGTGACTCCATTTTATGGGGTCACCATAGCTGGCTTAGACTTGCTAGGGTCAAGAGTCAAAGCCCGAGCCTCATCACCCGGGGCAGAAGCCCAAGCCTCAGGTCTTTATCCCTTGGCGGTGGGGCTCAGGTTATGGGCCCCTGCCTGGCGTTGAAGCCCTTGATTTTCAGCGTCAGCACCTGCAGGACAGCAGAGCTCAAGTCAACTCAGGCTCAGTCCCCCATCTTGAGGTCATGTAGTAAATTTTGTTGTCAGAAGGGATCACAGTATTATGAAGTTTGAGAACCCCTGGGGGCTAGATAAATTTGAAATTTTATTATTGCTATGATACTCCCTTGTATCATGGAAAATATTATTTTATGCTTCTCTGGAACAAAGAAAATGGACTGTTTGAAATATGCATTCAGCTAGATTAAATAATAGACTAAATATACCTTAGAAGAAATAAACAATGGAAATATTTCCCTTCATAGTTTAACCAATTTGTGTGGTCTACAGAATACAGTATCTATTCGGGACAGATTATCAAAGTGTACCTGCAAAAAATCAAGCATTTTTGTGCACCCCTCACTTCTGAAGTACAAACTCCTATGTTTATGCAATTTCTGACGTTTACACACATGCAAATCAGGGGCTCTGTATGTGCACAGGGTTTCTACTTTTACACACACTTTTCAATACTGAGCACCTTATCACAATCTGAAATTATTTTTCTAGGAATGGAAACAATGGTACCCCCCTCATTAGAATTACAAGGAAAAAGTTGCAGCAGGCTCTTCGGGACATTAGATTAATATAAAGTGTTCCAACTGTGCAGAGAAGTGTAATCACAAAATTTTGAAAAATATGAAAAGACTGGGTACTTACAGTTCAATGTTTATGTAGAGGATTTCTGTCATACAATAAACTCCCTTGCTGCAAACACTGAAAAGATGAGAGAATAAAGTTTATACAGAAAAATGATTAACAGAACAACCCACTTAAACTAACGGTGATAATTTTTTTTTTTAATCAAATTTGGCAATGCCACTTCACACCAGTGGCATGGATAATTTTGAGCCCTGTGTTAGATCTATTACTTGTGTTTTCAACTATTTCATACTGTAAGTCATAATAAATTAAAATGTTATTTCCCACTATAATCTTATTTAAGACTTGTTGTCTTAATAATAATAAAATCCCCATTGGTAATGCAAGCTATGTCAAGGAGAACATAGCTGAAGTTGGTCCAGAGTTTAAAGCTCCATGGGGATAAGAGCCTCCAGAAGTCTAACAGGGTTGGCCGAGTTATTCGTTGCAAATAATTTATCTGATAAATGTAGTCCTTCTTTCTGCCTAAAATTATTTGTGAAAATTATTTTTTTTTAAAAAACACATTTGTTCATTTGCAGTTAGTTTTGTATTAAATTCCCCATGTTGCTATCTCTTGAAGGCGCCAACTTTCCCTGACGCTGGTGGATGCTCATGTCCCCCCCACACCCACAGCCGTGCCCCAACTCCACCCCTTCCCCGCCCCCATTCCAACCCCTCCCCGAAAGTCCCTGCCCCAACTCCGCACCTCGTCCCTGACCCTATTGGCCCCCTTCCCCAAATCCTAGGACCTGCCTCAGAAGCACTGAGGGCTAGGGGGGAAAAGTGGGTGCATGGAGCATGCAGGGGAAGAGGCTGAGGCGAGCTGGAGTGGGGAGCTGCTGGTGGGTGCAAAACACCCACTAATTTTTCCCCATGGAGCCCTGGAGCACCCACAGCGTTGGTACCTATGCTTGAAAGTACAGCTCATATAATATGCTCCCCTGACCACGGGTGATCCCAGAGTTCCCACCTCATAGTCCTGCCCCGTTGCTGGCCAAGCTGAGGCAGCTGCACAAATTAAAGTAAATTCCATCTGCAGTATCTCAGCGGTTTGAGCATTGGCCTGCTAAACTGAGGGTTGTGAGTTCAATCCTTCAGGGGACCATTTAGGGATACAGGACAAAAATGGGATTGGTGAAGCTTTGAGCAAGGGGTTGGACTAGATCAGCAGTTCTCAAACTGCAACCCCTTTCTTCCTTGGCACAGCAGACCCTTGTATGTCTGCCAAAAAGCCACCGACTTGATCACTTCCGCATTCAGCAGCTATTTTCGGCAGACATGCCAAGCGATCCCGAAATAGCTCGGCATGGCCGCTGAATGTGTAAGCGATCGAGTTGGCGGCTTTTCGCCAGCAACCCCCCCAAGGGGTCGTGACCCCCAGTTTGAGAACCACCAGACTAGATGATCTCCTGAGGGCCCTTCCAACTCTGAGATTCTATGATTCTTTATTCCATTTCAAAGTAGGCTCAAAACACTTTAATCTCTCCAAGTTATTTTCTTACTCTGTGTATTTGCTGTTGGATTATGTGGTAGTTTGACATTTGGTTATACATAGCAGAATGCAGCACTGGAAGGAGGCAACAAGGGCCTCCCAGGAAAGAAACCACATGCCTCCAATAGTCTGCAATGTGGTGGGCTGGAATACAGGTGGGGAAGGGGAAATTCTAGGGAGAGGCATGTCTCTTTCAAATGTGCAGAAACAGGCCTCTCTGTACTTACTGTCTTGTTCCCTGCAGCTACTATTTGCCTCACTTTAAAAGGTGCTGGCTCATATGAAAAGCACCACAGTAAACAAGTTATGACAGCATTTAGGCCTACAAGCAGGACCTATTACCTAAGGGCCAGAAATACCCTCCCCCTCCTCCTAAAGTAGGGGGAGAAGACATGAAGCTTCTTCCAGCACATCCCCATCAGGTTATATTGTGGAGAGGATGAACAGGACAGAGTTGAAGCAATTCAAATCCACTTCCCTTACAGGAGCCAATTAAAATACCCACACCCCAGAGCAATAAATCAATTCAAAGTACCTCTATGGTCTTCTCTTCAAGGCCCTGTTGTACAGAACATCCTGCTTTTCAGCTCTCCATTTCCTGAATACCCTTCTGAAGGCTTAGCCTCTTCACATTTCCTCCCTAGGCAGTAGGGGAGGTACTACTAGGAACATCTTCACCTCAGGCTTCACACACTGGGGGAAACTCAAGGTTTTAACCAACTCCCTTCCCCAGAGCCTCAGCAAGAGGAAGGCTGCTGGATAATTCTTCACTCCTCTTCACAAGGCTACTCTGCACATATGCAGGCAGACAAGTGCTTCCCTTTCCTAGAGCTACAAGCCCCTACACTGCATTCTAGAGCACTCTAATGAGGCAAACACATCTGAAGAGATTCACCTGGGAAGAAGGCTGGGCAGCTGGTCTTTATTCAAGGTTTAAAGAGAGAAGCTTCTCTTTCATTAAATGCAATCAGGTCCCCCCCCCCTGCAAAAAAAGGGGGGGGGCAGACTTGTCTAGCTGAAGCCTCATGGGAGATTACTCTGTCTCCTGTGGGCCAGTGCAACACTGCCATAATACCTAATGTGTTTGCACAAGGAACCAAAACAAATTTGTTATAATAACTACCAAGATATTAGGAAGATGTTTCTGAAATGGTAAGTACAACCCTGGAGGCAAAAAAATTAAATTACTGCACTAAATAATAATAATCCAATATAATCACCTATAATATGTATCCAGTGATGCATATGAACTACTTGTATTTTGGATAAATTTGGGTCACATCTAGACCCAAACTTTGCAGCACGTGTATCAACATCCTATCCAACCCCTTTATCTTGGAAAAGCTCAGATAGGGTTTTAAATCTCATGGTTAAATTGTGCTTCATGTGCCAGAATGAGCTAACTCAGAAACTTCCCTAAAAGCAGGAATTTGCATTGTTTGCCACTTCTTCACACCTGTCGCGTCACAGGAACTGTAGCTTTCCACTCACTAACCCCTAACGTGTGACCCCTTCCTTTAAACTGCACAACAAAGACACAGCTGAGGGAACACAACCGAAACAAGACGGACGATTTCAGCAGGAATCGTGGAGTCATTTTTTAACATCGCCGAAAGTTTTCTAGACTCTCTGCTCCATGACTCGGCATTTTCCCTGGTGGTTAATTACTGGGCGCTCCCCGCCCGGTGGGGGAGGGGTGACTAACACCTCAGGGGGTGTGGACGGAAGCGCACACGGGCTGTGAGGGGACACGGGGCGGTAAACGCTTGAGCAGCGCTTTTACAACTGCTTTACGATGGCCGCTCGGAGTCTCTCGGGGCGCAGTGCCTCGCCGCTCCTGTCTCGGTTTTGTCTGTCGGACCCATGGCGCTGCCTGTCCCACCCCCGAACCTCTGCCTCGCTCTGGCGCACGGACTGGACCCACGAGCGAGCCAAGGGGGGCGTGGCCTTGAGGTGCAGGGGCGGTACTCCGGTAGGGGGCGTGCTTGAGGGACAGGCAGGGGCGGGGCTCTGCAGCAGCAGGACGGTGGCGTCGCGCTGCGCGGTGACGTGTGCGTGCGTGCGTGGGTGACGTCGTGGCGGCCTCTCTCATTCTGGTCCCGGTCTCGTCCTCGCTGCCGGCCCCGCTGCCCCTCGGCCTGTCCTGCCTGCGCCGCCAGCCCGCCCCGTCCCTCCGCGATGGCGAATGTGCCCGACACGAAGCTCTACGACATCCTGGGGGTGCCGCCTGGGGCTTCCGACAACGAGCTGAAGAAGGTACCGGGCGGGGGAGGCTCCGGGCCGGGCAGGCCCCAGTTGGGCAGCCGGGAGGTCACGATGAAGCTGGGAGGCCCCGGTCCGGGCAGCCGTGGGCCTCGGCCGGGATCAGACTGGGTGGGAGGCCGGCTGAAGTCCTGCCCTCTAGGCTAGGCCGCGCTGTGGAGCCGGTTGGGGCCTGCCCGCCAGGCCGGCGCTGGGGGAGGCGACTAGGCCGCAGGAAGCTAAGGCATCCTGCAGGAGGGAGCTGGGGCGTCGGTGGCCAGTGGGAGAGGGGGATCCCCGCTGTACCTGAGGGGATCGCCAGGGTTCCCTGCCCTAGAGCCGCCTTCCCTTGTGTCCGTACTTGGTGCCCAATGTGGGGAGATGCCCAGAATGGTAACTGAGCCCCCGGGGAGACTCGCCCAGTCTCCTGCTCCTCTGTAAAGTAGGGTCTCCATGGTGCTCTGTTGAGTTTCCCATCACAATTAAAGGCTTCAGCTGTAAAACCCGCTGAAGTGCAGCACGTTTCATCCAGTACCATTGTCTGACCTACTTCAGCAACAGCACAGGCTCCGTTAGGGTCTTCCTGTCCCATCCCTATAGAGCTGATCTTTCCCAGCTCTATTTAGGGAAAATAAAGAAACTGGGCAGAAGAGCCTAGAGCATTGTGATCTTCACTACCCTCTGCTCAGCACTGACATCTAAACACTTATTGGTTCCATTTAATGTAGAACTGCACCACCTATCACTTAAAAACTACATGAGCTTTGGTTAGGCATGCATCCAACGAAGTGGGTATTAGCCCAGGAAAGCTTATGTTTCAATACTTTTGTTAGTCTTTAAGGTGCCACAGGACTCTGTCACTTCTGCAGATCCAGGCTAACACCTGTTTCTTGGTTAGGTATGATGTCAAATCAGAGAGGTAGCCGTGTTAGTCTGGAATAGCAGAAGTAACAAAGAATCCTGTGGCACCTTAAAGACTAACTAAAAAGTCTTTCTTTAAGGTGCCATAGGACTCTTTGTTACTTGCAATGGTGGGTGGTACTGCTACTGTAAACTATGCATTCCATAAGATAGCCAATTTGTTTGGGGTGGGTATTGATCATTATGAAACAACAAAGTGGAGGTTTCTTGATGAAAGGAAGCTATGAGCTGATCACAGCCAATTATGATGAGACAGTTTACAAAAAGAAAGAAGTTTTGGATGTCCTGTTTGTTACGTGAATGGAGAACTTGGGTACACAACTGTTTAATATCTATAAAAAGCACTCGTTATATAGTGCAAAGTATAGAGTCAACATTGCTTAAAATGTACTTTAGCAGTTAATAATAAGGTTGCCAACCGTCTGTACCAATGCCAAGCACGTCATCTCTCATTACTTAGTTTAGGCTTAACTGAGTGTCCAAATATTGAGAACATACTTATAAGATACCCTAATGCAACTGAGACAATGCATGTAGATACTGTTTTAACCTGGTATCAAGCCCTTACACCAAAGCAGAAAAGAAAGTGAAAGCAAAGCAAAATAGCTTTATCATTATGATGCTGATGAGATGGCCAAACTATCTTCAATGCTGATAAATTTATACTAAGTACTGCCTTTTGTCTAAGAAAGCATTATCTAAAAAGTTATATCTTCTAGGGCTGCAGTAGAATGCTAATGTAAGCCCAGATCCTGAAAATACTTCTCTGAGTAACTATGCACTTGAGTAATTCCATTCAGCTAAGTGGCTCAAATTAGCATGCTAAGAATAGAAGTGTGGCTGTGGTGGCTCCAGCAGAGACTCAGACTAGCCACCTGAGCTCAGACCCAGGAGGTTGGGTGGGCTCATGAGCCCAAGTAGTTACGTCCACACTGCTATCTTTAGCACACTAGCATGAGTCTATCTAACTAGGCTGGGAGGCTTGCTCCTAGCTGCAGTGTAGACAGACCCATAGTGATCTAGTAAAGGTTTGTCTAAACAGGAATGTTATACTAGTATGAGCTAAGGTATGATTTTATTTTTAAACTGATAACTTTACCAATATAACCCCTTACATGGACATTCTTCTACGCCAGTATAAAAGTGACTCTGATTTTGCTTATGCTACATAAACCAGAATAAAAGTGTCCACACTGTGAGTTATGCTGGCATACTCCATGCTGACAAGGCCGGGGGATTTTGCAATTGACTTATTCAGTGTATTCTAGAATATTTTGGTTATAATCAAGCCTCTGTTTTGTCACACTGGCTAAGTTGTACAGTAAGCATTCATATCCCCTCTTTACATGCATGAATGCAGAATATTTCATATTATGCAGTGAAAAGATGGATCTATAGTTGTAAACCAGTATCTACTCCTTCTGTGATTGCAGAAGCTCCCTCTTCCCCACACCCTGGTAGAATTTCTTGCAGAAAACTCTGCACGGAAACTGGGCTGGGGTGCAACCATGGGTGCAGTTGGGGGTATTGTTCTCTTCCAAACAGAGGTGAGGCATGGGTGGGAGCACATGAGGTTACATGCCACTATGCCTCCTCCCCTCTCCCCTCAATTTCTACAAAGCAGAGCTGCCCAGCTGAAGGAGGCTGCATCTGGGCTCTGCTGACTCTGCAACTGAACGCTGGGTCCTACTGCCCACCTAAATGCCGCCTCCTAGATCCTACTTTTGGGTGCCTTCCTGTTTTCTGTGCAACAGTGAGTGCTGGTGGTGGGGTTGAAAAAAGTGTGGTGGGAGAAAGAGACAGTGGAGAATTAAGGGGGGATGTAATAGGGCAGAGGGAAGGGAATGTGAGAGTGAGGGGAGGGGGATAGAGAAGAAGAGGATAGGAGACTCGCAGGGGGAAGTGAGATTCCAGCATGCGGCATCCCCTTGGCAGCAGCTGGGGCTCCCCCATTAAGCAGGCCCATCAAGCCCTCAACCAGACAAACCGTACCCCCCTACATCTGGGCCCCTCTGAGTCCTCCAAACCCCCACCCCACAGATCCTGACTCCCCTTGACCCCGCTGCCACACCCTGTCTCCCCATTCCCAGGCCTCCTGCTGAGCCTCAACCACTTTCACCTAGATCACCTGCAGAGTCCCATTGTCCCTGCATCTGGAACAGCCACACACACCCTATGAGCCCCTGTGCATCCAGATCTCCCACTGAACCACCCGCACCCAGATTGCTGAGCCTATTCACTCACACCTGGTGCACCTGGCGTAGTGGGGCAGGGCCCCAGAATGTTTCTGTAGCAGGCCCAGCCCTTGCACTGCATCAGGGTCAGGTGCAACCTCACTGTTGAGTCCTTCTACTGGGGGAGGTGGGGTCTTCAGAGTGATCTTCCACCTCATTGCAGCCAGTGGCCTGTGCTCTCCACTGCCATGCTGAAGCCAGGTTTATTTATTGACAAATAAAATTAGCAGAATTTTAAAATACTGTGCATGTAATTTTTAGGTGCATAATTTTAAATTTTTTGACACAGAATTCTCTCAGGAGTAAGTATCATTCTAGTCATCCCTGCACAAAAGAGGGAGATGTGTTCTCTACCCCAAGAGCTTTTAGTTTAAATTAAAATAATACAAATATAGTTCAAAAACAGCATTCTAGATAAATAGGTTAGTGAAAATGATGTGGAGATTTTATGTAATAGTATAATATAGAAAGAAAAAAACATGTGTAAACCCTTCTCAACACCCTGCTTTTTCTTGTCCTTGAGAGGTTTAGGTCTCTACTGTCTGAGCTTAATTCACACTCTGCAGCAGGAAAGGAGGGAGGGCTGACAGACACACACCCTGAGTGTGAGAGAGAGATTCCCCATTAAGTATGCAGACTCTTAAGTTCACTGCCTTGCTAATTAGATCAGCTCGCAGAAACCAGAGAGCTCCCTCTGTCATGTGTATATGGAAGATGGGGTAAGTGGGGTGCAGGAGCATAGGAGGGACACCCTGACATTAGTCTTCCTCTTCTCCTTCCCACCCTCCACACAGCAAGCAGGAGTCTTTGGGAGCAGCTCCAACACAGAGGGCAGGAGCAGCACATGGCATTGGGGGGAGGGACAGCTAAACTGCTGGCAATTGATAGCCTGCTGGACAGCTGCTGAACAGGGAACTTAGGGGGGCTGCTGGTCCACCCTGGTTCCAACCATCCACCAGCCAGCTTCAACAGGCTGCTTTTCCTGCAAGCAGTGAACAAAGCAAGTGGCTGCCAAACAATGTTAGAAGGGAGCATTGCACAACTTAAACAAGCATGTTCCCTAAATGATCAGCAACGTAACAACATTAACTGGGACAACTTTAAGTGAGGAGTTCCTGTACTTAATTCAAAGTAGCACTAAGTCTTCCTTGAGAAGTATGTAGGGAAGAGAATGAAGAAACTATCAATGTGGATTGGTTAGGTTGGGTGAGAACCTGAAGCAGCCATTTTGGTGATGGACTCCAGAGGGACATGACAAATTAGGACAGGATTTACATCCAACATAATGGTTTAATAACTATGGTGTGCAAATCCATACCCTCTAGCTAATGGTAATCCTCACCCTTTGTTCATATTTGGAAATTACAGTTTTATGTCAGTAATGAATGCTGGATAAAGAATTGGTTGAGTTCAATTTCAGTGTAACACCTAAACCAGAGCACAGAAAATCAACAGTTAAATGCTAGCTAGTACTTTAGTTTATGTACTGCATTAATGTGCCAAATCCATAAATGGGTAGTTAATACTGTGTGTGTAAAATAAAATATCAGGTACTTCCTGTTTTATTGTAGGGGACTCAACTCATGTGTTTTATTCTAATGGACTTTTGCTTTATGGCTAGATTCTGAACTTGGAATATTTGCACCTGATTATTGACTTAAGTAGGTGCTGGTTGCACACTTACGGGAGATGTGTGTTTTTTCTCTGAAGAGTACAGGTTCTGTTAATCAACTTGATCTATTTTGAAACCTGGAATCCATCATAGACTTAATGACTTGTGGTTTTTTGTTGTTGTTGTTGTTTTGTCAATTAGGCGTACAGAAAGCTGGCCAAGGAATACCACCCTGATAAAAATCCAAATGCGGGAGACAAAGTAAGAGATTTTTTTATCTTGAAATATATTTATTTGTATTACCATTGTATCTAGGGGCACCAAACAAGATTCAGGGCCCTGCTCTTAGGACTTACTCATATACACAGTAACAAAAAGGCAGTGACCCAAAGAAATAAAAATCTAGTTTATGAAACAGTCTCTGGAGTAAATGAAAGAAATGTTACTTTGTCTTTGGCCACATATTAGTAAGCAAAAGCCTCCATTAACCACCTGCCTAGCTGGGGTCAGCTAACTGTGCTTTGAGGCATGGTGGGAGAAGTGAATATTTAGGAGGGATCTGAAGAGTAAGGGAGTAGTTTTGTAGATCTTTCATGGAAGTGTTTTCCATTCATAAGAGATGGAAGTGGAGGTGTTTGAAAGAGATGCAAACAATGAATATGGGGTCACCTTCAAGGTAAAATAGATTAGACATGCAGGGTTCAGTTAAGTAACCTGTCTTGAGAGAGGAAAAAAGATGTTGCAGTGATGTCTCAAATGAGTTGGGTTAACATGACTGAAAAGTCATCTTAACACTTAAGACTAACTGAAGCTGTGTTAGTTGACTGTATAGACTACAACAGGTTGTTTGTTTTAACAACTGTTGAGGGCTCTTCAGTTGCTAAGCTAACATGATTAAAACATTCATTTTTTCCATCAAGACAGGACTTTAGATGACAATTTTAAGAGTAACATTAATACTTAGCTAATGTTAATGTTAGCTAATTACACATACTTAAATATCAGTCTTGACAAAGCCTTGGAGGTAAAGATAGGAAGCTTGTAGTTGGGCAGTGAAAGAGAAATCAGTAGAGATGTAAAGATGATGCATTCATCCTTCATGGTAAAACAGAAAGAGTTGGGTTGCATACAAGCACAGCCAAATCTACCTGTTCTAAAGGTCAAAATATAGACTGCAATAGAACATTCTGATGTGGAAGAGTATTTAGGGTTGTACACTCCCACATGCAGAAAAGGATGAAGTGGGCTATAAATCAGATGCTAGCATTTCCTTTGAGACTATCTTCCAAATAAATCTGTTGCTATGTATGTAAAAGTAACTGACAGGCGTTTTTTCCTGACTTTTTTCAGTTCAAGGAAATAAGCTTTGCCTATGAAGTTCTGTCAAATCCTGAGAAACGTGAATTATATGATCGATATGGAGAACAGGGCCTTCGAGAAGGTAGCGGTGGAAGTGGTGGAATGGACGATATTTTCTCCCACATTTTTGGTGGTGGATTGTTCAGTTTCATGGGTAGTCAGAGCAGAAGTCGCAATGGTAGAAGAAGAGGAGAAGATATGATGCATCCACTTAAGTGAGTATCTTGATACTGTGATTTTCTCACTTAAGTTTCCAAAAAGATATGGTGAAGGTGAACCTGGTCTGATAATCATTGATGCTCTAGTGCAGTGGTTCTCTAACTTGTGGTTTTAACGACCCCTTTTCCACATACAGGCTTTGCTCGTGACCCTGGTATGTCCACCAAAATGCCACCGAAGTGATTGCTTCCACTTTCGGCGACTTTTCGAAGGACATGCTCTCGTGCATGGGTATGTCCGCTGAAAGCGGAAGCAATCACTTCGGTGGCATTTCAGTGGTGTCAGGGGCTCGCAACCCCTGGTTTGAAAACCGCTGCTCCAGTGGATGTCAGTTCATTCAAATGGTCTCTACTCTTTCCAACTCAAATTCATTGAAAGTGTTGCTTCAGCAAAAATTAAAAGAAACCGATCTTCCTGCATTAAAATTTGCCTTTGGTAATAGTAGTGTAAAAGAATAATATATGTGGTTGAAACTTCAAATCTTACGGTCCATATCTTAAAGTCTGCTTTTTATACACATTTAAATCTTGGCCATTCTTGACTAATTTGCATAAATTATTTGATCATAAATATGCCTAAAGTTGTTCAGCAGGACAAGCTAGCCTTCCAGCCTTCTAGTAACCTGGTGATATGCATTCACTATGTATTCATCTGAGAGACTTGTTTTAGATCTCCTTTAAACCCTTCTTAATTTTTCAAACTAGGCTAATTTTTCCTGTTGGTCTCTACTAGACAGATAACCTCAGCTCCGGCTTCTGACTAATCCAAAGGTTTTCCTTGAAGTATATACATTTACAGTTGTATGGTTTCTAATGGAATTTCACCAGATCTGAAACTGTTCTGTAAAATCTGGCTTAAAATCCTAAAAGATAGGGTTCTGTATTTTTTAGTAACTGCTTATCTTAATGTAGCCTTTGTTACGGTGTCCGTGTACAGAATTTTACTTGCTCAAAAACTTCCTGTTTAACATTTCTCCTACCGGTACATATGGCTGGGGTTTTTTTGGTTTTTTTTCCCCCCAGAAGTATTTGTAGACCAGGCTGAAGGTTGCTGGGATTTCAGTTTTACCATAAATTGTCCTAGACCGTAGCTTGTACCTAAGCTAGACTAGACCAAACTGCTAGACTAAAATGACTTTTTCCAAAGTGATTATTGGAATGCTAATATTGGAGAACTTACTTTATTTTCTAGAGTGTCTTTAGAAGATCTATATAATGGAAAGACAACTAAACTACAGCTTAGCAAGAATGTCCTTTGTAGTTCATGTAATGGGTAAGTTTTATATTTTTCATTAACAGTGCTAGAACTTCTTGACTGCCTTTGCTCTTAAATGTGTTAAACTGTTAATTCAAATTGGTATATAACATGAAGTGTAGTAGTACTTCACATGTAAGTTTGGAACAGGTTCAACTACTGAAGCATGCAGATACCAAAATCTAACCTATAATGCAATTAATGGCGCTCTTTGTGAAGTCTTGAAAAGACATCCTCGTTATCTTAGTGATAGATTAGCCTACTTGCCACTGACACTGCATCAGTGCAGATGGAGGTGTAAAACTTAAGTTTGGTATTTATTTTCCATATGTTCTCAAAATAATTTCAATTATAATCTAACTGGCGCTTTCCAATTTAGTCAGGGTGGGAAGTCCGGAGCTGTTCAGAAGTGTAGTGCTTGCAGAGGTAGAGGTGTACGTATCATGATCAGACAGCTGGCTCCTGGGATGGTTCAGCAGATGCAGTCTGTGTGCTCTGATTGCAATGGAGAAGGTAGGCCAACTGTTTCCTGTGCTTTTAAAAATGTTTAATGTGGTTAGAATCTAGGTTCAATAGTAAATTGTTATATCTCATCTAGAGAATTTCTGACTTAGATTTTGTTTGTAATTAGCGAAGTTTGATTTTAGTCTGTAAAGGATATTTCTTCATGTATCAGAACAGGAACACAATTTGGCAAAGTTTCCAGTCTGCTTAGGGGAGGTGGAACTTGCATTGCAGGTGCTACTGCTTGGAAATATTTGGACATGCTTGCCCCAGTGTCTTGCTGCCTGGTGCTAGCACTATAAAAACCATTTTCTCTTATGGAATAAATTAAACTTATCAGGATAGATGGATTTAAATCAAAGAATTTTCAACCAATGTTTTGCTTTTGTTCATTTGAGTTATTTTCCAAACAAGATGGTGATTGTAATTTATTTGTAACCATTAAAATATGTCGATTGGCAATTATATATATTCTTCCCATTAAACTGGGTGCTGTTTCTTGTTAACCAGAGGATCCACTTATAGCTATACATCGAAGCAATTATTCGCTTAACTTGCATTCAAATTTGTAATTTTTATGATGTTAGAAAATGGTGAATGATCCATTTCTTATTTACTAGACTAATTTTTGTACTTTTTTGTCAATCTCTAGATGGTAATTTTGAATTCAATTAAATGCACTAAAAAGCTTCATTAAATAAAACTATATTCAGTGCTGGAAATATAACAATACAAGCAGTTTTGCATTTAAAATTATTAAACAAAGGAAGTATCTGTAGTTAATAATTGAATTGATTGTTTCTGAGATCATGCCCTTCAAAATTTTAAAACTAGTAGATCTCATCTTCTTTCACCTAATTTTATTCATAGTTTGGAAGTGGAAAACAAGTTTTCCTTCAAACTAGGCATCAAACATACCACTTGATATTTTTTATTTTAAATTCTTATAGTAAATTTAGGCCTAAAATTAAATGTCCTCTCAAATTTAGTTTTAAATAGATTTTTTAAAATAAGCCCATATTTAAAGTTCTTTGAATACAAAAATCAATTTTTGTATCCACTCTTCTCAGCGTTCCCAAATACTATCACTTTATTTCTCCTTCAGAAACAAATGTTAAAATCACATACAACTTAGTGTTCTTAACTTTCTGAAAGATGTTACATTCTATATTACTTTTGCTGATTTGTGCACATATGTGGTAGTAAATTAAACATCTTTTTGTGTAAATTAAGAAAGATCCAGGAAATATATGCAACACCACTAATTTGTCTTCAATCTTATTCTTTGTGATGTACTAACTGAAAATGCTGAGCTGCAATAAAAATTTAATTTTTGGCAGTCTTTTTTAATTCTATAACCAGTCCAACTTTTTACCAAAGAATCAAAAAACAGTTTGGTTTCCTGTTTTTAGCTACTTGGTACTTCCAGTAGGACTGGACACATCTGCTGCATCTTAATGTTCTGTATACTTGTTTCACATAGGAGTATGGCTTGAATTTCTGAGTACCTAAATATCTGAACGTAACAAGTGCTCCTTCTTGCAGTACTTGTATAGAAGAAGCAATAGGCACTGTACCGGCAACTGAAGTGATGGGATTGTATAGGCTATTTTGCCTAGTACGTTCTGGTTATTCTGGTCTACTATAATGAAGGCAGTTCCATGTTAAATATCTGCCCTTTAAAAGAATAGAATAGAAAACAAAAAGGCTCTTAAGAAGTATTAGATATTTTTTGGATAACTGCCCTCCAGTCTTCTAGAAGACAATTCTGCTAAAGCTGAAAGGCAAAGCACAACTATTTGTTCTTTACCGATTGTCAAGGTTTAAAAAATGCTTTAAAAGTGAACATATACACTAAGCCTGTCAGGTCCTTTTTGCAGGAGAACCTGAATGGTGATGTCACGCTAACCTATAACCTGACCTGCTGCCTTCTCTCTCTCCTCTACCTCATGTTCCTGCCCGCATACCCATCCCCTGGTTATGTCTATACTTACAGTGATGTCTCTCACCATCTGTACAGGTATAAATAGCAGTGTAGATGGTGAGAGACCGCTTAGGTGAGTAGAGTGCCCTACATACCTGAACTGCCAGAGGTAAATACCCTACACTGCTCTCTACACAGCCAAGCAGTGCCTCCCACTTTTACGCTGCTATTTTTAGCAATGTAGTTTCCTCTTGCCAGAGTCTTTCCCCACAATCTGATACTCAGCCTCCACATCCCAGAAAGGAGAACTGCACCTTGGTTTCAATTATGTCCCATTACCATTCAGGTTTCTCAAAGATTTTTCATAGATTCCCCAAGCAAAATGAGGAAAGGAAGAAGCTGACTCCTTGTAACTTTCTGTTTAAGGGTGGAGGGGGCCGTTTCTATATATAAAGAGCAATCAAAGCCACAGACAAAGCTTATTTTGCTTATCAGGTTTCCTTTAAATGCTCATGCTGTTTGGAATTGGAAGTCATAGTTCTTGTTCCATCAGGCTTACAATCTGAGTTTTAACTCTTCAAAATCTTTTTGTGGAATGGCAGATGATCTCATGCCTCTCAGTGCCTTTTGGGTCTCATCCTTATCGTTAGGATAGTATTAGATTAGCTTTCCCCTTGTGACAGGTTTAAGATTAGCAGTGGTGTTAGTCTGTATCCGTAAATAAAACGAGGAAGACTTTGTAGCACCTTATTCTCTAAGGTGCTATAACTGAAAAAAAATTCCAAAGTGATTTGAGATTGGTTCTCTTGCACACATTCCCCAATGTACGGTAAAATAAGTGGTCCTGTATCCTCACATAAGGAAGGAAAACATTCTTAGATTTTTTCAATCCTTCTCTTTTTAGGTGAAGTTATTAATGAAAAAGACCGTTGTAAAAAATGCGAAGGGAAGAAGGTGATCAAAGAAGTAAAGATCCTTGAAGTCCATGTAGATAAAGGCATGAAACATGGGCAGCGGATTACATTTACTGGAGAAGCAGATCAGGCCCCAGGAGTGGAACCGGGAGATATTGTCCTCCTGCTCCAAGAAAAGGAGAATGAGGTAACTTGTGACTTGATAGGTGAAGTAAAGTTGGTGGGTTTTTTATATTCTTTAGAAATATTTAACTGGAGGATGGAGTACAGACACTTATAGAGGTACCTAGACTACTTTAAACAAACAATTGAGGGGGGAAAACTGAACTTACACATGCAGGGCTTGTTCCTAGTGGTAACTGCTGTAATTCTGAGCTAGAAGATGCTGTCTATAGACGTGTGGAGGAGCACACCAAGCATCCTACTGGTCGATATGGTCATAAAAAGTTCCTCTCCTAACTGAAGCAGGGTTACCCTTGGCAGACTTACCACTAGGAATGTCCTGTCCTTGTTGTGCACTTGCTTCAACCCTGGTATGCAGTAGCAAAGCCGAGTATAAAGCCAGCTGTTTTTTTTTCAAAGGCTCTCCGATGAAAATGGGGAATCTCCCTCAATCTTCACTTTCTGTACACTGTGCTCTCTGCTTCTGTTAACCTAGGAAGTGTGACAAAAGGGTTTGGAAATATTAACCCAGATAAGTAGCGTAGTCATGCTGATATTGCACCCCTCATAGGACCCCTCTTTTCTACCCAACTGTAGACCTGCATTTGGCTAATTGCATTTTTATTCTGTCTTGCTGCATTTATATTTCTACACAGTATGTACCTTGAAGAATATTGGTTTTCATACATTTGAACTAAGTATTATAAAACTTATTCTGACACAGTACACTATGCTAAATTACTGGAACATATTAAGGAAAGTTGCATTATACAGTAAAGTCCAGGAGAATGTTTCCATGCTTTAATGTGGTAACTATTTTTGGCAAAGTTCAGCGCATTAGGCGAAGTAACATAAATGATGGTTCAGGATTATGAAATCAGCATGTAAAACTATTGTACGAAATTGTGGGGTACAAGCTGTTCCTTTTATGGTGTTCTATAAACAAAATGCAGTAGTATGAAGTTAAGTTCATACATATTTCATTGATCAAATTCTAGTCATTGTCCATCAGGAAAGCTTTGAATTAAAAACAAACGTAATACAGGTACCTGGAAAAACTTTAAAATTATTCATGCTGGAGTAACACTCCAACACCAAAGTACTTGACCCAGTCTCTCCTACAGCTGTTTATCTGGTTTCCCTGTGTGCTCAATTGCAACTTTGTGCTCCTCCCAACTTCTTGGCAATGGTTGGCTGAAGGCTACTAGGACAAGCAATGTGATTTGTCAGGTACTACTAGCACTAATGACAGGTCAGATATTTCAGGATTTGAAGCAGAGGCCTTCGCAGTCTTGGTTTTTTGATCTAGCTGTGTCTGCTGCTGTACTGTCTTGTACAGTAGAAAACTACAATATGTTTTCCTTTTTGCTATGACCATGTTTACTACTAAATCCATAGGTCAGTTCTTGGTTGCTTTTTAATAAGCATGTTGAAGTTCATGAATATGTGGATAAAAGATTGCTAGCATAATTGTTCGTATGATGGTGAAATGGTGATATTGTAATTTGTTTGTTTATATGAGTTTGAAAGGAATGTAAAGCAGTGGTTCTCAAACTTTTTAGCAACCCAAGGACCTCCATTTTGATTTACAATTTTTTGCACACATCCAGACACCCTGCTTGGCCTCCGGTCCCACTCCTGCCTCTCCTCTTCCCTGCCCTCTTCCCCTCCCTCCCAGTGCCTCCTGCATGCTGCTGAACAGCTGTTCTCTGGCATGCAGGAGGAACTGGGAGGGGAGGGAAGGAGTTGATCAGACAGGCCAGTGGCCCTGGACATGATTCTGCCCCCTCCCCTGAGTGTGTTTTGTGTCTCTTCCTCCCCGCCCCAAGCACCTCCTGCATGCAGGGGAACAGCTGTTTCATGGCATGCAGGAGGTGCTGGCGGGTGGGACGGAGTTGATCAGTAGGACTATTGGCCCTGGACCCCACTTCTCCCCCTCCTTCCCAGCACCTCCTGCATGTCAGGGGAAAGCTGTTCTGCAGTGGGCAGGAGGCACTGGGGGAAGGGAGAAGTTGATCTGTGGGGCCCACAGCACCAGACATGATTCCGCCTGCTCCTTCCCCTCCCTCCTAGTGCCTTCTGCACGCTGATGGGAGGAAAATGTGGAAGGGAAGGGGGGAGTTTATCAGTGGGACCCACGGACACTCTGGAGTACCCTTGTGGATCCCAGTTTGAGAAACGTACTATAAAGCATTACATCATTTTGGTACCATAGTTTGTGAACTGAAATGTTGAGGAAAGGTGAATACAGGCCTCCTGTTGCCACTTGACTCTTTAAGTAAAGTCATTGTAGCTAAAGTGCATTTGGAGCTTGAGGGCTGGATAGCTTCTCAATTACTTGGGTGACTTTTTCCAAGATGGGAGAAACTAAGACATTGGCAGGTTCTTAAAATAGAGTTTAAAAGCTGAGAAAATTAATTTTACCTGAGTCTGCAGGTAGCATGAAACTACTAAAATTATTGTCATGGTTGATGAGACAGCTGAGACTAAATTATATCTACTGGTTCCAAAAACTACTTGCTCTTGGGGAAAAACTCTGCTGTCTTTTCACAAACATCAGCATAAAACTGTTGCTATATTTTATTTTCAAGGACAGACAATGCTGAAGAAACACTTTCCAGCAAGTCTGTCATCTTGCTGTGCAAGAAAGGATAACTTTGAGGATGAAGTCATGAACCAAGTTTTATATGCTGTTACACTAAATATCTGTGTGTCATGTGCAAGTAGTGAACAACTTCAGGTATCTCTAATGGGGGGGGGGGGGGAGGAGCAACCTTTCTGGATTCATGCCAGTAGGTTAACAATCCTTCATTCACTTCACGCTTCTGTAAATGCCTTGTAACAGATCATTTAAAGCAGCTGTGATCTTGCTTGAATACACAGATGACAGTTAAAGCAACTATCCACAACTGGTTTGGGCTTAATCCTGAGGACATGGAACAACACTCCTATTTCATGTGTACCACATGAATAAGACACTTCCAGTTTGTCTATTGCAGTGGTCTTCAAAGTGGTGGCGCCGTCACCGATCCCGCCTGGGAGACCGCCGAACTCATGCGGTCTATTTTTGTTCTGCCAAAACATTGCCGCAGAAAGCGGAAGCTTTCTGTTCGGCGGACATACCCTGGCGACTGCACGTAGAGGCGGGATAGTGAAAAGGGTCTGCGGCAGCAAAACTTTGATAAATGCTGGTCTATTGCACTGAAGATACTTCTGAAAGACTTCATGCTAAAGTTAACCGATTGCTTGTAAGGGCTGCAGCACTTTAGCAGTGAGTCTGAAGTACTACTGTAGTTGAGTAAAATACCTTAAAACCTTTAATTGTAAGTGGACTGTCTTTTTGACCCTTCCCACCCCCTTTTTTTAAAATCTGAAAATAGTGGCATGATCAACAGCTAGCTTTTATATGAACATTTTGAGACTAAGAGAAATAGTCTTTTAAATAGAATTTTGTTACCAGGTCTCCAGTGTGTTGTGATTTTTGTCTTTAGATTGGAAGATCTTTGGGTCAGGGAAAGGACTCAGTCTATTGTACAGTCACACAGCATTTTACAGCTCTAATTTGTTTCTAAGGAATATGGAACCAGAGTCACAGAAATAAACATCTATATGCTATCGCACAACATGCAACTCTTAGGACCTGCTTAATTGTGGAAAGCTATAACTGGTGTAGATTTGGAGTTTGATCCTTACATGAGTTCTAATTTTCGAAGGCAGCAATGTTATAATTTATGGATTTTATTACTGCAGGATTATATTGAGACACTTCATTGTTCCCAAGGACTTCTGTAAGTAGAACTAAAAGAGTATCTTTGCCTTTTGGGGCTATAACAAGAGTGAATTATTGGGGGAAACCAGCGTGTGTGGGTAGGTGGAGATCTTGCATTAATAAGTATTAGAATGCAGATGATGATGATTAATGTCTCATTCTTAGGTGTTCCAGAGGGAAGGAAATGACTTGCATATGACACACAAAATAGGACTTGTTGAAGCACTGTGTGGATTTCAGTTCACATTCAAACACCTGGATGGACGTCAGATTGTGGTGAAATATCCTCCTGGAAAAGTAATTGAACCAGGTAAACCTTGATATTCTATAAGACTTTATCTAGATACATGTGTGGTTGTACTATTTGAAATGTTATATCAAATTATTCTCATGCTCTTGTAACTTGTAGCCATTGTCATCAAAATGCAGAGATGTTACATTGTCCAGGGGAAAGCTGGTACGGTATAAGTTTCCTTTAAACTGATTAATCTTTTTCTGTCTTTAATTATAGGTTGTGTTCGTGTAGTTCGAGGTGAAGGAATGCCACAGTATCGCAATCCCTTTGAAAAAGGAGATCTTTACATAAAGTTTGATGTGCAGTTTCCTGAAAATAACTGGATTAGCCCAGAAAAGCTCTCAGTAAGTATTCCTTCAGTTTGATCAAAAATGTGTGTTTGAGACATGGTGTCTTAAGGGCTCATTGTATTGTGCTCCATGCACTTTCTTTCCAGAAGTTGTATTTGGATTTGAGTACAGCCAAATTGTTCTTTCAATGTACAAGTGATTAAAAACCTTCCATTGAAGTTGGTTAGTTTATGTGGAAAACTACGGAAGGGTTGGTGTTCTGGGGTGCAGGTGTAATATAAAAGCGCTTGAGAACTGCTTTAATAATAGGTACTATATTGAGGACAAATGAGAGAAGGTGGCTGCTGTTTTGATTTCTGACTCCTCAGTTCTTCCTCACTGACTTTGTCTACATGAGAAAGTTGTACCAGTTAAAAGGACTGATTTTGACCAATACAATTTGGTGCAAACACCTGCTGAATTTTAAGATCACTAATTTGTTTGATAACTATGTAAGACATTCTTAACCTAACATGAATGCCCACAGGGGCTTGCACATGTTTTAAACAAACACCTTTTTAGTTAAACTGGTGCAACTTAATCATATAGAGGTGACCTAAGGATGAAAGGAAGATGTGTGCCAAATCCTGACACCTATGCTTCCTGATACACCACTAACTATACTCCTTTTATTGGCAGGAACTTGAAGATCTTCTGCCATCTAGACCAGAAGGTCCCCCTATAATTGGTGATACAGAAGAGGTAGATCTTCAGGAATTTGATAACACTCGTGGATCAGGTGGTGGTCAGAGACGTGAAGCCTACAATGATAGTTCTGATGAAGAAAGCACTCATCATGGACCTGGGGTACAGTGTGCCCATCAGTAAACATTTGTCTAAAATGTTGCACAAGGATTTTCTTTCAAGTTTTGCCTGACTTGTTTTCAGCAATCCAGATGGATTGTATAAGCAATCCAGATGAACCAATGGACATCTATTGCTGTATGTGTAACCTTTAAATTGGTCTATAGTATCTACAGAGTGTATAATTTAAACTAACCACAAAGCTTACATCTTCATTTTGACTGTTCTGTAGCAGAATAAAGCACTTGAAAGGAAGACGAGACTCCTTTTCACATGGGTTTTAAGTTTGTCCTCGTATCTGTGCTTGATTTTTACCAGTTGTGTAGATTTTAAGTTTCATATTTTAAATTCAAATTCTACATTGTAAAGTTTGTGTACAACTTGTCCTGAGGCTTGGTATTTGGCTGCACCTGCGTAAGCTGCTACAAATAGAATAAAGAATTTCATAGCCTGTATCTATCATTTTAGATGCATGGTAAATAAATGGGCTTTACACATAATGGGTTTAGAGCTGACTGGGGACAACGGAAGACTAAATTAGAAGTGGTTGTAAAAGTTTTTTACCATCTTGTGAGGTTTCTGAAAGTAAATAAAAGCAGTTGGTGTATAATATACTCCCTTCCCCTTGTCACACTTCTTTTTATCCAAAAAGATGCACTAAACTGGCTTCTAATTGGTTAGTTCCTTTGTGTTTGTTTTACTTTACTGTCTAGAGTTCTAGCACAATGGCATCCTTGTACTTGACTGCCTTCTCTACAACCTTCGTCCCTGCCCCCAGAGTTCACAATAAAGTAAAAAACCATTTCAGTGTTGAGGTACCTCTACCTGCATGCAGCTTTCCTTAAATTAAAAAATACTTTGATTAATATTAACATAAGAACTGGTTGGCCTCCACCTAGATTTCCTTGCCTTCTAAATCTTTACACATGCATGAAAAGATTTCACCTCTCAATATGAAGATGCTAGAAAAATAGCTTTGTTTAGAAAAAACAAATCCTGCTTATTCTCAAAGTTCAGAATTTTTTTCCTTGTTTGTTTAATGGCTCTTGGCTTTTAGTGCCCCTTTGATACGTCTTTGATCCACTCTCCTTAGATTAGCAACAAGGCTTTTTTGACATCCTTCCAGAATTGAAGATGGGTAACTTCAAGAATTTCAGACTTCACGATACCAAGAGACTGTATATGGTCATCTAGCCTAACCCTTGGTTAGACTATGTTCTACTTACTTAAGGCAGAACAGACTGTTTAGCATACTTTGAGCATCACAGCCATATGCTCCTGTCCCAGACCTGAAGAAGAGCTCTGTAGGGTTCCAGAGCTTGTGTCTCTCACTAACAGAAGATGATCCAACCTCACCCATCTTGGGTCTCTAATATCCTGGGACTAACACAGCTAAAACTATACTGCATTCCCTATTTCTGTAAGGCATGGGGGGGGGGGGGGGGGGAAGAGTATCTACCAGATGGGAATTAGAACAAGTCCATTGCTACAACATTACTTTTGATTTTCATTGCATTTTTTTTTTTTTGTAGAACTGTGTTCATGTAGGCAGAGGTAAAATAGTTTAATTCATGAT
The DNA here is from genome assembly GCA_032164245.1 of Sternotherus odoratus. Classification (NCBI taxonomy): domain Eukaryota; kingdom Metazoa; phylum Chordata; order Testudines; family Kinosternidae; genus Sternotherus; species Sternotherus odoratus. Next base: position 20,095,695 of record JAVMKO010000014.1, on the reverse strand, counting down.
ACTTGAATTTTATCTTTAAAATATGTCTATTTAATATAAATACAGTGGTATAAATCAAGGCTTGTGGTATATCCATTTATTTATATTACCATAGCAGCTAGGAGTCCTATACAAAGACCTGGACTGAACTGTTCTAGGTACTGTACAAACTAAACGGTGTTTGCTCCTTGGAGCAGGGACTAAGTTTAAAACAAGAAGCAACACCACCTAGACAGACAGTAGAGTACAAAAAAAATACAAGACAACTTGACAGGGCCCTAGCATAGCAGCAAGCTGTTCGAGTTGTTGACAGCAGGGAGCAGGACAAAGGAGAATAATTAATTGTATAGATGTTCACAGGGAGTTCCTCCTACCTAGCAAGGTCAATATAAGCGAGAACATGAACATGCTTTTTTGAAAGTGTAATGGAGGCTACTATAATCCGAGGCAGGAGTCAATATTTCAACAGCAAGGGCAAGATAAGAGGTAGGGTGGGCTTTCAAAGTAAAGCAGCAGCTTGTTTTAGGCAACAGCAATGAGGAAACCAGTGGAGAAATGCAGAGAAGCACCATGGTCAAAATATCAGCCTAAGAAAATGATCTCTGCAGCATCATTCTGAATGAATAGGAGCAGAGGATGTTGCAGTAATCAAGCTTTGAGCATTGGCCTGCTAAACCCAGGGCTGTGAGTTCAATCCTTGAGGGGGTCATTTAGGGATCTGGGGCAAAAAAAATGTTGGGACAGTACTTGGTCCTGCTAGTGTAGGCAGGGGACTGGACTTGATGACCTTTCAAGGTCTTTCCAGTTCTAGGAGATATGTATATCTCCATTTATTTTTTTTATTTTATTTAAAGCTGTGATATGAGAGCTTAAACAAGAGTTTTAGCTGTGTGAATGATTAAAAAAAGGACATCTCTTACAGAGGTTATGCAGAAAGTAATAAGATTTAGACACCAAGCCTGGGTGACAGACGGGAGCATGGTGTTGTCCACAGTGATTAAGAAAGTAGCAGCAGCGAGGTGGGATTAAGAGCTCCATATTAGTTATGTGCAGCTTTACAAGGGCAGCTAGACATCCATGAGAAGATGTCAGAGTGTGTTTTACTTTGGACAGGAGGCAGAGATGGTGGTTGAATTGGTGTTTCTAAATGAGATTACTTTGAGAGAAAATGTAAAGGGAGAAGAGAAGGGATAAATAACAGCACCCTGTAGAAATGCCTCCCCCAAAAGCACTGGGAAAAAGATGAAGAGGATCCTTCAAAGTACATATGGAAGGAGTGATTAGAGAACTAGGATAGGACAAACTTTAGCTTTGCCAGTCCCTATTGAATTCCTATTTCCATCATATTTAAATTGAGTTGTAATACTCATCTCCCTAATTCTAAAAATGTAGACTAGTGGTTCTCAAACTGTGGGTTATGACACTATTTTAATAGTCACCAGGGCAAGCATTAGATGTGCTAGGACTTAGTGCTGAAGCCCAAACTCTACCCGGCAATGGGGCTCAGGCTGCAGCCTTCCCTCCCCCTGTGGCCCCTTTTCCCTCCCATCTAGGGCAGCAGGACTCCAGCTCTGTGAAGAGAGGTTGTGGTGCAGTGAAGTTTGAGAACCCCAGATAGATGATTTTCTTGCTTATTTTATGTTTGTGATGCTATGCTTACTCACTGGAACCAAGAGAATGCAGCACTGTTACAAGTTCTCAGAATAGGGAAATGTTTACTCTAAGTGACTAGATTCCCACCCATGCAGTGAAAATGGGATTGATCAGTTCTGGTTGCTGATGTAGGCAAGGAAGTAAGAGTAGTACTCATGATATGTCTGTTTAAATGAGCAGCCTAATATTTTAGAATGAACTGACCTGCACATGATTCCCTCCCTCTACAGCTTCTCTCACATCAGTGCTTAAGCTCATAATACTTGCTTAGGCTTGTTTGAGTACATCAAGTTTAAACATGTAAACATACACTTCCCTAGCAACAATTGTGCAGCACTTTGGTTATATGGTTTTGAGTAATAACTTGCAAAAGAAACAGGTTGAAGACAAGGACTGAGTGTTGTAGGATACATTGTCCTAACAAGCTTGATAATGTCACTTCACAACAATTTGATTCTTAATTACTTATTTGGGTCCACTATGATTAAACAGCATAGGGTATGGCTGTACTGTGAAATTAGGTCAAATTTATAGAAGTTGATTTTTCTGAAGAGATTGTATACATTCAATTGCATACATCTCCACTAAACACACTAAGTCAGTGGAGTGCATTCACAGTACCAAGGCTAGCATTGGCTCTTAGAACAGTGCACTGTGGGTGGCTATCCCACAGTTCCAGCAGCTTCCACTACCCATTGGAATTCTGGGTTTAGCTCCCAGTGCATGATGGGGCAAAAACATTCTTGTGGGTTTTCCTGGGTACATCTCATCATGCAGAGCATGGCAGACAATTGTTTCGTGCCATATGGAGCAAGCATGGAGCCTGCTCAGCTCACTGCTGCAGTTATGACCATTGTAAATACCTCTTGCATTATCCAGCAGTATTTGCAAAACCAGTTGGGGAAGCAATGACAGTGCAATCACAATAGTGATGAGGACATGGACACAGATGTTCTTAGAAGAAAATCCTGTGGTGACTGGGACATCATGGTGACATTGGGCCAGATTCATGCTGTGGAATACTGATTCTGGGCCCAGGAAACAAGCACGGACTTGCATGGATAGGGCCACTTCCATGGAACGTTGGAGCTTGCTGTCCCCTACCCTGAAGTGCAAAGACAGCAAAAGGAGAGCAGCTCTCACACTTGAAAAGCAAGTGGCCCTAGCCCCGTGAAAGTTTTCAATGCCTGATAGCTACCAGTCAGTCAAGAATCAGTTTGGAATGGGCAAATCTACTGTGGGGGCTGCTGTGCTGCAAGTAGCCAACACAATCATTGACCAGCTGCTATCAAGGGTAATGACTTTGGGAAATGTGCAGACCATTGTGCATGGCTTTAAGGTGCTGGGGTTCCCTAATTGCTGTGGGGTGATAGTCAGAATGCATATCCCTACCTTGGCACCAGAACACCAGGGCAGCCAGTATGTAAAGTGCAAGGGGTACTTTTCCATGATGCTGCAAGCACTGGTGGATCACAAGGGATATTTCACTGACATCAACATTGGAGGGCTGGGAAAAGTACATGACACACTCAGCAACTCTGGTCTGTTTGAACATCTGCAGGAAGTGACTTACTTCCCAGATTAGTAAATTAGCATTGGGGATGTTGATATGCCTCTAGTTATCATGAGAGCACCAGCCTAACCCTTAATGTCATGGCTCATGAAGCCCTACACAGAGACCCTACAGCAGTTCAACTATAGGCTAAGCAAATGCAGAATGGAGGTAGAATGTACATTTGGACATTTTAAAGCTCACTGGTGCTGTTTGCTGACTAGGTTAGATCTCATCAAAACCAACATTCCAACTGTATAGAAAAGCCCTCAGACTAGGGCAAGGTTGAAGCTCTTACAAAACTTTACTAAGACTCAGGAGGAGAATATAACCAGCTCTTCCTCCTAATGCCATGGTAAATCACATCTAATCTAACAGAGAACTTTTTTTTTTTTTTTAATATGTTCTCATTAACTTCCCAACATAATATTCTCCTTTGTTAATGTTGGAGAGTCTGCAAGGACTGTTTCCCTTTGATAAGAACTGCTCTATTGTCATCTCTGTTTTCTGCAGTATAAAATTATCTAGTTTCATTAACTGGAACATGTACTCAGATGGGGAAGCAGTTATGTACAGAGTTTTATGACCAACAAGGCAGATGCCTCTTCAGTAAAGAGTCTAGTGGGAAAGAGGCACTAGTGATGCAGAAGTGTCAAAAGCTGCATGAAGTAGAGGTAAGGGGACGTTTCCTATGCCCATACCAGATAAAAGGATCATGAGAACAGGTACAGAAGTTAGAGAAACTAGCTCAGCCTTTCCACTCCTAATCCTCTGCCACTAGAGGACAAAGTGCCATGAGTAGCACTAGATCTATACAGGAGAGTCCCTTAGTTTTAAAAAGTTGCTCCAGCAGCACAGATTTGCTTCTCACCATATTTAAACCTATGCTTATTTCCAGTGAAGGAATTACCGTATTTTTCGCCCTATAAGACGCACTTTTTCTTCCCCAAAACGGGGGGGGAAAAGTTGGTGCGTCTTATAGGGCGAATGCAAAAAAAAAAAAAAAAAAAAAGCGCCTCGCTCTCCCGTCCCCGCCGCGCGGGCGGGCTGCCGGGAGCGTCCCGGTTCCCCCCTCCCCGCTGCGGGCGGGCTGCCGGGAGCGCGCCCGTGGCGGGGAGGGGGGAACCGGGACGCTCCCGGCAGCCCGCCCGCGCGGCGGGGACGGGAGAGCGAGGCGCTTTTTTTTTTTTTCCCCCCCAGGATTTTGTGTTAAAAAATGAGGGGGCGTCTTATAGGACGGAGCGTCCTATAAGACGAAAAATACGGTACACTAGGAGACATGCAAAATAATAAGCGTACATTTAAGGGAAACCAGAGTAAAAAGCCACCACAGGACCCTTGCTAAAAGCCAAGGGAAGTATGAGAACTGAAGTGGCTTACCCATAAGACTGATCAGGCTTCAGTCCTTCTCTTATTCCAACACAAACCCTTGTGTTGAAGCCCAGTTCATCTTTGCACCCAAGCTAGATTGTTGCGAGATGGAACACTTGTAAATTATGCTCCAAACTTGAAGGGGAGTGACACGATGGCCTACTATGCAAAAAAACTGGTTAAAATTCAACTGAAGTGGAAGGTTTTAACAGATGTAGACTGTCAAAGTAACTCTTCAAGAGTAAAAAATAGCAACCTTCTGAACTGCTAAACAATGCAGTGCTAGTTTTACACTGTTGCCCTACTAGTTATCCAATACCTTGAGGTCGGAAAGAAATAGATAAGAAACAACCCTATGAACCTGAAGAGCTTCCTCTAATATGGAGGCTTCTTATACTCAAGATTGTTAGGGACAACTGTTCTTTGGATCAAGAGGGAAACCTAAAGTGGATGATGTCATCCTGTTGATAATTTAATTTAATTCCAGGCTCATTCACCCCATAACAGTAAAAAGATAAAGTACTGGCAGCTTGCGTCAACATAGTACAGACAAGTGAAGCCTCAAGGTACTGCATCAAGAAGTTTCAAAACTGAAAACTTTAGGACAGCAGCAAAGATGAATTTAGGGAAACCTAGCCAGAAACTGATCTGACTCAGCTGGGCCCAAATGCCTTTCATTTAACTTAGGGTTTTACTCAGAGTGTATCGTAGTCACATGACTATGGGCTAGACTAGAGAAATACCCAAGACAGCCTACAGGAGAGTTTAGTGATTACTACCATTCTTTAATATACATGGCATGTCACAATATACAAGTTACAAATGAGACTTTCAAATGGATTGGTCTAAGAGGGTCTAAAAGAGTGAGTTTATATCATCTTACATCATCTTGAACTAGTGCTTGGCACTAATGCTGCATAACTTTAAAATGATAGGAAATAGTTTCTGATGTAACAGATGTATTTTACTGTATACTCCTATGTATAATTTACTGAGCACAGGAGGTCAAAAATTGAGATGAGCAATCTGGACAGGATACAAAATTGTCCCTTCATTAAACTAATATGAATAGGAAGCAAATGGTAACATGGCTTTGAGCTTGTAACAACATATTAATTTTACAGCAATGTGATCATTATGTCTTTCTACACATAGAAAGCTTAATATGCAGTATAAACCTTTATTTAAAAAGATATTAAGTGCTATGTAAACATTTAAAACAGACAAGTGGTAATTGCACAGAATATATAACACACAACAGAGAAGCATGTAGACTCCATTAACTTGGTTTAACTGTTGCTTTTCCACATAAAACAGTCAACTGGCTCTGGGAGGAAAGAAAGCCATTTTAGACCAACTTTACTCACAGACATGAAAACTAGAGTTGTTTAAACTCTGCAAGACAGCTAAATTGAGGAGCAAATCTTCATCAGCAGGGTAGTAAGAGAACATACAGATTAGCAGAGAGGGCAGAACAATCTAGTTGCTGCCCAGTATTTAGCTTTAGAGACACCTCCCCACCCTGTGCTGGCAATAGAGGCAGAGGCATGCTATATTGTAGCTGTCAAATCTTCAGTCTGCTATAATTTATACAACTTAAAGTAAGGTCCCATCACCTATAAAGCTGGGTCACTTATAATACTCATTACCCACTCATAACTATGGATATTTCAACTGTATTTCGCAGCTGTAGAACAGCTACAGAGAAAGCTGCTAGAGTCCCCATTACAATAACCTATTGGAAGGCCACTAGTTGGCATAAAATTAATAGTGATGTTTAGCCACAGAGTACAATGTCTTTCTTGGAGAGGGGTATATAAGCACACCTTCATAATGTGGGGGAAGGAGTTACTGTCCAAGCTTAGTACAGATTTGATAGGAGCCCTATAGTTCTTATTCAGAAAGTGATGTATAGTCTCCTCCATCAGTATACATAAAGTCAGCAGTTTGTTTTGATTTGCAGATTGACACGGATATTAGTGAGAAAAGCAGAGTTTCTTCACATGCCAGGCAACAGACATGAGAAGGAAGACTTCTGCCCTTTCTTTAGGAGCAACGTCACTGACAGGAGGACTCAGTAAAATAGATCTAAACAAAGTCTCCTTCTAGTAAGGGAAAAAATGTCGCTTTAAGTAAGCTAAAGTTGAAGCAACATTTCTCCCTTACTAGAACTAGTTTGCTCCTTGCATAGGTGATTTGAAGACTAAGTGCCAGAACTTCTGTGCACTCAGACTGTTTATAAGTTACTGGTTCTGTAAACTTACCACTAGGTTATGAATATGCTGAACTGTGTCATCATTAAGCAACTCAACATTGATGTTATGCAAGTCTTCACCAGCAGAGCAGAGAGTCTAGGTATAATCAAAGTGATTAATTGAGATAAAACTATTCAGCATGTTTCACGTGAATCACCATATCAGTTTTTCTTACAACCATGCACTGAAGTTGAGTTGAGCCAAAGGTTTAATAGCTTTATTGTCTCAAAAAACATTCTGTCCAAAAAGTGTTAGTCTGCACATCTCCTTCCAACTTATCACTGCCTTTAGTTATGACTGACATTCTGAACACAAGTTAATGACCCATTAAACTAGGTTTGCTGCTGGTCAAGGAGCCAAATCTAAGTGGAAATAATTAAAGAAACAAGAATTCTCAGCACACCCAAGGCACAGTGAGGTGTCAGTCTTGTTAGCTAACCAATATCCATCAACTTTCACAGCCAGAATCCCATCTTTCAAAGTCAGCAGTAGAGCAGACAAACAAGTTATTCACACAGTTTCTTTGCCCAAGTGTTCAGTTATTTTAGACTGTACCGCCCAGTGAAGGTGTAGGAAAGATCTTAGAGTCATTGTAGATAGTTCTCTGAAAACACACTCAATGTGCAGCGGCAGTCAAAAAAGCAAACAATGTTGGGAATAATTAAGAAAGGGCAAGCTAATAAGACAGAAAATCTCTTTGCCTTTCTGTAAATCCATGGAATGCCCATATCTTGAATACTGCATGTAGAGGTGGTTGCCACATCTCAAAAAAAGATATATTGGATTTGGAAAATGTTCAGAAAAGGCAACAAAAATTATTAGGATATGGAACTGCTGCCATGAGAGGCGTGATTAATAAGACTAGGACTTTTCAGCCGGAAAAAAAAAAAAAAAAAAAAAAAAAAAAAAAGAGATGACTAAGGAGAGATATGATAGAGGTCTATAAAATCATGACTGGTGTGGAGAAAGTAAGTAAGGAAGTGCTGTTTACTCCTTCTCATAACACAAGAACTAAGGATTAGCAAATTAAATTAATAGGCAGCAGGTTTAAAAACCAAACAAAAAGAAGTCTTTCTTCGGCCAATGCATAGTCAACCTATGGAACTCTTTGCCAGAGGATGTTGTGAAGGCCAAGACAATAACAGGGTTAAAAAAAGAACTAGATAAATTCATGAAGGACAGGTCCATCAATGGCTATTAGCCAGGATGGGCAGGAGTGGTGTCCCTTGTTGCGGTTTGCCAGAAGCTGGGAATGGATGACAGGGGATGGATCACTTGATTATCTGTTCATTCCATCTGGGGCACCTGGCATTGGTCACGGTCAGAAGACAGGATACTGGGCTAGATGGACCTTTGGTCAGACCCAGTATGGCCATTCTTATGTTGTTAGAATATGGAAAATGAACAGATTCTCGAGAGAGACAGAGAGAGACAGACAGAGACAGAGAGAGAGAGACAGACAGAGACAGAGAGAGAGAGACAGACAGAGACAGAGAGAGAGAGACAGACAGAGACAGAGAGAGAGAGACAGAGAGACAGAGACAGAGAGACAGAGAGAGACAGAGAGACAGAGAGAGAGAGAGACAGAGAGAGACAGAGAGACAGAGAGAGAGAGAGACAGAGAGAGAGAGAGACAGAGAGAGACAGAGACAGAGAGAGACAGAGACAGAGATATATATATATATATATATATACACACACATGCCAGAGACAGAGAGATACACACACATGCCAGAGACAGATTCATCTAAAACAGGTAAAACTGAAAAGTTAAGTTTTACTACCTTTCCATCAGCCAGGGGTATATTAACAACTGGAACAGATTTTTCCCGAGGCACTGAGTTACTTCTTAGTGACATGGTGTGGACTCTCTCTCTCACAGGTACAGTTCTTGAGACAGCCATTTGTGGTAGTCTAGAAGTGGAATACAAGAACAAAGTTTCACCTCCAATAAATTGTGTTTTCATGTCCTATAGAGAGCCATTAGGGCCAATGATACTGTAATAGCCAGCTTTGTGATGTGTGCACTTAATGGGTGCTCATTTTCTACTTTGTTCTACACACTGTTTAGAACGAACACTAAAGAAAACCTAAACATCTTGAAGGTAATAATGTTTATTGGCAGCATCAGGTAATTTTTTGCCATTCTGGCAGGATGCAATACAACTGAGAAATTCTAGGCCAATGATGAACCTTTAGTTGGGACTGGACATTTACATGGAGAAGAACAGTCTCCAGTTATCACAGTGAACACTAACGCTCACCCTAAAGCATCAGTTTTTAGAACGATCCAATTATTAGGGAGCAGGGAAAGACTCATTAGCAACAGATTATCCAAGACCAGATTATTGCAGGGTTTATTGCACCTTCCTCTGAAGCATCTGATGTTGGCTACTTTCAGAGGCAGGAGACTGGAGTAGGTGGATGACAGGTCTGATATGGAATTCCTATATTTCCCTTGTATTTAACATTATTTTGTACTGTAGTCAAAGGCAGGCTCCAATACTTGAGAGCAAGTATAATGTTTTAGGCATCTTTCACCTGAGAGAGAGAGAGAGAGACTCTTGACACAATCTATATATATAAAAGGTCAAATGGTGTATGCGTGTATGTATGAACGCTTACTCCTTCCACACCGTTTGAGCTAGAGACTTGAAATTTGGTAGTTAGAGGTCTTAGGGTCCTAATCAGGGTAAGAGTTGAAAATTTTTCAAATCTCACCTCTGACGCCCCCCAGGGGTGAAATTCTTTAAAGGCCAATCACATCAGCTGGGCAGCTGCTGTTCTCTGTGACAGTTATGATGTCATAATACCTCCTCCAACAGACACCACACTCGCTCAGCTCTCTGCCCCCTCCAACGGACCCCAGAATCCCTCAGCTCTCTGCCCCCTCCCCACCTCCGACGGACCCGAGTTGGGTTTGGTCGGAGGGTAAGTGAGGTAGGGGTGTCGGGTTTGGTCGGGGGGTGAGGTGGTGGTGTCGGGTTTGGTCAGGGGGGTAAGTGAGCGGGGGGGGTCGGGTTTGGTCTGGGGGGGTGGGAAGGTGTCGGGAGGGGGGAGGTGTGGGTGTTGGGGTTGGTCAGGGGGTGTTGGGTTTGGTGGGGGGGTGAGGAGGGGAGTCGGGGTTGGTCGAGGGGTAAGTGAGGTGTGGGTGTCGGGTTTGTTTGTGGTAGGTAGGGGTGTCTGGTTTGGTTGGGGCGGGGGAAGTGAGGTGGGTGTGTCAGGTTTGGTCTACGGGGGGGGGGGGAGAGGGGGGAGGAAGGTGTGGGTGTTGGTAGGGGGGTGACGTGGGGGTGTCAGGTTTGCTCTCTGCCCCCTCCCCACCTCCAACTGACCCGAGCAACGCCGGGTATTTTTGCTAGTGGCATAATAATAGCAGACCAGGGTAATAATGTTGTGAACCATGTTGTGGTTCCCCTAGTAAAATCAGGGCTGATTTTATCTCTCTTACTCTAAAGGATTTCACTTCATTCAGCAGGTTGTTTCTGCCAGAAGCAAGATAAAGAATTACCATTTTAAAGGATCTTTCCAGCTACAATATATAGTTTAATTGATTAGAAGTATTTGTTTAAATTTATACTGGATGTTGCAAGTATTTTCAACCAAGAGTGAATTATTTCAGCTTAATTAGAGTGCTGAAAACTTGTTTCTAACCTGTTGTATTTCTGTAAACTATAGTCAACACATGTAGAGAAAGCTAGTAGTTTGTACCCATTAAGCCAGACTCAGAAGGTAACCTCAACGATGAAAACATAGCCAGTACCTCCAGAATTACAGCACAAGTGTAAACTGTATTCATTTCAGTCTCTTCCTCCACCCTCCTCCATGAACAGGAATCCTTTTATAGATAGAAGCCACCTTCCTTTCCTAAAATCCTGCCATGGCAGACACTTCACATTGTCTTGTTCAAAGGAGCATTCCTTATTTGTTATCCAGATATGTATAGATAATGCTTTCTTAGCACGAAAGAGTTTAAAAAGAAGAAAAAAAATAAAAAGATGAGTTGTGCTAGGATTTGAAAGGCTTACCTTCTAGAAACCCGTGGGGCAGATCTATAGTTTGCAGCTGTGCGATCAGATGTAGGAGCCTTAAAATGCCTCACATTTGGAGTAGAGCAAGCAGATCTGCCAGAAAAAGAGCATTTGCTTTTAGTCTACAGAGTTCCAGTTATGAAGCAGATATCTGAAATTCCCCTAAGCAGAAGACTGGTAAGTTAGACAATGTTACAGTACTTTGTAGTTATCTAGTTAGTGTTGCTTTTATAAAAAAAAAAAAGGGAAGGGTGGCACAGCAAAGGTGAAGTCCTTTACACAGCAAGATAGACACCAGAATCTAGCCCAGGGGTCAGCAACCTTTCAGAGGTTCAGTTAAATAAAACCTTTCATTTCTTCAGTTAAATTTAAGGCTTTGCGTGCCAGTCCGGAAGGGGTGGGGCTTCCAGCAGAAGGGGAAGGGCTGAGGTCAGCCTGCCCCCTGCTTTGGGGTTTCCACTGCAGGCTCCTGTCAGCTGGGGTCTCAGCCCACTGCCAGCCTGGGTGAAGGAAACCCAGGCTAACAGCGGGAGCTGAGTGGGGTAGGCGGGGACCCCAGCTGGCAAGGTGCTAGCAGGGAGAACCCCAGAGTGAGGATGGGCTAAGCAGCTCAGCCCACCGCTTTGGGGTTTCCCCTCCAGGCTCCTGCCAGCTGGGGTCTCAGCCTGCTGCCAGCCTGGGTTCCCTACACTCAGGCTAGCAGTGGGTGCTGAGTGGAGCAGGCAGGGGACCCCAGCTGGCAAGGGGCAACGGGGGAAACCCCAGAGCGGCAGCAGGGTAAGCGCTCAGCCCGCCGCCGTTTTGGAGTTTCCCCTGCAGGCTCCTGCCAGCAGGGTCCCGCCACCTGTCCCACTCAGCGCCCATTGCTAGCCTTGCTTTAGGCCAGGGAACCCAGGCTGGCACCAGACTGTGACCCTGGCTGCCAGGAGCCTGCGGGGGAAACCCCAGAGCAGTGGAGGGCTAGAAATAGGCTCACATGCTACCTTTGGCATGCGTACCGTAGGTTGCCGACCACTGACCTAGCCTATGCAAGTAGAGGGGGCTAGAAGCAATACAGGATTATTTGTATTAGAAACTGGCTGAGAGAGCAGAATGATCTGGACACAGTTAAGCAGAGGTTCCTATTCAGTCTCCTGGTAGTTTTAATCAAAAGTGGGGGGAGTTTTCATAAGATCAGTTCTCAAGAATTCTTGAGAGGCCACATCTGAATCAGAGTCAGAGAAGAGTCACTTCCAGTTTTGGATCCTAACAGGCCCATAAAGATCGTTTGAGCTAGGGATCGAAGTCCTCCCCACACACAGAATTGAATTAGCTAGCTTCAAGACCTGGTATGAGCAAAATGCTACTGAACACTAGGGAAAAGCCATGCACCAAAGACTGACAACAGGTTTTGCCTACCCGAGGAGCTCACTAATTTTACAGGTCAGTTTTATGGATTTGAAGATTATCTGTAAACCTAAATTAGGAGCTGGAATAACTAAACCTAGTTAAGACTTTCTAGTTTTCTTCTCATATACAGTACAAGCTGATTCAACATCTAGAGCAGGGATGGGCAACTATGGCAGCCCACAGGATTGCCACCGCTGTGGCACCACGGGCCCAGCACTGCTCTCAGAAGAGGCTGGCACCATGTGTCTGTGGCCCCGGGTCAGGTGGGGGCAGAGGGCTCCATGCACTGCCCTCGCCTCCAGGCACCGCCTCAACAGCTCTCATTGGCTGGAAATGGGGAACCGCGGGCCAATGGGAGCATCAGGGGAGGTACCCATAGGCAAGAGCAGCACACAGAGCCCTCTGCCCCCTCCTCTCCCAGGGGCCACAGGGACATGGTGCTGGCCACTTCCAGGAGTGGTGCGGGGTCAGGGCAGGGAGCCTGTCCTGGCACTGGTGCATGCCACTGCCACCCTTGAGCTGCTCCAGGTAAGTGGTGCCGGGCCTGAACCCCCCCCCCTGCACCCCAACTCTGTGCCCTGAGCCCCCTGCTGCACCTCACACACCTCCTGCACCCCAATTGCCTGCCCTGAGCCTCCCCCACACTGCACCCCTCCCTACACTCCTGCCCTGAGCCCCACCCTGCGCTCTGCAGCCCTTCCTGCACCCCAGCCTCCTTCCCTGAGCCCCCTTATACACCCTGCACCTCTCCTCTGCCCCGACCCCTTACCCTGAGCCCCTTCCTGCACACCACACTCCCTCCCGTACCCCAACCCCCCTGCCCTGCATGCAATTTCCCAACCCAGATGTGGCCGTCGAGCCAAAAAGTTTGCCCATCCCTGATCTAGAGTACGCTTTAAAAGAGGTTAGAAGGTGTATGTTGAACTAGTAGACATGTTCAGATTCTTAAAAAGTGAACAGTTGTAATACATAATTGCAATACATAATTGCACCCATTTTTATGCCAATTTGACTGGAGACATCAGTTCCTCTGACTCACAAATCAAAGAGTAGACTTTGGCTCATCTTTGCTATAAGTAGCTCAAATAGCTCTTCCACTACAGGTATTCATGCAAATCCCTTTCAGATGTGTGTTGTCTGTCAGTTTGTTAGTCTTGTTAATTGAAACATTTCAGGTTACCTAAAGGCTACTTTCCTTCATTAAATGTTGTCTGCAATTAAAGATTAACTAGATATTTTATATTACAACACACAAAATTGGATGCACAATTGTATACACTCAAATGGACTGCCCTATATCTCTTTAGCAGCCACCCCATTTTAGTGAGTCGAGAGGGCCATCTGATTAAAATTTACTTCGGTAGAGTAAATTACAAAAATTGGATCCGAATTTATGTGTTAATTAAATTTCCTCTTCTCAGCAGAGATTTAAAATAAATAAATAAATAAAAATATCACACTGATTTCTTTGAAAAGCCACTCAGTCCAAGCAAATTACACAAACTATTAAAGATCATGGTCTTACCTAGAAAGAGAATGGTTTTCTTTGAGATGTACGCCAGAAGCTAAAGAAACCATTGATTTTGTTTTAGACACCTTAAAACAAATAAAAAAGTAAGCACTGTTAAAATAAATGACATTAAATGTAGTAGGAGGTTTAAGTCTTCTTCATCTGAAAATCTCAGTCCTAAAACCCTTGTTGAAGAGAGAATTATACCCACTTTATAGATAAGTAAATTGAGGCACATGAAATCCCTATGCTATGGCTTCATTGTACAGAACTGTTTACTATCTTGCTTGTTCGGACAGTTCAGTACACCACATAACATTGTTTTTGAAAGAGCCATTTTGTACTCCTAGATCAAGTCTTTTTGCTGGATATGGGGGAGAAGACTCATGTCATAATACCCAGTTGAAATGTGCAAGGCACTGAGTTGTGGGACAGAGTTAAGATTGGATGAGTTGATGCAGATGCAATATGGGGAGGTATCTACTGAACACAAGGCAGGGATCAGTTATATTTCAACAGAAAAATCAATTGGGGACTTTAAAGTTCTACCATATCCCCTAATGATTTAGCACGATCGACCCTTACCAGAGAGTTACTCAATTTCAGGAGACTTAAAAAAAAAAATAGTACTGAATTTACAGCCAATGATTATTGTACATAACTTTTATTAAATTTACTATCTGTTGACTGCCAAACTAGTTCACAATAGGATTTTAGATTAAATTTACTTAAAATAAGAATATTGGACTGCAGCTCATTCTGAATTAAGAATAACAGTTCGTAAGCTTTTTTTTTTGTTTTGTTTTTTAAATGAATGGTTTATTTTAAGATGACAAGAAGCAGGCAACTGACTAGGGACCAACTGAGGTAGCCTTGGGTTTCAGGACAGAACTAGCCCTGATTATTTCCCTTGAACACATACCTTTTGAGATGCTTTCCTGGCAGGCACACTCTCCTCGTCTTTATATTCAACAATTGTAGTTACCTTAACTTAAAAAAAAAAAAAAAGAGAGAGAGAAAGACACTTCAAAGTGGATTAGAAATACATAGAATATTAATAGCTCCAGCGATGGGCACCACGACAAGCCCATTTAGCTCTACATTGACTGTTAGTAGACACATAGCAATTGATTCCTCCATTTGACAGTCATTTGGCACGCAGTTCAATGCTTACATGGATTGCAAATGTGCCCAGCACCATAAACTACTATATATGGATCTCCACCATCATGGACATATCTGGGATGCCAAGGATACCAAGCTACCCTCTCACCCTTAGAGGTGACCCCTCAAGAGTAGGTTCAGACCACTGTGGCAGAGGTGCACTGTTTCTACTGCACCTGTTCTGAGATTAAAGAAAAAAAAACTTTTACAGAGAGGAGGTGGACCAACTTCTGTTGGTGAGAGACAAGGTTTCAAGCTACGCTCAGGTCTTAAAAAGGTACTAAGAGTGTCATAGCTAAATACAAGGTCAGTCAGACAGTTAGCGTAAGTAGTTAACACGTATTCTAAGGGACCATTCAAGTTGAAGGGGTCCATTAACACCCTTATAGTCAGACGACAAGAGGGGCTTAGTGGAGCACAGATTGTTGTAATAAGCCAGGGGTGGGGAATCTTTTTTCTGCCAAGGGCCATTTGGACATTTATAATGTCATTCGCGGGCCCCTCTCCTCCTCTCCCCCCCCCCTCCCGGAAGCCCAGGCTGGCAACGGGAGTTCAGACCCCAGCTGGCAAGGGGCCAGTGGGGGAAACCCCAAAGCAGTGGCAGGCGGAGTGCTTAGCCCTGCACTGCTTTGGGGTTTCCCCCACTGGCCCCTTGCCCGCCGGGGTCCTGCCACCTGCCACAGTCAGCTCCCGCTGTCAGCCTGGGTGTAGGGGGTGATGTTCCTTTAGATGTCCCCCATCTAACTGCCTTTCCTCCCCCACCGCTGCCTGGCCCGGCCCATCCCACCGAACCTAACCTCCTCCCCCCACTCCCAACCCAGCCTCCTGCCCCCCCCATGCCTGACCCACCCAGCCCAGCCTCCCCCCCACCAAACCTCCTTCCCTCTCACACCCACGCCTCGCCCACCCCACCCAGCCTGGCCTCCCCCCCTCCCCCTTGCCTGGCCTCCCCCCCCACCGCCCCCTTGCCTGGCCCCCAGCCCCCCCAGCCCCCCCCCCCCACACACCCTTGACCGTCGGCTCCCCGCGGCTCCTCGTTTCACCATCCAGCTAATGGTGGCTGCATGGCGCCGGCGGCTCCCCCAGGCGTGAGCCACCTCCGCCTGGCGGCCCACATGCGTCCCTGGCCGGCGGCTCCCCCAGGCGCTTCCCGGCCCCTTCGCTGAGCGCGGAGTCGCCCCAACCTGGCGGCCCGTGCGCGTCCCTGGCCGGCGGCTGCGGCGCATCTTCTCCCCATGCCCCAGTGCCTGACTCAGCCCCGGCCCCGCCGTGGGCCAGATGGAATGATTTGGCGGGCCGTGTAGGGCCCGCAGGCCAGAGGTTCCCCACCCCTGTAATAAGCCATAAATCCAGTGTCTTTGCTAGACACTAAAAATCATGGTTCTAATAAAGTTATGAATGTAATCGCCCAAATTCATTTTTTAAGTATGCAGGTTTCTTTTGAGGATGAGGAATGAGTGATCACTTTATTTTTTAAACACCTCCCCACCCCTCAGAGTGGTCCATCAGATAGGTTAATGGAATGGGACTCCCCAGGAGACTTGTATTCTACTCCCAGCTCTGCCACTGACTTTTGTGACCTTGGGAAACTCACTTCACCTCTGTGTTCCTTTCCACCCTTTATTCAGATTGTAATCTCTTAGTAGATATTTTTACAGTGCCCAACACAATGCTGCATCACTCCACCTCCCATTTCCTGCACTTCCAAATCTCTGTTGGGACTTCTAATAAGACTGGAACATTTCAGCTTGGAAAAGAGATGACTAACCGGGAGACTGATAGAGGTCTATAAAATCATGACTGGTGCAGAAGAAGTAAATAAGGAAGGGTTATTTACTCCTTCTCAGAACATAAGAACTAGAGGCCACCAAATTAAATTAATAGGCATCAGATTTAAAGCAAACAAAAAGGAAGTATTTCTTCATGCAACAGTATCAACCTGTGGAACTTTGTCAGAGGATGTTGTTAGCCACGGCTAACAGGGTTCAAAAAAGAACGAGATTAATTCATGGAGGATAGGTCCGTCAATGGCTATTAGCCAGGATAGATAGGGATGGTGTCCCTAGCCTATGTATGCCAGAAGTTAGGAATGGGCAACAGGGGATAAATCACTTGTTCTGTTCATTCCCTCTGAAGCACCTGGCTTTGGCCACTGTAGAAAGAAAGGATACTGGGCTAGATGGACCTTTGGTCTGACCTAGTGTGGCTGTTCTTACATAGGCTTTACTGTAATAAATTATATACTCACAGTACCAAAGGGAGTCTTAACAATACTTCTTTTGCAGTCACTAAATTCATACAATTAATAATAATAAAAAAAATCAATCAGATACAGGAAGTTCATTCCATAAAATCATTCACCTCTTTTGCTGCAATTCCTCACCAGCCTGGTATTTGGAATGTCCTCTGCAGAGCAGTCATTCTAGAAGATAGTTAAAAGAACTAAGTGACATCTGTACAATCAGTAAATTTCCCCAAGATACATATTTATATTAGCCTAGGGGAGAGGGTGACTAACTTCATGAAATAAAGTGATACAAGATGTTTTCAGAGGCAGTTTCCAGCACAAGGTAATGATTATGTTTAGCAAATCCATTTTCAGTCACATGCATAAGACAGGATGGGAGTGAATAACTAAACTTATAGTTGTGGTAACAATATCTGTAAGTTACCCTAAAAGGGTCAGATACAATTCACAGCAGTTTCACATTATTAGACCATTGTGTCCTGCCACATATTTTTGTCATTTTCTTAAATTAAGCTAATAGCAAAGAATCTTCCTTTTAAAGTTCCTTTGTGTTGTCAGTAAGGATTCATATCTTCATATCTAAAGTTCTGCTACAATTTACAAACACTTACCGCTACAACAGCGGCAGCTACAACAGCAGCTTCCTCTCCTCCTTGCAGGTCTGTTACACAAGGGGGAAAAAATAAAAAAAATTAAAAATCCTGTTTACAGTAACTAGTATTTGGTTAATTATGGTTCATGTGCTTTTAGATCAGGGTGGGCAAACTTTTAGGTCCAAGGGCCACAGCTGGGTATGAAAATTGTATGGCAAGCCATGAATTCTCACAAAATTGGGGGTTGGGTAGCTGGAGGGGGTGAGGGTCAGAAATTAGGAGTTTACAGCGCTGGACTGGGCTAGGGGGTTGGGGTGTGGGGAGGGGAGGGAGGAGGGCTCTGGCTGGGGGTGCAGGCTCTGGGGTGGGCCTGAGGGGTTGGGGGTGCAGGAGATTGCCCTGGTCCGAGACAGAGGGGTTTGGAGGGTGGGAGGGGGATCAGGGCTGGGGAAGGGGCTTGGGACATGGGAGGGGGGCAGCGGTACAGGGCAGCACTTACCTCAAGCAACTCCCAGAAGCAGCAGTAGCAGCATGTCCCCCATCTGGCTCCTACACAAGGGCATGGCCAGGTGACTCTGCACACTGCCCTGTCCACAGGCGCTGTCCCTGTAGCTCCCATTTGCCACAGTCCCCAGCTAATGGGAGCTGCAGGGGCAGCACTTGGAATGGGTGCAGCATGCGGAGACCCCTGGCTGCCCCGATGTGTAGGAGCCAGAGAGGGGACATGCTGCTGCTTCCAGGAGCCACATGGAGTGTGGCAAGCCCCCAACCCAGCTCCCCAGCTGGGAGTGCTGGAGTAGGGCAAGCCCTGGATTCTGCTGCCCTGAGGAAGCTCGAGGGCTAGATGCAAATGTCTGCAGGGCCAGATGCAACCCCCGAGCCATAGTTTGCCCACCCCGATTCTAGATGAAGGAGAGAGCCTGGAAGAGAACAAGTTATGCAGCTGGGGAGAAAACTGATGCAAGAAATTGACCTTGACTGAGTTGGTATGTCATCTGTACAATTTCAAGCTCTATAAAAGTGGTTTAGGGTTTGTCTCGATGGAGAGAATGCAAAGCAAGCTGGGGTGTAAATCTACAGAGCATTAACATCCCATGCACTAACCATCCATTTGGACCCTGCCGCTGCACTGGAGTAGGTCTAAGTGTACTTGGAAAAAATCTCAGCTTTCCCCACTACTCTAGGCCATAGGTGCCAACTTCTGCTCCTGCTGGTGGGTGCTCAATCCCCTCCCGGCCCGTCCTGACTCCACCCCTGCCCCACCACCTCCCCATTCCAGCCTCTTCCCCAAAGTTCACACCCCAACTCTGCCCCCTCCCTGCCTCTATTCCAACTCCTTCCCTAAATTCCTGCCCCGGCCCTGCCTCTTCCCCTGAGCATGCCACATTCCTGCTCCTCCTGCCTCCCTCCCAGAGCTTGCTACACCGCCAAACAGCTGTTCGGCAGTGGAAAGCAAAGGGAGGTAGGCAGAGGAGAGGAAACGTGGCACGCTCGGGTGGAGAGGGGGGGAGGTGAGGTGGAGGGCTAGCTACCATTGGGTGCAGAGCACCCACTAATTTTTCCACATGGGTGCTCCAGCTCCAGAGCACTCATGGAGTTGGCGCCTATGATCTAGGTGCTGATACCTTTAAAGGAGCTAAGTATAGTCCCACAGAACATGGTTTGTAACTGAAAGGAAAAGGAAGGGAAGTTTATATGTAAGGCACTAGTCACAGTTGTAACTATTCTAGACTGTGATTTTAGCAGAAGACAATCATCCAAATCCACTTTGATTAACCCTAGATTCCATAAACATATCCTGTTTTGGTATTTATTTGGTCCCATATGAGTTTCACTTGGGAAAAGAAACTTCTGAAACCAATAATCCTATAGCAGCAAATTACTGCTGTTGTCTATCACAGATTGAATTGCTGCTATTATTTCATAAGTACAAGTTGGAATCAAAATTATCTTTAACCTAGTTACTTACATGGTGAGAAGATTTGATAGTAGAGAGTTCTATTGCTTGGAGTCTTTAAATTGAGACAAAGTGTCTTTCTAATATATAGAAGCTCACCCAAGTTCTGGGTTTGATGTAGGAGTTATTGGGGGAAGTTCTATGGCACTGTTTTATACAGGTCAGACTAGCTGACCATAATAATAATAATTTCTAGTCTTTATCTATGATTGCATCACAATTAAAATGTAATAAATTGACTCAATCAAGGAAGTAGCTTATCAAAAAGTCATAGGCAAACAACAGTCTATACAGCAGTTCTCAAACGTCAGCAAACCGAGATCCCCCATTTTGATTTAAAAATTTTCAGGGACCCCCAAACTCCCCCACTCAGTCCCAGACCCCACCCCCACTTCACCTCTTCCCCCAAGGCCCCACCCCATTTCCCTCCCTGTCATTCATTCTCCCTCACCATCTCTCCCTCACCATCACTCCCTTCCACCCCAACCCCCTGCTTCAGCCTGATGAAAGAGGGTGGGCAGGCTCTGGGAGGGAATTTGGGTGCAGGAGGGGGTGAGAGGTGCAGGCTCTGGGAGGGAGTCTGGGGTCTCTGCTAGGACAGGGGGTTGGAGTGCAGGAGGGGATGAAGGGTGCGAGCTCCGGCCAGGCTGGGCTTTCCTCAGGTGGCTCCCAAAAGCAACCGGTACATCTCTGACAGTGGCTCCTTGGTAGGAAGGTCAAGAGGTCTCCACACACTGCCTCCACAGGCACCGCCCCTGCAACTCACACTGGCCCCAGTTCCCGGCCAATGGGAGCTGCAGAGTCGGCGCTCGAAGCAGGGGCGGTGTGCAGAGACCCCCTGGCTCTCCCCCATGGGCCGCAGAGATGTGCTGGCCGCTTCCAGGAGCAGCGCAGAGGCAGGGAGCCTGCCTTACCCCACTGTGCCTCTGGACTTTTAGTACCTAAAATCTCCCAGTTTCGCTTCAGTAGCCTCTGGGAGATAGAGCAGTTCCCCAGCATGCAGGTGCTGGGAGGCAGGGGGAGGAGTTAACAGAAGGGAGGAAATGGAAGGAGTTGATCAGCAGAGCCCACAGAAACCCTTGAGTACCCTCATGGGACGCCCAGGGGTCCACAGATCCATTTGAGAAACACTGATCTACAGAGCTGTTTAGTGCTACACTTAAGACATGAAAGTAGACAGTGTTATCCATACTGTCTACAAGTGTGCATTCCAAGAAAATGACACTTACTAAGCAAGTCTTTTCTTTTCATTTTTCTGACAGCAAGTGGCATCTTCAGTAACTCCACTCTAAATGCGTTCTCAGCTGTTTGCATCAGTGAATCAATTTCTTTCTTCATTTCTTGAAGATAATCTTTGGCTTCAAAACAAAACAATAAAAAAAAAAAAGACACCTGTTGCTACATGTACAATACACTTCCAATTGCACTAATAGTATGCCTCTTGGATAGTACCTTTGTCCCAGTCAGAGTTAAGATCATGTATTTATAGGGGTCAGTCCGTTTGACTAGAAGTTCATCTTAATTCAAAGTAGACTTTAAATTATGCAATGCTACATGTTCCTAGAATCTGGCTGTCCTCAAACTGGTAAACAATTCAACATTTTAGAACTAAATTATCCTTATTTAGGTACTTGTATGCCCTCCTCACCTTAATAGTCTAGGGTATCACCACTATTAAGCAAGCCTCAAGACAACCCTGAAAAATACAAAAGTACCATCCCACTTTTACAGATAAATGAGAGAAGGAGAGATTATCCTGCTTACCCATGGTTACAAAGACAAACCGAAACCAGTTTGATAATCTTATAAATTCTAGTCTGGTGCTTTAACCACATACAAACACACACACACAAAGTCTTCCCAGAGAGAAAAGTTCTAGATTAGCCATTAAGTGGAAAGAAATTGCATAAAATGAAGTTAAACAACATTTCAAGTAAAGGATATTTCTTTATTTAAAGATGGATGATAAAGTGATCATTGCCTGAATATGAATTAGCAAGCCAATTTGTAACGTCAGACCTAGGAGAAAAAGTCTAAGGGTTGATCTTTCAAAGGTGTGGAACAAATCTATGGCTCTTCAGCAACTTAAACTAGTAGTTTGGGCTCTTTTGAAGACTATTGTTCAATAGTGTTTAGTCAATAGGTGCCTTGAAAGGCAGTTTACAATAGCAAAAGTTAACATTTAGTAAGTGGTGCATTTGCCAAAGCTATATTCCTTAATTGTTGTATTGCAAGCTATTTGATTTGCCAGACTCATCTGATCAAATATAGACTTCAGCAGCCATTTTCTATTGGTTTCAGTGAGTAAATATTAGATGAACTCTTGTTGATTTTTAATGGAATAGTTTCAAGAAGTCTAGTTCAACTAATTTCATTAGAAAACCTTAGACTATAATAAGTCAGCTGGTTGCCTCTGATAACATCCATAAGAAACTTATATATCAGGACTGTTGCATGCAGTTTTCTTCTAACTAGCCATTGAGTATGTAGTTAGAAATCAAATGTAAATATATGTATTCATTAGCTCTGCAGACAATAGTAATCCCAACAGAAGTTGTACAGGGTAGTCCTGTGCCCCAATGCTTAAATTGAAAGTGCAGATGGAAAGTTTACACATTCATAAGCATACAAACAGGCCCATGAATTCTATGAAGATGCGAACCCCCATTATCCACAGCCTGTTTGCACAAATCCAAACTTTACTAGTACCCACGTTTGTTCACTTTTTAAAAAAATATGAGTTTCAATTTGTCACTGTGTCTTTCTTTCAAGTGTTTCCCTATTTACCCCTTTAGGGCACCAGCCTTAGTGAACTAAACCTAGGAAGGATTGTAAAGAAAACAACAGACAACCCAAACATGTGAGTAGTATTTTCTAGCGGTTGTGCTCCATTTCCAGAGGAGGATAGGAAGTGAGCCACTCTGTGCGAAGACAGCAGGCAGCATCCCACCCCAAGAGCAAGGACGCCCTGGGTAAGTGGGACACCTGTCCCGCTTCCTCCTCCACACGGCCAATGAAGTGGCATTAGGAGACGAGGCTCAGTCCCTGGGACTGGCCGGTACAGCGCCCACCTCACCCCCCGATTGCTCTGCTGAGGGGAGGCCACTTGCCCCGGTTCGGGTCCGCAGCAGGCGGGACCAGACTTGACCGAACGCCCCGGAACCCAAGAACCTGGGGAGCAGCTTTAGTGCCAGACCCGGGGCCAGCGGCCTCCGCACGGAGACCCGCCCGCGGACCGAGGCCCCAAGGACCGTGGCCGGGGCGAGGCGGGAGCGAGGAAGATGCGCGGGTCGGGACCGGAGAAGGCCCAGCCTCGCCCCCCACCAGGGCGGAGAGGGGGCGGCCCGGCGTGGGGCAGCGCCTCACCCTGCTGGTCGAAGTCCCTGAGGAAGAGGCTGATCCGCTGGTCCTTCTGCGCCTGGCTCAGCGCGCCGCGCTCGGTCTCCACGCCGGAGTCGGCGCTGCGCTTCTTGCCCGCGGCAACGTACTTCAGCGGCATGGCTGCGCGAGCGAGAGCCGCGACCTCCCCTCCGCCCCCGCCGGGGAGCGCTTATAGCCGCGGGGCTTCCCCTCCCCTCCCCTCCCGGCGGGCTCCACACGGCGGCCATCCCCTGCCTGGTCACACGGGGGAGCGCCCCCTGCCGGAGCCGAGAAGGGGGGGGTCTCACTAGGGAGCGCCCCCTGCCGGAGCCGAGAAGGGGGGTCACACGGGGGAGCGCCCCCTGCCGGAGCCGAGAAGGGGGGTCACACGGGGAGCGCCCCCTGTCGGAGCCGAGAAGGGGGGTCACACTGGGGAGCGCCCCCTGCCGGAGCCGAGAAGGGGGGTCACACTGGGGAGCGCCCCCTGTCGGAGCCGAGAAGGGGGGTCACACGGGGAGCGCCCCCTGCCGGAGCCGAGAAGGGGGGTCACACGGGGAGCGCCCCCTGCCGGAGCAGAGAAGGGGGGTCACACTGGGGAGCGCCCCATGTCGGAGCAGAGAAGGGGGGTCACACGGGGAGCGCCCCCTGCCGGAGCCGAGAAGGGGGGTCACACTAGGGAGCGCCTCCTGTCGGAGCCGAGAAGGGGGGTCACACGGGGAGCGCCCCCTGCCGGAGCCGAGAAGGGGGGTCACACGGGGGAGCGCCCCCTGCCGGAGCCGAGAAGGGGGGGGTCTCACTAGGGAGCGCCCCCTGCCGGAGCCGAAAAGGGGGGTCACACGGGGAGCGCCCCCTGCCGGAGCCGAGAAGGGGGGTCACACGGGGAGCGCCCCCTGCCGGAGCCGAGAAGGGGGGTCACACGGGGGAGCGCCCCCTGCCGGAGCCGAGAAGGGGGGGGTCTCACTAGGGAGCGCCCCCTGCCGGAGCCGAAAAGGGGGGTCACACGGGGAGCGCCCCCTGCCGGAGCCGAGAAGGGGGGTCACACGGGGGAGCGCCCCCTGCCGGAGCCGAGAAGGGGGGTCACACGGGGAGCGCCCCCTGTCGGAGCCGAGAAGGGGGGTCACACTGGGGAGCGCCCCCTGCCGGAGCCGAGAAGGGGGGTCACACTGGGGAGCGCCCCCTGTCGGAGCCGAGAAGGGGGGTCACACGGGGAGCGCCCCCTGCCGGAGCCGAGAAGGGGGGTCACACGGGGAGCGCCCCCTGCCGGAGCAGAGAAGGGGGGTCACACTGGGGAGCGCCCCATGTCGGAGCAGAGAAGGGGGGTCACACGGGGAGCGCCCCCTGCCGGAGCCGAGAAGGGGGGTCACACTAGGGAGCGCCTCCTGTCGGAGCCGAGAAGGGGGGTCACACGGGGAGCACCCCCTGCCGGAGCCGAGAAGGGGGGGTCACACGGGGAGCGCCCCCTGCCGGAGCCGAGAAGGGGGGTCACACGGGGGAGCGCCCCCTGCCGGAGCCGAGAAGGGGGGGGTCACACTGGGGAGCGCCCCCTGCCGGTGCCGAGAAGGGGGGTCACACTAGGGAGCGCCCCCTGCCGGAGCCGAGAAGGGGGGTCACACGGGGAGCGCCCCCTGCCGGAGCCGAGAAGCAGGGGTCACACTGGGGAGCGCCCCCTGTCGGAGCCGAGAAGGGGGGTCACACTGGGGAGCGCCCCATGTCGGAGCAGAGAAGGGGGGTCACACGGGGAGCGCCCCCTGCCGGAGCCGAGAAGGGGGGTCACACGGGGAGCGCCCCCTGTCGGAGCCGAGAAGGGGGGTCACACGGGGAGCACCCCCTGCCGGAGCCGAGAAGGGGGGTCACACGGGGAGCGCCCCCTGTCGGAGCCGAGAAGGGGGGTCACACGGGGGAGCGCCCCCTGCCGGAGCCGAGAAGGGGGGGGTCACACGGGGAGCGCCCCCTGCCGGAGCCGAGAAGGGGGGTCTCACTAGGGAGCGCCCACTGCCGGTGCCGAAAAGGGGAGTTACACGGGGGAGCGCCCCCTGCCGGAGCCGAGAAGGGGGGGGTCACACTGGGGAGCGCCCCCTGCCGGAGCCGAGAAGGGGGGTCACACTAGGGAGCGCCCCCTGTCGGAGCCGAGAAGCGGGGGTCACACTGGGGAGCGCCCCCTGCCAGAGCCGAGAAGAGGGGGTCACTGCCGGAGCCGAGAGGGGGGGGTCACACTAGGGAGCGCCCCCTGCCGGAGCCAAGAAGGGGGGTCACACTGGGGAGCGCCCCTTGCCGGGACTGAGGCAGCGTCACACCCGGGAACACCCCCTGCTGGGGCCAGGAACCTGCCTGGTTCGAGGAGGGGTCACACTGGGGGAGCACCTCCTGCTGGGGCCAAGAAGGGGTCACACTAGGGAGCACACCCCCTGCCTGGGCCAAGGAGGGGTCATAGTGAGAATCAACCCACTTCCCCAGAGGTAGGAGGGATAAACCCTTCTCCCCTATATTTTTTATCTGAATGTAAAGAAGAAGGTATGATTGGACACTTGTTCATTTAATATGAGTTTGGGGGTCCAGGCAATGGTTCCATGAATACATTTGTTTATCTAGTTCTTTTGCCAGACCTTTTCCTCCTACCCTCTGTGACTTAATATCAGCTTACAAACGTAGACTTCAAACTGCAGAAATAAGGGCAGCTTCCTCATTATTCAGCAAAGAAGAATAAAAAGAGAGGTAATTGTTTTATTTTAGCAGGCTGGAGTATACCACCGTTATTAACATCTTGATTCTAAACTCTTTGGAGAAGGGATTTAGAAAGGAATCCATTTAAAGGTTCCAAGATGGATTTCCTTCTCATGCACTGGGTCTGTCTCATTATACTGCATGATCAAGGCAGAGAACATTTTTATAGCGTCAACACTTACCTACATAGTTAATTTGTAAGTGGTACTAGAATGTTCCATCTCTTTAACTGATGGTTCAAATTCCTTATTCAGTAAATCATTCATTAGGATCAGGATGGTATTATACTAAACCCACTATAAACAAATGATCAGGGCCGGCGACAGGAATTTTGGGGCCCCGTACGGCAGATCGTACGGGCTCCCCCCCCCGGCCGGTCTCCCGCTGCCCGCGCCCCCCCCCGCCGGTCTCCCGCCGCCCCCCCCCCCGGCCGGTCTCCTGCGGGCCCCCCCGGCCGGTCTCCCGCTGCTTGTGGCCCCCCCCGGTCTCCTGCCTCCCACGGACCCCAACCCCTGCATGCGCTTTGGCCGCGTGGCCCGGCCGGGAGAAGCAAAGGGGGGCAGGGGGGAGGCTGCTGGGGGCCGGGGGAGGGGGCTGGTGAGCACTGCAGTGGCTGCCCGGAGCCGCGCCTTGCTCACAGGCCCGGCGACAAGGGGGTACAGCTGCGTACCGGGCCCGCCCCGGACTTCAGGGGGCCCCCCTCTAGTCCGGGGCCCGTACAGCTGTACCCGTTGTACCCCCCTGTCACCGGCCCTGCAAATTATAATCATAATTCCTGCTCCAAAAGCCCTTGCCCTATTTCCCTGAAGAGCTTCAAGATGATAAGACAAGGACTTTATAGCTTGTTGGCTTACATGTAGATATTAGGGAAATAAGGGATGGCTTTTTCTTAAGTAACACATTTAGACTCCTAAACCAACATGCAAGGATCTAGTCCCCTTTTCTTCTTTGCTCCAGGAACAGCTCTGGAGCTTAATTGCTGCTCTCAGTTTCATATGTAGTACAATACAACCCGGGTCTTGTATTTCTAAAAGGTACTCAAGGTTTTTTTGATTTTGTTTTTCAATTTATTGTATAGATTTCTTTTCTCCTATCAATGAGACAAATTTTGCATGCTGACAGTTGACTTCAGTATCATCTGACATCAGCCCCCTTCAATTTTTAATTAATTCTTAATTAAGGCCATCTACAGGAGAGCAATTCTGCTCTGTGTGTGGAAAAGAGGGAACTCTAACAAAGTTGTATGACAAGTGTGGGCACAGGATGATGTATCTGAGGAAGTATGAAATCAACCATACATGATGTTGTTGAAGTGATTTATTATAGTGAGATTACAATGGAGTTAATAAATATTTCACCATACAAACTGGACATTTGGTTTCAAATGACCCAGAAGATTAAACACTACCACAGCTTTGCCATCTATTTTATAGTTCTGAAGTCTTCAATACATCTGATTCAATCTAAGTACAGTACTAAAGAGCACCTGTAGGTAAATGAAACCTAGAAACATGCATTAAAAAGTAGAGATTGACTATTAAACATTGACAATGAAAATGTAAGTCTTCGTTTCATAGTTTTTCAGGTATGTCCCACAAAATGTACCTGTATACTGTAGCTTGCCACAGTACATACTAATATTGTGGATGAGCGGTAGAAAGTCCCCCACCCTTCTTTAGGAGATTCATCAAAACGTATGTTCTCCCTTGTAATGTCAGAAACATACAAGGCACCATCATATAATGTTTAGAAAACTAAAATTAGGTCACTATCCTTCATTTAAAAATTACCTATAAGGATCGTTGGTCTGACTGGGGGGAGGGGAAAAAGCAGCTTTCAACACCCATATAGAATGTCTCTAGTATGTTGTAAACCTTGGATTGTTTTCAGGAATATTAGGTGTAAACACAAGGTAAATATAAAAAATATTGGTTTGTTAGACTACAACTACTACCTGATGAAAAAAAGCTGCTGTTATAAAAATGTAAAAAAATATACTAACTTCCATTATTAGATTGTAGAATTTTCAGACTACATGTTCGTTAGAGCAGCCACTTCCAAGCAATGAGCCCCAAACCAGATTGGACTTGGGGACTAATTTCAACAGCAAGAAAAAATTTAATTTCTTGGATAATTTTTTTTTCTTTAAAATGTGAATGTTCTGACCATTTATTACATTTTTTTACTTTAATTTTTTTGTAGAGTTATATTAGTGCTTATGAAAGATGCCAGAGAATTGTCAAATGAAACACTGTTTATCCAGGGGTAGCAGCAATACAAGCTTTCCCAGGACTACCCTCCCAGTGAGATACAGCTGATGTGATGAGACCCCACTCTCCAAAGTTAAACATTTAGTTCAGTCTCCAGGCCTCTATGACAACACTGCTCCCCAGTGTACCATTTTTAATTGAGATTGTGTTTTGGATATCTGTCCAAGAAATCCAAAGAATTGAAAGGAAACCACTGATTCATTCCATATAGGACGCGCTTTTGATATTTTCATAGTTTCGAAGTGCAGTCTGTTCCAGTACTATTCTATAGGCCAGTTGATGCTGTTTTAAGAGATGTGGTCAATAATCATCTTTATCCTTAACATACTAGACTGACACATCCTTTTATCCAATGTGTTAATTCATTTGTCCCTGTACTTGAATCAACTCTCAATATTTTAACTTACTTATTAGCACCACAAGCTGAGCCAGGTATTACTAACAAAATAATATTAGTAAACAAATAAGATTTCTAATTTACTCCTAAAGAATAAGATCTAAATTAATGATGTGAATAAATGAGATGCTGTCACTAAACTGTGATCTGCACAAACTACTCAGACAAAACTTGATGAAGTTACTTAGTACCTCCGTGATTGGTAATGAGTTTTCAATTCTGTGTTTGTGCTGGCAAAGGGTTCCAGGTAGGCTGTCAGTTTGGCGACTACATTTCTTTTGTTCCTCCACAAAATAAGAATGGCGCAGGTGGTGCAAGCATCTACACAATCCTGTGCCACCATACCTCACTCTGTTCTGGAAGAACCCTCCCGAGTTCAGAGTGCCTAAGCCTGCATGTTCATTCAGCCGTTACCCTACCTGCTGAGGACAAATAGTAGTTTGTGCTACATAAATATAGACAGTTTCACTAGGAACAAGACTGAAATCACCAATTAATTTCCTTTAAGCTACACACAAACATTTGTCTGATGGAAGCATCTTTCAGTCTTTATAGAGTTGGGCTAAATTTAAACCAGTAACCAGAAAAGTGAAGGACTCTCATCCTTCTCACTTCTCCAGCTCTCCTTTATGCCAAAAGATTTAGCTGCAATCTCACTGTGTTCAACTCATGCAAACTAAATCCACCTCCCCATTGAACTTTTCACCATCCTGTTGAAACTGAAATGTATGAGCCTCGCTCAAAGGTTCTTTACTAGACTTGTTGCCACTTGACCCAGCATCTGCGGGAACATCTGGGTAAGCAGCATTCTTTATCAGCTGCTAGATCCCTGTTTCAGTGCCCCAGATGCAACTGTTTTGCAGGCTGGGAGGAGTAATCTCCTAATCATCCAGTTCCAAAGACTCATTCTCAGAGGATAAAGAAGTATTGCAATTTTAACTGGTTTTGTGTTGGATCTTATTTTTAAGCCTAACAGTGTTCACATTTGCTTTGAAGTTGGTTGCTTGTAATAGTCAATATACACAAGTGGCATATGTGAACTGGAGACTCCTCCGTTTTTTTATTTTTTAACAAAGTGGCTATGAGATGAAGAGCTCGCTGCTATTGTTCTCTTGTACTGGTCTACTCTAGCTTGAACTGTATGTGGCTAACCTAGTTAGTGGTCATAATTCATTGAGTTTAAATTTTTTTAAGATTCAAAACACAAAATATATCGTATGCATTATCTCTGCCCTCAGAACTGCCTGTACTCCATTCAGATTTTATTTAGAAATAAATGTCAAGTTCATATGCAATAGAATTTATTCACACAAAATGATCTGCCAAAGATTTTTATGAACATTCTAACAACTGACAGTTTGATTTGATGTGGGTAACACTTTATACTCAATAACAAACCAACCACACCCAGAATGTAGATTTTAGGTTGGGGGGGGGGGGGTAAAATTTCAAACGGGAAATGGATGTTTCTGAGTAAATATGCTGTCTATCTGCAATTCTGCTTTGTAGAAAGTGATATCATCAATAGTTTTCATACATGACTTTCCTCCACAACCAACTAAGCCAGAAGTGTAAGTCATGAATTTAACTTCCAGTCAAGGCACAAAATAGTCTACTAGACTCTCTTCTTCACCTTACCTCTTCATGTTCCCCCTCTCACCCACTTCTGTATAGCAATATCTCCCACACCAGACATTAGGTTTAATTGTTCAGGAATAAGTGTTTTACCCACATATGGGCTCTATCTATTGTAAATGCGGGTAACTAGATGAGCAGCCCATTCTCAGCACATATTGTTCATTTTCTCCATTTGCTTTGGGGGAAGAGGGGGAAGAGTCTGCATTTCTTTCATGCATATTCTTCAAGAAACTGTATGTGGAAGTCTTTCACTTTCTCCAGCACAATCTTCAGCTTCTCTACTGGAGGGAGAATGGTCATTCTGGGAAAGAGAAGAAACACTGTATTGCAAAACAATTGATAAGATACATTGTAATAAACCTTAAAGAATGGAAACCAAAAAGAGCTCTCCCTCCTCCCCCGATATATATTTCCCAAACTATGCAGCAAAAGTAGAACTTTTACCTTCCTGCAAAATGCTTTTAAAAAGATTCCCTTATTTTCTGAATTTATGTTACAGCTACAGTTACTATACATAGAGTACCTGGTTTTGATTGACCAGTTTACTAAAATTCAGGGGCTTGTCATCTCGGTTTTTTAAATAGAGAAAAACCTCATTAAGGGCCCCCTGCAATAGAGTCTTCTTTTAAATTGTGAATCTTACTTCTGGAAAGAGACTACAAAATTACATTGTGGGCTATTATGTTTATTATTTTAATGTTTCTGTATCAAGCTTGTTCAGTTTACATGTGAAATGTGTTTTTTCTAACAGCCAGCCTTGCAAACTCAGCTATCTGAAAGCTGACTTGGTTCCTTCCAGCTCTTGAATTCTTACCAGTAAAAAAATCATACACAACAAATTCTGCTCTCAGTTACACAGGTACAACTATGACACTTGCCAGCTTTGTAAGGCATCTTGACATCTACCCTTAGAATGAGGAAACTTTGTCTGTACCTGTTAGGGCTGACTCTCCCAGCCACAGTCAACACAAGCACTCCCCTCTCAGTCCACCTGGGCTCTGTTGTCCCTCATCCAGGCTAGCGATAGCCACACTCTAACCCCGGAGTCCTCAGAACATTCCTGTACAGAGTCCAGCTCCTTATCCACTGGACACTCATAGAATGACCAGATCCTCTGTTCCCACAGGAATAGTACATCACAGCTTACTAGTTACACCTCAGATCAGAGCTCTACTTAACTCACAGTACTTAGATTTGTTTATAAAGAATGCAAATTAATGTAACACAAATTCTAAAGCTGAAACTCAACTAACAAGCTGTCCTCTTGTCTAATAAGATACTACTTACTCCAACTCCTTCTCACAGTATTTTTCGACCAGCATGGCTGAGATTCCTTTCATGAGATCAAGCCTGCTGGCAACTTGTCTCCCCCAGCTCATCCTTCTGAACCCCCTAGATATACTAGCTTAGTCCTTTGTTCTTCACCTCTAAAACAGGGGGTCTCATCCCTCACTGTTTATCTCGTCCTGTTAAGTGCCTTCTGAAGTCCCAGCAAGCTCTTCGTTAGCATTTAACTCAGTACGCAAATAGACTTCTATTGTAAGACACACAATACACAATGATCAGCTAAGGAGAAAAATGTTTCATCTCCTGTTTGGTGGAATGCTACACTTTGGGGTGACCTGCCTTTAACTAAAAGGCCTTACAAATATAGTTTCCAATACATATCCACACATACATTTCACTATGATTATGACCACCAGTGTGACACAGGCTTTCAGTAGAAATCTTACATGACACTCTATGGCAAACTAGAATGTAAATACGAGACACAGGGGATCTCTGTAACCCTTATGCACACCTGTGCCCTGTGCCTGACATCAAGAGATCCTTGGGTCATGGCAACCCTATTGTTTTCATGGACTTCCACAGGTATAATGAGGGGCAAAATTTGGTCCTGCAACTGGCATTCAGTTAACAGTTTTGTTGGAGTCGGGCAAGTCAAAATATAATCCAGCTCGTTTCCCCACTGTTCTATTGATTATGCAATGCTAACAAAGGTCTGGATTCTGCAACACTTACATTCAGCAGCACCGTATTCCCAAAGTAGTCCCCAAAAGATAATTATACTTCTTGCAGAGTAGAGTGCAGCTTAGTGCAAGTAAGGGCAGCAGTCAAGCCCAAAAATAGCTAGAAAACCCCCACACCTTATTTCAGTAAAGTGAGCACACATTACTTAAGATACACAGGAACTGCAACTGTTGAGTGAGGTGGTGCAAATTTTCACAATCACTTTTCAGTATAGAACCATATTGTAAGATAACCATTTTAAAAGTAGATCACGGTTTCAGCAGAATTAAAGATCACTTTTACTAAGAACCAGTATTTTCTGATCCCTTGAGTGTTCACTCATACAGAACAGAGCACAGTGAGGTGTCTATTTGGAACTGATGTCAGCAAATTGGGGAAATACTGTATGAAGCTGAAAGACACGAGAAAAACCAGTCCTACTACTCTAGATATAATTATTAGCTACAGAGTATGCCCAAGGGGAAAAAAAAAAGGGGGCTGGTATTACAAACAATGTGAATTAGTCCAAGTCTGTTTTTTATACAGGGCACACCCTAAGAACATTAACAGTTTCATTTATTTAAGAGAAAGATTGTAACAACTGGATTCTTACAATACACTGTAATTTGCTATTAAACAGATACTGCACCTGAAGTGGTAAGTTCCTTCTCTTTGGCCAAATCCACTGCCAGGTACAACGCAGATTCCAGTTTCTTCCAAAAGTTTCATACAGTAGAACAAGTCAGGGGCCATTTTATGAGCCTGAGAAAAGAGATTGAATTTTGGAGTAGTTTTTCATCTCCAGATTGTAACATGAAAAAAATGCTCAAAATACAGTTGTAATGTCATTTTTTCTTTCCAAAAACATTTCTCTTGCACTTTCGTTTTCTTCACTACATGGATGGATAGCAACTCCTGTTGGTGGTGAAATGGATCCATTCCACACTGGAGGCTCTCAATCAGTCCAGCTCAACAGAACAGAATTAGCCAGTCACTCTGTCTTTATGTAACTACTCCCTTCTTTAATTGACTGAGACCTAGAAGCTTTTAGTAATGGAGTTCTTTGGTGTTCTAAACCTAATTTCACTGAAGTGTCTAGGAGATTAAAGGTATTAAAATATTTGATGAATTAACTCCTATATGCCTATCCTTATAATATTGCCCAGAGCACAAATAATTACATATTCCCCCTGGATTTTCCCAAAACATCTGCTGAGTAGTAAATCACCTGAACAATTTGGAGGAAGTTCTTACATTTTAAGTTAGTCAAATCAACACACCCAGGCTATATACGTGATTCAGAGGCATTATTTCAACTTAGAAAGTTCACAAAGGATCTAATTTTTGGTCTCAGTAAAATAGGCATAATCGAGCCCCAATCAGAAATAAATTAGAAAATGGAAGGACTGCCTGCCACTTGTTTATTTGTGATATAATCTCTTAACAATAGCCAGTATTTCGAGCTGGAAAGCACTTGTTCTACTCCAGGGCATAAAATTCCCCCATAGATAACAACCAGTAACCAATGTGAAGAGGTTAGCTGGACAATGGCTGACTGACCTTTGCTGCCTCAATGGCTTTGGAAGGGATAAATATCCTTGGGAAGGCATACATAGCTCCTTGAAGTGGATTGCAGTGAATTCCTGGCACCTTATTAAACATATCTTCTGTTAGCTTGGCTTTTTGGGCAAGATTGTTCAAAACAGACTCCTTTTCCTGTTTAAAAGGAGGGGAGGGAGAGTAGAAAAGAGTTTAATTGCTCCTTAGATGATGAACTTGTAGGTTGATTTAATAGTTTTGCAGATGGTAAAACAAAATGTTTCCTTAAACTCACTCCTTACTAGATCAATAACAAAAACCCAAGACAAATTGCAATGGACCAAAAGTGATGTTAATCATAATGCATCAGTCATACACTAGTCAAATCTAAGTCTTCCATCTTACATACCTGCTGCTGGAAGATGACAAAACGTATATATTTCCTATAATGCTGGTGCAACACTGGATGTAAATAAACCCAAAGGTTTAACATTGTTCTGGTCTGGGCAAG
The DNA here is from genome assembly GCA_032164245.1 of Sternotherus odoratus. NCBI lineage: Eukaryota > Metazoa > Chordata > Testudines > Kinosternidae > Sternotherus > Sternotherus odoratus. Next base: position 20,061,547 of record JAVMKO010000014.1, on the reverse strand, counting down.
TTTTGTGACTTGCTATTTTTTCCCCACTGAATAAAACCATTGTAATTTCAGTGCCTCTTCTGCAAATATGTGCTATGCAATCAAAGTGCCCCAAATCCCTGGAACAGAACTTCTGGAGTTCTGTGGCCAAGAGGGAGGAGTTCTGCATGTGTAGCAAAGCAGATGCCAAGTCACTGCTGCAGACACTACCCTGGAAAGGCCCAGAATTCAAATGGGATCCCTAGTCCACAGGCTGTATGTAGAGGGGAGATGATATCATTTTAAGGAAGTACATTTCTGAACTGAGTATTTGTTAAAGGTTCTGGAACAATGGTTCTGGAACAACATTCCAGGAGATCTCTATTAATCCATAGAATAGGTACAGCAGATTAGCCATCTCAAATTGTATTTTCATATGCCTCAAGCTTGACCTGGCAGGACCAATTTCAGTTCAGTCTCCATCCTCATTCAGTTTGTATCATTTCTGCTGAGACTACCTACAAGGGTACCAACTGGGGCTTTTGTGAGGGGAACACTTGTCCATTTGGAACAGTACTAAGAAACTCCTTTCAAAAGGTCACTGAATAGCATTCTTCAAATTATGACTTTCAGTCACCATCAATCTGGGCTGGTGATCCTAAGGCAAATCAGTAATGCCTAATTAACAATATCTTGAGCTATCCAGGCTGCTCACCAAACTCTAGTTACAAGATAAAAAGAGCTGCCTTTAAAAAGAAAAAAAAACAAACACACAACTAAAACCAACTAAGCATTTTCAGTTTGACAGATCTCTACTACATCCCTGACAATGGGATTGATTTTGCATGTAATATAAAAACTCTTCTCTTTAAAATAATGGGGCACATTTATCCATTTTTAATTCCATTTATACACTAGAGGTGAATTTGGTAGAGCATTTGTACAAATGAGAAGCTACTTTTCTGTTCAAATAAGCATTCAATATATAAGGGTACCATATAGTTTCACTTATAAAGTCACCCTCATTTAGTAGCTTCATTTTTCTTGTGTAGTTTTTCATAGAAGCCAGCTTTGTTGAGTAGCTGCCCTCATTTATCATGGAAGCCACAGGGGAAAGAAATTATATTTAAAAGCAGATGAACTCAATGAAAAGCCACATGTGATGGAAGTGCTGTTGCTCCACCAAGATGTTGAAGCTACTAGTAGAAACAGTATCTGAAAAATTACTCTGTAGTCCTGTTGGCCGGTGTTATTACAGGGCTCTACCATAGGGAAGGATGAGATGGGCTCTTTCTATATGCTCTCGTCACACTCTGGTGATATATGGGATAGGGTTAAGAAATACGCAAACAATATTAGAGCTGACCTTAATGAACTGTGCATAAGAATCTTCCCCTGGTACTGGAGGATTCACTACGATATCCATAGCTGCCTGTCCAGAGACTGGAGGACAGAGACGAACAGAGAGAAGTTTAACAAGCTGACCATTGATCTCTGGATGCAAGTTAATCACCTCCATATAACCCCCTCGGTAGCCGCACCTGAGAATACAGGAGAGAGAGAGGGGGGAAAAAAAAGAATATAATCTGAATGTTGATTACTGAAAACAACCCCAAGAGGAAAAAGAGGGAGCATCCAGCTGAACTTTATATTAATCATGAGCATCTTGCATAGCACTAATATATGTAACCTACATTTTTAAACATCTTCTTCTTATTAGGTAAGGCATAATGGTAGCTAAGTACCATCAAAGAAAATATTGGGTGTGACGTTTAGACATTAACATATGCACCTTCAATACGAGGTTATTCTAGCTATTAACATGGATGTTTATTCCTCAGAGCAGAAGTGTACAGCAGAAGCAGAATCCATTTGATCAGGAAGCTGGCATTTCCCTCCCCTGATCCCCTCCAAAATAAACAAAGAGCTTGTCTACACTTACATTTTATAGCATTCTAACTTGCTGGCTTAGGGGTGTGAAAAATCACCCCCTTGAGTGCAGCAAGTCTGAGCACTTTAAAGTGCTAGTGTGGACAGGCTCCCAACACTCGGAACTAATCCCCTGGTGGAAGTGGATTACCAGGAGCTCTGGGAGAGCTCTCTCCTAGCACCTGTACGCGATCTCACTCGCACTTCAAAATGCTGCTGTGGGAGCGTTCCTACAACAGGGTTTTCAAGATTCAAGTGTAGCCATGCCCTAACACACTATAAATCAGGCTGATCCAGTGAATCTTAAACTAATCAGTAGTCCAGAGGTCCATTGTGCCATCCCTGGTAGACTGCACACACACAATTATTTTAGGAACCTATTAATGTAGAGCTGGGGTGTTGGGATGGGAGGCAGGTCTGTGATAGGTGCTTCCTTTTTTAAAAACTACTCCATTAAATAAAAACTTTGCAAAACCACTGGTCTAGCCCATACGTTATACAATGTTCCATATATAAACATGTATTTTCCTTGTTTACTAGTTGTTAGGTAACAGTAACAGAAGATACAAGATGATATTCAGCTCACTATATGAAAAAATCATCCTGCTTGACAAGAAGTAAGAGGAAGCTATTCTACTAAATACTGTGCAAGAGGTTATACAATAAAGAAATGAAGATGGACATACTCGCCCATGTATCCCTTGGAGGTGGAATGGAAGGATGCTAGCTCTACATTGCTGTAGTACTCTGGTCCCATCTCATACAGAACCTTTTTGAAGGAATGAAACTGACATTCTTCTGAGTAAATGTTATCTTGATAAACCTACACAATCAGAGGAAACATTATGCACTCTACCCAAATGTGAATAAATGATGGCATATTACACAGAATGTAAGTTGCTGAAGGAAGTTTGGGATGTACTAATGTTTGAAAGCATTTACAAGAGAGGAGTTACAGATACTTCAAGCATAACAAATGTATAACTTATGCTATACTTAATTGAGTAGCCCTTGCAAGAATAGTATTGAACTTTACTGTTGTATATTATTTCTTAACTTCTATGTTTTTTTATCTGAGTACTCAATTCCCAGTCTCCACCCCATCCCTGCTCCAGTTTCCCTCCTTTTAATTATCTAAACCAATGGCTAATGTCACCCTAAATTTTGTAGGTCAAGACTAGGATGTTGTTCCAGTTTCTTTCTGGAGTCACATCCTTATTGAAGCCACTTCCGTTTTAGCCTACACCCAGGCCAGCATACTCATTTTTCAAATTAACTCTTCAGGATTGAGAAGCTGGCTTTTTTGTTCACAACTTTTAGCACGGTAACATTGGGAAAATCCATGCTCCACGTTAGAAATCAACAAACACTTTTTGAGCACAAAGGAAGAGACCCAAGCACCTAGTGCTTCTGCTGCACTGCAGGGGTGTTCACCAAAGAAAGGTATGTAGTCTTAATGCTTTACTACCTCATCAGCCAGAAGAAAGAGTTGCTCCTCCCAAGCAAAATGTATAACATCTTCAATGCATTTTCTACTTTGAACCTGACCTATAATTTAAAAGTGAGAGAAGAAAAGTTGCAATTCAGGTTAATTAGTAGAGAACATGTACAGTCTTTCAGTCTAGAACCAGGAAGGCTGCTACCTCTTACCTTAAAAAAAAAAAAAAAAAAGCTATGGAAGTTGGGACATAAAACTCATTACAATCGCTTTATATATACTCTATACAATATGTTTGGGGTGGTGGGTGGAGAGTCTCCAATCACAACTGCTTCAGATGTATTGTCTTATAGGAGAAAATGAATTTGTGAGACATTAATTTTTAGACCCCCGTCAACAAGTCAGCTGAGGATAAGATATGTTTGGATATGTTCTTCATTGCAGTTTATATGGGTAATCCCAAACCTCTTTAGCATGCACACACAAAACACTTAAACCTGGGTTTATCTGTTCTTTGAACCCAGGTTTGCTTGGTAAATTATCTCATTCAATTAAAACATGCCTAACTAAGTTTCAGAGTGACAAATTGGTTATATAATAAGAATCTCTGATTTTATCATTAGAGTCCAGTTATACATGTGCAATGATAAGTCACAAGCAAGTCCTAAGCATGTACAGCAAAAAGAAGAAAAGGGGTGAACAAAATAAACTTTGAAACATTTAAACGAAACCATTACAAACCAGTGGGATTTCCTGGGTTGATGATGCAAAGAACCTTTGGATTACAGTATGATTTGGCTTCATTCAAGGAACGACGAAGTTCATTCACATCTAGTGCCCAGCAATTCTCTTCATCCAGGTAATAGTTCACCTGGATGGCATCTAGTTCAGATATGGCTGCTGAATACAATGGGTATTGTGGGATTGGGATCATCACTCCAGTTCGGGATTTCCCTCCTCCTGAGACCAGGATCTTTAGAATAGTCTGGAAAAGTTAAGGAATTTAAAAGAAAAACAAACAAACAAAAAAAACAGATGACAGTGCAATTCACAGCATATTCTGAAACAACTTGCTGTGTGACTTTCTCCCGCTTTATGGGACCTAAAGCTTTAGGCAAATTTTAGTTACGGAGGCACAAAGTCACCAGTCTTCATGACACTGATACTGTTAGTTCTGAATGCTGATGGACACTTATCTTTTAAGTCAAAAAACATCTTACACCAACTGTAAGATAGATAGAAGATGCTAAGGTGTTTTATAACAAAAATTACATAGCACATAACAATGGCCAAACACAACACTTTAAAAACAACCAACAGCTGCCCTCTTGCTGTAACTGCAAGCTGAAGCTGAAATTCAAACTGCAGGCTTATCACTGGCAAATTCAAACAAGCAACAAAGTTAGTACCAGTATAATCAAATCTGGTTATAAGCATTTATATCTGATAACGTTTTTGTGGAAAAACATGTGATGCTCACACTCCTGTCACACTGCCAATAGAGCCCTTGAAATTGCAAAGTCTGGGAAACCCATTACACTGGATGAATCAATGAAGCTGCTGTAAATCAGAGTACTGTAATAACAAACTGTGCCAAAAGATGTCATTTATGAAAAGTTTTGCAAACTAGCTAAAAAAATAAAAATATGCACCACAGCAAAGCAAATACAAGGAAATTTATCTTCAGCAACCATGCAAAGGATCATCATATATTTGTTACCTAGTAGAAATGGCCTTCAGCTAAAGAACAAATAAAAACTGCCTTGGAAACTTTGGGAATACTTTAAAATGAATTGCTTAATGTAAGAAGGCTGGCTACTGAAGATGGCCCTTAGTATGGGTTCCACTAAATCTAAGTAACACATGGTTTCCTTAAAGCTCTCCAAGAATTCTCAGTCTGTGAGATCTGGTTTCTCCAGTGAATAACATCCTCTTCTAAGCTTTACTGTCTACACATTTTAGGCCTGGTCTACACTGGAAAATTAAGTTGGCTTAACCAGGGCTGTCCCTAGCTATCTGGGGCCCTACACAACCTCCTCACCACCCCACAGGGCAGGGAAGACCTCCTGCAGGCCAAGGCGGGGCAGGGACTGGAGCAGCAAGTAGCTGTGCAGGGCACCATGAAATTTGATGCCCTACACCAGGGGTGGGGAACCTCTGGCCCCCGGGCTGTATACGGCCCGCCAAGTCATTTGGTCCAGCCCGCAGGTGGGTCTCCAAAATCTCCGCCATAGAGATGGCTGGACCAACGTGGCGGTGGGAGCAGGGCCGGCGACAGGCCGTAGTCCCCCTTGTCGCCGGGCCTGCGAGCAGAGCGGTGAGGCGGGAGTGGTGAGGCGGCGGCAGCAGTGGGCGTGGCTGAGGGGAAGGCGGCGGCGCCTCCCCCCTTGCAGCAGGCCGGGCGTGGGGAGCCAGCGGGCTGCGGCGGAGGGAGGGCCGTGGCCTGCGCGCCGCAAGTGAGCGGGCACGGGCAGAAGACACGCCACAGCCGCCGGCCAGGTACACGCGCGGCTCCGCGCTGAGCGAAGGAGCCGGGAAGCGCCTGGGGGAGCCGCTGGTGAAGGGGGGGGCAGGCCAGGCTGGGCAGGAGACTAGGCTGCATGGGGTGGGGGAGCCGTCGGTGAGAGAGGGGGGGGGGGGGGGAGGCCAGGCTGGGCGGGCCGGGGAGGGGGGGGGGGAGGAGGTTTGGTTTGGTGGCATGGGCTGGGCCAGGCAGGGGTGGGGGAGGGAACGCAGTTAGATTGGGGGGGAGGCTGGGCGGGGGTAAAGCAAGATTACCCCCTACACCCAGGCTGACAGCGGGAGCTGAATGGGGCAGGCGGCAGGACCCCCCCGGTTGGCAAGGGGTCAGCGGGGGAAACCCCAAAGCAGTGCAGGGCTAAGCACTCCGTCTGCCACTGCTTTGGGGTTTCCCCACTGGCCCCTTGCCAGCCGGGGTCTCAGTTCCTTTTGCCAGCCTGGGCTTCGGGGGGGGGGGGGGAGGGGAGGGGAGGGAGAGGGAGGCCCGCGAAAGATATTGTAAATACCCAAATGGCCCTTGGCAGAAAAAAGGTTTCCCACCCCTGCCCTACACAGTTGCATACTTTGTTTATGGGTAGGAATGGCCCTGGGTGTAACCACATTGCTCAGGAGCGTGAAAAATCCATACCCCTGAGTGGTGCAGTTAAGCTGACCTAGCACCCAGTTTATACAACTACTAGCTACTGTCTCTTGTGGAGGTGGGTTATGTACACTGACGGGAAACTCTTCCTGACAGCAGAAGTAGTGTCTTCACTGAAGCACTACAGCAAAGCATTTCAAGTATAGCCAAGTCCTTAGTCATGTACAGCAAAATCTTCTAGCCAAGATGGCTAATATTAGTTTTCTAAATCCATATTTAGGCACTTAAAAAGCTTTAGATGGACATATGAAGATTTTAATATACATTGGCCTGTTTCAGAACCCCTCTCTTTTGCTCACACCTATCTTAACTGACTTCAATATAAATCGGATCAGAATCACTGGCGTGGCATATATGACAGATCAGATATACACCTGTGCAAAGAGGATGGGAATCATGCTTTATAGTCTATATTTCTTAGGGATATGTCTAATGTACCACATAGTTTGTTTATGCACAGAATATATACATATACACACAAATTTTTAACACCTACAGCAATTCCATCACTAGCCCCTGTGGTAAGGTATATATTATCTGGGTCTGCAGGAACTCCTCCATCTCGTCTTTCAATGTATGCTGCAACATCTTCACGGATGCAATTTACACCTTGACTGGCACTGTAAGACCCTGTGAGAAATAGAGAACATGAGCAGATATTCATATGTACACAATCTACAAACCTTAAATGCCCATGTTTGGGCTATAAAATTCCAAAGTTAGTGGTATATGAGGTAGTTTGGATGTATGAGAGTTTTATTTCTCAAGTACAGCAGTTTTCTAAATAAAAAATGAGGTTATACATTCACAGTGCTGCCAGAGGAACAGAGTCATGGCTGTAAACCTGAAATAAGCATTTCTGAAAGACAAAATAAATATAAAGATATTGGATTGCCAATACGAATTATCTAAAGTTTTTCTTGCCATATGGACAGAAACCCAATTCTTCCCTTTGATAATCACCCAGCCATTTTACTGAACATCACCCAAAAGGTCAACCAATTTAATTTTTAAAATGATCTGCTATTTAAATAACAAGAGGAAGGAATGGAGGGAACCTGTGTGAATGGAATAATAAATGAAAGGTTTTTTTAAGACCTTTAATTTCAGTGACAACACAGAACCATCCTGCCTTCCAATCTAAATCACATTTCAATTATCTGTAGGGGAAGCAGCTAGGCCAGTGGTTTTCAAACTCGGGGTCGCAGAACGATTCCCGGGGGGACACGAGCTCCCTGTGCCACTGAGCTGATTGCTTTAGCTTTCAATGGCATTTCAGTGGACACGGCGTATACTTCAGAGAGTCCTTCGAAAAGCTGCCAAAGTGAAAGTTTCTGGTTTTGGCGGCTTTTCGGCAGACACTGTGAAGCGCTCACCTTGTCCACCAAAATGGCGCTGAAACTGGAAGCGTTCGGCTTGGTGGCATTTCGGCGGACACACGGGGGTTGCAGCAGCCCTCGCAGATGAGAAAAAGGGCCGCCGACCCAAGACGTTTGAGAACCACCGAGCTAGGCTAACCAAAAGTATTGTGTAAGTACACAAGCTTCTGATGAGGTTTATAATCATAGCTGTAACTGACTTAAATAAAGGAAGTTTATTGGGTCCTAAATAAACCATTTCTAAGTATGCACAAAAAATAAACCTACAGAAGGCTGAAAAATAAATTCAAGGAATAAGGCCCATGGTTGATGAAGGCTGAAGTGGTATGTACGCAGCTAATTTAACACAATACCATGAAGCTGCAAGACTTACTTGGCTTTAAGTAGAATGCTGAATGGAGTGGGGTAATTGGATTTGGCTCACTGGAAGGTGTGGTACAGATTTCCTTTGAGGAATGGAATGATCATTTTGTAAAAAGTTTCCCCCAGGAGCACAATGGTGGGTTTTGTTTTTTGTCTTTTTATCATTTTTCTGCCAGAGTTAATTCAAGAGTGTAGTGATTATCCAGTTTCACCTACAACACTGCAAACAACATTTTTAACTACCATGTCATTTACACCTGCTATGAGCAGGGTAAATCAACAGCTGTTAAAATACCAGCAGCCCTAAAGTTTCCCCTCAATGGTAGCAACAGTGGAAAGTGTTAGAATGGTTGGCCCAAACAAAGCTGATTTTGAATGGATTTTGAAATACAGTTTGGCCACTTCCATGTTGGACTGCCAAACCTGTTCAAGAAGACAGTTTAACTGTAGCTATAATTTGAGCAGAGTTCCTCAGCCCATACAGGTATGTGTGGAAGGGTCATATTTACAAAAAAAAAATAAGAGGAAGCAACAGCAAAAAAGGAAAATGTTGAACCCTCAGCACTATGGGAGGGGCAGCTCCTAGTCAGAAAAATGTACACACCTCATTTTATACAAGTATTTACAGTGGGCTAATCAGCTAAATTAGATTGGTGACTGACGCACTATTCTGAAAACTAGAAAATTAATATCACACTTTTTCTATCTGCGCTGCTGGTTTTTAAATATTTATTGTTACAGTTAATCAGAGGGGCAATTGCTCTTTAACGCACATCACACTAGAGAATCATATTCCAGCCACTAACACACAGAATGTCTGTTTATCCATTGCCATTTTGTAAGTTTTGTAAGCTTAGTCATTTATATTTTTTAAAATGCTAATGTTCAAAATGATCATTTTGTCTGAAGATTGCTTTCAGCAATCTTAATCAGAACCCTGCTTACACTGACCATCTGTAAGTACTTTGAAATACACGTATTCTGGAAGAAGATCTCTGCACAGTCTATAAATTTTTCCAAGATCATCCATACTCTGTGAAACAAAGAATTTCACATTTAGGTTGCACAGGTTAATAGACCTAACATGGGACTGGTATCAGGAGACAACGAATTCTAATCCTGGTGCTACCACAGATGTGAATTTGGGCAGGTCACTCTACAACAGTGGCCACCAATCGGTTGATCACATCCCCCTCAGCACGTAAAATTTATTTAGGGTACTTTTAATAAAAGTCACGGACAAGTCACTAACACGACTTTTTGGTTATTGCTCATGCCTGTCCATGACTTTTACTAAAAATACTCGTGACTAAATCGTAGCCTTACCTATAAGTAAGGCTAAGATTTTATCATGGATATTTTTGGTAAAAATCATGGACAAATCACAGGCAATAAAAATATCTGTGACATAATGAGGATCTGCAAGTCTCCACACCATCTGCAGCGGGGCATCTGCGCAGAGGTTGGGAGCTCTGGGGGTTCCCACTGTGGGTTGGGTGTGGGAGCTCCAAGGTCCCCCACTGCCCACAGCTCCGGGGACCCATGATGGCCCAGAGCTTGGGGGTTCCCCTTTAGCCCATGGTGGCTGGGAGCTGCTGGGTTCCCCTGCTCCTCACGGTGGCTGGGAGCTGTGGGGTGCCCCCATCACCTCCTCCCTGCCCCTGTGGGCAGTGGGGGGACCCCGCAGTTCCCGAGCACCACAGAATGAAGTCATGGAGGTCTCTGGAAATCACAGATTCCGTGACTTCCACAACCTCTGTGACTAACCATTTATGAGCCACAAAACAAAACAATTTTTCCAGCTTGTAGTTTAGGCATAGGCATCTTGTATAAAAAGATCGGTTTAATCCACAGATGGATTCATATTATTTTTCATGGTTTGCTGTTTAACAGAGATCACAAGAGACCCCTAATAGGAAAGGACTCAAGTATTTTTACTTTTTAATGCAATGTAGCAATTGGAAGTGAGAAGAGCAGGCACCATGTGTCCAGACTCTTCTCCATGAACCACCAGGAAGTGCTCAACAGACCAGGATGGGTGTCCCTGGTTTAGTATATAGGATTATAACAAATTGCATAAAATGTAAAAACAGTAAGCAAAAAAATCTGCTAAATTGAACTCTGAAAGGAATTCAGAAGACCACATAAAAACCAACCAAAAAAAGATGAAATTATGAACTACATGTAAAACAAGACGACAAATATGAAAGCTGAACTGACACTGGATGAACTGTTTGACATTCTTTGAATATGCCTGACTGCTGATCAAAGCACTAATTATATTCTGTTTATTTTATGGCACCTTCTATGATAGCAATGAGGCACTGCAATCACAAAAATTAAGAGACTCATCAGTTACTCTAATATGTACTTTGAAATGTTACCCTTAGTCTCTTTCATACTGGAAAGGAGTTTATCAGGTCTGTCAGATTCTTCAGGTTCTGTGAAACACCCCATGGCTAGAGCACTATATTTAGAATAGTAACTCAAACATGACCTCCCAGATACAAGCAGCGGGCTGAGCTGCTGGATGGCCAAAAATGAACTGGATCTCTGAGTAGGTAAAGGTTGTTTTTAGGGCTTTCAAGTGATTAAAAAAATTAATCATGATTAATCGCACTGTTAAATAATAACAGAATATTATTTATTTAAATAAAAACAGAATACCATTTATTTAAATATTTTGGGGTGTTCTCTACATTTTCAAATATATTAATATAAATTACAACACAGAATACAAAGTGAACAGGGCTCACTTTATTTTTGATTACCAATATTTACACTGAACCCCCCCCCAGTATTTTTCAATTCACCTAATATAAGTACTGTTGTACAATCTCTTTATCATGAAAGTTGAACTGTACAAATGTAGAATTATTTTAAAAAAAACTGCATTCAAAAGTAATACAATGTAAAACTGAAAAGTCTACCAATCCACTCAGTCCTAGTTCAGCCAATTGCTCAGACAAACAAATTTGATTACAATCTGCAGGAGATACTACTGCCCACTTCTTGTTTACAATGTCACATTGCACGGTGGTAGTCGGCATCGCAAGATATTTATGGGCCAGATGCACTAAAACATTCAACCACCATTCCAGAGGACGTGTCCATGCTGAGGAGGGTTCTACTCAAGAAAGATCCCAAGAAGAGGAGACAGATGCATGTTCATTTTCATCATCTGAGTCAGATGCCACCAGCAGAAGGCTGATTTTCTTTTTTGGTGGTTCAGGTTCTGTAGTTTCCACATCAGAGTGATTGCTCTTTTAAGACTTCTGAAAAGCATGCTCCCTGAGTAGTGCCTCTGAGATTTTGGGTGGGACTTCAGATTCTTAAATCTTGGGTTGAGTGCTATAGCTATTTTTAGAAATCCTGCATTGATACCTTCTTTGCGTTTTGTCAAAATCTACCGTGAAAGTATTCTTCAAACGAACATGTGCTGCTGGGTTACCATCCAAGACTACTATGACATGAAATATATAGCAGAATGCAGGTAAAAGAGAACAGGAGACGTACAATTCTCCCTCAAGGAATTCAGTCACAAATTTAATTAATGCATTTCTTTTAAATGAGCATCATAAGTATGGAAACGTCCTCTGGAATGTTGGCCGAAGCATGAGGGGGCATACGAATGTTTAGCATATATGGCATGTAAATACTTTGCAAAGCTGGCTACAAAAGTGCCATGCAAATGCCTGTGCTCACTTTCAGGTGACATTGTAAATAAAAAGCAGGCAGCAGTATCTCCTGTTCAACAACTGGCTGAACAAGAATTAGGACTGAGTGGGCTTGTAGGCTCTAAAGTTTTACATTGTTTTGTTTTTGAGTGCAGTTTTGTAACCAAAAAATTCTATATTTATAAGTTACACTTTCATGAGAGAGATTGCACTACAGTACTTGTATGAGGTGAATTGAAAAGTACTATTTCTTTGATCATTTTACAGTGCAAATATTTGTAATAAAAAATTATAATATAAAGTGAGCACTGTAAACTTTGTATTCTGTGCTGTAACAGAAATCAACATATTTGAAAATGCAGAAAAACATCCAAAAATATTTAAACAATAGAATATCAATTGAAATTTTATTAACAGTGCAGTTAATTTTTTGAATTAATCGAGTTAACTGCAATTGATCAATAGCCCAAGTTTTTATTTATTTCTATACTGTATATATGCACATGATTTATTTGGGAGGGACACGGGCTCAAGACAACTGTTCTAGAACTCAACATGTTCTTTTAGGGCTACTTTGTCTTGTAAACATGGTTGATTTCAGCTGTCACAAGAATGACTACAAGGATAATGGCGGAGTACATTTTACAATCAGGTGTATGTGCAATGTATATACCTTAGACCAGGGGCTCCCAAACTTTTTTCCAATAGGCACTGTGCCTCACTATTAACACCTCTTGAGGAAAATTATTACATACATACATACAATTATTTATTACATACATATAAACTAGAATACTGTAAATAAAGAATGCACATTTTCTTTTCATTTTACTGTAAAAACAATCATCATGATAGAAAGCACTCAAAGAAATGCTTCAAGATCTTTGAAACCGAACACTTTGACTGGAGAATGCAATTGCACTGGTGGCCCACCTTGGGGCTCCAGCCCACAGTTTGGGAACCTCTTCCTTACACAAATGAACAGAATATGGGTCATTTTTCTGAGTGCCCATATATCCAGAAATGTGTATATAATAACCATCTTGCTGAGAAGTCTGCTTACTGCTTGACCTCCCAACAGAATTCACCAGTGGTTGCCTACTATCTTCTCATCAACCCCATCTTGTTAGTAGAATCTTGTAAACACTCAACGTTCATGATTCCATGGGCCACTTCCTCCCCACCCAAGTTCATCTAATTACATCCTTTCTAAAACATCCATCACTACACAAGCTTAAGATATTAAAACAGAACAGACCTGTCATTAAAAACAAATGACGCTAGATAAAAATCTTACCTAAGCTATTCCCTCCACACCCCTGCAAGATCCGTCTGGCTCTCCTTTTAGAGTCTTCTGGGAAGCTTGGGCTGTCCAACAGGTTTGGGTATGTACAAAGTGCAACCACCTACAGTACCAAGAAAAACTTTGTAAACTGACTATTGCTATTGTTCCTCAATGCCACTGGTTATTTTTAAGTTGTTAATATGAAAGTTAGCTCCTTTGAGATGAAGGATATCAACCTATAGGTCTCAAACTATTGAAATAAATATTCCCCCTCCCCCCCAAAATATAAAAAGTGTAAATATTTGTCATCAGAGTTTGGAAACTAATTAATAATGCTGAGAGCAGCAAATGCCTTTCTTTCTTATTTGTATTACAGTTGATTGAGATTGGGGCCCCACTGGGCTAAGCACTGTACAATCATATAGTAAGAGATCATTCCTGCCCTGAAAAATGTACCATCTCAACAGAAAAAGGGCTAAAGGAATAGTTATTTCTAGCACCATTCTACAGGTGAGCATAAGATGACTTTCCCAAGGTCACTCAGGAAGCCAGTGGAAGAAATGGGAAATGAACCCTGGTCTCCCAAGTCCCAGCCCTAGTCATACTTCTCTGAAATAACCTTTGCAGTCTTTATTTTATTAATTTGAATTGCTAAAGGTATTTAAATAAGAAATAAAGGGAGAGCAGGGGGTAGAAGTGGAACCATGCTCTAGGGTGACCAGATAGCAACTGTGGAAAAACAGGACAGGGGGATGGGGGAGGAGGAGGTAATAGGCGCTTATGTAAGAAAAAGTCCCAAAAAGCAGGACTCTCCCAATAAAAACGGGACATCTGGTCACCCTACCATGCTCTAAAGAAAATAAACTATAATGAAGAAATTTAAGCCACAGTGAGGGAAATCAAGAGGTCCCTACTGAGAGCAGCTTTCATTTGTCTCAATCTCTGCCTCATTTTGCATGAATTCACCAGGATGATATGGATGGGCCATAGTACCCTTGCTGGTCAGCAATGGTAGCAGAATTAATGTACGTATATCACAGGGAGAAGGGATCCCTGAGTTCAGAGCTAAGTTATTTGATATTTTAGTTGAGCAGAGTTAATTTGTTATAATGAGTTACGGTCATTTATTTTCTTTATGAAAAATATGGAGTTTCCTAGATGATTAAAAAAAATTACATATATTTAGAAAATGGTGAGCTGCACTGTTTTTATCATCTGTGTTTATACAACACACAGTATAATGTGGCCCCAATCCTGATTGGACCTTTCAGTGATGCCATAATATTAATAAATAAAATGCAATTTGAGGATTTGACATGCGTAAATGCATAAGACGTTCATTGAAAATATACTTGTAGATACAAGTCTTGAGTCTTTCTTGCTTTGGTATAGTTTCTACAGTAGAACTCATGCCTGGATGCTAAACACATTCTTCACAACTAGCCCAGAGACGTTAAGATATTAAGGTCCTTAAAAGATGCATGTAACCCAATTTATGCATGCAAATAACTCTTGCGCACACTCAGATTGACAATTTGTGAACAGACGTCTGCTCTGCATTTAACTCTCCACATGCATATATAAATACTTGGTCAGCATGCTCAAAAGTGGCATTTGAACATTCAATTCAGGCACATACAATTAGGTGTGTACAACTGTGTGGCGGGGTGACCCCCCCCCCCCTGCTCCCTGCCAAAAGGGGCTTGTGATAGCCCGGGGAGGGGTTGTGGCCGGGAGCCAGCAAACTCCCAGGCTTGATTGGGAAGCAGGCTCAGCTGGGTGGCCACACCCCAAACTCTCACCAGCCTGCATAAGGAGGCTGCGAGGCATACACACAGAGAGTCTCTCCTCTGCGGAAGACAGGCCTAGCTGCTGGGGCTTAAGCCAGGTACCTGGATTAGGGCAGGGCTGGGGCAAGGCAGAGGGAGCTGGGGAGGGTCTAGCCAGAGAGCCCCAGGCTGCAGGGCCTGACAGAAGGCCTGACCCAGGGGTACTGGGGTTGCAGGGGGCAGCCCAGGGCTAGAGATAGAGGCAGCAGGCCAACCCCCCTTGCCGGTGATGAGAGGCCACGATACTGCAGTCTGCCCCAGTGAGCGGGGGCAAGTGGTGACTGGCAGTGGCACATTCTGAGGTGAGGTGGGGATAGGGGGTGGAGGGTTCCCCCAGGGAGGGGAGACCCTCAGACCTAAGGGGGCACTGCAGGGGTGCAACACCTGCAGTTAGAGGGCACCGGGGTCCGGGAGGGACATGGGGCCAAAACAGGAGCGGGGCATTGACCTGCGGAGGGCGCTCTGGACGCTAAGAAGCTAATTCCCTGAAGAACCAGTGGGAGGCGTCACAGGGGTGAGTGCACGCCCCGTGACAAACTGTTTGTACACACCTTTGAAAAGTCTGGCCCTAAAAGGACCCTGTTGGATTGAAAACTGTCTATTTTTTTACTACCTATATTACCAATAACTGGTTTGCTGGCAGAGGATGTGAGCAAAGGGCCATGAGAGGGCATGCCAGGAGGTGGACATTTCAGGGGCATAAAAGAGGGAGTATACTGTATGTAGAGGGACACATGAAAGAGAAGACCACAGTGGGGACTACTAGAAGGCAAACCATTGGAGTTTCGATGACAGAGGGACTACTGGAAAAGCTGAACTGGTAGCTCCACGTGTCACATCCCATGTATGTATAGAAGTAACGTCCATTCACAAGTAAACAAACAAATAAGCATGAAACATGCATAGGCTATAAAGCACAACTGGTAACAGTGAAAAAACAATTGACTAGTTGTGTGTTACAGTCATATTGGGGGAATCAGGTGTCTATCTACAACAAATTTTTCTAGTAAATCACAGTGTATGAAATGTCATGATATTCTATAAAGGAAACAGAATTAGAAACATTATTTTATAAAATTATTACCTGACGAAGGAAAGTGATGGGCTGCTGTCCCATTGCATGTGCATCACCAATGTTGGCCTTAATGACCTCAGTAAAAGGCTTTTTGATTCCCTGATGTGAGACAATTCACAATAGACTGTTAGTTCTAAAGTAAACCAAGTTTTTCTTGTACCACTTAACTGTATCGGTTTTAAAACAGCTATAATTAAAACAGTACAACCCCAGACTATTTACACAGTTATACTGCTGAAAACATTTAAAAAAAAATTAAAAAGAAAATCACCCCATAAGACCATGTCACTGAGTTTGGCAAGGACAAATTTCACATTGATGGTAGGCTTCAAACTTGCTTAAAAATTGTAAATAGAATAGAACTATAAAACATTTTGTTCTACTGATCCCTATATATATTGTGGCTAGGGAAACTAAAGTTCAGCATTTTATTATAATCACAGAAACACACATTTTAATAGTTTTTTATTGGAGAATTTTGGTTTTTTTCCAATCACGGAAAACTAGGATCCCTGCTTATCACATAAATATCTGTTCTTTGTTAATAAACATATTTTTGTTTTATTACAAAACCACCTAAGTTCTGTGTATAAAACTGAAGGGCGAAGTCCTCAGCTAAATTAAATGTGTGATCTGTCTCTGTGGAGGCAGTAAGCTTAACTTCCGTGAGGGTCCAGTAAAAGACTGGACACTGCAGGGGAGATGGTTTTGGGGAGACTCAGGACTGGAAAGGCTGTTGGTTTCACCCTAAGGATTAATCAGGCTGGTGGAACCCAGGGTGAGGCCACTGTGCTGTGAGCATGGTATCAGGGCTCTGAGCCAATGCTTCAAGCACACAAGGATCCAGGGTCACAAGGCAGGTCGTGACACAACCTCTTACTGGTTTGGGTGAACCCCCATAGTGTTACACTTCCATAATGAGTAACAAACTCGAGTAAAATAAATATACTTTAAGCACATATTTGAAGTCATTACATACCAGTTTAGGAAGAGTTTAGAAATATTTTAGAAGTATTTTTAGGCTTTATCTACACAGGTACTGACCCAAGTTTAAAGAACCATGCTGCCACAAGGCCTAGAAGTTAAAGAGAACCTTTCCTGCACTATGAAACAAACAGAATTTAGCAATAGTTGCTAGATTCTATTATGGCCCAACTGGGTTTTAGATAAAGTTTGATCCAGCTTCTGTTGACAGTAGGGTGACCAGAAAGCAAGTGTGAATACTCGGGATAGGGGGTGGGAGGTTATAGGTGACTATATAAGACAAAGCCCCAAATATCAGGACTGTCTCTATAAAATTGGGACATCTGGTCGCCCTAGTTGACAGGGCTAAACCATGGTGAAATAAAGTTTAAACGGTGGCCCTAGTACAGAAGTGGGCAAAGTACGGCCCGCGGGCCAGATCCGGCCCGCGGGCTCCTCCAAACCGGCCCCCGAGGTCTGGCTGGGGAGGCTGCTCTTGCCCCTCCCCCGCGGCCTCAGCTGCTGCACGGGGGAAGTTGTTCCCCCGTTGGCCCCCTCCCGCGTGGCCTCGGCAGGACACGGTAGGGAAACTGCTCCAGCCCCTCTTGCCCTGTCTCCCTCCCCCGCGGCCCCAGAGGGCCGCGTGAGCAGCGCTGTTGGGCGGGGCTGCGCGACAGCGTGTCCAGCTCCTGGCCAAAGCGCTGGCTCGCTACTGCCTCCCGAGCCGCGCCGCGTTGCTGAGGCCAGGAGGGGGGCCGAGCCGCACCGCTGAGGCCGCGGGGGTGGGGGCGCCGAGCCGCGCCGCTGAGGCCGGGAGGGGGGCCGCGCCGCGTTGCTGGGGGGGGGGGGCGCCGAGCCGCACCGCGCCGCTGAGGAGCGTTTGGGGCGAGCTCCCATCTTCTCTGAGAGCCCCCGATGCTGTGCAGCTTGGCAGGTGCCAAGATCTGAAACTAACCAGCTCTGTGCAGGCGTGGGGGTGTGTGGGAGCTGTCATGATCCCAGTCGGGAACACCGGGGCAAGGGGAGCGTCTGCATGTAGGTTTGAGAAATTAGACTAATCGAAAACACGTGGCTTGCTCCGTACTGATGGGGAAGTGAACTGAATGGCTGAAAAGAGCATTTATGCTCTCCCAGGCAGTGCCTCCCAGGCACTGAAACGTTCGTTTCTGTTCTGTAGCAGGAGTGGAGGGGGAAGGGGGGGCTGCCGCGCCGCGCCGCTGAGGGCGGGGGGGGAGAGGGAGGCCGCGCCGCTGAGGGCGGGGGGGAGAGGGAGGCCGCGCCGCTGAGGTGGGGGGGGGGGCGAACCGCGCCGGTTGGGGGGGGGGCGCTGCGCCGGTCGAGCGAGGGGGGGTGCGCGTCGAGCGGGGGGGGGGGGGCTGCGCCACGCCGCGCCACTTTAGTGGTCCCTGAAGACCAAAAGGTTGGCGACCACTGACCTAAAGGGGCAGAAGGGGGGGGGGGGAGGGAGGGAGGAGGTTGGATGGCACATGGGAGTCCCAGGGGGCCTGTTGGGGGTGGAGGTATAGATAGGTGTCAGGGAAAAGGAAGCTTGGATAAGTGGATAGGGTCCTGGGGGGGTGAGTAAGGAAAAGGAGACCTGTGGAGGGGGTGGTCAGGGGCAAAGGAGCAGGGGGGCTTGAGGTGGGGTCTTGGGGCGGTGGCTAAGGGCAGGGGGTCTCTGGAGGGGGCAGTCAGAGGACAGGGAGCAGGGGGGGCTTAGATAGGGGGTGGGGCTCTGGGGGGCCATTAGAGTAAGGGATCTCCAGATAGGGCGATGGGTTGGGGGTTCTGAGAGGGGGTAGTCAGGGGGCCAGAAGTGAGTGGGAGTTGATAGGGGGCGGGGCCAGGCTGTTTGGGAGGGCACCGCCTTCCCTACCCGGCCCTCCACACAATTTTGAACTCCGATGTGGCCCTCAGGCCAAAAAGTTTGCCCACCCCTGCCCTAGTAGATACCAAAGCTGCAATACACTTTTTAAATGGATTGCATATCCATCAGGCCCCTGTCCACGCTAGTCAGCTCAATCATGAGCCCAACTATACACTTCTTACTCTAGCAGTTTCGTCTGAATAAGTGGTGCAGCATGAAGTCATAATGAGAACGAGCTCAGCCACAGCCAGCTTTAAACAGGTCTCATAAAGCAGTGTTAGAACTCGGCTGAAAGCACCACTGTAAGCTGAGCCTTTGGGTTCAGAGAGTTTTGATTCTATGAAAGCTTTGATTGCAGGGGCATACTGGATATAACCAGAGACAAGCAGCCCACTATACCAGAACACAGTTTTGTGGTAAGATTATGAAAATCTTAAACTACACATAATCACATGCATTACTCACCATGCCCAAAAGCAACACAAGTTTTACACACCTGCCCCATAATATTATCTCAGGTAAAAGAATAGTTACAGAACCTGCTGGCGGGCCATGGGGAAAGAAAAGCCAGTCAGGAAACGTCAGCAGATGATGCAATGGAGACTACCCCTAACTATCTAGAGATCCTCCACAACAAAGCCTTTATACATTTCTGACCATTCTGTAACTTATTTCCCACCCCCTCCTTCCTCTCCAGACTGGTCCTGAAACTACATCTGTGAAGTGGGCAGGATGAAAGGAGAGCATTTGAGGTCAGCAGTGGTGGAGCACATTGGCTGGGGTACCCGAACAGGAGAGAGGGAAGGGAGGGGAAGCAGGATGACTTGAGGGAAAATAAAAAAGAGGAGAAAAATGTAAACAAGTTTAGCTCTTTTGACTGTTTGTTTATGCACTGTCTGCCTAATTAACAATCGTGTCTTGTCTAGTTAGACTGCAAGCTATATGGCTAGAAAATTTGTCATACTATATTATGTGTTTACACAGATACTAGGACAGTGTGGCCTTGATTGCACATTTTAGATGTTAACTAATGTAAATGTTAATAGTAAAAACACTAGCATTTAAAATGCTTGATCTGCGAAATCTGAATAGCTGGCTGCTTTTTCTAGCTATATTTCTTCTATGAGGAATTGAATCCATTATGAGAATAGAGGACAAGCACTTGAACACTAGCTTGTAATCAGCCCTCTCTTTAAAAGGAAAAAAATAATAGAAATAAAAGCTTTAAGTGCACTGGTTTGTAGGACCAGGCAATGCGACTGTTTTCTTTTGTCTGCATTAAAAAGTGTTATGAACCGGACTTCCATTACTGTTACATTTCTTTATCAAAAAGTCAGTGGGTATTAGCACAGAAACTAGATGTGGTGAAGGTAACAATGGTTGCCATGGGCATGTGAATTCTTAAGATCTAGTCCATTTCTGTAACTGCAGATGATGCCATTAAGAGACAGAAAAACAATAACATTCAAGCTTCCTTTGAAATGGAGCAGGTAGAGAGGCAAGACACAGCTGAAGGTCTTACCTTACCCTGAACTCAACAGACTCAAAGAATACATTTTTCAAAATTTTAAGATAACATAATTTAAAAGACACATCCTTTTTGCTTGTCAAGCCAGAGCCTTCTTGGTTTACTAATGCTGATATGATAAGTGCTTGGAAATGAATTACAGATCCTTCACAATTCAAAATCTGATTTTTAGGGTTCAATAGTTTTACTTGATCTGGATTACATCAATTCCTGTTCCTCAGCATCAAGTATAATTTCTGACTAATAAAATAATGGATTGTGAATATTTTGCTTTCTTCAAATAAACTGGAGGTCCACAGAGAACAAAGGCCATTTTCATTTGAAGTTAAGTTTAACATTACAAACAAAAAGGCACAAAGAAATGACCAAAATCAGCTCTGGGGAATGTAGCCAAAACTCCTATTGATATTAACGGAAACTGTTCTTGCTTATAATGAGGCTGGATATGGTTCACGGTATAAGAGGTGGAATTTTGCCTTAGAATAAGACACTAAATTATGGTTGTTCTGAGCTGTGAAACACAGTTCAAAGGGACCATGTAACAATTCCCCAGCCATGTATTAACAAAACTGGAACAGAAACATCCTGACAAGACAAACGACCAACACAAACAAGCCATGCAGCTAGAGACCTCCCCTCTTGTCACTTTTCATCCATGAATGCTACAAAAAAAAAAAAGAGGTATAGAGAAGCCACTTTTTCATCTAGTGAAGTGCAAGAGACTAGCCAAGGGGAAGAGATTGGTTTAAAGGGGTCTAGCCAATCTCACAGCAGTTAGGGTCTGAATCGCAGAAAAGTAAATATATTACCTGCTCCTTAAATCTAGGCTATGACTTCCCCGCCAAAAAGTGTATGAGGGAGTTGGTTTGGGTTTTTTTAAAAGCACAATAATTATCTCACTGTAAAATCTCAGTAGAGACAAGACACCTGTAGTTTTTCCTTTGAGGTACCTAGGCAAGGTCAAGACTATATGCTCCCCTGCCCATGACTGACCTCGCCTAACTTACTTCATGGTAAAATTACAGTACCTTGTCTCCACTGTGATTTTACAGTTGGATGGCTAGTGCACATTAGTTATCCCACAGTAAAAACCTACCTTTCTTTAGCAGTAAAGATAGAGCCCTAGTTAGTTAACCAACAAAAAACATCACCTCCTTGGAATCCTGTCTGCCAGAAATGCCCTCACCTTTCCTCACTCTGGCATTAACAGAACTGTGGAAACCTTTCAGAGGAATGTAGGAAATAGGAATAAATTTATGCGTAACACAACTGTAATCTTTTCCATTTCTCCTTCAAGGTCTGCCTCCCCCCCCCCTTTTTAATTGCCAGAAGTTGAAAGAGATGCTGAATTAACAGCTCTGTATACTGAAGAGGTCGTTTGGAAGAGGGGGAGAAGAGGAGGGTGCAGGGGGAGATTAAGAACTAGTGAACAAAATAAACTGTTGTGCAAGTGTCCAAGTGCTTCACTTCAAAACTGAGGATGAGACTCACTCTTTAGACCTTCTGCTGAGATTGTCACCCAGAGGGATAATTGCAGGGATGGTGGGTTTTGACTGGAACTGGACTCAAGTTATGATAGGCAATAACTTTCAGTTGCTACCTTCTTGGGCTGGATTTTAGCTGGCATCCTGGAAACAAAAAGTTCCATCATCCCCATTAACACTCCCTTTCCCCAGTCTGTGTGTCATCTCCTTTGGAGTGGGTTCAGTTTGCCTCTTCTACCCCTGCAGCTCTCCTCCTTTCATTGAAATCTCCACTATCCCTTTAAAAAGCTTCTTTGCCCATTCTTGTCTGTCTCTCATTGCTTCACCTTCACCACGGTATCTTCTGCTCTCCTCTCACAGGTCTGAGCTCTCTAGTGTTGTTCCCTCATTAGAGAACTGGTTTTTTTAATTCGTTACATAAACTAGGCCTGTCTGTGTTGTGGATTGCACAAATAAGAGAAGGCTACATAATTAATGGGAAGAGAAGACAAAATTTCACCACAATTGAGTTGGGTACCCCAGAGGCCAAATACTTTAAAAAAAAAAAAAAAAAGACCTAAAAAGCACCACTCTCGGGCACCTAATTAATAGGAACTTTAAGGCCTGAATTAGCATTCTAATCTTCTGTTATTAAACCAGCTCTCAGCAAAAAAAAAAAACTGACCTCCTTACCACAGAGCATGGCTTTGAGTTTGTGTTATGTATGTATAATTCAAGCTGACAAGAACTGTAATTGATCGGGAAGGAGAATGAGGAGTCTGGATTCTGACTTGAAATAGCAGTGATGAGCTTTAATGTCCCCTGGACTAGGATGAGGTAATTGGTGGTACTAAGAGCCAGCGGCTAGACTACAAACAACAGGAGTATGTTGCAAAAGATGATTATTTTTCTTTAAATGTACTAGCAAGATTCCAGGCAGAGAAATGCCCATGAAAATAAATTAAAAACAATACGTAAGATTTCATTTTAACATTTTTTAAATAAAGGAATTATATAATACTCAGTACATGTGATTAGGCCTCCCATTAAAGACCCTCCTAAATTATAGTGGAATAACTTGGAAAAGATTTAGCCATTATATTTCATGAGAAGACTGAATTATTGTGTCTTGTGGATTGCATTCTGCTGAACATATATATGGCAGTGTTTATCACGGCATGTTGTAATTACCTTTGAAAAATAAATTTTTAAAAAAAGTTCTAAAGTTGCATCTGCTTCTGAAGAATGTTTTACCACTTAACTATCAAAGTCGAGGAAATAACTTCTCTGTGCACATTTTAAAGCTAACTGCACATCACATAACGTTCTCTTTACTCATGTGATTTTATGTAGAAAAACATCAAAAAAGTAATGTTTGCCAAAATCATAAAAGAATTCAACCTTCTCATCCCAATTTGCATCAGTTTTCACCAGTGTTACAGAAAGCAAGATCACTACTCCAGGGTCACCAATCCATCGATCTTGATCAACTGGCTGATCCTGGAGACTCTCCCAGTCAACCGCGATCTCTGGCCACTGCAGCACAGTGGGACTCCCTGCCTACCCTGGCCCCACACCACTCCCGGAAGGGGCCAAAGGGCCCCTGCAGCCCCAGAGGGAGGAAAGGCCAAGCAAGGCCTCCTGCAGGCCAGAACGAGGAACTGTGGCCAATGGGAGCTTAGGGGCAGTGCCTGCAGAGAGGGGCAGCATGCAGAGCCATGTGCACCCCGCCTCCCAGAGGCTGCATGGGCGCGTTGGCCCCTTCCGGGAGTGGCGTGGGGCCAGGGCAGGCAGGGAGCCTGCCGAGGTAAGTGCTGCCCAGCAGCAGGCCACACCTCAACCCCCAGCCCTAACTCCCTTCCCCGATCCAGCACCCCGCACTCCTCCTGCCTCCCAACGCTCTGCCCCAGACCAGAGCCCCCTCCCAAAGCCAGCACCTCAAACCCCCTCCTGCACCCCAACCCCCTTCCCCAGCCCTGTGAAAATGAGTGACATTGGGGGAGAGCGAGCAACGGAGGGGAGGAGTGGAATGAGCGGTTGCCCCTAAATTCAAAAACTGATCTTGAACATAAAAAGACAGGAGACCACTGCATCACTGTATCTTCCTATTACATAACATGTGCAGGCAAATAAGGAAGAACAGTGCTGTCTTCATGAGGTCAACAGCTATCTCCTGGGAGATGTTTTTCTACAGCTTTCTACCCCTGCTCAGGACATATTAGGCTAAACATCAATTTTCATATTAAATTAGCCATCCTGTGTTTGAGTGTGATCAATAAATCATGTCATTTGTGGTTTTTCTTGAATGTCAAATCATATTTCTGCATGTCAGTGTCTAAACTGTTTGTTGTTGTATCGTTCCACAGCTGCAGGACACTGTCAATTCACATTTAGCCTTAAATTAGGCTAGTAAGTCAGAAGAGATGTTTCCTGGCAATTTAAAAATCTCAAAAGGAAAAAAAAAAAAAGTTACCAAACCACCATTCTCACCAGTATATTTAACCCAAACATTAGAACACATGAAACCTGAAATTAGGACTATTAAAGTGAAAACGATTTCATTACTGCCATTGTCCAAACAGAGGTAAGTGCAGAAAGTAAACCAATGGTTTAAATAGTGAAGAGTAAAATGAATATAAAATTTTCACTTGACCCAATATAAGTTGTTACTGACAACATGAACAAAGAAAATAATTTGTATACAACCTGTGACTATTTGACAGTTTCACTTTAGAAGATACTATTGTCAGATTATATTTCAAATCTGACCTGCAGATCTTGCCCCATAAACATACAGTAAACCCTCGATTTAACGGACCCCGATTTAACGGACTTCGGATGCAACGGACAAAATTTCCGATGCATCCGAAATCCGTTATTGGGGGCTGCCGGCTGCCGCCGCAGGGAGCCGGCTGGGTTGACAGCTCCCGCCCGGCTCCCCGCAGCGGGGACCCCTGCGGGAGCTGTCAAACCCCCACCCCACCCCCCCGCCCAGCTCCCCGCAACGGGGAGCCGGGCGGGGGGGGGGGGGGGGGAGTTTGAGAGCCCCCGCTCGGCTCCCCGCAGCGGGAAGCCGGGCGGGGGGTTTGACAGCTCCCACCGGGCTTCCCGCTGGGGGGAGCCGAGCGGGAGCTGTCAACCCCCCCGCCCGGCTCCTCGCAGCGGGGAGCCGGGCGGGGGGGGGGGGGGGCGTTTGAGAGCCCCCGCCCGGCTCCTCGCAGCGGGGAGCCGGGCGTTTGAGAGCCCCCGCTCGGCTCCCCGCAGCGGGAAGCCGGGCGGGGGGGTTTGAGAGCTCCCGCCCGGCTCCCCGCAGCGGGAAGCCAGGCGGGAGCTGTCAACCCCCCCGCCCGGCTCCCCGCTGCGGGGAGCCGGGCGGGAGCTCTCAACCCCCCCCCTCCCCCCGCCCGGCTCCCCGCAGCGGGAAGCCAGGCGGGAGCGGTCAACCCCCCTGCCCGGCTCCCCGCAGCGGGGAGCCGGGCGGGGGGAGGGGGTGGGGTGGGCTGACTCACGGCTCCATATAACGGACTAATTCGGGCGGGGGGGTGTCCGTTGTCACCCGAAAGTCTGTTATTTAATAATTTTAAAAATTTATTAAATAACGGACTTTCGGTTTTAACGGACACCCCCTCGCCCGAATTAGTCCGTTATATCGAGGTTTCACTGTACTTCAGTCTCCAGGTCCATTCAGTTCCTTTCCTACCACAGGGGTGGGGAACCTTTTTTCTATCAGGGGCCCGTGATCCACAGAAAAAAATCAGTTGAGAGAGAGAACCACACACAGCCCAGCTGGGGGAAGGTGTGTGTGTGTGTGGGGAAGATGTGTGTGTGGGGGGGGGGGGGGGGGGGAAGTTCCCCCCCCCCCCAGCAGGGCAAGCAGGTACTTCCAGCTCCGCAGGGAATGAGGGTGGGAGGTTCTGGGCTTCCCTCAGGGACTGGAGTGGGGCCAGAAATGAGGAGTTTGGGGTGTAGGAGGGGGCCCAAGGGGTCTGAAGTGCAGGAGCAGACTCAGGGCTGCGGCAGGGGTTGGCATACGGAAAGGAGTGCGGGCTCCGGGAGGGACTTAGATTGTGTTGATTTAACAAGTAGGAGAGGTCAACAATGAGCATGCATTTCTAACACAAATATTTGCTCTTCAATATATTCTGTTTAATTTTAATTTAAAATAGGACTATCATATAGCTTATTTAAAAAATCCATCTCCAAATCAGCACTAAAAAGGGTCAATGAAACAGAATCCGCCAACCCTGCTCTTCCAATCACCATACCACCACCATGTGCTGCTTAGTCTTCTTGGCAAAAGCCAAAGTGAGGAGATGAACTTTGCACCAGGCCTCAAAAGTCAGCAATTTCTAGAAGTTGGGAGAAGCAAACTGTAGATGTTGAAGGCCCTTCCCTGAAAGCACACTGCCTCCAGCACTTCTGAAATTCAAACCTACCACAGGGACTACTACCAGAAGGAGCACAGTTACTCGCAACTATCACACTGGTGCTCAAAGAGGGAAAGGGTCTACATGGTAGCTAAGACCCAAAGCACAGAAATTTTATCTTGCAGTTGGTCAGAAAGTGAAGTTATTTCCTGCAGAAAGTTTTGGTCAAAATCTGAAAAATTTCTATCTGAAAAGGCCATTGTAAGGTCTCATGAGAGATACATTTCATGTACCTCATGGCCCTCTTCTTCTCTATGGTCCAATCCTCTTCTTCTCTATGGTCCAATCCTCCTGGCTAAGCCACCATGGGAGATATAGCCCACCTGGGGAGCCCAGACCACAGAAAGGTGGGACATAAGTCACCCAGACTACAACACTCACGAGATACTGTGGTGGCATCTCCGAATAAATATTTGGTTTTCAGCCAAAGTTTTTGGGGTGTTTGGTTTTTCAACAAAAGTAAAAATCTTTTTCAGAAAGCGGACACTTTTTTTTTTTTTTTTGCAAAAAGTAGTCAAAAACCAAATTAACGTTTCAGCCAGCTCATTTTCTCTAGATTAAAAACTTTTTTTTTTTCACATTAGTGTAAGCTGGAATCTAGTAAATTCCATGCAGTTTCACATACAATGTGCTCCACTTGCACAACTAAGCAAGCAATCTTTTTCTATTCTAATGGAGTTTCAAAATACTCTTCTAGATTAGACCCACATACATTACATTGCAAGAGAAACTTAAAAAAAAAAAGAAAAGAAAAAAAGCCCACTCCTATGTACAAAATAGGAGGGAGTTCAAGAAAAAACATTTCCTTAAATTATCAAAATAATTAAAACCTCTTCAGTCAAGAAGTGAGGAGGAAAAACTATGTGGCATCCCTTCTCAACACAGAAAGAAGGTGAAGACACTCCATCTGCCACATCCTCCAAGCTTCTTCTCCCCACTCATCGGCATCACTTCTGTCTGCAATGAGGATCAGCCAAGCTCCTTCTCAGCCATGTCCCTAAACCTGCAAAAGGCATGCACTGTGTTTTTTGTGAAAAGGAAACAGAACTGAGTCATCCAATCACGACACTGCAGCCAAATATAAACTTAGAGTAGGCATCTGATGACATAAGATATTTCACTTATACATTATGGTACTTGCATTTTATCATTCTGTTCATAAAAAGCCACCCACTGCTTGTATAGAACAGCATTCTACTAGCTGGGGTTTTGCTTAACAAATAGATGTTCAAAGTGCATAATTGTGCCTCTCAGAATGCTGTTAAGAATTCAAGGAAAGAAGAACTTGAGCACAATGCAAGAGAGGAAAGTGTTGATTGCAGCTGCTTTTGCATATTTAGGTGGATCACAATGTTCTTTGCAGATACACTTACTCAGCTTTCTCACATCTCCTTCTCCCTCTTCCCACTAGGCACTAGTTGGCTCAGTAAACTATGTTTGTTTTATTTGCCTTCATCCTGTGCATAGTCATGTGGATCTAAATACAGATGGCCATTGATAATATTCCGTTCCGTTGTTTTGAGAAAGAAAAAAAATTGTTTTTTACATGGAAAAAGCTGCTTGTTAGCAAAACAAATGTATTATCACTGAATATGCTGGAAGTTTTTATTTTTGTTCCCAAAACCATAGATAGGAAAGAGTTCCATTGTATGACAGAGTGAGAGTGACAATCCTGCAAGTGAGTTTTAGAGGCCAATCCCCAAGAAATGTTTTGAAATGTAATTCATGGGAGAGATATCACCGAGGTAGCAAACTCCATAAGAGGCAGAGAGAGAAATCATGCCTTCAATTTAGGTGTGAAATTAAAAATCAAACAAAAATAAAAAGTACCATGGTTTTAGGACCTCCCTTAGAGCTCTCTCCAGGTCATGACTGAAAGAGGGAGTTTACATTTAAAGGGGCTCTTGAAAAGTTTCTTTTTAGCATTACTGAATTACACACACAAAATCATTTGTGCAAAGCTCAGCCTCTCTGAATCCAAATCATCCATCATCTCAACAACCACAAAAGAGAACCAAGTCATGTGGAGGGCAAAACATGTGATTATTTGTTGTAGTTATCCCTTCTATAGTATTCTTCTACACACAATTGCCAGTCAGTCTTCACAAGGCCCCCTCACTAAGATCCTCCACAAACCAAAATCAGAGGTAATATCTTTTATTAGACCAACTTCTGCTCAAGAAAAGGACAAACTTTTGAGCTATTCATAACTTTTCCTCAGGTCTGAAATTATATAAGTTACTGATTATAAAAGTCTGTCCACATTGATCAGGAAAGCTGCGGTGTAAATACTGCTAGTAATAACCATGCCTAAATCACTACAAAAAATTAACATCAGTAGGGATTCTACAGATGAGGAATCTGAGATCAAGGTGTCAAGGCCAACATTTTCAAAAGCAATGACTGACTTTGGTACCTTACTTGGAACACTCTGGGCCCAGTGTTCAGAAAAAGTTTAAGATCCCCAACTCCCAAACGTAGGTGCTCAACAGTCCAAAAAAACTGGCCCAAGGGCTCACATTGGGCACATTTAAAATAAATTAATGAATAAATAAATAAAATACATAAATATGGAGCCACACAACCTCAGTGACCATTTTAGAAAAGGCTAAGCTACACTAGAGAGCTTACCTTGGTGAAGATGCCCCGCTATAAACTCTCTAAGGTAGTCGGTCTAAACCCAAAGGAGAGCTCTTGGGTTGGCTTAACTATTTCAATCCCTATGAGCAGTGGTAGCTGAAGCTCTCCCACCGACATAGCGTGGTCTACACCAGCACTTATGTTGGTGTAATTTATGTTGCTCATGGAGCTGGTTTACTCTCACCCCTGAGCGAAAATTATGTTGACATAAGCTGTAGCATAGACATAGCCTTAATGACTTGATTTTTTGGGGAGGAAAAGGGAGGAGCAGGGACCTGACGTATTCAAAACTACGATGGATATAGTGGATGTGGTTAAGAGCTTTTCAGTTCTAGAGATAATGTGTGGTTCAGAGATATTCCCAATATTTAAAACTGGGAACCTTACTTAAACATACAGTGGCTCTAAAATCAGAGTGAATATTTTAAATGCACTCACTGTATAGGGAAAACTGATCACTCACCTTTTTGTGTAAACACAAAGGGGCACTGGATTATACCAAAGAGTGTTAGGGGGCCGAGGCAGAAAAAGAAAAGTAAATACTACTTTCACAGTGTGCAATGACGCAGGAGATAGTAAATGTTACTGGAGAGAGAGAGCATTTGTTTATTGTCTTTTTTCTCTTCCATCTCCTAGGCCTGACTAGTTTTGTAACTATTAACAATGTTTCTTGTACATACAGTGCTGCACTACATCAGATTAAAATTTTGAAAGGACAAGGACAGTTAACTGAGTTTGGGGGGGCGGGGGGGGGGGGGGGAGGAAGTGTTGATATTATTTATTTCTACTAGCATCCATGTCACCAGTCAGGATGAGAGCTATATTACTCTAGGTATCGTGAAGTTACATAAAATGACAACACATTTCCCACAAAATCCATTAACAAAAATAAAACATGGTTTAATTCAGGTCCCTGACTCAACTGAAAAAAAAAAAAGTAATAAGGAGAGAAAATTAGTTACATTTTTAATGTAAGAGTCTAACGAACGTAAGAAAATTGTTTTAAGTAGTAATTTTTAACCTGCCTGTCCATTTATAGAACTTCACCATACCCAATTTCAGCCTGTCAATGCCTTATCTAGAAGTGGTTACAAAGCCATTTCCTAAAACTTTAGGAGAAGCAAGCGTTGAGGAAGTGGGAGGCTTGAGAAAGATCTTCAAAGGCTGTGTCTTATATCAATCACATTTTCTTTTGTTACTTCTGCCGCTAGTTATCAACGTGCAGGAGGGGACGGGCAGGAACGTGCATTCCTCCAGCTCCAATCAGGAGCCGCTGCAGCGGAGGAGTGGCCAGGGGCTGGCCCAGCACGGCCCCCGGCAGAAAGAAAGCAACACCTGGCCAAGTGGCCGGAGGAACAAAGGTGGCCGCCCATCTCCCCCAGGGCTGTACGGAAGTGGTCTGGGAATCAGCCCCCCCACCGTCTCACCTTCAGCAGCTCCTTCTCGATCTCGCCAGCTTTCAGGACAATAGGGCCCCTCACCGCGTATTCCACCGCTTTCACCTGGGGGTTCATGGACTCCGGCGTCAGGATTTTCTCCCGGCTCGTCTTCTCGTTGATTTTTACTGCAGAGGCCTTGGCAGCGCTGTTCCAACGCACCAGTCCTTCTCTCCCCGGGCGAGTACGCTGGGTAAAGCGCTGCTGGGGCGGTTTCCCCTCCACCAGCGAGGCAATACACCGCAAAGCCACGTCTCCCCTTCCATTCCTGCAGGATCCTGGCCCTTTACAGCCCGGGCTTGCCGCAGTTTGCTTGGCCAGCACTGCCAACCGATGCATGCTTCTGGCGGGTAGCCGCTTCCAAATAATAAATAAATTATTTTTACAATTTGGAAATATTAAAAATCTACACAAATAAAAGGTGCAACCAGAAGAGATTCCGGTGGACAGGCACAGTTACAAGTGCATGCTCAGTTCTGTGCAGTCTCCCCCACATCCAGATTCTTGAAACTTAATTGCAGTAGACACAATTGCTCTTATAGTGCCACCAGATTATCAATAAATCCCACCATTGCAATAGTTTAGCGTTGGGAAAATTTTAAAAGAAATCTCTGCATCAATGCATTGTCCCGGGAAAAGCCATTTAGCTCAGAGCTACAAATCAACACACGCTCAACCCTCTGCTACTAGTAGCCCGCGTTCCAATCATGCAAAAGTAACAGAGCTTGCACCAGCCAGACCGCCAGTCGCGCTGCTTGGTGGGGTTTGTAGTTCTTACAAACGCTTCACAGCGCCTGCCCACAGAAACAGGTGATGAGGCAGCGAACTACCATACCCAGAGTCCCTTCAATGCACGGGTACGTCATGTATCTTCGTTGTGTCGGCTGTAGGTTGAAAAGGAATCGAGGGGTGGAGGGAGCCGATGCACGTTCAAGATGTGGTGGCTAGGGTATTAAATACAGGGAACGACTGCCGAATAAATAATGGCGCTATTTCCCTCCTTCCACCCCTCGTTGGAGAAAAAAAAAACCCAGCATAGATATCCGGTATCCTCCACCATGAGAGCTGGCAGCAGGGTTGGAGACTGATGCTAGCCTTCGTTGCCTTAGGAGCTAGGAATAAGGCTTGTTAACATGAAAGTGAAAATGACTTGTAATTAAATGTACAGGATGTGAAAATGGATTGCTTCATTTTATTCTCCAACTCAGAAATGCAAAAAATGATAAATGAAAGGAATAATTAAAAGATCTTACATTTTTTGTAGGTGTAATTATGTTTTTTATAGTATAGTATATAGTATAGTATATACACTATAGTATATACTATAGTATATATAACTATACTATAGTAGTATATAGTATAGTATATTTTATAACTGAGTCAGATGTTCACCCCAAAAGAAAACACTGACTTGTTTTGTGACCATGGGCAAGTCACTCAAACTCAGTGTATGCACCTGTAAGAGGAGGATAACAGTCATCTCCCCAACAAAGATTATTGTGAAATTCAGTTAATGAATAGTTGTAAAATGTTTTGCGATCCCCTACGGGAGGGCAAAATATCCTTATGTAGCTGGTCCTCCCTAAAAAATTATTTATCATACAGAACCAAACTCCCCATGGCATACATTCATTACAAGCTCATGATGTATAGATGTCAATTGTGACTGCTTTTTGAAAAGTGGTCAACATGTGACCAACCAGTAGTCTGTGTACTCTGTGCTAATCATATGAACACAAGTTTCCATAGTAGAGCACATAGGGGAGCAAGTGGTGTTTAGGATAGCAAAGGGCAGCCCCAGTCCCGACAGCAGCAAGCAGAGCTTGGGAGCAAGAGGGGTCAGCCCCAGTCCTGGGTGGCACAGGGCTCTGGCTCCCAGCCCCAGCTGCAGGCAGCACAGCGCACGGAGCTAGGGGCAGTCAGCCCCAGGCAGCAGTGGCTCTGGCAAGCCCTGCAGGTAGTGGGGGCTCAGGACAGGACTCAGGGAAGAGGGTGGAGAGGAGCCCTCGGCCGGCCAGCCAGCGAGCTAACAGGAGCAAGCAGTGGATGAGGAGCAAAGAAGAGCTGGTGGGGCCTCAAGCGGAGCAGGCCAGGTGCCATGAGGCCATTGGCACCATTGTAAACCCTTTATCGTACAGAAAGCTTTTAAGAGATAAGAGGTAATGAGGCATAAATGTCAGCGTTGATTACAAAGAAAGAAAAGGTAAAACACAAACTAGTACCTAACTTAACAAGTTAAGTGAATTTAAAGCAAAAGGTTTCTCTCACCATATGCTTACAGCAGTCTGGCTGGATTCTTTCAACCAGGACCACTCTCCCATGAGGTCTCAGTTCAACGAGCCTTCCTTAGTCTTTCAAATGTTGATGCCGTGAGTAGAAATGAGGGGAGAGAAGAAATTTGGGGCCTCTGTTCTTCATTTTTATATCTTTTCCTCCTGGTTGAGAATCATCTCCAGCTGGGGTTCAGGCAACAGCAAATCTGTCTGACAAGATGTACATTTCTTACTCACACTTTTCTTCCTGCCAAAGAATAGCCACTTAACCAAGTGATAGTCCATTTGATTTTGTTGACACCTAGCTGACATGTCAGTTTGCCTTTGGTCTCGGAGGAACAGGTCTGTGCTTACTTTTCTAAACTTGGAGCATGTCTCAGCAATGTCATACAGTGAGTAGAATCTTATAACTTTTGGTCAAAACATGTCCAAAGCTTGTCCTTTGCACTAGTCGGAGAACTCCATGGTTGCTGCTCCCTATAGCCCCTGACATACCACGTGGTATTATGGAATGAATCTTTCTTTACCTCTACTACTCCATTCCAGTCCACCACAGTGCCACATAAGCTGACCTGTGAAACCAGATTGGTGAATGTGTAGCCACAATGGACTATACTAAACAACCTTTTTGTTAACACAAATGGACATAAATGTTTACTTCTTTTTTCAATAGGGATTTCAAAAGTTTCATCCTGTTATGTTAGCACAAACTAGCACAAACACCCTGTGTTCCTCAGGTCCGTTGGAGGGGGGAAGGGAGGAGAGAGCTGAGCGAGTGCAGGGGCTGTTAGAGGGGGGAGATTTTAAAAATTTTAAATTCTTACCTGGGGGGGGGGGAGAGAGAGCTGAGCGAGTGGGGGAGCTGTTGGAGGGGGGGAGAGGAGAGAGAGCTGAGCGAGTGTGGGGTCCGTTGGAGGGGGGAAAGAGCTGAGCGAGTGGGGGGGGCTGCTGGGGGGGAGGAGGGAGAGAGCTGAGTGCGGGGTCCGTTGGAGGGGGGTATTATTACATCATAACTATGTCACAGAGAACAGCAGCTGCCCAGCTGATGTTAATGGGCTTTAAAGAATTTCACCCCTAGGGGGCGTCAGAGGTGAGATTTGAATTTTTTTTGATTCTTACCCTGATTAGGACCCTAAAGCCTATAACTGTACCAAATTTCAAGTCTCTAGCTCAAATGGTGTGGAAGAAGTAAGGGAACGTACATACACGCACGCATACACACATGCATACACCATTTGACTTTTATATATATAGATATGTGTTTGGACTTGGACTTTGTTCACTGAATATTTGCCCTCAAAGCGGTATTTTTGGAAAATCAAAATATCTTTATTAGGTCACAACAGATATTACAGAATACACAGCAGTAGTCATAAAGCAACTCCCCACCACCACCCAGATATTTATAAACACACACCATGTACAGTACCACAGAATTCAGTGTCAGAAAAACACCCAGCCATATTTATAAACTTACAGCAAGGGCCATACAATTCATAGCAGAAAGCAACATAACAGACACCAGCAGGCAAACAAACCACACCACCAAACCCAATATACATTATTTAAATTATCCAAGACAAACACGATCTCAAACCAGTAAGAGAGAATGCTACTGTGAACAATGCAAATGAACCTTTTTAAAGCCTGCCTCAGACACATAACTCTATGTTGGGCTCTTTTACTAGCCCAGGTGTCTGCCTGCTCCTATTTAGCAAACACTTCACCTTGTACCTCCACTCCAACAGCAGCTTTTCGCTCTTTGCCTCACATATATTATGCAGTACAGTATATTATCTTTTTTTAAGAGTCCTTAGGCAGGGCATTTGTGCTCAGTCCCTACAGTGTGGCTCCGATGGAGTCGTGCATTCGAGAAGCAGGGACTGGCATACTGGGTCAAAAGTGGCCATAGCTCCACTGTGTTTGGGGGCAGGTCAGCAGCTTTCCCTCCCCAAGGGTGGGCAATTTCTTCCACCAACAGCATATGTGTGAGTGTGAGGAGAGAGAAGCCCCCCAAGGGGATTCCCACAGATATTTTCCAGAATCCTCCTGTGGACTTTGTTACAGGAGGAGGCTATCTGGGCCTTGTTTCAAATAATTGCTAAGGGTGGGGATAGCCCTCTATTTCCCAAGACATAGTTTGCATTCCATCTTAGGTCTTCTTTGTACTAACTAATCAGTATGTGGATTCCCTCAGAATAAACAGGAGAAGGTCACCCAGTAGTAAACTGCTTATCAGAGTATTATGTCTTCTATTCTGTGTAGCTTTGCATAGGACACAAATTTTCACAGTCTGTCTTAAAAAGTAAGCACAACCATCTTTAGTCTGTCACTTAGCAGAAATGCACAGTAAAGAATATGTTGCTGATCAACAGTATGTATGTTCTTTTAATTATTTGAGCGTACACAGTCCAATTTTAATTAATTTCCCTGCCTTCAACTACAGGGGTTACCTTCCTTTTTTTTATTAAAATAATTTTTAACACTTTTCATATTTAAAGTGCCTTATACATATTAATTCATTAATATTCACAACACTCTTCTATCATCCCCATTACAGATGGGTAAACTGAGGCAAAGAGTTGTCAGTGACTTGCCCAAGGCCACAAAGGGCATAAGTCTCATTGCTGGGATCAGAACTCAGGAGACTCCCAGTTTTGAGCTCAGGACACAGCTCTCTTCAGCAAAACACCTGCCCTCCATTATACCTGCTCTCTCCATGTTAGCATTTCCCTTGGCCTGTACAATGCCCATCTGCTTTCCAAAAAGACAACATGGGCAACAGAGGATACAAAGCAGATGGAAGTACCTACAAAGGGTTTTTTGGAACTTGACTGGATCCATGAGCTTCCAGGAGAAGACACAGATAAGATTCTTAGTAAGATCACCTTTAATCTAAGATTTTCTTCAATATCTAGACAACACAAAATAGAAATGTAACTCCAAATTTCCTGTGTTGCATTGTGTGCAGAGCCAAACTTACAATATATGGATTGCCACCCACTTTGAAGAATTGCAGTCCCAGTACAGCTCTGTAATGCTGTTGGCAGCTCTACTTCAGTCTGTCTTAAACAATAATCTTCAAAGTGAATTTTCCATAAAGACTTTCCCTCCTCTTTCTTCATTACACCCTTTATGATATATAGAGAAGTCATTCATGGCTATTGTTAAAGTTGTTAGTACTGTCACTATCATCCTCTTTTTTTCCCTCCAGAGGTTGAAGCAAATGGAAAAAATGCCCTTACAATTCAACAGTTTCAGCTGTTTCTTGACCAAGTTTTCAAACATGAAGTAACATTTAAATTATGTTGTCAAATTGTTTTAGAAAGCTTATCTAAAAGAAATTTAGTCAGCAATAAATTTATATTATGGTATAAACACTTATTCCCTGTATTTCTCCCCTCAAAAATACTAATATAAAAAAAACAAAATCTATTGGACAATCCTAGTTTAAAAAAAAAAAACAAAAAACCCACCACAAATGTACTGATTTTTTGCTACAGATACTAGGCACAGAATTTAGAAAAAAGACTGAAATGGATTCAAAGAATCTATTTTGAATTTGCAAGTGTATAATAGCACGACGCATCGGTTGGAGTATCCCCCGGTCGTATCACTGGTTCTAAGCGGACCCTGCCCTGCCATAGGGTGGGAATAACGCTAAGAAAAACAACATAATAGCATGTATGTGCATAACTGAGGTTGAAGCACTAGGCACCCACAAATAATTAAAGAAACATCAAAGACAGACTAGAGCAAAATAAAAATTCACTTCTCACCCTCAGAATTTTCTTGGTCTGGATTTCTTGATGCAAAGGACATGTATAGTCTCTGTTTTAAAATCTATAAATGTTTTTGTTGTATACAAAAGAAAGATATATATGTAATTACACTCCTGTCTTATTATCCTAGTTCTTGTTATTCATACTTACCCCATACTTCAAAATACTGGAAATAAGAATCAGAGAGGTAGCCATGTTAGTCTGGAATAGCTGGTCTTTTAATTTCCCTGATTTTATGATTGCTGCTAATACAGTGAGTAGACTCTCGATTATCCAGGATTGGGTTAACCAGATGTGGATTAACCAGGACGTCAAAAAAAAAACAAAAACGTGTAACTCACAGGGCCGGCTCTGGCTTTGTAGCCGCCCCAAGCACACACAAAAACCCCCCACCAGGGCGCAGGGCAGCCAGTGAACCAACCTCCCCTCCCCATATTTCCTATGGATGGTGATTATCCGGGATTTTATTAACCAGGATTAATTTTTTCCATATCATCCTGGATAATCGAGAGTCTACTGTAGTTATGGGACAGTCAATTGGGAAAGAAAGATGCCTAAAGTGACTTGAATAAGATCGATACTGAAGGATGGGGGGAGATAACCCTAGTGCTGAGAGCTTTAGAAAAGGGAACAACGCAAAGATCTTCCAAATGTTTTCCTTCTAGTTTCAACCACTTCTGAAAACAATCTTCTTGGAGACCCACTTTCTACTCCCAACTCCACACTTTCCCCGACGCAACTACAGGACCTGGCCAGGCCACATACAAAAGGAATTTTGCAACAGCGAGCGAGACAAGATTAAACTCGTTTTAGTGCAATGGGCGTCACAAGTACACGATTTCTTTGTTCTCCCCGGTTACAGGCCCTGCTATTTGTCAGCGCCGAATTTCTCCTCTGCCTACAACCCCCCGGCCCTCGGCCTCTCCCGCTGGCTTTATACGGGGCATGTGGCAGCCTGGTGACACTGGGGCCGCCAGCAAACAGCGCCAGGAGCGGGGTTTGTCTGGAGAGTTTCTGCTCCGTGCGTGGGTCACACTCACGCGGCCTCCCACACCTCACCCGCCGCGGGGTCCTCTAGTGGGGCGACAGTTAGCAGGGGCAGCGGCCGGGCGGCGAAGCGTCCGCCCTTCTCCCCGACGCGGTAGGAAAGCGGGGGCAGCCGCTCTCAGAAGCGGCCGGGCTCCAGCGCCCTGCCCACCAGGGCCTGTGCGGAACCGCTGTGGCACGGGGATGGGCTGGATCTGAACCCAGTGCCCCGGGCCGGTTCCGCGCCCTCCGCCCGCTTCCCTGAGTATGAGCCGCGCGCCGCCCTGCCCGCTCCCACTTCGCCCGCCGCCCTGCCCGCTCCCACTTCGCCCGCTTGCCTGAGACTGGCGGCCAGGCCCAGGCCCAGGCCCAGGCCCGGGCGGTGTCTCGTTAAATCCCGCCCAGCAGCCGCGGCCAGAGGGGGCGGGGCTTGCTGACGGCAGGGAGGAGAGTGACGCGGGAGCGCTTGGGGCCGAGAGTTCGCGGCAGTTGGCGCGGGCTCAGGCGCGAGCCGGGTCCTAAGGTCGCGCGGACGAGAGTGTACTTGCCCGGGCGGCCGCGTGAGGTGTGTGGCGCGCGCCGCCCCAGCCAGCCCTGAGTTCCACCGCGTCCCTCGGGGGCGGGGCGGCCACTCTCCCCTCAGCAGCAGCCAAGAGCATGTCCTCGAGTAGGGCCAAGAAAGTGAAGATGGCCACCAAGTCCTGCCCGGAGTGCGACCAGCAGGTGAGACCTCCACTGGGCGAGGGACACCGAGCCATCCCCGTCAGCCCCCCTGTAAGGGAGAAGCCCGTGCAGTGCTGCTTTCCTCATCTTAAACCTCTGCAGCGCCCTGCACATGTCCCTCAAGGGGCTGGCAGGGGAGGAGAGATTCCCCTCTGGAATCCCTGCTCCCCTCCGTTACGCCCTTCAGGACAGATGCGTTTACAAGGTTGTTCTGGGGAAAAGCATGCCACTACTTTGCTATTTATCTGTGTCTTGTGCTCTGGAGGCTGAGAAAAGTGGCTCTGAGGAGATCCGAGGAGAGCTGGACAGAGTAAGGTTGGGGAACAAGGTTTTTTAAATAACCCTGAACTTTTTATTTGTTTGCACTGTGCATCCACTTACAAAATGGGATTTTATTTTTCTGATGAGGTCCAAGTCAGTCAGCATGGAAAAGTTAGTAACACAGTGCAGCTTAGATGGTGGGAAAAGGGATTCTGATATCACATGAACTTGGTTCACTTTCCTAACAGAAGTCTTATTTATTATTCAGTAAGTGCTTCTCACCTCGTAATTCTTCATTATTCAAGAATCCCATTGAAAGTCTGCTTTGCCCTCTCCTTGCATGGCAGGAGGCATGGTCAGTGTGCTTATCCTGACTGACCTCTTACCTAATTGGACTGGGTTCAGAAGGTCATAGCCTTTTTCCACAGGCTGCTTCCACTCCTCTTAAGACTGGTCGCTTTGGTGATGTGTTCCACAACAAGGACTTCCTTACTGAATATAATGTTTTGAATGCTCTGTTACTTCTGTCTACTCTGCAGTTCTTGAGAGCTAGCTAGAGTAGTCCTCTCTGGACTTTCTGAGTTACAACGTTGACTGGATGTTGTTGATCCTTTGCAAGGTTAATTCAGGAAGTTTGTGGCCCAGATGTATTCAGTTGTGAAAAAGATAGCTAGCTTCCTGAGTTTAAAATAAACTTACTTATAAATGGTGCTTAATTCTGAGCCAGTGTTTAAGTGCAATATGGCCTTTGCCTTTCTAGTCTTTACCTGGAATGCAATCTAAATATTTGGAAATTTTATTAGCATTATAGAATTGCATTATGCTGAAGGCTTTTGTGAAGAATATAGAATTATTCCTACTTAAGTTAAACAATTAACTGTACAAATACAACTTTGCCCTTGGATGACTAATGCTCTCAAATGTGTGATATTGATTCAGTACGGTAGTTTTCCCTCCCGTTGCTGCAGTTTACCAGCTTGAGATCTTAATCAGAAGGATTTCTAGTGTAGTGTGACTCAAATCTGTAGGAAGTTTTGTGAGCTACTGCTCCAAAGGCTGATCAGCTGTTACTGGTGTATTGCCCTGTGGATGAATTGTCTTTCAACAGCATTAAAAATTACATAGCAAAGTAATCAAATTGGATTATTACCATTTCATTTCTAACTAACTTGTCCTTATTTATGCTATTTACCATTTACATAGTACTAATTTTGAACAATGAAAATGACTAGTCAGTTTCACTCTTGCCTAATCCACTGGCAAAATGGTACAGCACTACAAGAGAATGTTTAAATAAAAATATTTTTAACTTGTTGAAAAATGTTTCTATTTCATATTAGTTCCTATAAAGCTAACAAAATTTTTAGACCTGTATTATCAGACAGTGTCCCTTTTTTAATAAAGAAAATAAAGAAAATTTTTAAGTTGTTTGACAGTTAACTGTTGAATTGCTTATTCTTGCCTGGCTTTTACTTGTAATAGGCTTATATTAGTTTTAAGGCATTTCAGTTCATCCTCAAAACTTGTTTGGAGGAGTAGGCTTTTGGGGATATGCTTTCATATTTATATTTTGATTTTAGTAAAGCTTTTTATACTGTCTCTCATGACCTTCTCATAAACAAACTAGGAAAATGCAACATAGATGGAGCCATTCGTCCACTCTACTCCACGCTGATTAGGCCTCAGCTGGAATACTGGGTCCAGTTTTGGGTGCCACATTTCAGGAAGGATGTGTACAAATTGGGGAAAGTCCACAGAAGAGCAACAAAAATTATTAAGGTCTAGAAAACATCACTTGTGAGGGAAGATTGAAAAAAACTGGTTTCAGAGTAGCTGCCGTGCTAGTCTATATCAGTAAAAAGAGCAGGAGTACTTGTGGCACCTTATATCTTAATACCAAAGACTTGGTGAAAGCAAGTTTTGAGAATTATTTTTTGGGATAGTTAAATAGTATAGGCTAAGTTGTTTCTAGAAGGATGGTATTCTTGAATACTTTGTGCATTTTAAAAAAAATCATATGGGGTTTCTCCTGATCAAAGTGTGAGGTATAAACAGAGAAGTGATCAGTTGCTAAGTCTAAATTACATGAGGATGATGAGATGCCGAAGAGTACAGCAAAGGAAACCAACTGCCATTTGGCCTCCAACAGTCTTAGACTAAAAAAGTTATTGTTTAAAAATAGCTATTTATGTAGGCTCTACAAAAAGATCAAATCTTGGTTCTGCAGCATTTGCAGCTATTCCCAGAGATATGTTCCGATTAGATGTGGCACATGAACAAGTAAGCAAAATAAGGGCTTGCTTAATTTCACTTTTAAGTTTTAATAGAACTACCTCACAGTTGTCTGGATGAGGTCAGATGTTGCACAGTGGAACAGGACTAAAATTTGTATGAAAATTTATTTGTAAACTTCTG
Organism: Sternotherus odoratus; assembly: GCA_032164245.1. Lineage (NCBI taxonomy): Eukaryota > Metazoa > Chordata > Testudines > Kinosternidae > Sternotherus > Sternotherus odoratus. The sequence goes on along the minus strand of JAVMKO010000014.1, from coordinate 20,020,650 downwards.
GGACATCTTTACAAAGAATGCAACTTTCTAAAACTTTGTGTGTGGGAGGGTTCAATTTAAAAAGAAGAAGAAAGGAAAAGGTACCTGCTAGAATTGTGTTCCTTTCAGATTTATTTAGAAAAAGATGCGAGTTGAATGTAAAAATTAATGCAAGCCATTCTTTCTGAGATATTCCTCAGTTTCACACTTCTAATTTAAAAACATAAAGAACTCTGTTTTGAATGACCTGCATTGCTTATTAGTTAAGTGAACCATTTGTAGAATTGCACTACGTGGTTCAAGTTGGTTATGGAAAAAATGCTTTTCTTAAATGAAACGTCCTCATAAACTTGAGACGCAAAGCACAGAAAATGTAGTTGTGCTACAGAAAGCAATAATACCGTTTGTGTGGTCTATATAGCAGAGAACTCTGCTTTCTGTGTACCAGTTTGGTTTTGGTATTTGTTCTTCTGTTAGAAGCACGCTGAAATTGGTTTCCTGTGCATCTGGTATAGTGTAAACAATAGCCTTGTGTTATACTTTCATTATTGCATGGTCTTAGGAAGCAGCAGCAAACCTGAAGAGATTTGTTTAAATGATTTTGATATGTTCATGACTTCTTTTTTCTTTTGTGTGGTATTACTGTTTTGTTTGAATGTTAATTTCTTCCAAATCTTTTTTGTTTCCTCTGGTTTTTTTTTAGTCCGTTATCTAACTTTGTCTTGGTGCGGATCTAATCAAAGCAGCACAATGCATTCCTGATTGACTTTTAAAGCCATGATTTGCAAAATGTTTAATGTAGATGATGAGCTTTGGTAACTTTTTCTGTTTTTTTAATTGTTGGTGGAAAGAATTTTGTTAACTTTTTTTTTAATAAGGAAGGAATACACTACTGTCGTAGCTGTAAGCATTCAAAAACTTTCCTATATCATTCTAAATTTTTCCGTATTGCAAGTATTCAGCCAGTTTGGGGTAGTGCTGGGTTTCCTCTACTTACGATGAAACAGGGTGGATAAAAAAATCCGTGATTTAAAAAAAAAAATGGATTTTTTAAAATTTAAATCGGAATTTTTTATAAAATGCTTTTAGAGGAAAAAAACTATCTAAAGATAGTTTTAATTAAAATACATTATTGCACAAATCATGTAATAGGTATCATAAATACTAATTCTATAGTATAAGACAATATATTCATGTAATGTTTAAGAAAAGTTTTGTAAATGTGTTCCAATAGTTCATGGACTAGCAACCTAACCTTATGGGGCTCCAGGGGCTTCGTGTGTAGATTATTTAAGTTAATTTTTCTATCTACCCAATGGGATTCAGTGCTCAATCTAGATATAGATTAGAAGATACCATCAGAGATGCTTAGTTTTGCAGTTCTCAAACTGTAGATTTGTGTCTTCAGAAATAACATGCTTGCTAAGCAAAAAAAAGTTTTGAAATAAATAATATATAGAGGTGAGAAATGACAGACCTCAACCCTATTGTCCCTCTTCAAATCTGTGTACACAGAGTCAATCCCTTACCTTTCTCTAAGGTAAAAAGTTCAATGAATAGAAGATTATTGGGGGCGGAATAGATCTGGACAAGGAGAAGAAGTCTGGAGATAAATGTGGGACTGAAGAGCAAGTAAAAACAAAAGTGAAACTGTTTGAGCAGCATATTCCAGAAGTCTTGATGTCTTTCTGGGTGTAGCCTTCATATGCTTTGAGATCTACTATACCATTCTCTCACTAGAAGGGAAAACCTATAATGGCAACAGGACGTAAAAGAGACCCAGTTTAGGAATAAGAATAATTCAAAAAATGTTTGCTGATGACGTTTTAAAGAAAGTCACACCTGTGAACTGGTGGAAGTCACTTAAGCACTTGGATTCAGACTGTTGAAGTGATAATCTCACTTTTAACAGCAGTAGCTTCTTCTGCCAGTGTAGAAAGAATATTTTCTTCCTTTGGACTAATTCATTCCAAATTGAGAAATTGTTTGGGATATGAAAAATAGGAAAGCTTGTTTTTCTTTTCCGGATTCTGGACAAACAGGAAAATGAAGGTGAAGAAGACTGTTAGCTGCAGAAGCCAATACTTTAAGTTTCTCATGTTGACCTGGCTGAAATAGTCACTTTAATTTTGTTAATGTAATTTAACTATTTTAGTTAAAAACAATTTTAAGAAAAATAAATGTAATTTAACAAAACTTGAATGTTTAAATTCAAAAATTCATATGATTGTTTTGTTAAAATATATATTTACTGTGGAAGAAAAAAATCAGAACACACAACATTGTTGTTTTAGTTAAATAAAACAATTTAAATGTCTGTCTGATGATGTTCTCCTCCTAATACAGCATGGCAAGAAAATCCTTCAAATATTAATGATTAATCTATTGAATTGGAGATAGTTCACATCTCAATGACTCCATAAATATCTGCTTCAATTACCTTTGATAAATGAAATAACCAAATAATAATTCAGTTTCTGATATTGCTGTAAAACTAATCTGAAAGTTTTTCAAAATAAATCACTTTAAAAATGTATGATGTATACCTTCTAAAAATGAAACTTACACTTATCTCTGAGTTGTGAAGAATATGTATTAAAGTTATAACTACCAACAAGAATGCACTTTTATGTAGAAATCGATGATGAAATAGTGTCTTTGTGACTAGTGATTTAAATCAAATCCACCCTGTTATGAAACTTTATGAACTGCACAATAATGTGGAATACTGTTTGGGATATAAACAAAATGAATATCTTGGCGGTCACATGTGCCTTGTATTTGGGATTTTTTTCTTAATAGAGGAACTCTTGTGATATTTCAAATTCTTATTTTCCCCATTTTCTTTCAGGTTCCTGTTGCATGCAAATCGTGCCCTTGTGGCTACATATTTATTAGTCGAAAGCTCCTGCATGCCAAACGTGCTGAGAAATCACCACCCACTGCAGGTAAATCTTATTGAGGGGATTTCCCTTTCATATTTCTGCTTTGGATAAAAAATAAAGAACGTGGCCTCCTGTATTATAAACTTGAACTTTTGTCAGCTCTTCTTTCCTTTACACTGGTGCAAGGCAGACTTTGAATGTAAGTTAATCTTTGGCAAACTGTGAAAGACAAAAGGTGTGGGTTTTTTGCAGCCTTATTTCCTGTGTATGAGTGTTAGTGACATTTTATTCATTGTTTATCTTTTAGCTGTTTACTTATTCACCATGCAAATATGCTCCCTACAGAAAGCTTTCTGTTAATCCTACTTGGAAGATAAATGTCTAGAAAAGCCAGATTTCATAGCATTTGATGACTGAAGTTGTTTTATTCAACAGTAAATTCCTTTTTTTTTAATGAGCTGCCTTGAATTTATTAACTCAATCCTGAAATAGCAGAATGTCATTTAATACTTTGTATAACAAATGGTATTTTGGAAGATCTTAAACTAAAAGCTATTGAAGATGGGTTTTTTTTAAAGTATGCAGTAAAATACAAAAATGTATTTTCTCAAATTTGAGGCTTTCTATTGATATATATGCCAAGGAATCGGGTGGATATGCTTTCTAGCATGATTCATATTCTCCTTTATGTTCTTTATTAAATTCAACTATAGGACATTAGTCAGAACAAATACCCTTCAGGAAGATCACAAAAGAATCTGATTTAAAATTGTAGAAGTTCTTCACTTTCAAGATTTACAGGATCAGGTTAGAGAGTATATATAATTTAATCTGAAGAGAAAATGTTCCAGTTGTTAGCTTTAGGAAAATATAAAGTGGTGATGCCATACATGTTGATTGTTGCAAACTGGAGGCAGTGGGGAAATGACTGTGGAACTTGTTTTGGAAGGTGTGATTGGTGTTTTCCCCCATTGTCTAGCTAATGGTTGATAAGTGAATCTAGTTACCAATCCAGTTAGATATGTTAAAGGCTTTATTATGATTATGCAAGGCTCTTGTGTAATTCCAGTGTAAAAGTGAATATATCTGGCTCTCCTGTCCAGTATATTTACAAGCTATATCCTACCATCAAGTTGTGGCATATGTCCCGAGTAGATTGGGAGATGGGACAAAATGAAAGTAGTTGAATGACGTCCAACAGGTAAATATCAGAAACTCTCGGGTGCAAAATTTGGAAGCTTTTTCCCAAAACTAGCATGTGAAAAGTGTGAAGGCAACTTGACTAAGGGTGTGTAAACAATACAGCTTCAGTCGGTATTAGTTCTGTCACCAAGAGGTGTGAATAAGCCACCCTCCTGAGTGATGTAAGTTACACGAACATATGCCACCAGTGTGAACAGCGCTATGTTGGCGGGAGAGCTTCTCCCGCTAACATAGTTACACCACTCATGGGAGCTGGAGTAGTTAAGTTGACAGGAGAGCTCTCACTTGTCCGTTTAGAGCTTCTACACTAGCAGCGTTGCTGTAAACTCTGAAGTGTAGCCATAGCTTGTGTCAGTACAGCCCGTAATAGAATGGGTCCTGATGGTAGTTGGAGCCTCTAGATGTTCTGTTGAATTGATGTCTTCTGTTGAATTGTATAATATGAGAATGCTTTCAGGAGTGATAGCTAAACAAAACAAAATAAATGAAGATTTAGTGTTCGCCTCTATCCTTTTTCTTAATAGTAATTGGGAACACCTGAAATGAGAGCAGTGACTTTCAGTACATCAGAAGTGATACATCAGGAATATTTGAAAACTGTGATCTATGCAGTTTGATTCACTGACTTAAGAACTAAGCATTTCTATGCACTGTGTTGCTAATAGATGTTCCTTTTTTTGTTGCAAAATGTTACATAAATGTCATCATAATTAAAATTTGATCATTGTGATTAAGAAAATGGGATATGTTTGTGTGTTAGCCTAAAACAACTTGCTTAACTCTCAGGTCCACTCAGAGGATGTTGTGTAGATGCAGTCAAGTGTTGTGAACTGCTTGAGAGGTGACTACTGTGGAGGCTACTAATCATTCTCGTTAAGAGATCTTGGTGGGGTGGGGAAAGGGCTGAGACTGAGTAACTACAAAGACATGAAAGCAACCCTAAAATGTTCTCTTTATTCATTTATACAGAAACCAAGAGTGAGGCCAAAAGGAGACGCACGGAGAGAGTTAAGCGAGAAAAGATAAATTCGCCAGTACATAAAGACTTAGAAAACAGAAAAAGGTTCAGATCTAACAGCCATTCTGATCATAGCAGACGGGGACGAGGAAGACCTAAGAGTGCCTCAGCCAAAAAGCATGAGGAAGAAAGAGGTATGAGAATTAGAAAACCTATTTGGGGAAAGTTATTTTTGTGTTTTGGGTTTTTTTTAATGGTATGCTGTCATTATAGTGACATGTTTTAGGCTTTGTCTACACTGCATTTTCATTGTTAAAACGTTTGTTGCTCAGAGGTGTGAAAAAATAGATACCACATGATAAAAGCTCTGATATAGACAGTTCTTCGGCAGCAGGAGATGCTCTCCCGGTAACGAAGCTACCGCCCCTGTCTCAGGGTGGTTTTATTTTGTCACCAGGAGAGAGAGAGCAGCTACAACGGCATGGCTGCAGCAAGATATGCAGTGCAGACATAGCCTTAGTTAAATAGTGGATTCTCTGTAACTTGAAGTCTTTAAATCATGATTTAAGGACTTAAATAACTCAGTTGATGTTGGGGTCTATTACAGGAGTGGGTGGGTGAGGTTCTGTGGCCTGCTGTAATGTGCAGGAGGTCAAACTAGATCAGGGGTCGGCAACCTTTCAGAAGCAATGTGCCGAGTCTTCATTTATTCAGTCCAATTTAAGACTTTGCGTGCCAGTCCGGAAGGGGTAGGGCTTCGGGAAGAAGGGGAGGAGCTATGGGGGGGGGGGTCAGCCTGCTGCCGCTTTGGGGTTTCCCCCGCAGGCTCCTGCTAGCCGTAGTCTCAGCCTGCTGCCAGCCTGGGTTCCCTACACCCAGGCTAGCAGCCGGCACTGAGTGGGGCAGGTGACAGGATCCCAGCTGGCAAGGGACCAGCAGGGGAACCCCAGAGCGGCGGCAGGCTGAGCCCTCCGCCGCATGCCAGTAGAAATCGGCTCGCATGCCACTTCTGGCACATGGCATAGGTTGCTGACCCCTGAACTAGATGATCGTGATGGTCCCTTGTGACCTTAGAGTCTATGAGAAGGAAGACAATGTCTCTTGCTGTAGTGACTGTTAGTTTTTCTATCCAGACCAACACTTGGGGAATGTTATGTATGGGAAAGCTAACTGACTTCCTTCTGCAACATCTGCTTCTGATAAGAACCAGTGGTCCTTCGTAGACTTCTAGGCATAAGCAGATTGTCTGTGGGGTTCAGAGAGGATTTCCTTCTTCCAGCTGTCTCCATGATGAACCTTTACATAGCTGACCACATTGATTCATTTTTCTCTGAAGCAGCCAGCAACTGCTAGAAATAAGATACTGGGTTATGTCAGATTCATTCGCTCCTTAATACTGAGAATGTATGTTGAGCATCTCACAACTAGTTCTCTTCAGATGCTCTTTGTTTACCTGGTACTTCAGGGTCCTTCAGACAAGATAAGGGTGCTCCAAATGAGGGTGCCAAAGGAATTTGTATTACAATTTTATAGTATTTCGTCTATTTGAGGAAAACACATACCAACTCCGTATACGCCTCAGACAAACTAAGCTGCTCTAATTAATTGTCAAAGAAAATAATTAATACAGTCAGAATTGCTAAGGAGCAATTGGACCAAATTGGACAGAAATAGCAAGAGCTTCTTGACAAACTATTATGACCTGTCTTATACCATACTTCTGGTGGTAATGATAGAGAGTGCGGGTTTTCAAAAGTAGTCACTTGGGAGCACAAGTCCTGTTGTTTTTTAATGAAATGAATGCTCCTAAGTAACTTGTGCAACTTTGAAATAACCACACTCAATTTATTTTGTGTTGGATCTCAATGTTTAACAACACTGTAAGACTTCAAATATGCACATCTCTAAGTACTTCTTAGCCCTTTACTGTGCAGTTTTGTGGATGTGCCTCTTGGAACTGCTACCGGTAGTACCAAGAGCCTGTTGGCGTTTTATTTACCTTTTATTTTTAGAGGATTTCAGTTGGGACATAAACACTTCATCCTGCAGCTTGGCATAGAAATATAAGGATTTGGGGAAGAAAGAGCACATTTCCCCTTACATGATTTAGAACATCCAGAACTTTCATTTAAAATTACTAGAGTGTAAAAAGAACTTTTGGAAGCTTACCATCCTGGGCTGTTTTTCTGTGCTGTTGTAACTTCAAAACCTTGTATCATCTAGAGGGAAAAAAAAGTGGATATCAGTCCATATTATGCAATAGGACCTTTTAGGTCTTTTCAAACTTAAATATTTTGTCTTTCCTGTAAAAACAAAATACAGTGGAACCCCGCAATACCGTGCTCCGCTATAGCGCAAATCCGCTTATAACGTGGGGTGCGTGGGGCTCCCAATGGTGGCGGCGCACGGTACTTTGATGTGGCGTGACCCCGCAATACCGTGACCCTGCGTTTACCGTGATCGGGAATTTTTGGATCCCGATCGTCACGGTATTGCGGGGTCTGACTGTAACTGCTTTTTCATAGTGATTTCACTAGTGGGGTGTGTGTTTTGATTTTTTTTTAAAATTCCTTATCCAAAACTCACTGGAATTTTTGTTCTAGAAATGGCAGGCCATTTCTTGTGTTCTCCTCAAACACATTATTAGAACCTGCAAAGGGTGTGTGTTGCTGTTGCATTTATATGTATTTCTTCAGCATTTAAAAAATCTTTTCTGATTGCTGATGAGGTGGTGTGCTAGGCCCTACACAGTTTTGACCTTTCACTATAAGATAACTATGAGCTAGGATAAAGTTCTCTTTATTTTGTGTACTGAAATATTGATGTGTGTAATTTTCTATTTTGGCAGCAAAAGATCTCTCCTCATTTCTGGTATCTTACAAAAATAGTTGTGCGTGCCTGTAGCGAAGTCTCAAGTGTGAATAATAGAGAACTGAGTCAGACTGTATTCAGATGAGGAAGGTTTTAATAGGATATTAAATTGTTTTTCTCAATCAAAGGCTATGCATAGCATGTAGGAAAAGGTCAACCAACTATAAAATGTGCAATAGTTATTGCTGAGAAGGATGACACTGCAGTAAGAATTACTATAACTTACAAGTTCCTCAGTGATGATTGATACTGCTTCATAGCAGGCTCATGTAGCAATATTTTTCAATAAGTTATCCAAAACTGTATTTCCATAGGAACAGCTATTCATTTAAAAACATCTTGGAAAAAATGTTCGCTTGGTTAAGAAGCCTGTGAATAAATGACAGTGATTTTGTAAAATTAATTTTTAATCGTTAAAATTTCAAGTGAAAGTTCATAGTGAAAATGGAGTACTTTAATTACATTTTATTTTCTATATTTTGAATACCTCACATCTCCTGTCATGCTTAGCAAAAAAAGGAGTTGGGGGAATCTCAGGAACACTTCTCTGAAGATGTTGACAATTTTGAATGGCTGAGCTTGTTTGGGTTAGAGTAGTGTGAAACTGGGGAAAAATGGCTGCAAACCAGAAATCTGATAAGTATTTTATACAGAATAATTAGCACTTACTATGTTTTCTTCTGGAACAGTGTACAGAAATGCTTGGGGTATTCCTGTGATCTGTTCTTTTACAAATGGGAAGAGTGAGGAAATAAGGCACAGAGAGATAAAGAGCTGTTGGTATAGCTCTGGTTCTAAGCTCCTGAGTTCAAGCTGAATGCAGCAGATGGCACTGCCTCTCACTTCACCAAGGATCCAGCTAAAGTGACTTGTATTCCCAAGATTGAATGTGTTTCGAATTCTAGTACTTTAACTAAAACAGCCTTCTCATAGCTTTGCATTAGAACATCTGTGCTGGGTTTTGATACAAGTACCCCACTAAGCAAGATGCTTTGTAGTGAAATGTGGGAAGCATAGTTGTGTAGGTGCTTTGAGGTTGCTAAATAGCTTTCAATAGTTCAGCCATTGAGTGGGGAGAAAAGACCAGAAAGTGGAAGTCTTTAATCCTGGTGTTTAAGGACATGCTCACTCTCAGTTCACCATGAATTTAAATCAGCAAATGGTCCCAGATTGAAATCTACCGTATTTTTCGGCATATAAGATGCCTTTTTAACCCCCCAAAATATTCGCAAAATTAGGAGGGGCGTCTTATATGCCGAATATATGACCTCACCGGGGAGCTGGGGCGGCTGCAGGTGGCCCGGCGGGCGGGGCGGCGCTTCCCCCCCGAGCCCACCCGCATGTATTCGGGGCCGGCGGGGAACGGGAGCAGCTCGGGACAGCCGGGAAGCCCCGGTCGCGAGTCCTTTGCAGAGACGCAACTTCGGAAGCGGGCAGGCGGTTGCCTCCCGGTTCATCCTCCCCGGCCGTGACCCCGCAGGATCGAGCCCCGGCGCTGCCCTCCCAGAACAAACCCGTCCGTGCGCCAAGTCTCCCAGCTGGGGCCGGGCGCGTTCAGCAGCGTGGCTCGGGGAAAAGGGGCCCGACCATGGGCTACTGCGAGCGCCGCTGCCCCTACACGGCGGGGACCGGGGCCGTCCGCACCCGGCCGGGAGGAGGGGGGAAGCCGCGAGCCCGACAGCAACAAACTTATTGACCCTCCGCACGAGAACGGGCTGCAGCCGCCCGGCGCGATCGATGGGCTCGCCGGCTGGGCTCCGGTCCCTCCGCACGCTCCTGCCTCCCCCGCACCCCCCGCCGCCGGCAGCGCTGCTTGGCGCCCCCCCCCCCGGTGCAATCAGCGGCGCATGGAACCTCCCGGGGACGGGAGAGCGGCGCGCTCCCAGCAGCCCGCCCGCGCGGCGGGGACGGGAGAGCGGCGCGCTCCCAGCAGCCCGCCCGCGCGGCGGGCTGACGGGAGAGCGAGGCGCTTTTTGTGTGTGGTGGTGGGGTTTTTTTTTTTTGTTTTTTTTTTGTGTCCGGCTTTTTTATTTAAAAACTCGGGGGCGTCTTATAGGCCGGAGTGTCCTATAGGGCGAAAAATACGGTAAATATTGAGTGTCTCTGGACACCGTTATGTACTTACAGGAACACTGGTAGGTTAAAATAAGCCAAAATTTAAGCCTATGTGATGGTGATCCCTCTTAGCTGTGAGCCCCATTCCCAGTCCTCTGGAAATACCCAAGTGAGGAGCGCTTTGAGGGGGTGAAGATAGGGGATCTGTGCGGATTCCCTCATGGAGTGCTATACTACCTGTATATACTCTCCTTTCTGCAATGCATGTTAGCCCCTGCTCAGCCTCACTTAGCTCTTTCTGGCTAGTAGACAAAAAGAAGCTGATGAAAGAGCTTCTGTAATGCTGGGCAATTATCAGGGAGGAGCTTAGGGATAGACTGGGTAGATGGGGTGCTGAATTAAGAGGTGGCTGTGACAGAGCTCTTGTTTTACGGACCTTATGTGTGCCACAGGAGAGCTTTGCAGGGTTGGAACCTCGCAGCAGGTGAGCTCCCTGATGGCTCACTCTTGCACTCCAGTGACTCACCTACAGCCCCCTCCACTCTCAGTTGGCTTGTCTGGGTGAAGCAGGCTCCCTGGGGTATTAACATGTCCCATGTCAGGAAAAGGCTTCTTCCTGAAGTACTGTAAGTCTGAAACTCCTCATGGGGCTTTGAGTCATGAGTCCTGGGTTCTTCTCTTGGCTCTGCCACTAATCTGCTCAGTGATCTTGGAGAATTTACTTAACCTTTCAGCATTTCACTCTCTGACCTAATATATAGGGAAAGAACTATCCTACTTCTTACTGGTGTTGAAAGCTTCATTTTGTAATACATCGTTTACATCCTCTCATGGAAGGTGGTATTTAAATGTAACCTGTAAAGAGTTGTCTTTTACCTGGAGGAAGAAGCATTAGGCAGCATTAACTACTAGCTCATTCATATGATGTTAGGCTGAGTCATCTTTTCTTGTCACTGAAGACTAGGCATTTGTGTCCTATTTTCAGACTGTTAATTCAGTGACTTCTTTTCCCTGACGGGAGCTGCTTGTCTTTCATTCCATTTTTCAATACTAATATGTTGTCCCATATTATAATATCTGTGTAACTTATATATGAACTTCTGATACAGGAGCTACAGAAAAGCTTTAGTTTCATAGTGACTTTTCTTCTTCTTCTACAGAGAAACAAGAAAAAGAAGTTGACATGTATGCTAACCTTTCAGATGAAAAGGCTTTCGTGTTTTCAGTGGCCTTGGCGGAAATAAACAGAAAAATTATCAATCAAAGACTTATTCTCTAACTCATCAGCACAATCTGACTTAATTGTATGCGGTATGGCTAGCATATTTTCAAGGTGTCATGGACTTCATCAACCAGGACCATAGCTTTTCCCTGTTAAAACTGTGCTGCTGTTTTGGAGCTCACAGACTTTTGTGTGTCTACACATCAGCAAGAAGCAACGTTGTCAACATTTTAGTTCTTTATGCCTTGGAGACTAATGCTCGATGAATGCACAGAGAGAATGCACCATTTCCAGAGCACTTGGTTAGATTTGCTGCCCAGAAATGCAATATTTTAAATACTTTCCGAAAGAATGATTTTCTTTTAAAAACTAAATATATTTCAGATTTTCCAGCTATATTACAGTTTACATATGTATAGTTCATCTAACCTTTTAATAAATTGATATTCTAATATTTTATTGAATTGGAAATTAAGTATATTCATAACAGGACATATTTAAGGTGTTTTGATCTTATTTTCCTTTTAATTTGAGAACTGCTACTCATTTTGAAGATGGTTCTGTTATTCTGATCAATGGTTCTGGTTCTTCATTTTATAGATTTGATATAGTGGGGATAAGCATGGAAGCAAAGCAGTTCCTTTTTCAGGATCACCTTGCATGGTGTCTTGTTCCATATGAACTCTCCTTAGTACAGAGTTCGCTTTATATAGTATTTTTTTTTTATCCAAGATAAGTCTTTCTGAACCTGAATCCTTACATTTAGCAGAGTCGAGCTGAAATCCTAAAGTAACCATTTTGTACCTGGTAGCTGCCAGCTGGATCTCCTTTAGTTGGTTATGATCCAAGGACATCAGAGCCTTCCCAAAAATGAGTTACATCCAAGGTACACAACTTCAGCTACATGAATAACGTAGCTGAAGTCAGCATACTTAGATCTACTTACTGTGGTGTCTTCACTGCAGTAAATCAATTGCTAACACTCTCCTGTCGACTCCACTTATGCCTCTCACCCTGGTGGAGTACCAAAGTGTATGGGAGAGCGCTCGGCAGTCAAGTTATTGGATCTAGACTAGACACGATAAATCAACCCCCTACTGGATCATTCGCTGCCTGACGATCCAGCTGTCCCATCAATCCACCAGGTAATGTAGACAAGCCCTTAGTTACTAGAGAGAATTATTTCCCAGGTGTCTTGGCTCCTGGGTTGTGCATGCATGCTCAGGGTCTAACAGATCACCATATCTGGGGTTAGGAAGTAATTTGGCCCCAGGTCAGATTTGGGGAGACCCTTGGGTTTTTTGCATTCTTCTGCAGCATGGGGTCTGGGTCACTTTCGGATTTAAATTAGTGTAAACGGTGGATTCTCTATAACTTGAAGTCTTTGAAGAATTCAGTAACTCAGCCAGAGGTTAGGGGTCTGTTACAGGAGTGAGTGGCTGAGGTTGCAGAAGGTCAGGCTAGATGATTATGATGGTCTGCTCTGGCCTTAAAGTTTATGAACGTATGAGTCAAAAATAGATTTTGGAAAAACATCCTAATTATATTGATACTTATTTGTTAAACAGAATACAGAGTGTTTTGCTAAATACTACAGTGCAACTTGAGTAGCTTCAGCTTATTTTACACATAGTATTACTCCTGGGGGAATTCTGTGCTACTGCATGTTCATAATTAATGAGCTGTGCATATTTAAAAAAAAATTAAAGAAAAAAGCTTCTGCTGGAAAGTTGTTGCAGTTCTGCATTTTGCCTTGCAAAGGGCGCTGTGGCGATAAAACAGCAGCATCTTCCTGCCAGCTAGGGAAGAGAGACACCTTGCCTTCTTTGTAGTGCCTGTTGGGTCAGGTGGGGAGGCAGCATGGGGCTGCTGGTGGGTCAGACAGGGACTCATAAGAGATAGTGGGGGAGGACAGACTGGGGCAGGGGCTGAATAGGAGAGGAGGCACAGGGCCACATGGTGGTGGGAGGAGTGGATGGATGAGTGGGGACATGTAGACAGGAGGTGCAAGGACACATGGGGACGGGGACAGATATGCCTGACTGAATGGGAGAGTGAGGGGTCAGCCAAGGTGTACATGGGGGAAGCTCCCTAAATCTCTCTCCCTGGTCCCCACCCCCAAAAAACCCCTATTTAATACTTTTCCAACCCATACCCAACCCAGGCTCCTTCCCAGCAATTATTTCCTTCTCCCACATCTCCATTACCCCTGAGTCCTCCAACCCATTGCACTGCTTCTGAGGGGTGTGGGAAATACGGTTCTGTGTTTTAGTTTAAATGAATTACTCAGAGTTCTGTATAAATATGCCCATAAGGAATCTTTGTCAAGAAACATTTCCTGAATCTTTTTTGATGTCTGTATCGTTACAGACATACTTGAAGACAGATATTTTGAAATAAATGACCAAAAATAATTGAAACTGGTGTGATTTATATTGTGTTAGTCTTACAAATAAAATATGTAGAATTTTGCAGAATTTGAAAATATTGTATGCAGATTTTTTTATTTATTTTTTTGCACAGAATTCCATCAGGAGTAACATAGCTACTAAATTGTCTCTCTCCTGGCTATGATGGTCTTTGTGAAACATTAAATGACACTTCAAATTTTTTGCACCTTTCCCTCAGTGTTATTCAAGATGAGGCTATTTCAAGGTATAAAGTAAAGTATCTTAGGTCTCAGGTTAGACTTCCCTTAATATTCTTAGTTTCAGAGAAAGTCTTATAAAAATGCTTTTAAAAAAGATTCCATTATTCTTTATGGTGAAGAATAGCAAATGAGGCCTTGCTGCAGAACTAGCCAATAGAGGGGAGCAAAGATTTACTAACAAACAAGATTCCCAAACCCTGCTGATATTTTCAATACTGGTACACGATTAAAAGGAAAAAGGTATATTAATATCAGTTCCATTGAACCACAAGGAGGAGAGGAAATGGAAATTTGTCAAGTGGAAAAGTAAAACAGGGAAAATTAATTTTAAACTGTTTATTTTAAAATGATGGTGTCCTTTTAAAGAAAGGTGTGGTTAAAAACACTTAACCTGCTGATCTACATGGGAATAACAAACAAGACAATTTTCTTCATTTTAGCATGTAGGTTTTCTGCTTTCCAAATCTATATATGGACACAGATGGCAAGTAGTAAGGAGAGGCAAAGACTAGCTGAGTCGAGTTCCATATGATACGATGACTGCTAGGGTAGCTGAAGCAAATCATTGTAAATGAATGCACTTTAAAGTGCGTTGAAATCTAAATAAATGCACTGCAGTAATCCATGTATTAATAATCAAAGCAGTAAGCTACAGCTAATGCTGCTAAATGATGAGGGGGAAAGGGTGGGCGGAGATGCAATGTCTTTTAAATGAAGCTGTGCCTGTTTAAAATAACTGACCAATGGAAAACATTTACTTTCTGAGAAGCAAGACTACAGTATGTAACATTTTCAGATGCAACCCTGTCTTTCGTACACCTCTTCTTTCAGTGCAGAGTTCTAGGCCCTCCCTTTGAATCTTCTGAAAATACTTAGCACCCAGATTTGTATTTCTTGCATTCTTCAATTATGGGTATTTTAGCTCCCATCTTCATATTAAAATAAATCAGATTCTTTCAGATGAAAGTAAATGGAAGTGTTAGGTCACAATTGTCTTCTAAAATAATTAGAGAAACAAGAAGATTCTGGGGACAGAATTCTCAGGATTAATCTAGGAGTCTAAAATTTTCCTCAGAGTTTCGTTTTATCTTTTACAGTTTATAAATAGCAGCACATAAACCAGAAAGTGAATTATCCTTTCAGTTGATTCAGGGCAATTAAGATAGAAGTATTCACTCATTTAATACTGTCTGATATATTGCTACATTACTTTGCTGAGTCAAAACGAAAGGACTGAATCATTCATCTGGCATTTGTTGCCTTAGCAGCATCTTGCGAATGGGTAAAGGGACTGTTTCTGACATAGTCTGTTCTTTTCAGATGATATAGGAAACTGAGGTCTTGATTACTTGTGATCATACACTTGTCATCAAACACTTGTCTGTGTTTTTTTGCAAGGTTGGGTGTGCCAATGCTTGTCTTCTAAATCTAACTATGGCAACTGCACAGGGTCTCCGACTTACCATAGGACCGTATCTTGGTCCCATTGAAGTCTTTGGGGATCTTTTCATTGATTTGAACGGGAGTGCAATCTATCCCTTAGATCAGGGGTGGGCAATTTTTTTGGCCCAACAGCCACATCAGGGTGGGGAGATAGTGTGCAGGGCCATGACTGTCAGAATGGGGCAAGGGGTTGCGGTGTGGGAGGGGGTGCGGTGTAAGAGAGGGCTCGGGGAAGAGGGTTGGGGTGAAGGAGGAGGGGCAGGGGACAGTGCAGGGGGGCTCAGGGCAGTGGTGTAGGGAGGAGTGCGGCATGGGGCTTAGGGCAGGAGATTGGGGTGCAGCTGGGACTCAGGGAAGTGGTTTGGGGTGCAGGAGAAGTGTGGTGGGGGCTCAGGGCAGGGAGTTGGGATGCAGAGTGCAGGAGAAGTTCAGAGTATGGGCTCCGGCCCAGCACTGCTTAATTGGAGCAGCTTCAGGGTGGCAGCGGCACTCGGGGGGCCAGAGGAGGCTCCGTATCGGTCTGCCCTGGCCTTGGCCCCGGCACCACGTCCCTGCCATCCCTGGGAGAGGGGGCGCTCCCATTGGTACCCACAGGCAAGAGCAGCGTGCAGAACCCTCTGCTCCCTCCCCTAGGCCGCAGGGACGTGGTGCCGGCCGCTTCCCTGAGCAGAGCGGGTCCCACGGCATCACGGGGGTGGTAAATCCACTGGCTGTATCCAAAGCCTTGATGGGCCGGATCTGGCCTGCAGACCATAGTTTGCCCACCCCTGCCCTAGATACTAACAAAACAACTGTATAGCTGTAGGATAGCTGGAATCTTTGGAAAGATATTAGTATTGTAAAAGGAATCAAGCCCATTAGTAGGTAAAATATGCCTCCTTTCCACCCCCACACATTAAGTTACATAACAAAGTGTGTAATTCTACAAGATTCATCTTGCCTTCTGACTTCCATATCAGATATAGCAGGGCCTTTGGTTGTGATTCACATGTGCCTGGATTCCAGTGAGCCTTCTGGAATCCAGGCACATACCTTTTCCCAGCGTGTATGCAGTGTGGGTGTAGCTGTATTAGTCCCAGGATAGTTGAAACACAAGGTGGGCCAGATAATATCTTCTATTGGACCAACTTCTGTTGGTGAGACAGAAAAGTTTTTTTGTTTACACAGAGTTCTTCATGTCTTCGGAAGAGCTCTGTGTAGTTTGAAAGCTTGTCTCTCTCAACAAGAGAAGTTGGTCCAATAGAAGATATTACCTCACCCACCTTTTCCTAGCCATGCGCCTTACAGATAAACACACAAGGCTTCCTGCCTCTTAGGAGAGATTCAGGGTCAAAAAAGGACAAGGTAATGGGGGCTCTACACCTACCAGTAGAAAGTCTGAGAGAACACCTTCAAGAAGCAGGAGCTGGATGGGAGGAGCTGGAAGTTTTTACTTGGGACAGCTTGGAAGTCCTGGATGGAAAACTGAAAGGGCTGTAAAGCCCTGGAGGCAAGCCCTATGACGGTACCCTAAAAAGCAGTGAGCCTGTTAGTTGCTTTGTTGTTGTTTTTAAAAAAATCTGTTTCTAACTAATAAAGCCCTAAGCAAAGGCTTTGGAGTGTTGTTTCACTTACCTGGCTGGTGGGTTGGCCCAGCAATTCACAGATAATCATGGAGATTATACTTGTGTCAGTTGGTTCAGTATCTGGCAATGTTCCTTGCTCATTTCCCATCCCCAGAGTATAATTCAAGGAAGGTCATATTTATTTTCCAAAGCATACAAAGTTAATACTAATTAATGTTATAGACTTTTGAAATTAGTTGAAATTAAACAGCTGGCATTCTGCGTTCATTTAAACTCTTCCTACATTTGGTGGTACGTGGACAAACTTGAAATGATCTGTGCAATCTGACAGACATCCACTGCTACGTCTCACCTTACTGTGGTCGGTGAATGGACACCACAAATTCTGGTAGGTAAGATTTTTGTAGTCTCTTGAAATGAGAAGGAGCAATGCATGCATTCTTGCAATTCTTATTGGATTGCGCGTTAAATGCTAACAAGGCATGAAAGATGGACAAATCTATGCTTCCATCAGAGGTTTGAGTGTAAACGCACATAATTTCACTTATATTTGCAGCTATACTAACTAATCTTAATGAGGATTCATGAGAATTTAATAGGCCAAAGCTGAAATCTTTAAAGTTTTTATTTGTGGCATATGTCAGGTTTTAAATTATTTGTTTTATAAAGTGAGAAGCTAAGCTTAGGTCATGCGTAGGGGTTTCTGACACATGCAGATAACAGAACATAGCTTTAAACAAAGATAGCATATTGGATTGTGTTTGTGCATATAAGCCTAGTTAGCACTGCTGAAACACTTAGTGGCATAGGATTTGGTCCGAATTGATGATTGTCAATATCAAGTTTCAGCTGGAACAATTTTAGAGCCAAATCTTAATCCATCCTACAAATGTCCTTCAAAACCAAAATGAAAAATTTCCAAATTTTAAAATAATAGGAATCATTCATATGAATAGCTCAAGAGGATATATTAAAAAAGCATATGTGCACGAGAGAAAATATTAAAGAGCTTAAAAAGGGTCTCAGTCTATTATTGTTCCTCCTACACATACTCATGGAAAATAGTTTATTTATTTATTTATTTTATTTGTTTGTGAATGTTCATGCCATCAGTAGTTATATACTCATCCAATTGGAAAGCCACAGCAATGCCATGTAATTTACCTGACTAGACAGACTAACAGACAGTACATATAGTGTATACAAGATGCTCACAAAACTATTCATAATTAAGAAATTAAAAAGAAAACTTTAATTACAAAGTGGAGGAAGTCAGTCTGTTAAATTATGCATTGTGAATTTGCTCATGAAATCTCACAACATCTAGAACAGCTAAGGCAATAATCTGTTTGAATAGCTTGGCATAAAAGTTCATTTAGAGTTGTATTTTATATGCAATATTTTTTCATTCTGGAAAATCATTTGAATGTCTAAGAACTCCAGAATGTTTTACTGATACAGTAAACCCTCGATTTAACGGACCCCGATTTAACGGACTTCGGATGCAACGGACAAAATTTCCGATGCATCCGAAATCCGTTATTGGGGGAAATCCGTTATATGTTGACAGCTCCCGCCCGGCTCCCCGCAGCAGGGACCCCGGCGGGAGCTGTCAAACCCCCCGCCCCCCCGCCCGGCTCCCCGCAACGGGGAGCCGGGCGGGGGGGCTGACAGCTCCCGCCCGGCTCCCCTCTGCGGGGAGCCGGGCGGGAGCTGTCAACCCCCCCGCCCGGCTCCCCACAACGGGGAGCCGGGGGGGGGGGTTTTGAGAGCTCCCGCCCGGCTCCCCGCTGGGGAGAGCAGAGCGGGAGCTGTCAACCCCCCCGCCCGGCTCCTCGCAGCGGGGAGACGGACGGACGGGGGGGTTTTGAGCCGGGCGGCCGGGTTGACAGCTCCTGCCCGGCTCCCCGCAGCGGAGGGCCGGGCGGAAGCTGTCAAACCCCCCCCTCCCTGCAGCAGGGAGCCGGGCGGGGGGGTTGACAGTGCCCGCCGGGTTCCCCACTGCCGGGAGCTGGGCGGGGGAGTTTGACAGTTCCCGCCTGGCTCCCCGCAGCGGGAGCTGGGCGGGCGGGCTGACAGTTCCCACCCGGCTCCCCGCAGAGGGGAGCCGGGCGGCCGGTTTGACAGCTCCTGCCCGGCCCCGCAGCGGAGGGCCTGGCGGGAACTGTCAACCCCCCCCTCCCCGCAGCGGGGAGCCGGGCGGGCGGGCTGAAAGTTCCCGCCGGGCTCCCCGCTGCCGGGAGCCGGGCGGGCGGGCTGACAGCTCCCGCCGGGCTCCCCGCTGCGGGGAGCCGGGCGGGGGGGTTGACAGTTCCCGCCTGGCTCCCCGCAGCGGGAGCTGGGCGGGCGGGCTGACAGTTCCCGCCTGGCTCCCCGCAGCGGGGAGCCAGGCGGGAGCTCTCAGCCCACCCGCCCGGCTCCCCGTTGCGGGGAGCCAGGCAGGTGGGGGGGGGGGCGTTTGACAGCTCCTAAAACCTCTATATAACGGACTAATTCGGGTGAGGGGGTGTCCATTAAAGCCAAAAGTCCTATTATTTAATGATTTTTAAAAATCATTAAATAACGGACTTTTGGCTTTAACGGACACCCCCTCGCCCCAATTAGTCCGTTAAATCGAGGTTTCACTGTACTGTCATTTTGTGATTACTTCTGATGTATTTTGTTGTAATGAATACAATTATTAACAAATCAATGATGTGGGGTATGTTATGAAAGCAGTAGTTCACACCCTTTGTCCCATTTTTTATCTGTTCACGTGGTTATATTGTTGGACATTGGACAAGTCATTTGGCTGATGTCTGAACCTCTCAGGCTTGCAAAAAATTTGTTTTTGTTTTCACACTTTTTTCCAGATCATTTAATGAGTTGATTTGACTCTTAAAGAGTGTGGCTGATTTTTCTACTGCTACTTCAAAAAATACTTAGAATACAATTCTAGTTAGGGGCAGAGAGCAGGAAATACTTTATTTGCTTTGCCTTTACTTTAACCTACCTCTTAGTTAGATTTAGATTATTTTGATACAAAGGCATATATCTGAGTGAGATTGTATGAGACCTTTTAAATTTCAAATACATTAGTTTCAGACACTTGCTAATTCTTGGGTTACAGTATTGTGCTATATATTCTTATATTGATGTCAGTGGTATTGATCATATCAGTAAGCAAAGTAAACAAAGAACCATCTTTCCAGACTTTTAAATGTTCCATTTGAAATCTTTGCCTTTTTGAACTGTTTTGTTTCTTCTCTATATACAATTACATGCTCTAGGATGGAGTTTGAGTGCTGGGTGCAGGCTCTGGGCTGGGGTAGGGGTGCAGAAGGAGGGGTTGGGGTTGCAGGCTCTGGGAAGGAGGAAGGGGGAGGGGTGCAGGCTCTGGGAGGGAGTTTGGGGGTGGAAGGGGGTATGTGGGAAGGGGGAGGGGGTTTGGGGTGGAAGGGGGTATGGGAAGGGGGAGGGGGTGCAGAAGGAGGGGGTGAGGTTGCAGGCTCTGGGAAGGAGGAAGGGGAAGGGGGTGCAGGCTCTGGGAGGGAGTTTGGGGGTGGAAGGGGGTATGTGGGAAGGGGGAGGGGGTTTGGGGTGGAAGGGGGTATGGGAAGGGGGAGGGGGTGCAGAAGGAGGGGGTGAGGTTGCAGGCTCTGGGAAGGAGGAAGGGGAAGGGGGTGCAGCTCTGGGAGGGAGTTTGGGGTGGAAGGGGGTATGTGGGAAGGGGGAGGGGGTGCAGGAGGAGGGGGTGAGGTTGCAGGCTCTGGGAAGGAGGAAGGGGGAGGGGGTGCAGGCTCTGGGAGGGAGTTTGGGAGCAGAGGAGGGGTGAGGAGGGTGTGTGGGGAGGGTTTGAGGGTGGGAGGTGGTATAGGGAAGGGGAGGGAGTACAGGCTCTGGGAGGAAGTTGGGGGCAGGAGTGGGTATGTGGGGTGGGGGTGCAGGCTCTGGGAGGGAGTTTGGGAGCAGAGGAGGGGTGAGGAGGGTGTGTGGGGAGGGTTTGAGGGTGGGAGGTGGTATAGGGAAGGGGAGGGAGTACAGGCTCTGGGAGGAAGTTGGGGGCAGGAGTGGGTATGTGGGGTGGGGGTGCAGGCTCTGGGAGGGAGTTTGGGGGTGGAGGGGGTCCGGGGTTGTGGTGCTTATCTGGGGCTCCAAGGTGGGGTGGGACGGGCTGGGGGACCTCCATCTGTTGCTGCCCACAATGCTTCCCATGGGCCGCAGGGGTGCTCAGGGCAGGGGCAGTGTGATAAGGCACGGCCCTGCCCCACCCTGGGGCCACAGGGAGGCGTCGACAGACAGGTAGAATGAGCATGCAGGAAGCTGCTCAGCTCTGCTGTGCTACAGATGGTGGGCTGGGCCCTGGGCCATTGTAAATTGCCTGGGGGACACGCGGTGGGGAGGGCCGGAGTGCCCAGGGATGGCAGGTGGGGCCAAGGGAGAGACTCTGCCCCAAAATTGTTGGAGCCCCGTGGGCCACATTGGGGAGGTTCTTGGGCTGCAGATGGCCCTTAGGCCGGGAGTTTGAGACCCCTGAGCTATCGTCTCTGCCGAAATTGTCATGGAAAATGTTGTTTTAACAACTGCTTTAATTTCTTCACTTACCATTACTCAGTTATTGATCTTTTCCTGTCCCAAACTACTGCAGTATAATTGAAAATTTATGCCAAACCCTGAAATGCAAAACCATCATTACACCTTTATATGCTTTAAAACAAGGCATTTTGGCTTAGATGCATAAACGTATTGAGGGAGGCATTGCGCTGCTCTGCCCTATTTTCAGATGTGGTTCAGGCATGTCAGTTAAGCACTGCAACATTGAGTGGAGAATGTCTAAATACCTTTGAAAAATCTGGCCTTTGTGCCTTATATTGCAATCGGTTTCACAATATTACTGGGTCATAATATCAAATAGAATGGATCCACAACTCAAATTTTTCTAGTTCACGGTTTCTTTGTATGTGCCCTTTTCCATTGCTAGATGGCAGCATCATTCTAGAAAAGTAATGCAAATTCGTGGATACTTGCCACTGGAACTAGAAATAATCATTTTAGCCTGCTTGCTTTTTCAGTGCAAGTGCATCAAAGATATTCATGTTTTTTAAAACAGCGCTTGCTTATCTTAGCTGTAAGTTTAGAGCTGGAAATGCCGTTAATGGGAGCTATTAGTGGATTTCCAAACGGAATATGAGTGACTGTCATCAACTGTTTCTGTGATGTTATGTCACAGAGGGTTTGTCTACACTGCAATAAAACACTTGCAGCTGGCCTGTGTCAGCTGATTCAGGCTCAGGGGGCGTGGGCTGTGAAGCTATAAAATTGCAATGCAGCTGTTTGGATTAAGGCTGGAACCTGGGCTCAGGGACTCTGCCTTGGGACCTCCCAGCCCGAGCCCAGACATCTATCTTGCAATTTTATAGCCCTGAAGCGTGAGCCCGAGTGAACTGACATGGGGCCAGCCACTGACGTTTTATTGCAGTGTAGAAATACCTGAATAGACAGCCATTGCTCATTCCTACCATCTGTTGTCCATCAATACCACAGATAAAAGGAGAGCAATTCTAACTTTAAAAAAATGGCTTAAAAAGTGCAAATGCTTAATAATTATTTTGTTTTATTCTCACAAACATCTGCTCATTTTCTTATAATAGGAAAGGAGTTGAAAATAGGACCAATCCTAAAAACAAGAAAGGAAAACGTGTTTGACATGCTAGGATGGTCCCGTAGGGAGGGGGCAAGATTTAGAATCAAGAGACCTAGATTCTGTGATGTTACCACAAACGTGGTGTAGGTCCCAAAGGAAACTACTTAACCAGTTTACACCTCACATTCTTCATTTGTAAAATGGTGACTGTCACTGTAATCAGCCTACAGTTGCACCTTGTGCCTTTACTATCTCTGGGGTGGAATCATACTCTTACACAAGATACTCTAACCCATTATCCGGTCTATCAACCATGCTTACCCAGCAGCTGTGCTTGGATTTGGTACCCGTGGTGGTTCTCTGCACCAGTCTGTGACCAGTGGTGTGACTATAGTGTTCAGACAACCTGCTTAAACTAAAGTGGTGTTTAATCATAACACTAGGAATAAAGCATAAGAAAATAGGATTTTAAAACACCAAAAGGTCTACACATGTCTATCCTACCTAGAGTCTTGCCATCCTTTGATAGAGAGCCTAAGCAGCCTCAGTTTCTTCAGTCACCCCAACTTCTGGCATCTGGATGTTAGCCTGTTTCCATTAACTATCTCCCAAACTGCTGCTGCTTCCGTAGAGAGTGTATCACTTTCATCCAGCCTGCAGTTCTTTGTCAGTTTCTTGGGTCCTTTTCTACTGATGCCCAAACCCACTTTGTGAGCTCCCCAGGGGCTCAGAGGTACAGCATCAAAGGATCTTGCATTGCCCCCTTAACAGTTTGCTGGGGTGCTGTCTTATTGTTCCATCTTCCTATTTGTTTTTCAAGAGTCCTGTTGATTTAACAACCCAATAACTAGGTCAACTTATAATATTCAAAAATTACCCCAGAGCAGTTCCACTGCAACCACAGTGATAATGCACATATGTCTCAGGGAGGTATTGACAGTACAGTAGTCTGGATAACACTGAAGGAGATGGAGGAGGAAGTCCACATAAGAACTCTTCAGCTTTTGTTTTAAGGAGTTATTTTCCATATAGCAAGCCCAATCACTGTACTGAATGTGATTAAATTCTACATGGGAGGGGCATGTTACTGTATGATTTAGGAATTGTCATACCATAGGTCCATCTAATCCACAATCCACTCTTCAATAGAGGCCACTACCACTTTTCAGAAAAAGGTGCAAGAAATCCTGTAATGGACAGCTGTTAAGTAATTAGCTCACAGAGCAGGCATGGGCAAACTTATTGGCCTGCTCCCTATCCCCTGACTGCTCTGACCCCTATCTACACCTCTGCCCCCTGACAGACTCCCAGTATTCCCATGCCCTATCCAACCCTCTCATTCCCCATTCTCTGTCCCGACTGCCCCCCCCCCCCGAACCTCCGCCCCATCCAACTGCTTCCTGTCCCCCGACTGCCCCCTGGGGCTCCCTGCCTCTTATCCAACTCCAGCCCCCGCTTACCTTGCCGCTCAGAGCAGTGTGTCTGGCAGCCGCACAGCCCGCCGGAGCTAGACATGCTGCCTCGCAGGAGCTCGCAGCCCTGCACCCTTACCATGCTGCTCACAGTGGCAGAAGCTCACAGCCCCCCCCCGGAGCAAGCCGCAATGCTGCCCAGGAGCAGCGGGTTAGAGCATTGGCAGTGATCTGAGGCTGTGGGGAAGGGGAGAGGAGCGGATGGTAGCCTCCCCGGCCAGGAGCTCAGGGGCCAGGCAGGACAGTTCTGCGGGTTGGATGTGGCCTGCAGGCTGTACTTTGCCCACCCCTGTCATAGAGGATCTTTTTTTCCCATCAGTTGAAGGCTGGTTTCTGCCCTGAAAAATGAGGATTTATATTCCTTTACTATAAGAGCTAATTATTATTACTTATGAATCTTTTAATCTAGAATGTAACTGTGGCATTTTCCACTGTCGTAAAACAGGATACTGGCTAGATGGATCATTGGTTTGACCGGTATGGCCATTCTTATGTAGATGTTTTTATTATCCATAGAACTGTGAAATCCCTTGCTGAATCTAAACTCTTGGCCTCCTTACCATGTGACAATGATTTTCACAGGCAAATTATGTACAATATAAAAATACATACATTTTATCTCATACATTAAAAAAAATAACTTTCTCTGAATGTTACCATATTCTTGTACTGTGAATAAATAGAATCACACTTTTATTTTTCTCTCCTTTAAACTAGTCCCACTTTTTTCAGTTTCTCCTAATTTGGAAATATTCCTAGGACTGTAACCTTTGTTGCCTCTCTCTCCATTAGTTCAATTTCTGCTATATTGCTGTCTATAGAGTGCACAGAAATGAACACAGCATTCTAGATGAGGGCATACCATTGATCTATGTAATGGCTGTCACGCTTCAGGACAACTGCACCTATATTCTCTCCCTATGGTCCCACAAGGGCACCAACTCTAGACTCCTGGATTCTAAGTCATCACCTCTCTTGGTCAGAGACTCACATCTCTCTTCCTTCTGATTGTATTTTCCAGGCTGCAAGTTCCCTGCCTCCATTGTGATATTCCCAGCAAGCCAGCCTGCCTGAACAGGTCAGTGTGTGCTTTTTCTTTCTTTCAAAGGCTATGAACACTGTAATGGCCAGTAGTTATAAGTTACTGCACAGCTTTTAGACACAAGCACATTTATTCTGCAGTGGAACAAAAACAAAATGTGTTGAATGTTTTTGAAAAAACTGTGTCAGTCTCTCTCTTTGGCTCAAAACGTGAGCTTTTCAATTCAAGGAGGTAAGGGTGTGCATATACGCGTGAGTGTGTAGCTGTAGTGTAGGGTTAGGGATGTGGGAGACCCAGGTTTAACTCCCTGCTCTGCTGCCTGATTTTGAGAAGAGTTTTTTTTTATCCCAGATCACTGAATTAAGCAAAGCAGGGATTTGAACCCACATTCCAGGTGTGCATGCTTGCTCTCAGCCTGCCCAGTGAAAACTTCATCTCTGTGAATAGTTTCGGCTTTGATGAAACAGCATATTTTGGCAAAAATTCATTTTGTTGGAAACATTCCACTCAGCTGTAATCAGCACTTCCAGAAGCAGGCCCATTTTGGGAGAAAAAATTATCTGAACACATGGGTTATAGTGCTTGTGAAAGGTGCCAGAGTTGACAGCACTAGCACACAGTTTTATTTATCTATAGCTCAAGAACAGCATGGGTGGAGAATGACAGTGTAAGCTTTCTCCATGCTTCTCCAACACAAAAAATGAGAAGGAAATTTGTTCTCAGTGCCATATATTTCTTTGAGACACACAAGACAGATAATATCTCTTATTGGATCAATTTAAAAGATGGTACCTCACCTACTTTGTCTCTCTTATGCTCTGGGGCCAAACATTTATTTCTTCATGCTATCTTGTACCATCACTCCTTAAGATGAATGGTACTGTGCTATTTTTAGGTCCATTCCTATTTCTCATGGCTCTAGCTGCACTGTGCCAGGTTACACTAAATTGGAAGGTAGCTTTTTTGCTGAAGTAGTTTGGTTTTCTTAAAAAAATAAAAATTCTTGATATGCTAAAATATATTTCCATTAACAATTAGGCTTTTTAAAGGGATAAGTTGGTTTTATTCTTGTTTATAGCATTGTTCATGAATTATAGCTTTCTCACAAAAGATGCACTGGGTACAGGAGAATGTTATCTGTATTGACTAGCTGCACCATGTGTCATACTCATAATGTCAATAGTTTGTTTCTTTAACACACCAGGGGTGACTGAAATTATAACACATGAACATAAGAAACTGTTGAAAGAAAGAGCAGCTGTCTATTGTACATAGTTTAGCGACAGCTGGGGCTTTCATTAAAATTACTCAGTGTCTACAGTTAAACTTCCTAAAGGAATGAAGTTTGAAATACTAAACTGTTTTTTAAAACCCGCTAAGCAACTTGGGCAGACTGAAAGTCAACAACTTAGAAATAAGTGAAATTAAACTTAGGATATTTTAGTACCTTTTTAAAGGTGTAAAGTGAAGATCCTGCATATACGAGTACCCTCTGTCTTCCCAAGAAACCACTCTTGATCCCTATAGGAACACATACACACTGCTATATGTTAAACAGAAATTAATTAAAAATAGAATATATGATATTCAAACAATGATTAACTTTTGCTAAATCGTGATGTTTGATTGCTATGCAATCGCTGTGTCAGTTTGAATAGTTGCTGGGGAGAAGGCAGCTTTTTTTTCCAAGCAATTTGTCTGCCTTCTTCCCTAACCATGTCAGTTTAGGCTTGCAAATTAAGGAGGGATATTGTTGTTGCTTTTAGCTCAGTGATTTCTATGCTTTGGACAACAGCAGAAAAAATGCAGACATTACAGTTATGCGTGAGACAAGGAAGTTGAATTCAGATGTGAATTCAGATTAGGTTTTAGCAGTGGTTCATCTTTCAGATTCCAGAGCAATTAGGGGTTAGTTTTAGACTAGATGGCACCAAGATCTTCAGAATTAGTCTTCAGAGTTGTTAGTCTAATGAAATCAGCTCACCTGGTGTGCGGCTATTTTCCAATCTGGTTTCCTGATGTAGGACCAAAACATTAGCATGTGAGCTCAGGGATTTGAATCCAGTTACCATGTCTCTGAAATTTGAAGGGACACAGATTTAAGAGCCTGGTACCAGCCCACCTGCAATTTGAAAGGTTCCTAACATCTGTTACTATTACCTAATGGAGGAAGGCCTGTAGGTGTACACAGTCTCACTGGAGGGTCTCGTTCCCAAGGCAAAGTCTCATACACTATATTGCAGGCAACTGGGGCCTGAGCTAACTCTTGCTGAAGTCACTTCAGACCCTGAAAGCATTTGAGGCTTGGTGCCATGTTTGAAGCATCTGCATCTTGGGGGCTCTAAAGTGAATGGCAATTTCTGTTAGTTCTAATCCAAACTGTAAGTAAACAAATTTGGTTCTTAGCAATGAGACTATTTAAAGAAAATAGCCTTTCTTTTAGGCATCCCTCTTGCATTTTCTGGGTAGTGAGGAGTAATGGGGAAAGATGTGTCTGTAGAAGTCCCACTAGAACACTTTCACTGCCTTAGATACTTTTGGTAGGTGCTAGAAGAAATAATGGAAATACCAGGAATGCATTGTCAAGGTATGTCACACGCACGACTAGGCATTAGACTTCTATTTTTTGTTGCAATGAGATTGATTAGATGCATCTTGGTTGAGAGAACTTGGTACACATGCACGACATTGAGTTTTTGCACCTTGTCACTTCACAGTTATGGAAAACAAAGTCGTCACAAAACTGAGGTTATGGAAACCCAGGTTCACTCAGCATTAAAGGTGGGATGAATGATAAAGAAGTAATAGCTAATATGCAGGCTTTGTTCAAATGTCTATAGGTTTTCAAGTGAAGGAAGTCTATTGGATTCTTGGCAGAATTTCTGCTATGCCAAAACTGTCAGATAAGTAAACTTCTCAGAAAGTGATGAAGCTCTGTTATTGTCTCCTTTATTTCTGGTGACGCAGAGAGCTTTCAGTGTTAAAGGAGACAATGTGAGCCTTTACCTCAGTGGTCCCCAGACTTTTGAGGGTCGCACCCTCTTACCCATTTGCCTCCCCCGCCATCCAAGCCAGTGTCTGCAGCTGTGTGGGAGGGGGTGAAAACAGAGGTAAGGGGGCTGCAGCTGGGGATGGGTCTGGGGCCTGGAGCTGGGCATGGCCAGGGGCCGAGGCTGGGGATGGGAATGGAATCGCAGGCGGGTTGCAGTCAGGGCTGGGAGCCAGGCCTTCTGTCAGACCTTCTCCACTCTGGCCTTGCCCTGGGCTGGGAGTGGAACCACACTAAGGCGGGGGCCAAGGCTGGGAGCCAGCGACACGGCTGGGGGTGGGACCAGAACAGAGCTGGGGGCAGGGCTGAGTAGCACTCCCTCCCTAGGCCATGCCACAGCCCCCCACTCAGATGTTCCTCCATGCCCCCCAAAGGGGTGCACCCCACACTTTCAGACCTCTAATTTACTTAAAACAGTGGTTCCCAAACTGGGGTTTGTGAACCCCATGGGGGTTCATGAAATGTTACAGGGGGTTCTCAGAAAAAAAATCCCTAATGGTGGACAGAGCTGTCCCTAGAGATGGGGCCAGCAGCCCAGAGCCCCTGAAGACTTCCAAGAGCTAACAGATCAGAGCAAACATATCTATCACACTGAGGAGATTTAAACTTCAAGGCTCCTTATAAGAAATGGAGGTGGATATTTTTTTACTGTTTTTAAAATTAAATTGGCAGCTAGTATTGTTTTTAAATGTAGTATAAAGAACAAATTTAAGTTTTGTTGTAAGGTGCGTTCTTTGCCTGGACTGCTCAAGACCTGAATGCTTCTGTAGGTGGAACAATTTGAGTTGGCTTCTTAAATACCTTCATGCTGTTTCACATCTGCTATTCCTTGATGAAACATAGAAGCCTTGTCTTAAAACAGGCTTATTCTAAGTGATACAAGCTATGAAAGTGAGATCTTGGAAGAATGTTGCCGTTTTCATAATTTAATAGAAATACTGTAATGATAAACAACAAATAATAATAAATAGTGTGTAATAAACATCATAAAAACAAATGTTATGTTTCCAAGATCACTGCTTTTAAAATTTATACTCCGGTAAAGGAGAAAATTCCAGGAAATATTTATTTTTAGGCGAGGGTTCGCAAGACTTGACATTTTAGTCAAGGGGTTCACAGGTTGTTAAAGTTTGGGAACCACTGACCTAGAGAAACTAGTGCTCACTTTCTGGGTGTGGTATTTTAGACATAAGAAGATGTATGTTAGACTTCTTTACATTTGAATTCTGCCATGTTGGTGCCCCAAGGAGCTGTTGTTTATCCAGAAAAGCTGCTTGTGATTTTTGTGCACGTTACAACAAAGCCTGTGGTTTTTTGAATGAACTAATCTTAGTTTCTTTAACTTGGATCAAGTTTATTGATTCCAAATTAGTCTCCCACTGAGCCCTGGGGTAGATTTTTGGTTGCATTTACTAGTAGCATCTTCCCTTCTTAAAGCTGTCATTGGGCCCCTTTTTGGCTGACTTTGTGTAATGGATTTAATCTGTGCCAGGATTGTTTGAGGGTCTGATCCTGTAGTTTTACTTAGGGTGAATGCTAATCCGTTGAAAAATAGTTTTAAAAAATTGACCAAAATTGTCAGGGAAATATATTTTCTGGTTTGTCAGGGAGGACTTACACTTTGAGTTAAATACTTAATTTTTTTAAGAGTACGTTGACACTTAACCCCGTAACTGTATTTTTTTTTGAGTGATATGGCCCTACAGTTTAAATAGATAGAAGTATCTAAAATTGGCAGCTAGGAAGGAATAATGGGAAGTTTGGAAGGTGAAAATTAGGGGAAATGTATTAAACATAACTTAAAGTAAATATTCAGAGATATGTTAATCCACAGAAATGCTCAGTAGAAGTCCTGATATGGAAGAGGCGTGTCCCAGAGGCTGCAGGATTATCCAGAAATTTGGTCACTAGCCAATGTATTTGTCTGTCATTGTCTCTCCCATTTGTTTTACAAAGATCTAAAAGGCATCCTATCCTTTTAGCTTACTTGGCGCTGGCCAAATTATGAAGCTGGCAACTTGTGCTGTATTGCTTACAACATTCACTGAACTGTCTTCTACCAGCTAGAGAGAGACTCTGTTACTTAGTAACAGGGATGTTCCCATTCTCATACAGCTGATGTATGTACAGCTAAATGTAGTTCAGCAAAGGTTAAGGAAGTACAAATTATACCCAGACTTCAGAACAGGAAACATGTATTTTAAATATCTGTATTGGTTATAATGTTCAATAATCATGATTTCAAAACAGTTGGCAGTTACACACTGGAGAATGTGGCGTGTGAAGTTGTTAGTTTCTAGTAATTTTACTGGATCTTTGAAATTTGATACGAGAGAACTTTGCAGAAAAAATCCAATTTTAAAAATATCAAATGTAAAAAAATATAATAAATGGAAAGGATGAGGGGAATTTTTTCATTTTGAACATCTGAGATCACTTAAACTTGTTGTTTACCAAATGACCTTGAATATTTAGAATTTGGGAAAAATCACAAAGGTTGGGGCACTGATCATATATCTGGAGTGAGTAATGGAAGTGTGAGGTATAATACAAATTTGTTTTTGCTGATGAGACATTATTACTTTATTTGTCATGTTTCTCTCCATGCTTGCTTTCTTCCTATTTCTAGTTGTTCATTTTCTCTGTTGTTCAAAGATTCGCTTCAGGGTTTCTTTTCACGAGTTTATGGTATTTTTAAGGCAGTTAGTGGTTTGTTCTCAGTTTTATTTTTATGACTACAGCAACTCTTAAGGCAAACCCTTTGACTTAAAGGGCCATGGAGAGATTAAAACTGTGTAACAGCTATGGAGAGATTTATGTGTGTAAGCGAAATGAGTAATTTTTAGGGTTTAATTGGGTCAGTTCTCATTGTTAGCCAGTGTAACTTGCTGTGGAATTTCCTTTTGTAGCAAGGGCCTCAGGAGAGCCGGGCTTAGAGGGAGAAGGCACACGGGGAGAGTAGTGTGGGGGATGAGTGAGAGCTGGGGAGAGAAGAGGGAACAGACAGTAGTCAGAAACTTGGGGAGGCAAGGTGAGATCAAGGACTTATTGATATGGAGAGCTGAGGGAGTCACTCTGGGGGTTATAAGAGGTGATTTGGGGAAGGTAGACACCAGAGCTAGGGTGAACTGGCAATAGGGAGGCAGAGGTTGGGAGAACAGAAAAATTTAAGGGGGAAGACATGGGAAAGACATGGGAAAGTGGGGATTTTAGGTAGAGTGGGGGGGGGCATTTTGTGTACAGAGATCTCTGTGGCAGAAGTACGTTTGGAGAGATTCGGGGGGGAGGGGAGTGTCAGAGATAATTTGGAAGGACAAACAGAAGGGGAAATTTGGGGAGAGAGGAAACCGGGAAAGAGATAATTAGGCTGCATTCAGAGAAGGGCAGGATAGAATGGATTGGAAGGAGAGACAGGATTCTCCCCTATAGAATGGGCAGGAGTTCCTTCCCCAAACCCTGTGTGATCTGAGTGAGACACAGGCCATCTGGATGGAGATGTTGTATCTTCCTGATGCCTCTGGGGTTCCCCTTTTTGCTGGCTCCGAGGCAGTGAACTGCCTACTCTTCCTCTGGGTACTGTTATCTTTTGGGCATCCTCTGCCCCAAATGGGGATTTCCCCTGTGTGGAGGTGACTACAGAGAAATGAATGCCCTTTCAGCATCTCACAGGTTATCAGGATGACCACGCACCCACCAGTAGGGGGGTTCAGAAGTGCTCATTTTAATTAAAATAGATCCTCAAATACTTCTCACAGTTTATTCAGAGTGAGGAAACATAGTTTGCTAGGAAGCTTTCCAAGGGCTAGCCTGAACGAAGTTAGTGATGTTCTCCTTTGACTAGAATATCCAGCAGCCCCACAGTACCAAAATCAATTAGAGACTACCCCCAGCCATAACACTGGGCATCATGCCTTCTCTTATAGCCCACCTAGCAAACAAAATGAGTTTACACCTCCCACTGTGGATGCAGAGCCAGGAAAATTAGATGTCACCTCTTCTGCTGCCTTGCTCCATTCTGAGGAGATGTGATTTCTCATTTCATCAGTCCAGCCCTAGAATAAGCCAGAAAGCAATTGTGTGGGTGCTAGATTGGTGAGGAAGCTGTAACATGACAGGAAGGACAGCCAGCTTTCCTCATTAGTGTCTTCTGCACTCTCCAAATGGCACATCTTCTCACTAATAACTTGTAACTGGTAGTCAAGGATGTGAATGTGTGCACTCCTGTGTGCGCTCCTGAACACCTGGTAGGTATGCCTCCAAATTCCAGCTCCGAATGTAAAAAGATTAATGAAGGTAATTCCACCTATATGTGCAGCATTCCACAAGCTTTGACATTTCACACGTACTTCTGTGCATCTCATTCACAGAAACCACAGGTTCTGTGGTCGATCGACCATTCGAGTTAGAGGAACTCATTACCAAGTGTACTGCTGTGGCTGCTGTTGTTCTGACAGTGTCATAGAAGAAGATTGTGTTAATGAAATGAATACCTAATGAGGAACAGGGTAGTCCAAGTAAGAGCTGAGAGCCTGAGAAAATCTATTATACAGCATCAATGACAGCCAATTCGTTTCCCTTTCTTCTTTACCATCACTGGAAAAACTTGTTACAAGACCAAGAAGAGCTGCTGTAGTGTAAAAGCTAAAATATCACACCATGTGAAAAGGTCGGTCTCCACCCTTTCGCAATGGGGCATTTTGTTTTATTTTTGGAGTAGAGCAGATTTTGTTTAGTTTCAGGTTTTTACAGGGTCAAGTGAAGTTTCCACAGCTTGTGACTTTTCCCATTCAAAAATAACCAGCTATTGAATAACTTGTCCAGGTTATGAGGATTACAGGAAATAACATACTTTACCACATCGACACTAGTGACAGTGCGTATCTATGCATGCGGTTGTAACATAACCTCTTATTATCCATACCTAAACCCCAGAAGCCTGCATCTGAAGGCGAGTAAAGGATGAGTAAACTAACACACCTGAGGAGTGTAGGTAAGTACACACCTTAGGCTGGGGCACGGTCCCATACCCCTGTCAGTTTGCAGTGTGAATTGGGGTAAGGGACATGTGCCGGATCTCAGGTTTCAATAATCCTCTCCCCTCATTCCTACAATGCACTGAACCCTTTCCACTAACCCTTACCCAATCTATAAAGGTCTCTGCCCCTGTTTTCACTGATAGTAGTGTGCTCTGCTGACCACATCACAACAACTTTCCGCTGCACACTTTACAGCTCAGTACATTGACAAAGTACAATGGATCCAGCTCTGAAAACAGCTGCCTGGCCTGCCTATCGTATCAACGTGTGGTGAGAGTACACTGTGCGCCATAATTTCACCTCCAGGAACATCCACATCTGCCATGGAACATTCATGGCGCCTGGAGCAGGTAGATTTTCAGTGGACTCCAGCCAGAGCTGAGAATGCATAAAGCACTTGAGGCTCCTGTATAGGAGTTAAGAAGACTCCAACAGTCTCTCGAGGAGGGTGTGTTGTAGATCGCCCTTCTGTGTGCAGCTTCACTGAACAAAGTCAAGGACTCCCAGTTCAGAGCCTGAAGTGGCTCATGATACCCTCAACCCCTGCAGCCTCGTTCTCCAAAGGGATGCTGAGGAGGGCCAGGGTGAGGAAGTTGCTGTGCTGGGACCATGCTCTGAAAGACCAGAGGTTCAGGAGCATGTGATTCTGCACCTCTAGCCAGAGGAGATGGTTGATGAACCCTCCACTGATGAGCCTGAGGAGGACTCTGAGCCTCAGAAGGAATCAGAACCTGAGGCTGGTAAGAAACAATGGACTCCAGGTTCTGCAGTACAAATCCCCTTTGCTTTGTGTTTACAATCAGGCATCTCCCATGTTGGAAGCATATTTAAAAGAAAAACAAATTACTTCCTATTACGTTTCATTGCAACTGTTGGACTCATGTGCATTCTGGGATCTGTACATTATTAGGTGGCCTGCTGCTTATATTCTGATGTCAAGGCACAGTATTTATTGTATGTGTTTTTCTACATAGCACTATTCAGAGTTTTTACTTGTTGGTCTAATGAAGTCATTTCTCTAAAATGGAGGAACAGCACTTGTGGAAAGGGGAAAAAAATTTAAAACCAATTTTTCAGCAGCTACAAATCATGGCCTGATTTAATAAACAAACCAAGAAAAACCCTCCACCCCCTAAAATATACCTACCTGATTATATTTGTGTTTCTGTCATAGAGGGGAGAACCAGAGATGTTCAATGGCATAATATCTGGCCTATACCTCTGCAGTTGCATCTGCTTCTGCTTCCCTGGCCTGCTCTGATCTCACTTGCCTTTAGTCCTCTGCTTGCTGCTCTAAGGATTGCTCCCATGGAATAGGGCTGTAGGCCATTTGATGGTATAGAACTGCCACATGGTTTCCCAAATTCTGCCCTCCAACCTTGCTCAGTGAAATTGCACCAGGTCTGCTTCCAGAAGCCTTTCCCTGGCCATAAGGGCTGGAATTGCTTTGTAAAGTCTGCTTTGCATGTATAATTAGCTACACATGTTTGACTGGAGCAAGGTAGGCACTGGGATGTGAAAATATGGCCTTTATGATGCTCTTAATCTGCTTTTATGGCTTGCATTCTTGCAGTTAATTTTTTTAAGTGTTTGCTAGCTGGGTGGGCTTTCCCTAGTTTATTCAGCTGCAGACGTAATGCCCACCCATTTTGGCACACAGAGCACTGGCAGAGTAACTCAAGAATGAGAAAACTGCCAACAATTATAACTATTAGTAGTCTACAGGGCAAATTCATCCCTGGTGTAAAGTTGCATGAGCTGATAGTTACATCAGGGAGGAATCTGTCCCAGTATCAGTTACTTAAATAGAAGCAGCCTCACTGAAGCTGTCATTGCTAATGTGTTTCCTTTGTGAAGCAAACAGTGAGGGCAGGATACTGAAGGTTTAAAAATGGAATAAAATGTGAGAGTCTTCTGGCCTGGGGGAAGATTTCCTTATGTAAGGGGATCCACAGTGTAAAATAAATATTAATTGGTTGGGGAGGCTTTCAGACCTGACCTTTAACATTAATCCATTCAGAGTGAAGCAGTTATAGAAATATGCTCATAGTGAGACTCTGACATCCAGGAATCACTTGCTCTTAGAGGATGTCTCATCTGTAAAAACTTTTCAAAAACCCCTGAGTACTTGCTCTGATCAGACTCTCTCTCTCTCTCTCTCTCTCTCTCTCTCTCTCTCTCTCTCTCTCTCTCTCTCTCTCTCTCTCTCAAGTTTTCCCATACACAGTGGTTTGTTGCATCCATTTGAGTGTCCTTGTGTCTGTCCTGGGAACGCTGCTATATGCTGGTATCCAGTTCTAGTCTGCATGGATGGAAGCGGAATGAAAGGGTAAGTGTTTGTAGAATTTGGAGGCTGAGTTTGAGTTTGATATGGGCTTCAGAGAATTTATCAGAGCTTGATTTTTTGGGCAGGGACTGCTAACCTGCCTATGGTCCATATCTTGAATTGTGAGAGAGAACATGGGCAAAAGAACTGACGCTTCTACTTTTATATTTCTTTGCAAGCAAGTTTTGTCTGCTCTGAACTACACTTAGTTGAAACCTGCTGTAGATACAGAATGATAATAGATTATAAATTCCTTGAGGCAGTGACTCTCTCAGTCTATAGAGCATTGAGCACATTGTCAGCACTTGGTAAGGACCTGATCCTGGGAGGTGAGGAAAGTCACCTACAAGTACTGAATTTCCCATTGTTTTTAGTGGGAGTTGCTTGCTAAGAACCTCACAGCATCTCGTTCTAAAAAACCCAAACCTCTTAATCTACCTTTTTGTCCTGTAGTAATCTTCACTCTCCATATCCATAATCCAGTTGACCAGTGTCTGCACACTTCAGTGACTAATGGAAATATCAGATATCTTGTATGAAAGAAAGAAACTTCAGTTTAAGGGTAGCAGACTCTATGTGCATCTCTGAAAGGTGAAGGCCTTTATTTTTTTAGCGCAGTAACTTGATTTTTCTTTGTCATTTTTGTTTTCATATTTCACACAGTAGTAGGAACTCGTATGCAACATATCAATGTTTTAGTCCCCTGTCATTATTTTTATAATAATTTTGCATTTATTCTAGACATACTGTCTGGCTGCACATTGAATAATACATTTAAAATGGAGCTTTTTGTAATTAACTCTTAGAATATCTACATATGAATGTGGAGGACTAAATTCTCCTCTCATTTACACTGGTGTAAATCCAGGCAAATTACTCTGGATTTATATAAGTGTATCTGAGAGGAAAATTTGGCCTTGTGTTATCCTGTTTGCTGATTTAGTAAAACAGACTGGATCATTTGAATTTCTTCTGTTGCAAACTGAATGTCATTGTTATATCACTCTTTTTGTTGGTTACTTTTAGCATTTTTGTGTAAAGTATCCAACAGTCAGAACCATAGGAGCCAAATAGAAGGTAAAAAGTAAGCTTTGTGTTCAGTCTTTACAAATATTAAAAAGGAGAGAGTGGTTAAAACTGGTGGATCTGATCATCATAATTATATTATTAATTATTAATAAAAAGTACTTCAGTAAAGTATCATTTTACGCTACCTTTCTGCATTTAGATCTGATAATGGAAGGTTGCAGGCTGAACACTGCTTGTTCCAGTCTCTCTGCCAAATTTCCTAACGAATTCTCTTTGTCATGCAAGCTTGCCCAGTTGGCTTGACACTTACATGCTCCACATGCTTTTGGTGCCACATTAAGTAATATAATCTCTTTGTAAAATACAGAATAATAGTGCAATTGTTTTGTTACACTCTCAAATTAGCTGCATTTTAATTTTCATTATGTATCATTTGTGATGCTATAAAACACACCCTGCCTTGTATGAATTAAAACCTTGTCCTATCTTGTATGGATGCAGGGAGCCTTTTCTCTTTCCTCAGTACTGCACCCAAGTAGGAATAAAGCATGATGCATTTGTCCTGGACATACGGGAAAAAACACAAGATTCAAGGGATATGGTTTAAACTAGGATGCAATTTAATTAACTTAACTCCTCTGGGAACTACCAACATAACTCATACAGTGCAGGTTATCATTCCTTCCATAGTCATTTCTATTTGATAGAGGTTTGCATTAAGCCCCCAGCCCATCACCTCTCCACAGCTTGTTCCCAGCTCATTTCTGGGATCCAGCTGCTCTCTTTTAATATGAAGGCTAGGCGGGTTTGAAAAGGGGGTGTCTCCTCACTGAAGCAGACATCAGAAGCCTCAGCTCTGTTCCCCAAACTTCCTTATGAGATGCGTTCTCCTAAATCCACATCCAATTCCGATTTATCAGGGAACTGGGCCCTATCAAATGAGAACCTGCACTGGGCACCTTTAAGGTTGTGAGGGTTGCAATTGATGACTTCCCTAAGACCTAGGACAGGGGTCATGTTCAACCTCTTGGCTCCTGAGTGCTTGGCAGTGTTTGACAGCAGACATTGGGGGTAGGGAAGAATACATTGATCTTCATTTGAGCAGATATAAGGAATGTTGCTGAGTGTGCTGTCATAGGGCCCTCTGAACTATCCTGTCCTGTCCAGGCAGAATGATTTAGGAGCCCTCCTCTTGGTGGCTAATTCTCCTGTCCATAAAGCAGAGGACTAAGGACTGGATTTTTCCTACATTGCAAAATATGTACCTGGGTACTGATTTGCATTTTGAAGCTACAGTACTGAAATCTGGTGGTGTTTCAGTTCTGAGATTTTAGTCTAGTGCTATTTTAATAATAGTAATAAGAATAATATATAATAATATTAATAGATACTAAATCCTGGGATCTCCAAAAGCTTTGTAAACTTTGTAAAGCTTTGTGGGATAGGAAGGTATTAATAACCAGGTATTACAGATGAGAAAAACAATGCATAGAGATAAAGTACAAAGTCACATAGGAAGTCTATGACCAGATCTAGAGGCAGAGCCCATCTTTCCTGACTCTTAGGGCATGTGAATTAGTCAGGAGTAAGCTGTATGGGTCACAAGTCAAGATGCTATACTATAAAATACTGCACAGTAGATATGCTCCCACCCCAAGAGCTTATATTGCAGCATCTGAAGCCGTAAACAGATTTCTCTATTTGCAGGTCTCCTCAATCTTCTATCTCTGAACATTAAAATGACCTGTATTCTGATGTAGCTGAGTGCAACTGAAAAACAGGCCTAGCAAGGTCAAAATGCAGACCTTTGCAAGACAGGCAGTAATTTTTTCAGCATATCAAGCATCCTGGACTAGTCCATCCCTTTGTTTTAACCACATGACTATCATTCCCTCACCTGTTATTTCTTTGGCTTTGTCTGCACTGACACAAAGGTGACTTTTTATACAGTGAGATAACTAATGGCAATAGTTACTTTGCTGGAAAATCCAGACCTAAGTAAAGACAAGACACTTGTAGATTTCACCACTCAATTTGAATAGTCCCTTCATGATGTGCTGGCTAGTTACATTGTGGGTGTTACCCTAGAAACAAACATTTGAAATCCAGGTATAGGACCAATATTCATAGCTTCAAATACAAAAATGGTACTTGCATACAAATAGCATAATCATAACCAGCAAATTATAACCTTTTAATAGACATCTTACATGCCACATTTTGTCAAGATTTGTTGCAAATATGTAACTGTGGTATGATCATATTTTAGTCAGATAATGTCACACTTGCAAATAGCTAAAACTATTAGTTACTATCATTTATTGCAGTAACAGGCAAAATGAAGCCACAGCATAGAACTGCAAGTAGGTTTCAGTCATTACTTCTGTGGAATTTACTTCTTTTCTCAGGTCTTCCAGTGTCTTTTTTTCTTTATGCAAAAATGTGCTGGTGGTCATATTTTAACATTTATAGATAGTAATGTCCACAGGCCCATCAGGATCATTGTGCTGGGCACAGTCCAAAAACATGAAAAGACATGGTCCCTGCTCCAAAGAATTTACTGTCTAAAAACTTATTAAATTCTTACTAAGACAAAATAAAGGTGCAGCCATCTACTGGGGGGCTCAGTTTGTGTGCATATTGGCATAAATGTACTTTTCATTTCAGTTTTGGGGAAAATGTTTAAACGAGCCTTTATTGGACACCAGCTGTGTGTTCACAAAATTGCTTGACACACACATGGCCATGCTTTATGGGTGCAATGCACTTGAAATGGTTCATCACCTGTGTGTACTTAAATGTTAAATTACATCTGTAAAACCCCTTCGCCATGAGGGATTTTGCAGGTGCAAGTTAATACTTGTCTGAGCATAGGTGTTAAATTAACGAAACCATGGGTGCAGGTGGATGTACCTGTGTGAGGAATTCTTTTGAGTGCATATATGGAGGCTGACAGTTTACCCTTGTCTCCTCAATTCCTATGACAATTTACCCTTGTCTCCTCAATTTCCATGACATTTCTATGACATTGTTGTCCTCTAAAGTTCACGTGTACAATCATATTGATGTGAATACTACATTAATGTCTGTCAATGAATGTGGCAACAACGCTAGTCAATGACAAAGTTGCATTTTTAAAATATAAGAACAAAAAGTTAAATTGGGCAAAAACAAGAAAGTCAAATAACATTGACAGAAATGTATACAGAGGACTCTTGATTGACTTCAAGTGATTTGGCCATCGTCTTCTGTTGAGTTTGTTTCCTCTCTTATCGGTGATTCAGGAAATGAGCTGCAAGGATACAGCTAGAACCTAGTACTACAGATAAGGAAGTGAAATGATTGAAATGCCTGGTGTAGTGTCAGATAAGATGAAATGCTAAGTTTATCACACACACAGAATTCTAGTAAGATCCAACCAGGCTTTGCTTAATTCAGTAAAAGTCTTCAGGCTACCTGGGTTATTGCCATACAGGCTAAAAAAAATGGGAACTTTGTATCAGGAATCGTCACTGCACAGATCCCTTTGTTTGAGCATGGGAGGATTTTGTGTGTCTGATTACATAAAAAGATTTACGGTAAGGGACTTTAAAAAACTTTAAATTTAGTTTTGAAATAACATTAGTCACCACAAGGACTGTCATTTTTTTAAGTGCTGTGTAGGTTTTACACTATCTTCCAAATACTATAGTCCTTTCTTATGCAAAACTGTCACTGAAGTCAATGGGAGTAGTGCCTGACATGAGGAAATACACATTGTCTATTTTGCAAGGTTCTAAGTAACAAACATATTGTAACAAGTAACAAAGTAACAAGCATATTGACTAGTATGCTGAGCAGCCATACAATTACACGAATGTGAATTGTTTGCATTATTGCAGCTATTTACTTTAGAATGGATGTCATAACTGTATGAGATTTTAGAATAAAGAAATGGCTCATAAAAGCTAAACACTTCTGCAAAAAATTACAAGAGCCTGATGTAATCACTGTGAGGGAAAAGAGGAATTAATCACAGACTTGGTAGGCATCACGATGGACCATTTTTTCCTGTGTATTAGCTAAATACTCATAAATTGAAACAGTCTTGTCAGTAACAGTGACTGGACTTGCCCCCTTATTTCAGCTGAAATCAAAGAAGCATTTTATCATGGACTTAGAGCGTGACTGTGCTCTTATTTTATTGGGGTAATTTTACAAGCAGCCAAATTGTGTCTGCTTATTTGACATGCAGCTGCTAAAGGGACACCATTAACTTGAACATTGCATACTGAATGTCTGCAAAATGTGTGCCTCATATTATCACTTATACGATGTTAACACCTACATGCCCTAACTAAGATCAAAGCCTCATTGTGTTAGGTACTGTACAAACACTATAGCAAGAAACAAACCCTGCTCCAAATAGCTTACAATCTATAGAAGCAGGGCAAACCAAGGGTGAGAGGAGAAGCAGGTACAGAGCCATGAAATGACTTGCCAAGGTCATGCAGCAGGTCAGTGGTAGAGTTGAAAGTGGACTCAGCTTTCCTGACTCCCGATCCAGTAACCTCTCCATTGGACTGTGCTGCTTCTCAATCCTAGCTCGACAGGTACAAGTAACACTTAGATTGTTACAGTGGAAGGATGTTAGTGGGGAAACAATATTTTACTCTGTTGGTTTTTTTACTTGACACATTTGACAGCACTTTCTATACAGTCAGTTTCACTATCTCCCTACATAGTCAGTCAGTTTCTTCTTTGGTGAAAACATCCTTATTGGCTGGAAATAGAAAATCCATCTGTATATAGATAGATTTTTAAGAAACTTTTTAAAAAGTTGTGGGACATACTGTTTACATGGGAGTCTAACTGAACCTAAAATTGTTTTTGGACATTCTTTCAGACCGTTTGGAAGAAGTAATCCATTTATTATGCCCAAGTAGCTTCCTACAGAAGGCATTTTTTAAAATGTTCATGTATCTCATTTAACTATTTAAGCAGTTGCTTTGACATTTGAGATAACACCCTAATATAAGTACAGTAAATATTACAAATAGCATAAATATGTTTAATATCAAAGGTCAAATCCTGACCCTATTCAAGTCAATGGCAAAACTTCCATTGGTTGTAATGGAGCCAAGATTTCATATGAAGATTTTAAGGAAATCCACTGTGTGTAATGTAATGCTTTTAATGTAGCCCGAGCTATTGTGGAACATTTTTTATTATTTGATCACTTAATAATCAAAGAATGATCAAGGTTGTTGGTTGTTCTTGATTGCTGTGGAACTCCTTGTCAGAGGATGTTGTGAAAGCCAAGACTATAACAGGGTTCAAAAAAGAACTAGATTAATTCATTGAGGATAGGTCCATCAATAGCTATTAGCTTGGATGGGCAGGAATGGTGTCCCTAGCCTCTGTTTGCCAGAAGCTGGGAATGAGTGACAGGGGATGGATCACTTGATGATTTCCTGTTCTGTTCATTCCCTCTGGGGCACCTGGCATTGGCCACTATCAGAAAACAGGATACTGGGCTAGATGGACCTTTGGTCTGACCCAATATGGCTGTTATGTTCTTTTGTTAAAGGGCCAGCAGAGTTTGTTAGAGTTTCAGTGTAACTGAAAGCAGAATTCAGCCCTTTATTTTAATATACCACCCAACTGCTTTTTCATGAGGAATGACTAATGCTATCTTTAAGTTGCTTATGGTAAAATTTGAGATAATTTTCTTTTAATATTCTTGTTTTAATTTCTCTTTCAGTAAAATACATGTCGAACGATGACGTTACATTAAACATGAAATGTAGAAGGCAGTGTTTTTAAAATGACTTATGTCAAAAAGAAATGCAATTAAATTAGCCAGATTTCTGAGGAATTAATTTGTAGGTTTCTGAAGTTAATACGTAATGCAAAATTTGTTAGTGAGGGCTGGTATAATCTAGGTTTTTATGCATTGAAGGAAATTGCACTTAGGGTTGTACCGAGTAAAAGTTAAATTCTAGAGCTGCAGTTATGTGCTTTCCTGGGGGTTTTGTGGTTTGGATGTTTGTTGCTTAGAGGGAGTGTGGTGTAGTGACTAGAGCACTGGACTGAAACTCAGGAGACCTGCATTCTACCTCCAGCTGTGGCACTGGCTTGCTGGATGCCCTGGAGCAAATTGGGGGGGGTGGGTGGAGAGGAATAGCTTAGTGGTTTGAGCATTGGCCTGCTAAACCCAGGGTTGTGAGTTCAATCCTTGAGGCGGTCATTTAGGGATACAGGGCAAAAATCTGTTGGATGATTAACTGGGGATTGGCCCTTCTTTGAGCAGGGGGTTGGACTAGATCTCCTGAGGTCGTTTCCAACCCCAATATTCTAAGTCACTTCACCTTTCTATGCTTTAGTTTTCCCATCTCTAGGACTGGGATAATGATACTGACCTGTGTTGTAAAATTCTTTGCATTCTGCAGATGAAAAAAGCTATATCAGACCTACATAATATTATTTTCTTTCATTAGTCCTAAACTGAACAAAGAATCAAAATAACATGATTTTCTTGTCTGTGGAAGCCTTTGCCTACATCACTCAGGACCACTGTTAACCTAAAGTCATATGTCCCTTACATTCATCCATTTAAGATATTTCACATCTGAATTCATGAGATGCATATGGGGGAAGTTAATAGACTTCATCACTGCCACACATCAAACTCAAAGAGGGTAACACATAATGCCAACCTTTGCCCTTGGATTTATGCATACTGGTCTTACTGAAGTGAATGAGAACTAATCTGAAGGTAGAATTTGACCCATAGGCTGGATATTAATGCTAACCAGATCTTGACTAATATGATACATGGTAAATTGTAATTCTGGGTCTGATCTTGCACACATTGAAGCCAGTGAGGGTTTTGCAATTGACTTCAGTGGTTGTGGGATCAAGCTTACTGTTTGTGTTTACTTGTCAAGAGACTCTCTCTTTCTGGCTTAGTATGTTGTCATTTGCTGTGTTGTTGCCGCTCAAATAAGTAGATAGCTCAGATGACTGTCATGTACAATGTATTTTGATAGGATTTATAGCACCAAACAACTCCACATGTGATTGGAATGTGTTTACAAAGCACCTGCAAATTCATGTTATTGTACATAGCTATACAGTAAAAAGTGTTTTTATGTACTGCCTGCAAGGTAATAACATGAGAGGACTCCAGGTTTCTAAACCACTAAAGCAGCCACTAATGTGGCTCTTTATTAAGGGAACTATTTACAGAGATGCTGCCTTTGCAGATAGTGTTTGTGCCATGAGCACACTGACTGGCTTCCTTGTGCCTCCCAGAAACCCTGTCTTGACATCACAAACAGTGAACACTTTTGCCCTTGATCAGGGCAGGGCAGGTAGTAGCTTCTTTTCACTGCTTTGTTAAGTGGTTTTGGGTCACTGTAGATTCTCATTTTATCTGAAGTTTTCTCACCAGCAAGAGGCTGCTGATTCACTCTGTTCTCGTTTCAGTGGGTGTAATCATGCCGTCTCTTCACAAGTTTACCAGGTTCTTCTTCAGTGGATCCATCAGAGCTAAGAGAACTCTGCTTTGGCAGTTTCACAGGCTGTGCATGGAGGTCTATTTCCAACTTTGGCTTGACCTCTAAATGTCCACCTCCTTGAAATATCTTCTTACATTCTGTTAGAATTCTGTACAGTGCCCCTGGTGCCTGTTCTCCGTCCTCTCCCACACTGAGGGTATCCTGGTGTTCTACTGTGATCAAATCCATGGCTTGCACAGCCCTGCAGTCCAGCAGGGGGTGTTGCTTCTATATGTTTACTATAAACTCCAAGTACCTCCTTTGACTTTGTGTACCTCCTCCAGGCTCTTCCCTTCTGCAGCCTATGCTCCTCCCTCCAACTTCTGTGCAGGTAGCAACAGAAGGGACACAGAAAGCAGCAATGCCAACTCCACCCACGCTGAACGGTAGCATGTGGTTGCAATGCAGCAAGATGGCAAAAGAAGACCATATGATTTTGGGTTACATATGTAGACAGGCATCATAGTAGTAGTTTTTCCCATAACACTGATGAAACTGCCCTTCCTTAACTCACATAAAAATAGATTAGCCCAAGTATTCAGGGTTGTATTAGAAGTTGGGTTATGACAGCATGGTCTGGTGGTTTGAGT
The DNA here is from genome assembly GCA_032164245.1 of Sternotherus odoratus. Classification (NCBI taxonomy): domain Eukaryota; kingdom Metazoa; phylum Chordata; order Testudines; family Kinosternidae; genus Sternotherus; species Sternotherus odoratus. Next base: position 19,976,111 of record JAVMKO010000014.1, on the reverse strand, counting down.
AATGGCTAGGAACCAGGAATTCATGCATGCTGATCCCAGCTCTGATAATGACTTCATATATCCCTTCTGTGCCTACATCTCCACCTGTAAAAAGAGGGATGTTAATGCTATCCAGTGTCAGAGGGAAGTTGTGAGGAGTGATTAGTGTGTACACAGTGTTTTTAAAATGTAAAGACCCACACACGCACTAAGAACTGTTGTTGCTTAGGGTTTTCTGTTTTAACTGATAATATTTATTGTTTAACCTTCATAGGGTATTAGCTACAAATGGGAATGAGAAAAAGGATTGTGATGCTCTGACACATGTCACTGGAGCTCTAATTCAAACCAAATTCACAGCCAAAGGTTTTTAGAGCATCTGCTTTAATAGGCAACACTGTAGCATTGCCTTCCTGCTCTTGCTATAGCAAGGCTTGGAGGCTGGGTGTGTGTTTGTTTTTTTCTAAACTACTCCAAAGATGACGTCCTTTCTTATGTTTTCTATGATTTTTTCTTTTTGTTTTTACTTGCCTAAAATGATTGTGAAATTAGCTCCAGAACTTTCCCTGTCTCCAGTAATGGATACAGAATTTTGTATTTGTATTATCTTCAAAAGAAGATAGTGTCAGGTTTTTTTAACCTTCACTGGCAGTGATGGCCACTGGCCTAAAGTTTTTTTCTCTTTGCTGTGGAGAAGTTTGCAAAATCCACAGGTCTTATACTCTTACTTTCAATCCTCTTTACAGAACTGCTTGTTACTCATCATGCACTATTGAGACAAAGCCCCAACTGAACTGATCTAGTATTCTTGTACTTGTGAATGACATCCAATCAAAGTGCCACAGAGATCTAAATCAGCAAATGAATATGTCACAGAACACAAAAATTTCATTATAGAAAAGATGGCAAGTAAGAGACACTTTCTTTGCAATGTCAGTAGTCTATATATTCTGGTTATTAGTGAGAAGAGTAAAGCTCATGCATGTCTTTATCAAAAACTCATGTTAAAATAAAAAAGCTGTTAACACAAAACGATACTGCTATGTGCAGGATGGAAATGGGAGGAAGAGACAATTTGATACAAGTTTGCTCAAGTGAAGGTGCAGCTTGGAATTAATCTCTATATTCCAATGAGTCTATGAGTAAACTTTTCCAGAATCATGCACTGGCACTTCCAAGTCTAGTCCAATTATAAGAAATAACCATCTGAATATGTCCACCATTTTATGGGTGATATTGAACACATTATTAACCTAATGTGGTGTGGAGTCTGGCCTTGGGGTGGTCTGGTATTGGAGTTAACACCATGAATTTAAGGGTTACATTTTCAAAATTGAACTACACCAGAGAGGTCTTTCGGGGCCATCTGCCTGTCCCAAGTCAGGGTAAAGGAGGAGGGTTGGGCGTGGGGCTAGCAACTCCATCCCGTAAAAAATCAACTTGCTACAGAAACGCCAACAATAGAGATAACAGAGACTTTTAGCCTGGAAAAAGAAGGGTCTTCAACTCCAAGACGCATGACACTGGGTGGTGAAAGCCGCGAGGAAGCCACTAAGCTGATCATCCTTCTTGCAACCAGGAGGATCACCATCGGCACATGGAACGTGAGGACCATGTACGAGTCAGGAAAGACGGCACAGGTTGCAGCAGAGATGAGGAGCAACAACCTGATCCTACTAGGCATTAGCGAGACAAGATGGACGCAAGCTGGACAGAGACGACTGTTGACAGGAGAGCGTCTGCTGTATTATGGAGCTGAAACCTGGAGGACAACCAAAACAACCACCAGGAAGCTCCAGACCTTCATCAACAGCTGCCTCAGAAGGATTCTCCACATCCGCTGGCCAGACACCATCAGCAACATCCACCTCTTGGAGAGACCCGTCAACTCCCAGCAGAGGAAGAAATCAGAAGGAGAAGGTGGGGCTGTATAGGACACACACTACGCAAGCAGCCAACCAACATCACCAGACAGGCACTGCGGTGGAACCCCCAAGGCAAGCGGAAAAGAGGCACATTTTACATTCACTTTTCAGAGGAGATCCACTTGAATAAAGATGTAACTAGAATGTGAAAACACAGGGGAACATAAATGTACCCAACTGAAGAAGAACATTACATGCTGTCTTGAATTTTTTCAGTGACTATTAGTGCAGCTGTCTGGGGGTGGGGGTGGGGGCCTGAAAATGAAAGATAAATTAATCCTCTGGCTTGCTGCTGATATCGGACTCCTGTGTGAGAATAAGCTCTAGGGCAAAGTCAGTGAATATGAACCATCAACAGGTGTTCTGTTGGTTGGTCTGCCTTCTGAGAGGCAAAATAACCTAGAGGAAAGCATTAGAATATCTTTTTCAGTCTTGCATGAAAAATACTAAACAGTATTATCTAGAAATATCTGATCACCTCCTGTCGATTTTCATGTAATTGAGACACCATAATTAATCTCTTAAGGTGTTCAGGAGCTTCCAAATGTATATTTCTTTTCAAATATTGTTAATGATTCTGAGATCATATGTGTATCTAGCTGAGCAAACACCTAATAACATTACACTTCAGGTTCATTTGTTTGGAAAGGCATAACAGTGGCCAGAGCTGACAAGAGAGTGTTTTGTAAGTTACTATATCAACTGCAGAGTTTTCAAGATGGTTTTCCGAGATTATATAAAAAAAAACGTTGATGTAAGAAAAACCATATCAAGAGTATATAGGGAATCTTAAGATTTCCTAAGTTATTACAATAAACTAGATTTGTGAATTATGTTGAAGTATACTTTACCTAATAACAAAAAAAGATGTGCCTTTGCAACACTGAAGAAACAGAAACCTTGACCACCAAATCAAACTTCAAATATTTAACACCACTGTAAAGTCTGTCTTACAATAAGGCACTGACACTTAGAAACTTTATCAAGATTTATTAGCTAAACTCCAAGTTTTTAAAACAGCTACCTTAGACAAATGCTCGACATCAGATGGTCGAGAAAAATCACAAATGAAGAGGTTTGGAAGAGGAAACGAACTGTTAGGACAGGAAATAATGGTACAAAACTAGAGATGGCTAGGACATGTGTATCCAAGACCCTAACAATCTGGACTGGAATCGTAAGGGCAGGAGGAGATGAAGTATGCCAAAGACAACATGGAGATGCACAACAGAAACAGAATTGAAAGCTATTAAAATGACATAGGAAGAAACTAAGATTCCAAAAATGGGAGCCAGTGGTGAAGGTCTTGTGTTCCATGTGGATTAAGGAGACAAAAGTAGAGTAAGTCATACTTTACCGTATGTATAAGTGCATTACAAAATACTTAAGTGTATCATACCAGGATGGCTCTGACCATTGATAATGTCATAAAAAAACCCTTTTACTGCTAGGCTGTTGATTTAAATCCAGTCCATGACAGTAATGAATTAAAGTTAGAATCATCTGATGGCTGCTCATTGGAGCTGAATTTTTCCCTTGTCTACATCTGACCTCTTTCATTCCCTATTGGGAGGCTTAGTGTATGGCCAAAGCCAAAATGGCACAAGTTCTGATTTCCCCCCACAGAGAACAGGAATATCTTTGGTATCCTCAGACCTCAAGGTTTCTTTCAGTTCTGGTTCTCCAGCATTCTGGTTGTTCTACCGTCTGCCACTTCTGAGAAACTTCTTTTGGCTTGGAAATCTTTAGAAAGTACTGTAACTGACACAGCATTGGCAGGGGAGTGCACGTTACATGGAGCTAGACACCCTCTGTAGTGTGGTGCTTTCTAGCACCCCAGATAGGATTAGCTTTCTGGTCAATATAATGGGACAAATTCTGTTCTGTACCACCTGAAGGGGCAAGTGTCACTTTTTGCCATGGTTGAGCTGCCTAGATTCAGCCTCTGCTGGAGGTCACTGTGGTCCACTCACCCTCTCTCCCACCCCATTGTAAGTTAAGTAGCCCCCAGGAGTTCATCTAATTTACTAAACTATCCTAGACTGCCTATATTCTGCAACCCAGAATCCCCTGTAGTGCTGAGAGTAATGGGCATCCACCTCCCTCCCCAAACTGACAGGGAGACAGCAATGGCCTTATACAAAGTGGGAATTGGAATAGGCTCCACATCCTGTCCCAACTGTTGATGATAGGGACATTACTAATATAGGTGTTTAGTTTGCCATGCCAAACCAAAGGAATTTAGTTTGTGAAACATTCAGTTAAGTTTAATAAGGGCCACATTTTCCATTGTGAAGAACCACACCTCCAAACATACATGCATGCAATTGTGCACCTATGTTTGTATTTACATAGTATCACAACCGCGTGCACAATTACAGTAATTGTGCATCCGGTTGTGATAATATGTAAATTATGCAGTCATGGTAGTTATGTGTATTTGTTCACAAAGGTAGGTTATATAACAGTACGTGCCTGTTTGCACCTAGACCATCATTTTCAAGTATTTGTTGCTAACTATTTGATTTAAATATACCAAAACAAAGGCATTCTGAACTCTTTAGTGCCTTTTTGTTTTCTTTTTCCATAACGATGCAAAGTTAGGTGTTATTTGTAAAGAAATTCTTAGTCAAAACTACTGTTTTTATGCTTGATAGAATTTAATCTGGAAATATATTTTTCTGGAATGCTGGTGCTGCATGAATGTATTTAATTCAAGGCATCTAAAATATTTAACACATGGGTAGATTTCCTGAGCTGAATGCGAGTTTTTATGTTCAAAATCTCATGTGTGTTCAACTAAAGCTGGGACTCTCTGTTTTATTGAATTAATAAATGATTAGATTACTGAAATAGCATTTTATATTAGTTTCCAGTCATTTTAATTATTCAATCAGTGTTTTGGAAACTACATAAGTTTCTGAGCCACAGTGTGTATTTACTTCATACTGAAGCTAAATCATACTATCCAATGCATTGTTAACTTTGTCACCTCAGTTAAAGGAACTATAGCAACCCCTTTTGTAGACAAAAATAAACTTTTGTCCCTTCTGTATGTTTTATCTAGTTACAGTGGAAATGTGTCTGCTGGGAGCATGGTATTGGACTTAATAGCTTTTTCTTGGATCTGTGAACAAAACGTCTTTGTTCATTAATCATTATGCTGTGTTTCTGGTCTTGAGTTTATTTTCAAAAATCAAATTAGATATATGAAAATCAATATGACAGCAATTGTGTGTGGTGATTAATTTATGATTTGTGCTTTGATTTTCAGAGTCTGCTTTTTGAACAGCATGATTACACAACAAATAGAATTGCAATTATTTTGTTACGTAACTTCAGTTAATGGCATTGGGAGTTAATGGAGTATCTACCCGTAAATCCTATATCTGATTTTTTCCCCCTATAGAATAACATTTTCTTGTAATGTCACTAATTAATCATATAATGAGAATTTTTAGGTGCTTTATTGGGTATAATTTTAAACATCAATTTTTATTACTCTTGGAAACTGACCTGACCCATTTTGGGAGAAGAAACTGTCACCTCATAAGTATCTAAAATGTATTCAAAGTGTGATGGGGATTGGAAAGTAGGTGGCTCCAGAATCTAGCTCATTAGTCATAGAAAAATGTGGCATATTCACTAGACTTCCAGCTTCCTCTGAATTATTTCACTCCAGTTGTTACCTTTATTTTAAATTGTAGGTGTTCTTGCAAATGAGGCTCTGATGTCACTAACTGGAGTCAGACATGGTATAGGAAAGTGCTTGCCGTGCAAGTCTGTATGTGCAGCTGAGCTAAACTTTAGTGCTTTTCTGATTCAGAGAGCCTCATGATGTCAGAGCCTGAGCCATTTGTCAAATTGTGAGGAGTTAATGCGATTCCAGGGAAATTTCCGTTACACACTAAACTTGCCTTATTCCATATAATCCCAGAGCACAGTGAAAAAACAACGGGGAAGTGGTTTGATCAGGAGTGGAAATCCAGGCTCTGCTGAAGTCGATGATATAACTCCCATAGACTTCAAAGGGGCAGGATTTCACACAAAGTCTTATTGCAATGTTCAATCCAGCACAGGCTGGCTGGCAGAAAATCATTATGTGATGCCTGTTTGCTGTCTTTTGTGAAACAAGTTAGTGACCTCTGTGATCAGATCCTAGTGGACATCACCAATCCAGCACATCAAATGGAATTACTTGGAGCCTTAGCAGACAGACCAAATGAATAGTGGGCGTCGAGACAAGTGTATTTTCTCACTCGAAGAGGTGATCCCTGCAGAGCAAAGGTTGAGGCACGTTGTTAAGATGGTTGGGGTGAGGATGTTTCTGTTGTTATTGCCCCTATTGTATATTTCCTGTAGGGAAACCGAGGACTTTACTTTCCAGAACTACCTGTGATGAAAAATTTAATTCACCTAAAATATTACTTCCCCCACACCTTGAAACGTCAGATCAGAAGTGGTGCTAAGCATTTCAAACCCCATTGATTTCAATGGGAATTATGATGCGCTGTCATTCTTGGGGTCAGGCCCAAACATTGACTGGTGTGAAAGACCAGAACTTCTTTAACTCACTGTGGAGACAGGAAAGGTCACTCTGAGACACTGAAGTGAGATTGAGGAGATCTGGATTTGGTTCAAGCTTTTCCCACATACTTCCTTTGTAACCTTGACCAAGCTGCTTAAGCTCTCTGTGCCTCAGATCCTCATCTGGGACACTGGAATCATTGTAGTTCCATTTCTCACAGGGCTGCTGTGAGGATAAACTCATTGTTTGTGAGGTGCTCAGCACTGCCATGGTGGGAGCTATCTATGAACCTAAAGAGAGGTTTCTCTTTACTCCAAAGAACAATTGTTGTTTTTGCGCTGTCAGCACTCATGCACTTCAGAAACAAAAGTGTATCAATAGCAAATGCTTCATAAAGGACTCTAGACTAATTATTTTGCTGCCAATTATGAAAGCAATTGTGACATGCCTCACTGTAGTTTTTTTTTTTACACTGCACTTTCATGGCACTGCAGAAAGAATTTAATTTTAGACGTTTCAGTTGACAGAGACACACTGGTGCCAGATACGTATTTCAGATCATTGTCATTTATTGTGCTCTATTTTTAAGTTCAAGTGCCAGCCAACCTAAAGAGCACAGTGTGTGTCTGTGCTGGGTGTTATGCGTGCGTTCTACCAGGCTGAAATCTTCCCAGCCTTAGCTACATTCATTTTTATACTTCTCTGCTGAAAGAGAAACATTTTAAAGGGTATTTTTCAAAATCATAAAACAAGGCTTGGCATGAAATCCTTGCTCCCACCAACACCCAAAGATATCTGCTATGGGTATTGTCAATTGTTAAGATGCTTGCCTATCAACAGCCTCTCAAGAAAGAATTTTAAATGGTTTTGTGACGTCAAAGGGGCCCAAGAAAAAACAGTCCATTGCCAAGCTAACTCCCTCATTGAAAGCACACAGTAAGGAACAGATAAGGCAAAAATGAAACCTTTTCACACAATGGCTGATCAGTGACATGCTCCTAGCATCTCTAATAAGCCAAAGAATTTATCCTTGTTTCTAGGGTAAGGAAGTGACTAAAGAAGATGAGCTTTCTGAGAATCACCCTCTAATTTACACCCTTAATGAGGAGCCAACCAAATCGCAACTGCCATTGGCTCCTTGTCTGGGCAGAATGTCTGAGGGTAACATGGAGCATGGAAAGGGGCCTGGAAATGCAGTGGCTAGGTTGCAGCCTGCAAGAGGGAACAACTTAAGCATGGTGGACAAAAAATTGAATCTTTTGAATGAAAAGGTAGATAAATTGTTGAGTTTCCAAGAAGACCTGAATGGCAAGCTACAAAAAGGGAACCAAGGCATTGATGACATAGGAAAGAGCATTGACAAGTTAACAGCATCCCAAGCATCCACTGCTCAGACTGATGCAACAAAAAGAGGCCTAAAATCTGGGGACAGCATTCACCCGACTGAGACCGAAAATGCATGCTCAGAAATGTTGAAGCTGATGAGAGCTATGCAGCAAGATGCCTTGAAGCACAGAGAGAGGCTGGAAAAGATAGAAAAAATGGTTGATACTGTGGATAAAGTCATTACTTTTGTGGGTGAGACCTTCAAAAATTCTAAAGTAGTGGATTTCATTCTGAGAGGCATTGTACCCTGGAAGAAAGGGAGTCTGGTTGAAATCTTAATGGAGGTTGGTTTTATTTTACTGTTCATGATCCTTTTCTTGTTAAGAAGAATGGCTCCAGACTTTCCTGTTAATTTCTTACGTAATGCATGTGTGTGTTCAGGCATTCCTCTCTCAGTATTAGGCATAAGAGTAAATGGTATAGTGCAGAAAACATGGTAGGAAGGTTTCAAATAGATGTAAAGACTAGGTCTCTGCATCGAGGAGTTGACAATTTAAGGGCCAAAATCTGCCCTCAGTTACACCCTGGCCAATGACATTCAAGTTAGTTGCAGAATCCAGCCCTAGATGAAGAATAATAAATAGTTAACATACTGTGAAGTGACAGTGGGATTCTGTTTTCTGACTGATAATGACAATTTAGGCATCCAGGGCCAAAATCTGCCCTAATTTATATTCATACAATTTCAGTGACTTCAATGGAACATGGACTTAATGCTTCCCAATTACATCTGTGCAACTTGATTAATTTCATCCAACTATCGGATCAATAGCGCTGTGAGTTCAGGACACTAACTCATAACCGTTTCTTAATTATGAAGCGTAATGAGCGGGCAATGGTTTGTAGTGTCAGCAGGATATTTTGGAATTAATTGGTTTTCTTTTTAAAAAATGAACTAGCACCTATCATGAATATCTACTGTTTCAGTGTTGTCTTGTTTGTTATCATTCATTACTATTTGTGTCCCATCATGAGAAATAAAGAATAAGCTACACAATGAGGTGTATGTGGGACATGGTCTCATTCCTGGGGATCTCATAACATGGGGATGGTAAAAATATTATTGCATTAGAAACGAGACTACTTGCAATTGGAATTATTTGAATACTCTATGAATGCTCCTGGCTTTATAAATATTTGTGCACAAATAAAAATAACTTGAAAAAAAAACCCACTAAAATATATGGGTGGAATGTGAATTTGAGCTCTTACAAAAATGAGACTGGTTTCAGAGTTGGTCTGTATCCTCAGAAAGAATGAGAAGTGGCACCTTAGAGACTAACAAATGTATTTGGGCATAAGCTTTTGTGGGCTAAAACCCACTTTATCAGATGAATAGGATGTATGTTCAGTATGGATTTATGTTCCACTCTATACATCTGATGAAGTGGGTTTTAGCCCACAAAAGCTTATGCCCCCAAATGAGACTCTAATAGACCTCAGTATAGATCAGGAGGGTGTTGTGCAGATTTTCAGATACAGTCTAACAGTCCATTTCCATACGGATATGCAGAACCACTACTCTTTCAGAGACTAACAATTGAACCAGACTGTGAGATTTTGCGGGGGGGGGGGGGGAGCACATTTCCAATGGCAGCTGGGTTGAGATCACTGAAAAACCCTGTCGGACATTTACATGGTACAGTCTGTTCTAACTGAAGTGTGCTACAATAGTAGGAGACATGAAAAAAGCGTTCTAAAAATTGTTGTGCTTTAGGTTTAAATTTATAATTATTACTCGCACCTGTGATGTGCTTGGCACTATGTAATACCTGGAGACAGCTAGGATCCTGCTTCATAGGGCTTACTCTCCAAACTGGACAGATAAATACATAGTACACTAGATAACCAGGTAAAGAACAACTTCAAAATGCTAAACTAGTTTTTAAATTTCTTTCTTTGCTAGCATCACTGAAAGATTTATCGTAAGAAAGATGTTTTTAAGAGGGATTATAAAGGTAGGGTGGCCGTGTGATGCACAAGAGACAACTCATAGTATATAATAGGAAAGCAAATACAGTACACTCTCGATTATCCAGGATTGGGTTAACCAAGATGTGGATTAACCAGGACGTCAAAAACAAACAAACACGTAACTCGCAGGGCTGGCTCTGGCTTTGTTGCCACCCCAAACACACACAAAAAACCCCACCAGGGTGCAGGGCAGCCAGTGAATCAACACCCCCTCCCCCCGGCGCAGGGTGTCTGGTGAACCAACCCTCCCTCCCCATGTTTCCTATGGATAGTGATTATCCAGGATTTTATTAACCAGGATTAATTTTTTTCCTAGCATCCTGGATAATCGAGAGTCTACTGTACATATCAGACAGATGGGCAACATTAATTAACCAGCCACATCTCTTCATTTGTTTGTTGCTGTATACATTGTGAAACTGGAGCATAAAGAACTTAATTTAAAACCCAAAGGGTTCCAGAAGGCTCTCTTACATTACAGTTGCAAATAAAAAGAACCTGTTACTTGCTTGTTTCTGCTTCCTAGACAACTTTTTATAATAGTGCACCGTAGACAAGAGCAGTGGCTTTATCCAGCATTACTACATGTTCAGGACAGATATTGAAAAACTGGAGAGGGTTCAGAGAAGAGCCACAAGAATGATGAAAGGATTAGAAAACTTGCCTTATAATGATAAATTCAATGAGCTCAACCTATTTAACATAACAAAGAGGAGGTCAAGGGGTGACTTGATGACAATGTATTAGTATCTACATGGGGAACAAATATTTGATAACTGACCCTGCAGTCTAGCAGAGAAAGGTGTCCCATGATTCAATGGCCGTGAAGCTAGACAAATTCAGACTGGAAATAAAGTGTAAATTTTTAACAGTGAGAGTCAGGGGTTACAGGGTAAAATAACATTAAGTATGTAAAGCAGTGCTGTTTGTCTCCCCATGAGAGCCAGGAGGGATGAAACCAACATTTTCTTCATCTGGTGCCTCCCCTGTCTTGGGGTATGTCTACACTACCTGCAGGATTAGAAGGTAGGCCAGCTGGGGTAGATTTATTGATAAATCAACTCCCGAGCGCTCTCCTGTCAACTCCCATACTCCACGGCTGTGAGAGGCACAGGTGGAGTCGACAGGGGAGTAGCAGCAGTCGACTCACCGCAGTGAAGATGCCGTGGTAAGTGGATCTAAGTACATTCAGCTATGTTATTCTTGTGGCTGAAGTTGTGTATCTTAGATTGATTCCCCCTCCCCCCCAGTGTAGACAGGCCTAAGATTAAAAACTATGGCCTGGTCTACGCAGGAGTGCGGGGAAGGAGGGGAGGGAAGGAGGAGGGGAAGAAGATCGATCTAAGATATGCAACTTCAGTTATGAGAATAACATAGCTGAAGTTGACATACTTAGTTGACTGCTGCCATTCCCCGTCGACTCCGCCTGCACCTCTCGCAGAGTACAGGAGTCGACAGGAGAGTGCTCAGGGGTCGATTGATCACATCTAGATTAGACGCGATAAATTGACTCCATCTAGATCGATCGCTACTCACTGATCCGGCGGGTAGTGTGTAGACGTACCCTAAGTGATAAACTGTATATTGGAGAAAAATCACCCCAGGCATAGTCTTGGGAAGTAACATTTTTTGAGACCTAAGAGCTAATTTATTATTCCCCAAGATTTTGCTTTAGAAAAAAGATGTTTAAAAAATTGGTGGATGTGACGCAGGGAGCCCTTGGTGCCAACTGGCAGAGGGCATGGAGTGCAGAGAGTTTTACAGGGATCCCCTGGGTCAGATATGTGCATAATAGCTCACTAAATGATGGCATGCGAAGTTTCTGCCGAAAGCAAGTGGCCCACAGCTTACCATAATCATACTTAATGTATGGATGGATAATATTAAGGAATTTATGTGTCCACACTAAACTTATGCTCTGAAGTCTTGGCGGGTCTCCAGGAGGTGACTGACATACTTTGGAAATGTTCCTTTCAGGCAGGAGGTAACAGACACCTATCTCCCTGTCTGGCTGTGCACAATGTAGGCCTATTTATATATTGAGCCATGCAGGCAAAACAAGAGATTGTGAAATCTGCAAGATGAAACCAACAGCGGGGGGAGAGGGAGGTGTCCTATTTATGAAAGAAGAGAAAGGATTGTTCTGTTATATCTTGGAGTGCCAGGAAACGCACTGAATCCTTCACCTAGAAGGCAAGCTCACAGCACGTCTTTTTCATGAAAGGAGGGTCACCGCCAACGTGGCTATAAAATGCTGCAAGGATTTGGCGTGAGCATGACTCCACAAGACATGAGTATCTAGTTAATTAAATCTAGGCTATAGAATGCATGTTATGATCTTATGTCATGTGTAACTAACTGTTTGTTTCCAATACTGCTATTTGCTGCAACTTAAATCTCTATGCTTTGTTAGATACATACACTTATACTTAACTTCGCTATAAATATATCTAGGTGCTGTGTGTCAAGCAGAGCAGTGATGAGGTGGACTTGGTAAGCTGGGTTATACTGATTCTTTAGCGAGCACAGACAAGACTTCCTCATGCTAAGAGAGGTGCCTGACAACCATGGAGCCCCCAGGAAGCCTCCCAGTGGGGGGCAATAAAGAAGCAGCAGCAAACTGAGAATGCAATGAAGCTGAGTCGTTACCACTAATTTCACAGAGTCTAACTGCCTCCACTGGTAGAGAATTAGAGGGACCCAGTGTGAAATGGGCATCTTTAACCTTGTTAATTAATTGTGTATTTAATTGTATTTTTTAGACTAAAGATAAACCTGAAGAGAAGGGTGCAAAACCAAAGATTGTACCTAGCAACAGAGGAGTCCAGACCGAAAGCAAGGAGTCTTTGGAAGGTATATGTAAGCCTGTATGTATGATATACATATCTGCTGTGGAATTTGAGATAGGCTGGGAAGAGAAGATCCAACATTCTCCTATATGTAGGTACTACTGAATTAGCCAGTTGTAACTAAGTACCTGGACTTATGAAGTACTCAGAAAAGTGTGTGTTGGATGTTTGATACCAGCATAAAAAAAACAACAAACAAAATTACAACTCCCCTCCTCAAAGAAACCAACCCCCCAAACCAAATCCAATAGCAACACTTTATTAAAATGAATAGGAGCCATTATTTTTGGTTGGTAAATGTTGTATTTCTTTGCTTTTGCAGTTGTAGTTAGCTTAATTTAAAAAGAGTAATGTCTGTTTGGAAGGCACCAGGAATACAATTGCCAGAACACATAGAAAACCTGTAAAATCACAGAGGAAAAAGGCACGTGAAAAGGCAGAAATACAGGTTTGTTTTTGAACTGGGAATGTCTCACATGGCCAGTGAAGATATTATCAACATGTCACAGAGGTGGGGTTATAAAAGGGATTCAGACCTTGGACCTTTCTGTCATCCATTGTATTCATTTTCATTAGTGGAGTTGCACCGGGGTGAATGTGACTGTGAATAGTGCTCAGTTACAGACACTTCCTCTCATGTTACCAGAGGCTCCTCTCAAGCAAGACCAAAAATCATCTTGGTTTCTTGACTTAGAAAACAACATAAAACTAAAGAATCTGCTGGTCAGAATTCTGACTCAAAAGCTACCAGTACTTTTGGGCTGAGGTGATAACTAGACTAAAAATTAAACAAAAATTACATTGATTTCCAGGGCCTGAGCAAATAGAAGCCTGGAGGAAATGGAAGTCATTTCCCCCCTAGACTTCCCTTCCTTTATATGCACCATCATTCATAATTAAGAGCAGTTGCAATTATTGAAATAGCTCCAGGGGGACAAGAAACCCTGGGGGAGAGAGGCAGTGTTCTGAGTCTTAGTGTCTCCTGGAATCCTCCAGTCCCATTTTGCAATGTCAGTGCTACTCTCTATATCTATAGAACAGACACTGGGATGGGTGTGCCTTTTGGGATTTCAGAGTCTGAACTATGTGTTATATTGATCCATAAATTACTTCTTGAATGTCCTTCAATTGACTCTTATAAATTTTCTGTTAGCAGTGTTGTTGTAGCTCTGTTGGTCCAAGGATTTGGGAGAGACAGGGTGGGTGGAATAATGCCTTTTATTGGACCAACTTCTCTTGGTGGAAGGGGCAAGCTTCTGATCTTCACAGAGCTCTTCCTCAAGTCTCGTCAGGTCTGCCTACCTATCTTCCTTCATCATAGGACTGCAGAGTGGTAATTGCCTACTTCAGTTTAAGTGGTCTCCTACAACGTGTATGTATGCTTAGCAACCTGCCCTTTTTTGTATTTAGCATGGACACTCTGGTTACCTTCCCCAGAGCTGAGAAAGGGCTCTATGAAGCTCCAAAGCTCATTCCTTCCACCAACAGAAAGTTGGTCCAATAACATATATTACCTCACCCACCTTGTCTGTCTCTATCAATTTGGTTTTTAGTTATTCATAAATCCAGTTTCTATTTTTACTTTTACCATTGCTGAAAGTTAGCAATGCAAGTAAGTAATTTATTAAGCTGCATGTGTCAGTATCAGAAATATCAACATGCTTCTAATAAGCTTAAGTCTTTTTTGTGTGTCTTTTAGCCGTTTCACGTGAACATAGTGTTTCACTATGTTGGTAAGTTTTTGATAGAGTCCAATATCCCTGGCTTCCTCCCTATTTTTTTACAACCTATGCCACTATGTAATATTTTTTCTTGTGTCTGGGAAAGTTTGTGACATTATGAATAATAGTATTTCTTATTTAGAGCCCAAAAGAGAAGAAAAGTTGGATGAAAATAATGGAACATGTGAAAAAGTAAACTCTTTTGACACTATAGTCTCCAAAGTTGACTCCAGTCCACAAGTTAAAGAAAGGACAACACAGCTGAAAACAATAGCAGGTTCTGGCAAAACCAATAGCTCTAAGAATTATCAACCACAAAAAGACACAGGAATTAAAGCTTTGATTCCAAACCATGGTCTTCCCTTCATAAATCATGGCCCTGTGGGGAACAAGAATGTTACTGCTGAAGCAATTGATATGGACAGAGCACCAGGACTGGAAGAACACCACAGAAAGCCTATTAATCAGAAATCAAAAGAAAGTGAAAACAAACCCTCTACACTCAGCGCTATATCCATGGAAACCATGTCATCCACATCAAAGTCTGTATCCAGAGCAGGGTGTGAAGTGATACGTACAAGGTAATGATCTAGCCTGTAATTCTCTGTGTGATCTGAAACATTTCATATGTTAAAAATAGGTAAATTATTAAAAGGACAATTCAGTCTTGCGCATACGTGATACCATAGGAGAAAAAGCCTTGTTAGAAAAGGAGCACAGGGAACCATGTAAACAGTCAATCTAAAGAAGAATTAGAGCCAGTTTAGTGGTTTATACATTTTTTTTATACAAAGATCATGTTTGTAGATAGAAAGTGCTAGGTAAGGGCTAATTACTAATATTGCACATCTGTTCGGAGTCCGGGAGATTTGAAATGGGTTTGCTCTACTTGTCTCATTTCATTGAACCTTGTAAATGACTGACTCCTTTGTAACATGGGTGTTTCTATAAAGATCACATACGGGGCTAAATAGGTCTGCAAGAGAAGTCTGTCATTGACTGAGGACCGAAATCGTTTAGTGTGTGATAAAATTTCAGGGCTTGGGCTGGTTGTTCAATCCAATGTATAATAGTCCTTTGCCCACCTCAGAGCAGTCAGTATTTTTGGTTAGGTCTGTGACCACATGACCCAGCCCATTTTAAGCATTGACCATACAAAGATGTGAACAAACATGTTTTTTTTCTAACGTTGCTTTTTTTTTTTTTCCTGTTTAACATATGACGTATTTGGTATCAGATACCCTTTTTTGGCCTTTTTTTTTTTTATTAGGACTTTAGAAAAGTTCTGTAATTTAACCTGCAATTGCATTATGGAAAAAAAATAAAAATGGAGGTCCCATTTTTAAAACATGTCTGTGCATGACCAGGGATATTTTGTTTAGGCTCAGGTACGTTTTTGTGTATATACAATTATCCCGATATGCAGGTATACAAGTTAGCATTTGAACACAGACCAAAAAGTGACTGTTTTCCTTTTAATTTTCCTTTTAACATAAAGGATTTGAATGCATTCTGGTGCCTTAAATACGAGACAGGCACTTTATTCTCTAGGTAGTTTTTAGTTATTTGTGCAATTTATAGGTATTTTCAGGTGCTGGAGTATTCCCAGATGAATGCAATACAAGCATATTAAGGCCTTATCTACACTACTGAGGGAGATCGATCTAAGTTATGCAACTTCAGCTACGTGAATAACGTAGCTGAAGTTGATGTACTTAGATCTACTTATTGCAGGGTCTATACTATGCAATGAATCAGAGAGGTAGCCATGTTAGTCTGGAATTGCAGAAGTGACAAAGAGTCCTGTGGCACCTTAAAGACTAACTAAAGTATTGAAGCATAAGCTTTCATGGGCTAATACCCACTTTGTCGGATGCATGCCATGTAATACTATGCAATGTCGACTGGAAATGCTCTCCTGTGACAACCCGTGTGCGTCTCACTCAGGTGGAGTACAGGAGTCGACGGAAGAGCGATCTGTGATCAATTTAGCGGGGCTTCACTAGACCCACTATATTGATCACCCATGCATCGATCGCTGTTCGTGGAACCCCCAGTAAGTGTAGACAGGGCTGGAGACTGAAGAACTAAACTTAGGGCTGGTCTCCACTACGGGGGGGGGGGATCGACTGCAGATACGTAACTTCAGCTACGTGAATCACGTAGCTGAAGTTTGCGTATCTGCAGCCAACTTACCGTCCATCCTCATGGTGGCGGTGGTCGGCGGCACGCTCCCCCATCGACTCCAGCTTGCGCCTCCCAGCAAGCTGGAGTTCCAGAGTCGACAGGGGCGCCGTGAGCGATAAATCGATCGCCAGAAGATCGATGGCTACCCGCCGATTCCGCGGGTAGTGAAGACATACCCTAATACACTGAATGGAAGCGGTCTTGGTCTACTTCTCAATGTACACAGATCCACATGACAAAAACCAAAATGCAAATTGCAGTAATAGGAGCTCCAGTCTTAGAAGAAAGGCTGAGCTGTGGCAGGGCTTGGAGACTATATTTCACTTTACTTTAGAAGAGGTCCAGTGTAATGATGTGGCAGGGCAGAATGGGGAAAGCTTGCATTTCTATAACCAGTTGTGTGGCTAAGTAAAAGAAGATTCCAGGGATGTTCTTCCAGCACATTTCCCAAGCACTAAATTCACATGATTGGGGTGAGTGAACCCCCCTGAACACAAGGGCTGTAAAGTGCAAAGGAAATGTATTTGTTTGATGCCTAGATCAACTTCACACACAATTTCATTATAATCAGACTTAAAATTTACTCTGCATTTTTATTCTTAAATAACAATGTGAAAAGAACATGAATCTTCCTACACTTTATTTATGGAGGAGTTTGTAGTCAGAGTGCTTATATAGATATTTTTTGTATGTGAAGACTGAATGAGTAGGCCAAATTCTGTGCTCGGTTACATGGGTGCAGCTCTCATTGAAGTCAATAGGTCTGTACAGAAACATAAAAAGAACAGAGTTCCAGTGCCTGGAATTGTAGAAATGCCCAGAATTCCCTGCCAAGTTTAGACTTGTCTAGATAGTTATGGCAATGTTTGCTCTAAGTTGACTTCAGCTGACTTCTTAGCTCAATACGACTGAACTACAGGTTCTTAATACATTTTTCAAGGCTGATTCCCCACTCTGGCACTTCAAGGATTTGAAAAATTAATACTGGACACTCTAGGAGTGTATTAAACTCCCAAGGTTACTGTTTTCCTCTCACCTTGGATGGGTAGATGCTCCCACCACCCAAGTGAAAGAAAACCCCTTTGAGATCCCAGGAAGGCACACTTGGGAATTCCTTCCTGTGGGGTAGCCTCAAGCCCTTTCACTCCCTCCCTGTGGGGAAGAGCTGAGAAAGAAGACAAAGGAAATCAGCTGTTGCCACCAGCTAATTAAACAACATATGCACAAACCTCTTAGGACACAAAAATCCAATCCTGTTCTTAAAAAAAGGTAAATTTTATTAAAAACAAAAAGAAAATACATTTGGAACTTAGGCTTTTTGCTAGATTTTAAAAAAATCAATTACAAGGAGTAAGCATCAAGATAGCTCTCTTGTGGTCCAGCTTAAAGGTTACAAGTAAAACAAACACGCCTGAGGTTAGCACAGAGAAATCTCCAAGCCATAAAGAAATAAGAGATAAACCTTATCATGTCTTCCTAGACCTTGCTTGATCCACTTACATATTTGGGATTTCAAATGGGTAGTTTCTAGGTGTGATCTGATGATTTTCATACCTGGCCCAAAGCTTTTTACAGCATAGTTCTAGCCCTGTGCCTCTCTCTAGGAGAACAACATAGACAGCCAAAGGGGAAGGTTTCCCCCCCAATTTTAAAAAGTTCTAGCCGTCCCATTGGCTCTTTTGGTCAGGTGCCCACTACTTTCTTTTACTTATGCAGGGAGACTTTTTAACCCTTTACAGGTAAAGCAAGTAGAGAACAACTACTAAGGGGGAGTTATAGCTAACTGGCTGGCTGGGTATTCATAAAAGGGAGCTACCCTTTCATTTAGACAGCATTATAAAGAGATCATGCTTATGATGACAGAGAGATGGTAAAAATGAGAACAAAACTACAGACTTGTTATGCAAAAGATAGGAAAGGTTTCTTTTCAACGTCTTTATTACAGAAGTACAATATTTTAGAGGAAACTAGATAGGTGTTTCCTTTTCTAGGCACAAGAGACGTTTTCTGCCTGCAGTTTTATAGTCTCTAGGGCTTAACTTTACGAGTCCTTACTGATTTCCAGTCGCCCCATTGAAGTGAAGCCAGTTGCAGTACTCAGAAATGTAGGGCTGGAAGGGACCATGAGAGGTCATCTAAACCACCCCTTTGTGCTGCGGAAGGACCACGTGTACCTAGCGCATCACTGACAGGTGTTTGTCCAACCTATTCTTAAAAACCTCCAATTATGGGGATTCCACAGTCTACCTTGCAGAGCCCGATCCTGCTGCTGTTACTAAATTTTACTAATTACATGAATATCTCTGACAGAACTTCAGAATATAGCAGGTTTTTTATAATCCCGTTATCTCCAGACAACATAACCTTAATGAAAATGTTTAAAAGTTCCTAGTGACAGGAATGCAAAAGGAAATACTATTAACAAAACGGAGGAGCCAAAGGAACCGAGGTGTACAACATAACATTTTCAACAGCAGACTGTGAAAAGAGTAATATTCTATAACACCCCGTGAACACAGACTCTCACACGGCAGCGGGACTAGAACACATCCACCCAGGTTTTTAAGAACTAGCACGTAGTTCTAATAATCCAGACCACAAATTTTAGTACTAAATACAAAGCCTCCCCACCACGGAGGCACTAGTAAATGCTGGAGTAGGTATGATTAAGGCTATGATTCTGTCACAGTGGTCACGGAATCCATGACTTCCAGAGAGCTCCGTAACATTTTCTGCCCCAGGGCTGGAGCTGTCAGCAGGCAGCCCCACAGCTCCTAGCCTGCTGGGCAGCAGGGGGACCCTGGAGCTCCAGCCGCTGTGGGCACTGGACCCTCCACCTGCCCCATTTTGTCAGGGATATTTTTAATAAAAATCATGGGCAGGTCACAGTCTTCTGTGAATTTTTGTTTATTGCCCATGACTTTTTACTAAAAATATCATGACAAAATCTGAGCCTTAGGTGTGATATATTTTATGTCCAGCAGAGGGCAGAAATCTATACAAGATAGCATGTTAAAATAACTATTAACATAAGATTTTGTGGGGACTGAGTCTCTTCAAAATGTTGTAAATTTATCCTGGGAGCATTGCTGAAGTGTTGTATTTCCTTATTATCCTTAGCAATTTCAATATCTGATATTTTTAGTAGGGAAATTATTGCAGAACTGGGATTTAAACAAAGTGTACAAAATATTTTCTGCTAATCTAGCAAGGCTATTTATCTGCATAAAAAGGAAAATGTTTGCTCTGCAGGATTTCCATCAATATGCAGATGACTGACACCCAAGAAAAGATTCCAGTGGCCAAGGAAGGAAGCGTAAGTGATCATGGAGGTACAAGTTCCAAAGTAAAATCCCCTCTTTCCTCACCATCGGAAGTTGAAGGAGTTAAACATCTGACTGACAAATTTAAGCACAATTTGTGCCCCCCAAACACCAGAACTAACTCAATTCAAGAAGTGAAAGGGGTGAAGCTTGCTAATAAATGCAATGAACAGGAACCTAAATTAGGGAAGCCACAGATGCTACTGAACAAAGTCTCAACTGATAAAAAGCCCCTAGAGAAATCAGAGCTAAAATGCAAGTCCATATCCTCTCAAACCACAAGTGGAAACG
This sequence comes from Sternotherus odoratus, assembly GCA_032164245.1. Taxonomy (NCBI): domain Eukaryota; kingdom Metazoa; phylum Chordata; order Testudines; family Kinosternidae; genus Sternotherus; species Sternotherus odoratus. The sequence continues at coordinate 19,955,948 of JAVMKO010000014.1, read as the reverse complement.
ATACTAAAAAAGATCTTGGGGCCAAAATGAAAAGCCATAAAGAAACAACAAAGACAATGAAAGAATCCACAAAGGATGCTAGATCTGAATTAGAATTTGAATGTGTGGAATTAGAAAGCACATACACAGGACAAAAAGAAGACAGTGCAAATCAATGTACAGGAGAGGCCCCAGAAAACATTACATCAGTAGAAGCCAGCAAAGCATTTGGCAAGCAGAATGAAGTAATCATTGGTAAGTAGCTCAGAACCATACCTGGAGACTTTTACACTGTGAATTCTAGGGTACCTGCATATGTTATACACTGTAATAGTTGAAACCATGTTAATTAGTGCTATTACCTTAGTTTGGGAGCATTTATTCAGGCACCAAGCATACATTTCCTCAGACAACAACTGTGTTCACGTCCATTAGACTTCTTTTTTATTCTAATGTTCGTGTTCGGTTGCAGTCTCAGAATAAAGGTTCTTTTGGAATTTGGATTCAATTTGAAGATTGTTTTGGAATAATAATCCTTTTAAAATGAAATGAAATGTTATGTATTTTAAAAAGCAGAGCTACTTTTAAAACTTTATCTTTGAATAAAACCTTTATTATCATGCAAGACAAGGGGTGTGGAAACCACTCATTAATATTAGCAGGTGAAGAAAGTGTAAAATATTTCAGGAAAGGTCTCATTTTGTCCCTAGTTCAGAAACGGGAAAAATATAGCCTGCGGGACCCTCCTGCCCGGCCCCTGAGCTCCTGGCTTGGGAGGCTGTCTCTCCTCCCATCCCCGTCCCCCGCTGTCCTCTCCCCCCTGGCACCTCAGCTCACTGCGCCACCGGCACAATGCTCTGGGCAGTGGGGCTCTGTGTTGTGTGGTGGCATGGCTGGCTCCAGCCGAGCGGCACGGCTGCCTGTCCTGGTGCTCTGGGCGGTGCAGTAAGGGGGCGGGAAGCGGGGCAGGGGAATTCAGGGTGGTGGTCTGGGGGCGGGGGTGTGGATAGGGGTTGGGATGGTCAGAGGGCGGGGAATAGGGGGGTTGAATGAGGGCAGGCGTTCCGAGGGGTGGGGGGCAGTCAGGAAGGAGAAGGGAGGTTAGATGGGGCAGCGAGGGACAGTCAGGGGCAGGGGTTTCAGGGTGGTCAGAGGACAGGGAGTGGGGGGATGGTGGTGGTGGTGGATGGGAGTAAGAAGCAGGGAGAGTCAGATAGGGGTTGGGAGCCAGTCCTGGCTGTTTGGGAGGCACAGTCTCCCCTAACCAGCCCTCCATACAGTTTCAGAAATTGCCTGGCTGGGTCTAAGGTATCCTGAGTGCTTGTGCTGTCTTCTGATATTCCTCTGTTCAGTCTTCCCACCCACAGCTGTGCTGAACAACACTCTCATGGGGAAGAACCATATTTGTGTTTGCATCTGCTCCAGAAAGCAATGTGGTACAGTGATGGTGAGGCCATTCTCAGTGGTCAGACTGGCTGTGGGGAGACTCTCTGAGGGAGGGGGATATTCGAGGTGGTGGGAGTATGATGAATGTTACCTTTGTTGAGATGTAGAGTGAGTGAGGTGCAAAAGGCACACACCCTTTTGGTAGTACAGGTCTGTTTGTAGTTAGCTAACCTATTAGGTTGTCCTTGGTTAACATCTTGATACAGCTGCATTCTGGGAAGTGAAAATACTGGGGGTGGGATGACGAAAGTAATGCGCAATGATTTGTGGAAAACAAAATCAGTGAACGAACTGTCTCCTGTGTAGATGACAGCCCTCCTCCTCCTGCTCCCTTTGAACATCGCATAGTGAGCGTCAAACAAACAGAAGTAACAACGTGCTACTCAGTGTGCCGGCATGAAGTATTAGGAGGGTAAGTCTGTCGCTTTGGGATGCTGTGCTGTGAATGGTGCAGATAGCAACAGCTCTGCAGTAGCTGAAATACACAGAAAAAAGAGCTATTAGGATTATCACAATTATCCATTGCCCACAGAGTATCCCATAGTTTTCTTCCGATGCTCTTGGTGACATACGTAGGTCTGAAATTCTTAGATGACCATGTAAATGCATAGATTCATAAAGTTTAAAGCTAGAAGGGGCTATGAGATCATCTACTCTGACCTCCTGTATATCACAGGCCATTTCACCCAGTTACCCCTATATTGAGTTCAGTAGCTTGTGTTTGACTAAAGCATATCTTTTGGACAGACGTCCAGTCTTGGTCTGAAGATATCAGAAGATGGAGAAGCCATCACTTCCCTTGGTATTTTGTTTCAATGATTAAGCATCCTCACTGCTAAAAATGTGTGCCTTCTTTCTAATTGGGATTTGTCCAGTTCTAGCTTCCAGCCACTGGTTTTTGTTATGCCATTTTCTTCTAGACCAACCTGCCTTTTAATGCCTTGTGTATTCTTCCTATGAAGGTAGTTATGCATTGTAATCAAATCATCACTCAATCTTCTGTTTGATAAGCTATAAATGGATCAAACTTTGAAGTCTTACTCGGCAATTTTTTGATATCTTTTTCAAAATGTGAACACAAGAACTATATACAGTATTTCAATATTGGTCATGCTGTATACAGAGGTAAAATCTCCTCTCTACTCACTACTCTCTTGTTTGCACACCCAAGGATCATATTACTTCTTTTTGACATTGAGTTGCACTGGGAGCTCAGTTGAGTTGAGTTCACAACTGTTGAGATGCTTGTTCACTATGACCCCTGAATCATTTTCAGTGTCCAGTCCCAATTTTGTGGGTATGGCCTTTCGTCATTGCTCCTCGATGTATAACTTTGCATTTGGTTGTATTAAAAAGCATTTGTTAGAGTCTTTGTCATCCACAAATTTTATGAGCAGTGATTTTATATTTACTTCCAAATTATTGATGAAAATGTTGAATAGTGTCGACCTTGTACTGAACTCAACTAGAAACCCTCAAGAGAGTTATCTAGGTCTTAATCCATTGAAAGTGTGTACTATTGATATTGTATGGTGCTCATTTTTTAATCAGAATATCCTGCAGTAATAAGTCAATTGTCTTACTAAAGTCTAACTATATTACAGCTATACAGTTACCTTTATCCACCAAGTTTCTAATCTCAAAGAATGAAATAAAGTTTGTTTGACAAGACCTGTTTTCCATAAAACCATGTTTACTGGAATGAATTATATTCTTATCCATTAATTTCTTATTAATTGAATCATGTACCAGCTTTTCCATTAATTTGCCACAGACTGATATCAGGTTAACCTGCCTGTAACTACCTGAGTCATCCTGCTTGCTTTTTTTTGAATAATGGCACAGCTATTAGCACCCTTCCAGTCTTCAGGAATTTCTCTGGTAGTCCAAGATTTATTAAACATTAACACCAGTGGGCTGGAGATCTCCTGTGCCAACTATTTTAGGACTCTTGGATGCAAGTTATCCAGACCTGTTGATTTAAAAATGTCTATCTCTGGTCACTGTTGTTCAACATTCTCCTTAGCCTGGGTCTACACTGGGGTGGGGAGGATCGGTCTAAGTTAAGCAACTTCAGCTGCGAGAATAACATAGCTGAAGTCAACGTACTTAAATCTACTCACTGCGGTGTCTTCACTGCGGTGAGTCAATTGCTGCTGCTCCCCTGTCGACTCTGACTGCGTCTCTCATGGCGGTGGAGTAAAAGAGTCGATGGGAGAGCGCGCAGGAGTCGATTTATCGTGTCTAGACTAGACGCAATAAATCAACCCCAGTTGGATTGATCGCTACCCACTAATCCGGAAGGTAGTGTAGACTTACCCATAGTTATTAATGGATTGGAAGATACTTTATCATCCTCATGTGAAATGAGTACATCATCTTGCTTCTTTCCAAACACAACAGAAATATTTATTGAACACTTCTGCCTTTTCTGCATCATTATTAAGAATTTTACCATCTCCATCTAGCAATGGGTCTATACTATTGCTAGGATTTCTTTTGTTCCTAAAAACTCCTTCTTGTTGTTAGCCCTGTCAGCCAGGAATCTTTTCCCGATGTCTGGCTTCCTTTATTAATTTTATATATTTCATAACTTATAGTTTAAGTGCTATCTATTTCTCCTTTTTACATTTGTTTTATATTCCTTTTCTATTGATAACTGTGACCCTCACTTCACCACTGAACCTGGAGGGGCTTTTAGCCAAAGTGTTTCTTTCTTGATTGTGCAATCATGGATTTTTGGCCATCTAATAAACTCTTCTTAAAGAAGTCCTAGTTTTAATTCCCATTTTTCTGTCTAAACTTTTCCTCCTGATCAATTTCACTCATCATTTTTTCAGATATGAGAAATTATACTTCTTGAAGCACCAGACTTTCCTTCCCCCCGCCCCCAATGAATGTAATCAGGTCATGATCACTGGTCCCTAGTCAGCCATCAACTTCGAATGCAGTGATTGATTCATCTGTATCCATGATCATAATGTCCAAGATATAATTATATTGTGTAGAATTACCCTTGTGTAGGGTGAAATATCTTTTGTGTTTGAAAATAATCATCTACACATTTTAGAAACTCTAATGATGATTTTTTTCTTCTAGGTACATGAGACATCCAGCCTATGCCTCCCAAATTGAAGCCTCCCATAACAAAACAATTTTTCTTTCTACACATTATGGACTATTTGGTTTGGTGGTCTGTAACAGACCTCCACCAATACCCCTTCCTGGGCTTTGTTAATTAGCACATTATCAATGACTCTATAACAGATAATGCTATCTTCAGGGTACAGTGCAAGACCTCCTGCCTTCTTTTACCCACTCTGTCCTTCCTATACAGGTGATAGCCAGTGATTTTAACATTCAGCCATGTGAATTGTTTCACCAGATTTCAGTATTGCCAATTATATCACTTTTCTTCCCATCACTGAGAATTTACGATCCCTCTTGCTTATTACCCAGACTCCTAGCAGTGGTATCTAAGCACTTGAAAATTTCTTCTCTTCACATTCCTTGTCACATTGGTTCAATTGTTCACCACTCACTGAGTTTAAATTTGTAATATATTTGTCGCTGTAGCACTCTCCCATTGTGTTGTTCATTTAACACCTTTCTTGCTGCTCTACTAGTCTCCATCCATGAAGATAAGCCCTCTCTCTGGGAGATGCAGGACATTCCATACATACGGCCCCCACCTTCCCAGAAAGTGATCCACTTTCCAACAAAAGCAAACTGTCAGCTTCATACCAGTCACACAAATGACAGATCACCTCCAGTATTTTTTGGCTTCTCTCACTCGTGGAACCAGAAGGTCTTCAAAGAAAATATATAAAACACAATCAATAATTTCAAGTTAAAAGTTATATTAGCGGTAATATTACTGGACATATGCTAGTGGAAAATAAATGTATGCACGATATACATAGACTTGGACTCTTCTCTTCTTCAGCCCCCTTTCATGATCCCTGAAGTCTTCTATAATCTGTGGAGTTCTACTTGATACCATGTCATTGGTTCTAATGTGTGTTGTCACCATTGGAGACTTGCCAGATGACTTCATAATCCTGTCCAGTCTTGTAGTTTGACCAATGGAGAAAATTTCCATGGGAAGCGTGAGACTCGCTGGCTGGCTAGTATTCGAAATACTGTTTTTAAAATCACTGAATAAAAATCATACTGTGACGTTATGAACTTTAATAGCGACCAAAAATAGTTCATTTTTCATTTATTTTGTAAAGCGCAGTTATGGTGAGAAAAGCGACTGTAATAAAGTCACTGCACACTCTTTGTTGGTGGATTTGCATAGCTGCTCATGGTATTGATTAAATAAATGTTTACTTCTTTCTGTTCCTGTTAGCACTGCAGCTGTGAGCAAATGAGATGGATTCTTTTCTGGATTGTGCAGCCTCAGCAGAATTGTCAGCCATGTTCTAGTTGCAAAGTCTTTATTGCTGGTGATATGTGAGCCAGGCAGAAGATGACTTGACTTTCAGATTCCACTCTCATTTTGCATCACTGGCGGTTAGGAGAATCATCTATTTGTTGGTACAATGATTAGATTTGACAATGAAGTCACAGAGCCGCTGAATGTGGAACACCATTATGCTGTTTCTAGAATAATTTTTCAGAGCCAAACAGCATGTTAAAGGGTGTTAATGGCTGAGTTTTCAAATTGACATTATTTTGACATGGCACCTGGCTTTCACTCATTAGGTGAGCACTTCCCTTCAGTCCTTTCACTTTTCTGCACTTATTTGTTATTTGGGAGAGTATGATTTCCTGGTGGAGTCAAGTGCAAATATGGCCCAATAGGTCCAAGCATGGTGGTGATGCAATGGCAGAAAAGATGGTGCTTAAAAATCAAGTGCATGGGTGAGGTAGGAAACAATTTACATCATGCAATAAAAGTGTGCCCTGTAATTATTGGTTTTAATGTAATTTAAAAAGTTACTCGATCAGACAGAAATATCCTCGTTAATATACCCCACTAAGCATTACTGAAGGACAGCAGGAGTGTACAGTTACAGAACTGAAAAAGAATATCAGCCGGTTACTGTGTCATTGTATAATATAGTAATACAAATGGAGTATAATATTTTAATGTAAGAATTGAACAACTGGTTGGAAAGATAAAACTAATCCTTCATAAGCTGAGAGAAAGAGGAGATTCATGCTACTGACCACCTGATTCTGTTCACTTTGTACCAGGCTATTTTTAATCAATGATAAGAATAGTTTGAAAGGCTTCTGCAGCAAGTTTCTTAAAAGTCATTTTACTGTGTATTTCTCTGTATCAACAGGGGGCGTTTTGGTCAAGTTCACAAGTGCACAGAGGTGTCAACTGGTCTTAATCTGGCAGCCAAAATAATAAAAGTAAAAGGAGCAAAGGAAAGGGTATGTATGGTTTTGTGAATCTCCATGGACAGACACTGATGCATCCGACGAAGTGGGCACTAGCCCATGAAAGCTTATGCTTCAATACTTTTGTTAGTCTTTAAGGTGCCACAGGACTCTTTGTCGATTCTGCAAACCCAGACTAACATAGCTACCTCTCTGATTATGGACAGACACTGCACATCTGGCTTATTACAAGCACCTGCACATCACTTTCCTTATTAAAATATTTTCCCACTTAACATTGTATCAAATATGACAAAAGCAGCCTTAGTAAATATTTGCTTGAATTCTATATGACTGTTTGATCTGACCATGTTTGATGTCCTGTTATTTTGGTGTTCACTAATGTAACTCTTCTGCCAGGTAAAGCAGCAGCCACTAGGGCTGGGTTCAGTATCTAGGGGTTCCACACGAAACCATCTTGAGCCCCCACCCAGTGACCTCCGACAATTACACACCATTCCTTGGATGCCTCTAAGAGGCAAAACTTCCCCTTTTGCAAGCACAGAGTCTGAGTGTAGCAAAAACTTTTAATAAAAGGAGAGAATTAACTCAGTATTAATTTGGGAAAACAACTACTGCTCATAAACACAAACCATGAGCAAAAGACCCACCCCCAAGTAGGTTGGGCAGTGTCCTTTTCCCCTCAGGGTCTTAAGTCCATCAACCCAAAAGTCCCTTTAATGTGCTCGTCCCTTCTCTGTATCCAACTCACAGTTGCTGTCCTTTGCCAGTGCAGCCACAGAGTTCAGAGGTTCATCCACAGAGTTCACCTTCCACCCTGTGTGGAAGGCGCTGGAGGGAGAGGGGGGTAAGGAGGCACCTTATATGCTGCATTGCTCGGGCACTCGTTCATAGCCCCAATGGCCGATTGCCACACCTCTGTGGGGCTCTGCTCTGGCCCTCTCCACCAGCTGCCCTGCTAGCCGCTTGCCACACCTCTCCGCCAGCTGCCTGCTCACCAAGATGTCTTCAGGGCCCTCCATACTTAACACAGCTTTCAGTGATTTCAGCTGTTAGTGTGGGAGCCTCACTGCTGGTACATACTGGGCAATCTCTTGCAAAAAAGACACTATCCCAAAGTAGGTCTAATACTTAGACCTAGGAATCAGTGATTTCAGCTCTCCAGTACGTAACAAGACTCACAGTTGACTCTTTTATTATACAATGGAGAGAGGAAGGGTCAAATTGTGTCTAGGACCCTTAAAGAGGGCCTACACCACCAAGTACAAATACCCATTCCCCACCCTCTCTCAACTCATTGAGCTTTAGAATCCGTGTCCTCTGCCTTGTGAGTGCTGTTCAGTTCAGGGTGAGTCCCTCCATTGGGGTATGCCAGGTACAGTTCTGCTGCCCTCAGTTCACACAACAAGGATAGCAACACTTTATTACTCCTGCCCCAATAACATGGACTTGGGATCCAACACTGGCCACAAGTGATCATTTGGGCAAGCAGTCCCATCATCCTGAGCACTTAGGCAGGGTGGATGTGTCCATGCAAATGAGATCAGCTTCCAAAATCTTTTTCTACAGCCCACCACTAGATGTCAGGAGAGAGCTCATTCAGATTCTGCTTCTACTAACATAGGTGTGTGTAGGGAATTGGTTGGCATGAATGTTTGGGGAATGGCTAGTTTTTGTGTGAATGTTTGTATTTGAATGCACACAAGAGTATTCGTGGTCATGCTCCAACAGGAGCATCTGCTCGTCGCTATTCACTATTTGTTATCTTCCTGCCTGTAATGTTTCAGGAGGAAGTGAAAAATGAAATAAACATCATGAACCAGTTAAATCATGTGAATCTGATCCAGCTTTATGACGCTTTTGAATGCAAGAACAACCTCACCTTGATCATGGAATAGTAAGTTAAAATGATATTAGGAATTGTCAGCTCCTTTGAACTCGGTGGTTGCTCAAGACAGTAGTAGAAATGGAGAAAAATACATGGGGTGGGGGAAATTCTATGACTGTTTCCCAACCTGGGTGAAGACGTCTTTCATTTTAAACTCTTTAAGAGAAAATCACATATTTGACAAAATCAGAACTTAAACAAATGGTAAGAATACCAGCTGTATCCCAGAGAGAATAGAGGATTTCATACAGTTCTGTTATTAAGAGATGAACATCAGTATATTTTATTTTTCATTGGGGGGGGGGGTCTGACCCATAGATAAAACACAACTGCATTTTCTATCTGAACTGTATCTAGCAAGTTATATAAGGGTATGAGAGTTAAATTAAAAACATAGCAGAGGGAGAGGGAACTGAAGAGAGACAGAGAAGAGAGAATAAAATGTGGTTTTTGGAGAAGTTAGAAATGAAAAGGAGGAATGATTTTGATGGTTCATAAATGCTGATCAAAAAGTCATGAACTGGCTTTGTACCCCTAGCAGTGACAGTGTTTGGAGATACGTTGAGGAGGCTAGTACTGAATGAACAGAGAGAGTGTGAAGAAGAGAAGCAGGATAGAGACAAAGAGCGAGATTTTTAAAGGGACTTAGGTGCCTAAAGATGAAGATAGGAGCCCAGTGGGATTTTCCAAAGTGCCTAGGCATTTAACTCTCAATCTAATGAGGAATATGTGTATTTTTTCACATTTCTCTTTGTCAATATTTTAGTGTTGATGGTGGTGAATTATTTGACCGAATCACAGATGAAAACTATCATCTAACTGAGTTGGATGCAATCCTTTTTACCAAACAAATATGTGAAGGAGTCCACTACATACATCAGCAGTATATTCTCCATTTAGACCTGAAGGTCAGTAGTTATAGATTTCCGGTCTTTGGCTAAACTGTACGTTGTGCTGTATGGAGAGTCTGTATGTATGGGAGCTGCAAATAGAGGGTAATTTCTCTTCTCCTTATTTTATCTTGTAATGAAATAAACTAATTTAGTTCAGTGGCCACCATGAATTAACCCTGGAAAATTATTTTTTTCTGTTAATGTTTAATCTTTTCTTAAATTCGATAGCTTATTTTAAAGGTAATATAATAAACAGCGGGTTCCTCTGCTTTTACAACTTTCAGAGCAGAAACTTTTCATAGCTGTGTAGAATTGCATTGTGCCTTGGTTTGTCACCTGAGAAAATAAAAGCCCCTCTATATTTGAGTTATAAGACCTGTTATCTCTTTTGCTTCTTCTCATGTTTGTCCTTGTCTGTGTCTCCCACTGACAGCCTGGAGATGAGCCATTGCAAACTAACATGTTCTAGTGACAATTTCTCACTAGTTCTCTGTGCACAGGGACTATCATTTTCTATATGTTTATATAGCGTATAGCTCAATGGTAGCCCTATGTGGTTGATGTGCAGTTATTATTGTAATTATAGCTGGCTGGAAAGTGTTGTGGGTGTTTTGGTTTGTGGAAAAAATTTTGTTTTTTTTGTTGCAACTTGAAAATCATTTTAATTGTTTTTGATTTTTCAATGAAAAGCTGGAATTATTTGCAGAAAGGAGCCACTTCCCATTTAGAACTTTGTTTAGTTGAAAATCCAATTTGCTTTACAAAAGCTGTTTAAGTAGACATTTTTCCAAATGCCCCAATCGCAACATCCATGTGTAATTATTATATTTATCATAAATACAATAGTTAGAGTGAGGTGCTGAAGCTTCCCAGTAACTCTCCACTAACCTCTTGACAAGTGAGGCTGCAAACATCACCAAAAAAGAACACACACATTCAATTTTGATGGAAAAGCAAACGCTGTTTAGCTGTAGTAGGCTCATTCCTTGTTTGCATTCTGGTCTCTCAAGATACTGCATTGTCTTGAATAAACCCAGTGTTATAGCATCTGCCACCTTGCTTGCTAAACCATTCCACACAAAGGTGTCCATTCAGTCCTCCCCTAAAACGGACACCTTTAAATTATGTGATACCTCTGTTATGGCCAAATCTGGGAAAATAGTTACTCCCCATAGTAGCAGTAAGGAATGAAATCCCTGCAGGGGAGTTCCAAGCCCACACATTTTACTGAGCCAGATAGGAGGAGGATGGGCCCCCCAAATCACCCTCCCATTGTGGTAACAGACCGAGGGGAAAAGTTGATCTTGAAACACCTCTGAATATTTTCTCCTGCTTCTTCTGCCACATCACTGATTCTCTCCCCTTTAAGGGGAAAAATTAAGGGAGCATTTCAACAAGTGATCTGTGGGTAACATTCCCGACTAGACTTGTAGAGTAATTTTTCCTAGACAAGCCTTTCAGGCACCCCGTAACCAGCCCATGAACCATGTTGTCCTTCCCCACAATTGGGCTCAAATATATATTTATATCAGTATAATGGAATTCTGCACATGGTGCCAGGATAGAACAGAGCCTTAGGAAATGAATGGGAAAAATACCACCACCATTGTAGAAAACAGCATAACGGTGAGATTGATATATGTGACTGATAGGTTCACTGCTGTGAACCAGCATAGTTTTAAAAATCTTTCCTTGAAATTGTTCTGTATTGTATCTGTATCTTTGTACTTCAGGTCATGTGTCTGGATACTCTTCTTGATAGTGTGTGTCATGTGCAATTTCACTGTCCTCTATTTAACTAAAAATGTCCTTTTTCTCTTTTTCTAGCCTGAAAACATATTATGTATAAATCACACTGGAAACCAGATTAAAATTATTGACTTTGGTTTAGCTAGGAGGTAAGACAGTTCAGTTATGAGCCACTCCAAATCCATTGACATTTTATTTTCTTTCGTTTTTGTGATTTGTTTGTTCACACATTTCAGTGACTCTAAAGTGATTTTGAAATATGAAGGAGCAAAGCAATATGCTCCTGCAGGCATGAATTTGCAGCTTAGCGCACTAACTGTCATGCTGTCTTTTCTAATGACATTTTTGCAGGCTAGTGTGTTGTATTAGTACTTTAGTTTACACACAATAATGTCTCAAATAGAGTTTTTACTCCAGCGACTCTAGGAAGTCCCTTAGGGGCTTCACCTTTGCTATTCATTTTATATTGAAAGTGCCTTGATTCTGCTGTGGTGGACCTCAGTCTAAAACCCTTAAGACAGATGATTGTCTGCAAAGAAAAAAACTATCCTATTTGAAGAAGAAGATTTGAAACAGGAATACAATGGATCAGCTCTCAGCCCACAGTCTCTATCCCTCATCTGCCACAATGTCTGCTTCTCCTGGATGAGAGTGTATAGGAAATTAGCCATGTGTTTGCAGTCTGAAATGACTGCAATATGGAGAATGCAGTTTTGGCCTTTATGCACAAAGGTATCACAGAGCAGGGCAGTAATGATCCCTCTTTTGGCACTGGTGACTGCACCTGGAATATTGTTTTCACTTTTAGGAATCACATTACCAGAAGACATTGCTTAATTGGTGGAAGCTGAGAGTGGAGCAATAAAAATGATTAGAGAGCTAGACTTAAGAAGAAAGGCAGAAAAGGTTAATATGTATAGCTTGGCTAAAGGACAGCTAAGGTGAGGCTTAACCACCTATCAAGTATGAGGGGGTAGCCATGTTAGTCCATATCCACAAAAACAACAAGGAGTCTGGTGGCACCTTAAAGACAAAGAGATTTATTTGGGCATAAGACCCCCACTTCTTCAGATACATGGAGTGAAAATTACAGATGCAGGCTATCAAGTGTTAGTAATGTGCCAGCAATGCCCCTCTGCCAGGTATGCTGGCCAAACTGGACAGTCTCTATGTAAAAGAATAAATGGACTCAAAGCAGACATCGGGAATGGTAACATACAAAAGCCAGTAGGAGAACACTTTAATCTCCCTGGACATTCTATAACAGATTTAAATGTAGTCATACTTGAACAAAAAAACTTCAGAAACAGGCTTCAACGAGAAACTGCAGAATGAAAATTCATTTGCAAATTTAACTCCATTAATTTGGGCTTGAATAGGGACTGGGAGTGTCTGGCTCACTACAGAAGCAGCTTTGCCTCTCACCTCCTCATCAGTTCCTGAGAGTGGACCACATCAACTCTGATCGAACTGGCCCTGTCAACACTGATTCTCCACTTGTGAGGAAACTCCCTTCTCTTCATGTGTCAGTATAAATATGCCTGCATCTGTAATTTTCACTCCATGCATCTGAAGAAGTGGAGTTTTTACCCACGAAAGCTTATGCCCAAATAAATCTGTTAGTCTTTAAGGTGCCACCGGACTCCTTGTTGTTTTTATAACCATCTATAAATATTTAGAGGGTAAACAGCAGGGAGAAAACGAAATTAGCTGGTCCAGTAAATAGTGGTGAAACATGGAGTAATGGAATCAAGGGAAGGAAAATGCATCCTCAATCTGTGCCTAACCATGAGGAATACTAAGTTGTATTAAGGCCATCCATGGAAAACGTAGAAGCCCCATGTCTTCGGATATTTAAAATTAGAATGGACAAACCACTAGAGAATGCTTTAGAACACTCCATGGCCATGGAGACTGTGAAAAAATCCCTTGATCTAAGTCTAGGCGGGTGGCAGCTATGATCTGCTATGACACATCCCTCTCCCAGTTATTATGAAACTACATCTAAAAGGAGCACAGCTCTCTTGAGAGTCTGGTATTACAGAGTGGAGCAAGTGACCACGAGTTTGTAATAACAGGATAATAGTTGAGTCCTGAGGAAATGTTAATTTAATTCTGTAGAGAGAGATTGTTTGATTAGGTAAACAACAGGTCCTGGTTTACATCAGTTCTGTGCTGACCCAGTTCTCTTGCAGGGTCGCTTGAATTCTGACCACTCTAAGTTAAATAAAAACCCAGACCCATTCTTCTTGCCTCGTCCTCAGAGGCTTGACAGGCCTTGCTATTACGATTGCATCTATGTTTTGCCCTCACTTGCACTGTATCAGAGGAAAGCCAGTGGGTAAAATCTTAGATCCATTACAATTAATGGCAAAATTGCCATTGATTTCTGTGGGACCAGGATTTCACTCAACAGGTCTAAAATAAATTTTTGATCCTTTGTTTCACCTTATGAAATATTACCAGCATTAGCCCTGCTTTGACCTGAGGATGCATAGCTGTTGTGTCAAAGGAAATTTTATGTAAACATTGCATCTTAATGTTTCATTTCTTTCATTTTTCAAGCATTTTGATTTTTTTTTGTACCTCCAAAACATTGTCCAAAAGCGGCTCTGTAATATAGATGATGTTTTAATCCTAGTCAGTTAAGTCAAGGATTCCTCTTTGCCTACTTCATTATGACTTTACTTATTATTACACATTTTCAATGACCAGAAAAGACGGTCCTCGGTTTTATATATGGGAAAAAACTAAGAATATGGGAGGAAAAGCATATGTAGCGATGGAGCATGATCCTCTTTCCTCATGGAAAAAGTGAGGGATATTTGAGTAAAAACTGGAGTATTGAGGTGTGGGCATGAGTTAGTCCCTCCACAGAAGAAAGCAACTTCTTATGGTAGAATAATAATAATATTTACCTAAAACATTATTTTCTAAAAATTGTGGGGTCCTCATTATACAAATTTATGTATTTCAGCACAAAGAGCTTTTTTCTTTAAAAGGATTCTATAAAAATAGAAGAAACATACACAAACAAAATTACAGCTTTAGGGCAAGGGGTGCCCAAGGGAAAAGGTTTTATTAAAGACAGTTTGGAAACATAGTCTTTCAAGAAATAGTGTTTTTTAAAACTACCACCATTTATGGCCTGATCTTACTCATTACCTAGGCAAAATTCCCATTAACTTTTACTGGAGTTATTACTGAGTGACGACTTCAAGACTGTGCCCTTCCTTAACTCGCAAGTTACTTACATCTTTAACTTCCTGCAAAACCATTCTGATGGTTACTAAAATCAAATAACGGTCCCTTCTCAGGGTTCCATCTAGGCATATATAATGTGCTTATAACTCTGTGATCTGAGCACTTTTATATGGTGATTTATGGTTAGGGATCCTGCTGAGCAAAATATCTCCAAACTTGCCTAAAAATGGAAGTTGATTCAGTGTGTCTTCTGGACAACTTTTGCTCATGAGTCTCCTCTGGAGCTCAGCAAGAGTTGAAAGCTGCCCCCTCTTTGTGGAAAGCTTGTTGCCTGCAATGTGAATTAAGCCCTGTGTCTGCAAGTTTGAGGATTGAAAATGGAGCTTGTCTCGCTCACCAGCAGAAATTGATCCAATCAAAGATAGTACCTCATCCACCTTGTCTGTCTAGTTTGAGGATGATTTCTTTAGAACTTCTGCCAGACATTTCTCACTCAAACATAATAGCTATAAAAGTGACAGAAGTTGGATTCCATGTGCCTGAATTTTAGTTATTCTTATTCGATTTTTGTCTGTAACAATGTAGAAAACCAACTGTAGTGCTCTCAGCCTATTTCATCCACTTCTGTTCCTGTGACTTAGATTGATCTTACCTAAATCACCACATGGGGGCATACAGCAGTGTGCAGAAGACATGGTGGTTATTCTAAAGTAATTGTGCAACTTTTAGTTGCAACCATATTTTTATTGTCACGAGTCTTTCTCTGGCTCTTTCTCCTGTCATACTACCACCTGTCTAATTTAAGAAGATTAAAATGGATAAAGAGTGGAATATAATTGGGACTTTCTGAATTGAAGAAGAGTGCCAAAGTTAGAATATGCACCATGAGAGCGATTCACTATAGACATAATGGTCCCTTCTTAGGGTTCCATCTAGGCATATATAATCTGATTATAACTCTGTGATCTGAGCACTTTTACATGGTGATTTATAGTTAGGGGTCCTGCTGAGCAAAATATCTCCAAACTTGCCTAAACGTTAATACAAATGATTTAGTTTCTTTGATTTTGTTCAGATT
Source organism: Sternotherus odoratus (assembly GCA_032164245.1). Classification (NCBI taxonomy): domain Eukaryota; kingdom Metazoa; phylum Chordata; order Testudines; family Kinosternidae; genus Sternotherus; species Sternotherus odoratus. The sequence goes on along the minus strand of JAVMKO010000014.1, from coordinate 19,940,353 downwards.
TAAATGGCCGATTCACTTAAACATTTGATCAAACTAATTGGAAGTGACTGTGAATTATAAAAACTCTCTGTGGGGATGCAGAGGCTGAAATTCTGCTTCTTTGACAAACTTAGCTATAGAATGTACCTGTCTGGCTTTGCTACAGCATGAAAAATGTGGCAGTTCTTTTTGCAAGTGTTCAGTGCATGTACTTAATCTGCTGTCTGTGCTGATGCCCCTTCTTGTTTCTGATGAAGGTACAAACCTCGTGAGAAGCTGAAAGTTAATTTTGGCACTCCTGAATTCTTGGCTCCCGAAGTGGTGAACTATGACTTTGTTTCGTTCCCAACTGACATGTGGAGTGTAGGCGTCATCACGTACATGCTGTGAGTAAGCCTCTGTGTGGGTCATGGCCATGGCATCATATGCTCTGTAAGAAAGGCCAGTGGAAAGTATTTGCAGAGCTGGAATGCAGCCGATTCAGAGATTCCCATTTAGGGAGTGTGTCTTCCTTGTTGCACTCACTTCATTATCCAAAAGAGAGAGCCAATGAAAGGGAACGTACGTCACTGCCACACAACTTTAAATACCTGAAAAAACAATCAATCTTCATTCTAAATACTTAAACCCTCTGTTTTCTCTCTGCCTTCTTGGTGTCTAGTTAGTTAATAAAAACAAAACAAATTACATTTCATTTACTCAGACAAGGTGAAATCTGTTGCCTGAAACGTAACAAAACTTCTGATTTCAATGAGTCACTGAGGTCCCAGACTCATCTTTTCATTTAAATCAGGCCCTTGGGAACCTGATCCAAAAGGACTTTTGCACCCAACATGCACACATGAGTTATTTCTGCCGTGTGTGGAGTTACTCCTGGGCCTGAAAAATTCACTTCACGGCCACACATGGAATTCAAATCCCCAGAGTTTAGGTTGTGGGCCATGGGGATGGGGAGGGATGTCATCTCTACAGACTCTCTACCTATCAGCATCACAATATTTGTTTATAGCTGTTTTCAATGGACTGGGTAATTTTTTTTATTTATGTAGAAGCCAAAAAAAAAATTGTATGTGAATCTGGTCATAAATTATTGTGAAGAAACAAATCTGGGCTTGGAGACTAATTGAAGGAAATATTTTATTTTTCAAACAGTATTTTAATCCAAAGTAAATATGGATTTAGGCCTCCATTCAGCACTAGTGTGCAAGATTAGCTTCTGGCAGGTGAGCAGGCCTATTCCTGTCTGCCGAAGGAGTTGAGCATGAATTCCTTGGGTGTCGGTTAACTCTGACCCTGGAGGTGGCTGAGCGAGTTGCAAATGGGCAATGCGAAGCATTCCTTCCCTCCTTACTTACTTATGCCCGTCTGGCTGAGCTGTATTGTGCTCAGAATGTACCATGCTCCTAGCCCCACTGACCTGAGTAGCTAGGGACTGAGCCAGGTACGTAAGCCCCACCATAGCAGATGTTGCACTGCCCTTTGGGACAGTATCTAGCTGGAACCCTCTTTTCTGTGTGACTGGTGTGGTTCTAAAGCAGCAGTGAATACAGTGAGGATATGTAGGAGAAACACGTTTCCCATTATTAGCTACCAATTTCTCTCTCTCTCTCTCTTTTTTTTAAAGGCTCAGTGGCTTATCGCCGTTCCTAGGAGAAACAGATGCAGAGACAATGAATTACATAGTGAACTGCAACTGGGATTTTGATGCAGAAGCATTTGAACAACTCTCAGAAGAGGCAAAAGACTTCATTTCCAAACTCCTTGTGAAGGAGAAGAGGTATCTTCTTTTATGGTTACCATGGCAGTCCTACCATTTAGAATAAGTCCTTCCTAGCTCCAAGGAGTGGAGGCTGGGGCACGGGGACCCGGGCTCGGAGCAGGGCCCTGGCGCAGAGACCCAGACACAGGGTTAGCGGCCGGGTAGCGGGGTCAGTGGCTGAGATCCAAGCCCCAGGCGCGTATAACCTGGGGGTGCTGCAGCATCCCCTGCACCCATAGTTCCCACGCCTAGGCTGTCAGATAAACTATGCAAATGAGATTTAATAATAAAGTTCTTACTACTAGCTTGTCAATGAAAGTGAAGACAGGCATTAAACTGGAAGGGTAATTGTCATCTAGGGGAAATGAGTAGAGGGCTAGGAGCCAGAAGACAAGGCATCTACTCCTGACGGCCACTGACTTGCTGTGGGATCTTAACTTCAGAGACTCCCATCTGTAAAAAGGAATTATGAATGCTTTAAGGCTGTGCAGAGCACTTAGAGATCTGGGGATGAAAATTGCTATTTAAGGGCAGATGGTTATTTATTATTATTAATTATAAGCAAGCAGCAGTGTTGGATCTGCCAGCTGCTCACTAGGCATCATGGCAGGCTGTGGCTCACTCTCTTGGAGAAAGATGAGTGACCAGTCCACAGCAAACCCTTCCCTCCTGAGCCACCCGGGAATGACCTGGGGCAACAGCTTGTCCTATCTCCCAGCACCTTCTTGTTCGCCAGGTGGGATTCTGGCTGGCTGCTCACATTATGCACAAGGCTGCTAACCATCAGTTCTGTTGACACCTTTTCCCTTGACTGGCAGCTGAACCCAAGGCAGGACTTAGCTCTATATTTTCACATTGAAGTTCAAAGGCAAGTTCACTTTTTTTTTTAATTGCACAAAGGACCCCCAAAAAGACAAGATCCAGGATTTTCTTGCACTCCATGTGTTTTCAAAGGCCCATGGAAATGACTTCCTATTGAGCACCTTGTTGATTGTCTACATACTGTAGTTATTTTTATTACAATAAAATTATGTTTCAGTTATAAATCAGCATTTTGGCTGTCACATCTCCAAAGTCCTAAACACAAAGACAAGCTGTGTGCGGATAGTTGAATCTGAAACAGAACCTATACGTTTCCAGCCTGCTACAGGAGGAATACTTGAAAGCCAACAGTACCTTTTTGTTTACACATGGATGCTCTCATTAGTGTTAATTGACTATTGTGGGTACCTGCGATCCTCGGAAGGGAAAGCTCTTGCATTGTCAGGGGAGCTGGACTACATAACGCCACAAGTTAATAACTCTGTCTTCTTTGATGCTATTGGCACAGTCCTACATAAATGCCATGTGTTCTACCATTCATATTCCAAAATCACATCCAGATAATGGAGCAACAAGGCTACATAATACTCATGCAGAAGAACCTAAAACACCTCTAAGCACTACGTAGTCCCACCTGGAGGGTAGGAATGAGAATTGCTCTTCATGTAGGCTCTCTGCACTGTGATGACTGGCAGCTGTAATGGGCCTTACCCCGATCTTTTTTTGTATGTTTACTTTTATTTTCCTTTAGAAAAAACAGCCTTTCACATGTGGTATCACTGAGGAGCCGCTGAACCATTCCACTGCAAGCAGACAAGGAGATTCTGTGTAAAGCACAATAGTGGTAGCAACATTTACATCACAGCCCTTCACAAATTTTATTTTCCAGTTGCAGGATGAGCGCAACACAGTGTCTGAAACACGAGTGGCTAAATGATCTGCCTGGCAAAGCCAAGAAATCAAAGCTTCGCCTGAAGTCCCAGTTACTGCTACAGAGTTACATGACTCATAGAAAATGGAAGGTAAATAGACACTGTCACTAGTTTGTACTAGTTTAATGTAGGCAGGGCCCTTATTCCTTCTTTGTCATAGTCCTCTTTTAAACATGGAGATCTTCATTGCAATATGAATTTGGGAATTATATTTGCAGTTATAGATTTGACTGTTCACTTCCCTTAAGTCATGGCATCTCTGAGTTGAGATATTTTGTTTCTGAATTTTTACTCTTATTTCTTATTGGTGTTCAAAAAATTAGGTGTAAAATTCCAGGGCTTCAAAAGCTTCAGACACTATTTATTTTATGTTAAACTGGTAACCTTCCAAGCAATAGCAGTTACTTTTCAGTTGACTTAGTTGCATTAGCCTGTCTTCAAATGTATAGAAAATATTGGAATGATACAACAGAAAGCTATTTTGTGTAGTATTCATTGCAAAAGCCTAGGACCAAGCAAAATCTGAGTTCAAATCCATTCTGAGTCCCTGTACAACCTTGGGAAAATTACTTGACCTTCTTGTGACACAATCCAGCCAGATGGAAAATTGCACTTTCAGGACGGCTGATAATCTCTTGCTAATTCTTGAACCATTTTCAGTAAATATGTAGGAATTTCCATAAAAGGTGATCAATAATCATACTCTGCAAAGGAAGGACACAACAACCCTGGAACATTTAACCTATAGGAAGAAGAGAAAATCCAACCCAGATTTTACTCACTAGTGAGAGTAGCAAAACCTTGTTAATGTGTTAGACCCTGAAGCCCAAACTTCGTTTACTTTCCCAGACTCCAGAATTACTGCTACTTGTTGCATTTAAAAAATGTCTTCAACCCACGTTTTTTTTATTACACACTTGCTAACTGATCCATATAGTCTTTTGTTCATTGTATAAAGTTTTACAGCCACATAGAGTATTCGCTAGTACAAAGCATTTCATGATTCCCAATGGAGAGGATTCAAGTGTCACTCCATTGGCATTATTAACAGTACACTAATCAGATAGCTGCTTTTCCTTTGATCATGTTGACACCTTGGGGTGTAATTAATGTCTGTTGCATGGGAGTTGGTAACATGCTGGCTATTATCCAGAGACAGAAGATTAACCTATTTAATCCATTATGGCTGTTCCTATGACAGTTTATTTATGACTCCCCTGTCAGGAAGGGGACTGTTATTTTAATTGTAACCCTGATTTAATTAGGAGCTGCAAAAGAATGGAGTGTACATAGAGCTAGCTGGCTTCCCCAAGGCTGACAGGTGCAACAGAAGATGTGAGAACTGGTGCTGATTAGTCCCCCAATTTCACTAAGGCTACAAATATACATTGAAAACTTCATGAACCTTCCACTACTTTTCAGCTGACATAGTTGCATTACCATGTCTTTAATGTGTGGTCAATATTGGAGTGACACAACAGAAGGCTGTTCCTTGTAGTATTCAGTGCAGAGGTCTAGGAGCTAGAAAAAAATCTGTGTTTACTATTTGGAGTTGATCAGTGTTAATCGTGAAGTCTGCTTTGGCTCAGCTCTGCTCATATTTTGGTTTTTTTGTTTCATTCACAGAAGCATTTCTACGTGATAGCTGCTGCCAATCGGCTGAGAAGGTTTCCGAGCATGTCCGTCAACCTGGCATAAGCTGCTGTGGAAGAGGCCTTAGAGCTAGAGATGAAGCAGAGAAAAGGACTGGATGTTTCTCTCTCTTCCCCCACTTCTGCCATCCTCCCGTTATGTATCATGTTTCGGTACCAGAACTGCTTCAGAGCACAACAACATAGAATGAATTGTACTAATCTTTCTAAAACAGGGCTTTCCATAGTTCTGTTTTACCAGCTCTCAGCTACTGGACATAGTGATACATAAATATTCCTGATATAACTCCACTTATAGCTACCATGATATGCTCATAATTAGCAGCTCAGTTCCTTGAGTGGGACCCATTTCTTTTGGAAGTCTGTGATTATTTTATATGAATCCAAAAGGTGCAGTATAGCAGCAAGCACCTGTCAGCAGCAGTGGGATACCTCAAGTCTTTCTGCGTTAATGAGGTGCTGGACTATCACTTTTAGGGCATTGCCAGAGGGGATAGATTTGGAGGGATAATAGTGCTCTATTTTCCGCAAAGATAATTGTTACTTACAGCAAAATACCCAGGGACAGATCTGAGGTTGAGAAATGCAGTTTTTCTAAAGGGGTTGATTTTTTTCTGCTCCTCTCCACCTCTCCCTCTGCCTGCCCCAGCCTTTCCTCTCCCACTAAAGCATCATAATAATGCATGGCAATTAGTCAGAGTAGAAAGAAAAAGTGTCTTCTACCTAATCCACTAAAACAAAACCTACTGCGTTCAGAGGTATTTAAAACCTAGCTCAAATTAAAACAGATTGTCCTCTACTGCTATATTTTTATGGGTCCAACCAATTAAATAGCTCTTTACTTTGGTATCTAGGTTCAACTGCCACAAATTAAAAATTGGGATGACAATTTGGTGGATGCAATACTGTGCAGTTAGGTGTCTTCTCCTCCCCGAGAACAGAGGTTCGTTTATTCTCCCCTCTGGGTGTGAGTTTCAGGGGGTATATTTTAAACATATCAATGCTCTTCTGTAGCTAGGACCTGAACGCTTAGTTTTCTATGCTGATATCTGAGTTCAACACTTTTGCCAAATGCCAGAAAAGGTAACAGAAAAGCTACTGCTTTGTAACAGATGAACTGGTTTTTGTTTCTGTTCAGCTGCTGGGGGGGAGGATCAGTGAATTGTGAGCTTTTGACTCTGTTTCAGTCACATGGGAGCTGTTACCCTTTTTCTGATTGTGTAAAAAGAAAAATAAGTTAGTATTGTGAAGAAAAAGTTTAATTTCAAGAACCAAAGATTTTTTTTCTGAAGCTTGTAAAGCTGGAGTCACCCCCTATAACACAAGCCCAGTACCAATTGTGTTTATCAGGCACTTGTGTAGAGGTGGCTGGCACACGGTTTCCTTTGTGGCTAACCTAGAGGCTGCACCACTCTATGTGAGCTGATTAAAATAATTTATCACGAACAGTAGCAGCTTAAATCTGCACATTAAGCCTAATCAAATCACAATTTTACTTCCATTAATTCATAGCCCTTCAATTGCCTAAGGTGGTTGTTGCTACCAGCCCTTAGCAAGATTTTAAAAATTATTTACACTAGTTTAATGTTAAGCTTGTCTAGCTTTTCACCTCTAGAATGTCTCCCTTCACTTCCAGATGAACTGGACTTGTACAGCACTTTTGGCATTATGTCAGAGGGAAACAAAAGTTACATGAAAAAAATCCTGACACTGGATCACCTTCTGTGAAGGCCCAAACTTGTTCACATTTCCCCTCCCCAGTGATGCTGCATGGTAAATAGTTACTGTTTGTGAAATCTTTCATTATCATGTACATAGGTATGAAATTAACACGAATAAATCTCAGTAAAACTGTAACTGGCCTATTTCTCTTGAGTCTGAAATACAGTAATCAGTCTAATGTAAAGGCAGCATTGGTGAGCCCTTTACCACAGAATTCCAGCCTGCTACATCTGACTTTCTCCCAGGGCCCTTCTTTGATACTATGAATCGGATTTAGAAAAAAATTCTGGAATCTCATTTTACAGCTATTCTTAATGAACTGACTGCTCAGTGTTTGTCCTGCTCTTCAGGCATTTGTCTGGCCTCTTTCTTAATCAACTTAACATTTTTACTTGAACCAACCCAAAACAATTGTAAGTTGACAGGGATGAATGCTTCAACTTTCACAATAAAAGTGATGAGGGCACAGAAGCATCCCTAAGATATGCAAATTCTTAAACTAAAAATCCAGATATAGAAAAAGAATCTTTATTGCTTTCTAAAAACATTTAGGTTCCACATACACAGTAGAAAATTTATTTAATCAGCTATTATGGCTAAAAAAGGTTTTAACAGTCTGAATTCCTTAGTTTTGTTTTGCCGATGACACAATTTGTTTCCTCGTGGACGGACCCTTTTCCATATACCTTAGTAACCAATGTGTAAGCTTCAGTTCGAAGCACAAGAGCGTGCAACCTTCTGAGAGGTCACTTAATACTGCACCATTATTTGGCCTGTTTGTTGCTTAAAAGTAGCAAGGCTACTCCATATCTCAGAGCTGAGGTCTGCACTGGTCTGAGGGGAAGGCATCACAGGGTCAACTTTCAAACTTGGGCCAACTGTGTAGTAATAGTGAGTCACCATAATGCTGGTCCCACTTAGTAAAATGACAGGCATAACAATTTAAAATCTTGCCAGTCAAAGAAACAAGACTAGCTGCTTACCATCCATAAATGGTACCAAGTCGCACTAGTGTGAAGGTGGATTTAAAATTACAAACTAGAGGCAGTGATGTTGCTTGGTGGCACTCCAGAGACTGAAGTCAGACATTGGCCCCTTTTGCCTTAGCAGCGTTTTCCAGGATTCTCTTTTTCCATTCTTCATAATCTTGTTTTGCTTCGGTTTGACTTTTCTGCCGCTTGTGAGGGGTCTCAACTTCATCTTCATGTTCTACAGGAGAAAAAAAACCCCCCAAACTTTCAGGAAACATTCTCTAGCAGGCAAAATATTTTGCCTAATAAGAGAGCACCTAATACTGAATTTCAGACCCCTGGAATGTACACAGACCGGTCTATGTCATGCACACACAGACTACCATCAATTATTTAAAATAAAAGTCAAGTTGTAGTTCTGTTTAACACTATGATCTCCACTTATTTCTCTTTGTTTGAGTGGAAAAGGTACCCTACTTCCACTAGACGTGCTCCACAAAAATGTAACGGTGCTTCTACTAGGCCCGGGATGCCTAAACTTTCTCTCATTGCACTCCCCCCGCCCTGTTACAAGTAATGGAATCTGCCCACACCATAGGCGCCGACTCTGTGGGTACTTCAGGGTTGGAGCATCCATGGAAAAAAATGAATAGGTGCTCAGCACCCACCAGCAGCCAGATTCCCCCCCAACCCCTCCTTTCTGCAGACATCCCCATGGATCTCTTCCCCCCCGCCACCCCCAGCGCCTCCCGCCTGCCACGATTAGCTGCTCCACAAGGTGCAGGAGGCGCTGGGGGGAAGGGGCGGAGCGTGGACAGGTTGGGCTTGGGGGCAAGAGGCGGAACTGGGTGGGAAGGGCGGAGGTGGGAAGAGGTGGAGTGCGGGCTTGGAAGAAGGGGTGAGGCGAGGGCGGGCCTGGGATGGAGTAAGGATGACAAGTGGCGAGGAGAGCTTGGGGGGGAGGGGTTGGGTGGAGATGGGGTCTGGGGTGGAGTGGGATGTTGAACACCCCCAGGGCTTGGAGTCCATGCCCCCCCCTCCATTGCTGCATTGCCAAGGCTTCCTGAGCAGAGGAGCTTGGGCTTAAGGCAGAGCTGGGGATAGAGGCGGGGCTGGGCTGGGGAGAACAAGCGAATGAGGGCAGAGCTGGGCTGGGGTCGGAGCAGAGAAAGGGCCACAGCAGAGCTGCGGCGGTGGACAGAGCTGTGCTGGGGTGGAGTGGAGTGGAGCTGCAACTGGCCTGGGCGGGGGGCAGAGTAGTGCTGCAGCTAGGGGCAGAGCTGTGCTGGGGGCCAGAGTGGGACTGGGTGGTCCTCCTCCCCCAGAGGCTGTCCCAGGCCCTGCCATGTGGCACCCTGAATGTTCCTTCACACCCCCATAGGGAGTCATGCCCCACTGCACTCGGCTCTCTTAGCATTTCCAACATCTGGCCATATGTGGAAGGAAATTGGCAGCTGAGAACAGAGCTTCAAGCCATACTGAGCTATAACAAAGTTATCTAGCTAAAGCATTATTAGACAGCAGCAGCAGAACAAAGCTTAATTTCACTATTAGGAGACAACTCACCTTCCTCCTTTTCAATGCATTCAAGGAAGGTCTTCTGGTCTTGGGGTGGCTGAGGAGTCAGTGAAGCACAGTCTCCTTTTAAAGAAGAGAGCGCTGCTTTTATTTATTTAATTTGGACAGTCATTGAGGTACTAGGGCACCTACTGATTCACATTCATGCCTTACATATGTACCCCCACTCTCTTTCCTTGCTGATAACTCTTGCAGGACTCTCCCTTGCTTCTCATTTCCCAGCACCTCAATCAATGTATTTCTATTACAGTAGCACCTACAATATGCTGGGTGCAAGCCACACACACAAACTTCCCAGCTGAAAGTGGCAGCAACAATCCCTGTTTCAGCAATGGGCTAATTGTACGAGCAGCAACAGATGTGGATCTAGAAGGGCTTTCCAAGGAGGAGAGGGCAATGGCTTTATGGATAAGTTCTCTGCATGATGAGCATTATGGTAGGAGGTGCAATGACCGGGGAGGGGGGCTGAGGGTGCCAATGGAGACGGGAGTAGAAGGAGAAAGTGCACAAATCGCGATGGGGCAGAGTGTAAAAGGAAGGTGAGGACATTGACTTGGTGACTGGAGGACGAGACAGAGGGATTCTAACAGGGCTCCGTGACATGTACGGAAGATGATCCTGGCAGCTGCACTCTCCGAAATGGAGTGGAACTACAGGAGAGTCAGTCAGAGGTGGCAGCTGCACTACTAAAGGCAGGAGAAGAGCAGGACCTAAAAGAGGGTTTTAGCTCTGTGGTGGTAAAGAAAAGGCCAGAACTTGAAATACTGCAGAGGAAGAGCTGTAAGTGTTGTATTGCACCCATGTGCAGGGAGGAGTCAGAGATGGCTCCTATGTTATGTGAGTTCGATGACAGACTGACACGACATCTCTGAGGAAAAAGACAGGCAGTGATCAGTAAGTGGATTGAAGGAGACAAGTTAGGAGTGGACAGACAGGCTGGCACAAAAAGAGTTGAAATTCTAGGAGCAGAGGAGATCACCTCCACAAAGGGTGCAGAGAGAGAAGAATGTTGCCCTGTGGGGCCCAAAAGCATGGCTACATCACCTGCATTCCTGAGCATGAGACTGCAAGTGCTGAACACTTACTGCTGAGCTGCTGGCCAATTGTCTCCAGCTGGCTGCAGAGCCGATCGAATATTGGCTTCTTCACCCCAGAAGTATCCACCATTTTCTTCTTATCCACTTTTAGTTCCAAGCACCTAAAACAGGAAGTTTAAATGTTGCTTCCTTCAGAAAATAAACTAACATGCATAACTCAGGTTGATCAATGCATCTGTAGACAGCGCTGCCTGGGAGAACAGCAGAATGCTGGGGCCTAGAATTCCAGAATCCTAATGCAACTCAGCTACTGACTCACTTTGTGACCTTGCTCAAGAGACTTCCTCCCTGCCTCAGTTTCTCCATCTGTAAAAAAGGAGATAAACCATACCCATCTGCCTTGCAGGGAAACTGTGATGATCAATTAATCCGAACAGTATGTAGCAATTTGGAACAGGAAGTGAAAATGTTCACACCTCGTTGAAATGATGGGGGAAATTTAAATAGGAAGAAAGTGGTTCTAAAAGTTGTAATTTGGCCAGGACACTGGGTAAACAATCCTATTCCTGCAATGAGCCAAATGGGACTTTCAGCCGGGTAGACAAGTGCTCATTTTTAAAGGTCATCTGATGAACTGTAGAGCACCCCTAAAGTCACACTGGTTCATAAGATTTCTAACATCTTTAACTCTTAGCTTGGGAGAAGATTCATGTACAGTAAGAGTCCAAGTGGGTTTTCTTGAGTCATTGTCTGCTGGACACTAACGTGCAGGCTGCTGCATCTCTCTCTTTGGAGGGCTCCAAGTCTCAAAGGCAAGATTGCCGGTAGGGGAGCCGGAGAGGACTATTTGGAGCTTGTCAGTCTTTAGCCTTTCTGCAATGGCTCCCAATTTGAATGCAATACATTATCTCATTACCACTGAACATTCTACAGGCATCTTTGTCTGCTATATGACCAACTCAAGTTGGTCCATCTTGAAACATGCAAGATATTAACTAGTAAGATTCTTATGTTGGTTTGCGAGAAAGGTTTGATGGAAGGTCAAACGCACCCAATGGATAATCTTCAGATGACTATCACATTACAGAATCATCCATCCAGACTACTTTAAGTACGAGTGGCAACATTTATTATAAAATCCATGTGATTTGCCTTTGGGCTACTAGACTAAGTGTTTGATTTAATGTTTTCTTTCTCCAAAGCAAAACACAATCTAGGCTGAATACTTCACTACACGGAAGACATTGGCCTCAGCAGGCTGTCAAGACTATCTGGGGTTCTGAAAGTAGTGCTTCAAGATACATTTAACCACCTAATGGTGCTTCAGGATATTAAGGAATTCTGGAGACTGGAGCAGCTGTTTGCACCGTGACAGACATTTCACACTTGTGAAATCTTTCATTATCATGTACAGTCTGCCTGAGTTGGGGGGAAACCCAACAATGTAATTTTGTGCTCTCGCAGTTAGAACAACGGAGAATCTCACCCAGCACGTAACTGTGAAGAACATACCTGCAGGCTGTGAACAATGCAGCTGTTGTGAACAAGGGTTTTGATAAATCAAGATCCATCTGCTGTATTTCAGAGAGACTGGATTCATACCTGAGAGAGAGCAGCAGTGTTTACTACACAGCCAGTTTGCTTCTAAACAAAGCTTGTGAAGTTGATTACCTTGGAGCTGAACAAAGACCTGGTACAAGATTGCTTAGTTCTTTGTCTCAGCCAGGCACAAACATTTTCTACTCTTGGCTGAGAAGAAAGAGGCAAAGATGGGAAGGGATGGCAGCACATCCTGAGATGGGCTGGGTGGGAGGTGTGAGGAGAGAAGGTTTATTTTAGATCAAGAAATCAGGCAGAGGGGAAAACTGGAGTAAGCACAATTTCTATTCTACCTACTCACCACACTCAATGGAACCTAGTACTTAACACATATAAATTATCTCTAAAAATATGATAAACCGCTTTGGATACAATTCATCCCAGTGCAGAGGGCCTGCCCATAGCTCTTTTAACTCTATAATCCCCACTAACCCTTTAATGTAGGGCTTAAGCATGGCAGAAGGTTTTGTGGGCCCCCAGCACAGATGTGAATCGCTTTCTCCAAGTATTATGCAACAGCCAACAGACCATTTATTTTAATCTATACTTATCAGACTGACAGGTGTATTGTTTATACAAGGAAACATCTATAGGTAAGTTTCAACAGTCTTAATCTATAAATATGATGCAGCCATGAAGAGTGTCAGCTACATAAGTGAAAACTGTTCTTTACAGCCCAGGAATGAGAGATTCTAAGGCCCAAAGAGATCATTATGACTATCCAGTCTGATCTCCCGTTTCACATCCCATAAAACTTCCCCAAAATAATTCCTAGAGCAGATCTTTGATGAGAACATCCAATCTGATTTAAAAGTTGCCATGAGCTTGGTAAATTGTGTAATCGTTCAACTTCCAGCCACTGGATTGTGCTATGCCTTTTTCTGCTAAATGGACGAGCCCATTATTAAATATTTGTTCCCCATGTAGGTGCTAACAGACTGTAATCAAGACACCCCATAACCTTTTTTTGCTAAGCTAAATAAATTGAGTTCCTTATGCCAGTCATTAGAAAGCAGGTTTTCTAATCCTTTAATCATTCTTGTGATTCTTCTTTGAACTCTCTCCAAGTTTTCAATGTTCTCCTTGAACTGTGGGCTCTAGAACTGGACTGTAGCAGCTATACCACTGTACCACTGCCAAATAGAGAGGTAAAACATCCTCTCTATTTGTACTTGACTTTTCCCTATTTAAGCATCCAAAGATTGAATTAGCCCTTTTGGCCACAGTGTCACACTGGGAGCTCAAGTTCAGCTGATTATCTATCATGACCCCCCTGTCTTTTTCAGCATCACTGCTTCCCAGGATACAGTCTCCATCATGTAGATTTAGCCTACTTTGTTCTTAGGTGTCTACATTTACATTTAGCCTTATTCAAATGCATAATGTGCTTGCACCCTGTTAACCAAGCTATCCAGATTGCTCTGTATTACTGACCTGTCCACTTCCTTATTTAACATTCCCTCAATTTGTGTCATCTCATCTACATACTTTATCAGTGATGATTTCGTTTTCTTCCAGGCCATTAACAGAAATGTTAAATAGCACAGGGTGAAGAACAGATCCCTGAGGGATCTGCTAAAAACACACCTACTCAATTCATCTGAAGAAGTGGGTTTTTTTATGCCCAAATGAATCTGTTAGTCCTTAAGGTGTCACCAGACTCCTTGTTGTTTTTATGGATACAAACTAACACTGCTACCCCCCCATACCATACTCGATAATGTTTCCCTGTTTATAATTACATATTAACTGATAGGTTTCAAAATAAGAACATAAGAACGGCCCTACTGGGTCATACCAAAGGTCCATCTAGCCCACTATCCTGTCTTCCAATAGTGGCCAATGTCAGGTGCCCCTAGAGGGAATGAACAGAACAGGAAATCATCAAGTGATCCATCCCCAGTCGCTCATCCCAGCTTCTGGCAAACAGAGGCTAGGAACAATGTTCCTGCCCATCCTGGCTAATAGCCATTGATGGACCTATCCTCCATGAATTTATCTAGTTCTTTTTTGAACCCTGATATGGTCTTGGCCTTTGCAACATTCTCTGGCAAGCAGTTCCACTGATTGACTTTGGCATGTGGCCATATGCGAAGAAGAAGATATGACTACTTCATCCGTTTCCCCCCCCAAATAAAGACCAAATATTTATTGAGCTCTTCTGCCTTTTCTGCATTATTATTGATAATTCTACTGTCTCCATTTAGCAATGAACCAATCCCACTATCAGGATTCTTTTTGTTCCTATTTAAAAAACTCCCCTTCTTACGACGCTTAAGTCTGCTGGCCATATATTTCTCTTTATGTCCCTCTGCTTTCTTGATCAATTTTGTACAGTTCTATCTTCTGATTGATATTCATTATTACTGGCTTTCCCCTTCTTCCATTTGTTGTTGTTGTTTTTTTTATAATTTCCTGTTAAACAATTGCTTTTGTTAAAGTGGATATTACACACAGGAGAGGGTTTTATGTGAAAAGACTCTCAATTTGTGAAGTTTTTTTATTCAACAGATTTTACCAAGAAAATATAGGATTAATTTGGAATAGATACATTTCTCTAGACATGTGGTTTCTTTCATATTTGTATGTATCTCCTGGATCTGCCAGGTTGACAGAGGAAGGACTACAAGTAGGGCTACAAGTAGGGTTAAATGAGAGGAATGTGGGGCTGTGTATAGGAAATTGCACTGGGAGTCAGGAGTCTTGCAGTCTATTCCCAAATGGTCTACATTTTTCAAACATGGGTTCCTAAATAAGTGGTCTAATTTTCAGAGGTGCTGACGTCTCAACATTCACTGAAATCAATGGGAGCTGCAGATGCTTAGTTCCTCTGAAAATCAGTCTTTTCACACTTAAAGAGCAGTCTTATTTAAAAACAAAGAAAGCGTTTCCATTTCTTAATATAAATGGATGATAAAATTATGGCCATAAAAGGTTACGTGCCCTACCTTTGTAATATTTTTGAAGCGGTGTTCACTGCCTCCATGCAGCAGAACTGTACAGCCAAATCTCGGATTTTCAGATTGGAGTTCAAACCTAGCAAACACTCAAAAGACTTCAAACAGCTCTGGTAAGTCCTCTTGTTCAAACCGGAGAGTTTAACTAAGTAGTTCTTTGAAAAACAAAACAAAACCCCATGTGTAAGCAGAATTTCACTTCTGCTACTTAACCCATCTAAATAGAATAGGTTAATCAATCATCTTCTATTTTTGTTTTAAATAGTTTTGTTGTTGTTTGCTCATTGTTTGGTTAGATTTGTTACACGTGTGAGGCTGCCCTATGAAGAGGAAAAAATATACGATAGCAAAGGAACAACACACGTTTCAGTGCAGTTACCCTTCAGATAGTTACATTGGTGCTGCAGTTTGGAAAACGCTTTGGCCCTTTTAACGGCCTTTTAGAAAGCTGAGACACCAGGATCATTGAGCATTTGTATGAAGGGTCAGTGCTACTCATGGGAATCTAGGCAATGGAAATATCTCCCATGTATGGAGGACTCTAAAAGAGATGATATGGACAATCCGCTACGTCTTCTGGGGGGGTTTCTTTTTTTCGGTGATGGTGGAACAACTGTCTTGCCTGGCAGTCCTGCAAATGGGCATCAACAGGCTTCCAGGGGGCAGAGGGACATACATGAAGCCATTGCTTCCTTTTGATAGCTTTAAGAGCTGCCTTGCATCACTTCTCACAATAAAGGGGCACACCAGCTTACAGTTTACCACCCTTAAGAAACCCTCAGTCAGGGGCAGTAGACGTCAATTCACACCAGAATGCAATGGAGACTCTAGTCTTCACTTCTCCCTTGTTAACCTCTGATGAAAACTGGAATAGCACTAAAGAAAGTGAGGAATACTTGTAGCACCTTAGAGACTAACTAGTTTATTGCAGCATAGTTAGTCTCTAAGGTGCTCCTCGCTTTCTTTACAGATACAGACTAACACGGCTGCTATTCTTGAACCTGGAATAGCACTGGACTGTTGGAAGGACCCAGTTGCAGACTGGTCCGTAATGTTAGGAAATGGGAATTTTCTAGTCTTTTCTTGCTGCCTCATCATATACACTAAACATGGCACAAGTTTTACTGGCGTTGGCAAGAGTTAGGAAAAACAAAGAACCATGTCACGTATTGTATCCTACTTTGTCCACTGGGTGTTGCATATAGCCAGCTGCTAGTTCCAGGCACATCACCGCATTGCTTGTTGCTGTCATCTGAGCCAATAATCCTGTGCACTTCACCTGGGACAGTCGCAGATATTCTTCCGCTTTCCTGTAAAATAAGCCCCCAACACACACACACACAAAATGCCATTTGTTAATACTACTGAGGACACAGATTGGTGGCATTTAAATCTGCAAGAATTCACACACACATTCCCAGGACTGGCTGATTTAAATCAAGATTAAAAAGATTAAGATAAATGGAACGTCAGTTAAATATGCCTGGAAGCACTGGCAGGCTGGTTTGTATAACTGTGTATGCACTGTAGCATGTTGTAGCCCACAGAAATGTCAGTCAAATATTACTTAAAAGAAATTCAAAGTAATTTTCAGTAGTATTAAAAGTAATTTACCCCTTTGCCTGCATTAGGCACTGGAGAGAAGTGATTGGGTTTACTTGCGGGTCTTAGCGATATTCAAATGTTACAGGGGAATGCAAATATATATTTATTTGGATTTAACTCTAATAACCATTACACATATGCAGAACACCCAGCCCCCTTGTGATAATTAAGCTTATAGTAAAAACTCATCTTTTTACTCTACCAGTTGGTGTAATCTAAGGAAGACAACCTTTCGTTTCAGGAGGGTGGGCGGGGAGGTGGGTGGGGAACAGACTGGTCTATTCAATAACTGGAACTGAAGTAATTAAATTATTACAATTCACACCTCTCCTTATTTCAGGGCCAGTCTATGCATGAACTCTCTCATTTCAAATTAAATTTAATTTAAGGTGCAAATTAAAACCAATATAGTTATTTCAGTTCAAGTCTGTGACTAGACCAGCTATAAGAGACAAGTGCATCCCTATAAAGGATTTTAAAGAGACAGCAGAGCTAAAGTGGATAATGGGAAGAATCATTTAGGCCAAGGGCCTTCTCTATACAAGATTCTGCTTTTGTGCATTAAGGTGTCCTACCATTGCTATTATAGATGAGGCATAGCAATGACAGGAATCCTACACAGATCTGCTTGTAAGTGTTTTAACTGATGTGGTCCCAATACTGCAACAGGCTTACCACAAGCATACTCCTTCCTGCCCTCACATGGAACCCTACCACAATGGATTGATTTAAATTGCACATTTTAAAATCATATTTGTACTTTATTTTCCTATAGAAAGTTGATTCTCATTGGTTGGTAACAATTAAAATATGTTAATTTGCAACTAAATACAGCCTTCACATTAAATTTGGTACTTCTTTTTGCTAACCAGGAGGATTCACTATATCTATACACATTTATTTGAGCAATTATATAGCTTAACTTTTATTTAATTTACATTTATTCAGGTTCTTAATTTTTACATTTATTATGTTAGAAAATGGAGAATGATGCATATCTTATTTACTAGGTGATAAATTTTTACTTGTGATTGTGTCAAGCTCTATTTGGATGGAAATTCAATACAATTAAAAATGCACAAGACCAGCATTTTAAATGTTTTTATTAAATGTTCGGAACACCAGAACATTTATCAAAACTGTTTTGCATTGAAAACTTAATTATTAAACAAAGGAAGAACTATATGTAGTTAATGAATTAAACTGATTGTTTCTGGTCACTATGTCTTTCAAGATTTTAGAACTAGAAGGTCTGATTCTCCCTCCTTGTTTTTATTCAGAGGTTGGAAAAGAAAAGGTTTCTTAACTTTCAATGAATTCATCATTGAACTGAACTAAAATTGAAATTGAAATGAAGAAAACAGAGACTACAGCTGTCAAAAGTTGGTTTAGCACTTCAACAAATTCTCATTCCATGTGCTTAGCCGGTAACTTCCATCAGATTTTCTGTAAAACTTAGATACCGGTGAAAAAATGTTTGGTACCAACTGGGTCTTGCCTACATGCTCAGGGCCCTGGTTACCACATTTGGGGTCAGGAAGGAATTTCCCCCAGAGACCCTGATTTTTGTTTGCCTTTCTCTGCAGCATGGGGCATGGGTCACTTGCAAGTTTAAACTAGTGTAAACGGTGAATTCTCTGTAACATGAAATCTTTAAACTGTGGTTTGAGGACTTCAGTAACTCAGCCAGAGGCTAGTGGTCACTTACATTTGTGGCCTGTTTAAGTATAGACTTTAGTTGTATTTATTATTACAGTGGCCAGAGCCCAGGACAAATCAGCATAGGTGTGGGAACTAGGGATGTGGAGGGTGCTGCAGCACCCCCAGGATCCCAGGTGCCCGCCCCAGTGCCTCGGGCTCTGTTCCCAGCCTCAGCTGGGGGTGGAGGGTGGACAGGGGTAAAGGGGCTGGGGTAGAAAGCCCCAGACCGAGACAAATGTCCATCAACAATCAAAATTTACAGATGGCATCTGAAAAATGCTGCTTGAGAAGTGAAGTTTGGTTTAAGGACCTTTTCTTGGTCTGTCTTGAGGTGTGACGCTGACAATTCGTGTTTCAACGGTTACCAAGTTCAACGTTTGGAATCAACTTCCCGCAAGTGTGAACGTTTAAATAATCTGAAACAAGAGTAAAACCCCACAATTGTGCGCAACCGAGACAAGCTGATCGGGTTTGAAAATGCGGGAAAAGAACCCGGCGCCTGCTGAAGCGACACATTCAAACCGAATCTTGCCAAGTCCAATTACAGTGTAAACGCGCCGGGCGATCAGGAGCAGAGAGAGGCGCGCATGGCTCCCGTCGGTCCCGGGGGGCTCCCGTCGCACGGGGATCCTGCCCCCCCGGGGCGCGGAGCTAACCCGCCCCTCACACACCCCGGGGCGGGTTAGCTCCGCGCCCCGGGGGGGCAGGATCCCCGTGCGACGGGAGCCCCCCGGGACCGACGGGAGCCACGCCCAGGCGGATCCCGCCGAGACACTGGGGCTGCCCCGGGCCGGGCACTGGGGCGCGTGTCCGGCGCCCGCTACCTGAGAACTCCGGGCGCAGCGATGCCCAGCTTGGGCGCCAGCCGCTGGATCACTCCGGGCTCCTCCATGGGCCGCATCCCCGCGCGCCACAGCTGGCCCCGCCCCTTCCGCCCGCTCGCTCCTGTCCCGGGAGCGTGACGTCCACTATGGGCGGGGGAAGTGAGCCACCATCTTGGCGGGGAGCATTCCTGAAACCCATTGGCTATCCCGAGAGTCAATCGTGGCTCGCTAGAACCAATCGGCCTTGATACCCTGACTTCCTCGGAGACGACCAATGAAGAGGAGCCGCTGTTGCGGGGAGGCGGGTCTTCGAGGCGGCTGTGTGTCACATGACAGGGAGACGCTGTCTGGGCTGGTGCTGGTGCTGGTGCTGGTGCTGGCAGCGGGCTTGGAGCGATCATGGTGAGCGGCGCTGGCCTGCGGGCTCCAGCTCGGGGGCGGCGGCTTGTGGCTCAGGCAGGGCGGGAGCTGCCCTGGCCTGTGGCTGGAGCGGGCGGGGGGCTCAGCCCCGCACGGGGCGGCGGTTGGCCTTGCTGGGGTGAGGGGCAGGCGGCGAATAGTCCAAGGCCCTGGCTCCGGGGGGGAGAGACAGCCGCGCCCGCGTCCCCCCCTTTCCCTAGAGGGGGGCGCCCCGGCGGAGCGGGGTCGGGGCGCTTCCTGTGCATGGGCGGGCTGTGCCAGCGGGCCCCGGGCACGGGGAAGGGCAGCACAACATTATCCCTGCTTAGGCCACCAGTGCATGGCCAAGCCAGCGAGGTCCAGCTTCAAAACCAGCCACCTCTGCCATCCTGTCCCTGTCGCGTTAAGTCCTTCCCGTCTCCACTGATCTGCACAGTCTGTAGCGGAGGACTGTGAATCCACTTCTGGGGAGCCTGAGATCTTGTTTACCCTTCGAATGAGGTGGGAAAAGCCTCAGGTTTTGTTGTTGTTGTTTTTTAAGGCTGAAATTCCTTTAATTTGGTGCTGCTGGTCCAGTTTGGCCCTCGATTATGGTCTTGTGGATCTGTAGTGACTCTACTGAAAATGCAGTGGCTAGCTTTGATGCTGATATTTTTATGAGAAGATCTGGTCTGGGTCTTTGTCTGCCTATCTGTGAAATGGGCAGAGATTTTTTTGCCTTCCTCCCTGTGGCTTACTTTATGCTTACAAATCTTTGAGAGATTCTTTACTAAAATGAGAGTTCTTAGTGCAAATTATAACTATTAATCCACTGGTAGAGAAATACTTAGGTATCATTGAATTTCACATCAAAATATTTGAATATACATGGATGTATTTTATCATAGTGGTGCCTTAATGCTTTTGTGGTTAAAGTTTAAGTGCAGTTTGCCGATAGCAGGAGTGGCACAGTAAAAGTATTAGTAATACCAAAGCTACGGTTAGGATAGCATTACTGTCCCCATTCCAATGTGCTGTCTACAGTCACTCATAACATTCCATAGTTTTTCAACTATGAACATTGAAAATATTTTGATAGGTTTGTTCTTGTTTTCGAACAACCCTACTGTAGAAATGGGTGAGGAGACAAACCTGAAATTTGGCATGGAGATAGCACTCATTGGGTAGCATCTTATTTTCAGTGGAGTACAGTACTTGAAAGTTTTGATGTGCTTAAAATTGTATATGCTCAATATGTTTTGCCTTGTGTATTATTGCTAAGCTTGTAATGTGTACAGTTAAGGAAGGCAGCACTGCACATTCAGGTGTTAACTCACTTAGCTATGGAATGAAAAAAATAGTGATAATGCTCAATGAATGAGGCAGAGACCTTGTCTAATTTGCTGCACATCTTCTAAAGTAAAAGCTGCATAGCCCTGAAACTTTGCAGGAGAAAAAGAACTCCCACAGACTTCCTAAGACATACAGGCCAGGAACCCTATTGCAAATCTATCAAGGTGTGTGGGGACATTTCATTTGAAACATGCTAAGAGGAGTTGGGGTTGTGTGTCAGGCAACAACAAGATAAAAGTTCAATGTTAAGCCTTATCTCTGTCCCTCTACAAATACATTGTGTTAGTTGTTAACTAAATGATCACAACATTTTACAACCTTTGCTATGTACATAGTTCCTAGGAAATGCCATACTAGATCAGATCTGATGTTCATCCAGTTGGCTATCTTGAATAGTGGCCAATTGACACCAGAGGCTTTAGACTAGAGGAAGGTAGGGATAGTCTGCTCCCCTTTAAGGTCCCTAATAGAGATTAGTTTAGACCAGTGGTTCTTAACCTGTGGCCCAGTCAGCACAGAGCTGCGACCCATGCAACATCCTTAGGGTCATACAGGTAGTATTGGATGTAGGGCACAAAGGTAAATAATTTGAGGACCACTGTCTTAAACCTTGAAGTATAAGGTTTAATATCTCTTCAATAACATTTTATTAACTGTGGATATTCTTGATATCCAAATAAATGGTCAATCCCCTTGGAATCTTGTTCACTTCTTGGCATCAGTGACTTCCTCTGGCAGTGAATGCCACAATTTAATTACACGTGTGAAAAAAGTATTTCCTTATACAGGTTTTTGAATGTTCTGTTGTTCTTGTGTTACGAGAGAGAGAGCTGAAGTCCCTGATCTACCTTCTCTGGACCATTCAGTAATTCATCATACTTTTTACTAGTCCACTTATGCCAAACAGTCTGCTAAAGTTCGAGTACACTGCAAATTGTTCTTAGACTTCATCTAAGGTCCCTCACCAAAGGTTCTTAAGCACAGTATGCTGTCATGGGATAAGGGGGAAGGTCCTCTCATGGATGGGTAACTGATTAAAAGACAAGAAACAAAGGGTTGGAATAAATGGTCAGCTTTCATAATGGAAAGAGGTAAATAGTGATGTCCCCTAAGGGTGTGTATTGGGACCAGTCCTATTCAACATACTCATAAATGATCTGGAAAAAGGGGGTAAACAGGTGGCAAAATTTGCAGATGATACAAAACTACTTAAGATAGTTAAGACCCAAGCAGACTGTGAAGAGCTACAAAAAGGATCTCTCAAAACTGGGTGAGTGGGCAACAAAATGGCAGATGAAATTCAATCTTGATAAATGCAAAGTAATACACATTGAAAAACATAATCCCAACTATACACTTAAGAAAAAGATCATGGAGTCATTATGGGTAGTTTTCTGGAAATATCCACTGAATGTGCAGTGGCATTCAAAAAAGCTAACAGAATGGTGGGCATGAAAGGGATAGTAGATAAGACAGAAAATATGATATTGACTCTATATAAATCCATGGTATGTCCACTTCTTGAATGCTGCAGATGTAGTTGTCCCATCTGAAAAAAAGATGTCCTTTTCTGAACCTTTTCCAATTCCAATACAACAAAATGATTAGCGATATGGAACGGCTTCCATATGAGTAGAGATTATTAAGACTGGGGCTTTTCAGACTGGTGCACATAACAAAATTAATGTGGTGGGGGTGGAGTTGAGGGGTTCGGAGTGTGAGGTTGGGGCATAGGCTGGGGTGCAGGGATGTGAAGGCTCCAGCTGGGGGTGTGGGCTATGGGAAGGGGCTCAGAGCTAGGGCAGAGAGTTGGGTGTAGGCTATGGGGTGGGGAGGGGATATGGGGTTTCGGGTGCAAGAGGGTGCTCTGGGGCTACTGTAGGAAGAGAGGACTCTTCCCCCTGTAGCAGTACCTGGGCTGGGGAGGGGGCACCTCTCCCTGTCACAGCAGTTCTGGGGCAGAGGGTTAGGTGCCCCTCCCCTGGCAGGTTTGGGCCAAGGCTGGCTTCCTACCGGGGAAGGGGTGCCTTGGCTGTGCCTGTGTTTGGGCTGCCACAGCTGGGTTTAGGCCAGGGTAGGTGTGAACCAGTTGGGCCAGGTGCCCTGGCCAGGGTAGAGTTGGAGCCTGGGGAAGCGTACCCTGGCCGCAGTAGGTTGGGGGCTGGGCTAGGTTGGGGCTGTGCGTGTGGTGCCCCCGCTGCAGCAGGTGCTGGGGTGGGTTTCCTGAGCACCTGCATGGTGCTAAGAAGGCTGCTGCGCAGCCACGTACTTTACAGGGAACTTAGTTACCAAGTCAGGCTGTAGATAAATGTTTTGTACTAGAGGAACCATCATCACCTGGAGACTACAATTATGCTGTTGTAGAGTAGAGACTTATTGCAGCGACAGAAGGGGTTGATCATTGCTGAAGTAAATCACCCTCATCTCCTGAAGAGGCAGAAGCTGCATCAATGGAAGAACCATTGACCTAGCTGCGTTTATTATGGGGGTTAGGTTGACCTAACTGTGTCTCGCAGGGCATGGCATTTTTCCGGGGGCCCGAGTGGTATATATTGACCTAAGTTTTTAGATGTAGACCAGGCCTTAGAAAAGAGCAAAGCTGGAGTTACAAATGCAGTTCTACTTTATCATTTCCTGACTTGCATACCCAGCCAGGTAATGCTAAAAGAATAAGATTTATTGGTGTTACAAATCCCTTTTTATGGGGACGTGTAACCTCACCCTTTCATTTTATGTAGTGCTAAAAGCTGCTACACAGATGCATATTTTTCTTTTTTTACCAATTAAAAAATCATCTAGTAAGTTGCTTTAACTTATGCACATTGTGAAGATCTGTGAACTGTATGATCTGTTCAGAAGAGAAATTTTCATCTTACAAACTTTAAAATATTAAGTTTGTGGAAAGTGCAGAGCAGTAGCTGCTTTGTTGTTGTTTTTTTTTTTTAAAAAAAAAGTTTCATTTTTAAATCTGTATCTATCCTATGCCCGGCTATTGTGATTATTTTTTCCTGCCACAATCTGGAGGGAAAAAAAACAAAAAAACACAGCCCTCTTCTGGGGTGATGGTGTGTGTGTGTGTGGGGGGGGGGGGGGAGAAACTGTTTTCTTCCTGTTAAATTACACATCGGACATGTACTATATTATTCCCGTTGTAATACAGTAATTCATTCCTCACAGAAGATACATATTGTCCAAAATGAAAAGGTTGTGGTTTTGTAAATAAAACAACCTCAGGGCATTCTGTGCCAAAACATGTAAAATTCTATGCACAATATTTTTAAACTACAGCAAGTTTTATTTCTCAATAAATAAATGCAGAGGCTCCAGCATGGCAATGGAGGGCCCAGGCCACTGGCTTGCTGAAGGTGGGAGCTCACCCTGCAGCCCCTCCACCCCACCCCTGGGACTTGGACTCTGGGGTGAGGCTGCACACGACCCCGAGACAGCAAAAGGCCTGGACTTGCTCCAGAAATACCCGGGCCCTGCTCCTCTGTGCCAGGTGCACCAGGTGTGGGGCAGGCAGGATCCAAGTGTGGAGGGGCTCAGCGTGGGGGTGGTTCCAGGTCTATGGTGAGAGGATTCTGTGTGGGACAGTTGGGGTGCAGGCAGCTCAGTGGGGGGGTCTAGGTGTGGGGGCATCTGGTTGCTCACAGGCTTGTTGGGCCTGTTCCAGATGCAGAGGCAATGGGACTCTGCAGGGGCTTTCAGGTGAAGGTGGTTGGGGCTTAGCGGAGGGATCTGGGTGTGGAGGACTCAGCGGGGGGGGGGGGGGGGAAGAGTCTATTTGATTCCCACCTCTTACAGCAGCCGGGGACCCGGGCGGGCGGGTTGACGGCTCCCGGCTGCCGTGATAAGTAAAACCTCGATATAATGGACTAATTCGGGCGAGGGGGTGTCCGTTAAAGCCGAAAGTCCTGTTATTTAATAATTTTAAAAAATTATTAAATAACGGACTTTCGGCTTTAATGGACACCCCCTCGCCCGAATTAGTCCGTTATATCGAGGTTTTACTGTACTGAAGACTGCACTATGCCTTGGGGAATGATCTCTGTCCATCAGAGATGTAATTGGAAATGGGCATAAAATGTGGTGTGAATATCTGACTCTTAAGTTAAGTTTGATGACATTGTAGGTTGAATAGCAGTAGTTACTTGACTGTGCTGGAGAGTAATTTGTACCACCTCTGTTTTCTGAAACAAAAATATTAACTTTGTACTCATGAAATAAAGAATCAATAGAATTATATTGTTAGTATTAAGTTGTAATGACATCAAATATTTGCTTTTGAATGTGACTCTTTTTGAATTTACTGCTGTTCTTCTGTATTTGGATAAGTGGCCATCTCCCTCTGCAGACACCGCTTTAGCACTATATACTTTATGGCTTATGTGTATGAACAACATTTATCTTAAGCCCTGAATTTTTACAACTGGGACATAAGTAACTTCACTCCTTTCAGATGAAAATGGAAAAGCCAAATTATGTGGTTTTTAAACACTTATTCAGCGGGATGGGGGGAGGAAATAAAAAGTATTCTTGCAATTATGTACATCTTATTCCTGAAACAAATTGCCTTGCATTAGTCTGTTTCAGAGGTGTGTGTGTGTCATGCTGCTTTGTTAAAGGGCCTGGCAAGGACCAAGCTAGGGGAAGATGTGTTGCACCAAAAAAAGACGTTGCTATCTTTTCCCAGAAGTAATTCTGGACTATCTAGTAGGGAACAAAATTTGGGTAGAAATCTTAGTTAATTAAGGCTTATCTATACAAGAATGAAATGAGGCATTACCCTAAAAATATAGGCCCTAGTCATACATATAACACTTTTAAACAACTGCAGTCAGTTTTGTCTTTCATAATCAGTCGTGATAAAAACTGTAGCTTTTGGTTCTACTTCAGTCTTATGAATAAAATGATTCCTAAATTGCAGTAAACATCTCCCCCTCCTCCCTTATGTTGTTTGATTTGTAATAAGCATAGCCCTCTTATAAAAAGGAATAATAATAATAAGGAAGTGACTAGGTTTTCAAATAGGAAGGAGTTTCTTAAAGCAAATGATTGTCTCCACTTCACAGGAAATGGGGTATGGGATGACTTGTTAGAAATTTGAATCATTAAATGCAAACTGATGCATTGTGCTGCATTTCAGATATTGCAGTCTTAATTTAATATATTTTGCTTAAGTTTCAAGCTTGCTGTTTCTGAACTGACTTACTATAATTCTGCAATGGAGAAATAAGGAATGTATTTTGTAAAAGAAGATGTTTGCTATGAAAGGGATTTTGGAGTGTGGCAGTCTAAATCACATCTGTTCTAGGTCAGAAGTGAAGGTGCAGTTAATACTAATATTTATATCTACTTATATAAGATCAGTGTTAATGTATAAAGTCTCAAAACATTGTAGAAGATAAAAAAATATTTTTCTGTTTAGAATTTGGGTAGAAAATGTGATACAATAAATGAGATGTTAACCTGGCAAACAACAAGGGAGATTGTATTTGGGGTCGGGTTAGGGAGCACTTTACCTGTGTTTCCTTGGGCTGGATGTGCTTGTGATATTGTATCTAATATTTAAGTCTGTCATCCAAGCTGCGTACTACTGATGCAGCGACTTCTAGTATCTCCATGGATATGTCATGATCCCATTAGTCTTGGTATCCGTGAAAAGATTGTTTGTTCTCTGCTGAAACAGCCTTCAGAGCCCATCACTGTCTGACATCTAAATCAATGAGAGGGACCCAGATTAGTTCAAAGCTGAAGCTTGCTGGATTCATCAGGGTGAAAAGCTGTGAAGTGGGGGACCAGAAGTCATAGAACAGAGGAAACACTCATTTTATGGTCCCTTGCTAAGGCCAAGGTGGGCAAACATTTTGGCCCGAGGGCCACATTGAGGTTGCAAAATTGTATGGTGGGCCAGGTAGGGAAGACTGTGCCTCTCCAAATAGCCTGGCCCCGCCCTCTCTCTGACACCCTCCCACTTCCCGCTTCCCGCTCTCCCCCCCCCCCCCCCCCCCGAGCCATGGACCCATCCAGCCTTCCCTGCTCCTTGTCCCACTCGCACCCTCCAGAGACCCATGCTTCTGGGACCCCACCTCCTATCTAAGCCCCCCTGCTCCTTGTCCCCTGACCGCCCCGACCCGTGTCCACACCCCTGACAGACCCTTGGGACTCCCTGCCCCTTTTCCAACATCCTCCCCTCTCCCCCCTGCTCAGTTAGATTCTGAGCATGAGGGGAAGACCCACCAGTCCAACACCTGGGAAAGTATTCTCTTTAGTAACTCAGACCCCTATCCATCCTGTGTCCCATCACCAGCCATTGGAAGTATTTGCTAATAGCACTTGCAGATGGGCTACATGCCATTGTAGGCGGTCTCCTCATACCATCTCCTCCATAAAATTACCAAGCTCAGTCTTGAAGCCATTAGTTTTTTTGCCTCCACTACTCCCTCTGGAAGGCTGTTCAAGAAGTTCACTCCTCTGCTTACAAACCTTTTGTCTAATTTCAAACCTAAACTTGTTGATGGCCAGTTTATATTAATTTGTTCTTGTTTCCACATTGGCGCTTAACTTCTCTCCCTCTCTGGTATTTATCCTTCTGATGTATTTATAGAGAGCAATTTCATCTCCCCATAGACTTCTTTTAGTTAGTCTAAGCAAGCCACACTCTTTGGGTCTACTCTTATAAGGTAGGTTTTCCATTCCTAGTAGCCCTTTTCTGCATTTGTTCCCGCTTGAGTTCATTGGGCTATACTGACATATCTATGCCTGCATAGTCTCTGGACATACTCTAGGGGAAGGACAATGATAAATAACTCTGAACTGTAGAACTGGGATTAGAAATCCAGTGGACATTTCATGGTTAAAATGGTAGGAATCCAATTTTGAGAAGAACAAACCATAAATAGTTTTTTCCTTGTCTCTTTCTTTCCTTAGCCAACAACACAGCAATCTCCTCAAGATGAACAGGAAAAGCTCCTGGATGAAGCCATTCAGGCTGTAAAGGTCCAGTCTTTCCAGATGAAGCGATGCTTGGTAAGAATTTTTTTTTTTTCTTTTTCCAAGTAGTGGAATGGAATTTCTTGAAGCTGGGAGGAACTCTTTCTCTCCTACCTCACGAGCTGCATTCATTGTAAAGTTCATTATCCTTCCAACTGAATCCAGTCTGATTTGAGTACACAAGCATTGACTGACTCTTGTGGGAAATCCAGGATACTCTGGAGGTTGGCAGTAAAGCTGCCATATCCAATAGAAATGACACTTTCAGTGAAGGGAGAAACTGGAGCACTTTTTTTAGTGCTACTGCTTGCTGAAATAAATTGAAGGAATAATTTCTCATTTCATAGGCCACACGTTTTACTGACTTAGTTTCCTTCAGCAAAATGTAAAAGTGTCCAAGTACCTGCTATTCTGTGCAGCAAGTGAGGGAATAAGTATTCTCAAGTGGAAATCTGTAAGTGCCTACAAGACGGAAAACTCTAGATTAGACATTCACAAAGGTTTTAGTGCAACCCTTTCGTTTTATGTAAAACTAAGTAGTCGATAACTTGGTGAGAACACATCCTGCTTTCCCTTCCTTTCAGTATGTTGAGTACATATTTCTCAACAGTGCTTTTCCATGTCTCTTTCCTCTAGTCAAGCTGTGGAATTTTGCTGAATGTATTTTCAGCAGGGCAGTCCTCTGCATGCTGCTATGCTGGAGTACTATTCCTATAGCATACACTGGGGATCTTCTGAGGGCTCAGTTGTGGCATTAGTTAGGCTATGTCTACACTACAGTGGTAAGTCGACTTAAGGTGCGCAACTCCAGCTACGTGAATAATGTAGTTGGAGTCGATGTAGTTTAGGTTAATTTACTGTGTGGTCCACATTTCACTGGATCGATGGGAGGCACTCTCCCATTGACTTACCTTACTCTTCTTATCTGGGGTAGAGTACTGGGGTCGACTGGAGAGCAATCTGAAGTCGGTTTGGTATGTCTTCACTAGATCTGCTAAATTGACCCTAGTGTATTGATCCCTGGAGCGTTGATCTGAGGTGTAGAGTAGACATAACCTTAGCCCTGGTCTACACTAGGCGAGGGGATCGACCTAAGATACGCAACTTCAGCTACCAGAATAGCATCGCTGAAGTCAAGGTATTTAGATTGACTTACCATGGCGTCTTCACAGTGCTAAGAAGACTGCTGCTGCTTCCCCGTCGCCTCTCACAGTGGTGAAGTTCTGGAGTCGATGGGAGAGCACTTGGGGATTGATCACTTCCAGGGGGTAGTGATAGACCTGCCCCCTTTGATGGATTGTACTGCGATGCAAAGCACTATTTGGTGACATTGCATTGAGATATCTCCCTTCATCTCGTTTCTTCTGCTGGATGAAACTTGACGAGACAGTTGGAGGGAAGATGAGAGGAGCATAAATAGTAGGAAGCCTAGCATATGTGAGGAATTTGGTTTTATCTCCAAAGGAATTAATAAAACTTGAAGCTGAATTTAAAATGAGTTTGAGAAGCTTTGGGTCTCTGAAAGCTTATAGTGGTCCTTGGCCAGCTTTTGTCATGTGCTTGCAGCCAGAAGATGAAACAATAGCACCCACAGAATTATGAATTTCCTCTGTTCATATCTTGATGATGTGTTGACATCTCCAAAACAACCTGCAGAGAAATCACAACTATACTTTCCACCCATGTTACTGAAAGGAGAATTTGTCCCACTATTTAAAGACATTATGCACATGGAACTTCAAAAACATTGAAGACCTAAGACTTAATCTCCACTCACCCAGTAGCCTGTTCTATATTCAGACAAAAAAGTGTGCAGGTTCATGGTCCAGATAATTATATGGAACTCTCTAAATATGCCTCTTGTGCTTGATAATTTAATAAAACACTACTTTCCCCCTCACGTTAAAAATAGCAGCATTTTATGAAGAGGGACAGGGGAATCTTATCCAATTTCTTTCAGAGTTTTCCACTAATGTGAGTTACCCTGTATCTTTATCTGTTAGTGTGTAATGCTGTGCTTCATCACTAGACTGAGCTGGAAAGCAGGCTTGGGTCTAGAATTTTACTGAGTTGTAAAGATGTCTTGCTTTGGTCTCCAGAGTGGGATTGTGTTTGTTGGGGAGAGGAGAGGGTTGCCACACTAGTATAAATAACCAGTTGTTTCTCCAGTGTTTAATGTACTAGCCCACAGGTATACTGTATCACCATATCAAGAAACACTGAGAACAAAACTTACGTCATTTTCTTATTAAACACTCACTACTTCTCTGTCTAGATGGTGAACAAGTTACTTAAAAAATGGATTTGAGGTAGATTGTTTCTCAGTTTTGTTTCTGGGTTTGTTTTTTGTTTGCATTTTTACCCATTTAGTTTTTCCAGGCTGTTTTTAATGTGTTAGAAAACTAACTCGCTTCACAAATCAAACTGCAGTTGTCTAGGCCGGGGAATGACAAACGAACACTGATAATGTTTGTTGTTATACTCTCTGTTTAGGACAAAAACAAGCTTATGGATGCTTTGAAACATGCCTCCAACATGCTTGGTGAGCTGCGGACTTCTATGCTATCTCCAAAGAGCTATTATGAACTCTGTATCTTTTTTTGAATGATTGATGGGAGAATATTTGAGGTACTGTGCTCTGCAATCTGTAGTTGTGTGCCTAGTAAGAACATGATATCCCTTTGGTCTTTTCCTTGTAAAATCAATTTTTCCCTAACATTGCTTGCTTCAATTTTCTTTATTTCTACTAGAACCGTTCTCTATCCAGATAAGCTGAAAAAGGAAACACGCTAGCTCAGTGTGAAAGAGAATGTTTGTTCTCGTTATATAGTGTAAAGTAGTTCATAATCACTTCAGAATGCTGTGGGCCTGATCTCTTGAAGATTCTGTATAGTATTATTAAAAACTACAGTGTGTGCTGAGCAAAGAGTTAGACCTATGGAGCGCATAGATTTTTGCCCAGTGAACTAGGGAGTCTCTTTAGAGTCAATACAACGGTCTTGCTTACCCCAAAAGAACGTGCTGCAGTCATTAGCTGCCGTTTTTGGCCCCTGTGTGTTTTAGCTGGGACACTAGTACATTTACTTCTCTTTGATTTGATAGATCAATTGAGGGAACATCTAGTATTTTTTCATGCAGCACATATGCTGTTGACGTGCAGAGAAATAAGGTGTTACTTCCTCACTATACTCTGACTGTCTTAATTTTTTTATATAATGCTGTGAAGGATGGGGATATCCCTCTGTGAAAGCCATGACCTTTCTCACCACTCTTTATTTTGCCAAGTCTTGTGTGCCTTTGCTTCCACTTTCTACTGCAGTATCCTTGCTCCCAATACTTTCTCATTCCTCTGCATGCTGAGCACCTTTCTCTTTCAAATATTTCACCTTGTAAATTCAATCTTTCAGCAGTGATGTCCTGTGAGAAACTGTTTCAGCACCCTGTGCCTGACTCTTACTTTGTTTTGCTTCAGATTGTAATCTCCTTGGGCAGTATCTTCCTCTTGGTATTGTTGAGTAAATGGGTATGCATATCCGTTGTAGTAATATTAATGTTTAATTCTTAACCATAAGAGAAAAGATATGGCTATTTCTGATGAGCTACACTACTTGGAGGTATATCTGACAGATGAATTTGCCAAGGGAAGGAAAGTGGCAGATCTCTATGAACTAGTACAGTATGCTGGAAATATTATCCCGAGACTGTAAGTAAATGAGCACTGAAGAAACTTTCTTAACTATCAAACGCTATTTTTCTAAAACTTCTTGCTGAGGGGGAATTCTTGCCATGGATTTTGTGTTCTTGTCTCCTGCTTCAGAGCAGGATTTCAAAGTACTCTAAAGAAAATCTCTATATTTGGAGCCCCTTGATTACTATTTTGAGATATTTAGGCACCAAATGCAGCTTTTGTAACTAGTAGTTGGATTCTCCCTGTTAAGTACTTTATTTCACTAAATTGCTAATAAAGTTAAAAAAAAATGGACTCTAATATAAATCAGCTGTTAGAAACTTGCATATTTATTTAACTGCTTCTCCAAATATCTTGTACTGATTTTAGTAAGCCTAATTGACATAAGTGCCAAATCTTAGCTGGTGTAAATTGATTTCACACCACTGAAGATCTGGCTCTATACATGTAAAGATAAGTGGGAGGTCTCTTTTCCAATTGCTTATGTTCAGTTGTTGGCATAAGGAATAGAAGAAACACTTTTAAATATGTATTAAATATCCCTGTGGTTTATACATTCTTTTTAAAAAACAGAACTCTGGCATGTCTCTGACTTCATTTTAGTAGTATCTTTTTAATAAAAGCTCTTAAATCAGTCCACAGTAAACTTAGTATTGAAAAGTTAATTTTAAAAAGTGAATATTGCATGGGAAATGGAGGAGCTTCAGTTTATGATTTCCTCTTCCCTTTTTTGATCCTTAGAAAAGGCAGACACTTCTGATTCTTAGTCATGTGCTCCTCTTAGTAAGGTTCACTAAAGATAAAACAAAAATTCAACTTATGCAATGATACCACAACTGAACTCAGATACAGTACACTTGAGACTACTGCAAAGTCTTAACTTCATTAATTGTCCTAAATACATAACGGTCCTTATCCTCTTGTTGATTTAGCGTCTGATCCTACAAGTAGGTCTGTGTAAGTGGACCCCTATGCCCATGTAGAGTCTTCAGGGATACTCTGCAAATGCAGAAGTTTGCCTAAGAGGAGCTGTTTGTAGGGTTAGGTTAGCCAGTTCTGCAAGGTATTGAGCACTGTCAATTGCTTTCCAAGATCATGGTCCCATAATTATTTTTTTATGATTGTAAATCCTCTTCTGGGTGTCGAGTAGAACATTGAATGAATGACAGTGATGCTCGGAGGAATGAGTACAGGGCTGGGGAGTCAAAAGAACCTGAATTCCAATCCTGCTATTCAACTGGCACACTCTTTGGCCTTTGGCAACTCACATAATCTCTTAGAGCTGATCTACACTACCGTGGTAAATAAGTCTAACTTACTCAACTTCAGTTATGTGAATAACGTAGCTGAAGTCAGCATAGTTAGATCCACTTACCACGGTGGCTTTACTGAGCTGTGTTGACAGGAGAGCATCTGAAGTAGAAGTATCCTCACAGTGGTGGCGAGTCGGCCGCGGTGGCTCACTCGTTGACTTTGCTTACTCCTCTTGTGGAGCTGGAGTTCTGGAGTCGATGGGGAGCACGTTTGGGGATCAATTTATCGCATCTAGACGAGATGTGATAAATTGGTTCCCTGAGACATCGATCCGGCGGGTAGTATAGGGATACCCGTACTCTTCTCTGGGAGGTGGAGTACACAAATCGATGGGAGAGTGCTCTCCCCATCAATTTAGCATGTCTGCACCAGACTTGCTAAATTAACACTCGATGCATTGCTTGCAGAGTGCCAGTCTACTGGTAAGTGTAGACATGCCCTAAGTTTCCCCTTCTTTAAATGGGAAATAATTCTTACCCACCAGCCAAAAGGGGTGTGCATTGTGGGCACTGATTAGTTAATGTCTGTACAATGCTTTGACTATGTAAAGCGCTATAATAGGGCCAACTATTTGTTGTTACTACCCAAACTTTGATTTAAAAAAACCTTCTCTTTGCACACTCCAAAATTTGTGCCCCACACATCACTTCATTTAATTCTTTCTCATCCTTTCTAAGTATCTTGTGAGAAGAGAGAGGGTAGGCCTGCCTCTGACCAGGTTACTGTGTTGTATTGATACAATACAGGTTTTTTCCAATAATTCTTAATCCACCATTTTAATATGAATTTCCTCAACTCTCTTTTTTCCCCCCCAGCTATCTGCTGATAACAGTAGGTGTTGTTTATGTAAAGTCCTTTCCTCAGTCCAGAAAAGATATCCTGAAAGATTTGGTGGAAATGTGCCGCGGTGTCCAGCATCCTCTAAGAGGCTTGTTTCTTCGAAACTACCTTCTTCAGTGTACCAGGAATATCTTACCAGATGAAGGAGAACAGACAGAGTAAGAGAAATGTGATGCAAGTGCAGAGTGGCTTTATCCTTAAGCGAGGAATACATGAATAGTATTTATTCTCTGTGATCTTGTAATGCTTGAAATAGGTACATAGTTTAAATAGAATTTGTTTTCTGTAATTGTTGTTTGGATATACAATGCAAATCCAGTCTCTAGTGATGATCTGATGGATTAATTTCTGGCAGGTGACCTTAAGAGACACTTTGTATGCTTGGATAAAAAAAACAAACTTAAATATAGCTTTAAAATGACCTCGCTGGTTAAAACAATATATCCTCATTTTCCTCCTTCCCCCCCATGCATCCAAAAATATCCATAGAACCTAGTCAATAACAACTAATTTATTGGCTTTAAAGTTGGGATGTAAGCTTTTTGTGTTTTCTCTTACTGTGAAAAGTAGGATTCAAGATAAAATGGGCTCTTGTCTTCGAGATGTAGACTATAAATTCTCAACAGTAGAGGACATTTTATGTTTTAAATACATCTCTGATCTGCAAAATGTTTTCTGGCCATTGTAAATGGGAACAAAGTGTGCTATAAAACTGTTTTATATGCTATCTGCTACTGACCCTGTCCACCCCAGTTTTTTCTAACATGGTTCAAATGCAAATGTAGATTGAGTCTGTTGTATCTGTATTTGAATGGTTGTAGATTTCTCTTTTGACACGTTCTCCTAAAACTAAAATTCCTCTTGATCTCATTTTAAAGTTCATGGTAGAAAGTTCTTTCCCTTTCAAGGGGATGGTGGAACATGCATCTTTTTTGTTTAAAAAACAAACAAACGTGTGGACACACACAAACACACACCCCTCTTCTATGATAGAAGCCAAAACCTTATTTTTAACCACTGACCTGATTTCAGCGAAGAAACCACCGGCGACATTAGTGATTCCATGGATTTTGTGTTGCTGAATTTTGCTGAGATGAACAAACTCTGGGTGCGAATGCAACACCAAGGACACAGTCGAGATAGAGAAAAGAGGGAGCGGGAAAGGCAGGAACTGAGAATCCTAGTGGGAACAAACTTGGTTCGCCTTAGTCAATTGGAAGGCGTTAATGTGGAGAGATATAAACAGGTGAGTTTTTTTTTTTTTTTCATCTAACCCTTAACTGTATCCATATTTACAGATGAATGAAACGAATCGAGAGTTCCGTTGTCTGTGAAAATTATTAGTTTCACAAAAATCAATGTATTTGGTGCATTTGTAGCGCTGTTTATTTGAAACTCTGAGAACATAAATGAAATCTCCTAGTGCTCCAGCAGGTAAGTAAATCCACCTATAGATAGGTTAATAAGAGGTACAGTAAGATAAAGTGATATGCACAAGATTACACAGTTGGTGACAGAACTGGCCATTCAACTTAGAGGTCCTGCCTCCCAGTCCCCGATCTTTGTACTAGGAAATACTAGTTCCCTTTATATGCATGCATTCAGTGCATGTGTACAGGGAAAGGAGCCAAAAAGATGAATGAAACGATGCCTTTCAAAGCATTCATGAAATTGACTGCATTTCTGTTCAAAATAGTAAACCCCCCAAAAGTGTCAGTACTAGTGAATCCAGATGATCTAAAAATCTGAAATGTCCCCTGAGCTATCTGGAAAGTCTAAAGTAATAGATGAGAAATGCTTTGTAAACCATGGCAAATGCTGCTGAAGACCATTACATTTAATTAAAATGGGAGTGATTTATACAAATGGACATACCCGTTTGTAATCTGCCCAGTGAGTGAGGCAGGTGAGAGAGAGAGCGCAAGTGTGTGCTGGTGCCTCTATTTGAAAAAAATCATTTTATTTTCAGTAAGAATGGACATTAAATTATTCTCATTACTATTTTAGTGTCAGTGTACAGCTGTGATTTATATGTTGATACCTAGTGAGAGATAATCTATGATGATTGCTATAAAACCCTAAATTTTGTACATGCATAGGGAGACTGAAACTTTATAACACTTTAAAAATCTGATTCAGGATCTGTATCGATTGAGGAAGTCAATGGGGGGAAAATATTGCAACATCTTCTTTCCTTTATAGATTGTTTTGCCTGGAATTCTGGAGCAAGTAGTAAACTGCAGGGATGCTCTAGCTCAGGAGTATCTCATGGAATGTATTATTCAGGTAAGCTGCAGAAAGAAGCAAAAGTAGCTTTACTTGAAGGTTGGGGTGGCAATGTTTAAAATAAATGACTTGTAAAGTGTGTGGGTGTGTTATTTTTGTGGGAGGTGGAGAGGTGAGGTTAAGCAGTTGATCTTTGTTTAAAAAATACTAAACTGACTGACTACTAAATTTCCTTAGGTTTTTGTTTGTTGACCTATATATTTGATACTGGGAAGAAGTACTTTTCTAATATACTTTTTGTAAACCTGTCAAAATATTCATCTTGGTCCACTGACTAAATCTGCATGTTGCTTCTTGAGCATTAGGCCACTTAATTTTCCTCATCCCAGTCCTTTCTTATTCTTAATAGGGCCATAGTTGCTGTCACTCCTTTCTCATTGGTGATGGAACAGTTTTTGGTTGGGGTTCTGGGAGTATCATGTACTGGCTTGAGCCCTGTTCCCATATGCTGCCCTCTCAGTCTCCTGGTACTAGCACCATGCTTTGATGACAGACTTTGCAGCTTGTGAGGAAAGCTGGCGGGTGTGACTCTCAAAGTTGCAGCTAATGTCTCCCATTTCCTCTCCTCTGCATTTTCCATTATGGAAGTTTGTAAGTTCTTCAAGGCAGGCGTGCCTGTATTACAAATGATTGATGGTAACAGCTTTGCTTGTGTGCTGTGAGACTTATGCAGTCCTCATCTGCTTCATTTCATGCCCAGTCCACTACAGCTTCACCTTTTGCCTATTGCCCTGAAGTGACACCAAGATTTATCTTGTATAGTGTTAAATGTAGTTATCCTGCAGCTGTTTTCTATAAATTAGTAGCAATTTTATCATGTTACTTCTCCAGAGAGATGACTAACTAAAGATGTTATACTGTTGTGAGCTTGGTAATTCTTTGTGAATTTTAGGTTTTCCCAGATGAATTTCATCTCCAGACCCTTAACCCTTTTCTTCGAGCCTGTGCAGAATTGCACCAAAATGTGAATGTGAAAAACATTATCATCGCTTTAATTGACAGGTGAGTATGAGGAAGGATTTAGCTGGAATAAATATTGACTAAATAGAATTCACAGTATTAAGTAGCTTGAGTCAAACAGCTGAGGATCTACTAGGTTTTCATTTCTTTGATTTCTCCTACTATTTGGTTTAACTTCATTGTTTGTCTTCCAATTTTTAGTTCTAATTAAAATCCATGAATAGCTGGTCTTGAATGATTTCATGTTGCTTTCGTATTCATTTCCTTCGTCATAGATATAGTATTTAAAGAACTAATTGTGTCTGCTCTCTTTTGAACTTTGCATTTTCCATCCAGAATTGGTGACTTGTGAATTCTGGTTGATGGATTTTTCTGGTCATCTTCAGGAAATGAATGAATGAACTTAGTCACAATAATTAAGAGGTCTGAGGACGCATGAAACAAAGCAGCAGCCACATCTGAGGTGGCTGCATATCAGAAACTATCTATTATGCAATCTCTTGTTTGAGCATCTGTGAGATCCAAACATTTATTTATATATACAAAGTGCTGCATATTTTGTAGTCTTGAATGTTGTGAGGAGGAATTAGTTTGAGGAGGTAAAAGTATTTTGTTCCTAATTTCATAGTTTACCAGCAGAGCTTTACTCCTGTTCCCGGAAGAGCTTTTTTATTTTACTTCTTGGTATCTGTTAAAAAAAATAAATATTAAATTGCAACAGTTGATTTTATTCCAACTATAAATACCTGAGTGAACCAAAGAAAATGATTTGGCTGTGCTCCCCAGAAGAAGGAAAGGTGTTTTGGCTTTGCCTGCTCCTCTGCAAACATGCACCTACAGCCCTGTGAAGTGTGAGGATGGGTTGATTCTGGCTCATGGAGTCTTGCAGCCTCTAAACTAAATCACTGAGACCCTTCTTTCTCCTCCTGATTGGGAAACAGAGCATGGCAGACTGACCTTTCTGCAATAAATCTGAGCAAACTTTGATTAAAATCCTGTTCCAGATGTCACAAGTATTCCAGATGAGTAACTGGTTTAAAGCTGATTCCATGCACACTCAGTGAGGGTGTCTTCTTCCCCTCCCCTAAAAGGCTCCTTTTAGTGAGGCAGTGGAAGAACACCCACAGCACAGTGGTTAGAAAGTAATTAAGTGGCATTACTTGGAGCTTGGTAAAGTCTCTGTATTGTTGTCACACAGCAGAACAAATGTTTGTTCTTTTGAAGTGTGTTTTCTCCTTCAACACCTCCTATACTCCCTTACAACTTTAAATATTTAAACTGTGCTGTGAGCATGAATGGTTTCTCTTACAGTTGTAACTATTGGGCATACTTTTAGCTAATTCCATGATATACAGAACAGATAAACATCCCCTCTTGTCTTGCTTGCATTCTCAGCAGATGTGCATTCTCTCCAAAGCCTGGAAAGAAGTTGATCATCAATGCTTCCAACCATAATCTTGCTTCACGTTTTGCCCTATATAAGTAGTGAATGTGCTGGACTTGCTGATTTGATTTTTTTTTTTTTTTTTCATGAGTGTACAGCCAGCTGTCAATGTTTATCTCCAGCACACCTTTCTCTTGAGACCAGTACAGAGATTAAGTAAATGTTTTCTCAGTAAATAACATGAAGTATTTCTGGCTGTATCAGAATATGACCATTGTCTGACTGTCCTCTGCTGCAGAGGTGCAGGATGTATGCCCTATGTTTAGGAGCATGAATTCAAAAACATACTGAGGCCTCCCATTCTCCTCCTTTATTTTATTTTTTCCTTGCTCCCTGTTGTTTGTCACCATTCATTCTCAATCTCTTTTCTTGGGGCTAGTATTTCCCAGGCTGTGCTAGTTTTTTTACTTTTATGAAGACTGATATACCTTCTGACCTCTCCCACTAACTTCCTACTCATGTGCAATAGGTGATACATTGAATCTATGTACATGACTTTATTCCTCTTTTCTTTGTGTGTATCTAATGCTTTGTCTCTCTAAAGTAAGAAGAATCTAACCTGAATGAGCTTCTTTCCTTTCTCTGTTCACAGGTTAGCTTTATTTGCTCACCGTGAAGATGGACCAGGGATCCCAGCAGATATTAAGCTTTTTGACATCTTTTCACAGCAGGTGGCCACTGTTATACAGGTGTGTTCTGAATACAAGATCCAAATCTGGTCTTTAACAAAAATAGACATTTCCCTCAAGTTTAACTTATGCTGTCTCAAATTTCAGTCTAGACAAGATATGCCTTCAGAGGACGTGGTTTCATTGCAAGTATCGCTTATTAACCTCGCTATGAAATGTTATCCAGATCGTGTTGATTATGTTGATAAAGTGTTGGAGACAACTGTGGAAATCTTTAATAAACTTAATCTGGAGCAGTAAGTGAACACTAATTTTCTTGTGACAAATGAAATTTTTCTGTACTTTCTCTGGAAGCAACTGTATTAGTTTTACTTTTTTAAAAAACATCCTCCAAACCCCCTACCGTCAGCCAAAAAAAGAGGAGATTGACATGTTATCTTAAGTATTCATTTGTTTGCTAGACTGTAAAATGCAATGATCTAAGGGTTAATGATGACTTCACTCTTCAAAGGTGAGAATGATTTGGTCTCGAAGGGTAGGTCTGGACTGTGGTTCGATATCAGTGACTGGCTTGTGCCAGCTAACTTTAGCTCATGGGGCTTAACATTAAGGGTCTGTTGAATTGCAGTGTAGGTAGAGTTACCCAGAGACAAGTGTAAAAAATTGGGATGGGATGGGGGATCATAGGTGCCTATATAAGAAAATACCCCCAAAATCAGAACTGTCCCTATAAAATTGGAATATCTGATCACCCTAGGTGTAGGCATTAGGGCTTGGGCTGGAGCCTGGACTCTTGGATCCAGAATCCTCCCACTGTGTGGGTTCTCAGAGCATGGATTTCAGCCCAAGCCCAAACGATTACACCGCAGTTCAATAGCCCTTTAGCCCCAATCAGCTGGTACAGGCCAGCTGTGGGTGTCTAAATGCAGCACAGATATATCCTGAAATTACTGATGAAGGCTAAGTAGTGAAGAGACCCTGAATAAATTAGGTTGTTGATTGGTGCTAACCTTTATCTTAGGTGCATACATGTTTTATAGGACATTCTTGGGTGGTGGACAGCATTCTAATTGTATTTTAAAAATACTGGATTATTCCTGAAAGAGCTATGGTATAATCTTCAAGCTTTCTGAAGAAAAGCAACAAATGCAACTCTAGGAAGAGCTGAGGAAACACTGCACGGTTTTAAAGTAATGTCACCAGGTTTTGTAATGTCTAAAAATTACATAGACTTGCATTCTTATATTCCCTTTTATCTAAGACTCATACTAAATTGAAAAGGATGCTTCTACTAGGTTAGCTCAGTTCATGGTGTTCAGGTATCTAAATACTACTTCTGAGGTCCCCTCTCTCCCACCAGTAATCAGGCAATTTATCGGTAAACCCTGCTCCCCATGTTCAGGCACAGAGGACCTCGCTACAGTGGAATTTATTCCACTCTGTGAATTGAGGGCAGGGTTTGGAGCGTCTCTGCGCAGGTTCGCATGGCCTGCATGCAGCTCAGCTCGCTACCTGGAGTCTTCGCTTTGTGTAGGTTCACAGTGACCTAATTATGGGTACTGGCCATTTCTCCTCCATAAAGGGGAAGGAGAGGTGGTATGGCATAGGCACAGCTGTTCTGGTCCTCCAGTTGGAATGGTAGCTGTAATGCAGTTCTGCTATCACTCTGGTCTGTGAGGCCAACTCCTAGTGTGTAGCCCTGCTACTTGGGATGTATGCTGGAGGCGGGATTTGTGCCTTAACTTCGCCTTAATTGCCATCAGATTGCCTGAGTAGAGGGATTTTTCTATCCCACTACAAGCTAGTGGTTGAACAGTGGAACTATATTGTTGTGAAACTTATTTCCACCTTTAGTTTTCACTACTTTCTTTTAATAGCAGTCAACATGAGATTTCTAATTTTGTTACTGTCTACTTATATTCTAGTATTGCAACAAGCAGTGCTGTTTCAAAAGAGCTAACACGACTTTTAAAGATCCCGGTTGATACCTACAACAATATCCTGACCGTTCTGAAACTAAAGCACTTCCACCCACTCTTTGAGTACTTTGACTATGAGTCTAGAAAGAGCATGAGCTGTTACGTGCTAAGCAATGTACTGGATTATAACACCGTAATTGTCTCCCAAGAACAGGTATGAAAAGATACAACTACATATTAACTAACACAAACTATTGTGTTTTTTTTTTTCCCCTGTGTCTGTGTGAAATCTTGGAAACCAACACTGACTGACTTTATGTGGGTGGGGGGAGTGTCTCAAAACCACAGTTTAGCCACAGCTTAACTAGCACATGATTTTCTTTACCATACTTAGTAGAGTTGCTCTCTCCTTCCTTCCCCCAGCGCCCCCTAGGTTGTCTTCACTCATCTCCCTGATCCAGTGAACCTAAACCTCCAAGATGTGATCAGAGAACATTGGCTAATTAATGAGTAAGAGTTAAGTGGGGAGGTGACTACATATGTAAAGTCTTAGCTAAAAGCAAATTTACCAATGATATTTTTTGTTTGTTTTAATCTAAGGTATTTAAACAAGTTTTTAAAAAAGTACCTTACACCTTTGAAGAGATGAAACCTACTGTTCATGTAGAGTGGGTGCTATTGTATTATGAGGGTCACTCTTCAGAGCAGGATAAAACGATGTCAAATAATAATGAACTCTTTTCCCAGTGTGCTTTGGGTGCTGTGAATTGCTCTTCAGAATAGTAATGTAAAAAGTTTGTGTTCCTGATCAGTAACTCTTGCTTGTGCAAGTAGGATGCAATGAATGGGCTTGGCTCAGGCTTGTGGTTTGTTACCAGTCTAAGCCTGGTTGGATATGTTTATTGCCTTCCTTATAGGTTGATGCAATTATGAATCTGGTGTCAACACTAATCCAGGACCAACCAGATCAGCCTGCTGAAGACCCTGACCCTGAGGACTTTGCTGATGAGCAGAGCCTTGTGGGAAGATTTATTCATCTTCTACATTCAGATGACCCTGATCAACAGTATCTGGTATGGTTTTAACACTTCCACATGCATTCCATGCTCTTCAACATGCCACCTTTAGTAATAACTTAAACTATCATTTGTTTATAATGCAGCTGTAAGCAAAGGAACTAATTTTTTGATGTTTGTTGCTAATACTGATTAAGGTGGTGAGCACTTAGACCAGGGGTCAGCAGCCTTTCAGAAGTGGTGTGCCAAGTCTTCATGTATTCACTCTAAGGTTTTGCGTGCCAGTAATCTATTTTAATGTTTTAGAGGGTCTCTTTCTATAAGTCTATAATATAGAACTAAATTATTGTTATATATAAAGTAAATAAGGTTTTAAAAATGTTTAAGAAGCTTCATTTAAATTAAATGCAGAGCCCCCCCAGAATGATGGCCAGGACCCAGGCAGTGTGAGTGCCACTGAAAATCAGCATGCCATAGGTTGCCTACCCCTGACTTAGACTTTCCTATACACAACAGTCAACCTGTGTAAAACTTGGTGCTGCAGAAGTCCAAGAATAAATACAGCTGTTAATAGTTCTATCATATGAGCCAAGTTGCCTGATGTGGTCTCCAGTCTTGTTTGAAACTGAAGAAACATTATCCATGCACCATCTTAGATCTGCTGGTGTACGCTGGGTATATGTGAACATAGAGGCAGTCAGAGAATGTATCCCTTTGTGTTACCTAGTCATAGGCAATGTGCAGTATTGCCAAATCTATATGGGATAGGTGTCTACTATAAATATAGACACAATCATGTCCTTAAATGTTAAAACCGAACAGAACTAGTAGCCCTCTAGAGCATGCTCCCAGAGCTCGGCCTGGAACCCATGTTTTCTGAGTCTCGTCGTTCTTCTGCTGTCAGTCAGTACTTGTGAAACCCAGTAGCAAAGTGTGCAGCTCCTCCCTCTACTGCTGGCTTGCTTAGCTGTAGTAGGTTGGCCTTCTCTATCGGTCTTAGTTAGCTCAAGTGGCAGAGGCATGTGCTGTCCATATAAAGCGGGGTGGGCAAACTTTTTTGGCCTGAGGGTCACATCAGGGTCGCAAAATTACCCGGCCCTCCGTACAAGGAAGGATGTGCCTCCCAAAACAGCCTGGCCCCACCCTTATCCGACCTCCTCCCACTTCCTGCTCCCTGACTGCCCCCCCCATAAAATCCCACACCCATCCAACCCCACCGCTCATTGTCCCCTGATCACCCCCTCCAGAAACCCCCTGCCCCTAACCAACCCCTGGGAACCTGCCCCCTATCTAAATCCCCCTGCTCCTTGTCCCTGACCAACCTGCCCCTAACCCCCCCCACCCCCCCATCCATGTCCCCTGACCATCCCATCCCGAGACCCTCCTCCCCCCACCCTAACTGCCCCCAGGACTTCACTCCCTACCCAACCATCCCTGCTCCCTGTCCCCTGACTTCCCCAACCTCTATCCACCACCCTGCCTCCTGACAGACCCCCGGGACTCCCACACCCCCTCCAGCTCCCACTGCTCCTTGTCCCCTAACTGCCCTCCGGGACTCCCTGCCCCTTATCCAGCCCCGACTCCAGCCCCCTTACCATGCTCCTCAGAGCAGCAGCCTGGACGGAGCTAGATGCGCTGCCATGCAGCTCCTCCCTCCAGAGTGCTGCCTGTGTGGCTCCAGGGGAGAGAGGAAGGTGGAGTCGGGGGAGGGGCCGAGGGAGATC
Organism: Sternotherus odoratus; assembly: GCA_032164245.1. NCBI lineage: Eukaryota > Metazoa > Chordata > Testudines > Kinosternidae > Sternotherus > Sternotherus odoratus. The sequence goes on along the minus strand of JAVMKO010000014.1, from coordinate 19,896,671 downwards.
TCGGACGCCGGACAGGATGGTCCCATGGTCCAGATGTAGCCCATGGGCCATAGTTTGCCCATTCCTGTACTAGATGATGATCCCATTAAGGGTTTTCTTAATGGAGAAAGAATAAAATTACGAATTGTGATGAATGAAGCTGCTATCCTAGTGTAGCAATTTCATTGTTACGTGGTGAGTCATTGAGTACTTTCATCCATGTCTCTGCCTGCCTGTGCCGTGCTTTCTCCCCAAATAAAAAGTTTTTAAAAAAATTATGCAGCATTGCTATTTCTGAGTTTGGGATTAGGATCAAAATATTTATGTGCTGTTAACTGTACACCAACTTCAGTGAGAAGTGAGGGTGCTTAGCACGCTCAGCTAGAATTCTACATTGTGTGGGGTCAAGCTTCTGTGTACACTGGGTACAAGTTGTTGGGTAATGGTCCTCTATAGTATGGAGTATGTATTTAGCATATCAGTGCCTGTATGTAAGGCTGACAAGCTTATATGCCTGTAGGGAGCTATTGGTACCCTTATTGCCTGACTGGCCTTGTGTGTTAGTAACTTGTACACTTAAAAGTTCTCTTCAGAAGGCTTCCACTCTTGTGGTGTAAAGCCACCATAGTTACTAAAGCTTGAGGCTCATGTCTAAACTTCCTGAGGATGGAGAGCGGGAAATTCTCATCATGGTATGGGAAAATGTTTCTACCTGCATGTTGCAGTAAAATCTCCCTTTCTCTTCACTAAATCATTGTCTTAATGTTAGTGTTAAACAATGATACTAACCCGCTTTTTGAGTAGTGTCCCTGCTGTTGTAACTAGAGTGATTGGTTATTCATCACACTTCTACTTCCTGCAACCCATCTTTTTCCAATCTTCAGGGGGCTGAGGTCAAAAATGCTGGTTTCTAGGTGTTGATAGGTGGTCTTAAGTGACCTTGATTCTAAGCCTCTAAAGATATGTCTTGTTTTTATGCTGTTAGAGGAGCTGTTGGTAACCGGAAACAATAAAATCAGTATATTTTTAATAGAAATGATTTTAGGGTGGTACCACTGCACTGATTTTTTTCCCTGAACTTTTCATTAATTGAATGGTTTGTATTTTAAGTCCACTTCAATAGTCTTTAAAATGGTTTACCTATGTTTCTTCCCTTAAAAATCTGACATTATCAATTACACTTACCAGTAAAGTAGTCCTGGAAGTACTTTTTAAAAATAGCTTTTTTGGGGTGTAGAATTCTGTAAATTGCTTTTTTCTGAAGTGGTTAGAAAGAATACAAGAAATGAAGAGCAGACAGGTTGTTGCTTATTGACGAACATTAAGGAGTCTTATATAATCAGGATTTTCTTAAATAGCAGGAAAAAAACTACTTAATTCCTCATGAGATGCTGTGGGATGCTGACAGTTTTTTGCATGTAATATCCAAGATGTCAAATTATCTCCTGAACAGAATGCAGTGCATAAATCAAATGCAAATTGGATCAGTACCTGGGACGCATTAAGAGCTTAAGTGGTCAATAATGGAGGAGATGAATTAATGGACTACTACTTATTCTGATCTGTATTTTACATATGAAATGTCGTTGTAGCAGTGTTGATCCAAGGATATTAGAGAGACAGGGTGGATGAGGTAATATCTTTCATTGGACCAACTTCTGTTGGTGAGAGAGAGAGAGAGACGTTTATGAACCACAAAACTGATGGACCCAAAAAATCATAGACTGAATTTACTACAATGATCTATAAGCCCCTCTTTTTGCTCTGTGACTTCAGAGGTGTTAACGGGCCACTTCCTTGAATGTATGTGATTACTGATGCAAAGCAATCAGTTCCACCTTGCATTTAGCTGCGATGCTTGGAGTACCTTTCTCAGACCTAAAGAAGAGCTCTGTATGATTTTAAACCTTTTTTTCTCTCACCAACAGAATTTGATACAATAAACCAGCGGTTCTCAATCAGTGGTCCAGTCACCTGGGGGGTCTTTTCAGAGGGCCGCAGGACCCCATGGCTGAAACCCCGAGCCACCTCCCCCGCAGAGCAATGGGACTAGCCGTGGCACTCTCTCCTCTTCCCCCAGGGCTGAAGCCAGGAGCAGCATGTGGCTTCAGCAGCAAGCCCCCCCCCCCCCCCCCCCCAATGCTGCCCATGGACAAAAGCCCTGAGCCCATGGTCAGAGTTGAGAAGGCGCAAAGGTGTTGCATCCAAAACTGCAGTGCCTTACCCAGAGTGGGGCAGAACTCTGGCAGTAAACGATATTACTTCACCCACCTTGTCTCTGCATTTGCATGTAGAGTTTAGGTACGGAACAATGAAGGAGAAGAATTATTTGTATATGCAAAGTCAGATACTTCAGCTTTTTATATTATTCATCGAAGAAATCTTCAGAATCATGTTAAGCCTATAGTATACTCAAAAAGCTGAGTGGCTATAGTAACTTGACGTTTTAGTTCTGAGACCTGGATAGGGAGACACTTTATTTATTTATTTTATTTTTTAAAAAAGCATTGTTACAATGTCACTCAGATTCCCAATTTATAATAGCATCCTTTTAGGAACTTAGACAATCATTCAAATGTGGTGGTTAATGGGCAATGTACATTTTCTTCACGCTTTAAGTCTGCAAAGGGACTAGAGTGTTACTTATCTAGAATTATGATTGGCATTCTTAGAACAAAGATTTGTGCTTTTAATTTCCATAACACCATTTGTTCTGATTAACCCTCATCTATTGTGATATGTCCAATTTCATCTGCATTCTTGGAAAAATGCCTACACTCTGACTGGGACCTCTTATTTTATTTGTAATAGAAAAAATGAAACTTTTTTTAAACAGGAAGAAAGGGCTGAGATATAAACAGTTCACAGCACTAGGCAGAATGCCTTCTTGATGAACTGGCTTTAGAACTAGCATGTGGTGGAACTACAAAAAGAGTAATGCATGGACAAATCCAGCCAACTTCTAGTTCTCTTCCATGCACACCCCTCCCCAGAAGTGAGGTCACAAACTTACATTTTGGAAAACGTGAATAAAACTCTTTAAGAAGAGCAGGGAAGTGGTGCAAACATATCATGTGTAAGAATAAATATGGAGATAATGTGTACTTAATGTGTATTGTGGTACCCACCAAGACTTACTGAAAAGGGCTATACTCTGGCTGTGGGAATATTTAAATGTTAAGCAATTATCAGCACTTGAAGAAATGGAAATCTACAGATGTTTAGGATTGGAGTTCTAGACAAAAACTACAAACAAGAAATAACTTGAAATTGATTCTCAACATGCATTGAAAAACTGCTTTCTCTATAAATATGCAAGCTGTCCTCTGATCCCACTCTGTGCATATGTTGTGCTTAAAACTTACTCATAACCTTGGATTCTCAACTCCTAATACTCCTAGTCAACAATCTTGTCAGAAGGGGCTATGCACATGCACTTTCATGTTGTTGGTTTTTTTGTTTTTTTTTTTAATTGCTCTCTGCAATCTTTTTCAATGGACCTTTGGGGTATTAATTAGTAGATTTGATCTGCATTGTCTACAACTAATTTTGTATTAATTCACTGAAAAGAATTCCATAATTCCTACATGGTACAAAAGGCAAACATGAAAGTATCTCTAGGCTTATTAAAATAACTTTAGTCCTTTCATTTTAGATTTTAAACACTGCCAGGAAACACTTTGGCGCAGGTGGGAATCAGCGTATTCGTTTCACACTGGCACCCTTGGTTTTTGCTGCATACCAGCTTGCCTTTCGCTACAAGGAGAATTCCAAAGTGGTGAGTGACGCACATTTTGCTGCTAGTTCTGCACTCCTAAAAATCCCTTCTGTTTGGCTAAAGTTTTCTGTGTAGTTCAAAATTTGATACAAGGGTCTTAAAATCTTAAAATTTCTTCATCTTCTCAAAGCAGATTTTAAATAAAAAAGCAAATCAATTTCTCAAGGACATGAGAGAAATAAGGCTTTTTATTCAGTAGGGTTCCTATGTAAGAAATTGCCCAAAATCTTATGAAACAAAAATTGGATAAAAAACTTATGTATTTCTAGATTATGTTCTGAGACTAAAGGTGGCTGTCCTTAATGCTCTGATATCATGGAGTGAATGATTAAGGGAGCATACTTTAGGTACCTACAATGAAATTGCTATTTAAAATCAAGCTAGATACCTGCAGCTCTAAAAGTTCATAAAGTTAAAATAAACTATCTTCAAAAATGTTAGTCCTTTTAAAAGCAAATAATTCCTGCTCTCAGATTAATTTAATGTGGTAGTTACTAAATTGTATATACTTGAAAATTTTTTTGTTACGTTTACTCCTCTTGTCCCTTGAAAACTAGCAATGTCAGTTCATCCAAAGACCTTTTTGTTGCAGTAAAACGTTTGTTCCACACTTTGTATGTTGTTGTTAATTGATATTGGAGATGTTGGAACATTCCTCATCTAAATATTTTTAGGGTGAGCATCAAAATCTCATGTAATTTAAGATTATATTTTATAATAACCCTTGTTCACAACTCTCTTCTTTATATCATGTGCATGTTCACTATTTTGTGGTTGGGTTGACTTGCTTGCAAGTATTAAGCATAATCATGGTAATTGCGCCCAAAACTTGGTATACATTTATGAAAGTCAAGCTCCAAAATGTGATGTTTAGAGCTACTTCTGAACTGTCGTAAATGGAAGGTTTTCTGTGAAAGACCATTGAGAATTCTAGACCAGGATACAGTAGTGCAAACAGATTTTGTGTGGTAACCTGCTCTAATGTGATTAAACATTCTGCTTTCTTAATTTTAGTGTGCAAAGCTGAGTGTGATCAGTTGAGAGAGGAAGAGAATATGAGTAATGATGAGCATGTTTTGCTTACTTTCCTCTCCTGAATCTTACCCTTCTTGCTGTTACGATGGCTTAGTCCAAGCTTTGACTTAACCATATTTCTTTAGGATGACAAATGGGAAAAGAAATGCCAGAAGATCTTCTCGTTTGCACATCAGACCATCAGTGCTTTAATCAAAGCAGAATTGGCAGAGCTGCCTCTGAGGCTCTTTCTCCAAGGAGCACTGGCTGCTGGAGAAATTGGTTTTGAAAACCATGAAACAGTGGCCTATGAATTCATGTCCCAGGTAACAATGATGTTGCTGAATATTTTTCTTCACCTGCATTGCTTTAAAAACTTGGTGTGGCTAGTTTCTCTTTGTTGTTGGGCTATAGAAACTAAATCTGACATTTAACTGCAAAGATCGCTGAAGGTGTGATTCTAGCAACTGATCCTCTTCAGGAAGAGACCCCTGAATCTACCCTTTTACTCCCTCAGCCCCATGTTAAATCTAGCTTCTCCCTGCCTGAACAAGTGCTTTAATTTAACAACTTGTGGAGCACAGCAGTGCCACCTGCTGCTCCAGCGGTCCTTTCATTGGAGAATGTGGCTTCTTCTGATCTTAAATGCTGATTCAGCAAGTTTTCTAAGCTTAGTCCAAAGCTCTAGCTACTGTCTGATGTGGTGCAACCCCAAGACATTTATAATAAGCTTCAGAAATTGCAATGTTGAGTTTTCATACTTGGTCTTGTTGCTAAAACCCCCAAAACTTATTTCAAATAGTCCTTTTAGCTGAAAATGAGTCTCATTTATTTCATAGATCCCTGTTAAATAACTCCTTGAGCTAACTTTACTGCACATTGACCTAATTACTGGAAAACCATGAATGTTCGAGGCCAACCTGTTCTTTCCTCACCACCTCTCTCTCTCTCAATCATCCTATTTGATAACCATTTGAAAGATCCATGCCTCAGTATTGCCTTATTTCCAGTGCCAGGTCTGGATAGTTGAGACATGCAGTATGTGCTATGTTTCACTTTCTGATTGTGGGTGGTGTGGGACTTTTAAAAGTTGTATGTAGAATCTTGTTCTATGAAAGTAAGACTGATATTGTCAGGTGTGTGTGTGCCCAGTCTTTTTAAATAAGAGGGTCTTTTCCTCGTGAGACACTTGCATTGCCACTTCACAAATAGTTTTTATGCTGGGCAGTCATATCAGTTGGATTTACTACCCAGGGTCACTAATTTACCCCTTACTGGCTTTATCTTCCCCTGTACAATTTTATATATTATGGATATAGAGTGGAGCCTGCACCAAGGGCTATCTGTAATAGGAAGCTTCTTTTCTTAAGCAGCCATTTTTAACTAAAGGTTAAACAAATCTTTACTAAAGCTTTGAGAGTATTTTAAAGATTTCTAGTAGGCCACTAGGTTTTTTGTGCATGTGTCTTAGGTGGCGGCTTTAGACAAGCCTGCTTGGGGTTTGTTTTTGTTTTCTGCTTTTCTACCTTGGTTCTATCCAGGCAGGAATTAATCTGTGTCTTGTTTACTATGTATTCAGCCTAAAAGTGTGTGTGGAATTCCACCACAAAGTTCCAGGAGTTTTTAAAACCCACACTTGCATTCCCTTTGCTAATGTAGCTGTAAAGAACAGTAATTGTAACTTTTTCATCTCTTCTCTTGGTTGTATTAGGCATTCTCTCTGTATGAAGATGAAATCAGTGATTCAAAAGCACAGCTGGCTGCAATCACCTTGATAATTGGAACATTTGAAAGGATGAAATGCTTCAGTGAGGAGAACCATGAGCCTTTGAGGACTCAGTGTGCACTGGCAGCTTCAAAGCTGCTTAAGAAGCCAGACCAGTGCCGGGCTGTAAGCACTTGTGCCCATTTGTTTTGGTCTGGCCGAAACACTGACAAAAATGGAGAGGAGGTAGGAGGGCATATTCACAAAACTTTTATGTATTTTCCCACAATTTGAGTATCTGACTCTTTCAAAGAGTTTTGGTTTCATGTCTCTGAAGATCTTAGATAAGGTATGATCCTGTAACATCTATTTAATATTATCTATTACAAAACAACTAAATTTGACTTTCCTAAAACTTGGCTTGATGAGAACTACAAAGTAAGTAAAGTAAGCTCTGTAACTAAAAAGTTACAAATAGCTGAACAGTGCAAATTTTGAAAAGTATGCAGTTAAGGACAGACCCAGTATTACCTAAATCAGTAGAAAAAACTATCTACTTGAATGGGAGTAGAAGTAAGTATTAAATTAGCCACAATGCCATACTGAAGTGTTCATTTATAGGTTTACTGAAGACTTTATTGCACATACTACTCAGGTAACTTTCAAAATGACAGTGAGTTCCAAAATTATTTTTTCAAACTCAAAGCAGCAATCCTTGACATAGTTTCATACTTGTCTGACTTTACTGTAGTCCTGTTTCATATGTAGAAAAGATTGTAATTAAACTTTTAAAAGGGGAAAATTTAACCCTTTAATCTCATGTAGTTGAAGGGATTTTTCTCAAATTAAATTTTAAAGGTCCCTTCCTGCAAATATCAGGCAACAAACTTTAGCCCAGTTGGTCACTCTTTCTGAAGGTTTTAGTGTGATAAAAACTCAGTATTTATAATGAAAGCGTTTGCCATCTTAGCTAGAGTGGATGCCATTAGGCAAGTGTGTACACTGATCAAGTTTTCTGAGATCGTAAATATAAAGCTTTTTCAAAGTGTTGAGTGCATTCATAGTCCTATCTCAGAGTGCTTGAATGGTCTTAATAGTTGGGTGAATTTATGTAGGTTTTTGCATGTCCTTGTGCTCAGGCTATGCAAGATTCCTGGTACACAGATGTTCTTGACTGTTGGCCACTCAGGTATTGGTTGGAATGGTGTTGGAGGCTGACATTTGTCCCTATATATAAACATTTTTGTTTGTTCTATCTTTAGCTTCACGGAGGAAAGAGAGTAATGGAATGCTTGAAAAAGGCTCTAAAGATAGCAAATCAGTGCATGGATCCTTCACTCCAAGTTCAGCTTTTTATAGAAATTCTGAACAGATACATCTATTTTTACGAAAAGGAAAATGATGCGGTAAGTGAAGATGTAATATAGAACCATAGGATTTTTCTTATACTATAATTTATACCCAACTCTCCTAATGACATGAGCTAAATGCATCTCATAGCGCCTCTTATTTAGAATTGCCTTTGCTTGGCAAAGTAGTGGATCAGTTCTATGTCTGTGAAAAAGATCCCCTTTTTTTCAAAATTGTTGCAATTTCCATTTGTCTCTAGTTTCCTGGAGGAAAGAGATGTGCTGCTGCTATGTAGATACTTTTTACGTTGACAGCAGGGGATTGTTGGTTGATGTAGGTAATCTACCTCTCTACGAAGCATTAGCTAAGTCAGTGGAAGTATTCTACAGTGGAGATTAGGCTGACCTAACTACATTTCACAGGATCTGAAAATTTCACAGACCTGGGTGATTTTGTAGCTAGGTCAGCCTAATTTTTAGATCTAGACCAAGCTATGATATAAAATGTAGAAGTTCTTTTATTACCCATTAGCTCACTGTAAGTGAAGGTGAAGAACTAAGGCTGGATAATAAAGTGATTTATTAGGACTCCACTCCTAAAGTTTAACTTTAATTTAGTTGTAGATAGCATGTTTAATTTTGTACATCTTGCTTGTATGTATGTGAAAGGGGAGAGACCGCTGTTGGAGGAGAATGTTTAGATATTCTGTCCAGTGAGAGAACTGGTTCTAATTTATTTCAGATGCAAACTTTTTTACTTTTTCAGCAGGGCATCTGGTATTGTACTGACTTAAAATAGATTTCAGATGCAATGTGGTATGTGATCATGAAGATGAGTATGGGGTAACTTTGAAGTTTGTATGCTTCATGATAATGCTACTGTGAAATAAGGTTGCATGGATTTGTTGCCTAATTAGGTTTCAGTGGCTCACATACTTCAGAGGCTGCTTTGTACTTGATTAACATACCCTCCCAAGATGCACAACTTCAAAACTGTTTCAGAGGACCTATCTTTTCTGTGATTCATTTTGAAGCATTTTCCTCTGGCTTGCCAAAATTGCGTTGACACTCTCAGTAGATCCTGTTGTGAAAATCAATTCTCTCTTGCATCTGACTACGACGATATGCTAAATCCAATAATTTCCAGGTTTCTGTCCTGTAGTACTGTCTTGTTAAATAGTTGCTGTGCTTCACCCAGAGTCAGCTGCACTTAACAATGGATAAAATTATTCCCTGTTTATGGCTTGTTCTTTACTTTACTTTAGGGTGGGTTTTTGGATGAGCCTAAGGATGCTCAATTCCCACTGAATTGGAGTGATTTGGATGCCAAACGCCTTTAAGTGCCATTGAAAATCCCAGATTTCAGGGACTGCTTTCTCTAAAATAGAAGCTGTTCTAATTTTAAGGTTATTGGAAAAGCTAATAGAAATGAATAAACTTTGCACTATAATTCTTTTTACAAGGGATTTTGAAGTATTTTAATGTTGCTGCATTAGTCTTTGCAGACTCCTGTGAGGTAAAAAGCATTATACCTATTTTAAAGCTGTGTAAAAGGAGGTACAAAATCATTGTAAAACAAGTCTGTGGTAGAGCTACAAGACTCTCTTGAGCCTTAGTTGCACTTACTTGGAGGCAAGGTCTGTGGGTGAAAAGAACTAAGATTTCTATTAAATATGCTCAATTGTCAGTTACTAGTAGTATTTAGCTATTTATGTATGTATTGTAGGTGACAATTCAGGTTTTGAATCAGCTCATACAAAAGATACGTGAAGACCTTCCAAACCTTGAATCTACTGAAGAAACGGAACAAATTAACAAACATTTTCATAACACATTGGAGCACCTGCGTTTGAGGAGGGAATCACCAGAATCTGAAGGGCCAATTTACGAAGGTCTTGTCCTTTAAAGACACACTTGCACAGACATGCACACACTGTACTTGTTTCTGTCTTTCCATTTACACACAGTATGTCTTTTTATTATGATAGATTTAATAGACTGTGCCTTTCAGAAATGCCAAGTTAGGTTAAAATTCATTTAAATGTGATGTGTTCAATTCAGCACTTCCAAATACTTGTGTTCAATATGTTAACAAATTTAGAAGGTGTTCAGATTGGACCAGCAACTATAGATTTGATCATGTTAGCATGACTGGACCCGTTTCTTTAAAATTCATGTAACATGTTAGGGCTCTTTTATTCCAAGTTCTGATTATCTTTTCTCTCTCTGTTCACAGTCGCTTCTGTAGCACTATAGAACTCTAACCTGGCAGTGGCTATCCATCTCAATGATCTGGGTTGTTTGTTTTTTTTTCCCCCCCTTTAATAGAGTATTTGATTTTGGGGGGTATGGTTTGTTGGATTCTGCTTGAGCTTTTCTTTTAGTGCAAGTTAAGTCTAAGTGTAATTTTTCCCTAAAAACTAGAATATATTAATGCATGTTTGGAGAGTTTTAAAACACCATGCTCCGAAACAAAAGTTATATTTTGCATATTGGGGCTCTGTGACATTCAGTGAGGGCCAGTACTGTGCACAGGGCATATTTATCGAGATAATTTTGTTCCAAATAGTATTAAAAAAATAGAGAAATTGTGATCTATATAGTATATGTATAACCATTGTAAATTTAGGGGAAAATGCATTACACAAGTTTATTCAGTATCATGATTTTGCACCATTGAAACAATAAAGTTGCTATTAACTCTGGTTTTATGTGTAATGTCTGCTGTTGCATTTAATGTTTTGTTACAATAAAAGCAAAAGTAAACTTCTTGAATCGCAGGTGGGGTCATAAAATCTAAGTTCATTTAACTCAAACTAAATGGGGAGAGTGTGTTCACAGGTGTTCCAATGATTGTGGATGGCAGGATTATAAAATGGCTACTTAACATCAGAATTCAGCCAAGAAATACTAACACACATTCACCTATCAGCATCTGTCTGAATGTTGTATAATTTTTTTTATTTTATAGAATGCCTATTGTGAAATCTGTGATGCAATAAAATACCCCACTAGAATCTGGAGGAAGTACACAGCCAGATAGCCTTCAGCCAAAACAACCCATCTATTAAGGGATGAGGAAAATAAAAGTAGATGCAGGAGGCTTGCAAAATTGATTAATGGGCCAGCTGCTGAAGTCAGTCCATGTAAGAAACTGGTGGTATCATTCTGCAAGGGAATTCCACTAAAAGATCTGTCTGCCTGGTCCTAACTCAAGGACTAATACTCCAACACTTACCAAAAACTATTTTATTAGCCTTGTATGAATAGCAGCAGCGGACCCATTTGGGCAATGTGTAGAACTCTGTGTTGACTTGCTGATGGGAGAACACCTAGAAATCTCTGGTGATCCAGGCAACTGGTTTGATACTGCAGATTCTGTGCAATGGTGATGGATGCTTTTATTAAATGTATAATTTCTTAATAGAGTTCTGGAAATGATATCTTATGCTGTGTCTCGATATCTGCAAGAGATACACTGATTACAAGTCACCAGTTGTTCCCTCTATAGAAAAGTTTACTGTTATTGGCATCTTTTGGCCTTCCAAGAACAGTCTGTTTACAAACTTCATGCTAGAAAGGTGTGAACATTGCTTCTGTTCTGTAGCTCTAGCAAATCTCCATTCTGAAAAGTTTGGTGAGTTATCTTTATAGCATGAGTTTGTAGGTGGTGGTGTGGAGCTAAGAAATAAGAATCTGCCTGTTCTTTCACAATACAGACCCCCTATCCTTCTCATAGAAGGAGTCCTAAAGGCCCATCTGGTAGATCTTTATGAAGCATATCCAAGTGAGAGCACAATTAACAAAGTATTGGGAGTAGGTCCATTTTACTATATCCACTCCTGTCTCCAAAGTAACCATGTATGCTGGAGCAAGGCTGCTGCTATAAGTATTAAGTAAGTAGGCTATTTTATGACTCAGACAATTCATTTACAGTAAATTTATTTTTAACAGAAGTTTTACAAAGTAACAGATTTCAAAACAGTGGTTCACAGGCTGCATATAATACAAGATGGGTCATAACAGCTTATTACCACTGAATTTTCACTGAATGTGTGATCTGATTATGTAAGAAGGCTTTGAAAAGTTTGCGTATTTTTAAAAATGAATTTCCACCAATATCTGTTTGCTTACAAATATCTTCATTGACTTAACTTTGCAGAAATCAATTTTAGTCCATACTAATTTTTATTTTATACTTTAATTGTGGATAGTGAGATGCATACGAACAGTATCACTTTAAGCACTGTTCAAAGATTTAAAAAGATACTTGTAGGGAAAATATATGCTGTTATGCTACCACATGTAATTGAAGCACGTTTATATTTTTCTGCAACTTTGACCCTAATGCCCATTGACACTATGCTGAAGTCTGCACTAACAGATTGCTAACATGGCACAAAAGAAAAACTAAAATTACTCTTATTAGCCCACATTTTTCTTCCTTCTATTAATCTCTTCTTTCAATAGCCCAATAATAAGCCATTTCAACATTCATATTTAGACTAGTACACATTTCCATATATCCATCCAGTGTTAATAACTATTAAACCTTCCTGTTACTTACCAAATGCATTTTATTCATTCACGATTGTTCTGCATGCACTTAGCTTTAACTGTTTTATAGATGTACATAGGTATAAAATAGCCAGGTGGCTGTTTTTAGGTGTGGCATTATACACAAGAGTACAAGGGTGTGATATTCTGTATAAGAACACACACAAATATTCAGGCCCCTATCCGAAAAGGAGAGTACAATTAGCTTTAGTGAATTGTGAATTAGGTCCTTAGTGCAGTGTTGTTTATAAATGCATATTCAGTAATTTGGTGCAATATTGCTTACACATTGATAAGTCCACACACAGCTTATGTTTTCTTAAACTTTCTCTATAGGTTGATTATTTTAATTGAGGGATAAATCAGTAGATGGATAAAAATACTGTAAATCTAATCTTTCTTCCTTCTGAAAAATGCATCTTTTGAAGCTAGACTCTATTTTAAGTTACATTAATTCTTGCAGTATTTTACTTTCTGTACTCTGTATTTTTGTGGCTTGCAGATGTTGGCTATACTTTATCATTGCAAAATAATTAAAGGGAATTTTATCAGGTTACAGATCATATTTTAAGAAAAAATCCTAACTTGTTAACACCTGAAAGAAAGTATGAAAGGTGAAAGACTTTGCAGACTCTTACTTAATTTTTTCCCCATAGGAATACTGTTTGCCTCATTGCATGTCATTCTGCTTTAAATTAAAACAGACTAACTAGGGTCATTTTCTGATTGCAATGCAATGTTCTAAATCTTGTTTTTATTTTTACTAATCTTTTTAATTTCTCCTAAGCCTATCCTGATTTAAAGTAACCAGGGATAGTTCTAATTCATGGACCTAAACCAAAGCAGTATGGGTAGGTTCCTTTTAGAAGTAGTGTTTCTACATAACATGCTTGTTTTCCTTATACATTTTTACATAAAAATGTGGGGATGAATTTTAGCCTTACCAGGACAGAGCAGTTTTATAAAAGCTTTTCTGAAGCTCATGTGGCACAGTGGGTATAAAACAGGGTTAATGGCTGAGTTCAGCCACAGAAGCCAAAATGAAGTCTCATAGAGAGAATGATGCACACATTGCCCATGACAAGCTGCTCTAATGATCATCAGAAGTGTATAAGGAGCCCAACACAAACCAAACACACAGACAATAATTGCTAAAGACTTGGCTACTCGTTTGTCCCGGGAAAGTCTAACTCTGTTTGCCATGCTGTTGGCAATATCTGTTCTTGTGGTGTTGCAAATGTTTTCTATATTGTAAAAAGTGCCACAGGGTTGTTTAGTCTCAACATCCACCTGTAAGGGTGGTAAATCTTGACCAACATTAAAATCTAGGGACTGATTATCAAGTTTATGTAGGCTGAGCCTTGAACCGCAGGGTCTAATGGGCGAAAGGCTACTTGCTCTCCTTTTCTTATCTCTCTGTCTGTCAGTAGGTTTAAAAAAAAATATTACACGCTCTCTTTTTTTCCCTTGGAAACTAGTTTCACAGTCCTCTTGACCCGGTGCTAGGTTTTCATTTCTCATGGGAGTGCGCTTCCTGATGTTGATATAAATGCTTAAGTTAAAGTATGTAACACTAATGAAAGGTGTAAAGAATTCAATAGTGGAAGCAATCATTAGGAAATACCAATTGTAAAAGAATTCAGCATAGCACTCTCCGTCAGGGAGGATAGTTTTTTGAGCAATATACTCCCAACTGATGATGGCTGGTCCATATAGAAGAAAAGCTGCAATCCATACAATTATCATCTTTAACACAGCATTTCTAGTCATCCCCTTCTGTGCTCTGTAATTCACCTAAGCAATGAAAAAGGTAACAAATTATGTTCATACTTACCACTACAATCCAATAACCTCTAACTATAATGTTAAGAATTCCTACTTTATTTTTGTTGTACCGGCTGTGCACACTTAACAAAAATGAAAAACTCTTCTTGCTAAACACACTAACAAACCAAAGCCATTCTTACCACTCCATTTCCAATGCCCACTATTTAATAAACTAGGTATTCTTCCAGCTGCTTGATTGTCCATGTTCTGTGGACAAAGAATTGCACAGAAGAGCTGCTTGCTTAAGGCTCTTGCAGAGTGCACAAAACACATGAATTCTGGAGGAAAGGGTCCTACTTCTGGCCCCAGTCCTCCCAGTCAGAGGTCATGTATGTTTTGTTGTAGTAGCTCTGATGGCTGTTTGGGCGATGATCTATTTTCTCCTGTGAGATTAGTTAAACTTAAATTACATTTCCAAGCATGAGCTGAGTTTACAGAACACCTCTGCAAACATGTACTAAACAGTAGGAAAGGCTGTAATGTTTAATTTTGGTATGACTGGTTATGATCACCAAAAATTATTAGGTCCCTACCTGTCTTTCAAATATTACTGCTTCAGTCTGTGCCTTGTAATAGAGTGAATATTAAAATTAGTATTTTGGGAAATGTTACTTGTCCCAGACAAAATAAGAAAGAAAAGCAATGACATGAAGGATAAAAGGAAAACTGGCATCTAAAAAGGTATGAGCTATTTCTGTACAATGCTCTCAACCATGTGTATTTCAGTGCACTCCCAACTACTGCGAGAAATGGGGACTATAGCAATGATCACAAGTCAGAAACCTGAATTGTAATTCTATGCTGGCCCTTGACTTGCTATACAAGGAGGGAGATGGAACTTTCCTGCTTCACATGCTTGTTGCTGCCTTTAATTAGTATTTGTGTCACGCCTTGCACAGGCCCCTAGGACTGCTTCTTTGTGAGTGTGACTATACCTCTCTGGCCTTGTTCTAACCAAGCCTACTCTACGTCTGTCGGTGAGCTGTTAAGATTCCTCCTCAACTGAAGGCTCGAACCAAACCACTGGCTTTGTTTTGCTGAGATAGCACTCAGGGCGCGGGAGCTGGCTGGAGCACGGTTGGCAAGCAATGGTAACGCGGAGCGTGCTGCCCAGCGGGGACAGTGACCGCCTCGAAACAAACAAACAACAACAAAAAACCCGTTCTCTTTTGCATTATTCGCGGGTCCGACCTCACCCCTTTTAACCTAGGAGTCCCCCGCTAACGTCCCGCCAGGGCACTGCTCCAGCTAGGGGCGCAGAGCTGCAGGCATGGCCGAGGGGCTCCGTCCCTTACCGCTTTGGTAACGGAAATGAATCTGTCGAAGCTGATCAGGACGATGTTGAAGACGGAGGCGGTGCACACCAGGTAATCCACCACCAGCCACAGCTTGCACAAGCCCCTGCCGAACCTCCACTCGCCCGTCAGCACGTAGGGGATGTAGAGAGGGATGCAGAAGCCACCTGCGGACAGAGAGCTCAGCACCGCCCGAGCACACCTGCCCCCCCACCCCCCGGCTCCGTTCACACTCCCGCCACTTCCCGCGGGGCAGACCCAACCCTTGAACGCCAGCCGGCTGGGGGCTGCAGCCTGGCTCCCTCGCGCCTTGGGAGAGGTGGGGTCGTGGCTGCACGCGCCCTGCCCCCCGGGATTAACCTGGTCCAGCCCGAGGACAGCCCCCAGCTGGGCCCCGTGCTGCTCCGCTTCCCGCCCGGGGCCGGTCCCCACCCCGGCTCCCGCGCCCAGGGTCTGGCTCGCTGCGCGCTCAGCACCGCCCTGGGGCCCCAACCCGCGCGCGCCCCGCCGCTGCCTGTCCCGCTGCCCGGCTCCCGCGGGCGCGCCGCTGGGGGCAGAACTCACCCACCAGGAGGTCGGCGAGGGCCAGGTTGAGGAAGAAGAAGTTGCCCTGCGTGCGGAGGCTCCGGTCCACCACGAAGGCCAGGATGACCAGCGCGTTGCCCAGCACGGTGGCCAGCACCAGCAGCCCCATGAGCGTGGCCAGCAGCCCCGAGAGGCCGGCGGAGAACTGGCCGTGGTGCTGAAGCAGCGGCCCCGCGCCGGCCGCGCACGCGTTGCCCAGCGCCGCCGGGCGGCTGGACAGGTTGAGCCAGGGCAGGTCTCCGGGCATGGCTGCTGCGCTGGGTGGAGGCGGCGGCGGGGCTCAGGGACGCGCCATCCCGCGCCGGAGGTGAGGCGCGCCCGGGAAGCTGGCTGGGCGCTGCCGGCGCGGAAGGCGAGTCGCGCTCTGGAGACTCCGCGCGAGCTGCCGGAGCAATTCCAGGGCGGGCGGCGTCCCCCGCCCCGTTCCCTCCGCTAGCCGGGAGGCGGGGACTGGCGGGGGGGGGGGAGTGTGGGAGCGGGAGCAGCGCGGGGAGCCCCGGGGCCCCGCTCGGCGCTGAGGCGGCAAAGCAGTGAGCTGAGGAGAGCAGCCCAGCCGCGCGGCGCGGCGTTCCCGCCCGCCGGGGGTGCGCTCAGCCTGAGGGGGCGGTGAGCTCCTTAGATGGTCAGAACCGCTTCGTATCCCAGCCCCCGCCTGCGTCTGTTCCACGCCTTAGCAGCCAGGGGCCGGCCACGGGTGAGTTCAGAGGACAGGTCCTCGGGACTTCCTACAAGTCAGCCCCCTTTAGTGGGTCCCGCCTGGGGCACCGGAAACCCGAGGCACTGAAAATCATGGGCCAGAATCTGTCTAGACTGGGTCCGATTTCTGGCCTCACAAACTCGAAAGCGGTTCCTCAGTTTACCGGGATCTCATGGTGTCGGCGTGGGGGGAAGGATAGAGTTGCATTAGGCACGTTTTGGTCTCTACTGGCCCCTGCCTTTCACTTTGAACCCCAGGCTCTTCTATTCAAAGAAATCTCTACTCTATCCAGGCCACATCTTGAATACCTGTCCACAAAGGTAGGGAGCCAGTAACCAAAAGTTACTTCAATGAATTAACAAAGCGTCCTGGGGCACCTTAAAGACTAACTAAAGTTTTGAAGCATAAGCTTTTGTGGGCTAATACCCACTTCGTCGGATGCAAGCAGTGCATTAGCGGGTATTAGCCCACGAAAGCTTATGCTTCAGTACTTTAGTTAGTCTTTAAGGTGCCACAGGACTCTTTGTTACCTCTGCTATTCCAGACTAACACGGCTACCTCTCTGGTTCTTCGATGAATTGTTCATGTTGCCCAGAAGAAGCTTGCAAAATCCTGGTATAGGGGACGTTTTCTTTTTTTTTTTTAGCTCTTTCATAATGCACAGGATGCAGGTCTTAGTTTATTTCCTGTTCAATACTATGGAATACCAACACTAAGCAACCTTCTCCAGGGCTTTTGAACAGTCAGCAACTATGATAGTGATTTACACTAACAAGAGTAGTGATTTAAGCAGTCACTGAAAGATATTTGAAGATGACAATGAACTAACACCGTTAGTCATTCTCACACAATAGGCTAAAATAGGCTTCTTGCTGAAGCCCTTCCAATTACCCCGGCAGTGTAAGGGGAAATGTGAAAAAATGATTTGTACACAGAAGAGACAATAGACCAGGCAGAAAGGAAATAAAAAAATCCAGAGTTGACACTTTGCGAAGCCAAGAGCAATTATTGTTTGAAAAATGCTTTTTATTTGACAATCAGTTTTATGTTGGATTTTGTTAGAAAACACATTGTATTTGAGAATATTTTAGGCTGCACTTTCTGTTTAAGTGCCCGATCCTGCTTCCACTGAAATGAATGCCATTGAATTCAATGGAAGGAGGATTGCGTCAAAATGGATTGCTCGAACCCACAACATCTATTTCAGTCCACTGAGATTGAATGTATCCATCCTTGTAATGGGTGAAATCTTACTCATCTCAACTCATGTGAGCTGTCCCACTGAGCTAATATCTGCCCTAAGACACATGCATACAACCCTGCTCTCATTCAGGTAGAGTTACACACTTCTCAAAGGACAGATTTTGCGCGGGGGGAGGGCCTTTAACTTCAGTGGGCTTTGTACTTAAGACAAGCAGTGTTTGGCCAAAGAAAATTATTGGAGGCATTTATTCCTCGCACATCTTTGCAAAGTGGATAAACATCTCTCTCTTTTTTTAAAAAAATAATAGAAATATGCATAAATCTACAGTTTGCAATAACAAAATTCAAAAGCAATTGCACTGACACTGAAGAACAAGTTAGTCATATAGATATAAGGGAAGCAAACAAGAAAAGCTGTTTAAATAAATTGCCTAATATTTGTATGTGTGCATGCACGCTTGTGCTCAGTAACACAAACTGGCCCCCTTTCACAGAAAGAATACCCCCAAAGCTAGCTTTTATTAACATTGGGAGTAAAAATCCCATAACAGTTCCTCAGCTGGTGTAAATCAGCATAATTACATAATGGAGTTACTTCTATTTACATCAGCTTGAGATCTGGCTCTCCAAATTTATGCTGATATTGAGACTGAAGTGTAATATGTACAAGGAAAATACCCTTTTTATATGCTCCTGTATCTTCGTCTTCCTAAAGCAAATAAATAAAATCACATAACGAAAAAGGGAGGAAACAAACAAACAAAAGTCTTTAGAAGGTTTAAAAGGATGTTGAAAAATTGGAGAGAGTGCACACAAGAGCCACAAAAATAATTCAAGGGATGGGGAAAAAATGCCTTACAATGAAATGTTTTTAAAAAGTCAATCTTGTTAAGTTTATCAAAAATATGACTCAGAGATAGCTTGATTATGGTGTCTGAGTATCTTCATGGGGAGTCTATATCAAATACCAATGGGATCTTTAATCTATCATGGAAAGGCATAACAAGAACCCAGGGCTGGAAGCTGAAGACAGACAAATTCACTTTAGAAATAAGGCACACATTTTTAACAGTGAGGGTTATTGACCATTGGGACAAGCTACAAAGGGAATGGTGGTTTTTCCATCACTTTGCTTTTCAAATCAAGACTGAATGACTTTCTTGAAGGTATGTTTTAACCAAACACGATTTGTTAAATACAAATTACTGGGTTCAATACAGCGGTAATGTAATGGCCTGTGATATACATGAGATTAGACAAGATGATGTAATCGTCCCATCTGACCTTAAATTCTATGTCTATGAATAAGGTAGTTTTAATAGAGATTATTACCTGATGTTGGGCCTGCCTGGCTCTTGTTTTCATTAAGACCAATGGGAATTTTCCATTGACTTCAATATGCATGTGATCAAGCCCATTGATAATGTCTGCTGATTATGCTTTTGATCATAAAATACATGGAAACAGCAAATAAGACTCTCAGGCATAAGGAAAAGAGAAGGATTTTTTGTTATTCTTTTATAAATAATTGCTATATTCCTCAACTCATCAGACATACCTTGATTTTCACATAGTACAGATAGATCAGTGCACATTTCAAGTGGGTGCTGTACTGTACACTCCACAGTCAGATTTTGGGGATTTTCAATGGTTCCCACGGGTTAATCAACAGTTTGAAGAGGCATGATGGCCACAGCTATTAAAGATTTTTCCCAGAAAAGTGAAGTATCACTCCACATTTTTTGCTCTGTGTTGAGTTTTTTTTTTTTAGATCCCAATAATGCTCCTGGAAGCCTTCAAGCTCTTCTAAGAACAAACACTTGCTAGATGGGCTCAGAATGGCAGATTTTTCAAATACAGATTTCAAAGACTTTCTCATTTTCCTGTGAATGGAAAGGTTGCCTCTCGTGTAGTGAGTTGTTATACTGACACTTACCCTGTTACAGATGCATGCTGATTTTTTCTTAATAATAATCAATTGTTGAGAAAACAGTGTTTTATTCTGGAATATATGCTCCCAGTCCTGTGGGGAGAGCTTTCCAACTGGGATGAGCTTAGAATCATGGCAAAAAGAGGAGAAAGAGAGAGGAAGTACAGAATCTTTCTGAATTGTTTGGGAGAGGACTGGATTGTGGATTCCTGAGACTAAGGCCCAGGAATAAATTCTGCCTAATCCCTGAAGCAAAAGGTTTATTAGAACTGGTTGAAAAATAGCAACTTTATTAAAAAAATAAATTTAAAAGATTTCAAGGCATTATCATTCTTCTGGGACCTGAATTTTTCAAACATTTCCATTAATTTTTTTGATTGTTTTCATTTTTGAAAATCACAAAGACTATTTTTTGCCCACTCCCTGATCGCTTTTGAGACACAGAGCTACCTGAATCATGCTCTTTCCTGGTGACTCTAGTGTATTTGGGTGAATGTCACTATAGTAGCTACAGTACAGAACGTGTTTTCTACTGCAGTCAGCTGACACCTCCCACAGAATGGGCTAAATTCAACCCTCAGTTACACCTGTTACCCTCAGATTGGTAACTGACAGATGGCAGAATCTTGCTGTGTGTTCTGTTGGTCCAATAAATGCTGGATAAACAACACAAAAATGACATCTGAGAAACCTCATGTGCATCAATAGTATAGGTATGGACAACTTAAAACATGTTTTAAGCACATTTCCTTTCTTATTTTACTAATGGATTACTAGCTTGCCACCCAGGGGAAATAGACTAGAATAGCTCCCTATCTAGCTATTCTACTTTGGAATAAAAATAATTTTATTTCAGAATACTTATTCCATTTTGGAAACATCCTCACTATTTGGCAATAGAATGACTCTTATTCTGGAATAGTGTCCACATGGGGAGCTATTCTGGTCAATTTCTCTGTGTTCACAAGTCCCCTTAAACCTTAACAATTTTATTTAAAATGCAATTTACTTTTCACTCTTTCTTCTGTTTATTTACTTCTTGCATTTTGGTCAGCTTGGAAATCAAAATACGTTTTAGTGACACGTGATGGATTCTCACAGCCATCTGAATGGCAAGAGCATTAAAGTCTTTTGGGAAAATGGGAAACAAATTAATGTGTATTCTATTTTAATTGCTTCATGTGTACATTCTAGTAACATTTTCTTGGTTATGTTGTTTTCTTGTACATTGTAATTTCAAAAGTATACTGATTGTTTCTGTATTTACCAAATTATTAGAGACTGGTGAGTACTGAAATATTAAGGTATTTAGCTGTCTGTAATGTTTATTTCTTTTAACATAAACCCCCAACACTATAAAATTAAAATTCAAGGGTAAAAAATCCTTTAACATGGTTAAATTTCACATACAAAGGCTTTCAGGCAGCATACAATAGAATACAACCGAATGCAGGACAATATAACATAAAACTATAATTAACAGCTTACAGTAAACTCAAGTCCAGATTTTCAAAAGTGCTCAGGACCCTGATGCTGCCATTGCTCCTACTGTTCTCAATTAGAGCTTTTGGGTGCTGAACTTTTTTTTGAAACCAGACCCTCTCAATGTAATGAACACATGTAAAATAGAGACCACCACTGGAAATGAGATAAATAAACAATGAAACAGGGGAATAGATGCACCCAGCAATTTGCTGTGGAAATTTATTTATTTCATTTTCAAATGAACACCAAAGGCACCTATGCAAAACTCTGGATACTTTAACATGAATTAATCATACAATAAGTACCATTAAATTAAACTTCAACAGCATTAAAACCTGTTCCACAGGAACTTGACAGCCAGCCACCTACCCATTACATCATCTAGGAAGCAAAACCTGAGCCTATTAAACTGGTGTTTTTAGCAGCATTCCCTGAAAATTGCCAAATTTTGGTTATTTCCAAAGTCTCCAGACTACCAGGTTTAAAAAAATCTAGATTCTCTTGGATCAATTGGAAAGTGGAGGTTTCTTCTGATCTTTTCCACAAATACTTTATGAGGCCACTATATTCATGATATTCCTTGGGAAATTATTGCCACTAAAAGACATCAACCCCATATGGGACCGATGTTACAGCTGTGGCCAGTCTATGTTGGTTGATTTTACAGCTGGGTGAAAAATGCAAATAATCTGAATGAATAATGATTTGAACTTTTTAATGAATCCACTTTGACAGAGTCTGTGGTCCTTTTATGTTTGTTCTCTGTGAATGTCTTAGTGAATGAGCTCACTAGGAGGAGCATTCACTGACGACACAAGCACAATTTATGTGAATATTGTAGAATATTTGCAGGACAGGAATTCTGAATTTGTAATCACAAACACATCCTTTGATCTGATCACCACTTAGTGAGAGAGACACCATGTGAGTTACATAGCCAATCAAGCCATCTTGAATTTCAAGTGGTTACCACAACAAGCTCTTTGCAAATGAGCTATACCCAAGAATAATTTTCAGAAACTGTTCAGCAACTAATTTTGAATAGCATGTACTTTTGAGAATCACAGTCTGGTCACAAGTGACTGGCAAAAAGAAAAAGGGGATATTTGTCAAATTATTAATGCAAAGTCTATGCCCACCTCTAATTGACAGTGATACCCTATTTCAGAAATGACTCCACAAATCAAGGGGAAAACTCCAAATCTCATCATTTAGCATCAGCTATTAATTATTCTGTCTGATCAAAGGATTAAAAATACAGGTATTTGAAGCAGTATAAATGCAAAACAGCTCTAATTGGGCTTAACTGACAAGATGATCAAAATTCTGGATGTACCCAGAGCCTTGCCTACACTAGACCTCCTCTTGGTGATAGCACTGAGATGTAACTGGTGATTTTTTTTTGGTAAAATTCCTTAGAGTGATAAAGCCACCGTGCAGAAAGTCTTTTCTTATATAAAGGAAACTTTTCAATTGTAGCATATTATTGCAAAAAGGGTTTACTTATTAATGGCCCCTTTTCAGCTTGTGCAGACAGATGCCAGCTTTTTTCTCACCTCTGCTAGCACCACTGAGGGACAAGAGTTCAATACTTGAGAGAGAAAGTATTTTCTTTGTCAGTGGTAAACAGAACAGATTTTTGGGCTGCTTGAGGGAATATATACATAGATTTATCAACTAAATACATGAAAAGCTTTTATTAGATAGATCTGGTCTTAATTAAATGAGTAGGGGAAATTGAATTGAATATCATACTCATTTCCTACTACTTTTCTCCAATTTGACAAATCAGTGTTTCACTTCCACATGTATTCAGGTGTTTTTGTTTGATGTTCATCCATCATCTCCAGACAAATAGCATGATTCCTTTAAATTTAATATTATTGTTCTCACTCTCATGGATAGGGAAGTAGAGCATCTCTGATCTGTGCTACTAGCAAGGAGACCTAGTACAGGTTATTGAATCTTACTGTTTAATTAGCATGCAAATGCACACTTTTTTTTAAATTCTGCATTGAACAAATGTACAGTGGAACTTCAGTAATCTGCAGACTGGTGTGGTTTGCAGACTATTGGGAGTGGGGCAGCAACACGAGCTAGTTATGTTTCCTCCTAGTCCTGTTACAGGGTATTACTAAAGTTAGGGGTGGGGTGAAGAGATGACATGGTACTTCTTCATGTACCTTTAGACACAGACACTGCATCTTGGCAGGGGGTTACCATAGGTGCCCTTGCAGTCCTTTTTAATCCTGTGATTCTAAGTATTCTAACTAGCAGAACTGATGATACAGTATCAGCAAACCAGCAATTCCAGCATTCATATGTAATTCTGAAATACCTCCTTACATGCTGTAGCTGGTATTCTCTAGAAATGAGCTAGAAGCTCATTCTGGTTTCCACATCTTTACTTTCCACAAACCAGCAGGTTGTTTTCCCACAGGGAGTTGTTCATGAACAGATATTTTAATATGCTCCCCACTGCCACCTTCACTGAAAATTCACCTTCTGTGTCTATAGTATCAAGAGTTGGATTTTCAGAGCCTTCCCACCTCTAAGAAGGGATGGGAGATGTTCTTTCCCTTCAGACCTGTATGTTCCAAAGCTGTCCCTGGATATTGTTTGCCGGATTCATGGCTCCCAGTACTGAGACCTTGATGTGTTCACATTTGCTTGGGGCTTGGGTTTTTTGTTGGTTTTTTGGGGGCATGTTAATGCATATGTCCATATGTTAAAATGGCAGTGTGCTTATTTCAGCCGGGCATGAGTGTATTGCCAACACAAGATGGATTTAGAGAATTTAGAGAGAGGACTTGTGGAATGCTGGCCTATTCTGAAATGAGATCTTCTTGTCGCCAAGCAAGGGCCCAATTAGTTTTATCCATGCTTTGTTGCAAGGCAGATTCATAACTGTTATACAGTAAACCCTCGATTTAACGGACCTCGATTTAACGGACTTCGGATGCAACGGACAAAATTTCTGAGCAAGTCTGATGCATTCCTGATCCATTTCAGGTGGGCTGGCTGCCAGCTCCCGCCCGGGTCCCAGCAGCCAGGACCCGGGCGGGCTGGCTGACGGCTCCCGCCCGGGTCCCGGCAGCGGGCGGGCTGCGGAGCTGTCGCCCCGACCCTGTGGCGGGCGGACTGCTGCTCCGACAGCTCTTTTTTTATATATTATTAAATAACGGACTTTTTGATTTAACGGACACCCCCTCGCCCGAATTAGTCCATTAAATGGAGGTTTTACTGTACTATTAATACATGCTTTTATCCTGTATTTTTATTTTCTCAATCCACCTTTATGTTGGAAATTCTGCATGAAGAAAGAAAGGCATATGCATCTAGGGACCTTCATAAGCCTCTGTAATTTCATTCTTTTCATTTCAAACCTGTCCTAAGAGCCCATGTTAAATGCTTTTATCAGTCACCTCACTTCATGCTTGAATGCAATGCATGCTTGCTATGTATGTACAACCATTTTTACCTACTTCCTTTCCCCCCACTCCTTGAAATTGATGGTTGATACTATCCAAGTTGATAGACTGTAATTACAGTTGTGTGTAAATCAAGATTACATTGCAATTACACCTTAAAATAGCTGACACCTCTTATTTGGGTGGTGCTGTTTGTTCTATTTGGAGTAGTGAGATGGCGTTTCTTCTGCATCTGCTATTATGTGCGGGATGTTTCACATTTTGAATTATAAATTTAATTATATTGTGTTATGTAGAGCTGTGTGGGAACTGGGATTTTCATTTTGTGGGGAATTCAAAAAATTCAAAATATGTTTTCATTCCAAATCAGAACAAAACCAAAGAATTTTACTTATAAATGCAGTTGGACTTAACATAATGTGACAAAGAACTATTTAGTGCTTCAGATCTCCCTGTGCCATGTTGAAAAATGAGACAGCATATCAGTTCTGTTTAGCTTTATTATTTTTGTTTGCATTTGGAAGGCTCAAGGGTTTATTATAGTTTGGGCTTTCACCGTTTCACTTTTACATGAAACAGAGAGGAAGGTAAGTAGTGCCAGTTTAGAAGGGTAAAGACTTTATGTGATGCTTTTTAGAGCTGATAAAATGTATTTATGCCATTGAAAAGGAGGGAATAAAAGAGAATATTGGAAAAACTAGGACACTAGGCATATATAGGGTGATAAGCATAAATCTTTGAACTCAGACTATACTATGTTTCACAAGGAATAATACATATGCAGAATAAATGACAATGTGAAATGGCAGTGAGGAAGCTGTGTTTAGGTTAGAGAGATATGGTTCATGTTTGAGGAAGTTTCAGGGCTAGGACAGGATTTTGTTCTAGAAACACCGACAAATGTCAAAATATGAGATGAACACTAAAGCTGGATCTGGCTAAGGTGGAAATAGGGTACTGCCCACCATGTTCCAGTATAGACATCAGAGTTATATGAAACACTAAAAGTAAAAGGCACAGAAGACAATTAAGTGAAAGGACATAATAGTCCACTGCAAATGTAAACAGTTGCAGGCTCTGACCTGCACCAAATCCCAAGTTTGTCTCATGATGATAAGGTAGTTATGGCTTGTCAGAATGAAACTGCGGTATGTCTGTTCGTGAATTCACAAGAACAGTTCACTTTTAACCACGCAGGGCCAGAAACTGTCTTTTGGACTCTAGAATCAGGGTGGTAGCCGTGTTAGTCTGGAATAGCAGAGTTAACAAAGTCCTGTGGCACCTTAAAGACTAACTATAAAGTTTTGAAGCATGAGCTTTCGTGGGCTAATACCCACTTCGTCGGATGGACTCTAGTTACTTTCAAAATCAGGTTAGAACAATCCCTCCCAATTTAATTTACCTGTCTGTTTTCTTCCACACAGCTATCAATAGGATGAAGAGGTGAAATGAAGAAGGGCATTTTTTCACACAAGGAAATTCAACACATATTAGGAGAATAAATCATTGCCATGATTCATTAGACTACATCTGGCATACTAATTAGAGAGAAAGAAAAAAACCAACAAAAGACATGGGCAACATTCATTGTATCTGCTTCCCTAGCAGGTTAGATGTGTTTCAACCCAAATTCATCAACAGCAAGAAAGCTATCAGGAAACATTGTATCAAGGCAAAAAAGAAATAAAGGGAGAAAGGAGAATTATTAGAGGGTTGGGGTTCTCTTGGGGGCAGAGACAAATGACCATGTGGACAGTGGAGCCTTGGGGAAATGTCTGTGCATCAGATCTGGGTGAATTATTAACTGTGAATATTTTATCTGCACAATTATGGCATTTGTTGTTGAACAATATTTAACCCATCGTTTATTCATCTCTACTGTGAATTAAGTTGGGACAAAAAAAATAATTTTCGGTATATCTTTGTAGAGAGGTTGAATTACGGTATGCCTTTTAAACTACAGAATGTAAAAGGGCAGTCTCCCATGGTTATTGGCAGGTATTATGTAAACGGTCCAGCTTTCTTTTCTTTCTGATGTTCTACTTCTCGTTAATGTTTATATTGCAGACAATGCACCTATGCACCTTATACCATCTGAGGGTCTGCCTCTCAATTCCAGTCTGTATAACTTTGGGTATGGATTGTTTCTGTTTGAAAGCATTTTGTACAATGTTCCTTATGATATGGGTTGTTTTTCAATGAAAAAAATTGTTTCTTCTACATATGGGTATATTGAGGCAGAGAGAAGTGAAATAAGTTGTCAGAGGATATGTTGCAAGTCAGTGGCACAGAAAGATGGAAACCAAGAGTTGTGATTCCCAGCCTTTATTTAGAACACAAGACCAAACTTTCTTTCATTTCAGAGCTGGAGGAAAACTTTAAGTGAGAGAGTTTGATTTTCAGAAAGTTGATGCCCAAAGTCTGAATGCAAATATATGTGCATATTGGGCATTTGCATGTAAAAAAGTATCTATGTATGTTTGTTGCAGTAGGTAATTGCTCCAAATTACAGATGGTAGAACCCCAAACCTTATATTGTTAATATTTTATCAATTGAAAATACAGTAAACAGGAATTGAATAAATATTGACACAGATGGTTGTTGGAACAAATATGTCTACCTAGCCCAAGAAATCACCTGTTACTTACTCCAAATGTTAGGGATGAAAGGAAAGAACTTTTAACCCATGGAATATCTGGAGTACATCTAAGTAGATTAATTTTTGCATTCAGCAGATCTCATAACTCTAAAATTATTTACTTTTTCAGTCTAAACTGATGAAAATATTAATTTTAAGTTAAATTAGGAAAATCTTTGTCATTATTTGATTTGTATTGATAATACTGCAGCTCAATGCCTCTCTTTAAAGCAGAATAGACCTAGGATCCATACATATCACAGGAAAACCTGCTCAGAATTATAAAAAGATGAAAATATAAGAAAAAATATAATTAGTCCACTATACAAGAGAAACAAAAGATCAGCAGTATTCTCACAATCATACCTGGTAATGAAGTGCATACAGGCAGCATTCATAGCTCTTAATCAACAGCTTATGACAATTTATAACCTGAAGATTTCCTTTTTGATGTATTTTGAATCAGACCCTATTTTCAAACATGTTTGCAAAGTCTATAAAGTATGGTTTTAACTAATTCCAGAGGAAACATTAAAGCACAGACATAGGCACCAGGAGACCTGTGGTCTGTTCTTAGCTCTGCT
Source organism: Sternotherus odoratus (assembly GCA_032164245.1). Taxonomy (NCBI): domain Eukaryota; kingdom Metazoa; phylum Chordata; order Testudines; family Kinosternidae; genus Sternotherus; species Sternotherus odoratus. The sequence goes on along the minus strand of JAVMKO010000014.1, from coordinate 19,868,613 downwards.
GTAGACAGGGAATCTTGGGAAAATCACTCAGCTGTTCATATCTGTTTCCTATTACTTGACAGTGTGTTTACACTTGATGGGCATTTGGAGACTCTCAGATGAAAGCCTTTTATAGGAGCCGAAGTGTTGTTATAATTGATTTGCGTTAAAGAGGTTCATAAAAACAATGCCAGCAGAACTGTAGAGTTCAAATCCATTTTCTGTTTGTAGTAAACACAGTAGTCAGGCAGATATCACCTACCACGTTTGGGGATATACTCGGATTTGTGTGCATTGATTGAAGCATGCAGTTTCCATTAGCATCAATGGGAGCTAGGCAAATAATAATGCTACATTAATATGAAATTATACTCCTTAATCTTTCTTTTAAAAAAACCCTCTATTGTTTAATTCTTTTAAAAAATCCAATGGGACTGCTCACGTGCTTAAAGTTCTACACCACCAAATGCTTTGCTGGGACAGTGCCATTGTCCCTGTCCTGGGCTCCAAGTCAGATATATTAATATCACTGGTTTTGCGCATAAGGTTTGTGAATATGAGCAAGCCTAATTTGATATTTAAACTTTTCACAAAACCCCAAACCAGGCAAATTCATTGTATATTGGCACAATTATTTCTTATGACTTTATTAGACACATGGCTAAGAAAACACATTTCAAATAACATGACACATTTGTTTTGACAGTATCCCTTCAATATCCAGTATGCTTTAATTTATATTTTAAAAGCTATAATAGACATTTATTGATCGCAACACTATGAAAACAGGCAATATTTTAAAACAATATTCATTTAAAGTGATAGAATATTGAAGAGTGGATAAAATTGAAATATGTTATGGCAGGTATTACCCAGGTAATGCTGTTACTCATTGTCTTCCAAATTCTTTTTCTTAGCATTCAGACAAGTTTTTTGACTCTTGGAAAGACATGCTGTGTTGTCGTTAGTTTTGGGTTATATGAAGTTTGGTGTAAAGGCAGCTTGTGGAGTCAGAACTGTGAGAGGTGCAATATAATTTGTTCCCTGCTTTGGTTCCTGATTAAAGTAAACTCATGAGGCAGAGTGGTTCCCTGGGAAATGGACACTGATATTGGGCTCAGAGTCTGGAAGAAGGAAATGCTCTGTGTGCTGTTTGGCCATCTCATTGCTGGGCAGATATAGATGTGTAAATAGAGCAAGTTACACATAGGGTGTGCCCAGACGCAGGATCACTGATTACTCCTCCACTGGAAAAAGGGGGCAATAACATAAATCCAGCCCATTAGATAATCCTATACTTTGCATAAGTATCTGAATTCTCCATAGAGAGGAAGAGGGAAGATGGAAAGAAGAAGAGATTAATTAAGATATTTTATATTGTTATTATTTTATTATTAATAATAATTAATCTTTACACCTGTCATAGTTCAGCTACTAAAATCAGTTTTCAATCTGCGTATGATGAATTATAAATTCTATTTGTCATGGAAAACACACAATTCACTCTCTGTGGGAACATAGAAAGTGACAGTACAATTAACATCTCCTACGGTTTTTCTGATTCTTCAGTCCAGGCGGTGATTATGTGTGGTTACTTGGATCTGTTCATTTCTATTTAGCTAGTTTGAAAGGAGAGCATTTTGGCACCTCTGCTTTATCTTGTATATGGATGAGACTGGCAGGGATGAAAATAATTTGAAGGATTTACTGGCACTCTGGAGTCCTGAGGAGGGGGAGGGCCTCAACCAGAAGAGGCGTGGCCTCTACTGGAATAGGGCGGAGCCTTTAAAGACCCAGGCCCTTTAAATCACTGCCGGAGCCCCACTGCCACTACCCCAAGGCTCCAGCACAGGGCTTGGGTGGTGATTTAAAGGGCCCCGAAGGGCAGCAGCAGTGCCACCCGAGGCCTGCTGCCGGAGCCCTTGGATAGCACCGGCAGTCGGGGGCTCCAGTGGCAATTTAAAGGGCCAGGAGCTCCCAGCAGCCGCTACCACAGCGGAGCCCCTGGCCCCTTAAATTGCCAGTGGAGCCCCAGTGGTCCCAGTTACTGTCACGACCCCGGGGCTCCAGCAGCAGGGCTCGGGCAGTGATTTAAAGGGCCTGGGGCTCTGGCTGCTGCCACTGTCCCAGGCCCTTTAAATCAGAGATCTCAAACTTGAATCAGCAGGAGGGCTACATGAGGACTAGTACATTGGCCAGAGAGTCGCATCACTGACACCCGTCCTTGCTGCCCCCGGACTTGCCCCCACTCCACCCCTTCCCCGCCCCCATTCCAACCCCTTCCCCAAATCCCCAGCTCTGCCCCGCCTCTTCTCTGCCTCCTTCCTGAGGGCCCAGATCCCCGCTCCTCCCCCTCTCCCTCCTGGAAAGCACTAAGTGCCACCAAACAACTGTAGGAAATAACTCTGGGGGCAGTGGGACGTGGAGGAGGTGCGGGGAGCACAGGAAGCTTGGCAGGCTGCAGGAAATAACACCGTGGGCTGCGTGTTTGAGACCCCTGGATTCAGTATTCCCCGGAGTCCTGCCACTGGAGCCCTGGGGTAGCTCCGCAGTGCGGCTCTGGTGGCAATTTAAAGAGCCCAGGGCTCAGCTGCTGCTTGGAGCCCTAGGCCCTTTACATTGTTGTCTGGGGAAGCCGGTCTGCCCTGGTATGGCACACCATCTCTTGCCTGTACCAGGGCGGACCAGCTTACTTGCATCTCTGGAGACTGGGTGTTTTAGATGTCCAGGTTCCATAAAAATTAATGGGCACTGGGCATTAATTCTCCAGTAGAGATTATAGGTAGCTATGACAGTCTCCTCTCTATAATACATAAGGGATCACACATATTTATAAATACAGTAGATCACTAATAACTTTTTTTCCACTTAAAAAGGTAAATAGGGCCACTCATGCATACGTTTGCAATATAGGGTCCTTTGAGGAGCAGAGGACTCAAGAAGTGAAACGAGAAACCAAACGAGGAGTGACATTGAGAGTGTGACCTCAATACATGCAAACTAACTGGCTATACTTTGCAAAACCATATTTGATTTTTTTAGCTTTCCCACTTAAAATGTGAACTGAGGCTTTTTTGATGTTTTATGATATTGTAGACAGGGGACTTTTACAGATGAATTCCTGGCTTTATATATCTACATCTATATAGATCTATAGCTATATCTATATCTATTTATACTTCTTTCAGTGCTAAAGCTTAGAGAGAGTTGTATGGAAAGGTGAAGAGAAAAGGTCTGCTTTCAGGTTTTTTATTTTCTTGTGCTTTCACAAAGTTTTTTTAATCTAAAAACTTTCCTGACCTTTTCTAGTGCTGTGCTTAAACCATACCTGCCTGTGAAGAAGGCAGGTGAAACTACCCTTTACTTTTACAAATAACTAACTATTGGTCCAAAAGCATACAAAGAAAGGTTAGAAGAGTTTCCACAGGTGCAGATCTACTGCTTCCCTAACGACTTCTATCATCAGCTTCACAACTGAATAAACTGGGAAATAGGGAACACTGAGAAAGGCTTAAAAAATGGTGAGCAGAAAACCAAGACTTCAGTGAGCAAACTTGTACTGAGAAAAAGAGCCTTATGGATTGTGCTAGCTCCTTGCTGGAAAGCATAAGAAATTCATTTTTGAAAAGATCACCAAGATGTATCAGAGTGCTGACTGCACCCAGGGGAGCCTGTTCTTTCAGTACCATGTGGGTCCTTCTTGAAATTAGAACATCTGACAGACTAAAACTAGCCTCTAAAATCAAACATGACACTAGATTAAATTACAGCTGATTTTGGACCTGCTTTGAAGTCCATTGAGATCAATGGAAAGATTCCTATTGACTTCCCTGGGCTTTGAAACAGGCCCATAATAGCCGTAGAGGGAAAATATTCAGATAAACAGTATTAAGGCTTATCCCATGGCGAGTCAGCACATTTTGCCTATGGAGTTATTTATGAAGTTTTCCTTTTGCAAGTTAATGGCCATATCTTTGATTAGCTGGAATTGTTGGGACATTCCTTTGTTGTTTGCCCTTTTATTGCTGGTATCCTTCCCCCCCCCCAGTTTATTAGCTCTAATTGTTGAATATGGTTCCCTGCCCAATACCATTAGATTGGCCAGCTGTGTCCAGCCTCTCACAACTTCCTGATGACATTTCTGTCTCTATTTGATTGATACAATTTATTTGAATAGAGCATCTGGAAATACCTGATGAAAATCAAAGGCCCTTTACAAAAATGAAGATAAAATCCACCTCTGATAGGATCATTGTGTCATATCCTGCTTTCATTCCACACTTGATGAATGATGGCAGTTGTTCAGAAGGAGTGAGTTGTTTAGAAGGAATGAGTGAAGAGCTGGCAAGAGAGTCAATGCCCAGATAAGAGAACTACAATGCAGACCACAGAGGTGAATTTGCCTGCCCTTGAGCTGTATTTTTTTGTATTTGGAATCATCTGATCCATTTATTGTTTTAAAGTTCACCTCTGATAGCTCCAGTGAAAAAGTGCTTGCAGCAGCACAGCTGTTGAAAGGACAAAAAGGAAACTACATATAAAAACAGTTACACTTGAAAATGGCTTTTACATTGTTTGTATCAGCATCTGTGTACTGAAATTTGTGTTAAGTGGAAAACGTAAGAATTTGGCAACACTGCCAATTCTAAGCCAGACATTTCTGCCAGTTATCTGTGGGATGTAAGATTTAATTAAGTAAATAGGAAAATGTAAGGGAATTAAAAATATTTTCTGTATGATGCCCAATATATGATGCCACACATTTGTGGCAATGTGTGTCTGGATATGAAAGTTGCCCAGTAGAAAATAATTAGAAATATGTACTGACTTCTCTTTGAAAAGTAAAGGATGTATAAAACTCTAGGACATTTTATATGTTGATGCTTAAAGTGAAGCGCCTAAGTGACTTGATTTTCAGAGCTCTGAAGAGTAAACGTAATCCGCATTTTGGTAGTTACACCTCACTAATACAACAGAACAGACAATTTTCCTTATGAAGGAGGATCATGGTCATTAGAACTCAGATCTCTAGAGATATTTCAACCCTAAAAATAAAAGCAGAAGAAAAAGGATCTAAATGAACTACACAACGATTTGGACACTTTACTGGTTTCTCCAGAAATGTATTTAGTAGTGTTCAATCTGTATTTTAATAAAGGTCTGTGGGGATTTTCAGACTATTTTTTTAAAAATTGTATTGAATAAGTCCCTCTCTTAATTTAGTTTATGTTTTTACAAGCAGTGAATCTGATCATATATTTTACTATGTAATAAATCTTAACCTGATGCATATTTTTAACGGCGAGAAAGTATTTATTCTCATTAAAATCTCAAGGACTCCTTTGATATTACTCAAGTACTAGAACATGCTGTAAGGCCTATGTTCTTCCTTCAAACTATGACCCATTATTTGTTTTCTACTCGTACCTCTATTTATTCAGGTCATAAGTACAATTTTTTGTTCAAATTGCTGACTTCACTAAAATATTTGCAGGACTAAATGTCACATTACATGGAATCATATGGGGTAGGGGGTTATGTTAGTTTGTTCTAGACATGCATTATGAAACACTTTCTCACTGTATTACAGTCTAAATACCAGTTCCACTAAAGTCAATGGTAAAATAACCATTGACTACAGTGAGGTAAAGACTTCTAAAAAAAGAAGGATATTGAATTCAACTTCTGAAATAAACAGATAGACTCCAAAAACTTTATTCTCATATCAAGGACTCCTAGAAGGTCTTCCACAGACCCCCTAATATTAGAATTGTACAAATAAAGATCCACCGAGGAAGGGTTTTAAAAATATTCCTTGACCACTGAAAAAATTCAGGAAAAAAAATATAAAGTTTCAGTATGTGGTAATTTAGAAAGCAAGAGAGTGCTGGATGTATCTCAGAGATTGATCTGTCCCAAGAATGGCCACTGTGTTTTCCTTTTGTAAGATTAATACGTTTCTTTTCCTTTTTATTGAGCTTTGTACTTCTGGGAGATTTTCGAAATGGATCTCATGAATTTTGTATATAATGGAATTTGGTTAGAGAAGGAGCTCAAGAAGCTCTCTCAAGAAGGACAGAATTCCATTTCCTGCTTGAATCCTGGGAATGTTTGAGTTGGGATGGAGATGCCTAATTCTATTGAGTCTCTTAAGATTTGGTAGCATTTCAGTCCTAATCACCAAGGTTCTTTTTTTCATTTCAGTTTCGCCTCTTTTGCTTTCAATGGGAAAACACAAAGGACTACAAAACACAGACTTCTCTGTTACATGAATATTGTGAGATGAGGGTGTCCATACTGAAGGAGCCATAACTAGAGGTAGTGGGGGATGGAAAGAAAGTTTTCTGTTCCTTTGATGTATTGGATAAGATCATTTGTTATCATTTATGATTTTTTAATGCTCCTGTTGGAATGAGTTTGAATCACCAATATGTGGTATTTTTAATGCGGTTGGGTGATCATTAAAACTATGTCATTGTAATAAGGATAAATAATTGTCAGGATGCTTCTTAAAAATCTTGTTTAAATCCAAAGAATGCAAATACAGAGTAGAAGGAAATATTCTTCTTTCCCTTCCTTCCTTTTCCTGCCTCTTGCTCCCCATGCCATTCCTACATCATTAATGCAGTTGTGAGTCTTCACTGAACGACTTGCAAGCAATAGGTGAGTAGATCCATAATGTAATTTGTTCTCTTAGGTTTTTTATTAATTCATGTTTCTCTCATGTAACATCTCCACCCGCCCACTCCATGAAGGGAGTATTTAGGTCCCACAGAATAGATTACCTGGTGGTGCAAGAAATATCACTTGCTTCTCATGGGACCCCAGCAGGTGGGACAGTGCCCAGACTAAACTCTCATATGTACATGCTATCTTATCCCATATTTTACTTCATCCCATGTTTGACTGTACTGGGCCAAATCCTGCAGCTCCTGCTCAGGTGATACTCACTCTTCTGCCTGAATAGGGTTTATGAATGACCCTTGACCTTACTCTGCTCCCATTGAAAGTTGATGGGAGTTTTATCATTGACTTCAGTGAGAGCAGAGCTAGACCAACCCTGAATGCTTTTGAAAATCCCACTCTGTAGTATTTGTTCTATTATTTGTAAATCCGCAGACTTCTAGGCTTATCACCTACCTGAATTGCTTAGTCCAGTGGTGGCTCTAATAATGGCCAAAGGCAGAATAAGCTCCAGCATGATAGCTGAAAAAATATTAGTATAAGCCATTAAAACAAAATCTAACATACAAGATTCACAGTGTGACGCTAATTAGGAAAAATATGAAATAGGCTGGTATCTCAAGTCCATTGTGTCCTTAATAAAACTTCCAATTTTGTACCAACTGTACAAACAAAAATCTTGTTTTGCACAGTGACCTCTGAAGCTGTGTGATCTAGCTCTATATAGCAACCACCTGCTGCAATCAATGTTTATTCATCTTTGCTAATTCAGACAGAAAAATTGATTATTGCCATTCTTCAATATTTTAGCTAAATTGTTATGTCACAGATCAAATTTCAGCTGGCAAATGTAAGGAAACTCAGAGTTAAAATTGCCATTTCGTTCTTAACTTGTTTGGTTTTGTCTAGGTTCTGCAGGAAATGAGTAACTCTAGTTAAAGGGAACTGTCTGGAATTCAATAACATACTGAAAACTGAAGTACAAAAGTGGTATGGATGTAAGGTTACAATCAGGGAGGCCAGAATCAGAATTCATCTAGGAAAAGGGTAACCTCTAGAAGGGTGACAGAAACCAAAATAATTACAGATTGAAAAGAGAAAGAACATGAAATAAACAAATAGAAAACACTAAACAGCTGAAATCTCACATAATCATGAGATTTGTTATTTTGTAGTCTTATTTTTGCAAAATCAGATCATATGATTACTGTTACAATTATGAACAAATATGGTTCTTCATTTGGTCTAGAATCCAGATCATATCCTAAACTCAGTTCAGATTCCAAGCAATGTCTTCTTGTCCCCACCTCTTGCTAGTCTATAACCACCTCTTATGTATCATATACATCTCCCTTGGATCCAATATAACATCAAAGAAACTGTTAGAGTTCATATATTGTATGAGCCACTTCTATTGATTTTGTACTGGGTTTGTGGTTTTGAACCTGATGCTGCATTAGTGGTACCACTTTGATTTCACATTAACGTCCTGATCCTATAATTTGTTCCACAAGGTCAGATATCTGTGTCTACCTAGAACACAATGGATGTTAATGGAACTCCATCTTCTAGGCACAAGGACTTGTATGCAAGGAACAACTTAAAGGAACACATCCTAATACTGCAACTGCTGTGCTGGGAAGTATGTGATATATTTCACTGATGGGTTATTTGATCTTCACTGAACGACTTGCAAGCAATAGGTGAGTAGATCCATAATGTAATTTGTTCTCTTAGGTTTTTTATTAATTCATGTTTCTCTCATGTAACATCTCCACCCGCCCACCCTTCGTATTATTTTCATTACTTTAAAATCTCTTTCTGTTCTTTGAATGGGATTTTGCATGCAAGGTTAATGCTGTCAAGATTTTGCATTGTCAGATGACTAGCATCTGTACTGGCAATCTGCCATGTCTCCTGCGTAAGTTTTTCCTTTGTATGTCACACACTGATCTTTAATGTGTCTGGACTGATTCTTAGCTAGCATGGAGGTAGGAGATATGACTTGAGAGGCCCACTTAAATTACATAGGGAAATAAAGGGGGCATTAGATGAATCAGGCATAGGCTAATGAAATTTAAAGCCCTCAACAATAAACCACCAGATCAAAATTTAAGTACAGGTACTTAGGTATTTGACCAGTTCTGTAGTGTGCTGAACACTATTCAGAGAATCTGAATACCTGGGAAATATGTCACATGTGGTATTTAACTAATATATTTGGCCTGTTCTAGTTATTACCATCTGCTGGTTGTATGGAGGTCATTTCAGAAGATGTGCACACTCATGCTGTGTGTGCATTTCTAGAACAGGTTTAACCTACTTCCCAGTGTGTGCCTTTGGTCTAGTCATGTGTGGTATTGAGTCCTCTCCTCTCCCATTTAGTTCAGTAAGAGTGGAAGGTGCTCAACCTTTTGCAGGACAGGGCCCTGAGTGTATATATCTAGGTAGAGATATGTATGTCTATATGCCTTATTTATTAATAATAGTCCTGGTCATGTGCTAGGCACTGTACTAATACAGTACAGAACAAAAGATTGTCCCTACACCAAAGAGCTTACAATCTAAATATAAAATGAGGCAACAGATGGATACAGATGGACTGATCAGGAACACAAGTGAACAGAGACAATATTGATCAGCATGATAGGCAGTGGTGCCAGCTCATTTGCTAAGGAAGTGCAAACAGTGTGAGCCTCAGCTTGTATTGCCAGCTGGTTCTATTGTTCAGCTTTGCATCTTGCCCTTGGTAATGAAAATGTGCATTTCATTCACTCAGTATTGCTGTTTCTTGTAAAATATTTGCTATTCAATTACAAATGAACTTAGGACATAATGTATTTGCTTACTTTTTGCTTCTGGAATGTCATAAAAATCAGTGAATCAAAGTATCTCTTATATTCTATGGGAACTGTAATATCTAAGCAGTCAGAGCCTCTTCAATTTTCAGAAAAGGCTTGAAGAATTTACCTTTTATGCCTTCTCAGTGGCTGTGATCACACTGTAACTTTAGTGATAATGGCATAGCTGAGTATTTCCATGGTTAGCATTGCCTCCTACGATTTGGATGTAAGTCAGTCATTTGGTGAGAAGGTGCTGAGACATGCATTTTTATATCAGGGTCTTTATCATGTAAAAATATGCACATGATCTCAGCTCCCTGTAAGAAATGTTATTCATACCTGGAGTTACTAAAGCACTCAACCATTTCATGACAGTTGCCTAAGGACAGGGGCTCTTGCAGGCTGCCATATACAGTAAGCACCTCACTATTGTTGGCAGCAACTCTTTATATATCTTCCTCTTTGATGTGAAGTGATGAGACAGCATGTGCAGTTCAGCATGGATGAAGGGTGAAAGTTGGAGGAATTTGGCAAGGGGATGGGGTGTGACAATACTGTGGTAATTCAGACTTGGAGACATAACAATGCATGGCACAGTCCAGAGAGGAAAAGTCAGTGCACAGTAATTCAAATGCCCTGTATCTTAAAATCATGGCATTTAGCATCAGAGCAAGATGGTGGGGAGGGAGAAGGTCTGTTGAACTTTACCAGCCTCAGGGTCTGGTTCCTCCTGTGACTTGGGGGCCACCTCAGGTTTATCAGGGGGCTTCCTCAACTGGCCACTCCAGATAGGGGTGCAGAATCGCATGCTGCTTGCCCTTTGGGTCCTTGCCGTCTCCTTGCCCTGGCCGTCATCAGCATCCCATTGTACAATGAGGGACTGAGGACAAGGTGGGGATGGCGTGCCACTTCAGGCTGTGTACATGGATCACTTGACAGCATCTGGTCCAGCTCCTAATAGAAGGGACATGTACGACAAGTCTGAAATGACTGTGTGAGTCTTCAGGCTAACTGAACAGAAGCCTCAAGTGGTTATGTGTTCCTGGAACGAAGCCAGAGTCCTCCGAATGCCCACCTGCTCCTACCTCCATGAAATTTCCCAGTGGAGGTGAATATTCCTGCTGCTCCAGGTGAAATTCTGGAGGATGGTGTATGCTGATGTGGTACTCATGTGGTCGCTGGACTAAGCGGCTGCTACTGGAGATGGATTTATTATCACTTGTACTGATCTGTAAAGAGTGCAGCAGAAAGCTGTTCTGATGTGGTCAGTGCAGCATGCTATTACTAATGAAAAAGGGGGACAGGAACCTTTATAGACTGGGTAAGGGTCAGGAAGAAAAGGGTTCAGTGCATTGTTGGGACTACTGAAACTTGAGACCTCCTACATGTGACTTACCTGTGCCAGTTTGCAACGTAGGAGGGTATGGGGCCATGTGCAAAGGGTCTGTCTATACTTAAACTGCAATGCTGGCCCAGCTGCTGGTGTCTCTGTAGCCCTTCAGTTGGACACTATTGACAGCGATGGGAGGGGTTCTCCCATCAGCACAGGTAATTGACTTCCCCTAAGAGGTGGTAGTTAGGTCAACAGAAGAATTCTTTCATTGACCCAGCACTGTCTGGACCGGGGAATAGGTCAACATAATGGTTTCTCTCAGGGGTGTGGATTTTGCTGATTGTAAATTTCCAGTGTAGACCAACCCTAAAGCATGTACTCACCCATATCTCTCAGGTGTGCTAGCTTGCCCACCTCTCCTAGCCTTCAGGCATGTGCTTTTGGGGGTTAGGTGTGGACCATGGTGGGATTATGGCATATATATGGACATGTTAGCAAATGCAATTGCTAGTGTAGATGTACCCTTGGTGAATGTTTTCTCCAACATGCTCAGTAAGGTGATTCCTCTGTCGTTCTTGCACTCATGCCTCTTTCCCCCACCCCATTAGTACTATTATCACTTTCCCTCACTTGCTTGGCCTTTACTCTTGTTTGTAATTCTTGTTAAATAGCTTGTGATTTGCCTTTACTGTGTGTTCCTAGCAGCTCTGCAGTTATGTTGTCACTTCCCAGAGCCTTTTTCTTTTTCAAATTTTCTATTGAGCTTTTTACTACTTCTAAGTATTCCAGCATCTGCTCTTCCTCTTTTGTACTGGGAAGCTTCTCCAGTTCAATCTCCTGAGCTCTGCATGTTGTACAGCCTCCCAGAATATTCTTTCCATCACTCTGTTTGCCCTCAATTGTCGGACCATGCTTTAACTTGTTGTCACACTCATTTCTCATTCCTTGCAATACAACCCCTGTATTATATTTCTCTTCACGTACTCTTCTGCTTCTTTACATTATTCACTTATCCAATTGTTTGTCTCTTTGCTTTCTGTTCTATCTCTCAGGTCAACCTATTGTACTCAGCTTTTAGACTTGCATCTTCCATTCTATTCTCTTAGCTTTCTATACGGTCACTCAACTTCAGAATTTCATCTGTAATCCACCTTGGTTTCTTCATTTTGTCCTTGTAGCCCAACACTCTTTCAGACACTCTTGTAATCCCATTCTTACACTGTTCCATGTCTCTTAAACATTCATTTCTTCTTTCACCAGAGACATGATGTTTTTTCTGCACAGCTTCTTTCTATTCTTTTCTGATATCTGACACTTTCAGTTTGTCCATGTCATGGATCTCATTTTTCAGGCCCAACCTCATTGATGCAGGCACCAACTTATGATCTGATATTGGCTGCAAATGATCTGCATGACAACACACTTGATTTCTATATGCACTTCACAAGCATGAAGTCTATCATGTTTTTCTTTTTGCCCATATGGTGTTATCAAAGTATTTTTTCTCTTCAACTTTCTTTGTTGAATAGTATATTATTATAACCAAATTGTTATTCAGGCACAAATTGAATAACTTTTCTCCCCTTTTCATTTTCTTCACCAACTCCAAATCTGCCTGTTGCTCCTGCTCAAGAATTCAGTCTGATTCTACATGTGCATTAAAATCTCCCATCACCAGTAACACTTCTTGTCTTGCTTTCTCTTGTGTTGCTTTCTGTAGATCATTATAAAAGTTATCAGTTTCAATGTGGTAACTGTCCTTTTCCATATCTGGAGCCACTTAATATTCCTACTGAGTGTTTGTATATATGGAAGCGATCACATTGTATCTCCTGGATTAGCTGGAGTGAAGGACATAGAAGTGATGTAATTTTATTGTTTTCACTGGACAGTTATAGTAATGTCATTCTATTTCTGTACTAGATGATTATATATGAGACTCAAGAGGACTCTGTCCAGGAGCCTTCCATAATGTTAAAAATAGTTGGTTTTACTCACTCTTTATTATAGTTGCTTGGAAATTTGCAACCAAAATCTACTTCCTTACTAAATAGTTTCTCAATGTGACATGCATGCAAATTGTTCTGTTGTAGTATGGCTATCCCTGAATGCAAATTGCTTGGTCATGGTGGAGCTACCTCAAAATGCTATCAGTCACTATTTTTTATGGATAGGATTCCCACTATTTCTCACTTAAAAGCTAACATTGCAGTGGCTTGTCCTGGCTGAAGAGGTCCTGACAATGTCATGCCTGCATAGGAGGCGATCAGGTTAGACTGACATAAATTTCTCCCTCTCCAACGGAGCTATATAGCTTTAAATAGGCATTTTGCTGTGTTGAAAGCATACTACAGTATATGCAAATACATTACTGAGGTACCAATAGAAAAAGAAGTGTAAGAGTTTGTGTCATACTGTAGATTTTGGGTAACTTCATTTTAATGAGGATGGAGTGCAAACTACACAGGCTTCAGCTGGCTTGATTGGTCGTTACAAAACAATGCATTTATTGCTGTTAACATCTATGGAGCTGTGTGTGCAGATTCTCCATCTCATAAGGAATTGATTTGTAGGTACTGATGCATTTCCTTTCACTGAAATAAATGCTATTTTTCCAATGTGAGCTCATTCAGTCTGGGTTTATTACAGAGGAAAATCTATTATTGCTTAGAAATGGAAAGCCCTGGCAATTCATTTTTTTTTTCTGACACAGCATGCAGAGTAGAGTCAGCCTATTCTCCTGCTTTTGTTGTAGGGGCCAGTATTGCTTATGTTTTTTGAATGTACAAGCAGCTTGTGGAGAAAACAGCAGCTGTTATTTAAGAATGTTCCAGACCATCTATTCCTATTCCTTGTATCTCTTCAATGGGAATATCTGGTACACTGCACTGATCTATCAAAGTACGTCCCTTACAGATATCTACATGGCATCATGAGACTACAACCCATGGAATGGTAGCTTTGAAAAACATAAGGCTCCCACCATGTGAGAAAAAGGAGCAGCTTGCTAATTCAAACTAGTTTATGGCTTTTTAGAACAAGTCCCTATTTAGGCTCCTAAATAAAGTTCGACGTGCCTAATTTTAGGCTTCTGTTTTTAAATATCTTTACCTAAATCCCTTAGTTGGCCATTCTAGCGGACTCATTAACCACTTATGTGGACCAGCCAATAGAGAGGGGAAATGACCAGACTCACCTAGAACTAGATTTGCAAGAGCTCAGGACCAATTTTGCAGTATTCATCTTCCACAGTCGGGGCCAGAATTTTCAAAGGAGCCGGGCTCCCATTTAAACTACTCAGAAATGACCAGATTTCCAAAACAGTTCAGTCTCCTGTGCACTCCTAATGCACCGAACTCCTCTGAAACATTGCCATAAGTGATCCAGAGAGGTAATGAGCAGCTGCGTCTCCCAGTGATATCAAGGGGAGAGGAAACAGCCCCACAACGTAGAAGTAAGGATCCTATAGGACCATTGCTGCCTGGTTGTAACATTTTTGGCAGAGCCCAGGGCCTCTGTGAAGGGTTTAATGAGAAGAGCTTCCTGTACTTGGACATCTGGGGAGTAAAGTCCCCTACAAAGGCATGGCATGATGGAGAGGTATATGGTCCAAACTGGAGTGGCATTGCAATCCCATGTGCCCGATTGAAACACCACTATAATTTGGGGTGGTTGGCAAGGTAGCCTGCACCTCCCTCCTGAGTAAAATTCTGATTGCACCTGGCTCAGACACTGGTGGGAATGGGCCTGCTTTCTAGAATACTGGTGGGGCTTTGGGCCCATGGCCCATATATGCACAGGGCCTGATCTGAGGTCAATGGGAATCTTTACACAGAATTCAAGGGGGTTTGGATCAGGCCTTTAAAGAGCAACTATCCCCGTGTGAATCCTGCATATTGCCCTTATGGCTGGGATGCTTTTGCTGTCTCAACAACTAGGGCAGACACTTGTGGTATCTCCTGAGAGAGTGGGGTCCCTCCCAAACTCCTAGATGAAGTGCATACACCCTGTCACATCAACACAAAAACTCTACATATATTCAGTGCATTTTATTAAATCTATAAAGATGTTATGTGACAGTACATATGACCACTGTGAAGCCTTTAAAAGTTGGTGTTCTTAATATGGGTGGTGGGAAAATATTTCTCCTTCCTGTGATTGTGGGACATATGAAAGCAGCCGCCTGGGCAGTCCCAGGCTGTGAAGCCCTTGAGCATTCTTATTTATAGTTATTTTGGTTGTCAATGACTTCTTTGGGACTGAATTAGCTCCTTCCTTGCTTGGCTAATCACCGTCATATGGGAAAAAAGAGATGGAATTAATTCCCTAAACCAATGTAAGGGGAAAAAATTCTACACTCTTCTTCTGTGGAATAAAATGTTCAGATGAGTGACTGACTAATATTCCTGTGCTCTGAGTGCAAAGTGGATTCTGAGTTAAGCTGCAGACTGAATTCACTGTCCTCTTGCTAGATGTCTTTAAGAAGATTGCATCTCTATAAAATATTTTTAAAACAAGTCACATTAATAAAAGCATCCTTATTTTAGAATTTAAAGAAGTCTATTTATGTATATCAAAGCAATTCAGGTTAGCAGCTATGTGCTACATTTCTATTGCTTGTAAGAGTTAAATAGCTGCAGATCGAGTATCTGAAATTTGAAGAATTAACATATGTTGAATAATATGCTAACTCTCTACATAAATAATGGGCTACTGGGATTTAATGGAGTTTAATATTTGATTATAATGCCCTGAAATCTGTGATTCCCATAGAAACAAACATTAGTCTTTGAGGGGGGAAAAAGGTGACAGGTCTGTGACTTGTTAGAGCAGGCAGGTAACATCAGAGGGTTAATTTTTAAAACCTCAACATTTAACATGAACGCTCATAAGATTGTATACAAGCAGCTAGGGATGTTAGACGTGAAGAGATGTAATAAATGGTCTGTAAATAATTGAGAAAAGCTTATCAGAATTAGCCACAGATGGGTCGAAGAAGCAGTGTGCAGATCCACATCCACCTCAGGGTTCTGCTAGTATGACAGTTTCCAATGGAATAGTGTGAGAATCTAGGGTTTAGTTTTGATCGCATTGAAATCTTGCAAGCTTTTCACATGAGACTTTTGCCTCAAATGGCAGAAATTGTGCATAGTCAGGTGTCTTTCATTAGATTTCCATCACTTGGGGCTGTATCTGTATCAGATGTAGGAAAAGAGGTCTCTTCTGGTTATGGAGATAACCCAGCACTAAAATATAAGAAAACAGAAACTTTGGAACTTGGGATTTGAATTGACAACCCCTGAAATGTGGCAGTATTCAGATTTGATGTTCTGATTTGGGCCCTTCTCTCACATAGCTTGGAGGAAGGCAGGAGAAATGGAAGACAAAAAATGGCATTTTAGAAGGCACGTGAGCAGATATATTGTTTAAGTTTCTTCTTGTATGTGTGAGAGAACTACGGTGGGTTTCTGTTGCAGACTGAAAGTGTCAGTGACTAACTCTTTCATTGTCCCTTAGAAAGCTCACTCTCCTATCATGAAGAAAATGTCAAGGCCCAGCCTTGCTTGTGAAATAGACCTGCTTCCTAGTCAAGATTGCTGTTCTTTAATTTAGGCCAGGGGTGGGGAACCTTTTTCCTGCCAAGGGCCATTTGGAGATTTACAATGTCATTGGGGGCCGCTCCCCCCCCGCCCCCCCGAACCAGGAAGCCCATCCCCCCCCCCCCAGGGGTGGGGAACCTCCGGCCCGGGGGCCTTATACGGCCTGCCAAAGCATTCCATCCGGCCCGCGTGCGTCCCTGGCCGGCGGCTCCCCGAGGCGCTTCCCGGCCCCTTCGCTGAGCCACCCCCGCCCGGGGCAGCTCCGCGCTCCGCGAAGAGGCCGGGAAGTGCCTCGGGGAGCTGCCGGCCAGGGACGCGCGGGGGCAGCTCTCCGAGGTGCTTCCCGGCCCCTTCGCCGAACGCAGAGCCGACCCTGCGCCGAACGCGGAGCCGCCCCCACCTGGCAGCCCGGAGCGGCTCCGTGAAGAGGCCAGGAAGCGCCTCGGGGAGCCGCCGGCCAGGGATGCGCGCGGGCCGGATGGAATGCTTTGGCAGGCCGTATAAGGCCCCCGGGCCGGAGGTTCCCCACCCCTGATTTAGGCTCAGATATGATTCTAGTGGAGGGTTCAGTTATTCCATTTATTCAGAATAAAATATGCCTTAGCTTGAGGTGTCAAGTAAATTTCCATATTTCTCTCATTCTGCAGAAGAAAATGGAAAACTCATTAATTATCACATTTGAAATCCTTTTTTGAGATTTTGGCTGGGATGGATCCTGATGTCCATGCTTACTCCTTTATTCTGGTAAAACTTCCACTAACATCAATGGGAAATTTAAGGATTTAGGCTTGTAGGATTATGCCTATTAGATTTACTACATCTCTGATATCATATGTTACAATAAGCCCACTTAATCATTTCACCTCTCTCATAGACACACGTCTGCATACATTCAAAGTACAGTCCTACAGGGTTAAAAAAATGTAAGGAACTTCAAACTATTGAAAGTGATTGACATTGTCAGGAATCAGGCAGACCAAGTCTCCAGGCAACCTATCAAGTGCAGCCTGCCAATTAGTAGGCTGCCTAATTGTTTGGAAGAGGCAGCAGACCAGCTCTTAAACCCAGCAGCAGGTAAGTGGTTGCTCAAAGCATTCACTCATGGTTGTGATAGTATCTAAGAGGGCTTGTTTCCAGTCCTACTCTTGCCTTTGATCCAGCCCTACTCCTGCCTTGCCTCACTCCTCGTAACCTGGTCCTGTCCATGGGCTCTGATTCCTGACTTGGGCTCTGATCCTTGGATCCAATTTCTGATGTCAGCTCTGACCCTTAACTCTGGCATCTGGCTGCTGAGTCTGGCTCTAATCCCTGGACAAAATCGTCCATGTCTGACACTGACACTGTTGTTTTTAAGCCACATTCCCACCACCCTCCTAATATCCCTATCTTATGGTAACTATATAAACCCTTCTTCATAGAGCATGTAAATTTACATGAAAAAGAAACAAACGAATGGATGAAATAAAGGAATTAATGAGAACTTTAGTAATAACCTGTTTTAAGGGTAACACAGTTTAATTTGAATAGTCTGGTGAAACAGTGTTTTACAATTTAATAAACGCTTGAGATATGATCTGGTGGTAAAATGTATACAGTTTATTTAAACACTATTTTTAATAAACCTCTTCAAACCAACCAAGCTGTGCTTTGTGGATTATTATTCTATAGAACACAGAGCTAATAACAAATAGTGTGTGTATAGAATTTGAGTAATTTATTTTGAGCATCCACTGTTCGGTCTCAATTAAACTCTTCAATAATCAATATATAGGAAAAGACTAAGACTTCCATGGAGCATAAGTGTGCTCTTCATGATAGTGATAATTAAACCTAGAACATGTCACAATTTCTGCAATGGGAAAAGTACACTATGCTACTGATCTCAGCTCAACATTAGCAACAGCTGATGATGAGTTAGATAAAAATTAGACAATAAATGAGTGGTGTGGCAGGGTGGGCCTGACCCAGCCTGCCGCCCCTTTAAGAGGGAGAAAAGCCCTCTGCAAACCTCCCTTGCAGAAAGCCTAATTAGCCACCTGGGCTGCAGAAAGCTCAGGTTTGATGAGCTGCACCTGGCAGCCTCCTCAGGGGGATATAAGCCTGCCAGGCAGGAAGCCCAGGGTGGTGGTGGAATGGTAGTGTGGAGTGAGAGAAAGAGCTGTTCAGAGCTGTAAGCTGTAGAGCTGCATTTAGAGCTGTAGAGCTGTGTGTAGAGCTGAACTATATAGAGCTGTAAGCTGAAGAGCTGAACTATAAGCTGTGTATATTGGTGGTGGGGCCTCGCACTGTGAAATAAAGAGCACAGTTTTGAGCCAAAGAAGAGTTTCCTGCCTGTTTCTGAAGAGGGGTGAGAAGGCAATCTGGCACAGTGGCAAGATAATTGAGGCAAGGCATAATGCCAAATATATGAGGGTTGACCTGCCTCTCTTTCATAAGAGCTAGTGAACTACTGAACTATAGTATTAAATATAAAACAAAACAAAAACAAATCTAACAGGGAAACTCTTCCAGTGTCAGAACTTCTCAGTGTTATTTATCATACTGCAGAGCAGCCTCAGAAGTATAATCTCTCTGAAGCTGAGTGTGTCATTTAGGGAGACAGATATTAAATCATAGGTGAAAGCTGGGATAACACGGCACAGTGTGTTCATAATATGGCAATGAACTGGGTGCTAACAAGGAGAAAGCTGTCAAATGGCGAAGATGTCAATAGCAGTGGATAGCTGACAGTAGAATGAGAGGAGAGACAAATGGATAATAAAAATTCCTGCTATCCACCTGTATAATGGGGGGAGGGGAGAAGAGAGAATACCTTTTTTGCTACTAACCTAAGCTGCTAATTACTTTCAATGGGACACCTGGCATTGGCCACTGTTGGCAGACAGGATACTGGGCTGGATAGACCTTTGGTCTGACCCAGTACGGCCATTCTTATACATAAGAGCATATAAGAATGGCCATACTGGGTCAGACCAAAGGTCCATCCAGCCCATTATCCTGTCTGCTGACAGTGGCCAATGCCAGGTGCCCCAGAGGGAGTGAACCTAATAGGTAATGATCAAGTGATCTCTCTCTTGCCATCCATCTCCCCTGTTTGATAAAGAGGCTAGGGACACCCTTCCTTATCCATCCTGACTAATAGCCATTAATAGACTTAACCTCCATTAATTTATCCAGTTCTCTTTTAAACCCTGTTACATTCCTAGCCTTAACCTCCTCTGGCAAAGAGTTCCACAAGCTGACTGTGCGCCGTGTGAAGAACTTCCTTTTATTTGTTTTAAACTTGCTGTCCATTAATTTCATTTGGTGACCCCCTAGTTCTTATATTATGGGAACAAGTAAGTAACTTTTCTTTATTCACTTTCTCCACACCACTCATGATTTTATATACTGTGCCTCTATCATATTCCCATTTTGTGTCCTCTTTTCCAAGCTGAAAAGTCCTAGCCTCTTTAAACTCTCCTCATATGGGACCTGTTCCAAACCCCTATTCATTTTAATTGTCCTTTTCTGAAACTTTTCTAATACCAATATATCTTTTTTGAGATGAAGAGACCACATCTGTACACAGCATTCAAGATGTGGGCGCACCATGGATTTACATAAGGGCAATAAGATATTCTCTGTTTTATTCTCTATCCCTTTTTAAATGATTCCTACCATCTTGTTTGCTTTTTTTGACTGCCGCTGCACACTGCATGGACTTCTTCAGCAAACTATCCTCAATGACGCCAAGATCTTTTTCCTGATTATTTGTAGCTAAATTAGCCCCCATCATATTGGATGTATAGTTGGGATTATTTTTTCCAATGTGCATTACTTTACTTTTATCCACATTAAATTTCATTTGCCATTTTGTTGCACAATCATTTAGTTTTGTGAGATCTTTCAGAAGTTCTTCACAGTCTGCTTTGGTCTTAACCAGTGGTTCTCAAACTTTTTGTAGTGGTGACCCCTTTCCCACACCGGGCCTCTAAGTGCGGCCCCCCTTAGGGGTCAGGCTGGAGGGGGGAGCGTGCCTGCAGCCCACAGCGGTGGGGCCGTGTTGGTGGTGGTGGGGGGTTCCAGCAGCCCCCCGGGGCAGAGACAAGGGTTGAGAGGGGGTGCCTGTAGCCCCCCAGGGCAGGGGTTGGGATTTAGGGTTTTTTTTCCAGCCCCTCAGAGGCCAGGGCCAGTGTGTGTGTGGGTTTCCAGCAGCCCCACGGAGGCGCTGGCAGCCCACCGCGGCAGTGGCCAGGAACGTGGCAGTGCCGACCGCGGCAGGAGCTAGGGCCCAGACCAGGCTCACGGGGGCTCCGGCATCCTGCCGCGGCGGGAGCCAGGGCCCAGACTGGGCTTGTGGGGGTGCTGGCATCCCACCACAGCAGGAGCCAGGACCAGGCTCGCGGGGGCACCGGCAGCGCGCCACGGCGGGAGCCGGGACCAGCCTGCCTTATGGCACAGCAGGGGCCGGGATGCCAGCAGCCCACGGTAGTGGCACAGTTCGGGGCCGGCTTCTGGCAGCAGGGGCTCACGACCCCCACTTTGAGAACTAATGGTCTTAACTATCTTGTGCAGTTTAGTATAAACTGCAAACTTTGTCACTTCACTGTTTTGCCCCTTTCTCCAGATCATTTATGAGTAAGTTGAATAGGATTGATCTGAGGACAGACCATTGGGGAACACCACTAATTAGCCTTCTCCATTCTGAAAATTTACCATTTACGGTATTCCAACCCTTTGTTCCCTGTCTTTTAACCAGTTCTCAATCCATGAAAGGATCTCCCCTCTTATCCCATGACAACTTAATTTACGAAAGAGCCTTTGGTGAGGGACATTATCAAAGGCTTTCTGGAAATTGAAGTACACTATATCCATTGGTCCCCCTTGTCCACATGTTTGGTTGGTTTGACTCTTCAAAGAACTCTAATAGATTAGTAAGAGATGATTTCCGTGTACAGAAACAATGTTGGCTTTTGCCCAACAATTTATGTTCTTCTGTGTGTCTGACAATTTTATTCTTTACTATTGTTTCAACTAATTTGCCCAGTACTGACATTAGACTTACCGGTTTGTAATTGCTGGGATCACCTCTAAAGGCCTTTTAAAATATTGGCATTACATTAGCTATCTTCCAGTCACTGGGTATAGAAGTTGATTTAAAGGATAGGTTACAAACCATAGTTCCGCAATTTCACATTTGAGTTCTTGAATTTGGAAAATTTTTTATATATATACTAGCAAAAATACCCGGCGTTGCTCGGGTCCGTCGGAGGTGAGGAGGGGGCAAAGAGCTGAGTGAGTGCGGAGTCCGTTGGAGGGGGGAGGGGGCAGAGAGCAAACCCGACACCCCCACCTCACCCCCCAGACCAAACCCAACACCCCCACCTCACTTACCCCCTCGAGCAACCCCGACTCACATTTTCACCCCCCCACCCAAACCCAACACCCCACGTCACCCCCCTACCAAACCCAACACCCCTTGACCAACACCCACACCTCACCCCCCGTAGACCAAACCTGACACACCCACCTCACTTTCCCCCCAACCAAAGCAGACACCCCTACCTACCACCACAAACAAACCTGACACCCACACCTCACTTACCCCTCGACCAACCCCGACCCCCCTCCTCACCCCACACCCACCCCAACACCTTCCCACCCCCCCAGACCAAACCCAACACCCCAGCTCACTTACCCTCCGACCAAACCCAACACCCCCACCTCACCTCCCCGACCAAACCCGACACCCCCACCTCACTTACCCCCTCGACCAACCCCGACTCACATTTTCACCCCCCCCACCCAAACCCAACACCCCCACGTCACCCCCTACCAACCCCAACACCCCCTGACCAACACCCACACCTCACCCCCCGTAGACCAAACCTGACATACCCACCTCACTTTCACCCCCAACCAAACCCGACACCCCTACCTACCACCACAAACAAACCCGCCACCCACACCTCACTTACCCCTCGACCAACCCCAACCCCCCTCCTCAACCCACACCCACCCCAACACCTTCCCACCCCCCCAGACCAAACCCAACACCCCGGCTCACTTACCCTCCGACCAAACCCAACTCGGGTCCGTCGGAGGTGGGGAAGGGGCAGAGAGCTGAGCGAGTGCAGGGTCCGTTGGAGGGGGGTATTATGACATCATAACTATGTCACAGAGAACAGCAGCTGCCCAGCTGATGTGATTGGCCTTTAAATAATTTAACCCCTGGGGGGCGTCAGAGGTGAGATTTGAAAAATTTTCGACTCTTACCCTGATTAGGACCCTAAGACCTATAACTGTACCAAATTTCAAGTCTCTAGCTCAAACGGTGTGGAAGGAATAAGGGAACGTACATACACGCACACATACACGCATACATACACGCATACACCATTTGACTTTTATATATATAGATATCTAAAAGGCAGATGGAGATATAGTTAACTTTTTGTAGTGAGCAGATTTACTTTTTGTCTATTGAAATTTCTCAGTAAAATGTAGATATAATTAAAATAACTTTACCTTCGCTGTTTAAAAAAATGTGATGCGTTTGAGGGATATTTATTTATTCGGTCCATTAAAACTGCTTTAGTAGCTTCTACAACAGCACTTTGTCCTCTAGAATATCATTAGAACTGATGGAGATTTAATACTTTGTCTCCATGGCAATGTGGTCCTATATTTTCTTTTTCCTGGGTACTGGACAATTGACATAATTATGGTGACATGGTGGACTGTGTGTCCTGTTTATCTGTTTTACTATTAATAGCCTCAGGCAAAACCAAATGGCTGAAATGTCACTGCTTTCCATTTTGTTTGAAATAAGTTTTAAATTTTGAAAGAGTGGGATGTAGAAGGGCTTAAGCCTAAGGGAAATGGGAGAGCCAGAGTACTAAGGTATATGTGCAGTATATAGTTTGCTTTCTCCTTTGAACTTCCCTGGCTTGGTTTAGACAAAACCTAATCCTTTGTGAAGGGGAATTTAAATGCTGGATAGAAAACTGAAATCCTCTCTCCATGCAACCGGTATGGTGGTGCAAGATTTGCCCATGCTGCCTCACCTGTGATGAACAACCTAGCATGATGCTTCCCAGGGGTACCCAGGATTGTGAGGCACCTCACTACCCTCTGTCCTTAGTGTGAGGAACCATTGTCTGTTCCTGTTGGAGGTCAGCTCCATGACTCCAGTGGCCATGGGCAACACGAGCACTCCACTAGACAGGCTCTGCTGTCTCTTTCCACAAACTAGCAGAGAGCACACTCCAATCCTCCAGCCCTCTAAGCACCCCCTAGGGGTAGTTAGAGGTCTTCCAGTGGTACATCAACTCATCTAGATATTTGTCTAGTTTTACAGAAGGCTACATAATAAGCACTAGCAAAGTCAGTACAAACTAAAATTTTCATACGATTTGTTTATACTGCTCTATATACCGTATACTTAAATGTAAGTATAATATTTATATTCCAATTGACTTATTTTATAATCACATGGTAAAAATAAGAAAGTAAACAATTTTTCAGTAATATTGTGCTGTGACACTTTTTTGTGTTTTTATGTCTGATTTTGTAAGCAAATAGTTTTTAAATGAGGTGAAACTTGGGGCGCACAAGACAACCACATTCCTGAAAGAGGTACAGTAGTCTGGAAAGGTTGAGAGCCACTAGTTTAGACTATAAATTCTTTGGAGCTGGGAGTTTGACTTCAATGGAGATTGTAGGATCAGGATTTTAGTCAGGATAGGTGTATTTTGTTTTCAAAGCCACATGAATTATAAGGCTATGCTGACTTTTTTTGTGTGTCATCAGTCTTGTTAAGGTTCATAATGACTGGGAGCAGGAAGTGTGATAGCATATTATCAGCATTGGGCAAATGTGTCATATTAAAATAATAGCTAATTTGCTGACATCTAATTCATTCAGATGTTTTACATTTAGCTTATGAACATAATTTCTTACTGCATGTTGTAAGATCTCATGAGATAACATTATAATTAATTTCACTAGGAAATCCACATCTTGCAATTAAAACAAAATAAATTAATACAAATAGAAGTGAGATGGGACATTTTAACTTTGTCTCCCTGCTTTTCCCATTTAACTGTATAAATTCCTTAAACTAGATCAAATTATATCTATATCTGTGTACAGAAATTTTATATATGTAAACACACATTATATAGATATAGAGCACTATGACATTTGAAAACCACAATTTGTAGCAGATACACCTACTTCACTTCCTCTAGTACAGGAATTGTAATTCACATTACCTAAGCAAAAATAATTTCAGTTCACATAGATGAAAATATATCAATGCACTGAAGAAAAATCTTGTCTCCTCAAAATAACTGTAAATGCCTTTTTCATTGTGAAGAAAGTTCAAATCAATGTTCATTTAAATCTAGTGGTCAGTATACTGGTATAGAGCTGGACATAATGCAGCTTGTAGAACTTATCCCCATAGATGCAAGGTCTGCAGCCCATGATATGCAAACATTAGGGGTGAAATCTGGCCCTATTGAAATCCAATATGATCTTTGCTATGGACTTCAATGGGGCCATGATTTCACCTTCTATGTGGAGACAAACATAATTTTTCCTGTTGTAACTTGTAACTTGATAATTAAATATGAAAAAATGCCCCCTCTCCTCCTGCCCTTAACATTCCACCCCATCCTCTCCCTGTCCCTAAGTGTCCCCCATCCTGTTTAGCCTTCCCATTCAATATTGCCCATTCCTCCCTTCTTTTCCATATGCCCAGACTCCCTAACTCATTCTCTCCACCACCTCCCCTTTTATAGATATACAAATAATCAAAACCAAAATAAACAAATGTCATTTCCCCCCAAACGAACTAATGTGACCTCAGTGATTGCTCCTAGTTAACATTTATATTGAAACAGAACCTAGAGGCCAACTGGCTCGGGGCCCCATTGTGTTGGGTGCTGTGCAAACATATAGCAAATGTCAGTCCCTTCCCCAGAGAACTGATTGTCTAAACTAGTGGCTCTCAACCTTTCCAGAGTACTATATTCCTTCAGTAATGTGATTTTTGTCTTGTGTCCCCCAAGTTTCATCTCACTTAAACAATTTTCTTACAAAATCAGACAAAAAATACAAAAGTGTCACAGCACACTTACTGAAAAATTGTTTACTTTCTAATTTTTACCTCATCATTATAAAAGAAATCAACTGGAATATAAATACTATACTTGCATTTCAGTGTATAGTATATAGAGCAGTATAAACAAGTCATTGTATGAAATTGTAGTTTGTGATGATTTTGCTAGTGCTTTCTATGTATCCTGTTGTAAAACTAGGTAAATATCTAGATGAGTTGATGTACCCTCTGGAAGACCTCTGACTTGATGTACCCTCTGGAAGACCCCCCAGGGGTACATGTACCCCTGTCTGAAAACCAGTGGTCTAAATGACTGTTTATATATTAAATCCCATCTCCCTCCATCTATCATCCCAATTCAGATTGCAAGCTCTTTGGGGGAAAGGGCTCCCTTTAATGATCTGTGTACAGTGCCTAGAACAATGGACTCTTCATTGCTGGGGATTTTGACACAAATACATGAAAATTGTCCATCTTTCCTTGATGCTCTTTATATTCTCTTTCCCTACCTCCTCTTTACTCTCCCTGCCTTTTCGTCTCTTGATCCCATACATTATTCTTTTGCTCTTCCCTCCTTTTACATGCATTTTCTTCATCTCTTCTCCTAGGTTTTTTTTCCCAATCTTTCCTCTTTTCTCGCCTTTCCCTCTTTATTTCTTGGTTACAGGAGAGAGTGGCTACAGCTCTGCTTCTGAAATCAGCAGCTCCTTCCCTTAGGCCTGGCAGGAAAGCTCACAGTGAATGTTGTATTCTACTCATCATTTTCACCCTGAAGCTTTCTACCAACTTGAATGAACTCTGTGCATACAGGAGGCCTCAGTTTATTTCTTTTTCAGCTGCTGGTGACTTAGCAGGAGATCTACTGTGTGTGGCTGTCACACAGAATGGAACAGTGGAAATGTAAGTAAATTGATCCACTGGACCATTAAAGTGTGCCAAGTATGTATGTTTTGTTCACTCCTCTAAACAGTTTAGTATTTTCTATCTTGTTTCCTATGTAACACCTAGAAGGGACAGGTGCTTACAAACGATTAGAGTGAAACCCCAACTAGATTTTTCGCGTTCACTTTCAGATCCCAGTTCAGGAAAGTGGTGTAGGGTCTGATTCAGAAAGATATTTAAACACGTGCCTAACTTGAAACATATGAATACTTCTGTTGATTTAAATATGAGTTCTATGTCTCTTTCACCAACAGAAGTTGGTCAAATCAAAAATATTACCTCCCCCACATTGTGTCTCTAATATCCTGGATCAGCATGGTTACAACAACCCTGCAAACAATACTTAGTTAGGCATGTGCTCAAGAACTGTCCTAAATCAGGATCTTATTAAATTTTTACTTGCATGCAGCCCAGTTTTTTCTGATCATCGTAATACTGCAGGATCCTGAATCATTCAGGCTTCTATCTCCTTTATCGTCTCTTGATCCCATAACTTTTTTTAACTAGGTGAAGGAACTCATCTCTGATATGGAGCAAACTCATTATGCTGACCAGGAAATACCATTCCTCCCTCAAGAGAGAGTTCAGATTCTTATGTTTGTGTATAGATATAAATGGAGTGCATGTGTCATCCCTATTACTCACAAACGTTAATTGATTTCCCTAGTAGAACACTATCAGAAAAATGCAACTTGAATCTTCTTATTATTCCATGACAGTTGTGATGAATGTACAAACCTTGTACTGGGCAACAAGAAATTAAGGGATTATTTTGGGCTCAGGCAGCCCTACCCTGCCACACTTGCAGCAAATGTGTCATCTGGTGGAGGAATTAAAAGACAGGGGAACAGCTCATGTGGGGGCAGACATGCACTCCACAGCTCCAGCAGAGCAGAGGGAAGGGTGATTAGTCTGTTTCTGGGGTGGGTCCTCTCTTCCCTTTCGAAGTTGTGTCAGAGGGAAGTATCCTACTCTGCCCTGTATGGACCCTGGACATTGGTAATCCTCTTTTTATTTTCTTGGTGTGGATTACCCAGCAGGGAAAGCCTTGTATTTAGCTGACCCAGTGGAGGTGGGGGTGGGGAAGAGGAAGTGGTCCAGGGAGGAGCGCCTTAAGCAGTCTCAGTTGCCAGACCATTGGTAACCCCAAAAGGCCCTGCGTTGGAGCTCAGGGGAGTGGGAGGGTCTGGGCTCCCCTACCCACAATTCCCCTGCTGGTCCCAGGTCATGGCTGTGATCACTAGGCCATGCTTCCTGGCCAGCCCCTGAGTGAGGACCATTACACAGATAAAATGGCTTTCTGTCAAGTTGAAAGAGGCAAAGGCTAAAACATTTCAAATGTTCTCCTTCAATTGTTCTCCTTACCTCTCCCCCATCATTTCTTAAAAGCCCCTTTTTAGGCCCTCGCAGATTGCCAGTGATCATGTTTGCTTTCTCATCTCAGTCAACCTTCTATAATCTGAGTTCACTGGGAAGTGAGCTCTAGTCTGAAGAAAGACTGAAGATTTTGATCCTTGATTACTGATATCTTTAAAGCATAGAGGTCTATTCAGACTGCACTGGATTCTGTGAGATGAGAGAATATGGTATAATACTTCAATAATTAATCTTATTACATTATAATTTGTCTAGCAGCTCAGATAGTTCTTAAAGTGTTTTACAAAGAGTTAGGACCAGAATCTGATATACCTGTTTAGGTTGCATAAAGCCTTACTCCACAAGAAGTTCACTGACCTTACTAGGGCTAATCAGGGAGTAAGAGATTATCCAACAGAAATAAAGGATTCAGAATCTGTCCCTTCTGCATTAGCAGCTCTCACAGCATTCCTCTGAAGTAGATCAGCACGTGTGGAAGTCTAGGCTATACATGTTGTCAGGTGCAATTTTCTTCCAGCATTCTCCTATCTAGCTGCATAGAATATGATCATGCAGATGTGACCTTTGCATAATAAAGAGAAATACCTGGTGGCATGGTTTGGCCAGTCTGGTGCTTAAGCTCAGCAGGACAATGGCAGTAATACCAGCATGAGGGCTTCACCACAGGTCTTTTCACTTAATCTCCAAGCAGCTTGAAAATAAGAAAAGCAAAGATACTGCTGGGTCCTTCTGGACTCGTACTCTTTTGTTTTCTTTGTTCCTCTTATTTGATATGTTGATGTTAGTTCATTTCATATTTATCTCATTAAAAATATAACACTGTGTTTTGCTTCCTGAGCTAGTCTCAGTTGGTATATCCTTCCCAGGTGGTCGGCAGGCTTCACAGCCATACAGCCAACAGAGTGTAGCTCACTCAGTGTAAAATACTGAGCAATCACTATTTCAGCTCTCATTACACTGACAAAGCTCCTTAAAACCAGACAGTACTGCTGTCTGTTTTATTGGAACAGATTGCTTATTCCAGCTGCTTCAGGCTGCCGCCTTACCCACCTGCCTTGCACATTTTGTTTTGGCTCTCATAAAATTTTAACACTTGACATATCTGCTTCTCATAAACTAATGCGACAATGCCTATTGATTTCAATGGGAATAGGGTCAGGCCCTTTGGTTTTTCATATGAAGTGTTGTATCTTGTGTCATTGATCTGTACAAATCACTGAGTGAAAAGTGTATAGGTTTGAAATAAAAAAAAAGAGAAAAGCAATGACTAAAACTTGTAACTAAAGAATCCACATACAATGTAAGTGTCTGCTGGTTCATTATTGGGTTCCCCTCCCTTCATCCCACTTTGCATGATCTGGAGTATAATGGCTACATTAAGTTAATATTTATATATAATTACCTGTAGCCCTTTATTTTAAGTATAAATTTGAAAATGATTCCCCATTTCTTAGTAATGGATTATTCTTCTTCGAGTGATTGCTCATGTGCATTCCAACAGTGTGTGCGCACCGCACATGCACGGTCCCGGAAGATTTTTCCCTAGCGGTTCCCGTAGGGTCGGCAGGGGCGACCCCTGGAGTGGCGCCCTTATGGCGATGTATATATGCCCCTGCCGACCCCCCCCCCCCCCCGCTCAGTTCCTTCTTTCCATTCATGACGGTCGCTGGAACAGCGAAGCTTCGGCTAGTTCATTGCGGTATCATTCTATTCAATAGTTATCCAGTTCTGTAGTTTAGTGTAGTTTAGTGTAGTTATAGTTCTAGTAGTTCATATTACCTGTATATAGTTTTAAAAAGAAAAAAAAAAAATCTCCGGCACCGGGGCATGCCTGGAGCGCCGGGGTTCAAAACCTGCGAAGGCTGTGCCAAGCCTATGCCTGTTAGTGACCCGCATTCCAAGTGCCTTAAGTGCTTGGGTGAGGGTCATCTGGCTGAGCGCTGCACGATTTGTAAAGGATTCAAGCCCCGAACCAAAAAGGAGAGGGACTCATGCTTAAAGCTCATCCTCATGGAGTCGGCACTGCAGCCGGAGATGCCATCCACCTCGGTGCGCAGCGCACCGGCCTCTGTGCGAGACCCGTCGGCACTGAAGGCCGACCAGAGGAAGCGCCGGCACCGATCCCCACAGCGTGGGAGCTCCCGAAGGCACCGTTCCCAGTTACCGGTGCCTTCGAAGAAGTCAAGAGGTCGTTCCCCGGTCCGTAGAACCCAGGGTGAACCCTCTCCACTACGGCAGACTTCGGGTCGCAAGGGCAAGTCCCGTAAAGTGCCTGTGCAATCGGCTGAGATTGAGCCGCACG
This sequence comes from Sternotherus odoratus, assembly GCA_032164245.1. Lineage (NCBI taxonomy): Eukaryota > Metazoa > Chordata > Testudines > Kinosternidae > Sternotherus > Sternotherus odoratus. The sequence continues at coordinate 19,838,444 of JAVMKO010000014.1, read as the reverse complement.
CGCCCCTCGGTACCGCCTCCTCCCCTCACGAGTTGTTGGAGCAGCCGGATAGAGCATCGACTCCGGATACATTCGAGGCGGCCTGGGACTTAATCGCTCTAACAGCGGAACCAACCCCGGCACCGGCGCAAATGCAGACGCCGTTTGCAGTACCGGCACCGGTAGGGCATCCTCCGGCACCGATTGTACTTCAGGATCCGGTGCTGCTGATCCCTGCCCACCTGGAAACGTCAGCACTGGCATGGGCGGTACAGGCTCCCACGGTACCGATTATCCCGATCCCAACGGCTTCCGAATCTACGGCACCGGGGCGCATAGAACAGCACCCGGGGAAGCCTACAATGTTTGAGAGGCATATTGCGGCACCGACGGGGTCCGCTCCTCCATGGTCGGGGTCAGATTATTCATCGGAGTCCGATGTGCAATCTTCCAGGTCCGGTCACAGCCGTCATACATCCCGCTCGCACCATCACTCCTGGCACCGTAGGTCTTCACATCACTGGTCCCTTCCACCCTGGCTTCCTCAAGAGCAGGCTCCAGTACAATGGCCCTTCTGGACGCCTTTTGCGTACCATCAACAGGGACCACCATTGGTATCGACTTCCCTGCCCTCGGTGCCGCGAGGACCGGTTTCCACCACAGTTTCGGTGCCGCCCCGAGGCACCCCCAGAGATCCCGGTACCGGGTCCTTTGGGGCTACACCGCCCCCCCCTCTGATGTACAGCAGGCAGCCCAGGTAAGGGCTCCTGACGAGCAGGCACCTGTGGAACCTGCTGAGGACCCACAATTTGCTACATCTTCCTCCTCCTCGCCTGACGAGGCAGTAGCAGGTTCATCTTCCCCAAATTTGCCACCTATGGATGTTAGGGGGCATCAGGAACTCCTCCGCAGAGTGGCGCAAAACCTTAACCTCCCAGCAGAGGAAGTGGATGAGGAGATAGACCCAACAGTGGACATTCTAACGACGGGTGGTCCTACAAAGATAGCCCTCCCGTTTATTAAGACCATCGAGAAACTCTCAAATACCCTATGGCAGACACCATCCTCCATACCGCCTACCGCTAGAGGGGTTGAGAGACGCTACTTTGCCCCCCCAGCAAGGTTATGAGCATCTGTTCACCCACCCACAGCCGGGAACATTGGTGGCGGACGCTGTTAATCATAGGGAGCGTCAGGGGCAGACGGGATCCACCCCTAAGTCGCATGATGCCAAGAAATTAGATCTATTTGGCAGAAAAGTTTATTCCTCGGGAGCCCTCCAACTGCACATTGCAAATCAACAAGCGGCCTTGGGAAGGTACGCTTACAATTATTGGTCAGCCATGACCAAATTCCAGGACCAACTTCCCAAGGATTCTAATACAGAGTTTAAAGCTATCCTAGAGGAAGGTAGGGTAGTGTCTAGGACAGCCCTACAGGCCGCTCTGGATTCTGCTGATTCAGCCTCCAGGACCATGGCAACGGCTATCGCTATGCACCGCGGGGCCTGGTTGCAAGTCTCGGGAATTCCAACCCCGGTTCAGTCCACTATCCAAGACCTGCCTTTTGACAAGCAGGGACTGTTTTCTGAAGATACGGACAAAAAGCTCCACTCTATGAAAGACTCGAGGACCATGTTACGTTCTTTAGGCCTCCACACTCCTCAGCCTCTTCGGAGGCCTTTCAAGCCTCCTCCTCCCATGCAGCCACGTCCATACCAGATCCCTCCTTGATGTGACCTACCTAGGAGGGGTGGTAGGGGTAATGCTAGGGGACGCCCTCGCTCCTCCTCCAGAAACGGACAACAAAATTTGGGGCCCAGACACCAGCCACGGGCCAGGCCAAACTTTTGAAGTTGCGCCCGAGGGCCTCAGACCAGTTCCCTTAGATCCTGCCTGTCCCTTTGTGAACCGCTTATCCCACTTTTACCAGGAGTGGGCCCTACTTACTTCGGACAAATGGGTCCTCAGCCTGGTGAGAGTGGGATATTCTATCCAATTCTCCTCCCTTCCGCCCCACCATCCACCCTCCCCGTCCCTCTTCAGGGACCCATCTCACGAGCAACTCCTAGTTCAGGAGGTCAATACCCTTGTCTTTGGGTGCCATAGAGGAGGTTCCTCAAGAATTTCGGGGCAAGGGTTACTACTCCCGTTATTTCCTTATCCCGAAGGCCAAAGGTGGTCTTCGTCCCATCCTAGACCTGCGGGGCCTCAACTCCTACATAAAGAAGCTGAAGTTCCGCATGCTCTCTCTCGCGACCATCATTCCCTCCATGGATCGCAGGGACTGGTTTGCCGCCCTCGACTTAAAGGATGCATATTTCCACATTTCAATCATCCCCAGTCACAGAAGGTTCCTAAGATTCATGTTAGGGGATTGCCACTACCAGTTTACAGTACTTCCGTTTGGCCTATCCACTGCCCCAAGGGTTTTCACAAAGTGCATGTCCGTAGTGGCCGCATTCCTGAGAAGGAGGCATGTACATGTTTACCCTTACCTGGACGATTGGCTCATCAGGGCAGAGTCAGAACAGCTAGCGACCCAACACATAGCTCTCACCAGGGCGACATTCCTCAGGTTGGGCCTCATGCTAAACGAGCCAAAATCGACCCTAGTGCCCACTCAGAGAATAGAGTTCATAGGGGCGATATTGGACTCTCAACAGGCAAGGGCATTCCTACCTCCTACACGGGCCAAGGTCATAGCAGACTTGATTCACTCTGTCCTTCGATTCCCGACTACTACAGTCAGGAACTGCATGGTCCTCTTGGGACATATGGCAGCTTGTACGTATGTAGTGCCACACGCCAGACTTCGGCTTCGACCTTTCCAGACCTGGTTGGCAAGTGTATACAGACAAGGCAGAGATCCTTTGAACTTGATTGTCACTCTCCCGAACCGCACGTTGTGTTCTCTCCAATGGTGGCTCCAACCTGGCTCCCTCGCAGTAGGAGTCCCTTTCCGGAAGCCTCAACCATCAGTAACCTTGGGGATGGATGCTTCCGCCCTCGGCTGGGGAGCACATCTCGGAGACACCAGGACTCAGGGCCTCTGGTCTCGGAGTGAGCTGTCCCTTCACATCAACGTCAGGGAGCTCAGAGCGGTTCGTCTAGCCTGCCAGGCGTTTCGGGAACGCATACAAGGCAAGTGTGTATTAGTGCTGACAGACAACACAGCAGCAATGTTTTACATAAACAAACAAGGGGGTGCTCGGTCCTCTCCCCTATGCAGGGAAGCCCTGGCCCTTTGGGATTTTTGTATTTCACACGACATTCATCTCCAAGCCACCTATCTCCCAGGGGTTCAGAATGTACTAGCAGACACTCTGAGTCGCTCCTTTCGGGGCCACGAGTGGTCGCTCATGGCCGATATTGCGCACTCAGTCTTCCTAGAGTGGGGCTTTCCCCTCATGGATCTGTTCGCCATGAGAGCCAACAGGAAGTGCCAGAGGTTTTGTTCCCTCCTGAACCTCAGCCCAGGGTCGGAGGTGGATGCCTTTCAGATCCCTTGGAAGGGGGGGGTCTACTCTATGCATTCCCTCCATTACCCCTTATCCACAGAGTGCTGCTAAAGGCTCATCTAGACAGAGCCTCCATAATCCTCATAGCACCGGCGTGGCCCCGCCAACATTGGTATACCCTGCTAGTGTCCCTTTCCATCAAGACACCTGTAACTCTCCCACTCCTCCCGACCCTGATCTCTCAGGACCACGGGTGTCTGCTACACCCCAACCTGCAGTCCCTCCACCTCACGGCATGGAATATCTGTGGCTGAACCCCTCGGAGCTTCAGTGCTCTGCTCAAGTCAGGGATGTCCTACTGGGTAGCAGGAAACCTTCGACTCGGGCTACCTACGCGGCCAAGTGGAAGCATTTCTCTTTGTGGATTCAGGATAAGGGAGTTGCCCCTCTTTTAGCTCCAATATCCCTTATCTTAGACTACCTCCTTAGCCTTAAGCAGCAAGGCTTGGCACTCTCCACTGTACGGGTGCACCTGGCTGCCATATCAGCTTTTCACCCAGGTGTTGGGGGAGTCTCAGTATTCAGTAATCCACTAGTCCTTCGGTTTATCAGGGGTTTGGAAAGGTTGTACCCCCCAGTGAGACACCCAGTTCCACCGTGGGACCTGAACCTGGTGCTAACAGCGTTAATGAAGCCCCCCTTTGAACCCCTGGCCACTTGCCCTCTTTCCTATTTATCTTGGAAGATGGCCTTTCTTGTGGCTATTACCTCTGCTAGAAGGGTGTCTGAGCTCAGAGCTCTTACCTCTGAACCCCCATATATGGTCTTTCATAAGGATAAGGTTCAGTTACGTCCTCACCCGGCCTTCCTTCCTAAGGTGGTTTCTTCTTTCCATATAAACCAGGACATATTCCTCCCTGTCTTCTTTCCAAAACCCCATACCTCTAACAGGGAGAGAATGTTTCATTCCTTGGACGTAAGGAGGCTTTAGCTTTTTATATACAACGCACGAAAGCCTTTCATAAATCTCCACAACTTTTTATTTCAGTAGCGGAGCGGATGAAGGGGTTGCCGATCTCTTCCCAACGCCTCTCGGCCTGGATAACATCGTGTATCAAGCTGTACTATAACCTCTCGAATGTTTCCCCTCCGCTGTTAACAGCCAGAGCTCAGGCCGCATCCACAGCGTTCCTGTCGCACGTTCCCATCGCTGACATCTGTAGAGCAGCAACATGGTCTTCGGTTCACACCTTCTCTTCGCACTACACGATCGTGCAGCAGACAATGGAGGATGCTGCTGTCGGACAGGCAGTCCTGGCAGCTGGCATTGACAGTACTCCTCACCCTCCTCCATGATAACTGCTCGTAAGTCACTGTTGGAATGCACATGAGCAATCACTCGAAGAAGAAAAGACAGTTACTCACCTGTCGTAACAGTTGTTCTTCGAGATGTGTTGCTCATGTCCATTCCAAATCCCTCCCGCCTCCCCTCTGTCAGAGTACTGGCAAGAAGGAACTGAGCGGGGGGGTGGGTCGGCAGGGGCATATATGCATCGCCATAAGGGCGCCACTCCAGGGGTCGCCCCAGCCGACCCTACGGGTACCGCTAGGGAAAAATCTTCCGGGACCGTGCATGCGCGGTGTGCACACACTGTTGGAATGGACATGAGCAACACATCTCGAAGAACAACTGTTACGAAAGGTGAGTAACTGTCTTTTTCTAGCAGCTTCTCACACGTACAGAAACCCTACTTCATCCTGTAATTCTTGCTAAGATTGGACTGTAGGGCCAGATTCCAATCCCTTTCCTCATGCTCAGTTAGCTTAGTTTAATGAAAAAATGCTTTGCACTTCGTGTGTTAAGTGCAGGTTTTGTTAGAAGTCATAGGGAATTCTTGAAAGAATATGACTTAATTGGAAAAGTTGAACCTGAAAAGTAAGTGATAAGATGGAAGGAAGATGAGGCACCAAATATCAGGGATAGTTAATGAGAGAGGATTGTGCACGTTTAACCAGCAAGGACCCCAGATTAGACCCCAACACAGGTCTGTTGCTAACCTAGCTAAAATAAATTGCATCATTTGTTGTTAAAGGGTATGAAGGGATTCATTGCTAATAACTATCTGACCAAGTTGGAGCTGACCAACATAGGTTTAAGCACTCCTGTGTTTAGTCCATTTGAGTATTTTGATCAAATGCTTTTAAATAAGGCCCTACTTGAATTTTAGGATGATTGTCAAAAAATTGCAGCTGAGTTAGACACAAGCCATGGAAAACTGCGGAAAATTATTTAAAGGTTTCAGTCCTGCAAATTACTCCATGTGGGTGAACCCTGTTACTCTGCAGTGCAATTTGCAGAACCATATTTTGAAAGAGAGGGTGGGATGGGCTGAGGCTGAAGTGGTGAATTGCACACCCTAGGACCAATACGATATCTCAATCACCAGATAACTTAGCGTGCAATGATGGCACCTCAGAAAGATGTTTGGTGTCAGAATGCAAATACCTATGAGGATCAAATATAGTGAGTTTTTTTTTAAGGAATGTCAATCACTGGCACCAGCTAAAAATCAATGCACCACTTTACGAGGAGTCAGAGGAAAGAATAAAGACAATAGTGTCAGGCATTCTGCACAAGATGCAAGACACAGGCCTGCTGGAATCTACTATAAAAGATTATTATTATACCAGCCCCCAAGGTTCAGAGTCTGTGGGCTGCTGTTGCAAGTCAAGGTGTTAAAAAAGCTCACTGTCAATGAGGATATGGCTTGAGGAACCCACTCAGTGGAAACCTTTTCACACTGTGACATCCAAGCAAGAAGATTTGGAGAAAAGGGCCTATAACATATTATAATTAGAGGGGCACCCTTACACTGTTCTATTTATGCTACATCAGCAACATGTTTTGTCCTCAGGATAGTCCCACAGCTCATGCAACTGCCCAACATGGTCCTCAGTTCTCATAGTCATCAATATTCTCAACATGTGGATCAGCTATAGCAAAGGTAAACATTTTGTGTCATTGGCAGCAGAACCCTTTTCACTTGGGAGCTAGTACTGGCGTTACTTACAAAACAGACCATTTTCAACGGCATCTAGCTACAAAACAAATGGATGTAGGGACTGGCTCTGGCTTTTTAGCCACACTTTCCCTTCCCCCTCTGGTTCAGCTGCCTTTGGCTGTCGTCCAATGATACCTTCTGTTAAGTTTGTACTGCATCAGACTCAAAGGAGATGTATTCCAAGTATTTTTAAATGATAGAGCATTCTTTAGTTGAAAGATGGAACTAAGTCATGGAGTTTGGATTCGGATTTTAATTTCTCCAAAGCCTGATGCAGAGAAGAGAGGTAGCTCTGTTAGAGAGGCGTAATTCCATTCTAGCAGAAATAAGCATCTCATTGTTATTTAGTGTTGAGAATATCTCTTAATAACCATCTGGTTTACAATTTTCATGTAAGGGACAGGAGCTGCTTTTAGCTATGGGGGGAGTGCGGGGTGGTGGTGGCAGGGGACAACCCAGTCTGTGGCTTTGCAGAGTTCATCCCTTCCTGCGCGCTCAATGTTGAAAGGTAGCTAACACCTCCAGGCTGCTGCTGGCCACCAACATAACCCAGACACCTCCTGTTCCCAGCTACAGTGCAGGATAGGAGGGGTTAAGCTGTAAGGACACATTGTGCACTGGGGCTCAGGGAACCTGACTGCAGGGGCTTCAGTAGCCATGGAGCCTGGCCAGTGAGGTAGCTCAGCAGGAAAGGGTGCCTAGGGATCGAGCAGCTCTGAGGTCCCTGGGGGCAGGATCTGGGGAGGAGGGAGGGAGAGGAAGCAGGTGAAGAGGATTCTAAGCCTCTGCCCGGGGATCTGTTGTGGAGCTTGCAGGGTCAGAGTGGGAAAGGGCTGGAAATCACTTCCCCCTCACCCTGCCTCCAGAGCTGGCAAACAGCAGGTGCTGCGCTGATGGACAGTCGGAGGTAGCAGCTGGCCCCGAGTGCTGCAGCTTCACTCTGCCGCCAGCCTTGCACACCCACCCCCATTGTTGGCCCCTGCACCCCCCCCTCACTGCTGGTGAGTGGGCAGCTGGTGAGCAGTGATCTGGCCAGCAGCGGGACCTGTTGGTACTGATTTGAGGGTAGGGAGGAGGCAGAAAATATGGGACAATTTGCCCATTTTAAAGAAAAATTTGGGACACCTGGAGGAGGCCTTAAATACCAGACTGTCCTGTTCAAAACAGGACATCTGGTCACCTGATCAGTAGCCCATCTATGTTCTGTGTTCAACTATGATACCTGGAGCATGGTGTGCTGAAGAAGGAAAAACACCAGGCAGTGACAGACATCCTGATGTCTTTTAAGTCATTATGGATGTGATTTTCAAAAGTGTTCAGGATTAGCTTAACTCTGCTCCCATTGAAATCAATGCTAAAATGCCTCTCTCTGACTTTATGGGAGCGGAATTAGACCAATGGAAGAATCTCACCCTAAAAATAAGAAATGCATCATTCTCATTTGCAACCTTTGTATTTTGGAAATTCTGTCTCTGCTTCATATGCACCATAAACCAGAGGTGGTTGTACCGTTTTAGTCTATGTACAAGATTAGCAATACATGGGGGGTGGACGGTAGGGAAAGATTCACATGCTATACTCTAAATAAAGGGGAAGGTGTCAAAGGGTGGACTTGAAAAAACCAAAACCCAACCTCTTTCTCTGATCTACTCTAAAAATAATGCCTAGAGAACCTGATGTTTGGAAAGAGCATTGGGACAGTGCATGAAAAACCAGGAATTGCATGTTTGTTATGTCATGTCCTAAGGCTTAATCCACAGTGGAGAAAAGAGAGAGTTTGTGGCATCAATTTCTTTTTCACAACAAAATTCTTGGCTCCCAAGTATTGTTATAATACATAAAGTGTATATAGAATATGAACTGACATTTTTAGAGGGAAGTGTTTTATTTTCAGATGCAGCAGAACTTAAAGAAAAACCCATGACAATATTTTTTAAAACTTATTTGAGCGCTGCTTGTAAATTGTAATTATACAAGGTGCCAACATAAGACCAGATATGTGTTAATTTGTGATTTACACATTGAACATCTAAAGGTCAGTTAGAAAGTCAACACATACACACTGTAACTCTAGCTGTAATGTTTTAAAATGGCGTATGAAAACTATTTTGATTAATTATTTAGTCTGATCATTAATTGTATGATATATTGGGGATTTTAAAAGTTCTGGTGTTTAATGTCTCATGATTAATTAAACATCACCATGAATTAGCATTGAAGAAATGCAGTTTCCTCTAGTAATTCAGGAATAGCTGACTATGATGTAATACATGGAGCACTTATGAGAGCTATTTTGGTTCACAAGACAGAAATAGGACAGGTTATATAGTTATGGCAACATTAAGTCCTTTGTTTTAGTCAGGAATGAATTGATGCAGTCTTTGATCTTAACATAAATCTAGTCTGACAAGTTGGGTGAGGTAATATCTTTTATTGGACTTCCATTGGTGAGAGAGACATACTTTTGATCCACAGAGAGCTCTTCATCAGGTCTGGGAAAGGAATTCACAGCATCACAGCAAAATGCAAGGTGGAACAGATGGTTTAGCATAAGTAGTGACCACATAAGTAGGGACCATTCAAATTAGTGGCCCATTAACACTTCTGCAGTCATAGGACAAAAAGAGGGATTAGTGGGCTATAGACCTGAAGAAGAGCTCTGTGTGACTTTGACAGCTTGTTTCTCTCACCATCAGAAGTTGGTCCAATAAAAAATATTATCTCACCCACCTTGTCTCTCTAATACCCTGGGACTGACCTTGTTATAATTACACTGCATATTGCTAATCTAATGCCAATCACCAGACACACCTGATAGTTATTAAATTGGCAGGCTGTTAGTATAGTTTAAAAATATCATGATATGTCACCAAAGGACTTGTCTACACTGGCAATTTACAGCACTGCAACTTTCGTGGTCTGGGGTGTGAAAAACACTCCCTGAGTGCAGCAAGTTTCAGTGCTGCAAAGCACCAGTGTAGACAGTGCACAGGCGCTGGGAGCCAGACTCCCAGAGTCGTAGCTACACCTCTCGTTAAGGTGACCACACAAGCCACAAGCAGTGCTTTAGCATTGCCAGTGTAGACTAGCCCCAAATCGAGCCTATAAGTCATTATTAGATATGTGCTAAATTGATTGAAAAAAAATTGAATCACAGGCAAAGTATCTGACAGATTAGAAATTGTTTAGATAGCCAAATCTACACAATGCATTAGTTTTGACACTGGTTTCCTGTGTCTGTGCATGCTATTTACACCTCCAAGCCATTACTGATATACAAAATCAAAAGTGGCTCTGAAATAGTACCTGAATTTTATGCTCAATGCTATCGTTAGCACACAGTTACCATGGTTTCTAGGCGCTATGAAGATAAATGTATTTGTAGGGTGGACGGGTGGGAGATGTAGCCATTGTATCAAATTATTTCTGACAGATTTTTAATTGTGGAGTAATCTCGACACAGGAAGATTAGATAAATAATATATATAACTATAGCACATTCTTGGACTGTGTGTCAATCTAATTTTTCCAGAGCATTTCATTTCCAAACACTGGTGTGTTCTGCTATCCATTCCTTTCTGATACTTACACGGAAAAACCTGTCCTGTCTCCACTTTTATGTTCCTGCACAACTGGCTCCTGACAATCTCAACTTCATGGCCTTTTTTCACAAAGATTTCTGCATTTGGAATGGTCTCTGCTAGTCCGTGCACAAAGCACCTTGTCCACATCCTTCTTCCACTCTCTTCTTTATACCTACTGTTTTTGCCTATCCTTCCATTGTGCTCTCCCTCTCATTCCTCATCCTTAAGTTATTTGTGTTGTACCTGTAAGTTTCCTGGGGCAGGGCCCTGTCTCATTTTATGTTTATTAGGCTACATAAACGTCTATGGCACTATGTAGGTGTTAGGCCCTGACTATGCAAATTTTTGCACAGTAAAGCAGCTTTCTGTGCTGTAACTCCCAAGGTGTACATGCTACCAAGCCACTTAGTACACAGAAACTGCACAGTTGCAGCATGGTAAAAAACCACCCTGATGAGAGGCATACAGCTTTCTGCATCAGGGCTATAGCGCTCTGGTGCCAGTTTAGACAAACTGGTCAATTACAGCACTGCAATTGGCCTCCGGGAGTTGTCCCACAATGCCTGTTCTCACCTCTCTGGACATAGGTTTGAACTCTACTGCCCTGCCCTCAGGTAACCAACGGTCACCTCCACTGGAATTTTAAAAGCATTTGGGGAGAGGAGGTAGTACAGTCACAGCTGCGCTCCAGCTGTAGGAATGATGATACCTACGGACAGATTTCACAACAGAAAGGGGCCATGACCGGGATGCATTGCAATGTAGGATAAAAGTGAAGGAGCTGCAGAACATCTACCACAAGGTGTGGGAGGCAGACTGCCACTCCGGTCCTGCGCCCACAAGCTGCCACTCTACAAAGAGCTGGACACGATACTTCGCAGTGACCCCACCTCCACTGCGAAGACCACTTTGGCTACTTGGGTGGCTCACGTGCCAGTCGAGAGTGGATCGAGCCAAGAGGAGGAAATCTTGGATGAGGATGTGGAGGGGAACCCAGAAGCAGAGGAATGGAGGCCAGAGATGCATGCAGCCAGGAGCTCTTTTCTACCTTGAGAAGGCTAATCAGTCACAGTTGTTGGATCTTGGCACAGCACAAACAGGAGAGGAGGTCCCTGGTAAGTGGATCTCATTTTGGGAATTGCTGAAGCAAATTGTTGGGGACAGGAGGGTTGCAGAAAGCAGGCTTGTCTCCTACCGCATGCCTAGTCTGAGTGGTGGAACGGGCTGTTGATTGACTCCCGCACTTCACATGGATCTCCCCCCAGAGATCTCTAGAAAACTCATGTGGAAATACAGTTCAATCTGCTGCCACAGGTTCTTCAGCAGATCTGCTTTGTTTCTTGCCCCGTTAATGGTATCTTTCCCATGCCACTGTGCTGTCACTGGGAGGATATGGGGAAGAAAGACCATTGCTACTCACAAGCGAGCCGCATAGGGGCCAGGGCAGAAGCCAAAGTCCTGGAGAAGACCCTGCCTTGATTCCCTACTGATCCTCAGCAGCGAGATATCTTCTATAATGATCACATCCTGTGGAAAGTGTGGGGACAGGAATGGTTATCAGTTCCTCCCTACAGTGCTGGCTCTCCCCAAGAGCCACGTGCCCAGTGTACAGCAGGGTCTGTGAAGAGTGATTTCCACTGTGATCAGCTCCTCCATGAATGCCACAAGCAATCTCCTATAGTAGCTAGTATGTGTGGTGAGATCAATGTTACACTCCTCTTGCCTTTGTAGTTTTAGGAATAATTCCACTGCCCTCGTGAAGTGTTGCTCAGAGCGAGCAGCATATTGGCCAACAGTTTGGGATCCATTCCTGCAGCCAGAAAGGGGCAGGGTATGCAATACACAAACCATTGAAAGATAGTGCCAAATACAGACTGAAGCACAAGGATTGCTGGGATGCAAAGCAATGCATCACGGGGCACTGGGACAGGACCCAGGATACCCCACGATTCCCTCTGCCTTCCCACAACTTTCAACAGCAGAAGAGAAAGAGATGGTCGCTGCTCATAGTGCACCACTCCAAATACTGGTGTAAGTGCCACCAGTGTGAATATGCTATTGTGCAGGCAGCTGACAGTGAGCACACAACAGCAGTATCCCTTCAGCACCTTCTGAGCAGCCCTGTAACTCTGCCAATGTAGACATGTCCTTAGTCCCAGGATATTAATGGCAAAACCACTCTAACTCTTGACCTTGTAATATGAGCTCTGAGTAGCATGTACAGTGGTGATGAAAGTACATTTACATAAATTCTACAGGTAAGTAGGTATGTGTGAAATGTTTCATTTTGATACAATGTTTTTGAAACCCTTGAAATCCTTTGTTGTAACACAGTATTAAGCAGAGAACCATATTTTTCAGTATTTGATTGACTTATAGGAATTGCCTCTAGTGTGCTGAACTGTGGCTTGAAGACAGTAAATGTCCGTAAATACTGGATATTCTTCAGCTGTGTGCCAGGTTCATCTGGGGCCAGGAAAAATAAATCCTATCTTTTGATGCAGTGAATGAAATACTCTTCTTGTTGTGGGTATTTGACCAGCAACAATATCTTTCTATGTAATAAACCTTCTCAGAGGTGAAATAGCTTTTTAAGTATCGTCGTTGTTCCGCTTTAGAAAAAAAAACAATTTGAGATCTACTGATGTAAAGAGCCATATATGATCTAGGCATTATTATTAAGGCACATAAGAGGAACTGAGATAAAGTGGTTTCTTGGAAACCTTGGAGAGAATTCTAGATCCAGCAGTATCAGAAGTATTGATTTATCATTGCAAACTTACTAGAAGTGTACTGATGACACCTTTAAGTGCGACCTTGGAATGGGAGGTCCCTATCATCCCAACAAGTGTGAAGAACTTCACTAGGAAAAGTTCATCATGAAATAGTGCATCCAGCATGCCAACGCTGGGAGCACTGGGAAAAATAGGACTCTGCTGGCTACCAGCATTTTAATCACCATGCTGTCAAGTCCTTCTTTGGACAGAATTAGGTGACAAGATGATCAAAATATCAGTGAACAGTGCATGTTAGTTCTCCCGTCATAGCTACTACCAGTGACATTGCATTGGTGGCATCAACAATGGAAAATTTTAGGAAAAGGAGTCTAGTCTAGACAAGGCCCTGGAGTGCTGGATATCTTGCCTGTCTTATAGGAACTATGCCGCCATAGTTAGCAGGCTTCAGACAAGAAAGATGCAGATGCTGTCAGGCTCTGGGTTCTAGTTGATCAGGCCTGGTGGTTGAAGCCATGGTCGAGAACAGTTACCAAGGGCCAAAGCTGGCTGTAGAGTTGAAACTAGGCCAAGGGCAATACTGAAACTGGGGTCTGGGGACAGACATCCATAAACAAACCAAATCAATCCCGGACTCTTCACTGGCCCACACGTTTTCCAGTCCTATGGCTTCTACCACTCATCCTTAGTTGTGCTCTTGGTGTACTTGGGCTACGTCACCGAATCACTAGGCACTGGCACTACAGTTTACATTGCTTGGGCTGCAGACTATGGATTCAATACTGTTCGCAGTGTTTTTACAAACAATCCTCCCTTCCTGCGTAGCAGTGGAACTCCTCCAGAAAGAGCCCAGATCCCAAAGGAGAAGGTCCTCTGGTTCTCACTATACACATAAAAATCTAGGGTGAAATCCTGACCCTACTGAAGTCAATGGGAGTTTTGCCATTGACTGCACTGGGGTCAAGATTTCATCCCCAATCCTTTTGTGGGATCCTACCAAGCTCTTGCCCTCAGGTATACCTGGTGATAATTACTGTTATGGATTAATTTTACATTATGTAAACATGTATTTCCTTTTATCAGTTTTAAATGTGTATCTTGTATCCTGAAAAAAGGTTAATAAGAGCACCCTATTTACTTTTTTGGGGGGGCTATTCTCTAAGATTCTGTCTACACTATGAGCCAGGGTGTGATTCCCAGTTTGTGTACACATACTTGGACTAGCTCGATGAGAGTAGTGTGAAAGCACAGGCAGCAACAGTGGTGACAGTGCTTAGCTGCGCTGAGTACAAACCACGTGGGTACTTACTCAGCACATGTAAGCCATGCTGCCACTGCCTGTGTTGCCTGGCGACACTTATTTATGCTAACGCTACTCTCACTGAGCTAGTGTGAGTGTGCATACATGAGCTGGGAATCACACTCAGAGCTTGTAGTGTAGATGTAGCCTAAATTAAACAGTTCCAATATTTTCAGTTTGCCATGGTACAAAGTCTTTCCAGACCTCAGATCATTTTCACCTCTATCTCTGAATCCCTTCCTATTTCTGTTATATCTTTTATTGAAATAGAGTGACCAGACTCAAATATAGTATTCCAGGTCAGAGTGTCCCATCATTTTATATAATAATGAATAACATGTTTGGTGGTATTTTTATCCTATTTTTTACAAACCCTAATGCTGTTTGCCTTTGTGCCTGCTGCTGTGCACTGAGGTTTTCACTGTGCTGGCCACAGGGGCATTCAAGTCATTTTTCTGAGTGGCTACAGTTCATTTAAAAATCAAACCAGAAATGCATATGACTAGATCAGGTTTTTTCCTTCCAGTCTGCATTTCCTCACATTTGTCAACAATGCATTTCATCTACCACTGTGCATGCCATTCACCTAGGACCGAATCCAAAGTTCATTGAACTCGGTGGCAAGATTCTGATTGATTCAGTCTGATCATGCACTCACTTTTATGGTTGTTAATGACCAAAAATGGTGCAATACAGTGAAGAATAAAGCTCCAATCCTCTTCGCTTTAAAGCATTTTTTTCCCTGACTCTACCTAAGGAAGTGTAACCCTCCACCTAGAAAGGTTGGCCCAGTGGTCGGGTGACTCGTTTGGTCTTGGAGACCTGGGTTTGATTCTCTGCTCTGCATAAGGAGACCAGATGTCCTGATTTTATAGGGCGAGTCCCGATATTTGGGACTTTTTCTTATGTAGGTGCCTATTACCCCTGACCCCCGTCCCAGTTTTTCACACTTTCTATCTGGTCACCTTAGCTCTGCAATGGATTTCCTGTGTGACCTTGGGCAAGTCACTTATCTCTCTGTGCCTCAGTCCCCATCTGTATAATGGGGATAACAGTACTGCCCTATCTCAGAGGGTTGTTGAGGCCAAACATATTTTTTGAGGCAGGGCAATGAGATGCTATAGTGATGGAAGCCATATACGTATCTTAGATAGTATTGGGATTTGCTTGTTCTTGTTTGCATTGTTCTTGTTGACTATAAAGCTGTGAAAAGCCAAGTTTTCAACATAATGAAAAATGCACAGTCTTTTAGGGAAACATGTCAGATGTTTCACCTTAACAAATAGGCATCATCCCATTTTTTCCCCTAGTTTGTCAGTGGGGTAGATTTTTTTCATACACATTTAGCTGCAATAATTCTTTTGTTGATGGCTATTTTGATGAACTATAATTGTAATCTGTATGATGAACGTAGGTTTTTAAAAAAGTATTCAGAAATAAAGTTAGCAAAGAGGAGACAATTTATTAGTAATTATATTTCTTGAAGGATAATCTTTGGCTATTTTGTCAACAAGCCAATATTGATGATCTGGAAATAAGAGATTCATGTGTGCTTCTGCTTTTCTGCACCTCGACTGTACAGAAATAGTAACAATATCTAAACAGGCACATAGTGTTCTGCATTGCTACAAAATAATGAGCTGTGCCACATAAAAGCTTACAAATAACATGAAGAGTATAGACATTTTAAAAGCTAGACAAGAGATAAGATTGCATTTGACTAAAATGAAAAATATTATCTTGCAGGCACTAATATATAGTGTGGAAAAAAATCCAGAAAATATTACAAAGACACTTGATTTTAGAATTAAAGATATTTTTGAAATTACTGAAGAACATGTTTTTGGATCGTGAGTTTTTCAGCTACTTTGGTATAAAGGGCCTGGAATAAATTTTTAAAGGCTATGTAGTCATGCAATTATAGATATTTCTGGGTATTAGCAGCTTGCCTTGGGAAGCTTTAAAAATACAAAATGAATGACTTTTGCTACTTGAGAAGTACAAGAATGTCCTAGAAATCCAGCGACTGACTAGATTGTCTCATTGCTTTTATAAAATATAATTTAAACAATGAAGATGAGGATAACAGCCCAAGGTGAATGGCAAGTACAGTGGTAGATGAAATACATTGATCTAGAAGGTTAGTAAATTTAATCTGAATTTTGCATCATCAATTCAGAGATTTTTAAAGTCTGTCTACACAACACTGCCAAATAAAAATAGAGCCCTGGTGGCAGCAAAGCTCAAAGCCTGAATCAACGGACTCAGGTTCATGGGGGTCAAGCTACAGGGCTAAAAATAACATTGGAGATGTTCTGGCTCAGGTTGGAGCCCAGGCTTTGATACCCATGGAAGGTAAGAGAACCTGGGCTCCAGTGCTAGTGGAAAAGTCAATCCTGCTATTTTTAGTGAGTCTCTCAAGCCCGAGTCAGCTGACCCGGCTGTGAGACTCACTGCTGCATTGGTTTGGGTTTTTTTCAGTGTAGATGTACCCGAGGTCATCTAGACTGACCTGAATAATGCTGTCCACAGAATGTAATATATCAAGAATCAGAGAGGTAGCCGTGTTAGTCTGGAATAGCAGAGGTAACAAAGTCCTGTGGCACCTTAAAGACTAACTATAAAGTTTTGAAGCATAAACTTTCGTGGGCTAATACCCACTTCGTCAGATGCAACCGACGAAGTGGGTATTAGCCCACGAAAGCTTATGCTTCAAAACTTTATAGTTAGTCTTTAAGGTGCCATAGGACAGAATGTAATATAGTTACTCTTGTGTTGAGCCCAATAACTTATGTTTCACTAGAGCATAACTTCCAGATTGGAATTCAGCCTTCCTGTGAAGACTTCAAGAGATGAAACATCCACTATTTCTCTTGGTAGTTTGCTGTCATGGTTAATTGCCTTAGCTATTAAAAATGTGTATCTTATTTCTAGTTTGAATTTCTCTGTGTGTGTTTTCAAGCATGTCTTTTTTTAATTATGCACAAATAAATCACCAAATGTATAGAGCAAATAAGGATTTCGGGTAGATTTTGTCAACCAATTCATCCACAGCAGTGGCATAAAACTATACATTCCGCAAGGGGCAGTCTTTTTTGATGTAAATTGGCATAATCTCCTGTCTGGCCCACAATATCCAAAATGGACTGATTTCCTGTTACACACCATTATCAATCCAAGCCACAGAGTTCAGATGCTTCAGACCCATCCCATCATTTACAGTCTGTAAAGATGCGGTGACACACTGTTGTGACAAGTGTTGTTAGAAATCACTTTGTGCAAATTGATCTTTTTCTGACAGCCTTTAGCAGCTATGTTTTAGGAGTCAGGACTGCAATTTCCACCACTTTGGTCCTCAAAATAACAACACAGCTGACTTTTGAAAAGGAACCTAAAGCATTTGAGCTATCACACAATTATAGGAGGAACCATTTTTAAACAGCATGTCCAAAATTTTAACTGAAACAAAGGGAAACATTTATCAAAGCAACCCACATCACCACCAACAGCTGCATTCTTCTGGATCATTAGTAAATTTAATTTTGTTTTGTTTACAGTGTGTGAATAGGTGCTATTATCATTCAAAATCATCAATGCAAGCAATTTTCTTTCTCTCCAAGCATGCCTTCTTCCTTGCATAATGATATCTAATGAATTGTTGTGTTCTGCATCTGCAGTAATCATGACTTCATCCTTGTGTTTAATCATTGAAAACCAAGCCATTTTTGGTCTGCTTTTGAAGGTATGGTCAGCAGCTCCATGGGGATGGGAAGCCAGGGTGGCAGCAGGTGCAATAGCAGCTGCTCCCATCAATGGCAGTGAAAATTTGGAAAGAGGCAAAATATAATAAGGTGAAACGCAGTGCTCAATATGTGATACAGTGTCACGCCTCTGTTAAGTAAACCTTGGTGATAATTAGAGAGAAACTTCCATGTTTATGCAAAGTTGACTTATGACTATCGGTCTGTGTGGTGAATATTCATTGTAAATTGTAACTTCTGTTTGAAAATCCGCCTGTCTACCATTTTGCCTGTTACACTGGTTTTCTCAACATAGACAGACCAAAAATTATGCTCTCACTTATGTTACTACAATAGCATTGAAGACCATCAGGTTGCCATTTGTAATGTGGTGTGTGTATTTCCCCCCTAGATTACTGATCAGGACTTTGGAGCATCTGAAGAAGAGACTGCCCCAGATAACCCTTCTGAGGTTTTACCCGGATGTAATGAGAGTGGTTGGGAAGCACAGTATTTTGAGAGCACATAGATCTTGTGCATAAGTCACACTTCAGATCTCAAAATAAGACTTATGCGGTGCATAGACCTTGATCAGGTCCTTTGCATGAAATTCATTCCTGTGTAGTTATGTACTTCGCTATTGAGTCTCAGTATCTCCTTGATTTAAAGCGTTCCCATAAACCTAGATAAAACATGGATGAAGATTTGGCCCAATATATGTATAGTAATGAATACATTAAATGAAAAATCCATGTATTGGACCTGATTCTGTTTCCACTTACACACTGTCTTCACTGGGACAAGGACAGGACCAGTTAGGTAGGAATCCAAAACATGCCTGGAGAAGTGACTGGAAACGGAACCCTTAGTGTTAACTTTTGTGTGCACAAAGACTGGAACTTGCCACAAGTTGATTTACCTTGAGGGCAACTTACAAAGGTTGATAAAATGAAACTTGTACTTTTAAGAATGTAGGGATTTAGCAATCCCTGCTGTGTATGTGATGTGTGGGAATTTAACACCCAGCAGGTAAGGGAGTAAGAATCTTTGAAACTATTTAGGGTGCCATTGTATATGATGGGATGTTATGATCAATGTACATGCTATTACATATATAATCAGGGTGCTAAATGGATTTAAATTGTAGGATTATAGAAGTATGGGATTGAAAAATATTTCAGTGATGAGTGTAGTAGAATGCTTAGCATGAGTGCGTGACCTAGGACATGGGGGACTATGGCTGAGCTCTTGGTGCTGGCTGGACCTCTGAGCTCAGAGCCTCTCCCCTCACTGCAGCCCCAAGAGCAGGGAATCTTTGTGCTCCTGCTGCTCCTCCAGCCTCAGGGCTGTGGTGGGGGGGAGTATTTTTCCAGGGCCCCCAAATCCACCACTACCCCCCACCTGGTGGCACGAAGTTTTGGGAGGCTTAGCCTCTCACAACCTCCATTAAGAGCCACCCATGAGTATGATTTCATCTTTGGTATAGACACACACTTGGATGAGGGAAAACGGGTCTAGACAAGTCTCAAATTTGAATCTCCAGAATGTTTCATTAAAAATAATTGACTTTGACCTTTAGAGAGAATGAAATTATACAGGTTCACAAGGGTTTAATTGTGTTTCTTCACTAAATTCAATTTACTTGGGCTTATGATGATTTAAGTTTTGTACAGCTGCAAAAGACAGATGAAAGGCCAGCCATGAGGAATGTTGGTTATGTTTAACACATTAATTAACCATAACCTGAAGTTCATCCACAGACTTTAGGGATTTGCAAACAAATTAACGATACTTGTGCAGTAGGTAAGTATTATTATCCCCATTTTAGAGATGGGGAAACAGAGGCAGGAAGAGAGTAAATGACTTGCCCTGTGGTCATAAATTAAGTTGGTGGCAGAGCCAGGAACAACTCCACCAGAGAGGTCTTTCGGGGCCATCTGCCTGTCCCAAGTCAGGGTAAAGGAGGAGGGTTGGGCGTGGGGCTAGCCCAGGGGTGGGCAAACTTTTTGGCTCGAGGGCCACATCGGGTTTGCCAAATTATATTGAGGGCCGGGTAGGGAAGACCCCGCCCCCAATCTGGTCCCCTCCCACTTCCTGCCCCCTGACTACCCCCTGAGAATCTCCAACCCATCCAGCCCCGCCCGACCTTGTCCCGATTTCCCCTTCTAGAGACCCCTAACCACCCCCCAGGATCCTACCCAATTCCCCTGCTCCCTGTCCTCTGACTGCCCCGACTCCTATCCACCCTCCCACCCCCTAATCACCACCCTGGAACCCCACCCCCTATCCAACTCACCCCACTCCCTGACCGCCCCTCTCCAAATCCCCCCCAACCACCACCCCAGAACCCTGCCTACGCGCCCCCCCCTTACCATAGCTGCTCAGTGGGGTTCCGGTGGAGGGGGTTAGCATGCTGCCCCAGCCCCCAGAGCACTCCCCTCCTGGCATGGCTCTGGGGGAGCGGGGAGCACGCAGCCCCGGCCCCCCAGTGCTCCCCACATGGCTCTGGGAGAGGCGCGAGCGCGCCCCGGCCCCCAGAGCTCTTCGCGCAGTGCGGCTCTGGGGGAGGGTGGAGTGCTCAGCCGCCCCCCCCCCAGTGTTGGCCACGCGGCGCGACTCAGGGGGAGGGGGAAGCCCCCCCCCGAGCGCTGCTCGCAGAGGCGCGGCTCCGGAGGAGGATGGGAGCGCAACCACGTCTCTCCCCCACTCCCCCAACGCTGGCCGTGCGGCGCGGCTCAGGGGGAGGGGGAAGCCACCCCCCCCCCGAGCGCTGCTCGCAGCGGCGCGGCTCCGGAGGAGGACGGGAGCGCAACCACGTCTCTCCCCCACTCCCCCAACGCTGGCCGTGCGGCGCGGCTCAGGGGGAGGGGGAAGCCACACCCCACCCCACCCCCCGAGCGCTGCTCGCAGCGGCGCGGCTCCGGAGGAGGACGGGAGCGCAACCACGTCTCTCCCCCACTCCCCCAGTGCTGGCCACGCGGCGCGGCTCTGGGGGAGGGGGTAGTGCACTGCCCCAGCCCCCCAGAATGCTGTCTGTGCAGCTGCTTCTGGGGGAGGGGCGGGGGAAGCCTCCTCAGCCGGGGGGCCGGATGCAATGGCACCGCGGGCCGGATGTGGCCCGCGGGCCGTAGTTTGCCCACCCCTGGGCTAGCCACTCCACCCCATAAAAAAATCAACTTGCTACAGAAACGCCAACAATAGAGATAACAGAGACTTTTAGCCTGGAAAAAGATGGGTCTTCAGCTCAAAGACACATGACGCTGGGTGGTGAAAGCTGCAAGGAAACCGCTAAGCCGATCACCCTTCTTGCAACCAGGAGGATCACCATCGGCACATGGAACGTGAGGACCATGTACGAGTCAGGAAAGACAGCGCAGGTTGCAGCAGAGATGAGGAGCAACAACCTGACCCTACTAGGCATTAGCAAGACAAGATGGACGCAAGCTGGACAGAGACGACTGTTGACAGGAGAGCTGTTGCTGTATTCCGGACATGAAGAGAGCGACGCACCCCACACACAGGGAGTAGGCTTCATCTTGTCCAAGCAGGCACAGAGAGCACTGATTGGTTGGGAGGCACACGGACCCAGGATCATCACAGCATCCTTCAGAACTAAAATGAAGAGGATTAAGATGAATGTTGTTCAGTGCTACGCTCCAACCAATGACAGTGAAGAGGAGGACAAAGACTACTTTTACAACAGACTTCAGAAAATATTAGAGACTCTCCCAGACAAAGACATCACCATCCTTATGGGAGACTTCAATGCCAAAATTGGACCTGACAACACAGGATACGAACAAGTCATGGGGACCCACGCGCTGGGAGAGATGAGTGAGAATGGAGAGAGATTTGTGGATCTGTGTGCACTTAACAACCTGGTCATAGGAGGCAGCATCTTTCCTCACAAGCGGATCCACAAAAGTACCTGGGTATCGACAGCAGGCATGACAGAAAACCAGATCGACCATGTCTGCATTAGCAAGAAGTTCAGAAGATCCCTGCAGGACGTTAGAGTTAGAAGAGGAGCAGACACAGCATCCGACCATCACTTAGTGGTGGCCAGATTGAAGCTGAAGCTGAAGAAGAACTTGATAGACGCATCAGACAGAAGAGCGAAGTACAACGTCAGCCTTCTGAAGGACCACAAGACCAAGGAAGATTTTGGACTGATGCTGAAGAATAAGTTTTCAGTACTACAGGATCGGTTTGAGGAAGAGGAAGACAGTGTACTCAACAGCTGGCAGAAAGTGAGAGAGACACTTAGGTCAGCATGCCAGGAAGTGCTTGCAATCAAGAAACATCAGCAGACAGAGTGGATCGCAGCAGAGACCTTGACTAAGATAGAAGACAGAAAGAAGAAGAAGGCAGTAGTCAACAACAGCAGGACTAGAGCAGCAAAGGCCAAAGCTCAAAAAGAGTATGCTGAAGCCCACAGAGCAGTGAAGAGGAATATTAGGAAGGATAAGAGAGACTATGTGGATGGACTGGCAGCATACAGCGGCAACATGAAACAGCTGTACGACACCACCAAGCGACTGTCTGGAAAGTTCAGCAAGCCAGAACGTCCTGTCAAAGACAATCAGGGAAAGTCTATAACAGGAATAGAACAACAGATGAACAAATGAGCAGAGCACTTTGAGGAACTCCTGAACAGACCAGCACCACCAAATCCACCAGACATCGACTCAGCCAACAAGGACCTCCCAATCAATTGCAACAAACCAACCAGAGACGAGATCAGAAAAGCCATCACCATGATGAAGAACAGGAAGGCGGCTAGACCTGATGACATCCCAGCAGAGGCCCTGAAAGCAGACCTGGATGCTTCAGTGGAAATGCTGTACTCCCTCTTTGAGAAGATATGGGAAGAAGAAGTGATTCCGGCAGACTGGAAAGAGGGATACCTCATCAAAATCCCCAAGAAAGGAGACCTCAGCAACTGTGCCAACTACAGAGGAATCACACTCCTGTCGGTGCCAGGGAAGGTCTTCAACCGAGTCCTCTTAGAGAGAATGAAGGATGCCGTCGATCCACAGCTACGAGATGAGCAGGCAGGCTTCTGGCAGAACAGATCATGCACAGACCAGATAGCAATGCTCCGCATCATAGTCGAGCAGTCCATGGAGTGGAACTCCTCATTGTACATCAACTTTGTTGACTATGAGAAAGCGTTCGATAGCGTGCATCGAGAGACCCTCTGGAAGCTCCTTCAGCACTACGGCATCCCAGCAAAGGTGG
Organism: Sternotherus odoratus; assembly: GCA_032164245.1. Taxonomy (NCBI): domain Eukaryota; kingdom Metazoa; phylum Chordata; order Testudines; family Kinosternidae; genus Sternotherus; species Sternotherus odoratus. The sequence goes on along the minus strand of JAVMKO010000014.1, from coordinate 19,815,343 downwards.
TGAACCTGATCAAGAACTCATACGACAGCGTACACTGCAGAGTGATCCATGGAGGGCAGCTCACAAACAGCTTCCAGGTGCGAACTGGAGTCAGATAAGGATGCTTGTTGTCACCATTTCTCTTTCTCCTCGTCATCGATTGGATTATGAAGACCTCCACTTACGAGCGCAGGAACGGAATCCAGTGGACGTTGTGGACCCAGCTCAATGACCTGGACTTTGCCGACGACCTTGCACTCCTTTCGCACAGCAAACAGCAGATGCAAGAGAAGACCAACGTAGTGGCAGCCACGTCATCACAGGTTGGCCTCAACATCCACAAGGACAAGACCAAGATCCTTAAGATCAACTCCATCAGCAACGACCCAGTCTCACTGAATGGAAGCCCCCTGGAAGAAGTGCAGTCCTTCACCTACCTAGGCAGCATCATCGACCAGCAGGGCGGCACAGACGCAGACATCAAAGCAAGGATTGGTAAGGCAAGAGCAGCCTTCTTACAGCTCAAGAACATCTGGAGCTCCAGAAAGCTGTCTTTGGCAATAAAGATTCGACTGTTCAACTCCAGTGTGAAATCAGTCCTACTGTATGGAGCTGATACCTGGAGGACAACCAAAACAACCACCAGGAAGATCCAGACCTTCATTGACAGCTGCCTCAGAAGGATTCTCCAGATCTGCTGGCCAGACACCATCAGCAACATCCACCTCTTGGAGAGGACCCGTCAACTCCCAGCAGAGGAAGAAATCAGAAGGAGAAGGTGGGGCTCGATAGGACACACACTACGCAAGCAGCCAACCAACATCACCAGACAGGCACTGTGGTGGAACCCCCAAGGCAAGCGGAAAAGAGGCCATCCAAGAAACACGTGGCGACACGACCTTCAGGCTGACACCACAAAAATGGGCTACACCTGGAACCAGCTAGAGAGAATGGCCCAGGATAGAGGACTCTAGAGATCTGTGGTTGGTGGCCCATACCCCGACTGGGATGACGGGCATAAGTAAGTAAGTAAGTAAGTGCCAGGAACAGAAAACTGAATTCCTGCATGTCTCATACTTTAACCCCAAAGTCATTCTCTCTTTAGTTGTCATCCCTGCATTTGTATTGTTTGTTCTCCTCTACATCTCTACTATATCTCTTCCTGCTTGCCTTGTCTCTCCCTTCAAACATAAGTAATTAGAGTTCTTCAGCTTGCCAAGCCTCATTTTACAGTTAGTAGTAAAAGCTGTTAGTTCATAAAACTAGCCAGTCTTCTAATCCTTTCTTATACTTTAAGTCTGTCTCATCACATGAGGAAGGGAGAGAGAGGACCTTGTGTCAAGGCAGCTGTATGCAAAATAGGACATGCTTTCTACTGAGCTGTCTAATAATATATCAGAAAAAAAGCATTAATGTTTGCTGGATTCTCTTTGAATTACAGATCAAATTAAGCAAAATTGGTTTGGTTTGTTCAGGTAGGGACATTTGAAGAACATTTTATTATTTCAGAGGTGGCTTGCAATTTTGGGGTCAGATCCTCAGCTGGGCGGGCACAGCAGGCTCCCCGGTTGACTCTGCCTTGTGTCTTTTGGTGAGCTGGAGTTCCGGAGTCAATGGGAGTGTCTCTGGGGATCGATTTATCGTGTTCTGATGAGACGCGATAGATCGATCCCCAATAGCTCGATCTCTACCCATCGATCCAGCCGGTAGTGTAGACAAAGCCTCAGATCCTCACAGACCCACACGTCCATGAAGACAAATGAGCTTCTATAGTGCTAGGTAGTGACTAGAATTGAGTAACCACTGTTGGTTGGCAGGGGTTTGGGTTTATATTTTTCCAGGTGGTACATCACATGAGTTTTGTACCTGCTGCATTTTGCCAAGAGCTCCAAGTTCAAAGGAATTAAAAAATAAAAATGAAATGATATCAAAATAGTTTGACATGATGTGAAAAATCACTCAGTTTTACACAAATCTATCATTCAACTCAGAACAGGGGCCACTGAAACTTGATCCAGCCTTCCGTAAAGATTCCAGTTTGTAATGAAGCTCCACAACAGACTTGATAGCTCAGAGTGGCAGAGAGATCAACTGTAGACTCATCTCCCCCACCATTTGGTGCCTACTGGCCCTGACTTCCTTTCCAGAGAGATCTGCTTCTCCATCTAGACTTGTTAGTGCCACTGACCCTCGACTGGCTTACAGGCTTTTTCAGTCAATGTGATTGTCCAAGTGCAGGCTGCCCTGTTAAGGAGCCATGTGAAATTTGGAGTGAAATCCTGGTCCAGATGAAGTGAAGTGACTTTTACCATTAACTTTGGAGCCAGGGATTTCACTACGGGACTTCCTGTTTTATATGTCTTGTTTTGAAGACTTAAATATGTTAATTTTAATTTTATAATTGATTGAGAGAGCAAAATGTCAAAGTTAAAATCAAGGTGGATATGCACAGAATGTATAAAGGGTTACAGACTATATACTGTAGAAAAGACTCAGAGCCTGAACTGTTATAGTTTTCTTTAAGTCTTACACTGGAGCAACTCTTGATTTCAGTGGATCTGTTTTAGAATAAAAGTGATGTAATGCAGTGATGAATCAGGTCCTCATTCTGTTCTGAACATGTAAATCGATAGCAACATTGTGTTGTGCTGCTGTTGCACAAATAACTGACATTCTGAAAGTGAATGTGAAAAAACAGACTCTAGTATCTAAATACTATACATTTTTGAACTACGACTAGAAATGCTAGGTGCCCCCCTTGTGGCCATTTAAATTAAAGCAAATCCTCTTTCCCCAAACAAATCCCTGACTGTAAAATCATTTGAAAAGGTCCATTGATTTTGATTATAAGATTTTGATATTTGTATTGTCAATACACTTGTTAAAGAGATCATGTTGGAAAATATTATAATAAAAATTATTCATTGTAAAAAGTACTCCTGTATTCTCTTTATACTACAACAATGGCATTATTTGAAAATGTTTTATTGTTAATTTCAAAGGCCCCAATACTACAAAAAATTAAACACACCTGATTAGTCCAACTGACATCAGGACCAGGTGTGTAAAATTATTCACACATTTAAGTCTATGCAGGATCAGAACCAGATATATTTACCGGTAGTTCTCATAGTATTTATATTTATTTTATTACGGGAATATGGTAGAGATTTACAATAAATAGGCATTGCAGCTTGGGTCTTTTTCTTATTGTGGCCTTGGTCAATTATTGGACTCAACGGGACTACCATGCATACACTTAAAGCTAAGCATGTGTGCAAGTTTTTGCAGGATCAGGGCCATGGTCTTGGTGATATCAATTAAACAATGAGCTTGAGAAAACAAATGTATGGTAGATAAATTTATAGATATCCAGGCCTGGTCTACACTAGCAATTTACATGAGTATAGAAAAATCCATGCACCTGAGAGACCTGACCTAGTCTCATGTGTAGACAACACTAATTCAATGGAAGAATACTTCTGTTGACCTAGATGTATTACAGATGCCACAGGAAAATACTTCCCATTGGTGTATAGAATCTACTCTGAAGTGCTACAGTGGTGCAGCTGCTCCACTTGCAGAGTTTTAAGTGTAGACATACCAGGCAGAGGTGATGCATAGGGAGTAAGAACATAAATAGGGTTTAAAAATAGTAAACATTTAACCTATTAAAATTTTATCAAACAGTTAACCGTTAAGGAGGTCTGCTCGCCCCGTGCCCGGGGTCCCAGATGCTGGGATCTAGGGCGCAGGATGGCAGTGCAGTCCCAGGCATGGGGTGGCAGTGGAGTTTAATCGTTTAATCATTAACCAAAACTGATCAGACTAATGATTAAACTTTTACATCCCTAGTAGGGGGGCATGCGGGGTAAAGTGCTCCCCCCCCCAGATTGTCCTGCCAAGGGGAAGGGAGAGGTGGCTCTGTCCCACTGCTGCATGCCCCCTGCATGCTTGGCTCCTATTCCTGGCAGCAGGGCCTGGGCGGGGAGAAGGGGGTTCATCTTTGTTACTGGCCTCTGGATACTTTCCATCCTTTCTATATATAGATAACCAAACTGGACAGAGACCTCCAACTGAGGGCTAACCAGTGTCAACCAGAGCAGTTCCATGACTTGCATGCCATGCCTCTGTTAATGCAACCTAGAACTGCATTTGCTTTTTTTTTTGGAAGCACATTGCATTGCTGACTCGTGTTCAGATTGTGATCTGCCACAATTCCCAGATCCTTCTCAGCAGTGTTGCTGCCAAGCAGTTTCCCCCCATTTTGTATTTCTGCATTTGGTTTTTAAGTGTTGTGTTATTTACTCCTTCCCATAACACAAGTAGGGGTCACCACATGAAATTAAGGCACCAGGTTTAAACAAAACAAAAGGAAATATTTCTTCAGTCAATCCCTGGAACTCTTTGCTAGAGTCTATACCAGGGTTCAAAAAAGAACTAGATAAATTCATGGAGGATAGGTCCATCAATGACTGTTAGCCAGGATGAGCAGAGATAGTATTCCTAGCCTCTGTTTGCCAGAAGCTGGGAATGGACAACAGGGGATTGATCTCTTTGATGATTACTTGTTCTGTTCATTCCCTCTGAAACACCTGGCATTGACCACTGTTGGAAGACAGGATACTGAACTGGATGGACCTTTGGTCTGCCCCAGTATGGCCATTCTATGTGCTTATATGAGGTACCTTTTTCTCCACTTTTTGTTCAAATGGTCTCTTGCTATAACTAGTGCTAGTCATCTCCTCTTTATCCACAGGGTTTGGTGACTGGACTCTTCCTGTTTAACTCTAACTTTGTCCACCTCATTTTGAATTTAATCTTTAGTAATGTCATTGGAGGCATTCATTCTAGACTCTTGACCAGTCCTTTGGAACAACCAAAGAAGAATCTGCCCCCAAATTATCTAAGATTCTATATGGAGCCCACGTCAAGAAGGGGCATACAGGACTTTTGAGTTTGGGGTGAAACTCACTCCCATCCATGAAAGCCAACTCAAGGTTTATGCACAAGTTAAATTCAACTAAATCCCTATTTTGAGGATGAATTTGATCCAGCAAACAAAATGCATTAATTCCTTTGTATATCAAATGATTATTTGTGGTGGCAGATAGAAAGTAACATTACATAGGAAAGAAGACTACCCATTATATTTGAAAGAAGAATGCTGAAACCAAATGAAGTCAGAGATGGGCTGTAAAAATTGGAACAACGTAGATATCTGGATAAAACTTATATGAGGAGCCCTAACCACAGGGATCTTTTATAGCAATAACAAAACTGTTCAAACAGCTATACATTTAAATTGGAACATCAGTAAAAATTTCTGGAATTTGACTCAAATTGCTCTTGGAACATTATGGTCTGCACATTATAAATGTTTTCCACTTTCACCTAAAAAAGAAAGACTGAGGTTGTCTAGCTGTTGGCTGATTCTGAGAAACCCAGTTTTCTTCTCTTCCAGACTAAAATACTGTAATGCTTTTCTATTTAATCTGCCAAGCAGACTGGTTACATCTTGTGCAAAACTCTGCTGCCTGGATATCATAGAAAGAAGCATGAACATTTTATTGACAGGAATGTGTATCATCCTATGAGTCTGACATTTCTGCACTGAGGGTGAAATTCATCCTAGTGCAGATGACCAGGACAATGTCTGTGCATCTTTTAAATCCCTGTAACAATCTCAGCATTGGGCTTCAGTGGGATATGTAGGGTACATGGGACCTCTGCACAGGTGTGAATATCACCCTGATTTACTAATTTTTGTCAGTAATCTAACAGTGTTATTTCCCTACAAGAGTCTCATGGTCAGGGCTCTTGGTATAAATTTTATCCATCTCTCTCAATTGTTTTGGATTTGCTGAAGATCTGATTTCAATGGATATTTTGACAGGCATGTGTAGGACCCATGGATCTTGAAATATGTTTTGTGGGGAGTATTGATCATTGTAGCAATGGAGATATGTGTGCAAGTTTTGCATCTATTGTTCTGACGCTTAGAGTTGGTGAGTCCTGGTCTGTGGGAAGCCTGCTGTGCTCCCTTTGGGTTTTGCTCCCACTCCAGCACTGGCTGCCTGGCATGTACTTATGAAAACTTTGGGATGAAAGTGGCTTGATCCAAGTTAATATTTCATTAGTGTGATAGCTGCCATTATGACCGGTCTGCTAAACGCGGGGTAACCGCGGAATTAGAAGAAAAGGAACAGGCTCGTGGTGCGTGCAAAGCACAGTACAGCGCTGCCAGGCCCAGCCCATACAGCGCGCGTGGCTGCAGCTTCCCGCACCTCTCCTGTTGGCCCCCACTGCAGCACAGCTCAGCTCGCCCCTTCCCCGAGCAGCCCCCGGACCGCCCCGGCCATCCGACGCCCTTCCCGGGATTGGAATCCTGCGACGTTTTCCACAGGTCAACGTTCCACGGGGTTATCTGCCCGCTGCCGATTGGCTCCCACACCGCCCGCTGCGCCTTGCGACCAATCAGAATCCTCCCCCGTGCTTACATCGGGGACGGTTCGCTGCCGCGAAAGTTTGAAATTTCCGAGAGTGGGTGGGGCAGAGCGGGCCAGGCCGGGGAGCGCGGAGCAGCTGTTCGCCATGGCTCAGGAGGAGCGCGAGCCGGTGCTGGCGGTGCACCGAGAGGAGGAGGAGAAGGATGAGGATGGGGAAGGGCCAGGGCCGGAGCTGGCCCCGGCCCCGGCCCCGGCGGCTGGCGGTGGCTGGCTGCAGGAGAACGTGCAGGGCCAGAAGCAAGGTATATCTCCTCCCCCCGCCCATCCCCGTGTATACTCCCCGGGAGCATATTTCCCGCTGGCTCCCTTGTACTTCCCCCGGAATTTGCACTAGTTCTTCGGACCCCCCCTTCCCCCAGGTCCCTGGAATGTAGTTTCCTTGCAACCTGCCTTTCAGCCCCTGCTCCTGGTCTCCAGTTTACTTTCCAGTTCTACGGTAGCAGACTTTCACTAGCACCGGGCCCCTCCCTGAGTGTGTGAGGATGCGCTGAATGCCCCTCTCCGCTCTGATTCTTTGCTCCTGCCTCTCTTTTCTGTCTCCAGTTCAGTTGCGAACGGTTGTTGTCAGCGTGATAAATTGTAGGAAGATGATTGAAGTTTAAGGGACAGTATCAATGAGTGTATGCACCATGGGCGTGCACAGCACATTTCATTAGGGTGTGCACCCTGGGAATTTTATTTATTTATTTTAAAGACTGCACTCTGCATTGAAAGCACACCCTGTGCACACACACCCCTGTGATGTTGTGGTGGCGCAGCTTGTCTGGTCTAGGATATTAGAGAAACAAGGTGGGTGAGGTAGTATCTGTTACTGGACCAACTCCTGTTTGTGTGAGAGAGAGTGTTTTGAGATTACACAAAAACAGCAAGGAGTCCTGTGGCACCTTAAAGATGAACACATTTATTTAGGCATAAACTTTCATGGGTAAAAAACCCCACTTCTTCGGATGCAGATTACACAGAGCTCTTCTTCAGTATCAGTGGGTGTCTACCTGAAATACCTCCTCTGGACGTTCGCCTCTGGGTCCCAAACCCTGTTGGTGGTGGTTGGACCTTTGAATGTTTGATCCCAGTGAATAGAGAAAGGGGGGATTTTCTTCTCCCACTTTGCCCCCAAAGGCTGAAATGTTCCTTTTGACTGTGTCCATGACATCCGTAATTGTAGGTTGCTCATGTGCTGATTTAGCCAAGCATAGCCTGTGCTGCTCCTGGCTAGAAAAGACCTGGTGTACAGCTGTGTGGTTTGGACCTGTCCTAGACTTGAAAGAGTAATTGTTTGAATGTGTATAAGGCTCTGACATTAAGACATCATTGATGTGGGTGGGGTGCTGAGTGGAGGTAGCATTCTGGAAGGCCCTTAACAGGTTTTAGGCCACCAGTGCAACTAGGAACCTTAAATGTTATACACATGAACTTGTACCCCATTAACTTAATGTGTGGATAATCCATGTACAGAAGCTGTGTTTTTAAAGGGCAGTGCCCGCCCTTCTGCTTTGTGTAAAGGCCTGAAAGGTCTTAGCCGGTTGTTTGTGTTTTTTACATCAGATGTTCAGATCTTGTCTACACTATAGACATTTATTATGAATCTTTGGTCCCCATAGAATGCTGGTAAAAGATTTGTGTCCATACACAAGTGATCCAGCTGGGTTACCTGTGTCAGCATCTAGAAGTTTTAATTGGGGCCCCACTAATCCAGGTACTGTAGTAATCCATGGGAAGCTGCAATACCTGCTCTCATAAGCTTACAATCAAAACAGACCATGCCCCCCCCCCCCCCCCAAAAAAAAAAAAAAGAATAGGAGAAACAGGCACAGAGATTAAGTGATTACCCAAGGCCCCATAGCAGGTCGGCAGCCAAATTGGGGATGGAACCCTGGGCTCCTGACTCCCAGTCCAGTGCCTTATCCACTGTGCCTCATTGCTTACAGCAGAAGGGGAACATGTGCAGGCTGTGCTTGTGTGGATGGTACTATCTGGTTCAGATAAGCCCTGTCCTACAGAGCATGGTAGCTTTTTCAAGTGTCCCAGAATCTGCTGTTTGTGGCAGACTTGTGGGGAACTGGGGATAGCTGTCCAGAAGGCTTTGCGGTTGAAATGGCTGAGCAGTGGAACTGCCCTGGCTTGGAAGGCAGCATCACTAGCAGGGGCAAAGTGAACTATCTGTGCTTGAATTGGTTGTTAGAAACCATTCTAGTCTCTAGTGTAGAAAGCCTGGGTTGACAGGTGAACTGGTGGAACTGATGTGCACTAGAGACTGAAAACTGAACTATTGAGGGGAAGATATTTTTAGCTAGATTTGATTTGTTTGTCTTGTTGAAGCTTATTCAGTGACTAATAAATGCCTGGGGGTGGGGTGGAGTCGACAGTCATGTGAATGTCATTTAACATCTCTGCCTTTCAGTTACAAAGTGGATTGCACACCCTTACAAGAGGTGGACCTTGCCCCAAGAGGTCATCCAGCCAAACCAGGTTTACCAATCCTGGTATTTCTAATGTAAAAAGTAGTGGGGGAAACCCATTCTATTAGCAAAAGCCTTTCCGACCTTCTCTATGCTACACTTAATGGAAAAAAAAGGCATCACCTCAGATTTAAAAATTCTCTTTGGGTCTCTATTCAATAGATAGGGAGACCCTGTTTTGGCAAGTGTGTGTATCCCTGAAAAATAGAAAAGCTAATTTAGCTATTTAACCACCACCCCAACAGAAAATTAACATATGGTCTAGAGAGGAGAGATGCATGGATTTTACACTTAGCAGTAGATCCTTGGGATAGGAATGAAAGTGTGAACAGTACTTGAAATTGAAATTGTCTTTTTTTCCTTCAGAATTATTCCAAGAAGATGATGATAATGACAGCTGCAGTGATTATGGGAGTCGTGACAAATCAGGGACCATTTTAGGAAGGATTGTGCCAGACGGGAATGCGCTTTTCCCAGACACGTTCCAAACAAATCATCTTTTGTTTTATGAGCGATTTAAAGCCTATCAGGATTACATCCTGGGTGAGTGATTTTTTGCTTCTAACGTTCCCTCTTGTCATGATATCTGTAGTGCTGACTTTTCCTGGTGATTTAGTTTTAAGCTGTATATATTTGTCCTCTTAAATTGCACCATCCTCCATCAATAGCATCCCGAGCGTGGTAACTACAGAGGCTCTAGACTGGTGGCAGAGGTACAGGAGAGGTCAATTAATGATGGAGTTGAGATTCTAAACATCCTTAAACTTTTACTTTTACATTAAAAATATAACATAACAAACTTAGCTGGAGGACTAGACTTAAAGGATTTTGACATCAAAAGACTGAAATCTGAACAGTTGAAAGGGGGAGGAATTTTTGATAAGGCTAGTTAATACCAGTGTCTCTTCTTCTCCCCCCCCCCCCCACTTATTTAACTCCAGTGGCATAATTGAGAGATCTGGGGGGGTCAGGTGGGAAGTTGCTCTTTTTGTGAAACTTTTGGGGGGCTGAGAGAGCACCTTTGCTAGCTCTCCAGTTCTTTGATCTAAGCTGTTTGGTGCAGAGACTGTCTTTTTGTTCACTGTGTATTCAACACCAAGCATAATTGTGATTAGGAATCCCAGGCACTTCAGCAGTACAAATAATAAAAAGAATGAACTGAACAAAGTTGTCTTCAACTTCTGACCTAATAAAGAAACACAAAAACCTCATTATGTTCAGCTTCCCTTTAATTGCTCATGTGTGAGCCTGATTCCTTTTGTCCTTTTATTGCATAAATACGAATTGTAAGTGATTTTAATTTAATTTTTAGCTGACTGCAAGGCCTCTGAGGTAAAAGAATTCACAGCTGAGTACTTAGAGAAGGTCCTTGAACCATCTGGATGGCAAGCAATCTGGCGCACTAATGTGTTTGAGGTGCTGGTCGAGGTAAATGTAATTCAGTTGCTAGACATTTGTCTCCAATTAACATCATTTTTCTCCACTGTTAACAGGCAAATCACTTCTTTTTAATTAAAGTTTATGAGCTGATAGAAAATAGCATATTTTTCACATCTAATTCTCAGTGTGGAGGATAGAACATTAGGTGAGAAACTATTTAACTGCTTGCAGTGACTTGAGTGCTAGTGTCTCTTGGCCATAAGAATGCAGGAGAACAACTTGTGACATGTAGAAACTTACCATTGACAGTCAGATGAAGTGCTACTAATTGTTAGTTCTCATGATTGTAACACATTTTGTGCAGATTGTAAGTTTGGGGCCAGAACTGTCTTCTTGTGTGTTCATTGCCTAGCACAATGGGGCCCTAATTGGGTCTGCTAGGCTGCTGTACTACAATATAATATAAATATAATATAAATGGAGATATACCAATCTCCTAGAACTGGAAAGACCTTGAAGGTCATCAAGTCCAGTCCCCTGCCTACACTAGCAGGATCCCCCTGCCTACACTAGCAGGATCGAGTACTGTCCCCTGACAGATTTTTTGCCCCAGATCCCTAAATGGCCCCCTCAAGGATTGAACTCACAACCCTGGGTTTAGCAGGCCAACGCTCAAACCACTGAGCTATCCCCCCACAAATAATAATTAATTATCCACAGGACTGCCTTTCTTGCTCTACAGAGGATCACAAATGAAGTTGTACAGGCTGCATTTTTATTTTATTTTACTGGCTGGGACTTTGTGAAAACAATTTGCACTTTGGTTCTCTGTCAGTTTTGTACCTGGTTCTATTGAAGAAAAAACTGCTGAATCTGTAAAAGCCTGAACTTAAATAGATTTCACCTCCTTAGGCACTTTTTGCAGATTCTAAGACCAGAAAAGATGGTGTCAACATGGAATTTTCCTTCTCTGTTTCCTTGGACTTAGAAGAAGTGATAGAGTCCTGTGGCACCTTAAAGACTAACTAAAGTATTGAAGCATAAGCTTTCGTGGGCTAATACCCACTTCGTCGGACGGCTACCTCTCCGATTCTTGGACTTAGAAGTTACTTATGCTCTATTTGAGAGTTACTTTTGATATTATACTAGTAAGGATGGTATTGAGTTTGTAGAAGGTTGTTATAAAGAGGACAGTGATCAATTGCTGTGTCTCCTCTGAAGGTAGGACAAAAAGTAATCTGCTTAGCTTCCAGCAGGGAGATTCAGGTTAGCTACTACGAAAAACTTCCTAGCTCCAGTATAAGAAAAGTTAAGAACTTGGAATGGGGAAATTGGAGGTTTTTAAGAACAGGTTAGAAAAACCTGTCCGATGTGGTCCTGATATTGTTTGTCCTGCTTCAGAACAGGGGTATAGACTCTGTGACCTCTCGAGGCCCCTTCCAGCCCAGCCTTTCTGCATTTTATGAGGGAGGTGTAGTGGGGGACTGAACACAGAGGAATGGAAGCTGGGCACATGGAGGCAAGCTTTAGAGCAGGGTGTAGATATTCAGCCTTATTATCTGAATGTAAAACTTAAACCGGTTTTCCACGTATTATGGTTTTCATGAATAAAATCCTCCCCGTCTAATCCCCTTGTCTCTGCCAGATATAATTCCTCACAGTCCCTCACATGTGCACTTCTGCTGCTTATGGCCATGCTAAAGTCTGCAGGAGGGGAACTTGCTTTGCTGGGCCTCATAAGGCCTGTCAGAGCCACATTGCCTTTGTGTGAACCTTCTACCTGAACCTGATTTTAAACTTTTATCCCCCATTTTAAAAAGGGAAATGCAGGTGTTTTAAGTGTGGGATAGGGATTGCAAGTAAACTACAATCTTAAGATAAGTAAAGCATGCAAACATACTGGTGGTTTGTCTTTATAGAGGAGCAGAAGTTTTCTATTTTCCAGCAACGTAGACGTGCATTTGAACAGCTTTGTCCTGTCCCTAAATTAGAGGGAAAAGATTGACATGCTTTAGAATTCCCCATGCTACATTTGGTCCCTGTTGAAGCGCTTTCCAGCCAAAGCTCATGGCAGCCTGCTGGGCTAAATATGGGATTAGTGCACAGGAATTCTTGCTGTTCCTGGCTTTGCCACTGTTTGGGCTGCTGCAAGGCACTTGGGTCCTGATTTTTTTCAGAGCACCCTCAGCTCCAAGTAATGTCAATGGGAGCTGCCAGGTACTCAACATATCCAAAAATCAGGCCCTTAACCCATGCCTCTGTAAAAGAAAATAGTAACTTCCTGTCCTCTCCAGGACATTATGAAGCTTAGTGTTTGTATAGTCCTTTGAAGATGGAAAGCACTGTATGTATATGTATGTAATTACTGAGCATGAAGCTTGCTTTGGGGTTATAATTTAAAATATACATACTCTGACATCTCTGGAATAAAATGCCATACGGAGTGTTCATGCTTTAACAAAGTTGTTGATTGGCTTCTGTAATAATACTGAATGTGTATTGTTTTGGCTGTGCTGGTTGTATGTACAGTTCTGTCTAAAGCCACCCTAATAGCTGTGTTGTTCATATCAGGTTGTGGATGTGGAGTACTCTGCTCTGAAAGCAGTGGTTCGGCTCAGTGAGCCTTTTCTGTGCGACTCCCATGTTAGCACCTTTACCTTGGAGTGCATGCAAGAGCTCTTGGAACTAAAGAAGCATCAGTTACCAGTGCAGGAGCTGTGGGTTGTGTTTGATGAATCTGGAGAGTTTGACCAGACAGCCCTGGCCATAGAGCATGTCAGGTAGGAAAATGTTCATAAGCGGCTAATTGTCTCCTGAACTATTACTACTTTATTTTTAAGAGTCAGATAGTATAGGCATCACATCTGACCTATAATAAATAATGTATATGGGTTTCATACATGCACCTATAGTAAAAGATGATGTTAGTGTCCAGTCAGAAAGAGCTTTTGGTATACTCTTATCTTTGTAAATTTTTGAGACCATTGCAGGGGCTACGTTGACCTGTGCTTTAGAAGTAAACCTGATGGCTGCTGGCCCAAGAGCTAAGCTGACTGACCAGAAGAAAAACGCCAGTGTTGCAATGTCACAGGGAATCAAATGTGCATACTGGGCTTCATTTAGCTCATTACTACATAATTTTCTACACAGTTTGAAAGATGTAACTCACTCTATTCCTCGCTTTTACTGGACCTTCTCACTCCTCCCTCCACTGCACTTTCTGCCTTTTTTCCCTATGATTCATTGTGGTGTATCTTTCCCTGCAATGTTTTCAGTTTTTCTTCTCTCCCTGATCTCATTCTTTCCCTGTCAAGTGCACATTAATCTCCCTTATTTGCTGTTTCTCTGATGCATCTCTGATCTACATACCCTACTTATTTTCTACCTCTTCCTTTTTCCATTCTTTCTCCTGTACTTCTCCTCTTTTGCCACTCCCCAATACACACACACACTTCATAGGATTTAGAGAAATGGATTAGTAATAGCCACAAGGACTGAAGTTGAACACTAAAACTAAGGTGAGAAGCCCCACTCTCTAGGACGTCTCCGTGAGAAGCCAAGACCCTGGATGCAGTGAGAAGCCAAGACCCTGGATGCTGCTTTTGTAATGGCTAAATAGATGTCTGATCAACTCAAAGCCCAGAAGGAGCATTTGAAGGGTGAGGGTGCTAAACTTAATGTGGAAGGTCAGAGGAGGCCAGTGGAAGAATTTGAATAGGAGCAACGTATAGCAAAAATTTCAAAAATGCCTGTCTCATAGCAATGTTACTTTCAAAAAGTAACTTAGGTGCTTAGTATACGTTTAGTCCAAATCAATGGGACTTATGCTCTTGAGTCATTCTGGTCATTTTTGCAAACTTTACCACAGTGTTTACAGCAGACAAGGAATATCAGGAAATTCTGTGTACAGAATAGCCTAGAGGAGGGTGATATGGGAATTGGAGAGTTGTGATATTTTGAGATGTTTTCCTCAATTTATGGCATTTTTATTTTGAGTCCTAATTTTTGTTAAAGTGATTGGGCTCATCGATGGGCAGTGCACACAGAACTACTTGATTTATTTCAAAAGGTTTTTCTACCAGCACATCTGGAGGAGTTGGGACGAAGAGGACGAGGATGACTTTGATTATTTTGTCAGATGTGTTGAACCTCGACTGAGACTGTAAGTGACTTTCAAATTCAGTTTGAAAAAGGCTGGAAGGGGGGAGGGGAAGCTTTGGAGTAGTGACCGACAAAACAAAATTAATACAAAATTTTGTTAGAAAAACCAGGCTGTTGCAGCTTCAGGTTGCTATCACTCACTAGAAATCTTGTATTTGGAAAGAGATCCAGGGGAAACAAACAACTTCACTGCCAGTTATTTTCTTTAGACTTTTTTCTTTTTTTGGCACAACCGTCTTCCTTCCATTAGATGGCGTTCCAAAACCGGATATAGCCTCTTTCAAACATAAGACTAATTTGATTTCAAGTGTGAAGTGTAATCCTAATAAGACTAGTGCGTGGTGAGGGTCAGATACCTCTGGGTGTGGAATAAGAACCCAAATGGAACAGAATATAGAGGAGAACTTTGGAGGCATGTGTATTCTTTCCCCAGTGAGATTACTCTGTATTAGGTTTTTCTGAGTGTGGCTTTTAATATCATTCAGCCATAGGGAACTTCAGCAGTGAACAAGGGTATGTTCTGGAAATATATTAGAAACACATTTTTAAATACTTGAAATGAATCACTGGAAAGTAGCTTTACTGGTTTTGTAGGGCTTTTTCCTCCTACAGTAAACCCTCGATTTAACGGACCTCGATTTAACGGACTTCGGATGCAACGGACAAAATTTTTAAGAAAGTCTGATGCATCCGAAATCCATTTGTCGAGGGCTGGCTGCCGGCTCCCTGCTGCCGCCCGGCCCCCGGCAGCGGGCGGGCTGGCTGGTGGGTCCTGGGAGCCGGGACCCGTGCGAGCTGACTGCTGGCTTCCGGCTCCCAGCAGCGGGCGGGCTGGCTGGCGGGTCCCGGCTGCCGCCCGGGTCCCAGCAGCCGGGACCCGGACGGGCTGGCTGGCAGCTCCCGGCTGCTGCCCGGGTCCCGGCAGCGGGCGGGCTGTGGAGCTGCCGCCCCGGCCCTGTGGCGGGCGGGCTGCTGCTCCGACAGCCCGTTTTTTTTTTTATTAAATAACGGACTTTCTGATTTAACGGACACCCCCCCGCCCGAATTAGTCCGTTAAATGGAGGTTTTACTGTATTTGACAATGTCAGTCCATTATTTTCATGCCTGTTTTCCACAATCCCTTTTATTTCTGCATATAATTGTTTAGAAGAGGAATTCAGGAATGCATATTGGATGCCAATGTGTTTCTGATATGATGATGACTCTGAAGTGGTGATTCTTTGTCATGGAATTCTTTGTGACCATTCAGTTCAATGTTTACCTGAGCCATGTTGAGCTCATACAAACTGGGAGGAAATGTTTTGAGGTCCAGAAATGTTACATGTGGAAATAAATACCTCTTGTGTTTCTGCTTCTACATTGCCAGCAGATGGGGAGGCAGAAGGAAGGAGTTGCTTTTTCCCCTTAGATTAAAAGTAGTTTTTCTCCAATGAAATTGGAATGTAATCACATGCAATCAGACTTTTTTTTTAAAGGTAGCTAATGGGCTGAAATGGGAGTAGATGCATTCTTAAGAGAGGACCCAAAAGGGAACCATAATGCTTCAGCTTTGTCTTGCAAAGAAGAATAAATATTTTCCTTTCTCATCCCATCACCATGCTTGAAGCAAAGCCTTTACACTAAGCCACATTGAAGTTTATATGCTCTTCTGTTCTGATATAAGCACTGATGTGTCAACTGATAAGTAGCAGTAACATATCCTTCTATCCATGTAGACAAGCAATGTTTTACATTCTTATTCAGGTCTCCTGTGAGCTTAAATTAATTGAAGCAGACAGTCCTTGCACTGCAAACTTTATCTATAATTATATTTACTTTTGAAATATAAATTCTGGTCTCTTAAAGCAGGTAAATAAATCTATTTAAAGTATTTTATTGAAGCTTGGTGAAATTATTTAGTTTTACAGCAAAACCTCAGTTACAAATATCTCAGGAATGGAGGTTGTTCCTAATTTTGAAATGTTCGTAACAAAATGTTATGTTTTTTCAAAAGTTTACAACTGAACATTGACTTAACAGTTTTGAAACTTTACTGTGCAGAAGAAAAATGCTGATTTAACCATCTTCATTTAAATGAAACAAACACAAAAACAGTTTCCCTACCTTGTCAAATCCTTTTTAACTTTCCCTTTAATTTTTTAGTAGTTTACGTTTAACACAATATTGTATTGTATTTTCCTTTTTTTGGTCTCGGCTGCCTGATTGCATACTTCCAGGTCCTAGTAAGGGGTGCAGTTGACTGGTCAGTTTGTAAATCTGGTGTTTGTAGGTTCTATTATATATATCTACAGAGTAGTCAGTTTTAAGATTGAGTGCACATTTTAAGGTCAACTTGGTACAGTTTCCATTGTTTTCTTATTGTACCTTTCTATATTGCATTAAAAAATCAGCTATCTTTAGTTCCTCACCTACTCTGAAGTATAGGCATGTGTTGTTGCCAGGCGTGCTGCATCTTATAACACTATCACCACACAGTTGTTTTAGCTGTGAGGATTTGTACCACTTTAGTGTCTGTTGCAATCAAATAGATATTTATTATTCTGCCTCCAGCTTTTTGTTCTTTATGGCCGTTTTTTAGTGCCCTTTGGTGAACATCTGAGTGATTTGAAACTTGGCTCCAGGGAACTGTCTTGGCCCTTAGTTTCCTTGGATGTTTTCTTCTTCCCAGTAAGACCCCTCAGTGAGTGGGCATGGAGTTATTTACACTGGGTTAGCTTGCTTTTCTTTCAGCTGTATTGAAGACAAAGGAGGGTTCTTGTTTCTTAGCTTTCAGAATCTTTTCATTATTTGACCTATCCAGTTCTAATTGTTGCCTCTCTCACTTTCCCTGGGTTCTGTTTCTTTTTCTCTTGCTCAACAAAGTTCAACAAAGCTGACATTGCTCAACAAAGCCAACATTTTCATGATGTGTTAAGAGGACACCATCTAGTCAGTGTTGAAGTAGTGACTTAAAAATAGTTCTTGGTAATGTACCTGTCTCTGAAGCCTCCCAGTAATTCTTGCTTTTTTAAAAGTATATCTTTGTATTTTTAAAAAAATATTTCTCTCCCTTTTTGTGTGTGCACTCTTGACCGTGGGTGTTCATTGTAACAATGTGGATGTGTGTGGCATATTTATACAAATGTGCTTTTTGTCAGCCATGCCCTTTTGAATTTGGGTGTCATGCAGGGAGCTCAGCACTTCTGACTCAAAGCCCATTTAAGTCAGTGGAAAGATTTCCATGGATTAAAATGGGCTTTGGATTGGGTTCTCTCTGCTTCGGGAAGGTGAAGAACTCTAACTCTTCTACACTTTGAATTGTAGGCATTATGACATACTTGAGGATCGTGTCCCTTCTGGCCTCATTGCTGATCATCACAATCTGCTGTCTCAATGTGAGGCGCTCTACAGGAAGTTCTTAAATCTGAGGAGCGGCATATCAAGCAGCGACTCTGACTCTGAGGCAGAAAATGTCTCCATGGTTGAAGGCTTAAAGCTGTATGATGAGATAGAGCATCTGAAGCAAAAGCTAAAGCTCATTGAGAATCCTCTCTTGAGGTATTGTGGGTCTGTGTGTAGGGGTGGAGGAGAAGAAACTAGCTAGGAAATGCTCTCCATCGGGACAAAACTGATGGGTTTATCGCTTATGCTTCAGGTATGTATTTGGTTACCAGAAGCACACTGGTCTCCAAGCCAAAGGCTCCCGTCCAATGGGTACGAAGATCACTCATGTTGTGTCTCCTACTATAATGTCAAGTCTGTTGCAGTCTCTGCTTAGAGAGAAGCTTTGTCCTGAGACCTGTGATGAAGAACTAGAAATACAGGTAAAATAGTAGTTGTCTTCATTCTCTGTCCTCCATTTTCTATCTTCCCCAGTAGATTAATTTCTTCTTTCACAGTATTCACTTCTGTATGTACAAAGCCTACTATGAGGGGACCTTAATCCCACAACTGTAATATAAATAGCCAGGGACTGAGACCATCCTCCCCTGCTGGAGCTCAGGTGGGCTGGTCAGGACGGTCCCGCTGGCCGTAGTTTGCCCACCCCTGCTTTAAGCAGAAGAAGTAGCATTTCAACTAGGTAGCAACATTCAAATTAAAAGGGAGTTCTGTTGGCATAAACTCAAGCCATTTGCTTGCATTTTCTGAAGCTGATTGTGTTTCTCTCTTTTACAGTTTCACAGTGATCCACTGACAGCCATCAGTGCCTGCTATGAAGGAGATACAGTCATCATCTGTCCTGGCCGTTACGTTGTAGATGGCATGTTCTGTATTGCTGACTCAATTGAACTAGAAGGTACGTAAGGACAGCTAGGTGGGGTCAGACTAATGGTCCATCTAGCCCAGTATCCGATTTTCTGACAATGGTCTGTGCCTGGTGCTTCAAAGGAAATGAACCGAACAGGACAACTTTGAGTGAGTCCAGTCCAAGCTTCTGGCAGTTGGAGGTTTAGGGGTAGAGCCTTGTATAGAACTATTTCTATAATCTCTCTCCTGCTCCACACCATTAAACCCATTCCCACCCATTCCCTAATTTTCTTGCATAATACCACCTCCCACCCACCAAAACGTAGATCCTGCAAGAGAAACAGATTTGCCCCAGACTATTTTTTTTTTTTTTTTTTAAAAAGGCTGGTTTATAAAACGTATCTTGCTTAAATCATGTAAAAAAAAAAAACACAAAACCTTGAGCTCCTGTTATAATAGACATTAAATCATTCTATCCCTCGCTTAAGTTTAAATATTTAAACTTTTATTTTTAAAAAAGTGTTTTCCTGCAAATCATAGCAGTTTTGGGTTTTTTGCCCATCCAATTCCCTCTGCAACATAGTGCATTTTACCTGTGCTCAGTGTTATGGTGGTGGGTCCCACAGGACCCCAGTCCTGCTGCAGGGTTCTAGTTGAGGGACACCTGGATCATGGCAATGCGTCCCTGACCATCTTGGCTAATAGCAACTGATGGACATTCTCCATAAATGTATTTAATTCATAATACTTTTGGCCTTCTAAACAACCCATAGCAACGAGTTCCACATGTTGATCGCACATTGTGCAAAGAAGTTTTTTCTTTCAGAGTAGATTAATTTAAATCAGCAATTTAAATTAAAGTTGAGAGCCTTGATTTAAATAATTGATTTTAATAAACTTTTCTATTCATACAGTACTTCAGTTACTTTCCAAAGACAGGTGTATTGTTATTGGTTGATACAACCATTAAAGCATGTTGAGTTACAGCTAATTAGAACCTTTACACTAGATTTGGTACATCTCTTTTGTACCTATGGTGGTGCATTAGAACGATCTACATTTATTTAAACAATTATGTAGCTTAATATTTTCAGATTTTTATTAATTGTACATTTTTAGTAGGTTGAATGGTGAATGATATTGCTTATTTATTAGCTAACCTTTTGTTCATGATTTGTATCAACTGCATTAGGATGGTAGCTGGAATTAAATTACACACACGAGCATATAACATTTATTTTTTTTATCAAGCAAAACCAGCCCTTAATGTAGTACATGATGTATTGTCATATTTATAAAGCTGGTCCTCAAAAGTTAGATGTTTGCCTCTATTCTTTCTGTATTTTGAAAAGCAGAATGTACTTGGTTCATGTGATTTAACATAGTATGATCCTTGATCGTATGCTAGTAAATATTTTGCATTTTATATTTATAGCTTTTATCAATAAGTGGTAATTTGGTATAGTGGACTAGGCTAGTGGATATGAAGACCTGAATTCTATTCTTGTCTCTGCCAGTTGTGTGCCCTTTGGCAAGCCACTTCACTTCTGTGCTTCATTTTCCCCGTCTATAAAATAGGGGTTATTAGTCTACTTGAGACTGGTATTCTGAAGATTCTACAGCATAGGTTGTGTATAACCTTATTGAAGTAAGGGACAAGTCGGGGCCTTATAGCATGTTTCATTCAAATATTTGTTGGGAAGTGTGAAGATTAATGTGTGTAGTGCACAAATTGGCACTGTGAATGGTGATGCTATACCATATAAAGCAGCATATGAACATAAGAATGGCCATACTCTGTCAGACCAAAGGTCCATCAAGCCCAGTGTCCTGTCTACCGACAGTGGCCAATGCCAGGTGCCCCAGAGGGAGTGAACCTAACAGGTAATGATCGAGTGATCTCTCTCCTGCCATTCATCTCCACCCTCTGACAAACAGAGGCTAGGGACACCAATAGAGAAGGAAGTCACTGGCTATGGGTTCAGGTCTCTGTTTTGAAGACCCAAATAGGCAATGTATACCTGTTTATGGTATCTCCTCAACAAATGTTTCTGTGCTTTTGAGAATGGCTTTAAAATTAAATGCTCCTGCCTTGTCTAGGATACATTGCATCCTTGTATCTCTCCTAGTAATGCCTGAGCTACAGGCATATACATCTGTTAACAGTTTACCAAACAACTTTAGGAATACGGTTTTATATAATAACCTGTACATCATTGTGGGCTGTTCAGAAACTGCTTAAGCTGCATTCTTTATCTTTATCTTGTCAAAACTTCTTAATGGAAAAAAGGCTGGGAGTTTAATTTCCTGCTGTTCCCTACTATATTTTCTTGCCTCTTTTTGTTTTATGAGTATAATTTTCTTTCTCTCTTGTATATGTATGATTTATATAGATATACATGCCCACATGCAATACATCTGCAGGATAAAGGGCTTCAATGAATTGCTTTATATATCAGTGAGAATAGTATTGTTCTGAAATTTTGATAGTGGTATTTGACAGATGTTGTCCTGTCTTTGGTAGTACAAGGGGTGAAGTAGCAGGCCTATTACAGTCATAGACTAGAAATAGCGTTTCTGCTTTACGGAACAAAGCATATAAGTTAGTTTATTTTAATAGGGACTACTCCTCGAATGACCAAGTGTCAGGATGGGTAATCTTTGTATATGGGCTAGTGTTGAGGGAAAGTTTAGCAGTAGGAGTTGCTGAAAATATCCTAAATAGGAGCATCAAGTAAAATCTCACTGCCTTTAAGCTGAGGAGTTAATACTGTTTTGGTCGCTTTCTTGGCATGAGGGGATGGGAAAATTTTATCAAGGGAATAACACAATTTAATTGTATGGGTGTCTTCCTTCATTAATTCCAGGAAGCAATGAGAGTGACGATCAGTGATTTATGAGTAAATAAAAACTTTCAAGAACGTATAGTTATCAGTAAAGTAAGCACTGGGGAATTGAGTTTATAATTTAGAAGAAACCCTAGTACTTGTGATGAAGTTCCCAGTTCGAGCACCCAGATAAATTTGTCTTTGCTGCAATGATAGTCTCAGGGAAAAAATAAACCAAGACAACTTTACCCTTCCATAATCTTCATTCCATCAGAGATACTAAATGTTTAATTTTTCATTGTTCAGTGGTTGAATAACTCCAGCTGTTGTAGAATCAAATACAGTCCATGGGCAGACATACTTTACAGAATCCTGACTAGACAAACAGCATACTGAATGCCACCAGAAGAATAGTGAAATAGGAAGCAGCCAATTAGCTCCATTAGGAGCTCTCTAATGACCTGCAAATCAATCCTACAAAAACTGGAAACCTGGATAAATTGCCAAGGAGAAGTACAGAAGAATAGCACAAGCCTGTGGGGACAAATCAAAATGGCTGAGGCACCAAATAAGCTACAGCTAGCAAGGGAAATAAAAGTCAATAAGAAAAGAGGTTCTATAACTTGATTAGGAACAAGAGAAGATGAAGGAAAGCATTGGGTCCCCTATTTAACAAGGAAGGAGAGGTGTTTCATACCTATTTACTTAAGACTTCACTGAAAAGGTTAAAGGTGACCAGATACTTGAGATATATTAATATTAACAATAAGGGGGAAGGAGGGAAATATTGAAAGAACTGGTTAAAGCATATTTATATAAATTCAATGTATTTAAGTTGGCACAGCCTGATGAAATTCATCATAAGGTGCTTAAGGAATTAGCTGAAGCAATTATTTTCGATAACTCATGGAGGATGGGTGAGGTCCAGAGGACTGGAGAAGAGCAAATATTTAAAAAGAGGAACAGAGAAGACCCAGGAGATTATAGACCAGTCACTTGAACTTTGAAAAGATATGGGATAAAATATTAGACAATCTGTTTGTATGCTTCAGGGGTGGGATTCCTGCCAGTTTAGAGAAGGCTGATGTAACAGGGATCATTGGGGGTGTCTGAGTGTGTAGAAAATTTAAACCTGCTAGCATGACAGAACTCAAGTTACAGTCCTTTAACTCTCATGTTGATATCTTATGATGTGCACTTAGCATCTGGATCCACCTATGAACCACTGTAACACTAAGATGTTTTCCTTTACCTAAACTTTTCCTTTCAGGGTATGGCCTGCCAGACGATGTTGTGATAGAAAAGAGAGGCAAAGGAGACAACTTCTTTGACTGTACAGGGGCGAATATAAGAATCTCCAGTTTGAAGCTGGTTCAGCATGATGCAGTAGAGGGGATCTTAAGTAAGTAAAAAAGCATTTGACCATTTTTATGCTTTCGTAACTACAGTAAACCCTCGATTTAACGGACCTCGATTTAACGGACTTCGGATGCAACGGACAAAATTTCTAAGCAAGTCTGATGCATCCGAAATCCATTTGTCGAGGGCTGGCTGCCGGCTCCCGGCTGCCGCCCGGGTCCAGACAGCGGGCGGGCTGGCTCCCGGCTGCTGCCCGGCTCCCACCTCTGGGCGGGCTGGCTGCCGGCTCCCACACGGGTCCCGCCTGCTGGCGGGCTGCCGGCTCCCGCGGGTGGGCGGGCTGGCTGCCGGCTCCCACCCGAGTCCCACCAACGGGCGGGCTGCCGGTTCCTGGCTCCCGCCCGGGTCCCACCTGCAGGCGGGCTGACTGGCTGCTGGCTCCCGCCCGAGTCCCGCCTGCAGGCGGGCTGGCTCCCGGCTCCCGCCCGAGTCCCGCCAACGGGCGGGCTGGCTGACGGTTCCTGGCTGCTGCCCGGGTCCCAGCAGCAGGCGGGCTGTGGAGCTGCCGCCCCGGCTCTGTGGCGGGTGGGCTGCTGCTCCAACAGCTCATTTTTTTTTTTATTATTAAATAACGGACTTTGATTTAACGGACACCCCCTCGCCCGAATTAGTCCGTTAAATCGAGGTTTTACTGTACTGGTGGAATTAAAGCTTTGCTATTCTGTAAATTTGCATTCAATATTACATTCTTACCAACTCACCAAAGTACACCGTAAAGGATCCTGTTGGTATAAACATCAGACCTTCAAGATTTCTTTACCTAGATTATTAAGAACTTAAAATTTAATAACTCCCAGCTTTTGAGCTATCTGACTGCGGTCTTAAATTGTCAAGCTTTATTCTCATTCTTAAACAGCAATCGAATCAAATTGTCCTTTCTGCTAAGCCATACTCCCTGTAAATGTTTGTCCAGGTGTGGAATGAATTTAGTTACACCCAATATGGAGTGAGGTGTGACGCATCTTCCTATTGGTGTACATGACAAAATTCATATGATGGGGTGGGGCCAAGGGGTTTGGATAGTGGGAAGGGGCTCAGGGCTGGGGCAGAGGGTTGGGGTGTGTGTGTGTGATTGGGGGACTCAGGGCTGGGGTAGAAGGTTGCATTACAGGTGGTGTGGGCTCTAGGATGTGGCTGGTGATGAGAGGCTTGGGGTGCAGTCTGCCCTGGGGCTGTGGTGGGGAGAGAAGATTCCCCCAGCTCTCTCACCATAGCAGCATAGGGCCGGGGGAGAGGTGCTTCTCCCTGGCAGCGCTGGTGAGTCTCGGTCTGGCCAAGGGAGCGGCTCCTCTGCCCAGCAGCTCTAGTGGGGCCAGGCCATGGGAGGAGCTCCTCTCCCCTGGCCGCACGCGGCAAGTCCAGGGCAGGTCGGCGCTGGGGCTGGTGGGGAGGAGTGTGGCCGTGTAGTTTAGAGGGAATTTAGCTGCTAAGTCTATCTGCCTTTAAAAATTGCTACACAGCCTTCTCCAGTTTGGCTGGAGAATGAAACCTGTTTCCTTTCCGGCAAAGAGAACTGCCTTGGAAATACCTGACTATTCATAGAATCATAGAATATCAGGGTTGGAAGGGTCCTCAGAAGGTCATTTAGCCCCAACCCCCTGCTCAAAGCAGGTCCAATCCCGAACTAAGTCATCCCAGCCAGGGCTTTGTCAAGCCTGACTGTAAAAATATGTAGGGAAGGAAATTCTGGACCATTGCTGAACCAACCGTTCCTCTCTTAGTGACCACAAACCCATCTGCTTGCTGACAGCACATTCAAGCTGAGGCTCTGTCATAAGCATGCTCAGGAGAATACTTTTGTCCCTTCCCTCAAACAATATTTATGTGGCTGTCAGGTAGGCTCATTCTCCATTCTTCTTGCTGGCAGCTAAGTTCTATAGCTCTAGTTCCCTAGCCTCTGATTGGAAGCTTTGTGCTATTGTGACTCACATCACTTGGCCTCTCCTGTTCTTGTTCAGCAATCAAGAACCTGGTGTAACAATTTGTTTTTCGTTATACCAGTGCAAACCACTATTGTAAGCAAATTTAAACTGATTTAGCTTAATTCAGAAATGTATGAAATTAAGAAACTGGTATAAGCACACTGCATTAGTTCAAGTGCATCTACATTAGGTTTTTGTGTCCGTGTAACTGTACTGATTTAGTTACAAAAATAAGTGTGTAATCCTGATCACGTCTACAGTGTACATACTGTAACCCTAACATGAGAGCATCCATGTGTGTAATTGCTTTGGTCTCAGATATACGATAACAGATTTATTTTTATTGCAAAAGAGCTTCTATTTATCCTGTTTTGCTGTTGTATGCATCCCTGACTTTCTTTGTGGGACTAAGCCACAGCAATGCATTACTCTGAATTATTTTCTCTTGTAAAAACCATGTACTTAATGAGAGAAAGCCAGCAAAGCTAGACAGTTGTCCTCTTTTTCCAAGTTAGCACTGAACAAAATCAGTTTAGGATATGGCACATTCTCCCCGGGCCCATGCCAGCAAATGTATGAAAGCATTAGTTGACTAAGTTCTGCTTGGGTGGCAGCAGGTGAACACTGTAAGAGGTGGTACTTTTGTCCCTTCCCTCAAACAGTGAAGAATAAGACTGGCTAGTCCTCCTTTTGTTGCAGAGCTGGATATTAAACCCACAGGATGGGAAGAAATGACCATTCCTGTATTTTCACCACAATTTTTCCAACTGGTGTCTAGTTCTGTCAGCTCTGGGCAGTAATATTGGGCACTCCTCCTAACGACTGAGCATGTGCCCAAGCCAAATTTATACATCACTTTATCAGATCACTGTTGTTGCCAAGTATTGGCCCATTTGTAAATGTTCACAGTGACCATCCTGCACACTCATCACACATACTTGGAGTTATTTGGCAGCAGTTATGCAGAAAGTGAACTTTTTGGTTCCAAGCCCCCTATAGACCAAAACACTTATGATTTTATTGCATTGTTTCCTTTAAATTTAGGGTGGTTAGTTCAAATTCCATCTAAATTTGCTTTAATTTTCTCAGTCAAAACCTGAAAATTATCCACTAAGGTGTAAAGTAAACTTTATTACATTTTTGCTTGTTGATCATGTAGCTTGTCTAGCAGTATGTGTGTGCATATACCAGGGGTGGCCAAACTTACTGACCCTCCGAGCCACGTACAACCATCTTAATAAGGTTGAGAGCCACAGCTTACCTGAAGCTCTGAGACCCCTACCCCATCACCCTGCTGCAAGGCAGAAGTCCTGAGCTCTCTCCCGCCTCCTCTCTCCTGCCCAATCTGGCAGGTGGAGAATGGGGGGGGGAAGAGAGCTGAGTGAGCCACACTTGAATGATAAGTGTCACATGTGGCTCTCGAGACATGATTTGGCCATCCTGGGCATATACTCGGCCACTTTATTTCAGACGTTGACAGTTGATCTTGCAGGCTAGATATACAGCAAACATGCTTGTGGTCCCAATCACAGTAATGTGTGTGCCGGACAGACTGTCCATTGTCAGACTCAAGAGTGTTATCTTTAAAGATGTTATACACACTCTGATCCTGCTGCAACTCTATGTGGGGCTGGTCCTGGTCCCCATGTCCTCTGACTGAGCAGCCTGATGACTACTCCGACTTTTAGTTGGGCTGCAGGGGCTGAAATCATAACTGAGAATCTGCATTGTCCTAGCTGTGCCCTGTTTACTTTGGCTGTACACCTTTCCCCAGCGGAAACAAGCAGTGGTGTGTGTGTACAAGGCAAAAGCCTTTTTCATTGAATATCTGCCACTGGAGGATCATTCATACATTGCCTTGATCCTCCCTGGTTTTGTACTCAGATTATGGTGCGGATGTGCTGGAAAGTAGCTGCACTTCAACAGTGTGTTCCTGAATGTGTGTGGAAATTGTTTCTATTTAATTTGCATTGGTTCGTTCCCCAGAAAATTAAATACTTTCGAGAGCATGCTCGTTAAACAGGCTGAATGATAGCGTCTACCTTGGGCTCCACTGAAATCTGACTGAAAAAATGTTTCCTTAACAGGTATTAATCTAATTTGGCCTCATTACAGTATCTGTCTGGCCTGATGAACAGAAAATTCCTCTCGTTATAGACCATCCATTATACTGTCTCTTAGAATTTCTAATGTTGACAATGGGTGTCTTCGTTTGCAGGTGTTCACCATGGGAAGACCACACTGGAGAACTGTGTTCTACAGTGTGAAACTACAGGTGTTACAGTGCGGACGTCAGCAGAGCTATTAATGAAGAACTCTGATCTGTATGGTGCCAAGGTGTGAACTAACTTTTAAGTATTTTTTGAAACAAAACTCCAGCTCCCTGTGGGTAAACAGGGAATCGTAATCAGGAAAGAGGATGACTTCCTTGATCCTTTACAAAACCACCAGTATTTTCCATTAGATGGCTAAATATAATTGGTATTTAAGAAATCAGTCAGAGAATTCTCTTAACCTCTTATGTAGTATGTCTCTGTAGGGGGAGATTTATGTTGACTTGCATGTGACACTGAAAATCAAACAATAACAAGAGTCAGTTATGAAATAACCCCAGGTGCATTCATGAAGCTGATTTTGTGCCTCTTAAATGGCTTTTGTCTCATTAAATTAATCTTTTTCTAGCTGAACTGCCTTTTTTTTTAACGTGTTCCCTTTTGATTCTTACAAGGAGATGATCAAAGTCTAGCACTTATTACATCACCAAAAAAAAATCACTAGATTTCCTAGGACTGGGTGTGGCATATTAAAGAGCAAATACATCTCTGTGCATATGTCATGCAATCTCTGCCCAGTAGAACTTTTGTGGTGTGGTGATAGCAGCACTGCCAGTGAACCATGAGCATCTGCTACCTGACTTAGTTTACTAAGCCCTATAACAGGAGGAAATAGAAGACTCTTACCATGAAACCACTAGGTAGAGACGCAGACCCACTTTGGGTTTATGGGTTACACTGAGAACTTGCTGAGTCATCTGTGATGTCTCTTTAATTTACAGGGTGCTGGTGTTGAAATATATCCCGGTAGCACATGTACCCTGCTGGGCAATGGCATACACCACTGTAAGGAGGGAATCCTCATAAAAGTGAGTTCCAGATGGAATGTGCTCTGATCAGTTCTCAAGATCATACCTGTTTGTATTGGTACCTGCCAGTAACTATTTTAGTTAATTATCTCATGATCTCATTACTCTTTGATTTTAACTCCTTTGAAAGACAAGGTATGGTAACACTGATAGCAGTGGACTTAAATTTTTGTCTACTACGTCAAAATATTCCTTCTATTTCATGGCTGCAACAAGGAAAATGGTGACTACAGTGAAACCTCGATTTAACGGACCTCCATTTAACGGACTTCGGATGCAACGGACAAATTTTTTCAAAAAGTCTGATGCATCCGAATTCCGTTTGTGGAGGGTTCCACCGGGGTTTGAGCCGGGGGCGGGCTGCTGCCCGCCCCCCGGCACCATGCTGGGTATATGGAGGGTCCCGGGCAGCTGCCGCGTTTTGAAGGGGGGGGGGGCTGCCGCCCGCCCCCCGCCAGCGCTCACCCTGCTTTAAGGGTCCCGGGAGCCGGGACCCTGCGGGCTGTCAGCCCGCGCGCGGCAGCCGCCGCGTTTTGAAGGGGGGGGGGCTGCCGCCCGCCCCCCACCAGCGCTCACCCTGCTTTAAGGGTCCCGGGAGCCGGGACCCTGCGGGCTGTCAGCCCGCGCGCGGCAGCCGCCGCGTTTTGAAGGGGGGGGGGGGCTGCCGCCCGCCCCCCGCCAGCGCTCACCCTGCTTTAAGGGTCCCGGGAGCCGGGACCCTGCGGGCTATCAGCCCGCTCGCAGCAGCCGCAGGGGTTTGAACCGGGGGCGGGCTGGCTGCCGGCTGCGGGCTGCGGTCCCCATCTCTGTGGTGGTGGGAGGAGGGGGGGCTGCAGAGCTGCCGCCCTGACCATTTGGTGGTCCGGCTGCTGCTCGGACAGCTCCGTTTGGGTTTTTTTCTTTTCTCTCTCTTTTTTTTTAACAGCAGGAGCTCAGGGCCCCCAGTTTGGGATAGGCTGGATGAGCATGTGATTAGGTCTCATCCCGCGAGTTTTGTGGCTGTGACTTTCTGCAGCACTTTTAACACGTGCTGGTAGATGTTCTGAGCTGCGGTAAGCCAGGCCCCAGCCCTGTGTGTTTGTTTGCTCAAGGTACTGGACCTATTCCCTATAAATTTAAATTTGTGTATGTAAACACATCCGTGTAACCCTAACCTTAAAATATGGAGAAACGGAAAAGAGTTAATTTAACGCTAAATCAAAAATTAGAAGTCATACAAAAGTTGGAATCGGGAGTGGCTGTGTCTCGTATATGTGAGCAATATGGCATAAAAAAGCAAACTGTATCGGACATTAAAAAAAACAAAGACAAAATAAAAAAATTTACGTTACTATGTGATGTTGGTGAAAACACCAATCCCAGAAAACATATGAAATTGGCACGTGAAACTTCAGTTGAAGAAGCATTGTTGAAGTGGTACGTACAACAACGTTCTTGTGGGGTTCCAGTTCGGGCAGTTGAATTGAAATCTGCAGCTATTAAATTAGCAAATCATATGAACACACCATTCAAAGCAAGTGATGGATGGCTTTGGCGCTTTCGCAAAAGGCACGGACTTATGAACAAACGAATTTACGGCGAAGCTTCAAGTGCTCCAACAGAAGATATTGAACCATTTAGGCAAAAATTAATAGAACGTATAACTAACGAAATGCTATTAAGGTCTCAGATTTACAATGCTGACGAAACTGGTTTGTTCTGGCGTTCTCTGCCTGAAAACACACAAGCCTCCAAATATGAAAAATCGACACCTGGAAGAAAAATCAGCAAAGACAGGATCTCAGCGCTGCTTTGTGCCAACGCCGATGGATCGCATAGACTGACACCTGTAACAGTTGGCAAATCTCGTAAACCTAGAGTTTTAAAAAATATAATGGATCATCTGCCCGTTTTATACTATAACTCTACAAAGGCCTGGTTCACCTCAAAGATTTTCCAAGATTGGTTTTTCGAACACTTTGTACCTGCAGTCAGGAAATTTCAAGGCGAAGAGCTTGGAATACCACCGGAAGATGTGAAATGTTTATTGCTTTTAGACAACGCTCCTGCTCATCCATCCGAAAATATTTTATGTTCAGAAGATGGCAAATTTAGATGTATGTTTTTGCCAAAAAATACAACATCACTTATCCAGCCCATGGACCAGGGGATAATTCTGGCAACCAAACGAATATACCGCAAAAAGTTTTTAGAGGAAGTAATGGTTGTATTGCAGGATGATGATAATGAAGAAGATACAAGAGGACAGCGTACCTTACAAAACTTAAAGAGCTACAGTTTAAAATCGGCAATTTTTAATTTTGCTGCAGCATGGAAAGAAGTGAAAGTGCAAACATTGGAAAATGGTTGGAAGAATTTGCTTGACAACGAAGATGCAGACTTGGATTTAGAAGGGCTAGAGGTTACTGATTACTGTAGGACAATACAGAATATTGGTGGAGAAGAAGTAGCTGAGGAAGATGTTTTACAGTGGTTAGAAGAAGATGAAGGTGACCCTGGGTATCACATCATGAGTGAAAGTGAAATAGCATCTGAGGTAATGACCTTGGAAGATGAGGATGGGAGTGAAGATAATGAGGAAGAAGAAACAACACACCCAAAAATAAAGTTATCAGTGATTAGATCACATCTCGACGATCTAATAACATTTATTGACAATTCATCAGATAATGAAATTCAGCCTTATTACACCCATTTTCGTAATTTTAGGGAGTTAATTATAAAAAAACAGCAGAGTTCAAAAGTTCAAACAAAATTTGATAGTTTTTTCAAAGCAGGATCACCTAAAGCAAGCACCTCGACATCGAACATTAACGTCACGCCGCAACGGGAGTGTCTGGATATATCATCATCCGAAGACGAATAAATAGGAAAGAAAATTGTTTTTTTATAAAATTTAAATTTTGGTTCGTTTTTAAGAACATTGTTTATTTGTTTAGTTAAATATAAGAACAGTAAAGTGTTTTTTCAGAAAAATGTTTATTTATTTTGATTTAGATCGCATACTTGTTTATTACAGTCTCAAAACTACGGTGAGTACATAAGCAATAATACATACAGAACACTTTTCTGTGAAATTAAACTTTTCATACATACCGTACTTAATTTTAATTACACAAAAGTCAATTTTTTAACATATGCATTCGGAAAACCTACTTTCTTAAATAACGGACTTTCTGATTTAACGGACACCCCCTCGCCCCAATTAGTCCGTTAAATCGAGGTTTCACTGTATATTTAATTATGTTCCTTAAATATAGATCTAGTTCTTTTGTATTATTTTTGTTTTTAGAGAAGACATTCTAGGTGGGTTGAAATTCCCTCTCTGAGAATTGGCTACATAAATCTTTTTTTACGTTTTGTTTTCTGCTATAGGATTTCTTAGATGAGCATTATGACATTCCCAAGATAACCATGGTGAACAATGTGATCCATAATAATGAAGGGTATGGAGTTGTCCTGGTTAAACCTACAGTTTCCTCTGATGTAAAAGACATTGCTGCCAAAAATTTAGAAGGTATTTTTTAACTCTAGTGACTTAATAGGAGTCTAAATGTAGTGATGAATCTACTGTTAAATATTTTAAACAATTCACATCATATAACTTGGCAGAAATAAAGTCTTATATTTTTTCTTCTTATTAGAAAGTTTAAGTCTAGGTCTGACTTCCTTATAATTATCAGAGGATTGAGATTTCCCAGATCACAGCTACTGCAAAGGAAATTTAAGAGTAGCTGCAGGCTGCATGTGTGTAATTGCACTTCAATTTCACTTTTTTTATCCAATGATATCAAAGCATTTGTAAAAGTTTATTCTGGGTACTGGAAGCCTGCATCAGGCGGATAGCATGATCGTCTTTCTGAACATTCTGACTACTTAGCCATTTAAACTATGACACGTTCTGCAATAAATGGAGTTTTAATCTCTGTTCCATGCTAGTTGTCCTTTAGGCTTTTTCTATCTGTCTCCCTTTAAATGAGTGGCTGGGTCAGTGTAGCTCAGTCGGTCTTAAATGGCGTTTAGCTATTCAGTGAGGAGAAGGACTTTTTTCCAGTTGATTCTTGCCTATTGGACCTATCTGTTCCGCTCTGTAGAGCTGGAAATAACTTCTTGGTGTCACACACAAAATGGCATGTTGTCAGGGAGAAAGTGGCATATTCCTCCCACAACCCTTTCCTGCCCATATTAGTCCTCTGCTTTCCTTTCTACCATGCAGCAGAAATGAGACTTGTTGGATCTAGCTCATTCCTCCCAGTGTAGTTGTTCCCCCACCATAAATATCACCATGTCTTATTTCAAAGAAAGATACTAAGCTCTCAGTTGCAATATCTAATCCCCACTCAGCTGTCTCTATAAAATACTTGCCTGTCTGAGTAAGTTATTTAAATCTCCAGATTTTTTCTTAAGCATCACACTTGTATACATGGAATATATGGAGCTATCATTAAAATTGCATCTGAAAGGGGTGATAAGAGGAAGCTGATTTTTCCTCTGAACCTTTCATAAAATATTCACTGCCACTTCGCTGTTTCCAGTGGCAATCACCTTGAAAGCTTATTCTTGCATTCTAACTTTGTGCTGGATTATCATTGGCTAGTCCAATTGCCACCTGACTTTGTTCTTTGTGCTATATGTACCTTTTGTGTTTGCATTGGAAGAATTAGCTCTTATTGGCAAGAGCTGATGTAGCTGAACTATGTAATACTTGAAACAGTTATTGCAATATGGGGAATATTTTCATTGTTTAATAAGACTTAAAGAAACCCCCTACATTTCAGTGTTCCAAAACTGACACTTTAATTACCTCAGATACTCCAGGCATCCGCACAGTCTGTAATAACCTCATCACTGTTTTCAGATTTAGGAAATATACAGACTATCCAGTCAAACAGTGAGACGGACAATGTAGAAGATTTGGGACATGAAGAGCTACCTGAATGTGCAACAGATGAATTGCAGCTCCATGAGAGAGCTGAGATTTCTGAACAAACTGAAGGCAATTATGAAATTGCAAATGAACTTGTCGCGACTTCTGTAAAGAAGAGCCAAATGCACAAGAAAAGGCTGAGTGAACTGGGAATCACAGAGGCTGATGACAACTTAATGTCTCAAGAAATGTTTGTTTCTATCGTGGGCAATCAGTTTAAACGAAATGGGAAAGGAAGTTTTGGCACGTTCCTCTTTTGACTGTCCTGACTTGAAATGCCATTAGGATAGACAATTTGCACAAGTTGTTATGTTCACTGCTACTTTCAAAGACGTTAATCTGACTCATCTGCCTTCCATTATGTTGCTAGACTGTGATGAAATTCAAGAATATTTATTCTTTTTAATAGTGTGCTATGTTGCACATGTGAAGTTGTTTCCTTGCGGCAAATGTAGAAAACAGAACTCAGACGTGGAAACCTTGTATGGACATTGCTGATCCACAATCTCTTCCTTTACCAGCCACGTACTTCACTTTTATTATAGTATTTAATTTAATTACTAAATGTGTAAAAAACACTTTTTTTAAAAAAAAAAACCTAGGCACCAGACGGGAGGGTGGACAAAAGCTGCAACGATGTAGCTTCTTCCATGCTATTTCTTAACCATGCCTGAAGTCATACTGACTTAAATGCAATACTGGCATGGTACTTCATTTGTATGTTAATAACGGATTTTTTATAATTAGGGTATTACTCAATCACTTATTTATTGTTAAGAAATTGGAGGTTGCCAGTATTGTAGTTACAGGATTTATTAGGAAACGTATTGAACATCTGAAAAGATGGTATTGCTAAAAGCAATGTGTATGTGCATGTACTGCCTAGTGCTAAAAATAAGTGTGCCCTTTTGTTTAGACATAGTAGTGTTTTGAAGTGCAACAATTTCTATATGAAAAGGAATTAAAGTAACATGTTGGTATTTGTCATATTTTTAGATGTGTAACACAATGCTTTTTAAATAATAAAACATGTTACTTGTGGCATCAGACCATACTCTTAGAAAGGAATGCAATATTATCACAAATGTAGTTTTCAACTGGATTTTTTTTTCTCCAGCCCATGGAAATTTTTATCAATAAAACAAAGGTAAGGCATATCAGATCTAATTCCGCCAGGCAGTGACCTCTGTGCTCCACAAGCTTAATTGAAGACGCAGGGTCAGCTCCCAAGTTCTTTCTTGGTCCTAACTTGAAGAAAAACTTGCATTGACTGCCTAAGGGAGAATTTAGTCCCATAACTGCTATAGCATCCTTCTGGTGCACGATCTTATTAACATTCTTTTTTCTGTTGTCCTTTAAGATCTACAGATTTGCATTTTTAGTAATTTAGAATGTGTGTAAGGGAATATTAGCAAGGAGAGCGAGGACCTGAAAGTCCTGTAAGGTGTAAAATAACACAACTTGCTGATAAAGGGATGATCAAATATTCTCAATGTTACGCTGCAGAAAACTTCAGAAGATAGCTTAACACAATGTAAAACGAGAAATTAAATGCATAGCTTGTTGAAAAATTGATGTGGGTTTGACTATAACACTCTTCACTCCAGCCTCAGTCAAGTGGTGATTAAATACTTTAATCTGTTTTATGCAATTAGTCGTTGGTGCCAAGGAAAGGAAAATTTATAGATTTTTTTTTTCAGCATTCTGTTTTGCTTACTGTAATTTGCACTGTCAATAGAACTGTAGAAAACTTATTGCTGTTCCCTGCTTTCCTATCCCACCTTTTGCACGCTTTTCTGCTGAAGACACACACATTAATATTTAATTTTCATTGATTGTTACTGAGAATTAAATGCCACACAGATCCCAATTTCACTCCAGTTATCTTAATTCATTAACCACAGAGCCTTGCA
Source organism: Sternotherus odoratus (assembly GCA_032164245.1). Classification (NCBI taxonomy): domain Eukaryota; kingdom Metazoa; phylum Chordata; order Testudines; family Kinosternidae; genus Sternotherus; species Sternotherus odoratus. Next base: position 19,780,477 of record JAVMKO010000014.1, on the reverse strand, counting down.
TTTCTGCTGTTCAACAAATGTATGGAAATTTTGGTCGTGGCCTAAGATTATATATCTGGTGTGAGTATTTTAACTCTGAGACTCAGTAGTCTGGCTCTAAATAATACATGTCACACTAACCATTTTACTCTTCATGGAGGTTTATGCACATAGCAGGTCTGGTTTTATATCTAACTTCTAATCTGTATTCCTAATTAAAGAATTGGCACAAAAATGCTGCATTTCTGTGGGTTTTTTCCCCTCATTGGTCTCTTCAAGTTTGCTGGTTTAGAGGTGGTATTTCTCTCCTGTTCACTTTAAAGCTATCTAATGTCCAACGTCTTGCCTCTTTTTACATTTTTAAATGGGATAATTTATGGAGGTAAACTCCTAAAACAATATTCTCTTAATGTGCTTGCTTTATTACTCAGGTGCTTTTTGTATGCCAGACACAAGAGTTGATGCCAATGGAGGTCCATATGTGTAGTGAGAGCAACTGGGAAAGTGGAGTATTGCCATTTGAGTCAGAAGAACTTTGTCCTTTTTTTTGCCTGTTACAGAAACTAAATTTTAAAATGGTGGGTTGCTATTTAGCATCTGTGTAGTACTTCTAAACCTCAAAGCACTAAATAGTCCATGGATACAGGCAGTTTGACATGTAGAACTTGGTTTGCTCATCAGAGTTCAGTCATCTCTATCAATCCATACATGTCTGCCCAAGAAACATGAAAGCCTCTTCATTTTACATTTGGTAGCCCTCCATTCACAGAGAGCTTTCTCTGAGGTAGGTATGCTTAAACAGGAGGAAGCAAGAGCTTTTCACTGGGGCCAGAGCAATTGCTTGTGTACGTGTTGACTCACCAAGCTGTGCGGTTTGCCACTGGCTTCTAAATTCGTCACATTGGGAAGGAGAAAGTGAGACATGCGTGGTATAGGAGCATATTCTCATGGCTTTCTAGTGGGACTATCATTTTGCATCACAGTTTAGAATCTGCCTCCTCGGTACTCTTCCTTATACTGCTGAACAGCAGCATGATGGCATCTTTCTGCCAAAACCTTTGGTTTCAAGAACTCTTCAGAGGGCTGCTCTCTTGTTTGATCCAGGCTCAAGGTGTTTTTGGGTGGGATTTTTTAAAAGCTCAGTGTTGGCCTCACTCAACTCCCATTGATTTGAAAGAGAGCAGAGTTGTGTGAACCCAGCACCCTTGAAAACTAGCTCACTCTTAGTAAAGAGGTAGCCACATTTAACATAAACCTAGGAACCTCTGCTGTGGCCTCCAGCCTTTGGCTTGTTGACTGTAGTTGTGACACCCCCCTCCCCACCCCTGCGTGTGTATGCCTTTCCTTCCTTGATTCTACCTCTTTACACAAGTATCCTTTAGTTGTGTGCTTAGGGTGGAGTACAGAATCGGCTTTAGCCATTTTGCCAGCTAGGGCAGAAAACATTTTCAGTAATCCTTGCTCTGCCCTGGCCCCTTTCCCCCCCTTCATTGCAATCCTTTAAAGGGGTGGAGCAAGAGCAGGTGCACAATGCTACCTCAAGAGGCTTTTGTGGACTATATTTAAACACAAATCCTGTTAGGCCGTAGGCCTTTGTAGACAGCAACTGAAACAGTCTCCAACCTTTGACTAGTCAAAGTGGTTTTGTACGGGGGTATTTGGCATGGTTAGACTGTATGTACACAAACTAGAAACACTAGCACTCTGAACAAGCACTGTTCTTGGGAGCTTTTGTGGGCTACAGCCTACTTCATCAGATGCATAGAATGGAACATATAGTAGGAAGATGTATCAATATCTATATGTTCCATGGTATGCATCTGATGAAGTAGTCTGTAGCCCACAAAAGCTTATGCTTAAATAAATTTTTTAGTTTCTAAGGTGCCACAAGTACTCCTGTTCTTTTTGAGGATACAGACTAACACAGCTGCTACTCTGAAACCTGTTCTCGGAGTTTCCCTGGCCAGCATAGAAATTACTTACTAAGAGCCCCTAACCTCTCTTGGGCAAGGTTCTGTACATACGTTTGGTAGGAGATAGTCACTGCCTGATGAACTTAAAATCTAAAGACCCAAAGACTGGTAGAATTGAAGTACAGTAAACCCTTGATTTAACGGACCTCGATTTAACGGACTTCGGATGCAACGGACAAAAGTCTGATGCATTCCGGATCCATTTCTGGCGGGCTGGCTGCCGGCTCCCCGCTGCCGCCCGGGTCACGGCAGCGGGCGGGCTGGCTGCCGGCTCCGGGCTGGCTGCCGGCTCCCCGCTGCCGCCCGGGTCACGGCAGCGGGCGGGCTGGCTGCCGGCTCCCCGCTGCCGCCCGGGTCACGGCAGCGGGCGGGCTGGCCGCCGGCTCCCCGCTCACGGCAGCGGGCGGGCTGGCCGCCGGCTCCCCGCTCACGGCAGCGGGCGGGCTGGCCGCCGGCTCCCCGCTCACGGCAGCGGGCGGGCTGGCCGCCGGCTCCCCGCTCACGGCAGCGGGCGGGCTGGCCGCCGGCTCCCCGCTCACGGCAGCGGGCGGGCTGGCCGCCGGCTCCCCGCTCACGGCAGCGGGCGGGCTGGCCGCCGCCTCCCGGCTGCCGCCCGGGTCTAGGCAGCGGGCGGGCTGCCCGCCGCCTCCCGGCTGCCGCCCGGGTCCAGGTAGCGGGCGGGCGGGCTGCCGGCTCCCGGCAGCCGGGACCCAGGCGGGCTGACACCTTCCGGCTGCCGCCCGCGTCCCAGCAGCCGGGACCCAGGCGGGCTGGCTGACGGCTCCCGGAAGCCGGGACCCAGGCGGGCTGACAGCTCCCGGTTGCCGCCCGGGTCCCATCAGCCGGGACCCCGACGGGCTGGCTGACGGCTCCCGGCTGCCACCCGGGTCCCGGCAGTGGGCAGGCTGCGGAGCTGCCGCCCCAACCCTGTGGCGGTCGGGTTGCTGCTCCGACAGCTTGTTTTTTTTTAATTATTATTAAATAATGGACTTTTTCATTTAATGGACACCCCCTCGCCCGTATTAGTCCGTTAAATGGAGGTTTTACTGTATCCTTTATGGCTGGGAAACTGAGACCAGAGAGATTAAGTGACTGAGGTTGTTTGTCAAGGTTCTTGTCAGAGTCAGGAATTGAGTTTAGATTTCCTGATTGTGTTTCAGTTCCCTACCTGTAAAGGGAGATGATGCATTTCCTTACCTCAGAGGGGTGTTGTGAGGATAAATACATAAAAGATTGTGAGGCTCCAGTAGTATGGTATAGGGGGCCATATAAGATAGTGTCCCACTTCCCATCCAAAGGGCTAAGCTGCTCCTATAAAGGAAACTTTATGGAGGACATGTCGGTGAGCCACTTCCTTCTATTGAAACTGGATTACATTTCAATGAACAGCTCGCAGATGAATGAAAATGGTGTGAGTAGATTCAATTTTTAAAGGAGAAAAGGAGAGACTGTACAGAGTGACAAGAAACTTTAATACCTACTAAGTTCCTGCTCCACCACAGTAGAAAAACAAGGTGCAGCTGAAAACCTCTGCATCTTAGTCTGGGACAATTCTTATTTACATTTAAGGAGAATATAAACAATTGTGCAGCTTAGTATTCAGATGAACTTTTATTAGAGTATAAAGAACGTGCTGAATTTCAGAACGTTTTTTAAAAAGTGCATCCACTCAGAGACTAATAAATTATAACAGTGCAAACTGGAATCCTACTTCACTTTTTATGGTACACACAAAATACTGCAGGTGTAAGTAAACTATTCTGTTAAAAGTCAAGTGTACTTAATAAAATACTGTTAGCTGGCCTTTAATTCACAGTCAGCTTTGTAAGTGATATTTTGTGTTCAAAAATTTCTTGGCACCAACCTGCTTAACTTTATCACCCAGGACTATTGTGGAGCTCCACATATATGTAAATTACAGTCTCAGTAAATCTGTGGGTCTGTTTTGGGGCTAGTATCTTTGTGGGATACTCGGCTGCAGGCCTGATAAATAGATTCTATTCCCATTAACTATTTCTGAAATTAGTGCTGCAAAAATTAAAACCTTACTATCATTTTTGTGTCAACACAGCTAAAATATAATTTTTAATCTGTTTTTCATAGGTAACATTGAAATTCATGAAAGGAATTATTCCTGGTTTTGTGCTTATGTCTTAATATGATTGTCAGTGAAACAAATCCTGTTTTGAGATGCAAAAGGTAAATGAGTATTTTGGCTTTTCGTCATAGCATCTGTATTAAATGTGTAGCATACATTTCCCTTAACCTTTGAGGGGGCCATTCTTTGTTAGCTCTTCCCCACCAATGGATTTACAATCTGTGTGCTGGGCTAATGTGTGTTTCAAAAGAGTTTGTCCTTCTAAATCCAATTGCCACTTCTTTTGAATACCTGCTTTGTTTAAAATGGACACTGTTCCACATTACCGAGAGCTTTTTCCCAATTTAGATCACTGGGTCAAGGTCTGTAACTTTTAATGGATGTAAAATGTATGTATCCAAAACTGACAGTATTTGGAAGTGGATAGGGGATTTTGCTCCACCAGACTTAAACCAAGAAAGAAAAGATTGTGCTCTGAGTGCTGTATCCCACAAGGCTCCCTTGAGAGGGAGCTGATATGAACTGATGTGATATCAGCTTCCAAGCCAGGTAATTAAATATTACAAGGAAATGTAGAGAGGAATGGAGTCATTTGGGAGAGACCAGGAACTTACACTAGCAAACAACCAGCCAGCTATCCTTATTTAGCTGTATTTTAAAGACATGTGACTGGATGCCTCACTTGCCCAGAAAATGAAACACAAGCTCTTTTAAAAAGAATTTCATCCTCTGCCTCCCAGTTTAGAAGTTATCACCTAGAGAGCCACAGTTGTATTTTGAAGGGACAAATCCTTCAAAAATGAGGAGCCTCTGTTGGCTAGTGATGTGCTGAGACTGCTGCCTTTCCTACTATCCAATAGCGTCTGCTTGTTTCTTCGTGCTTCCCCATCTATCTACATCCACCTGTTGCCTTCTACTTAGACTCTTTAGGGCAGAGATTGCCTTTGTGCTTGGGTTGTGTACAATGCGGGTTTTGGGTCATGATGTGGGCTCAGAGGCACTACCCCAACATAAATAACAATCAAAGCTCTTAGCTGACTGAAACCAAGCAGTGTTACTGACTTCTCTTCAACGATGTATCCCTCAGCTCAGATTGGCGGCATGCAAAATCAGTTGGGAATCTAAATCTTTATACATCTGTCAGGGCCCTGCTGGGCTATGCACTCTAGATACCAGTAGTAGTCTCCATGCCTGACTAAAGGTATGTCTTCACTACACCAGTAGGTCGATTTCCCTTAAGTCGATTTTCTAAAGTCTACTTTAGAAAATCGAATCAGTGTGTCCCCACCAGGACAGCAGGTCGATAGTGTCTGTCCTAGAACTTTTGCAGGGGTCGACATAGCCCGCATTGCACTGTGGGTAGGTAGCCCACAGTGCCGGGAGCGCCGGACCCCCCCCGCCTGCCCGAGCAGCCCCGCGAACCCCCCCGCCCGCCCAAGCAGCCCCGCGCCGGACCGCCCGCCCGAGCAGCACCGCGAACCTCTGCTTGGGCGGGCGGTCGGGGGGTGTGTGTCCGCGGAGCTGCTCGGGCCGGGGGAGCCGGTGCGGGGCTGCTCGGGCGGGGGGGGGGGGTCCGGCGCGGAGCTGCTCGGGCGGGGGGAGCCGGCGCGGGGCTGCTCGGGCGGGGGGGTCCGGTGCGGGGCTGCTCGGAAGGTCGGAGGCTTAATGTCAGATGCCTCTTCACTAGCCCACAATAGACCTAGAGAGGTCGATTTTAGCGCTACTTCTCTCGTTAGGGAGGAGTTATAAAGTCGATTTTGAGGGCCCTTTAAATCGACTTTAAGGGCATGGATGTGAAGATGGGTACATGTTTATTTCGACTTAACGTCGTTAAAGTCGACGTTAAGTCGTAGTGAAGACTTGCCCTAAAGAGCTTGTAATCTAAGGCACCAGTCTTGCAAGCTACTCAGTGTGGGCCCTGCACCAGCTGAAGTCCATTGCCCTGACTGGATACAGGTAGAGGTCAGTCGGACTCCATACAGGTGCAATGGTGGACACAAACTGCTGTGGAATCAAGGCTTCAAGGATTATTTTTGCTGTGGTTATTTGATATGCACAGTATCCGAGGGGTAGCTGTGTTAGTCTGGATCTGCAAAAGTGGCAGAGAGTCCTGTGGCATCTTATAGACTAACAGATGTATTAGAGCATAAGCTTCCATGGGTGAATATCCACTTAGTTGGATGCAACCCTGGAAAACTTATGCTCCAATACACCCACATATTAGCTTATGCTCCGTATTCACCCACGAAAGTTTATGCTCTAATACATCTATTGGTCTCTAAGGTACAACAGGACTCTGTCACTTTTGATATGCACAGTGTCTCTTCTTTTAATAGAGAACATAGTAATGCAGGGATTTCCATGAGGCGATAAGGGTCCTAGTGCAAATATGTAGCTAGTACATCCACCTTTCCTCATGCTCAATTGTCCTGAACTGTAGCCATTCCTGCATGATGAATTATATTAATTTCTCCTTCCTGACAGCAGTTGGATTTATATTCTTGTTTTCTGTAAGTCCTTTCTTCCCAAATGATCCCTCACCAATACAGCCACTCATAACTAACCATTGATATTTACGTGTCTTCATCGGGGTCAATAAAAATGACATGTAAAATATCTTCTGTCTGGAACAACCCTAGCTGTGTGCCTAAGGCTTATGAACAGCCTTTTGAATCAAATCAATAGTGCCGGAGCTTCTGTTTTAAAACTCAGTAAATGATTAACAAGGTAAGTTAAGAGAAATCAATAACTGGGTATATAGCACTTCACAGTTTAGGCAATTAAAAAAAATTCACTTAGGTTTTCCTTGTAACAAAAAAACAGATAGCAAGCAAAGAGAAATTGATCTAGGTTTTGTTAACCAATAGCTCAACACCCACCTCCTTTTTTCATAAAATATTCATTGGCTGTCTTGAAGCCCAAAGTGAGAAGGGAGAGCTGATATTGTCTAAATGAGTGTTCTATAACAGCAAAAATTATTTTAGGAGAAAATGGGCCAGCTTCTAGAGCTTTGTCAGCTTAATCCATAGGAGGATCAGGTCCAAAATGTCTATTAAATGGGGAAAATAATATTGTCTAGGAATAGAGCAGCTTTATTTGGTTTTAGTCCAGGCTTTATTTACCCTGGTGTTGCTGTGTGACCTTGAGGACAATACTCATCTTCTTCAGAGGTCTGACAGTAATAAGAGCTAGGTATTATCATTACTGTGTTGCGTGAGCATTTAGGAGTGAAGACTGTTGGCAAAGAAATACACAGCATGCTAAGGAAACTTCTCTTACCTGTTGCTCTCATTTCCTTTTAGCAGTAGCAACAGCACTTCTATAGCTACTTTCATCTGGGGAAGTCAGACAGTGATGTTAATTTGTACTTTCATATATTACCTTTCATCTGAGGATCTCAAAGTACAAGTGTAGAGGTCTCTGAGGTAGAAGAGTGTTATCCCCATTTCACAAATGGGAATTAGGGCATGGAACAGTTACGTGACTTGCCCAAGGTGAAAGAGCAAAATCATGGTGAAGCTTGGGATGAAACTAAGGAATGCTGACTGGCTCCTGCTCTAAATTACTAGACAAAATTTTCTTCCTTTCAAGAGATAATTTGGATCTGATCAGCTTGCATCAGATATAGCAGTCAAAGCCCCAAATTGTAAATAATGAGTTACATTCTATAAATAATGATGTGCAACCTCCACCTCTCAAAGATTGTGTGGAGGTTGCACATCTTTCTCACATTTTTTAATCTTGTCTGCTTTCTAACCACAACTGCAGAAATGTGTTAACATAGAGGCTATTCTGTCTGGTCGCTCACTCCTCAGTAATACCATAGACTTATTTTTGTCATACCTCCAGCTTGACCTGAAGGAAGAAGCAACAGAAAATCTTGCAAGATCTTTACTCCCTGTTTTCTAGATTCCAAGAGCTTTTGCACAAGGGTCACCAATTACTACTATTGCTAATAAATTGAATGTTGCCTCTAGTTATTATGATTCAGCAGACCGAATAATGCCCTGCATGAGAACTGTGCAACTCCACTGAATATGAATTGTACTTTTCATGACACTGGTGCCAACAACCATTGCTGTCAGTCTGAAGAGGTGTAATTATTTGGCTCTGTAATTGGAGCTTAGTAACAGCTTCAGCTGATACACCAGAAGGAATAGAAACCCACTCACTCTAGCTGTAGGGCTAATAGGAGTAAAAAATAGAAAACTTTTATTTTTGTCACTGAAGTAGAGAAGTAGAATCATAGGGTTAGAAGGGGCCACAAGGGTCCTCTAGTCTAATCTACTGCCAAGATGCAAGATTTGTTGTGTCTGAACCATCCAAGCCAAGCCTCCATTTGAAAACCCTCCAGTGAAGGCGCTTCCACAATATCCTTTGGCAGTCTGTTCCATTGTCCTACTGTTCTTACAGTTAGGAAGTTTTTCCTAAGACTTAATCTAAACCTACTATGCTCTAGTTTGAACCCATTGTCTCTTGTTCCTCTGTTCGAAAAGCGAGCAACTTTTCTCCATCTCTTTATGTCAGGCTTTAAAGTATTTGAAGACCCTATCCTATCCTTCCTTAATCTCCTTTTCTAAACTAAACATGCCCGGTTCCTTCAGCCTTTGCTCATATGCCTTGCATTCATCCCTTTGACAGGGCTGAGTTCACCCAGACAAAGCATCCCTATTCAGGACAGCACTTAAGAGCTTTCCTAAATCACGGCCCTGATGAGTAAGAAGGTTACATAGTCAGTTTTCAGAGTAGAAATATGCTTTAATATTTGACATTTCCCACTTCACTTCCAACTCACTAGCACCTACCCAACTAAAGCATGTTTAAAGCCCAGAATTTGCTCCCTATTTACTCACATTTAATAATACCTTACTTGGTGAACAGTCCTACGGAAGACAGTGGAGATATCTGTGGAGTAAGAGGATTCGCTATCCATGAGAAGGGAAGTGTCAGTCCCTACCTCATTAGTCTGTGCCCATTAGAGAAGCGTTTGTCATTTGTTACATTCCAGAGTAGTAAACCAGTTGTTGCTGTCACATTTCCAGTTCCATGTTCCCTGGAGGTAATCAAGCTGTTCCATCCCACACTGAGAATTCTAATTAAAGCCAGTTCTTGTATGCAGTGCTACATGTTTTGACTTGTGATTTTTGCTCAGTTAGGACTTATAAAGCCACCCACTGTATAGTACATTTTATAATACTGCTTGGATTGCCAGAGTACTTTGAATACAACTGAACTGGGGAGCTTGTGACTCAGCATGGGTGCTTGCGGGGAGGAGGAGAAATTAACGTGTTTTTTTTTAATGCTAAAGAATCCTTGAGTCTTCCTATTTTTCCTCTTCACAGTAGTCACATTTGTCTCTGTTACAGTTGATACATTTTCCTGCAGATAATGTGGTGGTAAAATCACAAGCATATAATTTCATATAATAATAAACTAAAACTGTAAAATCAAAGACAGGCAGCTGTCCAGTTACATTTAGGAGAAAAGGTTAAAAGTTTAATAACTAAGCTGGTCTTGGGGTATGGTGGTGGTGGGGAGGTATAGAGAAGGTGAGGGGGAAGGCAAAACAAATAAAATCTTAGTTCCTAAATTAAGACCAATCAAAATACTGTTATTTTAGGGCTGATCTTCATGTTTTTGATTGATGAATAAAATGCCTTCCTATGACTTTAGCTTAAAATGAGCAGTTGGTATTGTTATATGTAGGAATCCCACATTATCTCTCAGCCTGCTCAGCAGTGGTAGGGCTCTTCAGTTAGCATGGCCAAGGTTTTCAAAAGTGACTAGTGATGTTGACTTATGCCTAACTTGATACTTTAAAAGTGGCCTTATATTCAGAAAGTGTTGTGCACCAGCCCTTTGACATTCAGGCTACTTTAAAGTGATTCAACTTAGACATCCAGAAATGGAAGCACCCCACTTCAGTGACCACTTTTGAAGATCCTGGCCTCATCATGTGTTTGTAACACAACTTTTCACTCATGTCCCATTTTCAGAAGGGAGCACCAGGGACTTCCTGCTCTGCACTTTTGAAAATAAGGTCAATAGTCCCTTGTTGTCATGGGGTTTCTCAACATCCATTTCTATGCTGTTCAGAGCTTTGCCTTTATTAGTTTAATGGAAACTTTCTGACACCACAGAGATCTGATTTTTTCAGACGTGGTGGGCATTCCCCAATCCCATAGGAGTCAGAGAGAGTTAGAAGTGCTCAGCCCCTTTGAAAATCAACCCATAAGTGAAGAACCTATCTAAAACAATCCAAATGCAGGCTGAAAATTGTTTTTAATATGACCCTATTTCTGAGGTTTGGCTCTAACTATCCATTGACTGAATTAAGTAGACATCCCTGTGATGGTTTTTTGGGTAGTCTTTGTAACTATCCTGAACGTTTCTGTCATGTTATTTGCAGAAATATGACTAAAGGAAGGAACTACATGGGAATTGCCAGAGTGTATCAGACTCTTGGTATATCTAGTCCCATGTCCTGTCACTGAAAATGCAAGCTAGATTTTCTGATGTAACTAAGATGAACTGGACTAAATGCTTGGTCACAGAAACATAGTACCACAAGAATACACACTGATCCAGAAACTAATTAGAGGAGGAATCCACACTTTTCATGATGCCCTTTATTTTAGTTCTTCCCTTTCCTTTATCTCCTTTATGTGAAATTAAATAATCTGTTGTCTCTGTGCTTTGTCAAAAATGTTAATTAGGTATTGTACTGTAGTGGGTTTGCCAGAAGCAGCATGTTCTCGTGTCAGAAAACATTTTTTCCAGTGCAAAGGAGTTCTTCCAGATAGCTGTTTTTATTGGGTTTGATTTTTTTAATGGAACATATCAGCTCATATTCCGCTAGGAACTAATTAGTGTGGGTTTTGTGTATTGTAAATACAAAGTTTGTTTGTAATAAGCTGGAGGCTGAGGGTTAAAACATAGCAATTCAACTAAAACTGACAGATTTTCATTTTTTATAAACAGTGTGGGTTTTTTTTTTTTTTTTTTTACTTTTCTGGGGTGTGATTTCAGGGAACAGTTTGCAGATATTGGGTAAATTGAAAGCACCATTTTCATATGTTTTGGGAATTAGAAATTGTGAAAATCGATGTTATTTCAAAACCCAGTGAAAAGATCTTTTAATCACCAATACACTTAAGTTATTACATTATGTAAAAAGAAGTAAAATTGATATCTCAGCTAAAGAGCCTATATCATTCAATGCATTTCAGCAATGCCGCTTTCTGATTCACTGGTTATAAACTCTATTGCTTATGAAAAGGGGAGAAACCCAGTGGTGTTAGTTGTGTGAAGCCCTCCTTCCAATCCACATACTATAACTGTGAAAGGATGAGCCCTCTGCCCCCACGATCCTGGTTACTGGCAAGAAATGCTACTTCCTGCTCCCAGCTCTCTGACTGAAGGATGAGGTAGTGATCAGAATTAGGCCCTGGAAAATACTAACAAAATATTTAGTTTTGATTACTTTTGAGCACTGTGTGGCTGGGAGTTGCATTTGAACCAATGCCCCCCTGACTTCAGCTTTCCTTTTTTATTAAAAATCCTTCCCAGGGAGGATGACTGTTTTCCCCATTTCTGATATTGTAATTAAAGGCTAAAGTTTCAGCTGGAGCTGCAGATAAAATGTGATTTAAAGATGTTTCCACTGACCCAATTCATGACCAAGAATTAGATTAAATTGTCTGAGCAAACAATTTCATTTTAGACGCTGCATAGCTGTCTGACTTAAAGTTTTACTTTCTTATTAAAAAATAAAAGTGACCTATAGAAAGTTTTGTAATTCTTCTGGTTTAGAGTTTTTTTTAATAAGTGTCAGAGCGAATATGACATAAATTAACAATTACCAACTCTTAACTGAACAAAATCCAGGGGGGAATGAAGAAAAGAAATGTAATTCAAATTAATATAGATGTCTCTAGATTGATATATATCATTTCAGCTCATCTCCTAACATCATAATCTGAGTATATTTTCCAGTACAGGCACTTTGGCTAGAGAGCTCACACATTATTAGAAATACATATTTAGGGCTTGGTCCTGTCAGATGGTAACTTGAGAGTGAGGGTCTTGAATCCTGATCCTCAATATTGTTTGAAGGAATATGGGTGATGCTGATACCTGTGGGGTATCTCAGTGTACAGTGATGAATGATTAACTTTCTGAAAGATTGCTCCATAACTGAGAGTACAGACTTCCTCACTTTAGGCTCAGAGTAAGAAGTAGATTTGTTAATGTATTGAGTGATTTGATCATCCAAGCTAATTAGCTGTCTGCTATCTAGCACATGAGTTATCTCCTCCCATTCAAGATCAGACAGATCCTCCTCTCCTCTTCATAATAGCATGCAGCCCTATGGATCACATAGTTTGAACACTTTGTTAATGTTATTTTCTATCTTCAGCTTCTTAGTTTTCCTTATTTTTAGTTGTTATCAGCATATGAATAACCTGGCTGCAGACCACTATCATGTGTTTCACGGTCCAGGGACTACAGTTTGTGAGCCATTAATGTGGCATGATACCTTCATGTAATTCCAGGTGAACAACTGGAAGGTCTAACCAGCTGTTGCTGGCTTTAATTTGCCAACAGAAAATTAAAACTTGAAATGAATTAATAGAACTGAGGTGTCAGATTATTTGAGAATTCTCTGTATTTTTCAGATCTTCTCTTCAAAAGAGTATTTTACAACATGCCGTTTTATGCAAACACTGCTCCACATTTTGGTGTGCTTGTTAGATACCATTAGGCATCTTTGTCACAAGTATTTATCACTAGCACATTCTCTAGTCCTGCAGCTGTTTTTAAATAAATACTAGTCTCTAATGTGCACGCATATTGGGAGCAGCTCATTTTATGCAAGTTTGGGAGAGAGTTATTAGTGCTTTCAGGCTTATGTATGGCTGGCAGGATGTCTTCTCCCTGAGATGGACTTAGAAAAGATTCATTACTGTGCTGACTTGCACAGCTTCCTTCTCCATTTTTGGGGGTAGAGGTAAGACCATGTCTCCATCAACATGGCCTGTATTAGTAGATTAATATAGTGTCATTACTCTGTGTAAACGGCATATTTCCAGTACTTATAGCCATTTATCTGTATGTTGATTTAAACATGCTATCGGCTAACTTGATGCCCTTCTCCACAGTCTGAACTACATCCCTTCACAGCTCCATGATGCTTTGTACCTGCTTTGAATGGTTTAATTTTACTTGTCATTTCAAAGATGGTGCTTTTCAATTGATGTTAGCGTCTGTTATGTAACTATAAACAATTAATTTTATTTTCATTGGTAACTGGAAACAGGACATGTATACTTGAAAATGAAACAAGTTACTTTAAAAGGAAGTTTTTACCCTACTACTGTTTCTGGATGTGTGTGAAGGATACAGGGTTGAAATATCCTCCCCACCCCCACTTTCCATGTGATTAATATTTGAGATCAGCCTGAGCTCTAAAGCTTGAGGTCATTTGGACTTGGTTGTTTTGTGCCAGGCCCATCTTGAGATGATCCCAAGAACAGAATTTTGATTTGACTATCCTCAAAGTTCAAGGGGATTCAGATCTACTCTTTCTATTTGGGCCTACCTCTAGTTAATTTGTCCGCCTGTATGTACATATGTATGTACACCCAGCAGTACATATTCTACTGTAGGCAGAGAAGAGGGGACATAATACATCTTTATGGTTTACCCGAATTCATGGCATGCTTATAGACAGAGGAAGATAACATGAAAACATGGGAGGCTCACCTAAAGGTATGCTAGTGACATATGACTTGCTTCTTTTTAAAGATCTCTGAGGGGCCATAGCAGTGTCTGTGTAAATCTTTCTGATTATTCCTTTAAAGCTGTTCCATCGTTTTGATGTTGGTTTACAAACTTGTGTTCATGCATCATTGGGTTTCATGACTTCCTGACAGCTGCAGCTTTTTTACTGTATTCAGAGGTATGTTGGTGTAACTATGCTGCTCAAAGGGATGTAATACAGTAAAACCTCCATTTAACGGACTAATTCGGGCGAGGGGGTGTCCGTTAAATCAAAAAGTCCGTTATTTAATAATAAAAAAAAATGAACTGTCGGAGCAGCAGCCCGCCCATCACAGGGTCAGGGCGACAGCTCCGCAGCCCGCCCGCTGCCTGGACCCGGGCGGCAGCCGGCAGCCAGCCTGCCCGCTGCCTGGACCCGGGCGGCAGCCGGCAGCCAGCCCGCCCGCTGCCTGGACCCGGGCGGCAGCCGGGAGCCGACAGCCAGCCCGCCCGCTGCCTGGACCCGGGCGGGAGCCGGCAGCCAGCCCACCAGAAATGGATCAGGAATGCATCAGACTTGCTCAGAAATTTTGTCCGTTGCATCCGAAGTCCGTTAAATCGAGGTCCGTTAAATCGAGGGTTTACTGTATTCACACTCTGGAGTGACATAAGATTTGGTAGCATAGGCTGTAGTGTAGACATAGCTTTTGTCTGTATTTGGTGTATTATCTCACACACAACTCCCATTGACTTTTATCTGAGTTTTAGAGTTGTGTAACTCAGTGGGAGTTCAGCATGTAAAAGGCTGACAATAGTGAATAGCCAGGGCACTGAATGAATTTATCCAGTCCCCATGATAGGTTCCGACTGTACAGAATGCACACTTTTGTAATCCTCATACAGTAATTGCAAAGAAAACTTTTCAGTTGTATTCTGATCTAGTTCTGACTTAGCACTCAGAACATTTCTGGATATGAGCTGTCCCCCACCCCCCGCATTTATCTCAATGGGGTGTTAATGCTTAAGATAAATGTTGCCATGTTAGGGGGCATTTTATTACACTGTTGGCTGTATTTTCCTTGACAAGATCACAGGGTGGTGAGACTGGAAAGGTTGACAGTCTGAATAGTTTGCAATCAGACTCTTCTCCTGCAGAACCCCTACAATGTTTTGCATTTTATATCGGCAGCTGGCAAATTTAAATCCTT
Source organism: Sternotherus odoratus (assembly GCA_032164245.1). NCBI lineage: Eukaryota > Metazoa > Chordata > Testudines > Kinosternidae > Sternotherus > Sternotherus odoratus. The sequence continues at coordinate 19,765,457 of JAVMKO010000014.1, read as the reverse complement.
ACAGTTAGAGGCAGTTTATTTAAGGTTTGACTCTGAACTGAGGGGAGTGGTTGTATCCCATGTTAATGAGCTGCAGTGAGAAGCCAGAAAATATCCCAGCTGCTTTCTGTGCAAAAGTGACACCACTTATTTAAGACACTAATCAAATGTGCATGAATATGTGATTATTACAGAATTTCCAGCTCATAGAGAAACTCACAATGAAATCTGTTCCCTGGTAGGTAATTAAATGAAATAATTGCACCACTGAAGGTGTTTGGTTATAATGGTGGATGTGTGCATGACTTAATATCTTCTCTCTGCAGGTACAACTGGATTCTATTACAAATAGCTGACTGATATCTCTGATATCTATCACTCTACCTGCCTTACCTAGTCTCTTCTGTCAATGCGGCCTATGTGAGATGAGCCCAAGCGCGAAATTCAGATTTGATCTTCCTCTGAGTTCAAAAGGGTCTAAATCTACTTTCCTATCTCTAGTTAATTTGTGCTTCTGTATGTTTACTAAGCAGTGCATATTTTACTGTAGGCAGGGATAGAGGGGACATAATACATCTTCATGGTTTGCCTGAATTCATGTATGCTTATGGGCTGCAAGATTCATGGTTCCTGATCTGAAAACATCCAGTGCTATTGTGAGTGGATTGTTCTGTCCAGGTCCAGATGTGGTGTTAAGATCAGAGGCGAGATAAACTTGTCTGACATAAGTATGTTACCTTTACCAGTTTGCACTTGCCAAGCATAAAAAACCTAATATCATATCCTTATATACTACTGTTCATCCATGGATCTCAATGCACCTCACGTATTAGCCTAATTTTACATACAGAGTGACACAGAGAGGTTAAGTAACTTGTCCAAGGTCACCTGGTGAATCACTGGCAGAACCGGCAATAGAATGCCTGCTAGTCTCTTGTTCTAAGTAGTGCTATCCAAAGGATGACAATTCTGTTTCATGAAAACTTTTTAGACACTTGTTTTTGTTCCTTATTTGACCAAAACCTTCCATTTGAAAACCAAAAAGAATTTGTTTCAAAACAGCTATATTCGGATTCAACAGCTCAGATTTTTTATTTTTTTTTCTCTCTCTCAACCAGAGAGCTCTGAACCTAAAAACCTTTCAGACAAAAACATCATCAAAGCCTTTATCTGTCTGCAAAACATTAGCACTTTGATGAAACAGCATTTTTGTTGAAAATTCTCCAACCAGTTCTAATTCTAACTATTAAATTGTTGCCTCCTTCTCTTTTTTCTGCTCTTCTTTTGCACTTCTTTCTGCACTCTTCTCCAGTTCTTTCCCTTCATTTTGCTTTACTCCTCTTCCTTCTGTGCAGTTTCTTTGCATTTCTCTCTCTGCTCTTCTGTCAATTCTTGCCAGCTGCTCGACAGTCATAACTGCAAGGGGACAAATATTTAACTGAAAATCTGGTGGAAGCAGCTGTTGTGTGTGTGGGGTGGTGATGGTGGTTTTGCAGTTAATACCATTAATGAATGGAATGACCATGAGCCACTTCCCTTTCAGACAGCATTGTGGGTGTGGAGAAGTCTCTAAATATTTGTCTCTTTTTGCCATCCCAGACTGCCTTTCACTGCTTCCATAAGGTCACATAACACTAAATGAAGGGTGTTTGTGTGTAAACAAGCATGGCAGAAAATAACATTCTTGCGGCATACAAAATACCTCTTCAGTTTAATTCTCCTGTCTCTCTTTCTCTCTCCCTTTTATATAACTATGCTCCCTGCTTCACAATAGTCCTATGAGGAAGGGGAGTATATTATCCCCATTTTACAAACTGGCTCTCCATATCTTAGTGGATCTGGGCCTTAGAGGACTAAGGCATTGAGATGTTCATCATTGAAACGCTTAACTTTTAGGCGCCTTGAAAATCACTGGGTTCCACAAAGCCTGATTAGGTACATAGGCTCCCTATTCACTGCACGGGGGAAGAGACGGTCCTGAGAATGGATCCATAAGTCAGTACTCTAGGCAGGGAGCTGCCTAAGCTCTCCAGTGGGATTTGTCAAGGAGGGAGGTGTCTTAAACCCACGACTCTGTTTGGTGCCTTTGTCCAGGATTGGTGAAGGTGCCTATATCGGACTATAATCCACAGCTGAAAACCCCTCTCCTGAGGTCAGACAATTTAGGGGCCTGTGATGAGGCATAAGCCCCACATTGGCCCACAAGGGGTTAATAGAACTCTAGGGAGGCTGCGCAGCAGGCAGCCAATTAGAGAGCGCCCTAGGGAGGCTGTGTGGGAGACAGACAATTAGAAAGGGGCTGTGAGGAGCTGCCTATCAGACCTGGGCAGGCCCATATAAGAAGAGCTGCAGGGCAGAGCAGGGTTAGTAGCTGCCTGGAGCTTGAGGAAGGATTTTCAGGCTCCTACATGAGGAGGGAGCACCAGCACCTTGGACAGCAATGCTGCTAGAAGTGAGGGGAGCTAAAGACAACTGCTGGGTGGCTGCAGGCTGAGGCCCTGAGGCAAGGGCGAAGAGGGTGCTGAGGGGCCATGGGGAAGTGGTCCAGAACAATGAACTGAGGGGTCGGAGGAAGTGGCCAGACAATTGGCTGCAGTTTCCACTGGGGGAAGTGGCCGGACAGTGGATTGCAGTTCACCCAAAACAGGGGAGAACAGAGCATGATATGGCTGGAGGCCTGTGTCATGAAGAGGACGCCACGGTCTTGGGAGTGACAAGGGTCCTGGAGCAGAAGTGCTGGTGGCGAGAAACCAGCAGAAAAGGGCACACTGGCTAGCAGAGCTAATCTCCAGGACAGCCAGCAGGAGGTGCTGCAGTGGTGAGTGAACCCGGTCACCGCGCCTTAGCTGTTTTTGTGAGAATGGCTTAAGAAGTGCCTGCCAAACGCCACACAAAATGTTTGGGAGGGAGGTGGCCTCCCTCATAACCTTTAGCCCAGAGGTTAGGGCACTCACCAAGGATGTGGGGGGCCCTGGTTCATGTCCACCATTTGCCTGATGAGAGAGGATTTGAACAGTGGTATCCCACCTCTCACTGGACTACAGTGTTGTTCTCGCCCTTTCCTACATAATACATAATTATTTAAAACAAAATGGAAGGGCCAAGTCAGACAGAGAGCCCCACAACAGACTATCCCATAGCCCAGTGATTAGAGCACTCACCAATGAAAATGCAGGAAGTCTCTAGGGGAAAAAAGAAAAGAATTCAAGCCTCTCAAGTCTTAGGCTAATAGTCTAACTACTGAACCATCCTCTTCTCTTTGTTTAATAGAATTTATTTGCATTAATTTTTATGGGTGAGATTTTTTTTACCCTAAGAGATCCCTTTAAACTAGAGCATGTCTGTAAATGTAATCAGTGACAATATTTCAGAAAGGCCTTGAACAAGCTCCTGCCTTACCTCTCTGTTCTCATTTCCTTTGGCACTTGTTTGCCTGCTTTCTACCCCAAACACCTTGATTAAGTGCCATATCTGTGGCTTTCCCACACAGTCCTCATGCTTGGAGCATCCTTCCTCGCTCAGCCTGTCATTGCCTCTATCCTTTCTTCTTCGAGTGCTTGCTCATGTCCATTCCCAGATGTGTGTGTGCGTTCCGCGCATGCCCGGTCCGGAAAGCTTTTCCCCAGCGGTACCCGTAGGGTCGGCAGGGGCGACCCCTGGAGTGGCGCCGATATGGCCATGCATATATGCCCCTGCCGACCCTCCCCCCGCTCAGTTCCTTCTTTCCGTCCTTGGCGGTAGCTGGAACAGCTTACTCCTCTGTCACAGAGCGGTATCTTGTTCTCTAGTAGTTAGGTATTTAGGTTAATTGTTCTTATTGTTCGAGTTCTTTAGTGTTAGATAGTAGTTAAGTAGTTGTTAGATCTCTGACGCCGGGTTATGCCTGGGGCGTCAGGGTTCAAGACCTGTAAAGTTTGCGGCAAGCCCATGCCGATTAGTGACCCTCACTCCCGTTGCCTTAAGTGCCTGGGAGAGGGCCATCAGACCGAGAAGTGCTCGAGCTGCAAGAGCTTTAAGCCGCACACTAAAAAGGAGAGAGACTTTCGTTTAAAGTTAATCCTCATGGAGTCGGCACTCCAGCCACCAACGGAGCCGTCCGCCTCCAGCAGCGCACCGGCGTCGGTGCGCGGCACCGCGACCCCGAAGGGCCTGAAGACTCCTCGGCACCGGTCGCCACGGCACGGATCCTCCTCCTTATCCAGAAGGCACCGGTCTCAGTCGCCGGTCCCTTCCAAAAAATCTAGAGGGCGCTCCCCGGTGCGCAAGGGCACGGGTGATCCCTCGGTGGTGCCAGCAGCTCCGGGGCACGTGAGACGGCCCCGTCCAGAGCGCGCACCGATAGCGGCACCGGAGCCTATCACTATCTCCCCGGAGATAGTGCCCTCTCGGGAAATCGAGGTGCCGGAGTTGGAACCGCCCTCGACCCCAGAGGCGTTCGACGCGGCGGTGGACCTCATGGGCACCGCGGTCGACACGGCACCGCAGTTTGCCATCCCGGCACCGGTCACCCGCACCGTCGCTCAGGTCATTCCACCAGCACCGGTGACTTCGGTACCGGCAAGCTCGGCTCTAGCGGCACCGGCAACCTCGATGGCACCGCTGATACCCGCACCGGCTCCCACCGCACCGCAGGCACCGAGGTTTCCCGGGAAGCCTGAAATGTACTCACGGGGCATAGCGCCGGAGGGCACCGCACCGCCCTGGTCGCAGTCCGACTATTCATCAGAGTCGGATGCTTCTTCGTCACGGTCCAGGTCCCGCCATAGCCATAGTTCCCGGCACCACCATTCACGGCACCGTCACTCCTCCCATCGACGGCACCGGCAGCCATCCGTGGTGGTAGAGCAAGGCCCTCCCCAATGGCCGTTTTGGACCCCGTTTACTTACCATCAGGCCCAGGGACCTCCATCAGTAGCCTCCTGGCCTTCGGTGCCGAGAGGTCCGGTGTCTGCCACCGTCACTAGGCCTCAATCGGAGGAACATGTGGCTGACCCTCTGCCTGGTACATCGGACACTCAGTCTGCAATCAGGGAGATTCAAGGGGAGGATGTTCAGATGGAGAACCCCCAACCTGGCTCCTCTTCATCGTCCCCGGACGACGCAGTGGCGGGCTCCTCTTACAACCTGCCACCCATGGACATTAGGGGTCATCAGGACCTGCTGAGAAGGGTGGCGCAAAATCTCAACCTCCAGCCTGAGGAAGTCAAAGGGGATGAGGAGGATCCTAATGTAGACATCCTCTCATCCGACTCACCACCTCAGATAGCACTACCCTTCATGCGCAAGGTCAGGTCCACCATGGACTCCCTCTGGCAGACCCCCTCATCGCTTCCACCTACGGCTAAAGGAGTGGAGCGCCGGTACTTCGCACCACGGGAGGGGTACGAGTACCTGTTCACGCACCCACCGCCCGGCTCCATGGTCGCGGATGCAGTGAACCACAGAGAGCGTCCGGGCCAGACAGGACCTACCCCAAAGTCACACGACTCGAAGAAATTGGACCTCTGGGGTAGGAAGGTATACTCGTCGGCGGCTCTACAGCTCCGCATTGCGAATCAGCAGGCCGCCCTGGGCCGGTACGCCTATAACACCTGGTCTGCAATGACCAAATTTGAGGGCACCTTACCCCAGGAATCGGCCCACGAGTTCAAGGCCATAGTGCAAGAGGGCAGGGTGGTTTCCAGAGCTGCCCTACAGGCCGCATTAGACGCAGCGGACTCGGCCTCACGCCAATTGGGCACGGCAGTAGCTATGCGCAGGGGGGCCTGGTTACACGTTTCGGGTATTTCCCCGCCTGTGCAGGCAACTATACAGGACTTGCCATTCGATAGGCAGGGGTTATTTGCTATCGATACGGACAAGAAATTACAGTCCATGAAGGACTCCAGGGCCATGCTCCGCTCCCTTGGGCTACATACACCACAGGGCCAAAGAAGACCCTTTAGGGCTCCCCCGCCCCCGCCAGCCAGACCCTATCAGGCACCACCTTATAGGAGGGACCAACCCCGAAGGGGCGGGAGAGGTAATAGTAGAGGTCGGCAACGCCCCTCCTCTCACCAGCCTCAGGGGCCAGGGAATAACCACCCTCCTGGCCCCAGGCCGAACTTTTGAAGCTGCGCCCGGGGACGCCGAGCCAGCCTCCGAACCCATAGCTTCCCTCCCGTTTGTGAACCGTCTATCCCATTTCTACCAGGCATGGTCCTCTATCACCTCGGACAAGTGGGTTCTCAGCCTGGTAGAAGTGGGATATTCTATCCAGTTCTCTGTTCTCCCTCCCACCCACCCCCCGTGCCCGTCCCTCTTCAGGGACCCATCTCACGAGCAACTCCTAGATCAGGAGGTCCATACCCTCTTGTCTTTGGGTGCCATAGAGGAGGTTCCTCAAGAATTTCGGGGCAAAGGTTACTATTCCCGTTATTTCCTTATCCCGAAGGCCAAAGGAGGGCTCCGGCCCATCCTGGACTTGCGAGGCCTCAACTCCTACATAAAGAAGTTGAAGTTTCGCATGCTCTCCTTAACCGTCATAATTCCTGCTATGGATCAAGGGGACTGGTTCGCCGCCCTCGACTTAAAGGACGCTTACTTTCACATCTCCATTATCCCGAGCCACAGACGATTCCTGAGGTTCGTGATAGGTTCCCGACATTACCAATTCACGGTTCTTCCGTTCGGCCTTTCGTCAGCACCAAGGGTATTCACGAAATGCATGGCGGTAGTCGCAGCGTTCCTCAGACGGAACGGCATCCATGTTTACCCTTACCTGGACGATTGGCTCATCAGAGCAAAGTCGAGGCACCTGCTCCTAAGACAAATCACGTTCATCAAGGCCATCTTCCTAAAGCTGGGCCTTATCCTCAATATACCAAAGTCAACTCTCATTCCTACGCAGAGGATAGAGTTTATTGGCGTAATACTGGACTCTCGATGTGCAAGAGCCTTCCTACCTCCATCTCGAGCCAAGGCTTTAGCGGACATTATTTCCCCGCTACTTCGGGGCCCCATGACCACGGCAAGAAACTGCATGGTCCTAATGGGCCACATGGCGGCATGCACCTACGTGGTGCCGTTCGCGAGGCTACGGCTACGCCCACTGCAAGCCTGGTTCGCGAAGGTGTACAACCAACGCAGGGACCCCCTCGACCTGGTCGTGACTCTTCCAGTAAAGGTAAGACAATCACTTCTCTGGTGGCTCCAACCCACATCTCTGAACGGTGGGGTGCCCTTTCACAAACCCCAACCGTCTGCGACGCTGGTAACAGACGCGTCGGCTCTCGGTTGGGGGGCGCATCTAGAAAAGAACACGACACAGGGCCTCTGGTCTCAGGAAGAGTTGTCTCTCCACATAAACGTACGAGAGCTCAGAGCAGTTCGCCTGGCATGCCAGACTTTTCAGTTGGATCTGAAGGGCAAGAACATCACGGTCCTAACAGACAATACGGCCGCGATGTTCTATATAAACAAACAGGGTGGTGCTCGCTCCTCTCCCCTGTGCAAGGAAGCCCTCGCCCTTTGGGATTTCTGCATCCCCAGGGGGATCTCCCTCACAGCGGCTTACCTTCCAGGAGAGCAGAATGTGCTGGCGGACTCCCTGAGCCGCTCCTTCCGGGGCCACGAGTGGTCCCTCAGACCCGATGTGGCCCACTCGATTTTCCAAAGGTGGGGGTTTCCCCATCTCGACCTGTTCGCCACAAGGGCCAACAGGAAGTGCCACAGGTTTTGCTCCCTCCTCAACCTCAGCCCGGGGTCCGAGGGGGACGCATTTCACATTCTGTGGACGGGGGGCCTGCTTTATGCATTTCCCCCGTTTCCCCTTGTTCACAAGGTACTGGCGAAGGCCCGTCAGGACAAAGCGTCGGTTATACTGGTGGCGCCAGCCTGGCCTCGGCAGCACTGGTACTCGACCCTGTTGTCTCTCTGTGTGGCGACACCGATAACACTTCCCCTGTCGCCAACACTGATCTCCCAAGACCACGGGAGGATGCTACATCCCAACCTACAGTCCCTCCACCTCACGGCGTGGTATATCCGTGGTTAAAACCAGCAGAGCTTCAGTGCTCAGATTCAGTCAGGGAAGTCCTCCTGGGTAGCAGAAAACCTTCCACGAGGGGAACCTATACTGCCAAATGGAAGCGCTTCTCACTGTGGGTTCAGAACAAGGGGGGGGACCCCCTGTCTTGTCCAATCCCTACCATCCTTGACTACCTCCTTGAGCTGAAACAACAAGGATTAGCGCTCTCCACGGTCAAGGTACACCTGGCTGCTATTTCGGCGTTCCACCCGGGCGCCGATGATATTTCGGTCTTTAGTAACCCTCTGGTTAACAGGTTTCTTAAAGGTTTGGAGAGGCTGTATCCGCACATACGTCAACCAACCCCCCCATGGGATCTCAATCTGGTTCTGAAGGCCCTTATGAAGCCTCCGTTCGAGCCCATGTCTTCCTGCCCTCTGTCCTACCTCTCATGGAAGACCGCGTTCTTAGTGGCAATTACTTCGGCACGAAGAGTCTCTGAGATTAGGGCGTTCACTTCTGAACCGCCCTACACGGTCTTCCATAGAGATAAGGTTCAGTTGCGCCCACACCCGGCCTTTCTGCCCAAGGTAGTCTCGCCCTTTCATTTGAACCAGGAAGTGTTCTTACCGGTGTTTTTTCCCAAACCCCATGCGGATAACAGGGAAAGAATGCTTCATTCATTGGATGTAAAGAGGGCATTAGCCTTTTACATAGATAGAACCAAGTGTTTTCGTAAATCTCCACAACTTTTTATTTCAGTGGCAGAAAGAATGAAAGGGTCACCAATCTCTACCCAGCGCCTTTCGGCCTGGATTACGTCTTGCATTAAATTGTCTTATAGCCTCTCGGATGCTACTCCGCCAGCTCTGACGGCGCATTCCACTAGAGCCCAGGCCGCGTCCACAGCGTTCCTGGCACATGTCCCGATCGCCGACATCTGTAGAGCAGCGACGTGGTCTTCGGTGCATACCTTCACTTCGCACTACGCCATCGTGCAGCAGTCAATGGAGGACGCAGCTGTGGGACAAGCAATCCTGTCAGCAGATACTCATAGTACTCCTCACCCTCCTCCGAGATGACTGCTCGTAAGTCACATCTGGGAATGGACATGAGCAAGCACTCGAAGAAGAAAGAACAGTTACTTACTCGTAACGTTGGTTCTTCTAGATGTGTTGCTCATGTCCATTCCGAATCCCACCCGCCTCCCCTCTGTCGGAGTACCGGCAAGAAGGAACTGAGCGGGGGGAGGGTCGGCAGGGGCATATATGCATGGCCATATCGGCGCCACTCCAGGGGTCGCCCCTGCCGACCCTACGGGTACCGCTGGGGAAAAGCTTTCCGGACCGGGCATGCGCGGAACGCACACACACATCTGGGAATGGACATGAGCAACACATCTCGAAGAACCAACGTTACGAGTAAGTAACTGTTCTTTCCCCCTTCAACTACCTCTTTAAAATACACCTTTTCCTTTCTCTGATGCATAGTGGTGTAACATCATGAAGGGGAAATCTATTTATTTTTCTGTATTGGAGATTAAATCAACCAGTATTGCTGTTCTACCTTTGAACCTGGAGACATTTGTGGGCCTGGCAACATTCTTACTGGGTGAAATTTTATGATTTCTATGATGCAGGAAGTCAAACTAATGGTCCCTTCTGGATATAAAAGCTATGTAATGTTACCTACCTCATTTGTCCACTTCCAGTGAGTCTAAAAATTCAGATGAGAGGCCAAGGAAAAATTCTGCAGGAAAAGCTTTTCAGTCCTCTTTCCCTTGGCTCAGATGCCATTCCTCCTGTTGTTTTATCACTCTATAGTCCACGGGAGGCATATGCACACAACAAAATGCAGAGTTTGAGTTTAAATAGGAATAAGGAAACTGAAAAATACAGTTCCAAGACAGACATTGACATCAATAATCAGAGCATGAAGTAAACATGCTTTTTAAAAACATTCTTAAAGGTGTAATATAAGAAAAATGGAGGAGGATTATATTTAGAGAAGGAATGGCCAATGTGCCTAAGCATCAGCCAGTTTACATGATACGTCTTTCCCATTCATACAAGCAGGCTTTTGATGCTGTGGGAAAACATCCAAAGGAGATTACTTCTGGTTTATTGAATAATGACCCATGTAAATTTTATCTGTGAACATGATTGGTTCTTCCATGTGTAAAGGAAGTCATTCAACAGGCTCATGCTTGATTTCTGCACATAAGCACACACTGTCTACCGGATTGTATGCCAAAAATTTTCATTTTGAATCAGATGTGGATGATTCAGGGTTAAGGGACTCGTGGCACAAACTTTTAATGTCCCTAACAGCACTTCTTCTAGGAATGCAGCTGGCAATCGTAACCAGTAGATTAGAGAGGAAATTTGATCTTTGGTGTATTTAATATAATTTACCAGGAGAACAAGTGATTTGCACAATTAAGTCCATAACTGCAATTTGAAGGAGAGGTGGAAGAACATTTTTCATGCTAAAGTGATTATATAAAAGTTATGTAAAGTATGGGATAACTGGCCAACATCTCCTTCATAATTTTCCAGTCTCCTAGGAGGGTTTGGTTTACATGGTTCCAGTTGCAGTCTAACCAAGCATCCTTAAGAACAGTCAAATCAGTTAATAACATTTCCCTGTGATTGGGTTAAGCAGAATGTCAAAGACATTAGCAATCACACTGACCCGCATTACAAATGATATGTTCAAAACCTGGGGTATTTGTTCCCAATTTGGGATTATTTCAATGGAGGAGAGTGTCATATTTGTATTAACTTCCATAGGACTGGCTTACTCTGCTGCAATGACACAGGAGGCATGGTAAAGCATGTACAGGGGTAGTAAGCATTAAGGATTGTGCCCTAAATTACCAGTAGGGAGTGGGTCAGTCTGTTCTCATTTTTCTGTGCTGGTATTAAGCAGTCCAGATAATGTAGATTAGTTTGTCGGTTTCTTTTCACTAAACACAAATGCAGCATTTATTTTAGACCTGCTTTGAAATATATAAATAGAGAGAGAGAGAACATAAGAACGGCCATACTGAGTCATCCCAAAGGTCCATCTAGCCCAGTATCCTGTCTTCTGACAGTGGCCAATGCCAGGTGCCCCAGAGGGAATGAACAGAACAGGAAATCATCAAGAGATCCATCCCCTGTCACACATTCCCAGCTTCTGGCAAATAGAGGGTAGGGACACCATCCCTGCCCATCCTGGCTAATAGTCATCACTGGACCTGTCCACCATGAATTTATCTAGTTCTTTTTTTGAACCCTGTTATAGTCTTGGCCTTCACAACATCTTCTGTCAAGGAGTTCTACAGGTTGACTGTGATTTGTGTAAAAAAATACTTCCTTTTGTTTGTTTTAATCTTGCTGCCTATTAATTTCATTTGGTGACCCCCTAGTTCTTGTGTTATGAGAACAAGTAAATCACACTTTCTCCACACCAGTCATGATTTTATAATGTCTATCATATCCTCCCCTTAGTCGTCTCTTTTCCAAGCTGAAAAGTGCCAGTCTTATCAATCTCTCCTCATATGGCAGACACTCCATACCCCAATCATTTTTGTTGCCCTTTTCTGAACCTTTTCCAATTCCAGTACATCTTTTTTGACATGGAGCGACCATGTCTGCATGCAGTATTCAAGATGTGGGCATATTATGAATTTATATAGAGGCCATATGATATTATCTGTCTTATTATCTATCCCCTTCTTAATGATTCCCAACATTCTGTTGGCTTTTTTTGACTGCCGCTGCACGTTGAATGGATGCTTTAAGAGAACTATCCACAATGACTCTTCCTTGAGTGGTAATAGCTAATTTAGACCCCATCATTTTATATGTATAGTTGGGATTATTTTCCAATGTGTATTACTTTGTATTTATCAACATTGAATTTCATCTGCCATTTTGTTGCCCAGTCACCAAGTTTTGAGAGATCCTTTTGTAGCTCTTTGCAGTCTGCCTGGGACGTAACTCTCTTTTGTAATTTTGTATCTGCAAATATTGTCACCTCACTGTTTACCCCCTTTTCCAGATCACTTATGAATATGTTGAATAGGACTGGTCCAGTACAGACCCCTGGGGCACACCACTATTTACCTGTTTCCATTATGAAAACTGACCATTTATTCCTACCCTCTGTCTCCTATCTTTTAAACAGTTACCAAACCATGAGAGGATCTTCCCTCTTATCCCATGACAGCTTACTTTGTTTAATAGCCTTTGGTGAGGGACTTTGTCAAAGGTTTTCTGAAAATCTAAATACAGTAAACCCTCGATTTAACGGACCTCGATTTAACGGACTTCGGATGCAACGGACAAAATTTCTGAGCAAGTCTGATGTATTCCTGATCCATTTCTGGCGGGCTGGTTGCCGGCTGCCGGCTGCCGCCTGGGTCACGGCAGCGGGCGGGCTGGCTGCCGGCTCCCACCTGGGTCCAGGCAGCGGGCGGGCTGGCTGGCGGGTCCCGGGAGCCGGGACCCGGGCGGGCTGGCTGCCGGCTCCCGGCTGCTGCCCGGGTCATGGCAGCGGAAGGGTTGGTTGCCGGCTCCCGCCCGAGTCCCGCCAGTGAGCAGGCTGCCGGTTCCTGGCTCTCTCCCGAGTCCCGTCAGCGGGCGGACTGCTGGCTCCCGGCTCCCGCCCGAGTCCCGCCAGCAGGCGGGCTGGCTGATGGCTCCCAGCAGCCGGGACCCAGGCGGGCTGGCTGACGGATCCCGGCTGCCGCCTGGGTCCCACCAGCCGGGACCCGGGCGGGCTGGCTGACTGCTCCCGGCTGCCACCCGGGTCCCGGCAGCTGGCAGGCTGCGGAGCTGCCGCCCCGACCCTGTGGCAGGCGGGCTGCTGCTCCGACAGCTCATTTTTTAAAATTATTAAATAACGGACTTTTTGATTTAATGGACACCCCCTCGCCCGAATTAGTCCGTTAAATGGAGGTTTTACTGTACACTATATCCACTGGATCCCCTATGTCCACATGCTTGTTGACCCGCCCTCAAAGAATTCTAGTAGATTGGTAAGGCATGATTTCCCCTTTATAAAAACCACAGAGAGAACTTTTTGCCTTATAATACATAGTGACCTGTAGCATCCATTAATTTTTTACCTGCATTCCTGTTCATTTGCTGTTCTGTTAGGTACTTTCACTGTATCAGCTTAATTCAAGTTTTAAACTATTGAAATAGCGTGAAACACATTGCAATACCTATTATCATCTCAAACATAGCATCCTTCATCTGTCAAGTTCTATATTCACATTCATAGGATGTTTTCTTAGAAAACTGCATTTTTGTTCTTTGCAAGGTATTTTAGAAGGACACAGTGCTTTTAAATTTATCCTTACAGTTGTGCATATCGGATATAAAGAAACAATTTAATAATTGACTCATGCAGTAGTAAGCCTAGATTATTTTAATTAGAATACTTAAAATTCAGAGGGAGTAGTTAAGCTAGATTTCAATTGTGATTTCAGTGTTTCTACTTGCATGTTGTCATTCCTGAATTTCATTTCTTTAGTTAATTTTTGTTCTGCTGCTTTGATTATATACACAGGTTTACACATGCTGTTAGCTAACAGTAGTTAAGTGATGCAGTAAATGAAACTGTTTTGACTTTTTTACATTGTGCTTTCTTCCAAATCAATAAAGGACTTAGCAAAAAAAATAATAAAAAAAAATTGCATGGTTGAGCATTGATTTTTTTTTTTTTTTTTGCCATTAGGTATATAAAGTACCTGTATTTTAATGATAAATCAATTTAAACATTTTAATGCAAGGTGTTTTGGATGGCTGCTACAGTTTGAGGATTTGCTTTCCTGTTTGCAAATCAAGTACATTTACTTATTTCTGTGACTGCTTCCTTTTGTCTAAGGCCCAGATCCACAAAGAGACTTTGGTGCCTAGAAGATCACAGGAACAACACCCTGATTCACAAAGTCTAACTCATGTTTGGCAATTAGGCTCCTTATATAATGAATGGGATAAGAGAGAGATCTTAGAATACAATCCATAAAACCAGCATGCTAGGTAGTGAGCTGTCTGAGTTAGCCAACGGGAGATGCTGGCGAGAGGAGTGTGTCCTAAGTCTTGCCCCCTCACACAGTTTGGCACCTTATCTGCTGGCAGTCCATGAACTGGGGGAAGATAAAGCCTCCTTTGCCTAACTCAAGTGTGGGGCCCAACATAGTAGGTGTGTTCAGAGACCACTTAGATCTATAAAAACAGCTTGTAGTGGGGGAGGTGAGCCTCCTGTACATTATTTTAGCCCAGCGGTTAGAATACCCCATCTCTGCCTGCTGAAGGGAAGAAATTTTAACAGGGATGGTCCACCTCTCTTGTGAATGCCCTTATGGGATATTCTGTGGTGGGACTCCCTCAGTCTCTGACTGAAATATTTCTATTCGCTTAAATATTAACTGTCCCAGCAAAAGTCTTTGTAGTCCAGTATGCTAGCCTGAGAGATGAGAAACCCCTCTTCAAATCTCTTCTCAGGCAAAGCAGGGATTTGAACTACGGTCTCCTAGATCCTTGGTGAGAACCTTAATCACTGGGCTAAGGAGACCACCAACACCACCATGCTACAGCTCATAGGAGAGTCCCCTTCCCCAGCTGTCTTGTGTAGAACTTGTCAGTTTCTGATCATGGCTACCAGACTGGGCTCCGCTAGACAGAAGCATCTAGCATCCCCCAGTTCATGGAGTGGTCTGGGACTTAGGCACCCGGATGTCCAGAGAGAGGCTGCAGTGCTCATGGTCCCATGCAGAAACATAGACACCCAGGGAGCTTCTACTGCAAAAACGGAGGCACTTTCTTTAGGCATGTACAGTGTGAGATGGCACTTGAGCAAGGATTTTAATTGGAGTGGTGCCTAAAAATAGGATTTAGGCACTTGAATATTGGAGTCAGGCACCTTTGTGGAGCAGGGCATAAGTGACTTTGGAGCACAAATCCCACTGAAAAATCAATTGGATTTGGATCTTAACTCACCAAAGTGCACTTGACACTTCCACCAGTGGTGTGAATACAACAAATGGATAATGGCAGAAATACAGTAAGTTTAGAAATAGATCTAAGAACATTGAATGCAAAACAGTGATATTGCAAACACCGCATTGGCTGTCAGCACCTAGAAATAGAAAAATATGGTCCTACAGGAGCAAAAAGGGGAAAAAAGCACAAAAAAAGAAATTCAAACTTACAAACTAAGAATTATTGAAGAGGAAGACAGGAAAAACAAATGTCAAAAGTGAAAAGTGGAGATGATTCTTTATGTCCAGGGGGAGGAGGAAAAGGTTTTGCTTTGAAGGTGAGAGTTAAGAATGAAGAATACTTGATTCTAAAGTTAGAGGAGAGAATGATGCTGCCTCTTGAATGAAGGAGACAGATTTTTATCAGGAAAAAAGTATTTCAATTCTTAAGTAGGTAATAAGACATTGAAGAATACTGCCAAAGCATTAATGAGAAACACAAAACCCCACAGTAGTTTTCTCTAGATTCATTGAAAGATGCTTAAAGCTTTAGATACACAGAAGCTCAAGGAAAGCAGACTTCTCAACAGGAAAGGAGACTAAACACATTTAAAGAATTATGCCAATCAGGCATTTGTCATGTTTAAAAGTTGTTCATCAAAGTGCTATATAAAAGAACAAACTACATTCATTTGTTCCAAAGCTATTACTAAGGAAAGACAAGCTGTAAGGATGTTACCGATCATCTGTGCAGTATGCTCAAAAATATAATTTATTGACAGTTGTAATAGGCTATGAGCAGCCATTATTTCTGAGATATTGTACCAAACCTTTTTCTTAGAAGCTGTCATAACATGGTTAAAGAGAACTTGCTCAGGGATTTTCCATAATTTCTCCTTGTTTTTAATGTATAAATCAGACTAGAAAAGGTTGGAGAAGATACTCATGACACTTCTTGCTGGTTGTTTTGTGCAGTTTTCTTGTCCTCAGAATTTCAGGAGCTCATTTCCTGCCTCCTCTCCCCCAAGAGAGGCAGAGAGAAAGGGGTGGGGGACAGCCAGGAACCTGACAAAGGAATCTCTACTAAGTTCTATGCGCCAAAATCTTTCATCCTGCAGCCCCTGCCAGGTCAATGTGCTAATCTGAGGAACGGAAACATTTGAAGGCACCAAGTATAAACTCTTTTCATGGCGGCACAGATGAGTGGGTCTTCCCACACTTCGGAGCTATTTTCATATACTATGATCATGACCAAGCAATAAAGGTCTATCTCACCACTGCACAGGTGAAGACCACCATCTTGTACCTGGTGGTGCCAATAGAGGAGGGACCAAGCAAAATGCAATTATCACCTCTGAGAAAGTGAGTCAAAATGGTTTTTGTTAACCTATTATACCCAACAGAGTAAGCCAAGCCAACCAGAGAACTAGAACAAACACCCTATGAATTGCACACCAATTACAAACTCACCCATTTTAAAATTTGCTGCAAAATGTTCAATCATCCTAACATTAACAAAATTACTGGGTGGAATGTCATAATTATTTCAATTTTACAAGACTTTAGGATATGCACAAAAATAAACATTTTTAAATGGAAAAAAAGTTTTGCTATAGATTTTTCATCCAACTCTAGTAAATAATAATCCATTGGAAATGCACTAATTTGAAATCTGTTTCCTAACATCTGTTTCCCTTTTTTCCTCCCCTGCCTGGCACTTGCATAGTAGTTTATTACTGTACTTACTGTAAGGCTGCATGAGTTTAAAGGTGCAGGCTCTTTTTTTAAAGAGAAAACAATTAATTTAGTACATTTTGTTTAGGAAAGAAAGAATTTTGAAAACATCAAACTGTAGGTCAGATTTTGACTGTCCTTTTATGTCAATAAACATAGGGAATACCCTAGTCAGAATGGGGACTCATCGATCAAATAACTATCAGTCGGAGATAAAATATCCCACAAGTCTTTAATGCAGATCTAGATGGAAAAAAAAATGTAATAGTATTTTTTGAAGCACAAATGTAATACAATATAGCAGAAATAATTTTTTGGCAATGTCTTTTTTATTAGTGAATTAGATTAGCTAAAGGAATTGTGGATTTCCTGATTTACATTCAGAAAAATAGATTTTAATAGAGAAAACTAATTACAGTGAAGCATATCACTTCACTACAGAGACAAACCGAACAGTTGGACCAGAACTGCAAACAGCTGGGAAACATTTTAAATCAACAGAAAGCAGCCCGCGTAACCTCCTTAAAGAAGGAGATATTTAATCAATGCATGTTGCTTTTGTTTATCAGTGCAAGTGAGCTATGATTTGGCTAATGAGATGGAGAACATCTTCAGAGTAGACTAGTGGACTGAAGCAACTGTGATAACTAAGACAGCGTGATAAGTTCTTGAACTAGGCAGTAATCTAACTTTAAAAATGCAATTAATTAAATAGAGTGATGAAATCATTAACAGTAGGTGGGCCACTTGACTGGAAAAAGTGATAGCAAGTGGAAAAAATAAGCGACAAAGCAGATACGGAGGCAAATCAAGAGGGGAAAAATTATACAATTGGATATAACAAGAATTAAAATGAAGACCTTAACTTGTCCAAAGGAGAAACATTTGTGGAGGGTCTGGCCTACCTCTATACCGGAACTGTTTCTGCAATGCAGTGTTGTGTGGCTCCTTATGAAATAAAAAAATAACTTAACTAACCTAAAAGGGATGGTTTTCCCTCTCCATAAATTTTATTCTCTAGTTCTTTAGTCTCTAGTGGGGAAAAATACTTATATATCCCTTCAGACAGATCTTGTTTGTTTATTTTATCCTTCCCCACCTCTCCATTATTTTTCCCCAGTGAGGCTGCACTTTTTGAATGGCATTCTGAAATGCTTTTCCTGTTACAGGAGGATAGATTGGGAAGCCTCTTCCTAGTGAATTAGGTATAAGGGCCTTTTTGCACTTCCTGAATTAATGTGATACCTGATTTGCATTTCATATTGTGTGGGATATAAAGCTAGTTAAAGATGGGAAAGTTTTTCATGAACATTTTTGTGAAAAACATGCTATAAATATCTTAACTTTAAGTCTCTGGGCAGAGAGACCTTATGTAGTGTGGCAGGGTGCTGGCCAGGAGCTGCTAAGCCAGCCCTGCTTCCCCTTTAAGGGAAAAAAGCCTCTGCTAGCAGCTTCCCTAAGCTAGGGAAGCTGATTACCTAGCAGAGTGCAGCCTGGGCTAATTAGGGCCAAAAGGGTTGCACCTGGTAGCGTCCCCAGGGATATAAAAGCCTGGCAGGGAGGAAGCCCGGAGGAGGAGGAGGAGGAGGAGAGAGAAGGAGACCGAGAGAGAAGGTGCAGGAAAGTGAGTAGAGCTGAGGGAGGTAGCGGAGCTAACCGTTCCTGAGGCCAGCCAAGTGAGGGCTGGGCCTGAGCTAAACCTGAGCTACTTCTTCGAGTGGTTGCTCATATGCATTCCAATTAGGTGTGCATGCGCAACGTGCATGGTTGTCGGGAAGACTTTTTACCCTAGCAACCCCGGCCGGGTCGCTCGTGGAGCCCCCTGGAGTGGCGCCTGCATGGCGTGTATATATAGGGGAGCAGACCCGCCCCCCCCCCTCAGTTCCTTCTTTCCGCCCATGACGGTTGTTGGAACTGTGGAGTTCTCCTCTCGAGTCTCTCCACTCCCTAGCTACCTCTTCGTTGTTCATAGTTGTTTCTTGTTCTTAGTTGTTTAGTAGTTTGTAGGGCTAGGGGTTCGCCCCGCGCCCTCCCCGGCCGAGGGCTCATGCCCAAGGCTCCGGGTTTCAAGCCTTGTGTGTCCTGCGGGAAGCCCATGCCAGTTGGTGACCCGCACGATGCTTGCCTGAAGTGCCTGGGAGAAGGGCACTCGGCTGACAAGTGTAAGATTTGCCGCGGTTTCAGACCCCGGACCAAGAAGGAGCGCGACTTCCGACTGCGTTAGCTCCTTATGGAGGCGGCTCTTAGCCCTGCACCGTCTACATCCGGTGCGGCGGCAACTCCATCTACCTCGGTGCAGAACTCACCAGCGGTCCTGGCCCCGACTCATACAGCCACAGCACCGCCTAGAGCAGCCTCGGTGCAGGGGAAGCCTAAGTCGCCGACCACAAAGAAAAAAGGGGCGAAACATGGCCTTACCGTGCCGCAGCAGGCACCGGCCGAGACGCGCCCGGCACCGGAACTCTCGGCACTGGCGTCCGCAGTCCTGACACCGTGGACTGCGGCCCCAATCACTGAGCCGTTGAGTCCTGGCCCGTTTGGCTCCCCTCCCAGGCACATAGTGGACCACGGTCTGCCTTCCATGCCTGAGGCATTCAGTGCGGCCAGGGACCTCCTCACACTTACAGAGGCCTAAGAATAACAGGGAGCTACAACCCAGGGGAAAGCCAGTACTGCGTCCCCCGGCACCGTATAGGTCCCGCTCCCGATCTCCATCGCGGCACCGCTCCCATTCACGGCACCGCTCTCCACTGCGGCGTTCGGAGTCCCGGTGCAAATCGCGGTCCCCGCGGAAGTCCTCTCGGCACCGGTCTACCTCTCGGTACTGCTCTCCACCTCTGCACCGGTCTGAGTCCCGGCGCCGTTCACTATCTCGGCGCCAGTCGTACTCCTGGCACTGTTCGCCGTCACGGTGCCGCTCCACGTCGCGGCACCGCTCAACCTCCCAGCACCGATCCCCTCGGTACCGTTCGACCTCCCGGTGCCGGGACCCTTCTCTGGGCAGACGCTCTCGACATTGCAGTCCCCACAGTTACTGGAGCCGATCTTGTTCAAAATCCAGATCGGTCTCACGGCACCGGAGCGAACAGCGTGCCTATCTTAGCCCACGTTTGGAGTCCTCACTGCAGCCCCCGCACCTTTCTCAGCCTTCTACTTCCGGTAGAGCAACGGCACCTCCATGGCCCTCTCCGTCAGATTCAGGCTCTTCCACCTCGCACCTGGACTTGGTGCTGGAGGAGGACCAAGGGCAAGGCCTGATTCAGACTCCCATCCGGCAGCAACAGGACTGGCCATTTTGGACTCCCTGGGCGTATCACCAGGCCCAAGGTGATCCATGGCCACCGAACCGGCGCTCTCAAAGACCCTCTCAGCCAGAGGCAACCTTAGGGCGCCCTCCGGAGCCCACAGCCGAGGCTTCCTCTCAGTCACAGCCTCCACCTCCTGCTGCTATTGAGCCCACGCCAGCCCAGCACGCTGGAGAGCAGTCACCTCAGCTATCACAGGTCCCTACATCGGGCTCGTCACCCGACGAGGCGGTAGCGGGCACTATGCGCTCAGGCCCCCCGCCCATTGACCTGTCAGCACATCAGGACCTGCTCAGGCAAGTGGCCCGAAGCATGAACCTCCAAGCAGAGGAGGTTGTGGAACAAGATGACCCTGTGGTCACGGTTCTATCGTCAGGTGCGCCTACCAGGGTGGCACTACCACTCATCAGGACTATTCAGTCCAACATGCGTACGCTGTGGCAGACTCCAGCCTCCATTCCCCCTACAGCTAGGGGGGTGGAACGCAAATATTTCGTCCTGGCGCAGGGCTGTGAGTTCCTCTATACCCACCCCCCGCCTGGTTCCTTAGTGGCCAGAGCGGTCAATGAGAAGGAGAGCCATGGTCAGCCGGCCTCCACCCCCAAGGCAAGGGAGGCCAGGCGATTGGACCTTTTCGGCAGGAAGGTCTATTCAACGGGGTGCCTCCAGCTCCGTATTGCGAACCAGCAGGCACTGCTTAGCCGGTACGCCTTTGATGCCTGGGACTCTATGGGCAAGTTTAAGGACCAAGTCCCAGCGGAGCGCAAAAAGGAGTTTGTTGCTTTCATGGACGAGGGCAAGAAGGTGATAAGGATGGCCCTGCAGGCGGCCCTCGATTCTGCGGACTCGGCCGCACGCACACTAGCCTCCGGGATCGCCATGAGACGCATTTCGTGGCTGCAGGGGTCCAGATTGCCAACCGAGGTTCAGCAGACTATCCAGGACCTCCCCGTTGAAGGCAGAGGTCTGTTCTCGGACCAAACTGATGCCCACCTTCAGTCCCTCAGGGTTTCTAGGGTCACTATGCGGTCCTTGGGCATGCACACCCCAGTGACGCTAAGACGCCCGTTCAGGTCCCAACCGCAGCGCCCTACCTCCCTCCTCGGACCAGGCAGAACAACAGATGTCCTGGCAGAGGGGGCAGACGCTGTTCCACCCTGCGCCAGCAAGGACAGGCGCAAGGGCAGAGCAGACCTTCTTCCTCGTGCCCCAGGTCAAACTTTTGAAGCTGCGGTCGAGGACAGTCTACCACACCCCTGTGTAGTTCCTTCCCCTCCATTCCTCCAGCGGCTATCTCACTTCCGGCGGGCCTGGGCCCAGATCACCTCAGATCGATGGGTCCTGCGCATAGTGGAAGAGGGATACTCTCTTCAGTTTCGCTCCACCCCTCCTTCCCGCCCTCCCTCCCAGTCCCTCTTCAGGGACCCTTCTCATGAGCAACTCCTCCTGCACGAGGTGAGCGCTCTTCTGTCATCGGGAGCCATCGAGGAGGTCCCGGTAAACCTTCGGGGAAGAGGATTTTATTCCCGATACTTTCTATTCCCCAAGGTGAAAGGGGGGCTAAGGCCCATCCTAGACCTCAGAGAGCTCAACAAACACCTGGTGAGGTTGAAGTTCCGCATGGTCTCTCTTGGTACTATTATCCCTTCGCTGGAACTCGGGGACTGGTATGCTGCCCTCGACATGAAGGACGCCTACTTTCATGTGGCAATCTTCCCTTCTTCTTCGAGTGCTTGCTCATGTCCATTCCCATATGTGTGTGTGCGTTCCGCGCATGCCCGGTCGGACAGCTTTTCCCCAGCGGTACCCGTAGGGTCGGCAGGGGCGACCCCTGGAGTGGCGCCCTTATGGCCATGTATATATGCCCCTGCCGACCCTCCCCCGCTCAGTTCCTTCTTTCCGTCCTTGGCGGTGGCTGGAACAGCTTACTCCTTTGTCAGTAGCGGTATCTTGTTCTTCTAGTTAGTTAGGTATTTAGGGTTAATTGTTCTTATCGTTAGCATTGTTATAGTTCTTTAGTGTTAAGTAGTTGTTAAGTAGTGTTAGATCTCTGACGCCGGGTTATGCCTGGGGCGTCAGGGTTCAAAGCCTGTAAAGTCTGCGGCAAGCCTATGCCAATTAGTGACCCTCACTCCCGCTGCCTCAAGTGCCTGGGAGAGGGTCATCAGACTGAGAAGTGCGCGATCTGTAAGGGATTCAAACCGCGCACTAAAAAAGAGAGGGATTCCAGGCTGAAGCTAATCCTGATGGAATCCGCACTTCAGCCACCAACGGAGCCCTCTACTTCTAGCAGCGCACCGGTGTCGGTGCGCGGCACCGCGACGCCGAAGGGCCCGAGAACACCTCGGCACCGGTCGCCACGGCACGGCTCCTCCTCCTCCAGAAGGCACCGGTCTCAGTCGCCGGTCCCTTCCAAGAGATCTAGAGGGCGCTCCCCGGTGCGCAAGGGCACGGGTGATCCCTCGATGGTGCCAGCAGCTCCGGAGCGCGCGAGGCGGCCCCGTTCAGAGCGCGCACCGATATTAGCACCGGAGCCCAGGGCCATCTCCCCGGAGATAGTGCCCTCTCGAGGAACCGAGGTGCCGGAATTGGAACTGCCCTCAACCCCAGAGGCATTCGAGGCAGTGGTTGACCTCATCGGTACCACGGTCGACCCGGCACCGCAGTTTGCGGTCCCGGCACCGGTCCCCCGCACCGTGGCTCCAACCATCCCGCCCGTGCCGGTGACGGCGGTACCGGCGAACTCGGCTCTAGCGGCACCGGCTATCTCAGCGGCACCGCTGATACCCGCACCGGCTCGCACCGCACCGCAGGCACCGAGGTTCCCCGGGAAGCCGGAGATGTACTCCAGGGTCATGGCACCGGAGGGCACGGCACCGCCCTGGTCGCAGTCCGACTATTCTTCAGAGTCGGATGCATCCTCGTCGAGGTCCAGGTCTCGACATAGCCATAGCTCTCGGCACCATCATTCACGGCACCGGCACTCCTCCCATCGACGGCACCAACAGCCATATGCGATGGTAGAGCAAGGCCCTCCCCAATGGCCTTTCTGGACCCCGTTTGCATGCCACCAAGCACAGGGGCCTCCGTCAGTGGCATCTTGGCCTTCCGTACCAAAGGGTCCGGTGTGTGCCACTATCACCAGACCCCAATCGGAGGGACCTGGGGACGAGCATCTTCCTGGAACTTCTGACGGCCAGTCTGTACTCCAGGAAGCGCAAGGGGGTGATCCCATCCAACACCCCTTCCAGGAGGACACCCAAATGGAGAACCCTCAACCTGGCTCTTCTTCATCGTCCCCGGACGACGCAGTGGCGGGCTCGTCCTATAATCTGCCACCCATGGACATTAGGGGCCATCAGGATCTGTTGAGGAGGGTGGCACAAAACCTCAACCTCCAGCCGGAGGAAATTAAGGGGGACGAGGAGGATCCCAATGTGGACATCCTCTCCTCCGACTCGCCGCCTCAGTTAAATCCACCATGGACACCCTATGGCAGACCCCCTCCTCGCTTCCACCTACAGCCAGAGGAGTGGAGCGCCGGTACTTCGCACCAAGGGAGGGGTACGAGTACCTTTTCACGCACCCACCGCCAGGCTCCCTGGTTGCGGATGCAGTGAACCATAGGGAGCGGCAAGGCCAGACAGGACCTACCCCAAAGTCGCATGACTCTAAGAAGTTGGACCTCTGGGGCAGGAAGGTGTACTCTTCTGCGGCGCTACAACTACGCATCGCAAACCAGCAGGCCGCCCTGGGGCGATACGCCTACAACACCTGGTCTACAATGGCCAAATTCGAGGGCACCTTACCCAAGGAATCGGCCCACGACTTTAAGGCCATAGTACAAGAGGGCAGGGTGGTCTCCAGAGCTGCCCTGCAGGCCGCACTGGACGCAGCAGACTCAGCTTCGCGGCAACTAGGCACAGCGGTATCCATGCGCCGGGGTGCCTGGTTGCATGTTTCTGGTATTCCCCCACCTGTGCAGGCGACCATACAAGACTTGCCGTTCGACAAGCAGGGGCTATTTGCCGTTGATACGGACAAAAAACTGCAGTCCATGAAGGACTCAAGGGCGATGCTCCGCTCTCTTGGCTTGCATACACCGCAAGGCCAAAGAAGACCCTTTAGAGCTCCCCCGCCCCCGCCAGCCAGACCCCATCAGGCCCCTCCTTACAGGAGGGATCAGCCTAGAAGGGGCGGGAGGGGTAATAGTAGGGGCCGACAACGCTCCTCCTCTCGCCAGCCTCAGGGCCCAGGGAACAACCACCCTCCCGGACCCAGGCCGACCTTTTGAAGCTGCGCCCGGGGACGCCGAGCCAGCCTCCAACTCTATAGCTGCCCCCCTATTTGTGAACCGTCTATCCCATTTCTACCAGGCATGGTCCTCTATCACCTCGGACAAGTGGGTTCTCAGCCTGGTAGAAGTGGGATATTCTATCCAATTCTCTGTTCTCCCTCCCACCCGCCCCCCGTGCCCGTCCCTCTTCAGGGACCCATCTCACGAGCAACTCCTAGAACAGGAGGTCCAGACCCTCTTGTCTTTGGGTGCCATAGAGGAGGTTCCTCAAGAATTTCGGGGCAAGGGTTACTACTCCCGTTATTTCCTTATCCCGAAGGCCAAAGGGGGGCTCCGCCCCATCCTGGACTTGCGAGGCCTCAACTCCTACATAAAGAAGCTGAAGTTTCGCATGCTCTCATTGGCTGTCATAATTCCTGCTATGGATCAAGGAGACTGGTTCGCCGCCCTCGACTTAAAAGACGCATATTTCCACATTTCCATCATCCCGAGCCACAGACGATTCCTGAGGTTCGTGATGGGATCCCGACATTACCAGTTTACCGTCCTTCCGTTCGGCCTCTCCTCAGCTCCAAGGGTATTCACGAAATGCGTGGCGGTAGTCGCAGCATTCCTCAGACGGAACGGCATCCATGTCTACCCTTACCTGGACGACTGGCTCATCAGGGCACAGTCACGGGAGCGGCTTCTAACGCAAATAACGTTCATCAAAGCCACCCTCCTAAAGCTGGGCCTCATTCTGAATGTGCCGAAATCAACCCTCATCCCTACCCAGAGAATCGAGTTCATTGGGGTGATCCTAGACTCCCGCCGCGCGAGAGCCTTCCTACCTCCCTCTCGGGCCAAGGCCATGGGGGACATTATCCGGCCACTTCTCCGGTCTCCCATGACAACAGCAAGGAACTGTATGGTCCTGATGGGACACATGGCGGCGTGCACTTACGTGGTGCCATTTGCGAGACTCCATCTTCGCCCTCTGCAAGCCTGGTTCGCGAAGGTATACAACCAGCGCAGAGACCCCCTCGACCTCGTAGTAACTCTACCATTGAAGGTAAGACAGTCCCTCTACTGGTGGCTCCAGCCCACGTCTCTGGGAAGCGGGGTGCCCTTTCACAAGCCCCAACCATCCATCACGTTGGTGACAGACGCTTCGGCGCTGGGTTGGGGAGCTCACCTGGGGAAGGCCACGACTCAAGGCCTATGGTCTCAGGAAGAGTTGTCTCTCCACATAAATGTTCGAGAGCTCAGAGCAGTTCGCCTGGCATGCCAGACGTTCCAGTCACTCTTGAGGGGCAAGAGCGTGTCAGTCCTAACAGACAACACGGCCTCGATGTTTTATATAAACAAACAGGGTGGTGCTCGCTTCTCTCTCCTGTGCAAGGAAGCCCTCGCCCTTTGGGAGTTCTGCATTCCCAGAGGGATCTCCCTCACTGCGGCTTACCTTCCGGGAGTTCAGAACGTACTGGCGGACTCCCTGAGCCGCTCATTTCGGGGTCACGAATGGTCTCTCAGACCCGATGTAGCCCATTCAATTTTCCAGAGGTGGGGGTTTCCCCGCCTCGACCTGTTCGCCACAAAGGCCAACAGGAAGTGCCACAGGTTTTGCTCCCTCCTCAACCTCAGCCCAGGTTCAGAGGGGGACGCATTCCACACTCTATGGACGGGGGGTCTGCTTTACGCATTTCCCCCGTTCCCCCTCGTACACAAGGTACTGGCGAAGGCCCGTCAGGACAAAGCATCGGTCATACTAATAGCGCCAGCCTGGCCTCGGCAACACTGGTACACGTCCCTGTTGTCTCTCTGTGTGACGACGCCGATAACACTTCCTCTGTCACCGACATTGATCTCCCAAGACCACGGGAGGATGTTGCACCCCAACCTCCAGTCCCTCCACCTCACGGCGTGGTATATCCGTGGCTGAACCCAGCAGAGCTTCAGTGCTCGGAGTCAGTCAGGGAGGTCCTTCTGGGTAGCAGAAAACCTTCCACAAGGGGAACCTACACTGCCAAATGGAAGCGCTTCTCACTGTGGGCTCAGAACAAGGGGGTGGATCCCTTGTCTTCTTCAGTCTCCACTATCCTGGACTACCTCCTTGAGCTGAAGCAGCAAGGACTAGCGCTTTCCACTGTTAGGGTACACCTGGCCGCCATTTCGGCGTTCCACCCGGGGGTCGATGACAACTCGGTTTTTAGTAACCCCTTGGTTAGCAGATTCCTTAAGGGGTTGGAGAGGCTGTATCCTCAGATACGCCAACCAACCCCCCCTTGGGACCTCAACCTGGTTCTAAAGGCCCTAATGAAACCCCCGTTCGAACCCATATCCTCCTGCCCCCTTTCTTATCTCTCATGGAAGACCGCGTTCTTAGTAGCAATCACTTCGGCACGCAGAGTCTCTGAGATTAGGGCGTTCACTTCTGAACCGCCCTACACGATCTTCCATAGAGATAAGGTTCAGTTACGGCCTCACCCGGCCTTCCTGCCCAAAGTAGTCTCGCCCTTTCATTTGAATCAGGAGGTGTTCCTACCGGTGTTTTTTCCCAAACCCCATGCGGATAACAGGGAAAGAATGCTTCACTCGTTGGACGTCAAAAGAGCTTTAGCCTTTTACATAGAAAGGACCAAAGGTTTTCGTAAATCTCCACAACTTTTTATTTCAGTGGCAGAAAGGATGAAGGGGTTACCAATTTCTACTCAGCGCCTCTCGGCCTGGATCACTTCTTGTATCAAATTGTCTTATAACCTCTCGAATGCTACTCCACCAGCACTGTCGGCGCATTCCACCAGGGCCCAGGCCGCGTCCACGGCGTTCCTGGCACACGTTCCAATCGTCGACATCTGTAGAGCAGCGACGTGGTCTTCAGTGCACACCTTCACTTCGCACTACGCCATCGTGCAGCAGTCGATGGAGGATGCAGCTGTGGGACAGGCGGTCCTGTTAATAGGTACTCAAAGTACTCCTCTCCCTCCTCCGAGATGACTGCTCGTAAGTCACATATGGGAATGGACATGAGCAAGCACTCGAAGAAGAAAGAACAGTTACTTACCTCGTAACGTTGGTTCTTCGAGATGTGTTGCTCATGTCCATTCCGAATCCCACCCGCCTCCCCTCTGTCGGAGTACCGGCAAGAAGGAACTGAGCGGGGGAGGGTCGGCAGGGGCATATATACATGGCCATAAGGGCGCCACTCCAGGGGTCGCCCCTGCCGACCCTACGGGTACCGCTGGGGAAAAGCTGTCCGACCGGGCATGCGCGGAACGCACACACACATATGGGAATGGACATGAGCAACACATCTCGAAGAACCAACGTTACGAGGTAAGTAACTGTTCTTTCCCACAGATGCTTCCTGAGCTTCGTAGCAGGGAACACCCACTACCAATTCACGGCACTCCCATTCAGACTCTCCTCAGCACCCAGGGTGTTCACAAAATGTGTGGCCGTGGTCGCCGCCTTCCTCCGCAGGCGCGGCATCACAGTGTTCCCGTATTTAGACGACTGGCTCATCAGGGGCCGCTCCAGGGATCAGGTGCAATCGCACGTACGTGTCACCATCGATACCTTTCGCAGACTGGGCCTCCTCATCAACGAGGACAAATCCATCCTGGTTCCCACACAATGGCTGGAATTCATCGGCACTATGTTAGACGCCACGCGGGCTTGTGCGTCTCTCCCTCATGCCCGTTTTCAAGCCATATCGTTAGCCGTTTCGTCAGTCCGCAGGTACCCAACCACCACGGTGCACACGTGCCTCAGCATTCTAGGTCACATGGCAGCCTGTACCTTCATCAACAAGTACGCCCGCTTGCGCCTGCGCCCTCTTCAGTCCTGGTTGTCCACGGTCTACCGTCCGTGCAGGCACAGTCTGGACATGTTGGTGTCAGTCCCGGAGCCAGTTCTGTCCTCCCTCACGTGGTGGCAGAACCAGACGCTGGTTTGCGAAGGGCTTCCTTTCCAGCCCCCGCAACCCTCCATGTCGCTGGTTACGGACGCGTCCTCACTCGGCTGGGGGGCTCACCTCGGCCACAACAGGACTCAAGGTCTCTGGTCGAACAGCGACTTAATGCTCCACATCAATGTGCGGGAGCTTCGCGCTATATGCTTGGCCTGTCAGGCGTTCTCTGCTCAACTCCAGGGCAGGTGCATCGCTATCCTCACGGACAACACGACCGCAATGCACTACGTCAACAAGCAAGGCGGGTCTTGTTCCTCCCCTCTATGCAAAGAGGCTCTCCGTCTGTGGGACTTCTGTATAGCCCACAACATCCACCCGGTAGCGTCCTTCCTTCCAGGGTCACAGAATGTCCTCGCGGACCGTCTCAGCAGGTCGATCTCCGCCCACGAGTGGTCAATTCGGGCAGATGGGATTCGCTCAGTCTTCCTCAGGTGGGGCTTTACCCAAGTCGACCTGTTTGCCACCAGGGCCAATTGCAAATGCCTGCGATTCTGCTCTCTCAGGGGCGCCTCGCCAGGGTCCCTCACCGATGCCTTTCTCCTATCATGGAAGGGGCAACTGCTGTACGCGTTCCCCCCATTTCCACTTATCCACAAAGTGCTGCTCAAGGCTC
Organism: Sternotherus odoratus; assembly: GCA_032164245.1. Classification (NCBI taxonomy): domain Eukaryota; kingdom Metazoa; phylum Chordata; order Testudines; family Kinosternidae; genus Sternotherus; species Sternotherus odoratus. The sequence goes on along the minus strand of JAVMKO010000014.1, from coordinate 19,736,593 downwards.
GCAGAGACGCGGCTCGCCTTATACTGATCGCACCGGCGTGGCCCAGACAGCACTGGTTCACCTCTCTCCTGGACCTGTCCGTGGAGGCCCCCATACTCCTCCCGGACTACCCGGACCTCATCTCCCAGGAGTACGGACACCTCCTCCACCCAGACCTCCGCTCCCTCCACCTCACGGCGTGGAAGCTCCATTGCTGACAGAGGCGGAGCTGCTGTGTCCTAGCCCGGTTCGACAAGTCCTCCTGGGCAGTAGAAAGCAGTCCACCCGCTCGGCGTACGGTGCTAAATGGCAGCGTTTCTCAGGTTGGTGCACCCAGCGTCATACTTCCCCGATGTCTGCTCCTATCCAGCTCGTTCTGGAATATCTACTCTACCTCAAACACCAAGGGTTGGCGCTTTCCTCACTTAGGGTGCACCTAGCCTCCATATCTGCGTTTCACCCGCCGATCGACGGACGCTCTATATTCTCCAACCCAATGGTGGTTCACTTCCTTAAGGGTTTAGATCGGATGTACCCCCAGATCCGACAGCCGATCCCTTCATGGGATCTCAACTTGGTGCTCTCCCGCCTCATGGGTCCTCCCTTCAAACCCATGGCCACTTGCTCCCTTTTGTATCTCTCGTGGAAGACGGCTTTTTTTAGTCGCCATTACATCGGCACGGCGGGTGTCCGAACTCAGGGCACTAACCTCAGAGCCCCCGTGTACTGTCTTCCACAAGGACAAGGTGCAGCTCAGGCCCCACCCTGCCTTCCTGCCCAAGGTTGTGTCGGCGTTTCACGTCAATCAAGAGATCTTTCTCCCCGTTTTCTGTCCAAAGCCGCACGCTTCGTCGCGAGAGCACCACCTGCACACCCTCGACGTTAGGCGTGCCCTGGTGTTCTATATCGATAGGACGAGACCATTCCGCAAATCGCCTCAGCTGTTCATTGCGGTGGCAGACCGTATGAAAGGTCTCCCAGTCTCTACCCAGCGGATCTCCACCTGGATCACAGCCTGCATCCGCACATGCTACGACCTGGCGGGTCCGTCGGTCAAGCAGTTCTCTGCCCACTCCATGAGGGCTCAACTTTCCTCTGCGGCCTTCCTGGCGCAGGTCCCGCTCCAGGAAATCTGTAGGGCCACCACGTGGTCTTCCATCCACACCTCCATGACCCACTACGTGTTGGTCCAGCAGTCGAGAGATGATGCTGCCTTTGGTTCAGCTGTCCTCAGTACGGTGCTTGATCGCTCCGATCCCACGCCTAGGTAAGAGCTTGTTATTCACCTAATTGGAATGCATATGAGCAACCACTCGAAGAAGAAAACAGGGTTACTTACCTGTAACTTTTGTTCTTCGAGATGTGTTGCTCATATCCATTCCACACCCACCCTCCTTCCCCACTGTCGGAGCTCCGGCAAGAAGGAACTGAGGGGGGGGGGCAGGTCTGCTCCCCTATATATACAGCGCCATGCAGGCGCCACTCCAGGGGGCTCCACGAGCGACCCGGCTGGGATTGCTAGGGTAAAAAGTCTTCTCGACAACCCTGCAAGCTGCGCATGCACACCTAATTGGAATGGATATGAGCAACACATCTCAAAGAACAACAGTTTTACTTGTAAACAGAGCTGTACATTGGCAGGTGGGGGTTTTGCACTGTAAATAAAAGGACACTGGTGAAGCCACAAAGGACCCTCCTGCCTGTTTTTGGAGTGGGCGACAATCGGATCTCCTACAGTAGTATCTGATTGGGTGTAAAATTTATTTTGTAAAGTGTGTGATTTTGTAAGAATTGTAGGAATGAGAGATCTGACTTTGAAATGGAGAACTATCCGATCATAAATTAAGTTTTTCAATAAGTATTTACATTATGAAGTTTTGGAAAACCTCTTGTGCCTAAAACCTTGTTCTTAAACCTTGAATGACTTGAATATATTTTCAAACATAAACAACTTTCTTGGCGTGTAATGTACTAAAACAGATTTCTCATTTTGGCAAAATTCAGCTGTACATTGTATTTCACTCTATGTGTGCAGAACAGAGAGTGATCCATACTAAAATCCTGGATCAGAACTCTGGGTCTATGCTTTGAATTAATACTTGCAGATCCAACCGCAGATGTAGTCAGCTGAATCTGAATAGTCATTTAACAGTATTTAACAGTATTTACTTTCTCTAAATTCTGGGATTAAATGAACACGTTCAACACTATAAAAAACTTAATGTGTAGGATAAACAAGCAGTTGGGGTTTTTCTGAATGAATTTAACACAGGCACTGGTGCTGGATTGACATACCTGAAGAGCCAAACCCTTGGTTGGTTCATTTCATAGAACAGACCCAGCAGAGGGTAATGACAAAGCATCACTGTTAACAATTCATGGTGCAAGTTCAGTCTCCTACCGTAGGCATTCAAGAGCCATGTATAATTACATTTGCTCTGCCAGTAAAACACGTCTCTCCTGTGATACTGGCTCTTTTTTTCAGTGAAGATGAGTTCTATCTATGTATAAAACGTGATTGCACAAATACTTCATGTAGCCTTCTCTTGAACTGTCAGCAGTAGCCCTTAAAGCAGCTGGGTACTATAGCAACACTCAAAAGAGGCTGTTTTAAATGTTATTCCACAGTGAAAGAATCTTCATATTTCTTTGCATTTTGCCTATATGGGAAACATGCTGGTGTTCTATTTCAACACATAAACAAAATCAGATCTCCTATAAATCAGGTTACTGGGAAATATAACATGTTCCACTCAGTTGCAAATCACATACTTGAACAATTTCTTTGCTATAATGCTTCCTTGATACAGATGTTTGGTTCCTATACGTTGTCTGTCATTTTGTGGAGATAGTGTTGTGATGGGTTGGGTCGCAGAGACCCTCTTGGGACTGTCACCTGATGTGCTGGAATGATCTCTGAGCCCATTTTCTCTGCCAGCTTGGGACTTTCAGAACCCTGCCTTGTTGAGCTAGACTCGGGAGCCTGCTGCAACACAGGCCCAGATCTGGTCCATGCCCCCAAAGTTGCAGACTTTAACCAAAAACTGCTCAGCAGATCACCTATCTCCACCACACAGACACCCATTTCCCAATGGGATCCATATCCCAAATAAATCAATTTTACTCCGTATAAAGCTTATACAGGGTAAACTTATAAATTGTCTGCCCTCTATAGCACTGATAGAGAGCGATGCACAGGCATTTTCTCTCCCAGGAATTAATCACTTACTCTGGGTTCATTAATAAACAAAGGTGATTTATTAAGTATAAAAAGTAGGCTTTAAGTAATTCCAAGTAATAACAGACAGAGCAAAGTAAGTCACCAAACGAAAGAAAGGAAAAACATACAAGTCTAAGCCTAGTACATTAAGAAATTGATTACAGATAATATCTCACCCTCAAAGATGTTCCAATAAGCTTCTTCCACAGACTAGACTTCTTCTTAGTCTGGGCCCAATCCTTTCCCCTGGTACAGTCCTTGTTAGTTCCAGCAGACATCTTAGGTGTTAACTAGGGATTTTCACATGACTGAAATTTGTTCTGTTCCATCCCCTTTGTTCTGTTCCATCCCCTTTTATAGTTTGACACAAGGTGAGAATCTTTTATCTCTCTCGATCCTCAGCCCCTTTCTAAATGGAAAAGTACCAGATTTAACATGGATGTCACTATCAGGTTAGCTTGTACACTATAATCAAGTCACCTCTCAATCTTCTCTTTGATAAACTAAACAGATTGAGCTTTTTGAGTCTTTCTCTGTGGTTACATTTACACTGCACTTGGGAAGGTGCTTCTCCAGCTCAGGAGACAGACAAACTTGAGGTAACAGTCCAAAAATAGCCAGGGTAGCTTGGGTGACAACTTCAGCTAGCCACCCAAGTAAGTACACGGGTGGGGTGGGTTTATATTTGGGCAGCTATCCCAATCTGCTGCCTGTGCTACCCGTAGCTAAATTGCAATTCTTAGTGTGCTAACTCAGGTAGAGATTGTGTGTATCTGCCTCCCTATAGACAATAAACACATAACTCCCAGTAGACACATCTGGTAAGGCATTTTCCAGTTCAAAATTTTTGTGGCTTTTTTCTGTGCTTTCTCCAATTTTTCACCATTGTTTTTAGAATGTGAACGCCAGAACTGCAAGCTGTATTCCAGTATTGGCCTCATCAATATTATAGATAGAGGGAAAATCATATTGTCTGAAAATTTATCCTGGAGTCTGTTAGTCATTCTTCAGGATTTGATCTCAGAAGCGGAATTTCATACACAGGAACTCTACTGATGCCTAATAGTACAAATACAGCCACTGAGTCTACAAACACTCATGTACATGCATAACTTCACTCAAATGAATAGTCCTGTGTAAGCCAAATGGGACCATTCATGCATATAAAATTGTATTTATGCTGAAGGATGTGCAGGATTAGGACCACTTAAATTTAGTGGGGCATTGATGCCAACTTTTTCAGAATTTTCATTTTTCTTTGGATTGTTTTTTGCTTTTGTTGGGTCTGATAAATTAATATCAACCATTTGTTGTGATTTGTATTGTAGCTCTTAAACTATAAATAGGAGTAGAAATACCTCTTGAAAATGTCTCTATTGATTTCTGATATACAGAAAAGATAATATAAATTATCTGAATAGCTGAACAAAAAGTGCAAGGCTGAAATTCATGATTATTGGATGCCTTGACTCTGAGCAGTGATCTGCTCCAATTAACCGGTAAGTCTGTGGTCTCTCATTAAGAGGAATTGTGGGGGAAATAATCAATAACTTACTTCATATGTCCTTGTTTAACAAATATGTTTAAAATATACATTACTCATTAAAGGCTAATGAGTCACCCTATGTGAATGTGGTAGAGAAGCTATGCATTCAGCAATCCCAAACAGGGAATTATCTGATGCACTACATTAAAGTTTTTTCATCAAGGTTTGATTTCAGATATGGCTTAGGCCATTAATGATCATATTCCTCATCTGCTATTTAACCATAGGCCATGACACAACTATAGTGGAATGATACCAAGTTCAGTAATTTCTACGGTCTTGATCTTGCAGGCTGTTCCACATGTGTAGCCTTATGCCCATGCAGAGCTCCATTGGAGTTGAGGGGATTTGTGGATTCACCTGCCTGGAGTTCTTTGTAGGGTTTGGGCTTAATCAATGGTAGCACTTTCTTTCTTCCTCCTTTGTCTGCTTGACAATCTTGTAAGAAGTCAAATTCACCAGTGCTGGCACAGAGAGATGTAATTGACATCCTTCCCTGCAAAGAAACATCCACAGGGATGATCCAACAGAGGGCAAGTGATGTTTTCCACTGCAGGGAGGAGCAGCTTTCAATCAGGACTCTGTTGAGGAAAACTGCTGAGATGATATGATAGATTAGCACATCCTCTGGCTTTGTCTTTGCCTGGTTGTACTTGGGCTGTGCTGGCTACTAGAAGGCCTCCTAAACAGAGGAAGTGATAGTGGCCCTTTTCTTGCCACCTCTCCTGATGGACTTTCTCTCCGAGGTGCCCTATGCCTGGATTTCTCCTGGCATAAACTAGGTTAAACTTGGCCCTGGGTCTTTAGTCTTCACTCTGAGTGCACATGGACATCTATATAGAACAGGAAAATTGCACTGGAACTTTCCCTTTCTTCCTGGTCATGTTAATAAGCTCTCACAGATCAATGCCAAAAGCTTTTCTTTTCCTTGTCACTTTCTTCAGCAGTCTCATTTGAGCCTAATGCCATGTCAGCTTTTAATAGCTCTAATTGTCTAACTATGGTATGAGGTCTGGAATAAACAAAGCCTTTCTAACACTTCACTCCCCATGCCATCCATCCCTAGGAAAACGTCTCTCTGTCTCAGGGATGTCCTTCAGCTTCTTTCATGAATGTTAAGGCCAATAATTTATTCAGGCCTTCAGCAATGTCAGCCTCATCTGTCACTATTAGTACATTCATCTCCATTAATGATCCTGTTGACTTTTTCTCTCTGTCTGTTTGCTTTTTTCTTGAGTAACTCATGTGCTTCCTATATGTATCTTTAGGCTTTGCAGAATTTGAGGGTTTTTTTTTAATAAATGTAACAGTTAATATCAACTTTAATTTTGAATTTTCACCCAGTATTATCATTTTAAAATAAATTTTCAGTTTCCCAGCCTGGCGTTAGTGACATTGGATCCCTGCATGCACAAGGTGCTGGGAAGGCTGCAGTCCTGGCAGGGCAGAGCAGAGACCCCTGGCTAGGACTGCAAGGAGGAGGATCAGCTTCCATCTGTTGGGGAAGCTACCTTACTGCTGAACAACTTCTGCTCTGAGTCACTCCCTTATGCTCCCATCTGGTGAATGGGGCTGAGACAGCAGAGCTTCAAAGAGCTCCTTGCATAGCCAGGGGGCCAGATACTGGATTCCAGTAAGCACAAGGGACAGGAGGGGCTGTGCCCTTTGACTGCTATTGATGGATTTTGTTGTTGCTTTCTGTGCATCAGGTGAAATCAACATTTACTGAGAACTGCGGATTTAAATTGAATCCTGCCAAGCCTATTTATCTTTATTCACTTTGAAACATATTTTCTATTTTCATTTTCCTTATGAATGTTCCTCTACTTCTCAGATGGCAAACTAGCATTGATCAATATTGGCATTAACTAACTTTATTATCTTTACTATACTTTACTGCCTAAAGAGTAAGATTGCTGGAATCAAGCTACCAGCTATGCCACTGGACCTAGGAAATTTTTTTCTTCTTGAGCTATTCTTGTATGGTAGTTGGTTTTTAAAAATATTCTCTCAATATTTACTTCTCAGAGTTGCCTATGTAAAATAACTATTACTTGTATCTAAAAAACCCAGCTAAGATTGGTGCTTTGCTTGTCTAAGTGCTGTAAAAATAAAAGACAATCTGTCCCAAAGAGCTTACAACTGGAGCAGGTCAGGAACTGAAATATTTTTTTTTCTTGGGAAAGGATCAGTTTTAGTGAGCGTCTTGACTTTAAAAAAGTCTGAAGTTTTTTGAAATTGTCAAAATGTTTCATTGTGATACTTTTAAAGCAAAAACAAATTTAGTTTTCAGGTGTGAAACAACTCTTCCCTTTGAAATGTAAGTTAATTACTATTATGATGTTTTATTAGTAATAATGCAGGTTAGAATAAAAACAAAATGTTTTGTTTAACCTAAAACCAGATTTTTTGGGGTAGGGAGGAGAATTTTCAGGTTGTGAAAACTTTTGAGGTTTTGATTTTTCATCCTGATTTGAGATGGGAAAACTTTTATATTTTTGAAATACAAGAAAACCATTTTCTGCCCAGGACTACTTACAAGCTAAATAGAAAAGACAAAGAATGAAGTCTTATTCCCATTTTACATATGGGGAACTGAGATACCGAAAGATCAACTGACCTGCTAGAGGACACAGAGGGTGCATTTATACCCCCCAAACAAAACAAAAAAACCCACCACTGCAGAGCATCTCAGAGCGTGGGCCAGCTGACTCTCACTTGCAAGACTAAAAATAGCAGTGCAAATATTCCAACTTCAGCTGGAGTCTGAGCTTTGAAACATGGCGAGGGGGTGGGTCTCAGAGCCTGGGTTCTAGGCCCAGCGCAAATGCCTATGCTGCTATTTTGACTGTTGCAAGAGCCTGAGTTAGTTGACCACAGCTCTGAGACTCACTGCAGTGGTTTGTTTTATGCACTGTAAACATACCTATAGTGAGTCTGTGGCTGAGGTGGTCAGAGAACCCAGATCTCCCGAGATCCAGTCTAGTGCCCTAACTGAAGACTGTGTCTTGTCAGAAACTGCATTACTACACAGGTTTAGGAGAGAGGTCAATAACTGAATGATCATGGAAACTGAACTACTTTTTCACCCCTAGAAGTGGCCTTTCCAGAGCCGGTTTGAGTTGGGCTAATGAGATAGTACAAGAGGAGGTTTCTGCTGGCAGTACTATATCCTATTGGATGGAGAAACAGAGCCCTTGGGTCTTCAGGGCTGCCTATCTGCCATACTTTCACTTAGGAAAAGGCTCATTCTGTCCCCCCTCTCCCCAACTTTGTCTCTTGGCTTTTGTTGGCTAGAAGTAGGTTGAAAATAACTCTACATAGACATTATTTCAAAAAATTTGGAGAGTTTTGAATTTTAGGTTTTTTTTGTATAGAGTGATTGTAAAATCAATAGCTTTTTTTTACCCTAACAAATGGTTGAGTTTGAAAATGAGTTGGGTTCCTGGCTTTCACATTGCAAAATGATTTAAGTGTATTGGATTTCTTTTCGTGTTTAAAAAGAAACTTCAAATCCTTCCAACCGATAAACTATAAAAGTTATAGTGCTGCAATAAATTAAAATTGTTCTACCCTACATCAGTCCAGACACTAGATGCTGGTTTCAATAAAATTAGTTTTCGTTTTTTTGGAGCAGAGTATTGCAGCTGGTTTGACAGATGAGAGGCCCCTGCTCTGGTGGACACAATGAGAGTGCTGACAGACCTGACTTGAAATAAGAGTCATTGTGGTCTGAATTCATTTTAGTTCTCAAATATGGGGAAGAGGGCAAAAAGTTTAATCCTGGCTTCCCTACCTTCTGTCTGAATGCCTGTAACAGGAGGCAGAGCTTGTCTGAAATGCTCCATCCTGATAGCAGGTGTTGCTCCTATTGCAAAAGGGATATGTGGATTCTGCTGACAGGAGGGATAATGTAGGAGGCTTGTTCTTTCCCTCACTATGAGTTAGCAGATACCATTTGTGTCAACAGACTAGCTGGGGGCATTAGGTATAAATTGCTGTTGTTCTATGTGATTTCTATTCTGACCAGTATATGTGCCTAGTAGGTATATACTCTGCCTAGTAGGTTGTTACTGCTAAACTCTAACTCAAAAGCACAATACAGATTATGTACAATGTGCATCTTAATTCCTCACATAAGTATCGATGGCAAAACCATCCATGCTATCTTAGGGAGTTTTTAAAAATGAATTACTGCTGCTTTCCTAGCTAGTAGTCAAAACATAAGAGCACAAGGTGTCTGCAAAATGAAAGAACGGTGGCCATCTTACATCCTGTTTCTGGTTTCTTTATCCCCACAGAGGTTTTACCTCTGCAATGCAGTCAGTTCTTTGTCTTAGTGATAACAAACATTGGTACTGTGTACCATGTCTCTATGTACAGGTGCTAATATAAGAACTCCCTGCTGCAGTATTTTATTTTTCCAAAGCAATTCTTACCCCTTTTGTTCTGTGGATTTGATCAATGATTATTTGCATTACAGTAATCCCTAAAAGTTTACATCCTAAATAGACTGGACAGGCAAAGACGAGTTGGAAGGGGCAATGGAGGCATAGTGAGAAATGACTTAACCAAGGTCACATAAAAGAATAGCTTCACAGATGGCAACAGAACACACCATATGTTTCCTGGTCCAGTGCCTATCCATTAGCCCACACAAGCCCTGTCATGTCTTGACTAGTTTCTGAAGACAATAGCTAGTGATAGTTTTATCTTTGACCTGTTCTTCTTAAAGGATAACTATCTTAATTAAACCATTTGCATGGATTTTGGTAAATTCAATGACCCGCTGCGTTTCTATATTTGAACTGAATCCAACATTGTGTCAGCAAAGTGTAAAGGGCTTTATCCATATCGGTTTAGACAAATTCCTCTTGGAATGAGCTACTTGATGCTTTTATTAATAGTAAATCCAAAAGAGATATGAATTACATTCATGCTAAATAATTTTTAGGACAAAGAAACAAATCTTGGAACAGTCAATTTTTAAGCAATGTAGAGTTAATGTTTGTTGCGGGGTGCTTATCTCATTGCCGGGAAAAACAAGGCTTCACACAGGTGGCTAGATGGAAAGTGGTGAGTTTATTGAAGGGGGCGGCATTACCGTGCTGGGGGCCTCGGTCAGCACTGCTGCGATACAGGATGTCTGACACACCCAAACGATGTCCAGAGAAGAAGCCCAACCCACTGAGGGTGTGCCAGCACAGATATACCCATGCTCATTTGCATCTCATACATACTCATATCTCATTAATAGCAAGCAGCAAGCTAATTGGTTGATAACACGCTGTTTAGCACTTGTTGATTATGCTGTCCTGCCTCAGTTTCCCCATCTAGTTTACCATGCATTCATTCTCACACAGACTGGGTAAACACTCACACAGCTGGGACACAACAAGATAACAGAAACAAGGCCATTCTCACAGATAACCTCATTACACCCTCCCCTGGAGTTGACTCAGAAGCATAACTACGCCCCCTGCTCGTTGCAGTCACAATTATCTTCCAGTCACTACAATGTTACTCTTAATGTTACTCTAACATATGAGGATAACTTATGGAACTGGCACTCCATTTATTTCTGTACAAATAGAAGCTTTAAGTCTTTATCTGGATAACTGAAACAAAAGAGTTATTCATACTGTTTCAATAGGATGGCTATTTCCTTTGCCTTCCAGAACAATTATGTTATCAAGTTTATGCTTCCATGCCTGTTAAACTTGTTTCTACTGCGAAACAGAAGAATAGATTTTGAACTTCTTCTGTGATATGCTCAGTTCTTTGTCAGTAAAATTACGGCAATATCTCATGCCATCTGTCATATTTCCTTACCACAGCAGGAATCATCTTCAGCTATAATGTTGCAAAAGTTGAATTTATCTCTTTTTAAAACTGTTAGCATGCGAGTCATTGGTCATCTTGCTATTCAGCCAAAATGTTCTGTTAAGGAGGGATGAGCACGAGTACAAGATTTTAAAAAGGGAGGCAACAATATGTCTGACAACAGCAAACAATGTAATAACTATCAGTGATCTATTCTTGGTCAGTGGTGGATGAAAGGTAAATAGATCCAAGTGTGTGCAAAATATGCATGGTACATAGTAATAAATGGTACAAATAGGCTAGTGACTGCTTAAAAGAAGCTGGCATCTTGACAAGTCAGTGGGCACTGCAGCTGCACTTTTGCAAGCTACATCAATGCCTTGTATGGGATAAACAACTGTCAAAATGTTATACAAGGAGATGCCTTAGAAAATGTCTGAGAATTTCACTCCAGCTTTCCTGTGTACTCTGGGGTGTAACTTCATTTGAGTGAGAGATGTAAAACCCAGGGCTTTGATTATTGGTTGTCATTAAAGAGCCCCTGACACTTTCTGCAGAAGCTTGGCTGTTGACCCTGCTGCCCTGGCCAAATTCCAGCTTGAGTAATTATAGTCATCCTTCCTAAATTCCCTCTGCAGAGCTTTTTGCCAAAAGTATCTGCTTCTGTCCTACACAAGTCTGTAATTTAATGGGTGCTATGATCTCTGCAGTTGCATAGACCCAACTCCTGCAAAGCTTAGCCAATGTGTGTATCTTTATGCACTGCTAGCCCTAACTGAAGTCAGTGAGTATATTAAGAGTGCGTAACGTGAAGGATATGCATAAGTTGGTGTGTCTTTGTTTTTATTGTTTTTTGTTTTGTTAGTTTTTTTCAGGACCGAGGTCCAAGTTTGTAATTCTGTAAAGAACCTTGTTGCCTGTGAAACTAACAATAATAACGGCAAATTTTAGTTAACACTTGAATTGCTGGTAAATTTGAAAAGACTAAGGTTGAAACAATAAGGCTTCTTAATAGCTGTGGAATACAGCATCTCCTAGAACATTTAATACTTTGTCTTTAGTTTGACCAGGTTGGAATCTTGCCTTCAAAATCAGAATGTAGTGAAGTCAGTGCAGTTGGAACTACAGCTGTTGTGTCAACAAACATTATGTTAACTAAATTAAGTAACTGTATCATTCCTTGCTTTGGTTTCATTTGGGCCTTTATATTTTAACACATTGTGTATCTTTTGGGGGATTCGAAATAACTGTAATCTGAGCGCTTTAAGTCACAGGAGGAGAAATGGAGATCAGTTGCATAAGTAACAGCAGATGAATACTTAATAAACTTGTAGAGTCATAACAGTGGGGAAATAATTCCACAGGCAATTGTTCTGTTTTCATTAACTAATGAGATACTCATCAATATTCACTATCTTTTCTGCAGGGGCTAATCTCAGCATAGCAGGGTTACTGTTTACTTCACTAAAAGTAGCCTGAGAGTCAGTCATTTTAAGTAAACTGCTTGGCTAATACAGATGTTCTTAAAATTTTGTATACTTGAGCACTTTGAACAAAATCATCATTTGCAGGATCAAAATTTACAAGATCAGGGCTTTGTACACAAGAATTTTGAGCTCCCTACACAGAACTCCGTGAGATCAAAGTCTTTACCTTGAAGTCTAGAATAAATGCTGGGTTTAAAGTGACAAAGGTGAAGATTTTTATCTTCCTTGCTTCAAACCAAGTCAGAAGTAGAACTTTCTGAGTGAAGCCTTCCTTAAAGTTACTTTTTTGTGCACTTTTAGCTTTTACCACTTTTAGAAATAGGGCCACTTATTAGGAGCCTACATTTTAGGCTCCCAATTTCTGATAATTTTGGCTATACAATATTTTTTGCTCATACAGAAATGTCCTTTGTTCTGGATCTAAAACACTCCATTTTACTATGTTTTTCTGAGTCATTAGTGTAGTATTTTATCAAGGATGGATAGTTCTGATGAAACATGTTCAAGGGATGGCCATTTTGGCTATCATGTGGCTTCCAGTGATACTGTTATTTAATCAAGTAAAGATTTAATTTCAGCTCACAGGAGTGAGTTAAGAATGCAAAGGGAGTATGAAGAGCTGTTTTAATAATAAATGCGGGTAGGAATCTTCACAATTCTTTAATTGTGTATTTTTTTTACACAGGAAATGTTTGAAGGCCCAGCAGGCTTCTGCACTCTTCTCATTACTATTGGCAAAGCATGAATTTATGTATTCAAAGCTGCATGTGGCAAAATATGTGCTAGGGTTTATGAAAATCCTCCATTAGTTTGTTCACATTTTCCATCACCATTAAAATGTCAGCTGGGGTAACGAATACGTGGTAATATACTTGATAAATCTCACCTGCTTTTATTCTTTACCTAGTTCAGTAATAATTCAGTGGCTCAGATTGCTTCATAACTTAAATGTAGTTAGTTATGCTGCCTTTAAAAAACCCAAACTACTAGCTGTAATTCCAATTTCAAAACTAATTCAGTTATTTCAGATGACATACAAGAATTTAAGCATTTCCCTTTCTGAACTGCTGAGGGTTTTCAGATGATGAGTCTCAAATTAAACCAACTTCAATTTATTGTTTTCCATAGATGGATTTATTTCTCGTTTGCTAACCATTGTGGACTCTTCTCTGAGCTGGCCTAGTTTAAAATAGACTTGCATGGGGAAATAAGTGGATTGTAAGGTTCTCTTTGTGCACAGACTTCCTCGGGGAGAAAATTAAAGAACAGCTACCTTAGAGCCACTATTTTGCTTCCACTCAGGTGAGTTGGTGCAAGAATAATCAAAGACTTTCCTCTGGCTAGCACAGCTGAAGCAGCATGGTGGGGGCCCTGTTCCAGGAAAAAGGGTTAGTGCACCTTACTGTCTCCCATGAAACAAGAGAAATCTAAGAAAAAATGAGTGTTTCATGTACCTCATGGCGGAGCGCCTGGCAGAGTGTGGAGTGGCTGCTGGGGCGGGGCATGGAACGGCTGGTGGAGCAGCTGCAGCGGAGCAACAGGAGGAGAGCATGAGTGGAGTAGAGTGGCGTGGAGCAGAGTGGCGTGTGGGGAGGAGCATCCAGAGTGGAGCACGGAGCAGCTGGAGTGGAGCAGAGCAGAGCGGAGCATGGGGCGAAGCAGCTGGAGTGGAGCGTGGGGTGGAGCAGCTGGAGTGGAGTGCGGGGCGGAGAAGCCGGAGTGGAGCGTGGGGTGGAGGAGCCGGGGCGGAGCGTGTAGCAGCTGGGGTGGAGTGGGATGGAGCAGCTGGAGCAGAGCGCGAAGAAGCTATATCCAGTAGGGGCCTGGTGAAAGGTAGATTTGGTGAGGACAAGGCTCTCTCTATACAAGTGTAAATTGCAAACATTGTAAGTCCTTCAGGAAAGTGAAGGAAAAATGTCGTTTAAATAACTTGAGTATATTGCTACTGTGTTCATGGTAGCTTTTTTTTTTTTTTTTTTTTTTTAAAGCAAGGGCGTATTCTTCTTGAACAGACTCCATGTTAAAGGCTGATTTGTCCAATGTGTGGTTGGTTAGTACTGAGTGATCAGGATGCACCTTCAGACTTTCACTATTCTTTTGAAATGATACTGGCTTTGAGACATAACTGAGGTGAAATTAGCTATGTTTTAAATTGGAGACAACTCTGGACACTGACATGGGAAGCTGAGGCAACCATACTTTTGGTGGGTGTGTGGCTAACTTCAGAAAGCTGTAGCTAGTTATAGTGCTGTAAATTACATCAACTATTGCTGAAAAATGCGTTCGTTGTAAGTCTGTCATTGTATAGTATCCCTGTGCTTTGGCAATTTGAGCTCAGCTACTACAGTGATTGGCACCACAAAACCCCGAGGCAGAGCGAGAGAAAAATCTGTGTGCTTGTTTTGTAAATTAGTTCTCTAAACTTTCTACATGTACATATGGATACTACTTGTCATGCAAAAAGTCCACTGAGTTGAATTGGGCTTTTACACTAACCAACTGACATTTATCTGTCATATGTTTTCAGAATGGACTGACTGCCTGAGAATTTGAAACATTTGTCCAAGATTTACCAGTACCTTGTTTTGTGTTAAACATTTTTTCTATTGGTCATATTTATTTGGTTAATCTTCCTACTTGTCTAAACTGTTTGTATCTGTGGCCAGAATTACTTGTGATAATGATAGGATTCAGAGGGAGACACAAACACTAGTGGGTTATTAGTAGATAATCCCACTGTGATATCTCTAGATATTTTTGTGTGTTGAGATTGGATCATTATTTAGGAAATGTTACTTTAGATGTGTACTCTTTAACCACTAGAGGGCAATCTGGTATAGAACTTCCTTTGGTTTTACACATTACAAAACCCGCATCTAAACAAGGGGGAAAAATTAAATAAACAACACATGCCTGGCTTTAAACAGACTCTTTGCAAAGATAACCATGTTGTTCACTTATGTGAAATCATAGGTTCATTATTGTTTCTTAATATACTTTTTATTTATAAGGAACTCCAGACCTGAAACCTTATGCATGCATATAGTATGCATACACCACACAAAAATGTTCATTATTTTATTTAAGATTTATATTGCAACAGTGCCTAATGGCCACAATCAGGTTGGACCATATTTTTTTGTGCACTCTACAGACCTACACTAAATAACAGGCTCTGCCCCAATGAGTTTACAAGTTGGATTTATCACTGGAATAACTCTGGCATAACTCTGCTTCCATTACTGACACTTGCAGTTGATTTCAGTGGTAGCCGAGCAACCCTAGCAGTGAGCACTTGTGAAAAAGCTAACTGAAATGCATAAAATATACTGGTGCACTGTTATGCCTCACATTGAATCTAAAAATAAAAGGTCAGAAATGTGAAAGTTCAGGTTTCTACAGCAACACTAATTAAATGATATTATATATACAGCACTTGAAATTTCTTCTTCTTGTGAAATTACTAGTCCCATTTCAAGTATAGTGTTTTAAGACTGAAGACAGTATTAAAATAACCACTACGTCATATTTTTCTTGTTTAATGCATAGTTTAATAATATTTTACTGTTTTTTAAACATTTCAAATTCGAAGACTATGTGCAATTAGTGCTTCCTTTTTTGAGGGAAGAGGAAAACTTTTAAAAATCTTGTAGTCCCAAAATATTGCCTTTTGAAAACTTGGAATATTATTTGCTTGTTTTATATTACATTTGTAGCCTTTATGCACAGTGTGCTACAGAGACCTAAAGGAAGATAAATCCCAGCCCGGAAAAGCTAATCATCTTGCAAAGAGAGCTAACTGTTGAAGTTCTGTTTGTGTACAACTTGATATTCAACAAATTTTCAAATGTCAAAACTTGAAATTTCAAAATGTTGAGAGCTTTCACTCAAATACAGTACAATTTGAGTAGAAAATTTCCCAGATTGCATTCAGAAATGTCTTTCCCTAGCAAAGAGACAAAGCATATTTATGCTTGTATTTTCTAATGGAGAGTCAGAACCTTGTGTTTTGTTTTGTTTTTTTTATTTTATTTTTAAAGTGAAAACTAAGATTTTGCAGACTGTAGCAAAAATTTCAGGAGGTCTTAAACTCATGGACTGAGTCCTTCAAATCATGACACCCATGATTTTCTTCTTCCTCCTGATGTTTTATGAAGATGACTTTGGCAAATTGCATTTCTCTCACACATTGATATCTCCCTCCTGCAAGTGGTTTCTGAAGCAGCCTGAGAGCAAATACTTCCTCTCCCTTCTGGGCACCTAGTCAGGAAGAACGGGCATTGTCTTGTTAGGGTATGTCTTCACTACAGCAGTAGGTCAATTTCCCTTAAGTCTAAAGCAGACTGCATAAAGTCGACTTAGTGCGTCCCCACAAAGCAGGTCGACAGTGTCTGTCCTTACAACTTTTGCATGGGTCGACAAAGCGAGTATTGCACTGTGGGTAGATATCCCACCATGCTGGGAGTCCCCAGCAGGCACCACCTTTCGGGGCAGTCGGGCACGCTCCCCAGGGGACCAGCCACCAGTCCGAGCAGCCCTGTGGCCCCCCGTGCCTGCCCGAGCAGCCCTGCGCTGGCTCCCCCTGCCCGCCCGAGCAGCTCCGTGGACCCGCCCCCTCCCCCGCCCGCCCGAGCAGCCCCGCGCCGGCTCCCCCCCGGCCGCCCGAGCAGGTCTGCGGACCCCCCCTCCCCCACCCGCCCGAGCAGCCCCGTGCCGGCTCCCCCCGCCCGCCTGAGCAGCTCCGCGGACCCCTCCTCCCCCACCCGCCCGAGCAGCTCCGTGCCAGCTCCCCCCGCCCGCCCGCCCGAGCAGCTCCGCGGACCCCTGCTCGGGCGGGCTGGGGGGGTCTGCGGACCTGCTTGGGTGGGCGGGGGGAGCCGGCGTGGAGCTGCTCAGGCGGGCACGGGGGGTCCGCGGAGCTGCTCGGGTGGGCATGGGGGGGGGGGAAGCCGGCGCGGAGCTGCTTGGGCTGTGTCCGTGGACCTGCTCGGGTGGGCAGGGGGGGTCTGCGGAGCTGCTCGGGCGGGGGGAACTGGCACGGGGCTGCTCGGGCGGGCGGGGGAGGGGGGAGCGCGGACCTGCTTCGGCGGGCGGGGGGGGGATCCGGCACGGACCTGCTCAGGCGGGCACAGGGGTCCGCGGAGCTGCTCGGGTGGGTGGAGGGAGCCGGCGTGGGGCTGCTCGGGCGGGGGGGGGGTCTGCGGACCTGCTCAGGCGGGCACGGGGGGGGCCGCGGAGCTGCTCGGACTGGTGGCTGGGGCATTGTGGAAGGTCGGAGGCTTAATGTCACATGCATCCTCACTAATTGACAATCGACCCAGAGAGGTTGATTTCAGCGCTACTCCTCTCGTTAGGGAGGAGTACAGAAGTCGATTTTGAGGTCCCTTTAAATCGACTTTAATGGCATGCATGTGAGGACGGGTACATGTTTATATCGACTTAACGTCGCTAAAGTCGACGTTAACCCTAGTGGGGACCAGCCCTTAGAAGAGACCAAAGCTTCATTAGCCAAAGAAACTTAACAGAACGCTATTGAGAATGCAGAGAACTAGTTTTTCAATCTCTTAACTTTATTCTCCAACCTCTTTAGCATTGTGTGCTCAAATGTTTAGATTTGTCTGATTATACCTACTGCAGATCTGTCCCCTTATACGGCCAAGTAGGAAGATTAAAAGGTAAGCTGTTACTTATTTGTCTTGGGAAGCGAGAAACTGCCTGAGGTTTATTAGAGATATTGGAGATATCGAAAGTGTGTATGTGAACAAAAGAACATTGAAGGGATTCTTTTACCTTTTAGGCAAAGTTCAAAGATGGAAAATTTCAGATGCATGTATGAATGTTTCATAAAAATGAACATTTGAAAATGGAAGTGTATAATATAACTGTTGGGGGAGTTCCAGTTGTGATGATCACTGCCTGAAACTACAATAATTCAAAGAACATTAGCCCTATTGGGATTCAGCAGTATTACCTCCTAAGAAGGAAAAACTTGATTTTGCATTGTTAAGGAATGGACTATAATTTGGCCTAGAGTCTGGAAATGGCTAGCTTTTTAAATCAACAGAAGAAAGGACAAGAGTCGATGGTACACCTCTTTCAAGGTCATTGGATTTTGCAGGCACATTTTGCCAGCATCTTTTACTGTTCAAAGATATCTACTGCAATGCCAAAGCACAATAAGAGGTTTACATTAGTGATGTAATTCAAGTAACTAAATTGGTTGAAGCAAAACTAGTTTGAAAACATAATGTACCAAATCTTGTAGATTTGAAAAAGATTCTGTTAATGTTTTGTGGGGATTTTGTGTGTGTGTGTGTGTGTTTTGGTTTTTGCACATTTGTGTACTTCCTGATTTCAGTCCCAACTGAAGCAAAGATGTTAAAAAATAAATAAATCCAACAACAATAAAAATCAAACCAACCAACCCCAAGAGAGGTTATTTTAGCAGCTTTTCCAGCTTACTGGAAATCTTATGGGGGAGTCTTATATCATCCTAGTTCTAAACCAAAAAGGAAAAAAAATAAAAACTGTGGAGAAAAGGGATTCTATTTCCTTTTAATAAGGATCTTAATTTGGATCTATTTGGACTGAAACTCCAACCTTTTTGAGATTCCTCCATCTCTGGTACCATGCTCATAGATGATGCTATCTGCTCACAACCTAAGTATAAAGTATTGAGTATCTTTTAAAGTTTTATGCTAATTTTATTGTTTCATGATCTTCAGTTTAACAACAACAACAACAACAAAAATAACGTCCTAGCTCTGGATGAACATATCCTACTGCATGCCAAGGGAAAGACACATTGCTTATTTGCCTTCTTTATAGACATACGTGCATGAAAATAGCTTTCCAAAGGTGTGCCACTTTTTCTAGAACTGGATTTGCAAAGACAGGTCTCTGTTTAGACATCCATTAATTAAACATAATACTAGTTTACATAATCTCTTTCCAAACGTATTATCTTCAACCAACTTGGATGCTGTCACTTCCATTTAATTCCGGTGGAACACTTAGCAGAATAGTATAAAGTTGAAATCAAAGCTCTCATGAAAGTGCAGGCGGGCATGGAAGGAAGTGACATTTAAAATTTAAAACCTCACGGAAAATCCTTTTTAGAAATATTTGAAGTGCAAAATATACTTAACACAAAGAGCAAGTGATAAAATATTAGAGTATTTGACAAAAATATACTTCATATGCTATTATCTAGACCGACAATGGTGAAATCCTTGGCAAGCTCATTTGCGCTTGCTTCTTATTTTTTTAAAATTCAGGGCTTGATCCTGCACGGGGCTAAACACTACTCCGAATCCAAGGCATGTGCATATCTTTCAGCCCAAGAGTATTCCCATAGACTTGAAAGTTAAGCATGTGTGTAGGTGCTTTGTTGGATTGGGACTTAAGGGCTCAGTGCCTTATAGGATGGAGCCCTTTTAGAGTAGTAAGGTTGTATCGGAAGAACACTGAAGTTAGTTGTAACCTGAAATGATCTTTCTGCTTTCAGCTGGGACATGTCTGCCTCTGAGTGGGTGTGTAAGAAATGGAGAGAGAGAACAAGGAGTCCTTAAATGCTGATGCTTGTTCTGCTTTCTTGAGTGAAAGTGAGGAGGGCAACTATGGCTGTCCCTATACAAAGGGTTGTTGGTGGGTACCCTCTTCCTGCACACCCGATGACTTGAAGACTCTGGCTCTGGAACCAATTCTGCATCTATTTTTTGTGTATCTCTGTGTAGTATTAAATTATAGGTGAATAGTTGTAAGAGCTTCTTCTAAGCAGCCTTCCCTTCCCATGGAGGTTTTCTCTTCTCCTTAATCCACAGGCAGACTGTCTCTGACAAGGGGACATGCCATCCCAGTGGCAGCTGCACTATAGAATGAATTTTATTTCTTTTATTTAGCCACACATTTGAAGGCTTAAGTATTTATTCCAAGAAGACTGTGACAGCAGCAGCAACAGTGGAGAGATTGTTTATTTTGATAAGACCGTTTGATGCTTGTAAGTCTTTATTTGTCTACTGCATTAGATGCTTATGGAAAATTATGGTTGCTTTAAAACCTTATGACATGAAACCAAAAGCAGAAGGGTTTCTACTGTTTGCTATTTCTGTGCATTCCTAGTTATAATTGTTCTATGCAGGATACTGTATCCAGTCTCACTCCATCAGAAGATAATCCAATTAAAAATATTACCTCACTCATCTTGTGTCTCTAAAATACTATAGAAATTAATAGAGAATATTGATAGATTTCTTATTATTCTGCAGAATTTAATACTGAAATATAATCTTCGTATTTTATTCATCATTGTTTTTAAAACAATCCTATAGAAAAATTTATAGAAAATTGGTTTATAATCTTACAATTTATAGGACTCAGAGCTAGCGTTTTAATATTTTCTCTCTCTCTCTCTCACTCACTCACTCACTCACACACACACACACACACACACACACACACACACACACACACACACACACACACAGAGTGTCACTGAAAAATCTCATCTATCTCAGTATACTACACTATTGCGACGCCTTATGCTTTTGTATTTTGGTTATGACATATTGGCTCCTTTTTCTCTTCCCCCTCCCCTTTCAAATTTAATCTTCTCAGTCCTTTCGTTATTTGATCTTGGGTTTCTTGTTTACCTTTGTCATTGTTCTTTACTTCACTGATGAACTGCACTGCCTCTTTTTGTCACTTTTGACATTTTATAATTTACAATAACCAGAACAAATAAAGATTTCATGTCATTAGTTTCTTCATTAGCTATTTTTCATTTTTTTCAATAGATTTTTTTTTAAGTGTAATGGATTCCAGTCAGTTTCTACAATCTACTTCCTATTCCTTAAGTCTTTAAAATCTAATAGTGAGTGGATTGAGTATGCATTCATGTATATCTCAAGTGTCAAATTAGGTTCACTTATCCCTGGATGTCAAGCAACTCTTATCTTATTGCCAAGGCATTTTATACGGATACATTTGAAATAGTATCTCAGTTTGTCGAGCAACCAACATGACATGTAAGCGAACAACACTGTTCAACCTCCAACAATGTTAGCCTTTGCTTAACTTACTAAATAAATCTTAGTCCAGTCCCATGTCAAGGTAACTGATATTCCTTGTATCAGTGTTCTGGCCCTATTACACAGGTGCTCTGATTTGCATGAACACATCATGATTTGTCACTTATACAAAGTCACTACCACCCAGAATTTCTATAATCGCTTGGTTTTTAACTGCTTTTCTCAACTTCAGTTTTCTCATCTGTTTCAGTTCTGTGTATATAAATTTTACTTTGAGCTAAAAGCCCTTTATCTGCAATTCTGCATTTCTTCCTGGCCAACAGAGTTCTTTTCTATACTGTAAACTTTAATATTTGTGTAAATTGTGCTTGTGAAAGGGGCTAGAATCACAGCCCTGGAGACTTCAAGCTTCATAAATCTGACGTGGAGTTATGAGCTCTTGGAGGGAGAAATCTTTTTATCCTTGTGTTTCTTATGTAATCTCATATTCAGGGGCTCTAGCCTACTATGATATGTCCCTCATACCTTGTATACTTTCCTTTGTTCTTAATTTCCCCCACTATGGTATAAAAGATTGTTTTACCCTAATGCCGTCCATTACCCATGCACAGACCACCTAGGGTGACCAGACAGCAAGTGTAAAAAATCAGGACGGGGGGGGCATAATAGGAGCCTATTGAAGACAAAGCCCCAGAAATCTGGACTGTCTCTATAAAATCGGGACATCTGGTCACCCTAATACCACCATTAGCTATTTTCCTTTTGTTTGAATGCAGAAACTATTAGTAAATATGCTAAAATTTAAAACACACTCTGACCTGTGCATCTGGATGGCTCATCACTTGATTAATGAGAAGGAGCCTTTCAGCAGTGCATACGCGTCGTTGCCTGGTGGTGTGTCTCAATCATTATGTGGTGACTTTTCAGCATCCCTCTGCGAAATGAGCTGGTGGTCTCAAGTCTGTGTCCATGGCAAAACCTGTCAGATATTCATTGGCAGTCTCGGGCAGACGGAAGAGGACAGGGTGGGAAGAAGGCTTCCTTCTTCCCTCCCTCCCTCCTCCATTTCCACAGCAAATGATCCCTCCCCATAAGAAGAATCTCTGGCCCCTTCACAGAGACTGGGGAGAAGAACCTGCTGGGTAAGATGCTTTTAAGGAGGACACTTACTGCCACCCCAAGATTTTTCTCTTCACTCCTGTTCCATTGTGTTCATTTGAGGGGGAAGGTAGAAGAAATGATGTAAGGAGAGAAAATGTGGGGTGTGTGTGACTTGTTGTAGAGAGGGAGGGTGGATAGTTGTCCACTGCAATTTCATTGTTATAGGGAGCTAATCAAAAATGTGGAGTTGAAAGAAGCAGTCATAAGACTTGCACACATAACTGTGCTATAGACCTTGAAAAACTTCCTTCTGCAATTTGCCTATAGAAAGAAGCCCTGCTCTTTTAAATAGCTTTGACTAAACTCTCTTAAAAATCCTCTTTTCCATCTGAAGGATAAGATGTTTCTTTGTTGCCAGATCCAATACTGCATCAAGGCTAATGTCTTGCAGAGTTATTGCCCCCTTTCTCTGCAATGCACATCAATAGGGAAATCAGGGGGAAAAACATTTTCAACAGCAATCAGTGCTTGTCAAAGAGAGCAGGGAACTTTATTGATGTGACACTGATGAATGCATGCAAACTCTATAAAGTCAGTACTGACCTAGGACAATAGAAAATTGCTGTTAGTGGAGAGTTTGTGTGCTGGTGCAGATTATTTCACTAGGATGGATCTCTGTATTCTAATACCAAAGGTATCCATGCACTTGCTCAATACTAGTGTAGGTCGGTTCCATCTAGCCATAAAAGTCCAGACTCTGCCCTTCTTAGGTCTTGCCTGCGCACAATCAATAAACTGGAACACCATCTTAGAGTGGGCAGAGTTGTATTGCTATGAAAGTGCTTATCCTGGTATAACTTATTCCCATGCAGGAATAAGCTATACCAGTATGAGGTACCTTCCTATTGGTATAATTATGTCCATGGTAAGAGTTGTACTGGTATAAATATTTCAATAAAAATGGGTTTGTCAATAGGACCCAGGAGGCACTTGGAGAGAGATTTCTGGGATCACAGAGCCCTGGCAGCAGGACAGGAATTCATACAGGAATTTGGGGGAGGGATAGCTTAGTGGTTTGAGCATTGGCCTGCTAAACCCAGGGTCGTGAGTTCAATCCTTGAGGGGGCCATATAGGGATCTGGGGCAAAAACTCTATCGGGGGCAGTAGTTGGTCCTGCTAGTGAAGGCAGAGGACTGGACTCGATGACTGTTCAAGGTCCTTCCAGTTCTATGAGATAGGTATATCTTCCTTATAATAATTACTCAGTACAGGAATGTGTTGTTGTGCAGCATCCATGTTCCTTGCAAGATCTTGGAGTCGCTGCTGACTCAAAAGCTGAGGCTAAAAACAGAAGAGATTAACATCAAGCAATTCTGCTGCTCTGTTACAGTCTTCCAGTGCAGAGACCCTGGCCTGCCCAAGACACTGCATACAGGCAAGGTAGACCTTCCCTCCCCTGAGACCAGTGATGGCACTGCTTACAAAAAGGTAAGGAACACCTCCCCAGGGAATGATGTCTCCTAGTTACCCTCTCCCTGCTGACAGGTACCATTTTGGTTTTAAAACCTATCTTTTAAAAACAGGACCAAGGGGATCTGGAGAATTAGGCTGACTGATTAAAGTTCAATACCTGAAAAGGTACTGGAACTTTTATTCAACACTCAAGATAATGGATTTGTCAAAAACAAAACATTCCAAATGACCCTAATGCCCTTCTCTAATAGTTCCTGGCCTAGTGGATGGAGTCAAGCAGTAGACATGATATACCTTGATTTTTATTAAGGTTTTAACACAGTTCCACATAACATTTTTGACACCGTTCCACATAACATTTTCATAAGCAAACTAGAAAGTGTGGTCTAGAAATTACTAAAAGGAGGGTTCACAACTAGTTAAAAGACTCTACTCAGGAATAGTTAGTAGTTTGGTGTCAAATGGGAGGGTGTGTATATAATATATATTCCTCATCCCATTTGAAAATAAAAATAAAATATAGTGAGGTCTGGTACTAGTCAATATTTTCAGTAATGACTTGAATAATGAAGGGGAGAATGTGCTTATAAAATTTATGGATGATACCAATCTGGTAGGGATTGCAAGTATTTTGGAGGATAGGGTTAGAATTCAAAACAGCCTTGACAAATTGGAGAATTTGTCTGACATCCACAAGATGAAATTCAGTAAAGACGAGTGTCAAGTGTTTATGCTTAGGAAAGAAAAATCAAATGCACAACTACAGAATGGGGGGGGGGAAGGGGGAGGAAATTGGCTAGGTGCTTGGACTGATAAGAATTCTATCATTTGACACCAGACCTCTGTTCTTCTGATCTGCATGTAACTGCCATTGCACTAGGAGAAGCAGGATACTTGAGATCCATTGCTTGATTCTAAAATCAGTGTTTTATTCAGAGCTAAACAGAGTACAGGAAAAACTGTGTACTTTACAGGGAAAAAATATATTTGCCTAATGGAGGAAAGAATAGCTCTCAATGTAAAAATGTAAAAATAAAATGTTTTGTGTGCCTCCTTTGTCAAGTTGTAAAGATAACTTTCAGCATAAATCTCTGTTTAAGTAACAGTAAAAAGGCTTGTGTAGCAACTACTGTTTCACAGTGAGGGGCTGAATTCTTCTCAAACTGGTGTAATTGTGAGTAACTGCTGAATTATGGAAGCACAACTGATGACTGTGAGAGGAGAATCAAACCCTCTGTATGCTTAAGCTATAGGCTGATGCATATTGGTCTGTGTACTATATACTGATCTGATATATCCAAATCTAATTACATATAGCAAGGTGAATAAAGTGAACAAGGATCAGTTTAAAAAAAAATAAAAATGAAGGTGCAGGAAGTATAGCTTCCTCACAGTAATCCCCTTTTTCAGAATCTCAATGTCTGGTTTAGTATGGTAACAGCAAAATTGTTCCTTTTGATCATTCATTTATCTAGTCTCCAGCAGTTGCAGACAACTGGGAGTGCACAGTCAAAGGTATAATCCTAGATGAACAATTGACATGCTGCCTCACAGCTCTCACATTAGGGTCAATAAGTTGAACAACAAGCCTCTGTCTGTGGCCATCAAAGAGGAAACTTCTTTTTGACAGGATCAATCTTTTTGCTAAAGGCAGGTGGGAGGTAGCTTTATCTAACAGTGTTCTCCTCTTCCCCAACCTACACTAAACAAAACCAGAAAACTGTGGCCAGATGAGTGTTCACAAACGAAGCAGTCCCCCTTCTTTAAAAAAATCTATTTTGAGATTTAATAATCTACGGTGGTGGTAAGACACAGTCCATTATGATGTACGTCATATCTTGGCTGAGCTATATACTTCCTTTTGTTTTTAATTTTCTCTAGCGTTGTATAAGACCATTTTCCCACAAGGTACTATAGCACCTAATGGTAATTACTATTCAAGTTTCCAAAGTTGAGCACTGTCTTCTTGTGATCCTCATTTTTATGCATCCCCAACCTCAATTGCTTTTTGTCAGATCCAAAAGAAAATGGAAGAAGAGGGGTGTTAATCTGACTGTTAAGTAGGTAGTAGTCAACTTTTCAACTTTTGAAGGATGCAAGTAAAAAGATGGATTTGAGGGAATCATTAACTTATATGAAAGCACTTCAGTTAGTGAGATGTGCAAGAAAGATTAATGTGAGGGAAAGATACTATAATGGAAACAAAAATGAATAATTAGGGTAAAATTGTATGAGTCTAAATAGTAATAACATTAGAGCTCCATTAGGTTTTTAAATGATTTAGGCTCTCTGAGTTCTTTGACATACTGCACTGTATGAGATGGTATTGTAGTGAATAATTACTAGAGGGTGCTGTTGCAGACTTGAATATTACAATGCTAAAGTCAAATGAAAGATGCTGTTCAAAATTCATCACGAATAGCATGCAACCATTTGCTCATTGGTTGCTCTCATCTCACAGCAAAACATTATCAGAATGGTTCTTCAAGTCTATATTCTGTGAAAATAGGTAACAGAAAAAATATAATTGTCTGAGTTGCCATTTTAAATGAAAAACTTGTTGGATCTCACAATTGCCCTAAAAGCTTCTGCTACTTTTAAAATAAACTTTTATGGACTTTTTATTAAAAGCTAAATTAGATGCCCATTTACTTTCTGAACATACACATTTCATAGACAGTAAATTAATTCCACAGAGTACATTGAAAGCAATGATTATAAAAGGGACACAATCCCACTGCTTTGAACCAAAACTTTCCCTATCCAAAAAATAATTGTAGTATAGAGAAAGTCCTCAACATGCTAGTTTTTAATAGTGTTTCTAGTTTGTGCTGCTGTGTGTGCTCTGCTTCTACACAACTAACACGTTAACTATCAAGGAGAGAGAGAGAGACGCACACACACAAATCAAGACTTTAAAATAGATCTAGTTTGGCTGTTGCCCATTAGAAAACAGAGTATCAGTTACTGGGCCAGATTGTGGCCTCCTGTTGATTGGTGCACCAAGGAAGCACTGCACATGGTGGCTTTCATTTGACCAATGTGGAACAGCGGTGTATAAGCCACTCACACCTTATTGGGAGGAGCCATGTGCAACTTTCTGGGACTCCTCAGTTCTCCAGAGGATTGGGATCCATACTGAAGCAGTTGGTAGGCTGGGTGGAGCCTTGTTGGGTTGTGGGGCTGTTAGAATTAGTCTGGAAAGATAATACAGCCATAGAGTCTGTTACTTCTTCTATGGGGCCCTTTTTTCAGGTGTTCTGGGAGGAGCTGTGGCTAGGGGAGGCGCTAGAAGTATGGGGATGACTGGACATGCTAGGTCTCCAGTAGTGCTAGCCCAGAGGCCTTAGGGTGCTTAGAAATTCCTGCGGATCTGCTGTGGTTGGGGGAAGAGCTCTGCCCTATTTCATAAGATGTACTGGACATCTCCACGATAAGAATGATTTGGGGGGAACCAGGAATCATTTCACTTTCTTTTAGCCCCCATGCATGGAAGAGTGCCCTGTGGGCAGAAGTCTGTCATATTTCCCACACAGATATCCCCTCTGTTATGGTTTGTCCCCTGCAAAAAAGCCTGCAGGGCCCAGCCCCCTCTCAAACCTGGAAGATCCCAGAGGATCCAGAGCACTTACATGGAAAAGCAAATATGAACTTGGGCTGCATTATCTTTTCCACCTAATTTCTATTTTGTGTCTCTGTATCCTGTGCTTGCCTCACCCACCCCATTATGGACCCTGGAATGGATGGGGATGCCTCTATAGCATGCGTCAAGGGGTGGTGCAGCCATTCTCCTGTGCAGAAGTGGGGGGATTTGCATCTGGAAATAGTCTTGCAAGGTGAAAAACTGTTTGCTAGTTCTGCTAATATATTTCACTTGGAAGATTTGTAGTCACCCTCTGGACAGGCTCTTCACTCATATTGGTCAATATTTATCTCTACTGAGGCCTTCTGTGCCTGAACCTCTCATAGTAATTATCAGGTCAACTAGCCTCCAAGAAACAGGCATTTCCCCCCCGTATGTATAGGTATATTAGAAGTTCAGTTCACATCTCTAATCCATGCTTTACTGCCCTCTTAACAAATCAAATGCAGAAGAAGTGTCAAGGATACCTCATTACCAGTGGTGTGTTAATGAGAAACTGGGGATGCAAATTACATTTGGAGTAGACTGCACTGCTTCAGAGATAAAAATTATAACAGATGTAATTGGCATAGACTCAGATCTCTCTCACATGTGTCATCACCCTGCAAGAGGCCTGGAAAGATGAAAATGTTGTGGTGATTATTTCTGTAATACTATCTGTATGTAAAACAAAAATATAATCATTCCAAAAAGAGTTTTCCCCTTAACAACTAAGGAGGGAGAATTTACACTATAAGTTTATCAGCATGAAGATTTCCTGTTCAAAGTATAATGAAAAAACTTGGTGAGTGATGATTGTAAAAATCAATTATTAATGCAGTAGTCTCATTTGTAATTTGCTCAGAGGTAGTTTATATTTTTTTTAAATGGGAAACAACAATAGATAGAGATCAGAAAATAATGCAGTCATTTTATATTTATTTCATCATAGAGAGAGCACCATTAGGCATAGAAAAAGAATATTACTAAGAATGGATCAGAATCAAAATTCTGGATCCAAACATCGTCGACCTTGGATAAATTCAGACCTGCATTTAAATTTTGTTGCTTTGGCCCATATTTAACTCCTGATCTAAAAGCAAAGTTGCAAAGCTAGTTTGTTAAACTGGTGCCACTTTGTGTGGTCACTCTTACATCAATTTAGCTTGCCTTTTATTTAAGTAGGGGTAAACTAAATCAGCTGAAACCAGGTATAAACCAGTATAAGACTGACGGTTGCCACCATTTTGGCCAACACACCAGGGACTGAACCAGGAACCTCTCAAGCTAAAAGCTTGAACTGCTACAACTTGAATTCAAGTGTCAATATGCTGTAGGCGGGGCTGTAACAGGCTCAGTCCTATGTCACTCAGACCCAAAGTGGGACCTGTAATGCACACTCACCTTGGGTCATGTGTATGCACACAGTTTCACCAGTTTAATGCAGCTGTGGCACTATCACACCTTCATTAAAACCAGTGCAACTTCTGAGTCTAGACAAGCCCTTAAATGAAAATTATCACAATCGTGCCTGCCCTTGGGCACATTTCTCTTTCCAGTTGAGGATTCATCTGCTAGACATGAAGTAGATTTCAGGACAAGAATTCTAATATGTATATATTTGCATCACCATGTTGCAGTTTAATTCCATATGTCAAGTCATGACAGGATAACATGAAGATTTTTAACAGTGAGACAAACACTTAAGGCATGAGTCTCTCACACTGGTATTACACCAAGTAAATGAAATTATTTCTGGTTTACACTGATGCTTCTGATTAACACTGAATCATTAACACTGATTAACATCAGAGTACAATTGGGATCTCGGAGTTGTCAGACATTGTTACCTGGGTGGAAATGCAGTGACATGTTCTAATTCTCTGCCACTGAAATTCTATTCCCTTTTCCATCTACCACAGTGATGGCACTTAAAGGGATGATGTCATTATTGTGGTAGCAGGGTATCTAAAGAACAGACATGAGTACTGGGTGGAAAAATTCCAACACATTTGTTATATTCATTATGTAATATAAATAACATGTCAGACTAAACCATGGGTGTCCAATCTTTTGGCTTTCCTGGGCCACATTGGAAGAAGACGAGTTGTCTTGGGCCACACGAGTTGTCTTGGGCCACGCGTTATGCCTACTATACACGAATTCTTTGTCACAATTCATTTTACGCGACTTTATAGTCCTCTCGCTCTTTATTTTATTAGTCAATTTTATCAGTTTTTCGGTTTTTTGGTCGAACTGTTTGCAACTATAATGCGAATTACGAATAATACTCCGTTATTTGTGGACGTAATCTCATAACGTTGTAAGTTTACGATTTTGTGTTGGGCCGCATTCATAGCCGTCCTGGGCCGCCACGGGCCGCGGGTTGGACAA
Organism: Sternotherus odoratus; assembly: GCA_032164245.1. NCBI lineage: Eukaryota > Metazoa > Chordata > Testudines > Kinosternidae > Sternotherus > Sternotherus odoratus. The sequence goes on along the minus strand of JAVMKO010000014.1, from coordinate 19,706,918 downwards.
GCCTGGACTAAACAATCCAGTAAAAAAGATTGTCTCTTTCCTGCACTATGTCTCTGTGTTCCCTCTTCTGGAGAGGGCTTTTTAAAGCCATCAGTATGACTGAGCCTTAAAACTATGTATTATTTCTAAACAGTACATTTCTGGTCTGTAATTTGAAAGGATTAGTACCCTCCCCCCTGTCTCCCAGTCCGACTTTCCACAGCCTCCCAAACTTACAATGGCTCTCTGTATTTGTGAGCACCATGAATAATGTTTCTCTCTTGACATCAAATAGGAAACAGTGGAAAAAGGCAAGATTTTCACAAATAGGAGCCTAAAGTCAGGGGCATGTCATATCCCTGGCTGAACTCCTATTTGGGACACAACTGTGTTTGTACCTACGTACTAGATCTGTGCACTTCTAAACTCCCCTGCATCTGGGCAAGATCCAGCCATAATTTCTGCCTCTCAATAAACACGAGGCATTCAATTATACTGCACTTTTATACCAACCAGAGTTAATAACTTTTACATAGACTGGTTTTCCAAATTGTCATGGTTCCTAAGTCTGTATTAGATTCCTAAAAGCGCTGATTTTCAAATGTGCTGAGCAGACAGCAACTCCAGCTGGTACCAGTGGACACGTTTGGGTAGTCAACCCTTTAAAAAAATCAGCCCCCTTATTTAGATTAATAATTTTTTTTTTTATAAATGGAGATATACCAATCTCCTAGAACTGGAAAGACCTTGAAGGTCATCGAGTCCAGTCCCCTGCCTACACTAACAGGATCGAGTACTGTCCCCTGACAGATTTTTTGCCCCAGATCCCTAAATGGCCCCCTCAAGGATTGAACTCACAACCCTGGGTTTAGCAGGCCAATGCTCAAACCACTGAGCTATCCCTCCCCCCATAAATTGGGACATAGGTGCCTAATTTTCAGCTCCTGGAAACTCTGGCAAGATTTTCAAAGCTAAATTCCCAGAGCCTCAAGTTTTGTGAAAACTGGAGCGACAAAGTTTTTGGATTTACATTTTCCCTAAATTCAGAAGCGTTTGAACCTGCGATTAGATCCAGGCCCATCTCTAAACATCTGAAAGCATTTTCAGTGTAGGAACTATCCTCTCTGCATGGTTACATCTCTTAATTCAGGCGTAATCAAAAATGTTTTGGGGCACCGTTAATTTCTGGCTTATGTGCTGTATAGACATGAGATTTGTTGAGGTTCTAATAATGTCAGGCAAGAATGAGAGAATATTTACATTCTTAGAATTCTGGATAGTTGCTATATAAATCTTGCTCTTCTGTGGTTTAGGCTAAAAGCATAATCCAGTTGTAATTTTTTTTTAGCTTGGGTAATGGAGGTGACATGAGCTTTTGCCTATGATGAATCAGATGGAGATCTGAGCAGTAGCAAGAAGGCATTGTTGTGGTGTTGAATGAAGACTCTCCCTTCCCTTTCAGAGCCATCTCCCACTGTTCCACAGAATAGGCCACAAGAAGGTTGTGCTTTCTGGATGCCATTAAAGTGGTACTATGATTGTATGTGGCTTTCTGTGTAAAGGAAGGGTGAAAAATCATCAATATTATGCTGTTTTCATATATATAGGAATTCCCACTATGATCCTAAATCCATGGATATACCCAATAGCCCAACTATATCTATTTGAAATAAATCTGAACTCTGATAACTTAATCACTCAAAGAATGGGATAGATATATTAGCACTATTGTTTCTTTAATTGAAAACATAAGGAGAGTTTTTTTCCCCTCATATTGAAAATGACATAGTGTATTAAGATTTTGAAATGTCTTTTTGCTTTGAGGTATGGCAACGTAGCAGTGATTGCTTGTGGGTCTCTTAGTAACATTTCCTTTTTCTTCACTAAGAAGCCATAAAGATGCGGGAATACGTCAGATGCTTCCTAGATTACTCAAACAAATCCTTAGAATAATCTGGCTAATATACAATTTTGAAGTAAATAATTGTTCTGGAACAAAAAATCTCACCAGTTGTCAGTGTTACCAGAATGGTACCAATCACTTTATGCCCAAATGGGCTACTTTGGCTGTGCTAAGCTGCTTTCACCAGCCTCTGTACCTCAAAACTGTAGTTGATTCCTTTCTTTTTCAAAGGTAATAGGGACTGAATTCTCAGTTTTGGACCAGTTGGAATCTTGTATGTGTGCACGTTTATGCTGGAAGCACTCAAACTACCATGACAACCCCTGGGGAGAGATTTTACCTGCTCTTATCATACTGGTGGTCTCCAAGGCTTTTTTCTGTTAGGAGCTAACCGCAATTGTTAGACTAAGGCAGATGAGTTCTGTGCCATCTTTCACGTAGGACAAGACTGCTGATACGCTGAACTCCTGACCTCAACACACCTGACATGCTATTCAGTTTTTGGCGTTTCATGAGCCGAGACCGCCAATTGTCCCCATAACTCAACCATCATGAAATATGGAACAAACATCTTAGTTCTGGTAATCTACAAACATAGTTACTATTTGCATTTATTAACTATGTCTGATGTCTATTTTCTTCTTAATAATTAAATGATTCTTTTTATCTTGTAGCATGTTTTAGCCACCTCGAGTTTCCTCATAGGAATCCTGAGATTTTCCATCTTCTCAGGTGAAGGAGTGAATACCTTGTGCAATCTGTGCTTTCTCTGGAGAGATCAAACTGCTCATGAAATATATTTTATTTTTGTAGTAAAGATACAGCGTGTATTAAAATTGCATTCATTACATGTTTGCAAATAATAAGCCTCTTCTAGAGACAAGCAGAGTTTAGCATCTGAGATTTTGCACCTACTGTGTCATGGTTTTTTTTAAAGACCGCAGTCTATACAGCAGGATAACCAGCTTGGACAGTGAGAACATGAATGTGTGTTTTCCTAATAAGAGGTCAAGCCCTGTTGAAGAAAAATTACTTCATATTGAGGCATCTCATTGACCTCTACACCCAACTGCACTCTTTTATACAGTTAATCTATTATGTTGATGGACAGGTATGGATTCAAGTGGACTATTTCTAAGTTACCCGCCACCTCTTGTGTTTCTGGCAGTGAGAATGAATCATATCTCTGGGATAATGAACCATTTAATGACTTGTGTGTTGATTTATCAGATGGTGCTGGAGAGGCCAATTTAAAAATATAAAGCCATAAGTCACACAATTGCTGTACACAGCTAGTTGAGGCTGCTTTGCTCCCTTACCAATAACTGCTGTGTTAATCAAGGTGTCATTAAAGCTGGCAACCTGCAAAAGCACTTATATGCAACACTTTTCATTCTGATGTGGCATTGATTCTAAATAAGAATTCATTATTTTTATCAGGTTTAAAGAGAGACTAACCTAATAGGCAGAGTGTTGCTGTCCTTCATAATTAGGTCATTATGACTTGAACTTTATCCTTACTTTGCTTCAAAGAAATACATTATTAACAGTGAATATACTCAGTAATTGGTTTGCGTCACTGGCAACCAACTTGTAGCAGCTCTTCAGTGGTAAGGAAATAACACTGTCTGATGCCCTGATCTCTATATACTGATATGCTATATATATGTTTTAGCTAGAGCAAAAAGATAACAATGCCAGTATAAACACAAAGGGTTGCAGGAGATTCCCAAACAGGAGAGGCTCAGTATCTAATTTCTTTTTGTATTCTGTTCTAGACCAGGGCCCAAACTGATCTTTGGGATGGGAGCTGTCTGAATGCCCCATTCTTATTGGCCAATGCAACATGACTTAATCCCATGAAATCAGGTGTTTTGGGTTCTAGTCCATTCTGGGACTCTCTGGGGACTCAGCCTGATGCAGTACACACTAGCTCTTCACTTTTCTCCCAATCCTACCTCGAAGAGCCAAACCCCATCTTTTATTTAACATTTATTGTACTTGGGGCTCCTTCAATCCTCATGCTTTCCTGCTCAGGGCACTTGGGGAATGTTAGATTTTGACAAGTGGTCAGCTTTCTTTGAATGGTCACTAGTGGTGTACGACCAGAAGCAAGATCCGGGACCTTTGTGTCTTTGAAGCTAATTCTGTTCTCTCTCTATCCTACATGTTTTAAAACTTTCCAAAATTTTTAGAGTGAACAGTGGACGAGTTATGTGTTGATATGTGAGTTTATCTGAATGGCATGTATTGTCTGAAGGACAGACACAAATCTATGAAATACTTTCACTTTGTCTTCTTTATTATCTGTTTGGGTTTTTTTATATGCATGCTGTAAAAGGAACAATTTTCAAAAACTGTCTTGAAGTGTTCCCAATACTGCAAACTGATGATCACGCTTTGTATTCCCCCAAATTTGCAATCATTTTTGTTTAGACATCTGCCTGATTAGGGTGCATGAAACTCTCTGTGCATGCAGATCTCCTTATAGGCAAGCAAAAAGATGGGCACGCAAAATTGTACATTCCAGAAAGAAGATTGGATTTAGAGGATGGATTGAGGTCACTTTGAAAATTTGATTCCCCCTGGTTTCTTTCTGTTTGTAGCACTCTTTGCTGTATTAATTCATTGTTACTGGAAGAGCTCATTTAAGACCTGGAAGAGACTGTATGTGAGCCTGTTAACCATACACTCCTCACTGACAGTGCTGTGTAAGGGCTGGTCTACAGTACGTGATTATTTTGGAATTAGCTGAGTTAATTTGAAATAACTGATTCTGTCCACACAACCAAACCATTTTTTTTTATTTAAAGGGCTCTTAAATAAAGTTTCTGTACTGCACCTTGGCAAATGGAGTAGCGCTAAAATAGACATCACAGTTCCGGATTAGAGGTACTGTGGATGCAATTCAACATTATTGGCCTCAGGGAGCTATCCCAGAATGCTCCATTGTGACCACTCTGGACAACACTTTCAACTCTGATCACTAGCCTGGTAAGCAGTAAAACCCGGGAACTTTTGAATTTCATTTCCAGTTTGGTGACTGTGTAGTTCCGGATTTGTAGATGAGGCTCCAGCATGGTCCGAACGGGAGGTACTGCCTTTTAAAAAGTTTATGGGAGCCATGTGGCGAAAACCTTTTATGACAATTTAAAAATCAGACATGATTTAAGTTTTACAGTGTACCTAAAAATGTGGTGTTTAATCTGAACTTCAAATCTACAAACAAACATTCAGCTTTGTTTTCCATTTGTCATGTCCTCCAGGAACTAAATACATTTGCAGGAGAGGGAGCGGAAAACCTCCTCTAACTTGGTGGTAGGCTTTCTAAGGGCTGGCAAAATTAGACTTACCCTTAATGAGGAATGATGGGCCAGTGATTAGCGTGCTAGTTGGGGACTCAGGACACCTTGTTTCAATTCCCTTTTCAGCACAGATTTGCTGTACTTCATCTTTGGGGAGGCCTCTCTGTGCCTCAATTCCCTATCTGTAAAATGCATTGCACTACTTTATAAGGGTGTGGTATGAATAATGTTAAAAATGGAGTCTAGCATCAGAGGTGTAGCCGTGTTACTCTGGATCTGCAAAAGCGACAAAGAGTCTTGTAGCACCTTGTAGACTAACAGATTTTAGGGATCATGAGCTTTCGTGGATTAAGACCCACTTCATCAGATGAATGTTGTGGAAATCTCCAGGGGCAGGCATAAATATGCAGGCAAGAAAGCAAGGTAAATTCAGTCAGTGGGGGTGGTGAAGCCCACTTTCAGCAGGTGATCTGGAGGTGTGAACGCCTAGAGAGGAGAAACTGCTTTTGTAATTGGTGAGCCATTCACAGCTAATGTTAAGTCCACACCTAATAGTGTCGAATTTGCAGATGAACTGGAGCTTAGCAGTTTCTCTTTGAAGTCTGGTTTTGAAGTTTTTTTGCTGCAGGATGGCTGTTTTGAGGTCTGCAATTGTATGCCCAGGCAGGTTGAAGTGTTGTCCTACAGGCTTTTGTATATTGCCATTCCTAATATCTCATTTGTGTCCATTTATCCTTTTACATAGGGATTGTCCAGTTTGGCCGATGTACATAGCAGGGGGGGCATTGCTGGCACATGATGGCATATATGACATTGGTAGATGTGCAGGTGAATGAACCAGTGATGGTGTGGCTGATCTGGTTAGGTTCTGTGATGGTGTTGCTGGTGTAGATATGTGGGCAGAGTTGGCATCGAGGTTTGTTGCATGGATTGGTTCCTGAGTTGTAGTTATTATGGCACGGTGTGCTGTTGCTGGTGAGAATCTGCTTCAGGTTGTCAGGTTGTCTGTGGGCAAGGACTGGCCTGCCTCCCAAGGCCTGTGAAAGTGAGGGATTATTGTCCAGGATGGGTTCTAGATCACTGATGATATGTTGGAAAGGTTTAAACTGAGGACTGTAGGTGATGGCCAGTGGTGGTCTGTTGGTTTCTTTCTTGGGTTTGTCTTGCAGCAGAAGACTTCTGGGTACATGTCTGGTCCTGTTTATCTGTTTCCTTACTTCCTCATGTGGGTATTGCAGTTTTAAGAATGCTTGGTGAAGATCTTGTAGGTGTTGGTCTCTGTCTGAGGGGTTGGAGCAAATGCGGTTGTACCTCAGTGCTTGGCTGTAGACAATGGAGCATGTAGTGTGTCCGGGATGGAAGCTGGAGGCATGAAGGTAGGCAAAGCGGTCGGTGGGTTTTCGGTATAGGGTGGTGTTTATGTGACTGTTACTTATTTGTACCGTGGTGTCCAGGAAGTGGACCTCTTGTGTAGAATAGTCCAGGCTGAGGTTGATGGTGGGGTGGAAGCTGTTGAAATTGTGGTGGAATTCTTCCAGAGTTTCTTTCCCATGGGTCCAGATGATGAAGATGTCATCAATGTAGCGTAGGTAGAGAAGGGGCGTGAGTAGAAAAGGATAAATGGACATAAATGAGATATTAGGAATGGCAATATACAAAATCCTTTAGGAGAATACTTTAACCTGCCTGGGCATACAATTGCAGACCTCAAAACAGCCATCCTGCAGCAAAAAAACTTCAAAACCAGACTTCAAAGAGAAACTGCTAAGCTCCAGTTCATCTGCAAATTCGACACTATTAGGTGTGGACTTAACATTAGCTGTGAATGGCTCACCAATTACAAAAGCAGTTTCTCCTCTCTGGGCGTTCACACCTCCAGATCACCTGCTGAAAGTGGGCTTCACCACCCCCACTGACTGAATTTACCTTGCTTTCTTGCCTGCATATTTATGCCTGCCCCTGGAGATTTCCACAACATTCATCTGATGAAGTGGGTCTTAATCCACGAAAGCTCATGATCCCTAAAATCTGTTAGTCTACAAGGTGCTACAAGACTCTTTGTCGCTTTTGTTAAAAATAGAGCTGCTCAGTTATTAGAGTAATGGGGACCATGTTAGTACCTTAGATGGAGAGATTCCTACTTGGCCTTCCTGAGCAAGGCACATGTAACATCCTGAAAATACACTATTCTGACACATTCAAGTAGCTTTTATTGAAAAGCGATAATGTTGATAGCGTTAACATAAATACCAAATCTTGATTAGCATTTGCATTGAAAAGAGGTGATTTCTTATGTTGTTCTTGTCTGTTACAGCTTTCCCCCTACTCCATTTTGTTTGTTACAGCTGTCCCCTTCTCCATTTTGTTTTTGCTCTCCTGTGGCCGCCCCTCCCTGGCTGTTAAAATTATTTACCAGGGCCACTGCCCTTCTCAAAGGGAGGGCCCCTTAAGTTGTTTACAAAGAGCCATTGCCCTTCTGAAAGGGATGGCCACTTGTGCTCAAGTGGGATAACTGCCCTGTTCAAAGGGTTGGTCCTGTTATCACCTTGTTAAACCTGGGCTAGGTGTAGGGCAAGGCTCTGTCCAAGCTGTAAGATCAATGTACTTTGAAGATCCTGGGCATGAGTCATAGGCCTCATGTGCTTTTGAGTCATGAGGGGGAACTCTGTCCAGGCATGTCTCTATACTCACCTGTAGTTTTTCTCTGAACTCCTCCCCTGTGACAGAAGGAGCCTATCAGCATCACTGGCAGGGAAACTGCCTGAGTTTGCTTTTAAGAACAGGCATTTTGAAACTAGCATCAGAAGGGTTCCTGCATTGCTACCTGGCCTGATCAGGCAGGGGTTCTGGGGGGTCCTTTCTCCGCTCTCGTTTTATTATTGAGCGTACCCCCGTTTTTAAACCCCCCCGCTCTCGTTTTATTATTGAGCGTACCCCCGTTTTTAAACCACCCCCCCGCTCTCATTTTATTTTTGAGCGTACCCCCGTTTTTAACCCCCCACCCCACGAAGAACGAATTGCTGCCTGAGAGACCTATTGCTGATCAAGACCGTGCTGAGCCCTCCTGGCTTCTCCTGATGTTGATTGCTGCTTCAGTCTTTGCTGCTGTCTGGGGACTGGTGAGAACCTCTCTTCTGTGAAACTTTCTATACTTAATTACTCTAGCTGCTGGCTCTGTTTTCCCAACACACAGACTTAAACTCCTTGCTTAAAGCCTCTCTTAAACTCCTTGCTTAAAAACCTCTCTTAAACTCCTCCTTAAACTCTGTTTCCCCAACACAGAGACTTAAACTCCTTGCTTAAAAACCTCTCTTAAACTCCTCCTTAAACTCTGTTTCCCCAACACACAGACTTAAACTCCTTGCTTAAAACCTCTCTTAAACTCCCCTTGGTCTGTGTCTCAAAACCTCTCTTAAACTCTCCTTGGTCTGTGTCTTAAAACCTCTCAAACTCCCCTTGGTCTGTGTCTCAAAACCTCTCTTAAACTCCCCTTGGTCTGTGTCTTAAAACCTCTCTTAGACTCAAACTAAACCTTGGTCTGTATCTGTAATCTGTTTCCTGTGTCTTCCTGGACTGTACCTGGGCACACACCACTCTGCCCTCTGAAACTACCCCTAGTATAAGGTGCACTCATTAGGTTAGATTTTGTCTTTTAGTCTAGATAAGTTGTAATTTCATTTTGCATTGTGTTTGATATTTGCTAATTTGTGTAGTTTGGTTAAGTTAAATCATAGATAAGATTTTGCTGTGTTTGTATAATTGTTTCTCTGCAGCCTGTCTGCTCTGTGTCTCCCTGAGTTTAAATCTCCCCCCACCACATGCTCCTCTTTCCCCATTCCCCAACCTTTACTTCTCTGCTGTTTCAACTTACAGCCTGTCTTCTCTCTCTCTCTTTCTAGCATAAAACCCCATTGGTTACCCCTTTTCTCTCTAATGCACCTCACATTCTACATTTACATGTTCACCTAAAATTGTTGGTTATTTAACACACTTTATCCATGCTGATTAGTTGATTATATGCTGCTGTGACACACTCTTTACATAGAAATTGTTAGCCACCTGTTACATTTATGCTTCAGTATTAATTGGTTGCCTACTGTATTGTACCCCACTGTATCATACCCCACTGTTGAAACCCCCTATCCCATTTACTAACAGAAACCTCTCCCCAATTGTCCACTTTAACAAACCCCATACCCCTCACTATTGAATTTTCCCTGTTTTCACATTTTCTTAATAAATTTATTTTGCACCCCACCTGTGTGGTAATTGCTCCCCAAGATCCCATATACCTGCTGGCAGGGACAGTTCTGTGTTATGGAGTCTAATTTAAATATCTATGATCCTTCAGCACCTAGTTCATCAGCTGGGGCCTCTGGCATAGATCTGTTATGCCCAGCCTAGTGTTTCCTCTCACCTTGTTACCAGTTAGGGCACTTCCCTTTTAGGTTAAGTGTTAGAGGCCTGTGGATTTTCTTAGAGCTGAAGGACTAGGGCTCTGATCATGTGTGATTAGTAGAATATACTAATTGATTAGTTAGTCTGCAAACATGGCTTCACTACACCCCTCTGTGTAAAGCAGAAGGCATGAATGGTCTTGTATCATTCAAACATTTGATATTATTGTTTAATTACCAGTGTCAGGAGGTATCTTGATTTAGAAAAGGTAACAAAGTCCTGTGGCACCTTAAAGACTAACTATAAAGTTTTGAAGCATAAGCTTCCGAGCTGCCATGTTGGTTTTCGGTGAACTAATGGTCTCATCCAAAGCCTGCTGAAGTGAATTGAATACACTGGGCTTTCAATCAGGCCACAAGCTTCAAAAAGAGAGCCTATGTGCTTTGTAGATTAGTAATGAATGCACTTCCATTGACCTGCATGTCTCCTCTCACACCAGTCAGATATTTACCATCTCAGTTGGTGAGTAGCTTAGTGCCTGCAACACCTGGAAAACAGAATCAGCCAAAATGGTGGTATAAGAAAGAATGTTGCTTCAACTCTGAAAAGCCAAATACACATGCAACAACCTAAACAGAAATGGGTCAAATAGCTGAGGGGCTTTTTTTCTATTTGCTCTACTACTTAGCAAAAGATAATTTATTTTCCAGTTATATGAACAATTTCTCCATTGGCTTACACCCCCATTAGATTTAATGGTAGTACACTGGGTGTAAATCAAATAAGAATTTGGCCTACTGAATTTTTTTTGGCAAGAATCTTCCCAGGATGTTGTGTGAACCCCTGCCTGGTCTCTCACCCTTGAATAAAGATGGTGTGTTATGCTATATTTACTACATATAGCAAAACAAAACCCAACTAATCTAGTACCCTGCTTTCAGCAGTGACCAATAACTGATGGCTCAGAGGAAGCTGAGAGAACCCTATAATGTTCGTTGTGCAACATGACAAATCTAGGGCATTATTTTTTGCTTCCTGGTCTGAGTGACTTTTCTACCAGATATGCTCTATTTCAGTTAAAAGTTGTTGGGCTAGATGCAGAAATTACTGGGTGAAATCTGTGGTCTGTGTTATACAGGGGTTCAGAGTAGATCATGAATCAAGTCTTAAAATCTACATATCTGCAGCATGAGGTATAATTATCTATACCATTTGCTTAGCTTACAGTGTCTAGTCTGTGTGCAGTCCTACACATTTTAAGTCTTATTTATGTGCATGTTAGGTGTTCTTTCTCATTCCTTCTTTCCCCAAGTCCCTATTTTTATCATATTTTTTAATGTGTTTTGTTTCTTGAATGCAAGAAATGGTTACTAGCTTTAAGTAAAATAGAAGGAAGAACTTTTTAAAATCTGACATTAAACAAAAGGGGAGTACAAAGACAGTTTTTTATATTTACATATTGATTTATAGGCTCTAGAGATCAGTATAAATGCACATTCAAGGTACAGTTGAACACAAAAATGCCACACAAGTGATGGAAGAAAATCAATAGACAGCAGATGGCAATTTCTTACTAGAAAAATGAATAATGCATGCTCTAAAATGGCAGGAAATACAATTATAGACATGGAAGTAAACCTTTATACTAGAAAAGGGACATTGAGAGAAACTATGGGTGAGAGAAACATATTTTCTTGCTTGTTTGGAGCCCTTTTTGCTAATTTTTCAGTAATCAGTTGATTCATTAAAATTTTTTTTTGATGGTCTTAGGTCAGCAACCAGCCATTTACTAAACAAGTCATATATGATAATTGAACCACTGTTTGCTACATTATTAGAAAACTAATTCCTTGTGAAGAATATTTTCTTTATTCTGCTTGCAAATTGTCATTTAGGCACTTATTTTAATTGTCTCTTGTGGCAGGGTGGGCTTGACCCAGCCTGCCGCCCCTTTAAGAGGGAGAAAAACCCTCTGCAAAGCTCCCTCGCAGGAAGGCTAATAAGCCACCTGGGCTGCAGAGCCATCAATTGGATGAGTTGCACCTGGCAGCCTCCTCTGGGGGATAAAAGGCTGCCAGGAAGCAAGCCCAGGGTGGTGGTGGTGGCATGAGCTATCAAGAGCTGAGTGTGTGTTTGAGCTATCAAGAGCTGAGTGTGTGTTTGAGCTATCAAGAGCTGAGTGTGTGTTTGAGCTATCAAGAGCTGGGTGTGTGTTGTTTGAGCTATCAAGAGCTGGGTTTGTATTATTGTATTAGGGGCTGAACTATATAGAGTTTGTAGAGCCAGAACCTGTGGAGCTATTGAGAGCTGTGTGTTAATGAACTGTTTTAACCTGTATATATTGGTGGTGGGGTCCTGCACTGTTAATTAAAGAGCACTGTTTGACACAAAAAAGGGTTTCCTGCCTGTGTTCCTGAGGGGGGTGAGAAGGCGGTCTGTCACACGTGGTGTCAGAGGTGGGATCGCTACACCAGCAACACAACTGGTGGCCCCGGAGGTGGAGGGAACCCTGCAGTGTCTCGAGGAACCACAGAAGTGGACCCAGCAGGCCATACACGCCTTGCAGAAACCACCAGATGCAGCAGGCTCAGTTAGAGCTGAAGGTACTGCGGGACTTTTGAGAGGGCGGCCACCACAGCCGGGTGGGAGCGGACCACCCGGGCCCTCCGTCTTGCTCTGTACCTTGTGGGCAGAGGCCCAGGACTTGGGGACATTATGGACTCCCTGATATTGGAGCAGTTTTGCTCAGCCTCCCCGAGACTGTCCGTACTGGGGTAACGAGGCACCAGCCAGAGACGGTGAAGTCTGCGGTGCACCCGACCAGAAGTACATGGAGACAGAGGGATCTCGGGGAGAAGACGGACCACGACGGGTCCGGGATTTGGGGCGATGGCCCATGGACTGGGGTTTGGGGGCGGAAACCGTGTGGGGTGATACCCACTCTGCGGGTGCAGGTGGGGAGGAAGTCCCAACCGGGGGTAGTGGACTCAGCCTCCCCCTGTACGCTTGTCCGCGGAGCGTTGATCCGCCCTGAGTTACCCACTCCTGCGGGTGCAGGTGGGGAGGAAGTCCCAACCGGGGGTAGTGGACCCAGCCTCCACCTGTACACTCGACCGCAGAGCATTGGGGCCCTTGTAGAGCTGATCGAAGGCTTGAAGGGTCTGAGCCAGCCCAATGGGGCTAGGCTAAGGGGGGAGGTGTGTGGCAGGGTGGGCTTGACCCAGCCTGCCGCCCCTTTAAGAGGGAGAAAAACCCTCTGCAAAGCTCCCTCGCAGGAAGGCTAATAAGCCACCTGGGCTGCAGAGCCATCAATTGGATGAGTTGCACCTGGCAGCCTCCTCTGGGGGATAAAAGGCTGCCAGGAAGCAAGCCCAGGGTGGTGGTGGTGGCATGAGCTATCAAGAGCTGAGTGTGTGTTTGAGCTATCAAGAGCTGAGTGTGTGTTTGAGCTATCAAGAGCTGGGTGTGTGTTGTTTGAGCTATCAAGAGCTGGGTTTGTATTATTGTATTAGGGGCTGAACTATATAGAGTTTGTAGAGCCAGAACCTGTGGAGCTATTGAGAGCTGTGTGTTAATGAACTGTTTTAACCTGTATATATTGGTGGTGGGGTCCTGCACTGTTAATTAAAGAGCACTGTTTGACGCAAAAAAGGGTTTCCTGCCTGTGTTCCTGAGGGGGGTGAGAAGGCGGTCTGTCACACTCTCTACAGCAGAAGTTTTCATGTCAATTATCAAAATATGTAAATCCCTTTTTGGGGAGGAGGGGAGACAAGATAATCTATTAATTTTTTGGTTTAATGTAGTAAAAATTGATACCCATAAAATTAATGAATGAACAAGGATCTCATATCAATCACATCATATCCAAATAGCAAAATAAGCCCTTTACATCATAGTCATACTCTTGTGACTCTCCTGAGTCATGGAGACTATGCAGAGCATGGAAGCTTGGCAGTTTTGCTTTACTGGCATTCATGTGAATGTTTTCTTCGGTTTTCGTAATCTGAGTTTTTTTGCTTTGAATTTTTGATCAGAGCAAAAGCAATGAGCCATTTGTGAAAGAGGAACGTGTGACTGTTTTCCTTGGATAATTATGAAAATGAGATTGTGCAGTTTCTGGTATAGAGCATTTTACAGGCAAAATAAAAGAAGGAAGCGAGTAGACAACATGTATGCTGTGTATGTGCTAGTTTTACTATTGCTCTTGAAAAACAGACGGCATATGGTCACGAATGATCACAGGACCAAGAGAAAATGTGGAAACAGCAGCAAGACTCAGATCATTCCAAAATACATGTTTTTTGGCCACCAAATAGTAGACAAACACCTTTAGTCCAGCTGTATGGAAATGTCATAATGGTGATTGTAGCGGGGTGACCACCCGCTCCCCCCCGAAAAGGGGCTGGGGCAGCCCCAGGAAGGGGTTTGTAGCAGCCCAGGACAGGGGTTGTGGCTGGGAACCTGCTAGCAGGCTTAAGAGGGAAGCAGGCTCAGCTGTGTGGCCACGCCCCAAACATTCCGGGCTGTATAAAAGCCTGGGAGGCAGGAGCTAGTCAGTCAGTCTCCTCTGTACTCAGAGGGAGACAGGGCCTGGCTGCAGGGAGCCATTATCAGAGTACCTGGACTGGGATAGGGCGTGGGTGAAGCAGCTGGGAGCCAGGGAGCGACCAAGCTCTAGGGAGTGGGCCCCAGCCTGCTGAGCCTAGGGAAGGCCCGACCCACGGGGTACTGGGGGTTGCAAGGGGGCGGCCCTGGGCTGGTTAGGAGCAGCAGGCCCAGCCCCTTCTTGCCAGTGATGAGTAGCCATGAGACTGCAGTCAGCCTCAGTGAACTGAGGGAAATGATGACAGGCAGTGGCGGTATCTGAGGCAAGTTGGGGATAGTGGGTGGTGGGTTCCCCCAGGGAGGGGAGACCCTAAGACCAGGGGGGGTACTGCAGGGGTGCAGCACCCTCAGCAAGGGGCTCCGGGGTCTGGGAGGGACACGGGGCCAGGGTGTAAAAGCGGACGTCGGCCGGCAGAGGGCGCTCCGGGGTCAAAAAGAGCAGACGACCAGACGGGTGCGCCGCCGGGTGAGTGGTTGACATCGCTACAGTGATACATTAGTCTCCCTGTTTTCATAGAATTCTAAAACTACTTAGAAGGTTAGCTCTTCATGGCAGCGACTCTTCTCCCTACCCCGACTTTTCTACAGCACCTAGTACTATCTGGTCCTGGTCCATGACTCGTATGCCAAGATATTACCATAATACAAATTGATAAGAACTGCCATCCTGGGTCAGACCAATTGCCCATCTGGTCCAGTATCCTGTTTCTGACAGTGGCCAGTACCAGAGCTTCTGGGGCAGTGTAGAGGACAGAGCAATCGTGGCATGATCCACTGCTGTGTTTCCCTCTCAGCTTCTGGTAGTCAGATGATTATGGTTCCTGAGCATAGGATTGCATCCCCAACCATCTTGTCTTAAAGCTATTGATGGATCTATCCTCCATGAACGTATCTAGTTCTTCGAGTGCTTGCCCATATGCATTCCAGTTAGGTGTGCACACGCTGCATGCATGATCCAGCCTGCCGCCCCTTTAAGAGGGAGAAAAGCCCTCTGCAAACCTCCCTGCAGAGGAGCCTAATCAGCCACCTGGGCTGCAGAGCAATCAGCCTGGATGGGTTGCACCTGGCAGCCTCCCCAGGAGGGATAAAAGCCTGCCAGGCAGGAAGCCCAGAGTGGTGGTGGTGTGGAGAAGTGAGATAGAGAGAAAGAGCTAAGCTGTAGAGCTGTGTTTAGAGCTGTGTAAAAAGCTGAGCTGCAGAGCTGTGTTTAGAGCTGTGTAAAGAGCTAAGCTGTAGAGCTGTGTATAGAGCTGTGTATAGTAGGTGGTGGGGTCTGCACAAGCTGCACTGTAAATAAAGAGCACTGTTTGGAGCCAAAGAAAAGTCTCCTGCCTGTGTTTGGAGTGGGGGCGAGAAGGCGATCTGCCACAGGGTGTTAATCCTGCTTGAGCAGGGGGTTGGACTAGATGACCTTCTCCAATCCTAATATTCTATGTCTTATTGGCCAGTGATAACATAGTCAATCAAGTGCCATTGTTTGGACCATGGATGTATCTATATAATTTTATATTTATCAATTTGCCCAACAGTGGTGGTAATGATGAGCAGACTGTGTTCTGCACATTTACCCAAGAGGAGGAGTCTGTTGCTGTTAAGCCTCCCCACTCCATGTCATCCTGTCACACTTCTCTAATCTCTGCTGTCTCTACCAACCCTAGTGTTAAAGTCCCCCAGACGGATGAGCTTGTCATATGCAGGGGTTGATCTGATGATGGAGTCCAGATGAGGGTAGAACTGTTTCTTGCTTTCCTCTGTGCTGCGCAGTGTAGGTGCATAGACACTGATAAGAGTGACATGCCGTAGAGGATTCAGGGGAAATTTAAGTTTCATGAACTGTTCATTCAGGCTGACAGGGAGGTCAGGGAGTTGTTTCAGGAGAGATGTTATTGCAAATCCAATTCCATGGATTCTGTCTTCATCCTCTGCTTTTTCTTTCCAAAAGGAAGTGTAATCGCCTCCTAGCTTACTGATGGAACCTTCTTCAGCCAAGCTAGTCTCCCTCAGTGGTGCAATATCAATATTGTAGTGGGCAAGTTTTCTGGAGACAAGAACTGTTCTTCTCTCAGGCCTTTGTGTATTGCCTCCGTCAATAAGGGTACAGACATACCATGCTCCTAGAATTAATCTTTTCTTTTTTTGTTTTTCAGCTGCTGTAGGATGATCTGCCAGGTGTGGTAGTCTGGCCAGATGTTATGGGGAAGGCAATGTTTAGGGCACCTTTTCTAGACCCTTCCCTTAAGGGTGAGCAGAGCAATCCTAAAAAGGGCTGCTCAGTCACTTAAGATGCTGCTGAACTTCTCCACTTCCCCGGGGATGGAGCTCAACAGCCACTAGTCCCAAGGCTGCCTATGTGTGGGATTATGACTACAACTGCCTGTGGTCATCTCCACCAATCACTTTGCCACATCTCCACTACCACAGGACATGGATTAATGATATAATGTTGTTGATTGAATGAGATTGAATAGAATTATGTTAATGGAATAATGGAAGGAGAGTTGTGAGAACCTGTGTAGGAAATTTTGGAGCAAGAAAGCCATTGAACGGAGGCAGTCCCACTCTCTCTCGGCTGCAGAAGCCAGATTTCGACATGAAGAATCATTACGGCTGGGGACTTCCTTAGCTGTAGTGGGGGACCAGGACATCTTCATGTCTCGTCATGCTCTCCGTGCCCCACAACATGCTGCAGAATCACCTTCATTGCTGTTGAATCACAAATTGATTTCCTCCACCCAGTCCGCCAGAATAGTCTGTGCATGCTAGAGAAAGGCAGTTTCCCTATCTTGCTGCAGGGGAAAAACACACATTAGCTACCCTGATTTACCTCTCTCTTAAATTAGGACTAAAGAATTATACTCCTGTAGATAAGAGAATAATCAGGCTCTCAATCTGACTTTAAAAAGGGGATGGGGAAGAGAGAGACCACACTAACCTCTGGAAAGAGAATTAATTTAAATAAGCAGTTGAAGTCCTTGTCATCTCCTAGTTGTGAGTCTCAAGTGTTTTGGCAGTTGAAATAGTCGTTTGGGTTAAACT
Organism: Sternotherus odoratus; assembly: GCA_032164245.1. NCBI lineage: Eukaryota > Metazoa > Chordata > Testudines > Kinosternidae > Sternotherus > Sternotherus odoratus. Next base: position 19,689,692 of record JAVMKO010000014.1, on the reverse strand, counting down.
GAAACTGAAGGGATAGATAATGTCCCAGAACGATGATTGTCATTATGCTGAAGGAGAATATAAACTACTGTTCTTTATCTTCCCTAAATATCCAAAGCTCTTAGACTTCCAATAAAATATTCATAGGCAAAATGAATAAGCGACAATGCATGAAATTATGTTTATTTACTTGCACATGATATGCAAATTAGAACCCTAGTTTTGTTCAGAAGATCACAGCAAAAATTGCTCACATTTCATTCCCTTAAGGGGAGAGTATTTTCCCCTTTCCACAAAATGCTTCCTTTTCCCAATTGATCTTAATCCAAAGATCAGAACTGTTGAAACACAAACGGATTCACATCTTGAGTTCCCATACAAATCACATATGTGCGTGCACTCTCTCTTCCTCTGGTATCTTGCTCATAGTAAATAAGATACAAAGAAAATAATCCATCATCTATGGCTAGTGATTATTGTTCAGTCTCTTTTGGTGAAATTACACTGCAGTAGATTTTATGTTTGAGGTCAGATTAAAGGTATTAATAATGAACACTGCTTGATTGCAGAGGATTTGTAGCAAGCAGCTTTGAAATCCAGTGGTATTAAGCGTACTGCCTATGACACGCTAGAGATATGTTGTGATTCTTAACATACAGCTCAAACAGAAAAAATGTTGGAATTCTACTGAAGCAGGCACATACATTGATTGGATGCTGCAAGCTGTAAGAAGCAATGCATAAATATACCCTTCTGGTTGAAAGGTTTGCTATATTACAAACAGTAAAGGTTGTCAGACCCAGTAAATTATGAGATTTTTAGCAACAGAATATCTCATTTTAATCTTAATCGTGAAGCTTTATAAGAATTGAGTATTAGTATGTTCTTGATGATCTAACTGGAACAGCTCATATTTCGGCTGTGCTGGCATTAACATTTTACAATTCCAAATAATATTCTTAGTTATTTGATCTATACCACTCTAACTTGCTAAGCTACAAACATGATAAATATCTTACTAGGCTAAACTACAAAAATATCTAACTTGCTAAGCTACAAACATGATAAATATCTATCACAAAATCAGATTTGTTTATTTGGAACAATAAAATGCATCTGATTAATTCAGATTCAGTCTGAGAATTAAGAGTTTATAAAAAGTGAATTGTGTGAACTAAAAGGTTTCAGGAAACCTGCCAATTAGCAGTTTGAAACTAATGTGATGTAAAATATTAAGTTGATTCGCTTATAAGCATTGTCAGAAGTAATGAAAATAATTATTGTCTGAGCTTTTTAGTGGACGGTGATCTTTACTTAGGAACAGCGAGGGTGTAAAACTGGAACTCAAATCTCAAATCTAAACCTCTTGGATTTTTTTTTAGGGAGGGGAGGGGGAGACCTTTGAGATTCAAATCTTGGATCCAAATCCCAACTTTTACTGTCTCATTCTGAACTGAATTCTAAACCAGAAAGACTTTGAGAGCAGGTGGCATTCCTGTTCTGTTCCAAAGAAAATCTGAGCACATTGTAGAGGGTCAGACTCACCCCTTTCCTTGGATTTGGTTCTTTTATCAACAGAGAAACTAATACCAATATAACTGATTCTTTCCCTGGTTTGGTAGCTTTTAGGGTTCCTTCTGTACCATATTTCTGTATTAGGTTATCAGCCCCCAAGGTTACTCCTATCTCCCTTTATGGTGGGTATAAGTAGACAGTTGTGTCCACAATGGGCCAGCAGGAATCAAATAGTGTCTCCCAGCAGGGGTCAAGTACCTGCCAACAGAGTGGCTCCATAGAGCACCCTGTCACACTGCTACAGAGCTATTTTCCTGTAACAGTTTGGGAACAGTCAGTCTCATAAGAATAATCTTCCTGCATGTTCTCAAACTCAGGCTGATAGAAATCTTTTCCGTTTTATCTTGATTGCAGGAGAACTGTTGGAGATTTCTGTGCTGTCAACTCCAAATATCAGCCTACAGCTCATCTGGCTCTCCATGTTGGTGGCTAGGCATTTTAAATGGATTCTTTTGGGTATGATATCTCTTAAGCACAATGTGAATTCACTCCATTCCATTCTGGGTTTTAGAAATATGTTTGCAGCTATAATAGGCATATGGCAGGATGTACACCATTCATTTAAAAACAGATGGAATGCCAGCAGCATTCAGTAGGTATGATGTATATGGGGGATGTTTTCTGTGGTTACCTGTTGGTATGTGAAACATGGTTGTCTAACCATGGTATGAAAATTGATCCGCTCTAAAGCTGACAATGCTTGCTATCTGAGGGCTGATCAAACATTTTCTATCAATACTCTTTCTTTTATGGAAAACTGGGGTTTTGACTCTACAACGTCTTTTAATGCAAAAATGTTGATTCTTTTTGTGGGGGTAAAAAAACCCTGAACTCCTGAAAAGTGAAATATCTCTGTGGTTATAGTGATGGTGATGGAAGCTGTAACTCAATTGTGTTATGCCCCATTCACCTCTACTACATCTCCCAGTATGCACCAGAGCAAGGCTCTCCCCTAATGCACTGCCTTTCCTCCAAGAAGGGAGACTACAATGCATCAGAGCAAGGCTCTCCCCTAATGCACTGCCTTTCCTCCAAGAAGGGAGACTACAATGCATCATTGAACATGTATATGTATTTCACTCAGGTAGCTTGGTCATTGTAGAAGTGGGAGCATGAGGAACCCAGACTAAAGGTCCCATCAGACACCATGCCAATGCTTCTGAATCAAAATATTTCTGTATTAAAATGTTCATCAAAAAGTCAAAATTTTCCTTGGGGCACAGGGGAGGGAGGGAGAACAGAGAATCATTTGCTGACAGCTCCACTTGCTACAGTGACTGAGTGAATTTATCAGGTCAGTGTAAGTGACATTCCCCAGGGTACAATCTAGACTGTTGAGCGGTTGTGTCTCCTCAGTTCTCCAGCCTGGGATGCCTTTTACACTGCTTCGCTGTCAGAGCAACCACTCCTGGTCAGCTTACACACAACGGCCAGCATGTAAATTATGCCCATCTATACTGCATGAATGCTTTGGTCAGCCACTCTTGAGTTACACTGAAGAGCTACACCAGCAAATTGCCAGTCCCAGACTTCCCCCAGAAATGCGCATTTTGTACTGCCCAGCCTTCTCTTGGTCATTTTATTAATATAAAATGAAATGTACAAATCCTGTTATCCCAAATGAAGTGTCCCAAACACTTCAATCCAAGCACACTGGCTTAGATAAAATAATGAAACAAGTGTATTAACTACAGAAAGATAGATTGTGATTACAAGTAATGAGACATACAAGTCAGAATTCCTCCCTCAGTCCTAAGCTGTTTCTTGTTCCTCAGGTGTCACGGCTGCTGTGGGTACAGAGAAAGAGAGGAATAACTTGAGCCATCTGTTCCCCATTCTTTATATGTTTTCCTCTTTGATAATCCTCTGTAGCTGGGGTTCAGGTGTGTAGGGATGGGAACCTCCAGCTGTTTCTTTGCCAACATATAAATTTGTTTCTCACACCCTTTTTCCTGCCCAAGAATGGACACTTAACTGGGTGATGGTCCAAGATTTTGTTGACACCTGGCTGAGGTATCAGTTTGCCTTTAGTCTCTGAGGAACTGGTCTGTGGCTGCTTTTCTAAACTTGGAACATGTCTCAGCAATGTCATACCGTAGAATTTTATACCTTTACATACAATGTTGCCACACATATTTTAGCAGGATAATAAATTGCTCAGCAATTTATAAGCTTTCAAATGATATTCTCACAAGGCATACGTTGCACAAGATTTATCATAGCCTTAGAAAAAGGGGGACATAGAGACTATCAGTGTAATACAAGGACCAAGTCTAAGAATAAAGACAAATTATTGCAAAAGGTTAGGACTATAAAAAGAATAAAAATATAATGAAGCACATCCAAGAGCTCTATTTAGACTCTCTATGGATAGAATCATAGAATTATAGGACTGGACAGGACCTCATGAGGTTTTCTAGTTAGTCCCCTGCACTCAAAACAGAACTAAGCATTATCTAGGCCATCCCTGACGTGTTTGGAGATTTTTAAGAGCAGGTTAGACAATGATGGAGATTCCACAACCTCCTGAGGCAACTTATTCCAGTGCTTAACTACCTTGACAGGAAGTTTATTGCTAATATCCAACTTAAACCTTGCTGCAATTTAAGACCATTGCTTCTTGTCCTATCCTCAGAGGTTAAAGAGAACAAATTTCCCCCCCTCCTCTTTGTAACAATCTTTTACGTACTTGAAAACTGTTATCTCCCTTCTCAGGTTTCCCTTTTCCACACTAAACAAACCCCATTTTTTCCATTTTCCCTCAGGTCATGTTTGCTAGTCCTTAAATAATTTCTGTTTCTCTTCTCTGGACTTTCTCCAATTTGTCCCCAGCTTTCCAGAAATGTGGCATCCAGAACTGGACAGAATACTCTAGTTGAGGACTAATCAGGGTGGAGTAGAACAGAAGAATTACTACTTGTGTATTCCTGCTAATATATCCCAGAATTATGTTTGGTGGTTTTTTGGCAACAGTGCAACACTGATTCATACTTAGCTTGTGACCCGTTATGACCCCCAGATCCCTTTCCTCAGTACTCCTTCCTAGGCAGTCATTTCCCATTTTGTATGTGTGCAACTGATTGTTCCTTCCTAAGTGGAATACTTTGCATTTGACCTTACTGAATTTCATTCTATTTACTTCAGACCATTTCTCCTGTTCGGTCAGCTCATTTGCAGCCTCTCCTAGCTTGGTATTGTCAACACACTTTTAAAGTGTACTTTCTATGCCACTATCTAAATAATTGATGAGGATATTGAACAGAACTGATCCATGTGGAACCCTGCTTGATATGACCTTCCAGCATGATTGTGTGCCACTGGTAACTATTCTCTGTGTTCTTTTGGTTGGTGTGCTCTGCTCTCCCACCAATGGACCTCCCCTGGTGCATGCACTGTGTACAGTCACAGGTGGGGCCATGGCCTTGTTTCATCCTATCCCTCACTCCCCCTTTTAAGGTGATGCTGCCACAGGAAGGAAGTAGTCCTTCTGCCCCTTAGGTTCAGGAATTTTGGTTGCTCCTGATCCTTGCTTGACATGCACAAAGCTGGGGGGAGACAGACTCCTCTTCAGTCAGATACAACCCAGATCCTCGTCTCCTAAAGAGTTATTAAAAAGTTAGAAGCTTCAGATTGGTCAGTCAGTTAAGGATGTTTTGACCTGAAGAAAAATTTGTATGTGATATTTCACTTTGTTTCCATGTTGGAGTGAAACAATTAAGAAAACAATTTATTTTAGCTGAAGACTCTTGTAATATAATACTTCAATTAATCTCATTAGCTGTAAATATGAGGTAGATTTGGATATAGACCCGTTGGATATTTTGTGCAGTCTTTGAGAAACAAAAGGGCCATTCCATTAATAGAGGTCTGCCTGAAAACCGAAGGAGCAGAAGCTCAGTTTTACATAAAACTATGATTACAAAATAATAAATGTTGCACTTCATAACACTTTTTCCATGTAGCTTTCAAAGTACTTGACTACATGGAGAGTCGTCTTTATGGGTGGGGAAACCGGAGCACTGAAGTGACTGGTGATGATTGTGCAGAGCTGAGCCCTGAGTGACCTTCAGCCCAAGGTTGCACAAATCAGAGGCAGAGCCTGGGAATACAGCGGAGTGTCTTAATTCCCATGTTGATGGACTAACCACTGAACTATACCACTTCTTACCTTTAGACAAAATTAATATTTGAAAATTATAGCTGGACAGAAGAATAAATGATTGTGTAGCCTTTCCACCACACGAGTTTAGGGGAATACTTCAGATTATATCAGACCTCTTAATGGAAGAAAATTTGTGCAAAAAGTATTTCTCCTCCCTTCCTGCCCTTTCTGTCATGCTCTCCCACCCCCAAGCATGAGTTCTACATGTCCATCAACTTGCTGGTATTTCTTTCCCAAATTACTACACAATAGGCAGGGACAACAGCACTGATGTGCCAAGAAGATAGGCCATTACACTGACCTTAAAGTAGACGAATAAACGGAATCTATCCATTTTAGTCTAGTCCTGATTCTCATTCCCTTTTTCATTAAATGAAATATAACAGACAAAATCTACACTGTCAACTGTATAGAGGAGTCCCTTTAGAATAGAAAATGTTCATTTAAAAAATAGAAAATGCAAAGGTACTTTCACAAACTCTCAATGACCCTCACGTAAAGGCAACATAGTCTGTAAACCTGTGTCTGTGGGAATTTGTAATTGCCTGGTAAAACTGAAGGGTGAAGTTCATTTCCCCCAGGCTGCTGCCCAATAAGCTTTATGCTGCCCTTCAGTATGTTTGGGAAAGGAGTCCCACAAGCCTTCCTGTTTCACAAATGCTTTGAGTGAAACAATGACTAAAATCTGTATAATACTGCTGCAGCAAGAAAGCTGGTAATCAAAATAAAGACAGGGTAGATGAGTGAAATGAATTCGTCATAAAAATAAGTTCAGTGTTGTGCTTCCATTACCCACTGTTCTATGTATGGGGGAGATCTGACAGTGTCTGTATTTTTATGTAATATATTTGCATGAAGCCATAAAGTAAGCCCTATGTGGAATATGACAAAGGAATATTCACAGCCGTGAATCTCTTTTATTATTATTAACAGTTCAGCAGCCACAGATGGTATTTGTGTCCCTGATCTGCTTTCAGTAGAACATTTTCCATTAACACCATGCAGGCTGTGAGTAAACTACAAAAAATATTGTCATTCTTCCTAACCAATGCACTTTTTAAAGAAATGAGTTTCCTCCCAGGTTGAAAAGCTTGGAAATAGTGAGTTAACCTTTCCTGAAGACTTACATTTGTTTTGTGTTTTGTATGTCTTGATTGGAAAATATAGCCAGGCCCCTTCTTGTTTGTTGCTCTTGCTTGGAAGAAATATACCTAGATATTTCCATATGCAATTTGCTTTTTGCAGACACTTCATTTCTAATCCAAAGCCGCTACACATAGTGCAACTTGAATGTAAAAGGAGGTTTTCAAAACAATTCAAAAACAATTCACTGTTGATTTCAGATAAATATAGAGCAAGAAAAATACCTGAGTATGTTTCAAATTAAAGGTAAAATGATATAAATGGGAAAAGTAGCTAATTTAAGCCTTTAGCACCAAATCAGGATGACACTGCTGTCAATTTCCTTCTGTGGACATGGCCAAATCCCCTTTTTATAGTTAGGGTTAGAGGGCTCAAATGTACATTTAGGATTAAATCCTGCCTTCCCTTCTGTGGAGACAGCACTCCCAGTCACATCAATGGGAGGCTTGCACACAGATCAAGGGTAGAATAGGTCTTTAGAAGATAGCAGTTAAAAATTGATAGCCTTATATAACCTGCTAGGGACACCCAGAACCACGGTCACCTCTCTGTCTCAACAGAATGAGCTCTGCTCATGATTAGAGTGTGTTTCAGCTTTTTCTCGCACCACCGTGTCTTCCTCACCAGCAAACTCATCAAGGCTCTCCCAGCTCAAACCTCACCCAGCAAGTAACAATCCAGCCTCCGAGCTCCTCGGAGAGGTTTCTCTGCAATGCACAGCCCCTACCACTGTGCAGTCACAGAAGATATTAAGTTTGTCGCTCTTTTAAAGAATCAGTACATTACAGCTTGTTAACTAGGGCTAAACACATCCTTCTCTTCAAACACAGCACTGGGTCAATTTATAGTAAAAATAAAATCATTATTTTCTATATTTAATAGATGTCACAGATTTCCCCCCCCCCCCTTCTTCTCCACCTTCTTGTTTTATGGACAGTTGACAGCTTTAATTTAAAATATGGAGATGTGCCAAACTATTTTGGTCTCTGAAGTGGTGGCTGCTTGTGTACCCAGGCATGCTTTTTTCTATCTTCACTGTCTGTACCAGCTTGCAGATGTGAATACACTTTTGTCTGTAAAAGCTTAATTGTATTTGTCAGGGCTTTGTAAAGTTACATTTTATTTTTCCCTGATGTCACCATTACTTTCCGTAAACAATTGCTTCATCAATTTTAAAGCAAACAGCTTAAACTATTTCTACACATAGTTTCATTAATACAATTTTTATTTTAGCGCTTTATATTTTATAAACAAAAGTTGAATAGAAATTTTAAAATGTATAATTTGAGCTCAGTTAAGGAATGTAAATCCATGTCACCATAATACTATTGTATATCCTTGTTGTTTCACATAAGAAGATATTTTCAAAAGCCCATTGATTGTCAGTACCTTAATTTTCTTTTACCCATAATGCAATAGGGTGTGCTGCCATCTTCCTGGTTTTAGCACAGGGGATCACTGCCTTCTGTGGGAGAAAGTGTGAAGATGGAACTCTCTAATCAGTTCCTGGGCATATATCACTATAATTAGAAAGGGGACAGCAATGTTATGAGAGGGAAAGAGCCACTTAGGCTGGGGATGTCGGAATCTAGCTTTCCTTCCCACCTCAGCCCATCTCGAGACCACAAGCATGAACAAATAACCTGCTCCACATTCTCTGTGTAAAAATGGGAACACTGGAAGAATAGAAAATGAGCAAAATTCTTTGTAAAGATAATGTTTAAAAAGATATTTTCATAAAGTATTGGCAGGTCTAGAAACACAGGGTCTGATCCTGCATTGTGTTGCACCAATTTTACATCAACATGTAAAACTGGTGTAACTGAAGAATCAAGCTCAGGATCCGCACCTTTGATCACATGGATTCCTGAATAGAAATTCACACTGGAAATCGGTAGGCCAAATGATGCCTTTGTTAACATATCGGGGAAACCCCACTGAAGTGAAAGAGGAAGTCAAGATGGAGTGTGTCCCCCGTGTGAATTAGAAGGAAGTCAATTGACAATGACTGTAGAAAATACCCTGGTTATGGGCCGTTGAACGGACTCTAATTAATTTGGGAGACTGACACATTCTGTCCAAAACAACTGCCTCACTCTGCTGAGCAGCACAAATGGTACAATTCTCATCTAGAGTTGCTGATTCAGGGTTGACAGAGCAGCTTTAGACACTTTGAAGAAACACCTATTGTTGTTGCTGTTTAATCAACTTTGCTGTCTCAGTTCTAGGCTATTTTCCAACCATTTCCCAGTATCCATTAATGGTTGTGGTTTTGCAGTTATAGCCCAGAGGGAGTAAGAAGGGTTATGCTGCATTTAACTTAGTACCAGGCGGGAAGGTCAGTAAGGAAATAAAGCCAATCAGAGGCAACTGAAAATACACTTTGCAGTTGTCAATTGGGTTTTGTGCACTAAATAGGTATGCAGGCAAGCAACCTTGTTGTACCTATACATTGAGCAAAGGTGCACACACCGAGAAAGGTGCACACCAATTTGGGTCTAATTTTATTTATCTGTCACCAAGGAGAACCAGTACTGTTTGAAAAAACAACAAGGAGTCATTGTGGCATCTTAGAGACTAACAAATGTATTTAGTCTCTGAGGGTATGGCTAGACTGAAGATTGTAGCGTGTTTATTTGTAGCGCTTCCCAATGTAGCGCAATTGGTATCCCGCTAGAGACTGTACAAATTGAAACTTTGTAGCGCAAAATAATGGCTACATTTGTGGTGCTTCTGCCGGCAGTAGTAGTTGCGGGATAGGGCAGGTATCCCAGCATTCAGCTGGGTGCAACGTGTTTTGCAAAGGAGGGGGGCGAGGGGGAACTGGGAAGTTGTTCACAGGGAGATGAGATCTGTCTGTCAGTTACTTTTCATTAGCGAAAACTGACAGGCTGTCTCTTTCAGACACACAGCTCCGTCTGCAAGCATTTTCACTGGTTATTTGCTGTGTTAATTGTTAGAGAGAAACTGCAAAGCTACTTCCGCCTTTATAAAAACAACACCTCACGTCATTTGCCTTACATGGCAAGTTGATTGTCCTTAATGGCTAGCTGATGGCCCTCAATGGGTTGCTGATAGCTTTCCATGGCTTGGAGGCATGCAAGAGATCCGATGGGTGTTCACATTCCCACCCTTGCGCTACAACGTTAGCGCAAAAAGGCTTATCCCTCTCGAAAAGGTGGTTTAACACTTGCGCTGTAAAAGGGGAGTCATTGCGCTAAATCTCCCTTTGAAGTGTGTTCGGTAGGAAAATTATAGCGCTAAAGGAGGGTTTTGGCGGTGCAAAGCGCCAGTCTAACCATACCCTAAGGTTCCGCAAGGACTCCTTGTTGTTTTCTGTGATACAGACTAACATGGCTACCACTCTGAAACCAGTACTATTTGAGTACTTTTGAAAGGCTATGTGGCTAATGTTGAGGTTATTGCTGTGGAACTTTTAACCTTCTCAAAAGATTGTAATATGCCTGTGAAGTTCTTTAAGCCAAACACCACCAGCAACTATTTGACTGTATAGAAAGGGTAGATAAGGAGGAAGACTATAAAAGTAGTTTGGAGTGCCTTTGAACTAATGTTTCCCTTAGGAAATGGGAGACCAAGCTACAGTCTGTCTATTAGGAGCCTTACTCTCTGAAGATGACCAGCAACACTCCCATTGATTTGAAAGTGAGCAGGAAACTAGGATGCCAACTAATTTTGCATACTTGGTAGTATCAGATGGTAGCTGGCCCATTGAAGCAGTCAGGGGTGCAGCCTACAGGTGGCTGACAGGCTCCACAAGGGGTAATGAGGTAACTTGGGGTCACCTGGGAGTATTAACTCACTGAGTAACTGGGAGGTCGTTAATTAGGCAGGGAAGCACTTGGGCATGCTAAAAGGCTCAGTTAGCAAGGACTCCTGTGGAGAAAAGAAGCTTTGTAGTAGGGGAGCCTCTCCTTTTTGTATGAAGCATTTTTTAGTTGCATTATATTCACACTCATCAGGGCAAAAGCTCTGCAGGCTGGGAGACCTAGGAGAGACCCTGAAAGAACTGGGGGAAGATGGTGCAGTTCTCCAAGCAGTGCAGAAGCTCGAGGCCTTATAGCAGAATGGGAACTTCCACTGGAATCTAGACACTCTTTTTTTGGGACTTTAAAATTTTATCTGGGGTCTGAGGTAAGAGCCTCTTTCAGAAGGCTTTATTGGAGGGAGATTATACTTCTGTAAAGTAGAATGTTTGGATTCTCCTTGGCCTGGCTGTTTAAATGACTTCATTGAGGGGGGAAACTGAGGCAGGCCACAGCAGTGCTGCATTCCACCAGAAAGGGGTGCTCGAGTGGTGATGGTGCCCCTTCTTTATGGACATTTACATTGGTCAGGAGCGTCAGTGTTGGCTTTCCCCCTCTCAGGTCAATTCTTGTGAGATCTCTAGCAACTTGGTCTGAAATACTGGGATTCTGGCAGTATGAAAATTGGATGTGGAAATTCAATTCCTTCCCATTTTAGAATCAAAACCATAGCTGTGGCTCTGTATCCAGGGCTTTAAATCTAAACTCCTTCACCTCAATAGAAATACTCATAATTTAATACCTTTAGGAGCAAAAAATTAGTATTTTTTTAAAAGGAAGTCTAGATATGATCATGATTGTTATTTAAAGCAAACAGCCACATCTTTAGTGTGTTCAAATATGGCAGCAGTAACAAAAACTGTGAGAAGTGGGAACCTTACAGAAGTATTAAACATCTTAAATGACAAACCTATAATTTATGAAAGAAAAATGATTTTCTGAATGCATGTTGTATCTTCAAGTTCCAAACTGCAGAATTCTTGCAGAAATTGGTTTCCGCCTAGACAGAGAGAACGTTGGTCAAGATGCTTGCTCCTCTGATCAGCTCTCTGCTGCTACTGAAGGGGCGAGAGCCTTCCCATTCACATAACAACATTCAATGCATAGCTGAACGTTAACATTTAATTCCACGTTCTCACTTAGTGTTTCATCAGCACTTAAAATGGGGCAATCCCCCTCTGTGAAATATATTTTTAAGTGCTTTTCTAATTTTCATGAGATCAAGACAACATAAATATATTTGAAAAAAATTAAATTGAAAAATGCAGTTTCATTGAAACATTTTCTCCGATCCAGGTGGGGGAAGGGGTGGGGTAGAGAGAATCAGACTCTCACCCCACCCTCAGAAAAGTCAATAGCTTAATGGATAGGAATGCTCACCTGGGCAGTAGGAGGCAAAGGGCTTGTTTACACTGCCCTGCAGTTAGGACTATGGAGATATGAATAGCAGTGCATACTGAAAAGCTGCACTGGAACTACCCCATGTGGATGTTGCAGACATGAGCTAAAAGATTCCTGGTTCACATTAACATAGTCCTGTTTGAAGAGGACTTTTACATTCATGCCAACTGGGAACCTTTTAGCCTCTGCCTGCGGCTTGGCACTTCTGTGCACATTGATTCTCTCACCCCAAACTTCAAGTCCCTGATTTGGGTCTGTTTCTCAGTCTCGTTTGTTGGAGCTGTTCCACTTTGTAATAATAATTAAATATTCTTTGGGCCAGAAGGAAAGACCGATGATCTTCTGGGAGTGTCAGTAATTTTTTTTGAAAGGTCTAGGTTTTGTTTTGCATTGGAATGAATTAAAATTTTGCTACTTTAAATTTTTTCGTGAAACAGAATTATTTTCTGGCCAGCCCTATTAACAGACACTTGGTGCCAAAATTATTATTTGTATGGGGGTCTCTTTCCTGCTAAAATGTTTAAAAGCTTAATTTGACTTGAACAAGTAATTGAACTAAAAAGGAGAGTCCACTGCAAATGAGATTATATACTCTATAGCTGGTCTTAATTTTATACTGTTGTTCATTACTTTAGTATCTGAGCACCTAACACAAACAATTAGTTGCCATAGTGAAATCTGTTGTGGACTTCATGGAGTCTCTGGCACTTTCTCTTTGGAGAAAAAATTCTGGGGTAGGGTTTTTTGTTTAGTTTTTATTCATGGTCTCTTATTTTGTAAGGTTTAAGGATTGAAGGGTTTTCATGTTTTGAAGACCTTTTAAGGATTGATAATTAATATCATAAAATTCTGACAAGTATTGTATAGTTACTTATTCCTCATAGAAAATGTATCAGGTGGCTTCTGATTTCACTTTGCGTATTAACTTTGCTATTTTTTTCTAATAGCTGTAGCTATTTGAAATCCAGTTTAGTGAATGTTCCAAATATGTTTTACCAACAGATTCTTTATGTAATGCTACTGAACTAGGTTTGAATTTCCCCCCCATCACTCACCTACATAACTCCCATTTGTATGTTGGAGGAAGTCAAATCTAAAAGACTTACTTACAGACATGAAAACTTGGAAAAAATTGTGAATGAAGTTTTCTAACAGATTTGTATTCCAAGGATAAGCTGCACAGAAGTTGTCTGGGGGTAACTAAGTACTTCCAAGATCATTGACAAACCTGAAGTTCGTGGAAATGCACCCACAATGTGTGCTCACCTACACACATGCCTCTTCTTTTCTTAAATGCATATTCAATTAAAAATCATATGAATCAGCATTCACCAGTAGCTAAGGCACAAGACTGGGGTCAAGAGAACTGGAGTTTTGCTCCTGACTCTTACTAGCAGTGATCTTGGCCACGTGTCTTAACCAATCTATGCCTCCATTTTCTCACTCTGGCACCTAGCCATCTTTTGTAAACCATTTTCATACTGATGGATGAAACATGCTGCATAAGTACTAAGCGTTCTTTATCTTTTCCTTTTGTTAATGTTAGCATGTTTGGAGCAACATCCGTGACCCTTGTCTTGTGGCGCTGCACGTCTATGTACATAAGAGATGGCATGTAACAGAGAGAGAAATGCTCCTCTGAGAGGCAGGATGCCTTTCTTCCACCCCCACTTGCTCCAGGATGGTAGTAAATTACTATTGGCTTGTATGGTCACATATTACTTCCCACACCCTGTGACAACTACAGGCTCAAGGTTCTATGCACTCCCCAGGCCACTCCATCTACTGGCTGGTAGGGGGAGATGCATGGGTGTGCAACCTGAGGTCTAGATACCTGTTGTGGGAATGGGGTAACTTGCTCCCTTTTATGTGCCTACAAGGTATAATAGGCCAGGCTATAATCTGGCCCTCTGTCTAAAACAAACAAACAAACAAAATCATTTGAAACTATATTATATAGCCCAGTGTTAATCTCAGTAAAGTGAGTGCCCTCAATGAGAGTAAATGTACCAAAAATATGCAAATTCAATATATATGTAGAAAAATGTTATATTTAACAGCATAATCTGCTGTTTTGTACTACAAAATGGCATGTCTAGGATTTTCAAAGCCATAAGTAAATAGATTTCAATGCATTTGATATACCCACCAATGTATTTTAGGTGGTAATAGCCTTATTGGAGTATTAATCTCACTAAGGAAAGCAGGGAGTATGCTCTAGTGATTAGTGTATGGCAGTGGAAATCTGAAAAACTGCATTTTATTCCTATCCTCCATTTGCTACATGAACTTGAGCAATCACTTAAGGTAACTGGGGGATAGACACCTTATCTGTAAATTGTTAATGATGATATTTGTTTGAGGAAAGTATAGTTCTTCTTCGAGTGATTGCTCACATGCATTCCACTATAGGTCAGGCACGCGCTGCGGGCCTGGTTGCCGGGCAGATTTTTCCCCTAGCTGCAGACTGGGCGAGCAGGGAGCCCCCTGGAGTGGCGCCACTGAGGCACTCTATAAGTAGCCCTGCGACACAGTCTGGCCCCCAGTTCCTTCTTCACCGCTCGCGCTGGTAGTCGGAACAGGAGTACTGCTCTTGAGCGTCCTCCTTATCTCCTAGCTGTTATTCCTATTGTTCTCATTAATAGTTGTTGTTAAGTAGTTGTTAAGTAGTTGTTAAGTAGTTATAGTGTAAATAGTTAGGTGCAGGGGATTTCCCTGCCACCGGAGCCATGTCATCCAAGGCTCCGGGATTCAAGCCATGTGCGGAGTGTGGGAAGCCCATGCCTGCGGGGGACCCACACTCCAAGTGCCTTAAGTGCCTCGGGGAAGCGCACTTGGCAGACGCCTGCAAGATCTGCAGGGCCTTCAAACCCAGGACCCGCAAGGACAGAGAATCCCGCCTGCGGCAGATCCTGTTAGAGGCGGCTCTCACTCCGGACTCGAGTGCGGCACCGGGCCCCGCACCCAAGCCGGCGAAAGCGAAGCCTCGGCACCGGTCGCGCTCCCCCAGTGCTAAGCGCAGAAAGGACTCGGACCCGCGCCCAGCATCGGCACCGGACCGCGTGCAGCCTCCGGCACCGCTCACGCGCCCACGGTCGCCGCCGGGGAGCCGACCAGAGGCACAGCCGCCCGCACCCGCACCGACGACTCCGGCGCCGCAGGAGGCCCCGTCGAGTCCGGTGCCAGTGGTCTCGCCACTCAGGGTGCCGATGCCGCAGCAGCTTCCCTCCACGCCGGAGGCGTTCGCTGCTGCGAGGAGGTTGCTTGCGGAGGACACCCCGCAGCAACCTGTCCGGTCTAGGGGCAAGCCGCCCATGACCGTGACGGAGATCGCGGCTCGAAGCCCGGCGGGGCACGGACGCCGATCGATCTCGCGGCGCCGATCTAACTCCCGGTACCGGTCAGCTTCCCGGCACCGGTCGCAGTCTCGGCGCCGCAATGAGTTGAGACCATGCTCCGGGTCTCCTCATGGCCGATCGCGCACATCGCGCTCCGGCCGCCGGTCTGAGTCCTGGCGCCGGTCGGAGTCCCGGCACTCCCGCACGGACAGACGCCGGTCGTACTCCCGGCACCGGTCGCACTCCCGGCACCGGTCCGTCAGTTGCCACAGGGGCCGCTCTGGACGCCGTTCGCCGAGCCGCTCATCTTCCCGGCACCGCTCGTCGTCGCGGCACCGGTCACGATCGACACGGCACCGATCTCCTCGGCACCGTTCGTCGTCGCGGCACCGCAGACATCGGCGCTCCTCATCCAGACGGCACCGCCGCTCGCCCCGGCACCGGACCTCATCGCGGCACCGGCGATCAGCCCGGCACCGGTCGTCATCGCGGCACCGTGGATCCCGCAAAAGTGGATCCAGCAGCCGTTCATCAGAGGGCAGTCGCTTCTCCCGGCACCGGTCGAGAAGCCCTCGGCGCCGCAGGCGTAGAGAGTCGGCTGGCACACAAACCCAGCATGACTCTCCGCCCAAGGCCCTCCAGTCGGCCACCATAGCGGCTCCATGGCACTCCTCTACCTCAGCGTCCCCTCCAGCTATGGGACCAGCCCCAGCCACCCTAAACCCGACCTGGCCAGAATGGGTGGCATGGGAGCATGACCAACCGGGGGAAACCCAGTCCGAGCCGGGGTTCCCAGTGTGTGCGAGGGCTGCTCGGCAGGACCTACCAGGGCCATCCTTGGCCAGCCAGCCGTCGGCAATACACAGCCCCCGAGAGCCAGGGCCTTACGCCTCCCCAGTGGGG
Organism: Sternotherus odoratus; assembly: GCA_032164245.1. Lineage (NCBI taxonomy): Eukaryota > Metazoa > Chordata > Testudines > Kinosternidae > Sternotherus > Sternotherus odoratus. The sequence continues at coordinate 19,673,367 of JAVMKO010000014.1, read as the reverse complement.
GTTGAGGCGGTGGCGGGCACCTCTTCCAACAGCCCGCCCGCCCTGGAACTCTCGAATTACCAGCACCTCCTCCAGGCAGTTGCCAAAAATATGAACCTGCCCCTTGAGGAGATCCAGATGGTGGATGACCCGGTCACCACCATGCTGACGAAGGGCACCCCGGCACGTGTGGCTGTGCCATTTATTAATACAATTAAAGCGCACACCACGTCGGTTTGGAAGACCCCAGCCTCCATCCCCCCCACCGCACGGGGGGTTGAAAAGCGCTACTTTGTCCCGGCCACGGGCTATGAGTATTTGTACGTTCACCCTACGCCCTCCTCCCTGGTGGTGGAGTCGGTGAACAATAAAGAGCGCAATGGACAGGAGGCCCAGGTACCTAAAGCCAAAGAAGCCAAGAGGCTGGACCATTTTGGCAGGAAGGTCTACTCCTCCGGGGGCCTCCAACTGCGAGTGGCTAACCATCAGGCCCTAATGAGTAGGCACCACTTCGATACAGTGGAGGCCCTCAACAAATTCGAGACCGCTCTCCCCCAGGAGAGCAGACAGGAGTTTAGGGCCCTTCTGACTCAGAGCAGGGATATCTCGAGACACACCCTGCAAGCGGCCCTGGACTCAGCGGACTCGGCGGCCAGGACTATGGCCTCGGGCATAGCCCTTCGCCGGGCAGCATGGCTCTCCTCATCCAGCCTTGCCCCGGCGATGCAGTACAAGATCCAAGACCTCCCGTTTGAGGGACAGGCCCTCTTTTCGGAGGGCACAGATGCGCGGCTCCAGGCCCTCAATGACAGAGGGGTGACCCTCAAGGGCCTCGGCATGCACGCCCCGGGGCCGCAAAGGCGCCCCTTCGTCCCTCCGCGCAGGAAGTTCTTCCCTCCCGCACGCCAGCCACAGGACTCCTCCGGCAGGAGAAACCGCCCCTTCCGCAAGCGTCAGGGGCCCAGGCAGGGCGGGAAACAGCGGGGACCTAAGCCTTCCCAGGGGCCTAGGTCCAACTTTTGATGGTGCGCCCGGGGGCAGCTTAATAACTTCAGTCCTGGATCCTCCCTTTGGAGACCGTTTGTCTCACTTCCGCCGTGCATGGTCAGACATCACATCGGACCAGTGGGTCCTCCGCACGGTGGAGGTGGGATACTCCCTCCAACTCTCCTCCACTCCTCCAACCCACCCACCTCCCTCGTCCCTCTTCAGGGACCCATCTCACGAGCAACTGCTTGTACAGGAGGTCAGGTCGCTCCTCGCACTGGGAGCCATCGAACCTGTACCACAGGAGTTCAGGGGAAAGGGGTTCTACTCCCGCTACTTCCTAATCCCCAAGGCGAAAGGGGGCCTCCGGCCCATCCTGGACCTGCGCGAACTCAACACCTACATGATCAAGTTCAAGTTCCGCATGGTCACCTTGGGCACTATTATTCCCTCTCTGGATCCGGGAGACTGGTTCGCTGCCCTCGACATGAAGGATGCCTACTTCCACGTGAGCATCAAACCCTCTCACAGGCGCTACCTCCGCTTCCTAATAGCGGAAGAACATTATCAATTCGCAGTCCTGCCCTTCGGCCTGTCCACCGCGCCCAGGGTATTCACGAAGTGCATGGCGGTAGTGGCGGCGTTCCTGCGGCGCCGCGGGGTACAGGTATATCCGTACCTAGACGACTGGCTGATCCGGGGCACCTCCAGGGTCCAAGTGTCGGACCACGTGCGTCTGGTCATCAACACCTTCGACCGCTTGGGAATCCTCCTCAACGAGGTAAAGTCCACCCTGGAGCCCACCCAGAGCATAGAGTTCATTGGGGCCCTACTAGACTCCAGGGTGGCAAGGGCATCTTTGCCCCAGCCCCGGTTTCTCGCCATCCAGTCGGCTATCAGACAGCTCCGCAGCTGTCCAATGACCACGGCCAGAGTCTTCCTCAGCCTGTTAGGTCACATGGCGTCGTGCACCTACGTGTTACAGCACGCCAGACTGCGACTACGCCCACTGCAATCGTGGCTCGCAGTGGCCTACCGGCCAAGACGGGACAGTTTGGACACCCTCCTGTCTATTCCCAACGCCACCTTATCCGCTCTGACCTGGTGGGAAGACCAGAGCAATGCGTGCCGAGGGGTCCCCTTCCTCCCCCCCAGCCCGACCATGTCCCTAGTGACGGACGCCTCGTCGATGGGTTGGGGAGCTCACCTAGGGGATCTCAGGACACAAGGCCGCTGGTCGGAGTCAGACCTCTGCCTCCATATCAATGTCCGAGAGCTGAGGGCAGTCCGACTTGCGTGCCAAGCGTTCCGGGACACGCTACGGGGTCACTGTGTGGCGGTGCTGACGGACAACACCACAGCCCAATACTACATAAACAAGCAGGGCGGGGCCCGATCCAGTCCCCTGTGTCAAGAGGCGATTCTCCTATGGGAGTTTTGTATAGCCCACGACATTCACCCGGTGGCCTCTTTCCTCCCCGGGATTCAGAACACACTGGCGGACCACCTCAGCAGGTCATTCATGTCCCACGAGTGGTCCCTTCGGCCGGATGTCATCCGACCGATCTTCCTGAGGTGGGGATTTCCCCACATAGATCTCTTCGCCTCCAGGCAGAACAGGAAGTGCCTCCAGTTTTGCTCCTTTCGAGGCGGCTCCCGGGGATCCCTGACAGATGCCTTCCTCCTACCCTGGACGGGGCACCTGTTCTACGCGTTCCCTCCGATCCCGCTTCTCCACAAGGTGATCCTGAAGATCAGACGGGACAGGGCACACGTGATCCTCATAGCACCGGCCTGGCCCAGGCAGTGCTGGTATGCGTCCCTCCTACGGCTGTCCAGGGCCCCTCCCATCAGCCTCCCGCTGTGGCCCGACCTGATCTCGCAGGATCACGGTCGCCTCCTGCATCCGGACTTGCAGTCCCTCCACCTCACAGCTTGGCTACTCCATGGCTGAGAGGTCCTGAGCTCCTATGCTCGACTGAGGTACAGACGGTCCTTCTGGGAAGTAGAAAACCATCCACCAGAAGTACCTATTCAGCCAAGTGGACTCGCTTTTCTGCATGGTGCAGACAACAGGATATAGTCCCAAGTGAGGCGGCTATCCCGCGCATACTGGACTACCTCTTAGGCCTTAGAAACCAGGGCCTTTCTACTTCTACCATACGCGTCCACCTCGCTGCCATATCGGCTTTTCATCCGGGCCAGGAGAACCACTCAGTCTTTTCAGACCCTGTGGTATACCGTTTCCTCAGGGGCCTGGATAAACTGTACCCGAACGTCAAGTGTCCCATTCCACCCTGGGACCTCAACCTGGTGCTCTCACGCCTTATGATGCCCCCGTTCGAGCCCCTCGCCACGTGTTCCTTACTCCACCTTTCCTGGAAGGTGGCATTCCTAGTAGCTATCACCTCGGCTCGCAGAGTGTCAGAGATCCGTGCACTGACCTCCGAGCCGCCCTACACTATCTTCCACAATGACAAGGTGCAGCTACGTCCCCACCCGGCCTTCCTGCCTAAGGTGGTTTCTCCCTTCCATGTGAATCAAGACATTTGTCTCCCAGTCTTTTATCCCAGACCACATACCTCTGGAAGGGAACAACAATTACACACGTTGGACGTTAGGAGGGCTCTTGCTTTTTATTTAGACAGAACAAAGCAATTCAGGAAATCAACGCAACTTTTCGTAGCAATTGCGGAAAGAATGAAGGGCCAGCCAGTCTCCGCCCAAAGGCTCTCCTCCTGGATCACCTCGTGCATTCACACCTGTTATGAACTCGCGGGCAAGCCGCTTGAGAGAGTAACAGCACATTCCACGAGAGCGCAGGCGTCCTCTGCGGCCTTCCGGGAAGGAATCCCTATCACGGACATTTGCAGGGCGGCTACCTGGTCCTCCGTCCACACCTTCGCCGCCCACTACGCCATAGTCCAGCAAACCAGGGACGATGCGGCGTTTGGGTCAGCGGTCTTACGAGCAGCAATGGGTCCACCCGACCCCACCTCCTAGGTATTGCTTGTAGTCACCTATAGTGGAATGCATGTGAGCAATCACTCGAAGAAGAAAACAGGGTTACTTACCTGTAACTGTTGTTCTTCGAGATGTGTTGCTCACATCCATTCCAGACCCGCCCTCCTTCCCCACTGTCGGGTTAGCCGGCAAAGAAGGAACTGGGGGCCAGACTGTGTCGCAGGGCTACTTATAGAGTGCCTCAGTGGCGCCACTCCAGGGGGCTCCCTGCTCGCCCAGTCTGCAGCTAGGGGAAAAATCTGCCCGGCAACCAGGCCCGCAGCGCGTGCCTGACCTATAGTGGAATGGATGTGAGCAACACATCTCGAAGAACAACAGTTACAGGTAAGTAACCCTGTTTTTCACAGGAAATATCAGGTTTAAGCTCTAATTCTGATGCTGTGACTACAGAGCTCTAAGAATTCAGGAGCACTCCAAGATGCATCCAGGGCCTAACACATGCTGTCTCTGACACTCATCAAAGATAAATCACATGTTCTGAAGTTTCAGAAGTAATCACTTTGATTTGGATTGCATCCTACAGTAGCTGTGCTGCATCAATCCCAGAAGGAATGATTGCATTTCATCAGCTGGTATCTGAATGTGTCAATCTTGGAAAGTAATTTGACCTTTTCCTAGGAGCCATGTGCAGAAGATGGCACCAAACTGTCTCAGATCAATCCAAATGTAGCATCACTATCATCGTATGAAATCTTGAGACACCATCTTTATTGAGAAGTAATGAAATACTTATGAAAAGACACTGCACATTTCTTATTGCATTTTGATGCTGAAACCTGTAACAACTGAAACAGTTGTGGAAATGGATATTTAAAATATCATACACTGTTCACACATGTAGCTAATTTTTAAATGTTAAATAGGAAAAGAATAGATATTCTTTAAAATATTAATAGTGGAAAATATATTGAAGATAGCAGAAAAAATCTTAGCGGATAGTATTCTGGTGGGAAAGAAACATTTTTAGATGTACTATTCTGAAGGAGGTAAAACTTTCTTTTAATTCATTTACTTAAAAAATGAATGTGTAGGAATATAGTAACTTTAATGTTCTTTATTTGTTTCAATGTTTATGAGTACTGAATATAACTGCAAGCTACGATCATATTCTTTTAACTTTCCCCAAAGCAGAGAATTTTTAAAAATTCTATAAAGCATTCACATAGACCTAGATAGACAGTCCATGAGTTCATTTTTATCAAGAAAAAAAGAAAATAGTCAGACAAATGGTGGAAAATGTGCTTAATCCCCATTTCATTATATTTAATTGTTGTTGTTGCCTCAGCACAAATACCAGCACTAAATTAAACATATGCGGGAATACCACACTATTCAGCAGACTTGTGCAACGTAGTAATGGAGCTATATTTTTGGTAAATGTGAATTAGTGATGGTCTTATGCTTCATTTTATATTAGTAGGCAAACCACTTATTTTTTGTTTATAATTGGTGCTTTCTGCCCTTGAACATTTTTGAGCCTTCAGGGCTGAAAGCTAAAAGCAACAAAAGGGATCAGTACCCAGGGAATTAAGGGTAACACAACCATCTGAAATAAAAATTTAATGAGCTCTCTTTTGACACTGTAATTTGTCTTAGCAAGTTTCTCTTGTGAGCAAGGCCAGAAGCCATATGTAGATGAGTTTTCTTGTGACTTGTGTTTGCCAGACTGCTGCAGCTGCAGGGAATATTTGGGTGATGAAATGATATTGCACATAATGGGGTTGAAGACAGCTACAAGTCATTTCCTTCAGGGAAGTGTACTGTGTTCAGTTTTTAAGTGAGCTTACATTGAAAGTCAGAAGTTCAAGCCTGTTTTAAAATACCGCAAAATTTGTGTAAGTGACTTTGAGGAAACACATAACAAATACTAAGTGCCAATTGCTAATTAGCTGTCATGCTTTCTGGTCATTCCTTGATCGGTGCTCCTTGGAGCTTGTGTTTTTCACCTTTAGAAATCCTTTTACTTACAACACCTTTCTGTGAGCTGAGCTGCAATTTCCATTTTTATGTGAGGATTCTTGTAACACAACTAATCAAAATGCTTGGAGAAGAAACCATAGAACAGTAATCCCATGTGTATGTGTACAGTCAAATATTTAGAAAGAATACTACAGAGGCAATCTGTGAGATAGCTCTGAAAACATGAAGATGCTGTTCTCTTGATTAATGAATAATGTTCTCACAGAAACCTGTGATCAGTGTGTGTGCTTGTGTATTTAGGTTTGTTTCAAAGCGCTCATCCCATTGTATAACAGACAATGAGGAAGGATGGTCTTGCAGTTAATTCAGTAGAAGGGGACGCTGGATCTGGGTTCAATTCCCAGCTCTTCTACAGACTGACATCTTTTATATGCAAAGCGGGAATGATGATCCTTTCTCTCACCCATCTCTTTAGAATGGACACAGAGCTGGTTGAAAATATTTTGCTTTTGGAAATGGAAAATGTTTTGCTTTTGATGGAAAAGCATTTATTCACTGAAATAATTTCAACCAGCTCTGCCTAAAAGGAAAAACCAAATAATTTTCAGTAAAATATTTGGGTAATCAGCAAAAACTTTTGGTTTTCAACAGATAAAATATTTTACTGAAAATGTGTTTTGTTGAAAACAAACAGCTTTCCCTTACACATGCTTTCTTTGAAATGTCCCATGAGAAATAATTGGCATTTTCCAATCAGCTTTAATTGTCTGATCTTCAAGGTATGCACTGTTTCTTACTATGTGTGTTTACAGTTCCTAGCAAAATGGGGTGCTATTCTGGATGGAGATTTGTAGCTGCTTCTGTAATACAAATAAATACAAATTTACCTATCTTCCCCTAGGCCTTGTTACAGTAAACCACCTATGAAACTTTTAAAATCGTACTACACTAGTAGTTTCTGTCACCATCTCTCTGTAATCTCAGGCTCCAGGGAAAATTGACAGGTATTCACAACCACAAGAAAGTCCCAGGAGGAGAGGGGCAATCTGTTAAGTAATTAGATTTCAAGTCTTTTAGAATAGTATAGGTAACAACTAACACCTTAACTTCTAGTCAAAAAATAATCCGAGGCCAGTGCAGATTGTGGGAATGGTGATGTTAAGAGCTCTGTATGCAATGCCCCAACCTACAGAGTGGACAGAGGCATGCTGTACCAGAGGGGTCAGCTATGAGAAAAAGGAAGGAAACCAGCACAGGGAATTCAGAAGAGCTGCAGTGGCATTAAGAAGGATATCAACAGAATAGTGACGAGTTGGGAGTGAGGACAGTGGTTGAATCTGTTTTGCCCTCCAATAGTGCTAATGTTTAGAAATGGTCTCAAAGCATAGTCCCATGAAGAGAGTATTACAATAGCCTAGCCTTGAGGTGGCAAAGGTATGGATAACTGTAATGAGGTCTGCAGCTGAGGGAAAATTAATAGTATTTACCTTAAAGGAGAATAACTCCATGTCTCCATTGTGGTTATAACTTACCTGTAATTGCCACCATAACCAAGTGATTTGGGCCATTCATTATAAGGCAATTATATTTTACCTGTTATAATAACTCCTGAAAGCTGTAGGGATTTGAGAAGTCCATAGGCTTCCCTAGTTACAATATTTTAATGTCAAGTTCCTCATGTATGGGGACTTGCATGGACTGGTCAGGTTGCTAAGGCTGGATGAATAATTTATTGTGAATAACATTAGTTGAGAATAATATTAATTTCTTCTCTGTTTGTGAAATGTTAGTAACTAGGTCCTGATTTCTGCCAGTTGTTGGCGTGTAACTATTTTCTTGGTGGTTTAAATTGATTGTGCAGAAGTCTCAGGTAGAAATTAATCTATTTTGACTATTTGCTGTTTGTTATTGGTGTCAGGTCAATTAAGTCGCATGGTATTTTTTGCTTTCTGACTTGGATGACTGCAACTTCTAAAAACAATTAGTGAGTAACAAACTCTTTTTTTTTGGCAAAAACAAAACAAACTTGTCCCTGCCAGCAGGTATATGGGATCTTGGGGAGCAATTACCACACAGGTGGGGTGCAAAATAAATTTATTAAGAAAATGTGAAAACAGGGAAAATTCAATAGTGAGGGGTATGGGGTTTGTTAAAGTGGACAATTGGGGAGAGGTTTCTGTTAGTAAATGGGATAGGGGGTTTCAACAGTGGGGTATGATACAGTGGGGTACAATACAGTAGGCAACCAATTAATACTGAAGCATAAATGTAACAGGTGGCTAACAATTTCTATGTAAAGAGTGTGTCACAGCAGCATATAATCAACTAATCAGCATGGATAAAGTGTGTTAAATAACCAACAATTTTAGGTGAACATGTAAATGTAGAATGTGAGGTGCATTAGAGAGAAAAGGGGTAACCAATGGGGTTTTATGCTAGAAAGAGAGAGAGAGAAGACAGGCTGTAAGTTGAAACAGCAGAGAAGTAAAGGTTGGGGAATGGGGAAAGAGGAGCATGTGGTGGGGGGAGATTTAAACTCAGGGAGACACAGAGCAGACAGGCTGCAGAGAAACAATTATACAAACACAGCAAAATCTTATCTATGATTTAACTTAACCAAACTACACAAATTAGCAAATATCAAACACAATGCAAAATGAAATTACAACTTATCTAGACTAAAAGACAAAATCTAACCTAATGAGTGCACCTTATACTAGGGGTAGTTTCAGAGGGCAGAGTGGTGTGTGCCCAGGTACAGTCCAGGAAGACACAGGAAACAGATTACAGATACAGACCAAGGTTTAGTTTGAGTCTAAGAGAGGTTTTAAGACACAGACCAAGGGGAGTTTAAGAGAGGTTTTGAGACACAGACCAAGGGGAGTTTAAGAGAGGTTTTAAGACACAGACCAAGGAGAGTTTAAGAGAGGTTTTGAGACACAGACCAAGGGGAGTTTAAGAGAGGTTTTAAGCAAGGAGTTTAAGTCTGTGTGTTGGGGAAACAGAGTTTAAGGAGGAGTTTAAGAGAGGTTTTTAAGCAAGGAGTTTAAGTCTCTGTGTTGGGGAAACAGAGTTTAAGGAGGAGTTTAAGAGAGGTTTTTAAGCAAGGAGTTTAAGAGAGGCTTTAAGCAAGGAGTTTAAGTCTGTGTGTTGGGAAAACAGAGCCAGCAGCTAGAGTAATTAAGTATAGAAAGTTTCACAGAAGAGAGGTTCTCACCAGTCCCCAGACAGCAGCAAAGACTGAAGCAGCAATCAACATCAGGAGAAGCCAGGAGGGCTCAGCACGGTCTTGATCAGCAATAGGTCTCTCAGGCAGCAATTCGTTCTTCGTGGGGTGGGGGGTTAAAAACGGGGGTACGCTCAAAAATAAAACGAGAGCGGGGGGGTTTAAAAACGGGGGTACGCTCAATAATAAAACGAGAGCGGAGAAAGGACCCCCCAGAACCCCTGCCTGATCAGGCCAGGTAGCAATGCAGGAACCCTTCTGATGCTAGTTTCAAAATGCCTGTTCTTAAAAGCAAACTCAGGCAGTTTCCCTGCCAGTAATGCTGATAGGCTCCTTCTGTCACAGGGGAGGAGTTCAGAGAAAAACTACAGGTGAGTAGAAACATGCCTGGGCAGAGTCCCACCTCATGACTCAAAAGCACATGAGGCCTATGACTCATGCCCAGGATCTTTAAAGCACATTGGTCTTACAGCTTGGACATAGCAGCCTTGCCCTACACCGAGCCCAGGTTTAACGAGGTGATAACAGGACCAACCCTTTGAACAGGGCAGTTATCCCACTTAAGCACAAGTGGCCATCCCTTTGAGAAGGGCAATGGCTCTTTGTAAACAACTTAAGGGGCCCTCCCTTTGAGAAGGGCAGTGGCCCTGGTAAATAATTTTAACAGCCAGGGAGGGGCGGCCACAGGAGAGCAAAAACAAAATGGAGAACGGGACAGCTGTAACAGACAAAATGGAGTAGGGGGAAAGCTGTAACAGACAAAACTCTTTTTTTTTGTTTGCATGAGACTATGAATACAAGCCATTGCTCATACAGTCTTGTCAACAAAAACACCATTTGTGTAAATGTTCTTGAAGAGTACACAGTAAGGGCTCAAGATTAGAGTCTAATTGGACAGTGATTTAGAATTTGAATTGATGTTCATGCATAGTTTGACCAGCTTTTTCTGTTAATGTTTACAAGACTAATGCCTGTAGCTCCTGCTTGGACCACAATAAAATTAGTTCCTGGACCTGATTTCTTTTTTCCAGTCTCAAGATGACATGCTTAAAGTAAGTATAAAACTTCATAAAATGTCAGTCAATGAAGTAAAACTCTGATTTACATAGCTCCACAAGATTTCCAGAATGTTCTGTTTATAGCTTTATTTAAGCTCCACCAACTGCATGTCATTTTTCTAATCCAAGAGCCTAGAGGTGGAAAACAAAGCACCAGTAGAAAACTATTCTAGCTAGAACAGCAGGTGTAATTGAAAATAAAATATTTATAATGATTGTTTTAATGAAAGCAAAATATTTTCATTATGCAGTGATTCAGGAACTATTATTCCAATATTTTGAAGAAAACGCCTAACACAGTTACTAGGTTAGCTGCATTTCTGTCTCCTTTGTAGTTTCTCTGAGAGCAGCCACCTCAGGTCTTGAGCCTCTTGCCCTTACCCGTCTCAGGGAGGAATCTCCTCATTCTGCTACTCTGAGGCCAGGACTTGAGTATACTGTCCCTTGTTGTCACACAACACACAGTCAACCTGTGGAACTTTTTGTCAGGGGATGCTTTGAAGGCCAAAAGTATAACTCTATTTATTAAAAAAAGAATTAGATGAATTCATCAATGGTAATTAGCCAACATAGTCAGGGATATAACCCCCCTTCCCATACTCTGGGTGTCCCTAAACCTGACTGCCAGAAGTTGGGACTGGATGATCGGGCAGGACTCACTAGATAAATTGCCCTGTTCCGTTATTTCCTCTGAAGCATTTGGCACAGGCCATGGCTGGAAACCAGGATACTGGGCTAGATGGACCATTACTCTAAGAATGTCAAGAATCTGAGAGGTAGCCGTTTTAGTTTGGAATAGAAGACGTGACAAAGAGTCCTGTGGCACCTTAAAAACTTGCTAAAGTATCGAAGCATAAGCTTTCGTGGGCTAATACCCACTTCGTTGGATGCAAGCAGTGGAAGTATCCAGAGGCAGGAAAAGAATGGCCATTATTATACCAATTGCTTGCCAGCCAGCAGGTCCAACTGGGTTTTGGCCACCTGTTTCTTACCCTTCAGGAGCCTGTGACCTGTGCTATTGACCAACAGCCTTCTTAAGAGTTACTTTTATTCAGCATTTTGAACAAAGCATTGATGATGAGATTTTAAAACAAACAATCTACATGCATATTTAGGGCTGTTTTTCACTACCCACCAGATTGGTGGGTAGGGATTGATCTGTTAGCGATCGATCTCTCGCGTCTGGTGAAGACGTGAGAAATCGCTCGCGGCGCCCCCGTCGACTCCAGAACTCCAGCTTGCCGAGAGGCACAATCTGGAGTCGACGGGGAAGTGCGCCGCCGACTGCCGCTGCCATGAGGACGGCAGGTAAGTTGGCTGCAGATATGCAAACTTCAGCTACGTGATTCACGTAGCTGAAGTTGTGTATCTGCCGTCGATCCCCCCGGTAGTGAAGACCAGCCCTTAGTCTCATCCCATCTTATACTTCACTACATGTTACAGGGACTGAAAAGACCTGACTTACATTCCCTTAGCAAATGCCAATTGTCCTGTCACCTATCCTAGTCACAGGTAACAGCATGCCTTTATATTCTTTCCCCTTCCACCTGCATGTCTGTGTTCTCCCCTAAATTAGGGAAGCATTGTTTAAGAGAGCCTCACACCCTTTTTTGTGGGTGTCTGGGCTCAATTATCATATTGCTCAATGCTTATGCTTCAATACTTTTGTTAATCCTTAAGGTGCCACAGGACTCTGTCGCTTCTGCAGATCCAGACTAACATAGCTACCTCTCTGATTATGGAAAGACAATTTCTCTCCAGAAGACAACAACATTTTATGGACTGAGATTGGTTTTTATACATATTTAGGCCTAATTGCTCAGGTTGAATTGAAACCTGGAGCTGGCTTACGCAATGTGAGCTGGCTTATGGGCAGTGAACTCTGGGCAGGCATGGGGCTGCAATCCCCGAGTCTGACCGCTGCGCAGGTTGGGAGTCCTGACCCCCAACCAGAGGAGGGGCTGTGAGCCTTGAGCTAGGGCCTCGAGGACACTGTGAGCCCCAACCCCTGTACAGGGGTTGTCAGGTGAAACCAGGCCATGTTCAGGGTTATCAGCTGGAAGCACACACAGGGTTTTCAACCCCAAGCTGTCAAGTATTAAAATAAATTTCTACTTAAAAATAACTTTTCCACTTATATTTAATTCAATAAAAATGTGGGTTAGTCTTAATTTAGAAGCAATGAGAAAAGGTACATTCATTTTAAGCAATAGGGTTTTAATTTAATATTTAATATAGTGTTAGACATTAAAAACACATTTTTGATATTTAAGGGGGGGTGGACGCTCAGAGGCTTGGTGTTCAGAAGGGGGTCACCAAAACAAAAAGTTTGAGAATAATTTTGGGGCTTATTCCTCAAGGGACATGGTCTGATTTTGCCCCCATTAAAGTCAACAGTGACGTTTCCATTGACTTCATTTGGTGTAGAATCAGGCCCTCATTGACTTCAGTGGAACTACATCAATATATATTGGCTGTGGATCTGGCTCAGAGTGTGTAGATGTTGTTTATGGCAAAGTGTGAATGCTACATTCTCACCAGGAGATGGACTGTAAGTCAAGATAGACCTCCTGGAATAGTTAATATTCCAGTGGGAAAGCTTGTGTGAATTCTGACAGTAAAAGAGCAAACTGTGCCAACTGTTATTTGTTCCTTACTTTAATGCACAAGTAAGTTCAAACAAAGAATCACAAAAGACCATCTGTAATTCCACCCACTTAGTGGAAGTTTAAGAACATTACTGACAAGGTGATTAAATGTTTTAAGACTCTTTTTAGCTTGTTCATGCCCATGCTTTTACTCCCGGCAATTCTATAGTATCAGTTCAACTGTAGCTTATTGGTCAAGTTAGAACAAGGATGGCTTTGTGGACAAAACACAGAAAGGGATGGGATGACCATTTGGATACTGGGTGAGCACTCGGAAGATTACAGGCCCTGCCATAAGATTCCTTGCGAGACTTTGGTCACTTAATCTGTCTGTGTCCCAGTTCTCCATCCTCCTGCCTTCATAAATAGTTAGTAGACGCTTAAGATAGTCCTGCGATGGGACAATGCAAGTATGTTAGAGCAATTAGAAAGTGTGTAACTGATCACAACATTGCTTATGACTCAAATTTTCAAGTCATTAAAATGATTGACTCATTCACTACACCTGCAAACCACAAAATGAATAGCTGGATGGGGAACAGATGAGTAGTTCCATATGCAGTTGCATAATTTACACATGCCCAAATGTTTCTTTGTACATGCATATATGTGAAGATTTGAAGTGACATTAGGTATATGTGCATTTTGTGTGAATTGCCTGTTGCAAAGCTCAGATCTGCATCTCAACATAACAGATTGCTGACTTTAAGTGCTTATACCCTTCAAAAATATAGTGGGGAAACTGAAGGGAAATTTTCATTTTGCGTTAAAATTTTGTAATTCAATATTTGCCTCAATTTCAAAATAGGTATGTATTAAAAGGGTGAATAGAATTGTATATCTTGCTTATATAATCAAAGATATTAATGTAGTGCTAACATTTTTGAGCACAGAGGGTCAGATTTTCAGAACTCTGAGTACGTTATTCACATGTGAAAATGAGCATATTGCTTGCATTTAAATGCACTTGAACATGTAAATAGTCATTTCCGTCCTCAAGTTGCTGGAACTGTACATGAAATTATGGTAACTGTCAGCATAAATGAGATGTGCAAAATGCTTACAGTTCTTAAAACTTCGCCCAAAACCTTAAGTACAGGGTTGTAATTGCACAACTGCATGACAATATGTACCACTGTGGCTTCGATCCCGCAGACAGAGACTTTACTTGGGTAAAACTCTCATTGTCAGAGTATAGTTCTGGGGTTTTGTCTGAGCAAGGATTCAGTGCAGAAGCCTCAGTTGTATTTGGCTATATTTGGAGTAAAACTATTTGTACAATAATCTTTGAATCCAATTCCAAATTATTCTGAAAGAGAGTAAATAAATTGATCCCTAAAGGAAGATTTTGGTTTGTAGAGTGCTGGCAAAGCTGGGAAGTTTTTATTTTTGCACTTTTCAACTCATGTTATATTAAATCACAGCTGAACCATACTATGCCTGAATGCTAGTGGCTCCCTGATATGTTTTTAGACTTCCTGGATGATGCATCCCATTATGTTACATAGAATGTTTCCGGTCACATACCATTCCGTGTAATGCAAGCTAATGCGATTTAAGTGACCTGACACAAAGTGTTGCAAGATGAGATGCTCCCTCCTTCACCACCCCCTTAACTGCCGCACTGGAAACGAAAACAAAACTCAAAAATAAAGTCAAAAGAATCCAGGATGACGTGATCCAGGACTTGGGGGGAAGGGGGCGGGGGATGGTCCCTAAAGTTTTCCAAAGTTTTTAGATAAACTTCAGTAGAAAATCTGAAGGATGAGCTTTAGGGGAGAGATTTACCAAGCTATCTTGAGGATCTATAGGAAGTGGGCCTCTACATTCCCTAGGCAGCTTTGCAAATCCCATCCTTGGTTTGTTTTTAACATGCTAAGACACAGATCCTGCACTGGGAGGCAAAAAGAAAATACAGGGAACTGCTTTTGTTCCCTTCTTCATCCCTGCAGCAGCTGGGCAGAGTTCCACATCTCAGCATATCCTTGAGTCCCAGAGCTACCAGCATTTTGCAGTCCCAAGGGGATACGCTTGCTGCCTCAGGGGCATGGTTCCCCTTCCTCTCCTACCTTCTTCAAAATATCATTGCACATATGCTGCACTGTGTGTGTTTGTGTGTAAGGGAAGGTAATTACATTCTATACCTTTTTAAAAACAGCTGTAGGCTATGCTCCATATGGGCATTCTTTCCATTTCCCCTGACCCATCCTACTTGCCCGGCTGGATCACTTTAGGGGCCCGCTACACAGTTAGCTCTGCTTTGTTTCCTCACCTCTCCTTGAACACCTTTAGTGTGTATGGGCAGCATGGTGCTGTTGTGGACAATGGACAAGAAGACTACAGTTTAGACCGAAGATCTCAAAACATTAGACCATTGGTGTTCACTGCTCTCCTTATTTGTAAGAATTGGAATGGGAAAGTAGTAGCTTGACCTTGTAAACCAGCTCAGATGATACTGGAACCATAGAGTTTATTAGCATAATTCTATTACCGGTATACTCCCTGACTTGGATAACCACTTGTTTTCATTATCTAAATTATAAGTTTTCAAAAGGTATTGCAGCCTGACTACTTCCTATCAGAGATTCATTAAAAAATGAAAAAGTTGCTACTCATTTGGACCAGCTATTTCAGATACTTCTCCATCATGCACTGAAGTCAGATTTTTGAGAAAATCAAAGGCAGAAATGTTAAATACTGTGTAATAGAACTTTTAAAGGAAAACATAGGGCAGACTGACATGTGTTTTCTATCATCCTGCAATGCTAGTGTTTCACATTTTCAGTTACCCAAGTGCTTGAATCCAGATATTTTTTTGATTTTTTTTCTAGTTTGTTTATTATGAGTGTGGGGATGGAGCGTGTTCATTTTTGTTATGGGAAAGAATTTTTCCACAGTCCATCATGATTGTGCCATTCTTCACTGACTTCTGAAATATACTATGGAAAACAAGTGTTTATTCTATATGCAAGCATCAGAAGTTAGTCGTTAATTCCATGTATCCTAAAATTACTGTGGCATCCAAGTAATCCCTTCCCCCTGTTGTTGTTACTTGAGACATTATATAATGGATGAGCCTTTTAGGAGCAGAGAAGTCCAAATATTGATGAATTTCTGAAGGGAAGAAAAAGCCCCTCTGTATATTAAAAACTGATTGCAGGAGTGTCCCTGTGTTTTCAGCACCAACTGAATTGGGTGCAGTAAGATTATTTCATGTACTGTGTGCTGGGTAACAAGAGGAGAGGACTCCCTGTTTCTAAAAACA
This sequence comes from Sternotherus odoratus, assembly GCA_032164245.1. Taxonomy (NCBI): domain Eukaryota; kingdom Metazoa; phylum Chordata; order Testudines; family Kinosternidae; genus Sternotherus; species Sternotherus odoratus. The sequence continues at coordinate 19,657,260 of JAVMKO010000014.1, read as the reverse complement.
ACTGGCTCTCTATTAAGAGAACTATTTACAGAGATCCTGTAACAGTAACTGGTGTTCATGCCCCATGCTCAAGACTAGCTTCTGCCCAGCTCTATCCTCCTGCAAGCTGCACTCCCCCTTCATGTTCTAGGCAGGTTGCAGCACATTTCTCTCTCTTTTTCACTGATTTCTTGTAGCTAAGATTTCTCATACCCTCAGTCTGTTCTGGACCTCTTTTTTCCATCCCTACTGTAGGTTTTGTATATGCTTTATTACTTCAAGAATGGAAGAAGACATGGAGAAATTTCTTTTCCTCTTTAGCTGGTAGGAGTCTGCTGCTAGTGCTCAGCACAGAGTAGTTAATGGAGTCAGTGCTAGATAGAGCTGAGCTGGAATTCTTGAGCTAATTTTCTTTTTTGTTAAAAATGCCCATTTATTGGAAGTGAAATTGTGAAACAGGGTCAGGTTTGGTGAATTTTCCAAGTCAAACTTGATGAGAAAAGTTTCAGAATTAACAAAATACTTTTGTTTCAAAGCCAAAATAGTGACTTTATTTCAAAATGAAAACTAATTAGACTGAAAAGGTTTAAAAGAAAAAGATCAAAATCTAAACAAACACTTGAAATCATCAAAATAAAATCTTTTGACCCATGACAAAAACATTTTTTTTTCCAGTTTGCAAATATTTTAAAGATTTGGAGTAAATTTTTCAATGGGACGTGTACATCTAGCAGCCCTTTGTGTCTTTGAAAATCTCTGCTGAAATGTGTAGGATTTCAGACCTCTGTGCCATATTCACTGCGCTTTCTGCATTTCATCCACTGTTCAAGCACACTATATGCCCAAGGCTATTCTTCTCCATGGTATTGACAAAAAAATCTCTGTTGCCCATTCAAGACATTAATTCTAGGCTAGATGCTAGAAAATATTTGTATATCATAGGGAAATTGCTGAGACTGAGGAAAGTGCTGTTGTAGATGTCCTATCTCTCTTCTACACACATTTCTGTGATTTAGTGTCAGCCACTCATAGTCCTCGCCCTAGAAGACTAACCTGATTTCTTGAGAGAATTAGAGAAAACCAAAATCTGAAATCTTAAATAATTTGTGTTTAAATGTAATGTTTGTTTCTTGAACGACTTACAGAAGATGACAAGAATCAGAGAGGTAGCCGTGTTAGTCTAGAATTCCAGAAGTGACAGAGTCCTGTGGTACCTTAGAGACTAACTAAAGTATTGAAGCATAAGCTTTCGTGGACTAATACCCACTTCATCGGATGCATGCAGTGGAAGTATCCAGGGGCAGGTATAAATAAGTAGGCAAGAACCAGGTTAGCGATAACAAGGTTAGTCCAATCAGCCAGAACCTGGATCAAAAAAGATAACTTTTAAATCTTTCCTCTGAAGAAGAATCTGCATTTGTCTACCAGCTCTAGAAAACATATATACCACGATTAATTACTAAATATGTAGACCCCAAGCCTGCTCTAAGAACCTGAGTTTTTCCACTGAAGTCAAACACATGAGCAAAATTTGCAGGCATAGCACTGTATATATCATAATGCATAGTGATTTATGGATTTTAAGAATTTATAAGACATAATTTATTGACGTAGTTACAGGATAACTGTAAACATCATTCTTTTCTATTTCATCCAAATGTTTTCTAATGTCTAGACCACAGGAATGTGTGTTAAGGCTTCAGTTCCAATCTTGACTCTGTCACAGTTAGTTGTTCTCAGTTTGGTGTGTATAGAGTAGTTAGAGGTCAGTATGGCAATCAAGTCACTAGTTATTTTTAATAACCTAAAGAATAATTTAAAAACAAAATTAAATGAAAATTAGTGATGACAGCATATACAAAGGACCAGATTCTCAACTGGTGCAAATCAGCCCCAGTGAAGTCAGTAGAACAAGGCTAATTTATGCCAGTTGAGCCTCTTGTCCCGATGAACAAATACCAAATTTTGGTTCGGATGCCTTCAGCCATGATTAACCCACTGGATCATTCTGCTATTGAAGGCCAGTACAATTGCAAAGGCCTTTAAACAGCAGTACAAATAATTCCAGAAATTAGATGCATTAAAATATTATTTGTTAGTGGCAGTTATTCATTTTGATGGTGGTTATTTCTTTACCATTTTAGGGACGAACTCCTTTTAATTACACATCGGTGCCTGTTAGTACTTTATTAAATTTTTATGCAAAGTAGGCTTTTAGGTATTATATGTTTGCACATCATCTAGTGCAATTGGGCCTCAATCTGGTTGGACTCTAGACACTGTCACAATTAACATGATTAAGTATGATTAGTAAAAGCAAATGAATTTAGATTGCTCAGAAAGCATATGCAATACCTAAAATTGTCTTCTTGACATGGATTTCATGCATTAAGGTATACACACAAATTCCAGATTTTTCCAGCTTTCTATTTTCAACATAGAAAGCACCAAAGGAAACGAGCAAACTTTCAATATAAGCCATCACTCTTTCATCATGGTAATGGATCAAAAGTTAGGAGAATAAAAATTGTGTATGCATTGGCTAGATACAAATTGTACAACACTTCGGTTCACTTCCAAAAAAGTTCATCTATAAAGTGCTACTGGTACGTCATTTGAAAAGCTCTACAGTATGTCATGCTTTATGTATGACATTTTGTGTCATTCTCTCTGACTGTTTTATTCTTTATGTATGACTGACTTTTGACATTATTAAATAATGTGAAATAACATGTTTTATTAAACTTCTCAGTTCTGGCATTCAGATTCTGTTAATTTATATTCAATTTAATATTATATTTGGTTGCTCTTGGAAATCATAAGCATAGCACTTATCCAAAGTGACATTTCAATTGCCTGTTTACAGTTAGTTCTAGTGATTAAAGCTTCTAGAAGTGTTTAACAACTTGAGAGCAAAATTCTTCTCTTAAATCCTCTTGTTGACTTCAACTCCAGTATTCTCCTTTCTCTACACATGTGGATCTCTCATTGATTTCTGTGGAAAGTTATAATTTTGAAATAAAACTTGTACTGTTCTTCACTTGTCACTAAGGGCAAAGCACTTAAATATAGATTTAGGCACCCAAATAAGTAGCCTGGTTTCAGCCACACTAACCATGATGGTCAAAATCACTTCAGTGGGAGACGTTCATGATGAGACTCTGGAGAGTTAAGCTACATTTTTAAATAAGGATTTAGGCCCAGATTTTTCAACAGTTATGCAAATGGTTGACTTTATATCCATGGGACTGCTCACGTATACAAGTTGATTGTGCACTACTGACACAGGCAGGTATGGCATTAATTGCCTTAATCAAGAAAATTTTGGCCTTAGGGTCTCATCCAAGCCAATCATTGTCCTCTTGGATCAGACTCAATTGAAATATGTCAAAGTTTATTCCATTGGGAATATTTTGCCCTTAAAAGAATAGCTACAGGTATCTTGAATCAATCCTTTCTTTCCCATGTTTAAAGAAATTCATCTAGAAAGAGGAAACCTAAACATTACATTTGGGTGAAGAACAATGAGTTTGAAATTCCTGGTCTGGAAGTTCAGAGCAAAAGACAGACAAGAACAAAAAATGAAAATGATCCACATTCTGTCAGTATTTAATATTAGTACATATAATTAGTACATAGCACTGCAATAGACTAGGGACTGAATGGCAGTTCTGCAGAAAAGGACCTCGGGGTCACAGTGGATGAGAAACTGGATACGAGTCAACAGTGTGCCCTTGTTGCCAAGAAGGCTAATGGCAATTTGGGCTGTATAAGTGGCATTGCCAGCAGATCGTGGGACGTGATCATTCCCCTCTATTTGGCACTGGTGAGGCCTCATCTGGAGTACTGGCTCCAGTTTTGGGCCCCACACCACAAAAAGGATGTGGGAAAATTGGAAAGAGTCTAGCGGAGGGCAACAAACATGATTAGGGGGCTGGAGCACATGACTTATGAGGAGAAGCTCAGAGAGCTGGGATTGTTTAGGATGCAGGAGAGAAGAATAGAGGGGATTGAATAGGTGCTTTCAACTACCTGAAAGGGGGTTCCAAAGAGGATGGATCTAGACTGTTCTCAGTGGTAGCAGATGACAGAACAAGGAGTAATGGTCTCAAGTTGCAGTTGGCAAGGCTTAGGTTGGATATTAGGAAAATCTTTTTCACTAGGAGGGTGGTGAAGCACTGGAATATGAGTTATCTATGGAGGTGGTGGAATCTCCTTCCTTAGAGATTTTTAAGGTCAGGCTTGACAAAGACCTGGCTGGGATGACTTAGTTGGGGATTGGTCCTGCTTTGAGCAGGAGGTTGGACTAGATGGCCTCCTGAGGTCCCTTCCAACCCTGATATTCTGTGATAATACTGGTAAAATATAGTACATAGAATTGTCACATAAAATAAAGTGTCATAGTAGGAACATGAATATTCTGTGTTCAGGTTAAATTGATGACTAAATAAAGCTAAGCTATTCTGTGTAAAATGGAGTCTGGCCACAAAATGGAAGTTTTGTGTTTTAAGTACTTTTGGATGTTGTTGTTCAAAGATTGTTTTGCTCTGCTGTATAACCTTCCTGTCTTTTGCAATGATCGAACTCTCATGAACATAAGTCCTTTTGAACTGATTGATAACAGGATCAGAGCCCCCAAGTGTGTATGAACACAGACATGCAAAAATGTGTGTATATAGTGAGTGCTTCAGTGGCTGCCACCTTAGGTTTGTGCCTGTGACCTACACTAAAACATAAATCTGATATTTGGATGCTCAAATTAGCACTTAATGTAGGCATGCAAAATGGTTATTTGAATGCCTAATTAACAGTCTGGTTACCCAAATATGACATTTGGGTACAAAATGAAAATGCAAATGTTTATATTTTTTTGCTTATTCTATGGCCATCCTTAAAACCATGTTTCATCATGTATTTTTTCTAATGGTTAGGCCAGCTTCTGTCAGTATCTAGACTGGAAGCCATCTCTAGTTTAGATCCATCTTACAGATGGGAAACTGAGAGACCGAGGTGCTAAACATCTTTCCCAAAGTCACATAGTAAGTCTGTGTCAGAGAAAGGACTTGCACCAAGGACACATGTTCTAGCTACTGCCCTAACCACTGGACCATTCTTCCTCTCATAAAACATTTTGGCCTTTTGATAAATGGATGATGTTCTTATTGTTCTTCATATGGGATGACTTTTTGTAAAGAACTGAGGCTACTGAGTCACTTTGCTGCTTTTGAAAGATCTTGCCTTATCTTTTGCTCCGGAGAAGGTTATGGCATTAATGAGATTCTGTCAATCTGTGTAATTGAATTATAGAAATCTCTTATTGGAACTTCTTTCAGTTAGAAAGTTTGACAGGCTCAATTTCACCTGGAACACGTCAAGGCAGTCTTGTTTTATTCATATAGCACAGAACATTTTACCTAGAAATGTTTTTAATCTGCAAATTGTTGTTGTTCACATGTTTATAAAGTGCAGCTTACCCTAAATATCCTGCAGTACTTTACAGATTGTTGGGCTGATTCTGACTGACCTCTGGTGTAAATCAGATGCACCTCTACTGAAATCAATGAAGTTAAACTGGTGAAAAAATTAATGTGAGGAGAATGTCCTGTATATGTACCGAAAAGCTCACCCACTACTGAAATGAAACTAGTTAGTTTATTGGGGAACTAGGCATCTATTTGTGTAAACACAAGTTATGCACATACAATTTAGGCACAAACTTCTGAAAGTTTGGTCTTCTTTCTCATTTCTTCGAGGATGGAATTTGTTCTAGCACCAACCATGCTATATTTGAGACTACAATGTATCCTTTCACCAATGGCACTTACAGCTGTAACAAAGATAATGATATGCAATTTTCTGAGAAATGAAAGTATTTCTGAAATGTATATATTAGTAAAAACAACTGGGCTACTAAAAATACTGTTGCCTGCATGCATAAAATGAATAGAACTTAGAATTTTTGTAAAAAGAATTAATTTAACAAAGAGCAGAATCAACTTCTTTGCAGCCAAGAAATTAGATATATTTTCTAAAATGATAGCTTGACTTGCTAGCTAATGAAGGTTAAAGATGGAAGGCTAGGTTAACCCTTGGATTAACTACCATTTCTTTAAAACAAATTTGTTTTCTGTTGGGCAGGTCATTTTACAACACTGGTTTTTATTTTTATTAAAGAACACTTCAGGCATATGTTTCAAGAGAGAGGGGTTTCCTTTGCCAATTGCATAGGACAGCTTGGGGGGCTTTTTTTTATTAATGCCTCATACATTACAAAATTTGAATTCAAATTTCCTACAGGAACAAAGTTATTTTTTTTTTAAAAAAAGTTATTTATAGACGTGCTTTTTGGGGGAGAGGAGAATAATGTACTAAAATATCTACTTAAAGCAAATCAGATGTGACTGCATATGTATTGTAATTACAGCTTGTTTTTCATTTTCTCAAATTACTAATCCCACAGTGCAGTGCTCATGCAGATTGTTTAGGGAAACCAGTGACATATGTTGTAGTACTAAACAAGCTGAAACAGAGCCAGGATAAAGACAGAAGGTGTTTGTTTATTTTTTAAGAGGAGCACAGTATTATGAATTGACGGATGGTGAGAAAGAAGCACATGATGAGCTCTGTAGCCAGTGGCCTATGAACAAAACCAATTAGCATACCTTAATGAAAGAAAAAAACCTTCATAATAACTGACACAGGGCTCCTCAGGTGTTTAAAGTGCACACAACGTTTCTCTTAATCCATTCTGACAGTGGCTGGCAGAATGCTTTACCTTTAAAACCAAGAAATTTTGTGAGGCATATTTAGTGCATAGTAGTTGACAAGCCATATCATAAATGACTGTGCTTTTACAAAGGGAGGTAATATATGCACCTGTTTTCATTTGATATCATAAAAGGGTAAGTCTCATGTCTGTCGTCATCTTAACGGGGCATTCTATTAAATGTGAGGTCTTTGGACTAGGACCTGAGCACAAAGGGGGGAGAGGAGCGGGGAGCCTGATGTAGAAACAGGGAATTTAAAAGCAGAAAGGCCTCCTCCAAAAATGCAGAGGAAACTTCCGTCATTCCTTCATCACCAGTGATGTGATCTATTGGCTGCATGTTCCCCTGTTGAGGCCTTTTGCCATGGTCTGTATTGGTAAAAGGAAGTAATCTGAACCACTTCATCCAATAGTGAAATATTGTAATAGAGTGGCCATGAAAAGGTTAACTGAGTTATGGGATGAAGCCCTTACTTTACTGTTTAATCAGCGGGAGTTGTCCCCTTACTCTGTTCAGGTGCAGTTAAATACAGCAGCAAGTTCCTACCCTGGAAGCCTGTGTCAAGACATATTATTGCTGCACTAAGAAGTCCCTTTACAAAAGCTGGGGCTCCTTCCAGAGCATGTTTGCTGTACCAGGCCTGACACTGCTGGGTTCTGTCAGGCTGAACATGACTGCAGGTGGTAAAGCAGAATGGCTTGAAGACGTACACCATTTCTACTGCTTACACTTTTAACAATTGCCTACGAGCTTTAATGTCTCCCACATCTCCCCCAGAATCTTTACAATCTTTTTGTTACTCCATGCACTGTCCATTCTGAATACGTGCACATCAATGGAATAATTTCCCTAGCTTTGAGAGCCACGTAAAAAGCTGTCACAATGGTTATGGACGTACTTCCTTTCATTTTTAGCAAGTGACTAATGAGATAATAGCATACAAGCATTCTACTTGCTATTTGAGGACATGCTGTGTGATTCATATCATAGTTAGCCATGGACGTCTATTTTATTTGCAAAACATTGAAGCCATCAATTGGTCCTTGTTACAAAATCCTGTAGAATTGGATTGAATTTCTTAGCTTGATTCCCATTTACATGAAAACCCCGTTTATGCTACTCATCACAATATCATTGTGCTATCTTGGTGTTTCTTAATTTGTAACTCACCCTTTATGGGAACTTTAGGAAGCCCAGGCTGGAATAGTTTTTGAGTTGGCACTGCTTTCTTGTCCCACCCATTCTCTTAGCAGTGTTTCCTTCTGAACACAGTTGAAGTACATTGTTGGGACGCTGTCTGGAAAGCTTGCACTGGTTCTGGCTATGCTGTATTTCCCCTGTGGTTAGAGGACTTTAGCATCCAGAGCCATCAATCCACCTACTTACACAAGCAATAAATTCACCCACCCCAATTTTTTTCTTCTTCTCACTCAACATAACTTTCTCATTTGCCTTTTTATTTCCATTAGTTTCCTTAATAATCTGTTATTTTGACCTTTGAGTATATCTTTTAAAACTTTATAGTGTGCAACTAAGTGAGTGTGGGAAGTACAAATTGGGTTGGATGAGCAATGAAGGATTATATTTCAGTAGAGAAGGGGCTGTATTCCTTTAAACTGTTTGTTTCCAGACTCTAATTTTTTTTGTAAGGTATAGAATTAAAAGAAAATGCTATTTGGGTAAATGAGCAAGACTCCATTATAATGCACTTTCAGCCTTAATACATCTTTAGCATGATTTATTGTAAATTTGTTTTCCTTTTTTTGCATCCTTGAGCCTTCTCTTCTTGAAGGTTTTTCTCACTCAACCTACATTTTTACCTTTCATTCAACATTATGCTATATTAGTATTCTATGTTGTCTATAATTCTTCCTCCCCTTTTTCTATATTCACTTCCTGCTTTATTTATCCCTTTAATCATTTCTGGTTTGTTGCTGTCACTCACAATATTTTAGAGGACACACGTCCTACTGCTTTAATTAAAAAACTTTAAAGAGCTCTGTCTATGATATTTCCATTACAAATCTGGTTATCGTTAGAGCCAGGCTTTCTTCCCCACCCTGATCCCACCTTTGCAGAAGAAAGAAATTTTGAACCCAGAAACCATATTTTCCCCAGTTTCAGGTGAGCAGTATTCCTCCAATAGTAGCAGCAGTGATGAGAATACAGTATAATTTAATGGGACTATTATCTGTTTCTATAGATGTGATCGGGGTCCCTGCAGATGCCAGCTGTGGTCAATCAATAAGGGTGAACTCCAAAGAATGGGGCAGCCAAACCCCCCAAAACTGGTGGATATTCCAGTACTTAGATTTACTAAGCCATCATAAAACCGCTTCTTTATTATTTTACTGGTTACTCAGAAGTCCAAACAACACAGGTCCCTTAAAGTGATCCAGCCTCAGGCCTCCATCCAGGTACCCACGTCAAATATGATGATTCATGAAAATCTTATTTCATCATATAAAATAGAAGGTTCTACCAATCCCGTAGGATTGGACACATTACATCTCAGATTATTGGATATTCCAGATCTTACCCAAATAAATGCTACAGCCAATTCTTATTAACTAAACAAAAATTTATTGAGAGAGAGAGAGGATATGGTTAAAAGAGCCTACAGCGTAAAAGAGCGTAATATACGTACAGACATGAGTTAAGTTCATTGAGGTTCAGATTCATAGTATAGATGGTGAGGTTTGTAGTTGCAAGGAGTTCTTTCAGAAATAGTTCATAGGTTATATATAGTTCAAAGCCTAAATATCCTATTCAGGGCATACCAGCATAACTGGGACCTCAGTCTTGCGACTCAAACTTCCCCTGATGAAACCTAAGCAGGTCTGAGATGAACAGGATCAGAATTCAAGGGTCTTTTTATACAGTGTCCTAGCATCCACTTGCCTGCACAATCCTGGTTAAACGATAGGCTTTTGATGTAACCTTTTGCTTTCTAAACACCACCAGTAATTAGTTGCACAAATTAACATAAGACTGGCTAATGGATAAATTGCCCTATTTCAAACTTCAGAGACATATAGACAATGACATTATTTTACCTAAGATTCATCCAAATGTTAATATTCCCTTTTGATGTCTGAATCAGTAGTTATAGTGACAGACAGAAACTGTCTTTTAGGGGTAGCACCTAAGATACACAGTTAGTATTACTTCTAACAATATAGGTTTGCATTTCAAAGTTCTAGCCTATTTAGCCTGAGTGGCCTTAATTTGCATACATTTCTAAGGTGACTTTAAAGATGGGCTTTAGGTCATTCAGCCTGCAAGCTGTTTAACCCTTTCTAGCCATGTGTCACAATACATAATACACAAAGAAGATCCATTTTTGTATTAGACTATAAGGTTTAGTCCCATAAAATCTTTGCTCTATCCAATTGAAAGCTATCGCTATCTTCCAGCTTGAAGAAAATGCTAACCTGTCATCAGTAAATATACCTATAAATCCTTTGTGATTGAAACAGACCTTTATTTCAAACTGATGCATTTCTAACATAATTGATAAAGAGTTTTTGTTAGTTTTTAGCTGTTGCCATTTTTGCTTATTTTTCTTATTGTACTGAGAACTATCTTGTGGCAGTTAATCTCAGATGATCCATGCTGACCATTAAGAATAAGTGACAGAAGGATCTGTATTCTTAGCCTGGAGATAAGTGAATCTAATGCATATTGCAGGGCTTTATATTATCTAGATTCATTATTTGCGTGAATTTAGAAAGGTTTCTGAACTAGTTTTTCATTCCCATTTGTTTTTATGTATATGTATAAAATGTCACCACAGTATCTTGTATCCTTTCATTCAGTGGTTGTATTAGAATAAGGTAACAATAGAATTTATTATTAATGCCTAGAATCAGAGAGGTAGCCATGACTCTTTGTTACCTCTATTAATACCTAGTCCATGTTGCACTTCTTGGTCTCAGAGTCCTTTAAAAAGGTAAATACCATTATCTTAATTTTAAAGATGGGAAAACTGAGACACTAAGGTGGACTTAAGTAAAGTCACACAGCATGCTAGCAACAGAGCGTAGAAAAGAATCCAGGTCTCCTGAGTCCCTTTCCAGTGCTTTATCCTATATGCCCACGTTGCCTCCTTACACAGTCCAGTCCTGCAAGGTATTTAATGCCTCCTATAAAGTGCATTAACTCCCATGGACTTCACTGGGATTGGAAGGGTGTTCCACAGTGTGATGTTTTGGGGAGTGCCCAGACCAGTAAGGAGTTCTGTCACAACCTGCCCTGTAACCTTCATGCGGTACCAGTAATCTTCTATTCCCTGGTAGCTGTAGCCTGCCCACAAGCACAAGGTGTCACCCTGGCCTCCACCAGCCTAGTTACTTTTTGGAAGGTGACTCCAACAGCCTTTCCAGTCTCCCCAAATCAAACTTCCTTTGGTTCTTAAGTACCAGACACTCAGACTGTTCCCCTCTGGTTCATCACCCCAAAGGCATGAAACCAGCCCCCACAGAGACGAGTTTACTTTGGTGCATGCGTTCCATGCTGTTTGCACGCGAGGGACCTGCCGGGGGTAAAAATAAACAAAAAGGTATATTTAATAGAACAAACACAGATTCCAAGATGAAACAGTAAGGGAAAGCAAATGTACAAGTTACATTGAAAATAAAATAATGCAACTTCAGGCTTTACATTTCTATATTAGATATGATCCCTTTTCTAGTTTGTTACCTATTGTCTTTGAACACTATACTTCCTAGCAATAGGGGGGATCCAGTGTTCATAGATGGCCAGATTAATTATCAGTAAACCAATAATCTATTACAAATTTTTAAGAGACTCTTCTGCAGACAAAACTCAGTTTCAGACCTGTTTTTAAAAGGCTTCTCCTTAGGCTCTTCCCCTCCATTTATCCCCTTTCCTGAAGATGACTCAAGGGTATTCAGATTGTGGAAACTCTAGCCAGGCTACCTTGACTGTCCCTGCTTGACTGCTCACCATCTCCTGTGAGGTGTAGCTAAATTTACATCACAGATTATGAGCTCAATTTTCTATAAACATAATTTATAACCACAATCTATATACATATTCATAATGACCAGTTCAGAACACAAGTTTTCATAAAAAACCTTACTAAGTATATTTTTATAGTACAATAACAGTGTGCAATCAGTTGCTTATTTAGCTGCTTTTTAAAGGGGTTTAGACTTTCTGTGAGAGCCGAATCTAATTCTCTGTACTGATATCAGTAATTCCTTTGAAGTCAGTGGGACTGCCTTCCTGAGTCAGGCAAGCAGGATTTGACCCTTTCCTTTTAGAAAACCCTTCTTGTGTTTTTAATAGAAAGTGATAACTTTTCTGGTGGTTTTAAAATCATCTTACAAAATGTAATAAGGATACTTTGTATATAGAAGTTATTTTTAAAATAGTGTATCTTTAGAACCTTATTGGTTTACCGCTAATTAAACTAGATATGATGTTTCTTATTTATCCAGCCTTTTCATACCAGAATTTGAACCTCACAGGAGCATTGATAGATTTCTCTGAAAGAGAATATTATCCCCATTGTACAGATGGGGAAACTGACGCACAATGCGATTAAATTATGGTCACACATAAGTCTGTTGCAGAGATGGAAATTGAATACTGTCTTTTAATTTCCAACCCAGTGCCTTAACTCCCAAAAACTCTTTTCTCCTATCTTTCTGTGAGGGAAAGTAACCAAACTATAGGAAGCTAATGTAAGCCACGGATACTTTATTTTTGTGGTGAGTTTAAAAATAAACTTTTTCAAATGGAAACTATACACAAAGGCAAAGAACTTGTTTTATCAATTTTTCAGAACTGTGTGGCTCTTAGTAATGTTCTCATGCCAGAGGATGAAGTAAATAAGTTTCCATTTATGGTGGCTTCTAGTGCATTTTCTAAAGTGGGGTAAATATATCCCTAATGTACAAACTAACCTTGCAGAAGTTTAGTGACTTGCTCAAGGTCGTGCACACTTGGCCTTTTCCTATTGTCAGATGGATAATATGGGTGGAAAGCTTATGCTACCGAATAAGATCACCAGATAAATCACTAAAACCAGGAAAACAGTCTCTTAGATGTTGTTTCCAAAAATTTGAAAGACTAAGTAAATGGGTTGTGAATTTATCTTCTCCATGGGCCTGGTTCAAAGTCCACTGAGGTTAGAAGATAGACTCCCACTAATTTCAGTGGGTTTTGGATCAGGCCCCAAATGCATTTGAACTATAGCTTTGTTGTGTCAAAACTTTATACTTCCTGATTGTAAGTAGTATAATGTGATGGGTATCAATTTAGGAAACTGAGGGATGGGGAGAAACAAGAATAAGTGTCTTGTGGAAGAGACCAATAAATATTGTTGTGCATAGGTTCCTTTAAAATGACAAGATGAACATAATGCATGCCTTTTAGTTTTATTTCTATTTCATGCAATCATTCATTCCATATTTATGAAAAACCCACTTCTCATTAAAATCACCACTTTAAAATTACAGTCTTTTAGAGAACATCTGAGAAATGACCTTTCTTCATTTTAAATGCTATAAAATTAAGTTTTTGTAGACTGTAGGCAGCACTCAAGGGATAGATTCTTTAATGTACTGGATATTGCTTTCAAAGTACTCTAATTGCCTAAATTAATAATGGCTTTTTTCTTTGGTTCTTATAAGGGACAAATGAATTTGAATCACTCTCTAAAGAATTGAATCTCTGGCTATCTCATTCTGATTACTTTTTGCATTCATTATAAAATTTAAAAAGAACAGCAAGGTCACCTTTGGCATGGCTTTTTGTTTGTGAGAAATGTTAATGTCACTTTCCTTCACTCCTCTGAATCAGATTTCCTACAAACACAGAGCTTGCCAACATTGTTGTGACTGATGTTTAAAAATAACCTGCTCCAATTTGTGCAAGAGTTCTGGAAAGAAACCACCTATGAATGCCTTTTGGTTGAAATACTTAAAATGACTTTAGGGTTTTAATAACAGACACCCCTCCAAGCCCCAACAATCATCTAATCTCTTGGGTTTAAAACACAACAAATGCCAACAACCCCCCCAACCAAAACCCGACCCAACCATCACCTAAACTCTTAGGTTAAAAGCCCCATGCTGTTATTCCATAGTTCTGTCAGGCAATTAGAACATGTAAGGAGAATTCACAGCACGTTATATTGATCTGTTGGACTCTGCTCTGTTTGTTGAAACCCACAAAAAAACCCCAAGAGAGCTCTTATGTGGGCTTCTTTGTTTTTTTTTTTAAATTCCATTTTTGGCTGAGCTTGGGAGGTCTAACACTTAACTTGACTGCTAACACTTGATCCTAACACTTAACTTTTATGGACATTTAAATGGGACACCGCAACTTTGGAACACCACTGATCAATAATTTTTTTTCAAATGTTTGGTTAATTTTATTTGCCTTCTGATTTCTGAGCTTTAAGATGACTAGATTGATTTGCCATATTTTCTTCTAAACTTTGTTTTAAAATACAGTTTAAGCTGAGATTCAATCCTAGTAACATGTCTACAGGATCTGCGTCTTCAAGAATCACATTACGTATTGTGAAATTAGCGATAATATTGTGAGAGGTGGCAATTGTTTGAAGTTGTGAAAAAAATCCTGAAAGCTCATGAATAAAGATACAAAATTCCATGGTACTATAATAATTTACCAATGGAATTATTCTAGTGACAACATTGAAAATAATTTTATTATGGTATAAATAAAAAGGAATTCAGTAGGACTAGTAATATCATCTGAAAGATGGAGAAAAGGGGAAACCCTTATTAGTTCTTCTCATTTGGTTTCTGCAGTGATCAAAGGGAAGAGTGAGGACAAGTAAAATGTTCACCAGTTCTTTTAGCTGTAAGCTCTGTTCATTAATGTGCAAGTATGCATTATGTGATGTAGATGAATTTTCCTCATTCCATCTGGCAGTTGGGGAGAGAGAAAATTAGTCAGGAACCTTATTAATCATTTGGGGATTAGCTGAATGATGTAATTAGCCTAGAGTGGCATTTAAAAATGTTGCACAGACTGTACAGTAAATCAATTCCAACTTAGTAAATCAAGCTTGTTTGGAAACTTTGACTTTGTCAGTAGCATGTGCAGAAGACTGGTTTGCCACACGATACTGTGGTCTGTGCTAATGGATACCATTGGAGAGTTGGGCCCTTATAATGTTACTCAAATATATTTATTAAAAATTTAAAAATACCAGGAAAGTGGGATATTTATATTGTAATTTAGATGATGAGCCACAAACGGAAACTCTAGTTTCAGATTTTACTGGCAGAGAACTCAGTGGGTGCTTGGGTGTGTGGTCTTGGCTTATGCAGTTGTGCTAGTGTGTATCTGTACACACTCTTGCTTTTTTTAGCTAACAAATGCAGACTGATAATGTATGCTCACAAACTCAAGTGTCGCCTTTGGATAAGGTAGTAATAAAAAGACAAACATTGGAAGAAGAAGTGGGAGTTAGCTGGTTAATTTTTTACATAGAAAAATCCACCTTTTTGCTCCATAACGTCACTTTTTATTGAAGTAAAATGTACCTCTAATACGAATTAGATGAATAAGGAAAATTCCAAAATGAATTTAATAAAACAAAGATTGTGGCCTGAAATCAGTCCTACCAAGACCCCTTTGTACCACTCTGGCAGTATGGGCTTTATTACAAAGTATAAATTTATGATGTGTAAACGGACCTTTGTGTAAATGAATATCCGAGCCTGTGGGGTTGATCCTGCATTTTTTACTTGGGCACAATTCCCACTGAGTTCCCTAGAAAATTTGACTGAGAAATGATTGAAGCATTAGGCCAATTGAAGTTCTACTCCTGAAATTGTATTTTCTGTATTTGCTTTAATACACAAGTCACAGTTACACTGAATTGTAAAGACTGAATTTTTATCAGACAGTGATGCAATGGCTTGTTCTGTAGACTCATATTTTATTGTCCGACAACATTTACGGGTTTGGTTTGACTTTCAACTGAACCATACATAGCAGGAATACTACAAGCAATTACAGCAAACACCTGCTATAACACTCCAGGACTGTTATACTATGCAGTTCATAGAAACCATATGGGTATTGTATTGAAACGCGAATTCAAGATGTGATGTATTTGTTAATCATTAAGAAATATTATAAGCTTATTTATATATAGATTAGATATAGATAGAAAAAATATGTGAAAATGCAGTGCAATCCTAATTTCCAGTTAGTTTGAAACTCCTAGGTAACTGAATGTAACATGTATTGCAGGCCCATGTATTCAAAAATTCCCTTCTAAAGGTTTGGATTTGTTCAAGCACAAAACATATATTGTTGCACAAGCTTCCCTTCAGTTGAATGCAAACATTCACTCGGGGCCAAATTTTCAATAGGCCGGCAACCTGATCTTTACTGGCACGTGTGTTTTTGCATTCGCACACCCTCTCATACATACATCTGTACGGTAACAAGTGTGTGTACACTTCATACTAACATCTCATTGTGCAAATTGATGCACAAACATCTGCACATACAGATTCTAATGCCTGAGTATGCAATAGTAATAGAAATAAGCAGATGTCATATGTTGGCATTTATCAGCTGTTAATAGAAGCGTTAGTACACCACGGTGTGTGCACACAGAATTATGTGCAACTGCAGAGTTATGTGGCTCCAAATCAGGCCCTTGATTTGTAAGCGATATTCTAATCGAAAGGCATAAACACCCACGCATCCACTCTGAGGGAATGGTGACAGGAGGAACTATGTAAAACTTCCCACAAGATCACTACTTGATAGAAATTGCAGGGTTGTACCAGCCCTGGAGACTGTAATACCAATAGGAAGGGTTAAAGATAGTTTATCTTAAACCCATAGCCACTTGCTTTCCAGGGCTTTCACAAGACACATACCTCTAATTTATTGTCACTTTTTTGTAATAATTTAAATTGAATCACAGTATGCAATTATCAATTATCCTGACTAAAATGGTATGTTGTCTGCAGGATCATGTTTGAGACCAGGATCTATTTTAAAAAGTTTCTCAGCACAAGATTCAGACCGTGCTTAAGAAGATGAATGTAATTTACAATGGAAAATATCTGTTATCTTGGACTAAGAAACATACTTCCACAGCTGATAATCCCCCAATTTGCTTAATTGCTTTACTGCTGCTTTTATAATTAAGACCCATTAAGTTGTCATACGTTGATAACAGGGATGACCCTGAAACAGACTGATAGATTGAAATGTCCTATAGGTCTGTATTTTCATATGAATGAGTTAATTATTTTTGTCATTAAAGAGAGATGTACAAAACAGATTTTGATAATTTGCTGGAGTTTCCCTGTTAGAAATGAATACTCCAGCCAAATGCAGTTATTCTGCTAAAAATTTTCAATCAGCAATTGATAGTTAAGATAAATTTCTCAGTTCCTTTTAAAGGAATGTTGACCGTTTATAATGAAGAATAGAACTTCACCTACACTAGTAAAACTGCATTTTAGAAATCTGGTTTATACCAAAGATTATAAAATGGATGGGATTAAACTGGCTAAAGCTTTGAGTCCAAAATGTTTTCATAAGTTTAAAAATACAACAAAATGTGAGAAGCAGAGTGGTGCAGAATACTGTGACTCATCCCCAACTCTGAAGGTTAAATTTCGTGGAAGACCTCTGTGTCTGTCAGGAAAAACACAGCCAGCAAAGGAGGGGGAGAGAGGAGAGAGGCTCTTAGAGAAGAAAAATCAATACCAAATAAAATAGCATTTTAAAAACCTGTAAAGACCATTCTGGAAGCCTTGAAGATATAACACATTACAGTAGTAAGTTGTAATTGTGTATCTTCCCCGTGTCAGATGGTAAATGATAGTTTACTAGGAATTTTGAAAAGGATAGTACAAATAAGTAGTCTGAACAGCTTTGTCGCTGATTGTATTATTTACAAACAAGGAATTACTTTAATCATGATGGGCATGAGCCTATGTTCTTTACACTAGAAAAACTTCCATTAGAGTCCATAAAAGCTCTGGGACCTGTGTGGGAGCAGCTTTACTACTTTCTTTTTAGCGATAGGGCTGATGGAAGAAAAAGCCCTTCTAATTCAAGATTACACTGTACAGTGGAATAGATATACTGAATGCTGCTTCACCTCTCTCAGTGAAAAGTGAGTTTAAATTTAATTGAAAAATATATTAAATTTTGGGATTCTAGTTGCCAAGGCTGAATAGACCTTTAATGTCCACAACAAAAACTGGTAGACTGTAGATTCCACATATATTTAAGCACTATCGCCCTGATTCAGCAAAGCATTTAAACATGACGGTTCATTGAAGTCAGTGGGCCTTAAGCACATACTTTAGTTTGCAGCAAGGGAAGTTCATTCCTTTTAGGGTAGTTTGTACTGGAACAAATTGCCTAGGGAAGCTGTGGAATCTCCCTCACTGGAGGTTTTTAAGAATGGGAATGGTCTAGTTATTACTTAGTCCTGCTTTGAGTGCAGGGGACTGGAGTAGATGACCTGTTGAGGTCTCTTCCGGACCTACACCTCTGATTCCATCTTTGTTGAGAACTGTGCTTGGTTTCTGCTGTTTGACTTCATTATGTAAACAGGATTGAGTGAGTGCTTTCCAAACATGGCCTTGTCATCTGATCTGCTGCATCTTCAGATTGAGTTGTTGCTCAGTCAACAAGCTGTATAAATGTTTGAAATAGAAACTGATCTCAATAGGCTTGTGTTTGAGGTAGTGGCATGCTCTTCTGTGGAAGTACTTACCATCTTCTGAGTATACAGTTTGTGAACTGCATGAATGTATTATGCTTCCCCTTGCTATCTAAAGACCAGAAAAAGGATATCAAGGGCACAATATTGAGGAAGCAATAATGTCTAAAGTATGATAAAGTATGACTTCAAACACTAGCATATAAACTGCTCAGTTGTCACTTTGGGACAAGATTTAGAGAAACAATTGCTCTACTTCTCAAGAGATTGCTTCTTGGATCCTTTAATACTAGAGCTCACAAGAGGAGATTGTATTATAAAACAAGTCTTAAATAGCATACAGGAGTTGGTGAGTTGGTTCAGGAGGTAACTATAGTTCAGCCAATGACTTTTTTTTTTTTTTTTTTTTTTTTTTTTTAGGAAAGAGAAGTGAGGGATCCTGCATGGGAAAAATCCTTGGGTAGGAGGTAGTTTAAAAAACCAAGAGCATAACAACAAAAGCTTCTGCAAGTTACGTTTTTTGATTAAAGGAGAATAAGTTAAATATTTCTGAGAATCTGGTGTAGTATTAAAAAGCTATTGGTATTAAATCTCCCTTATGAGCGTCAGTGCATCTGAACTAGGGTCTTACTTTGGAAAGTTCTCCAAAGTGAAAATAAATAATGAACACATGGCATAAATAACACATTAAAGAAATAATCTCTTGCTATGCAGAACTAAAATGGAAGTGCCACACAAGGAAAATGTCCGGGTCTGTGCAAATCTGTGACTGAAGTATTCCATTTTTCTTCAACAAAATGGACCAAATTCATTGAAAAAGGAGGCATGTATTTCTAGTGCCTCACTGTGTGATGGGTGAACTTACAAGCCTGTTGGTGTGGTATTTGCATTTGAAATCAACTAGGAGAAAATGCAATGGTGTTTCTTTCCTCCAGTTTGTTCTTCATCTCTACCATTACAAAAATCTGTAGCTGTATAATTCAAAACCCCCCTCACAAAACCTACCACACACAAAACAGCAACCCCAATAAACCAAACTTCTGTGCAGTTGTTATTGCTTCCATTACAAAACTAGAGTGTAATTGGTAAAGTCAGACTTGGAGAAGGCCCAGACAGAAGCATCTGGAGACTAAAGAACCCCGAATGAGGTGTATTTGCAGACCTGTGTGGGAAAGTTTGAATCATGCCTGCTTGAGCTATGCCTGCTTCTAGCCCATTTTTATATTGCATTTCAGAAAATTCAGTGGATGGACATCATCACACTGGAGGGCTTGTTCCTTTTTAACAGGCTTTATTATGACATGCAAGGCTTCTCCATATTGACACTGATTGACTGTAGTGGAAAATATGGATCCAGAAACTATTTTTCCTCCTATGTGCAGTTGAAAGAGTTAACCAGCTTCCTACATCAGCCTATTTCCCCCTGCATTCACTGAAACTACTCTAGGCATTGCCAATCAGCAACACGGTGGAAGAAATGACTGTAATAGATGAATGCGAGGAAATCCTTCTGGCATTGCATCTGTGCTACTATATTCCTCACTTAGACATGCAACTTTGAAAAACTTAGCAAGCAGCTGATGTCCATTAAGGTTCCTCCTGCCTGTGAGTGAGTCAGTGGACCAAATCAAAACATGTTACATGGGAACATTCTTTGCTGCTGCTTATGTACGTGCAAATCTCTAGTTATGGCATAGTTTCCCTGTTACTTCATTGTATTCCAGGATTTCTTCTTGCTTTTAGATATAATGACGTACATATTATAAAACTAGTTATGTACAGGCATGTGCTTTGTAAAATACATAGCCCCAACCAACTTTTACTTAAAAATATAAAGCTCTTTATCATCATTAAACATTATTTTACAGCACTCCCCCATAATCTCCAAGAACAGTGTCCCCTAACTGCTCCTTTAGGAACAGCACGTAGGAGCACAAGCCATTTGGGGTCCCACCGAATTAGTGGCTCTGGTACTGTTGTGGGGTGGGAGGACTTCAACATTTTCGCAGCAGCGATGGTGATCTATAAACCAAACAAAGAAATGAACTAAACAAATAAAAAAACCCTGACTGACCGACCGACCAACCAACCCAACATCTCAGTATGACAAAATCAGATAATGTAAGGGTACCCTGGGGGTATGCAAGGCATCTCTGGAGGGTACATGGGAGAAATTGTGTAATGGATTTCATTATTTTATTGCATTTTCATAATAGACTACTCAGATGAAGCTTTAAAACTCTGTGGGAACTTGTTTGATATAAAATATGGTAGTTAATTTACTTTAGGATGTACCAATGAGAACGCAGATATGCTGACATGCAGAGGCCTCATCTTCAATCATTGTACAGTGTGGTCTTGGTTGCCCAGAAATTGTCCAGTCTAACTGAGCTCAGAACGTAGGGTTTTTCCCCTGGTTGTATGTGTCGCACTGTTACGATATCAGTAAGTAACAGTGAAATATGGTCAGAAGATTAAGTATAGTGTGAAATATGTATCCAGAAACTTTTTTTTCCCTATGTGCAGTTGAAAGAGTTAACCAGCTTCCTACACACGACTGATAGTGTGAATAAGAACATGCAGTATTTGTGATGTGAAGGGTATGGTAGATGTGGAAGAAAGTTCGCAGGCAGCTGGTAGATCTGGAAGGGGGTACAATAAGAAAAGTTTGAGCATCTCTGATGTAATGGGATTTTGTTGTTATAATTGGAAACTTTGTTAGGCTCTAATAAATTAAAGGCAAGGGATATTATATGCCACAATAGATTCTTTTCAACACTTTCAACCATAAATAATTAGTTTACAGTGGTGATTGTTCAGTAGGTTCTTTCCCTTTTGAAGAAAATCAGTCTGTTGGATATAGATAAGTATTTGTTGAAAGTCATTGTTCAGAGGCCTCCAGTAAAGCTGAAGTTGAATTACAGTTGGAGTAAAACCTGCATATTACTGGTCAATTTGTGCTCACAGCAACGTATACTTTAATTCTCTTTAAAACTAAAAGATTTGACAAATGACATAATGTTTCACTACTGGATTATAAATCTAAAGCAAATTATGAGTAACCTGAAGAGTACATAGTTTTTGTTTTTTTCCTGGACAGAGCCCCAATCATTTCTGTAGCAAATGGTTGTCTTCAGCCCAGTCTAGAATAATATGCATGTGTCTTAATGATGAATGTGCCAAATAGTACTAATCCATTTTTTCCTTCTATTATTGTGAGACAGAAAATTACTCCTCTGTCTATGGTTTTAGGTTTTTTTCAGCAGTTCAGCTGAAGTGGTTTTGTTGCTTTGAAAGAGAGACACAGAAAGGTCAAGTGACTTGCTTTAGTGTATTGTGCACTAATTGGCCCTGGCTTTCCTGTTGCTCAGTAAAAGTTCCCTAGTATGTCTTGACGTAGAATAGTTTAAAATGGGACTGTGAGCATGCCCTGGGGAACTTCTAGTCTGTGCCTGTAGGCTCCATGTGGCCGGTTAGTGCATGACATGATGGTATGTGCTAAAAATTGTACCCTAGTTGATGCACTAATGTATCTTGTAGGTAACACAGAAACATACAGCACCACAACACAAACTTCCACCACTTGAACTAAAAAGGGAACTTTTGTTAGCGGGTGTCAAGACACGCCTGTCTGCTAGTATGGCTCTGCTAGCATGGCTCTGCTGAGGCCTGCCTCAGTTTCCTTTACAATCAGCACCTCTTAAAAAGCCCATATAGTCCAGATATTCAAAACATTTCCCCTTCTGAGGTCCTTATCCTTATCCATATCCATGGGGCAATATTGTATCCCATGAACATATATGTTGTGATAAGTCACAAAATAGGGCTCCTCAGGGTTACTGTTTTAGGTCATTGTTACCTGGGAACAGATACACAATTCAGGGAGGAAAAATTGCTTGAAAAGATTTTTTTCTGCGTCAAAAAAGCATGTAAGGTACAAATGTACCCAAAGGTGTAGCATTGTTATCCTGCATTTACATATGTTTGGTTCTAGTGAGAGTATCTTGTAATGTGAACAACTGCTTACTGGTACTGCATTGGAGTGACCATGGTTGTTGCATATAGTCACACTAAGGGCTTGTATACACTGGCAAGTTTCTGTGCAGTAAAGCAGCTTTTTGTGCTCAAAGTGCAGACCTGTACTCGCTGACAATCCACTTTATGCGCTAAACTCCTCAGTTGCAGTGCTGCAAAAACACCACCTCGACGGGAGCCGTAAAGCTATTTGTGCAGAAATATATTTAGTTTGACACCGGTAAACTCACTGTGCACGGTTGTTTCTTTTAAAGAATGTTGTGTACATGTACTTGAGAGTGAGGGACACATTTTAGATCAACTGAAATTTGTCCCTGATGTCATGTCAGTTCCTGCAAAGGCACTAAAACAGAATTGTGATCTTCCTACTGAGGTGTAGGTTCTGATCCCTTTGAGCTGGGATGATTGCTCCAGAAGAAAGGAAAGAAGGTTACAAGGGATAATTTATGGCACTTCTGTTTTCTAGGTCCAGACCCAGTTTCCTAACTGGGTATAATCGTCCTTATAAACATGGATTGTGTGTGGGGGCAAATGGGACCAGGGCCGGCGACAGAAATTTTGGGGCCCCCTACTCTGAGCGTTTGGGGCCCCCCTAATCTGAGCGTTTGCCCCCCCGCCCCCCAGGGCTGGCCTGGCTCTTGCAGGTGGGCGGGGGAAGCGCTGCAGCCGGGGGTGCCTCGGGAGCGGCGTGCCCGGCCAGTCCTCTGAAGCCGCCGGCATCCCCCCCGGCCGCCCCCCCCACCAAGGGCTGGCCCAGCTCTTGCAGGTGGGCGGGGGAAGCGCTGCAGCCGGGGGTGCCTCGGGGCAGCTCCTGGGGCGCAGGACGAGCAGTGGCTGAAGGGCTCGGGAGGCAGCCGGCCACGGCACCGGACACAGCCGGGGAAATGTGGTGCGGTGCCCGGGGGGAACGACTACGAGTAGAGCTGTGTACCGGTCCCCGGACTTCAGGGAGCCCCCCTGAAGTCCGGGGCCCAGTACAGCTCTACCCGTTGTACCCCCCTGTCGCCAGCCCTGAATGGGACGAGAAGACAGCCACCCTTTACTGTACAAATGATAAGCCCTCTATTCCATACATACTGTGACTTTTTTGTTTGCATTGTAAATCAATAAGAATACAAAGACCATACCAGTGGGCTTGTGACTTTCTCTCGCCACTCAGTGGGACACTAGAAATAAATTCCTTCTGCTTAAATGAATTCTGTTGATGTTCTGAACTGTATGCTGGAGAAAAGCTCTGTGGTATTGCACTACATGGATTTGTGTAGTGATGAACCTTTACCCTGGGATGACACTTCCATCTTAGTTGTACATGATGAGAAATGTGCCACTTATTCTACTTGTTCATTATTTATTTTCACTTTGGAGAACTTTAAAAAGTGAGAGGCTGGCTCAAGTTCACTGGAGCTCACAAGGGAGGTTTAAACCTAAAAGCTTTTTGATGCAGTACTAGGTTTTCAGCAGTGTTTAACTCCTCCCCTCTTTCATCAAAGAAAGTACTTTAATTTTTTCTCACACCAGGACTCTTCATTTGCATATACAGGCCCTTTCCTTCTCCTTTAAAAAAAACAGTCCTTTAAACATGAACATTTACTTAATTCTATAATTGATTATGTACATTTCAATAATATGTCATGAAAGGGAAAAGTAGGCAGTACAAACCTGTTGGAGATGGTCAGAGTGAGAATGACTGTTCAGTGCAATACAGATACTGGACTAGGATTCAGCAAATGCTATGAGAAGGCTATTGGACAAATGAAAGTGATGCATGGAGCAAGGAGAATGATCCTTTAGTTGAAGAAAATAAACATTTGTAAGGCAATTATTTAAGGCAAAGACTTTTTCCACCAAGTTGCAAGCTAAGGAGTTTTAGCAGAGGTTAGGAACATGTTGAAAGCTGGGGAGGAATCATTTTGATTAGGAGTAGACAACAATTTGAGATCAGGGAGCTGAATGACTGCAATGTAGTCTGTGTGATGTGTAAAATGATCTTTTAAAATGTGACTGCTGCCAGTGTTGGAACTGTGGATTATTGATGAGTCTTATTGAGACCCAATCATGGTTTAGATAGCACAGACAGAGGAGCTGGACCTGCATCCATTGCAATCCCAAAACTTCCCTTAGAGCTCTGGGGATTTGGAGCCTAAAGGAAAGCAGGACTGGGCCTAAAATGGTGTAGGGATTAGTTTGAGAACAGTATAAAAATAGCAAGATAGGCTGACAATGCAATATTAGCTACTGATACTGAACAACATGGCCTTCATTTACATTGCAGAAAGTGATATAAAGGGAATAGAACTTCCAAAGAGAGCTGATGATGAAGGGCGTTAAACCAGAAAGTTTTTATACAAAAAAGCAGGTGGTATGACAGGGAGAGTGATAATGCTTCTTTTCATCTATTGTTTAGGGAAAAAGTAGTCTTCTGAAATAGGGGAAATATGAAGGTGAAGCTGGAAAGTGTGTGTGTGTGTGTATCAAATGTTTAATTGCTAGAGATAAAGTTCAAGTTGAAAAAAATGCTGCAAATGATAAACAAATTAACCAACAAAACATGGTGAAGAAAAACATTTATAAATGAGTGACTACGTGACATGAAAAAGGGAAGGAGAATACATTTACTGTGAGTCTGACTTTCATATTTTTATGATGATTGTGGGAATGTTTTTCTTTTTTTTTTCTCTGTTGAAAAACCAAGTGGAATCAAGCAAGAGGGAAGTGATTTAAAAAATATATATTTGCACAGTAGGTGAAGTCACTGTTTCAGCTTCATTTTACGATTTGAAATATTTTCAAAATGGCTGTATTTGGCTCCTATAAGATCACTGCTAGATTACGTCTGTTCTTCAACTTCCAATAAAAATAAAGTTTTTTAAAACTAAAAGACTATATGCACACACCCGCCTACCATCTTTTTGATTGGCTTGCAGACCTGTCATGTACTGAGAGCAAATCTGAGTAGTCTACATTTCTGACTGTTCCAATTCAGCTTGTGTCTATGGCTCCATGTGTGTTGCTTGTTGTGTTAAGCACCCAGTTTAAAATAGAACCTAATCATTCTATATTCAGTCACCCTTATCAAGCTTTCACAGCATACTGCAAAATCAAGACCCCTGGAGTCTTGCTCTAATCCATCATGCTGAAGGGTTTGGATGGAATCTTACTAAGTTTGACCACTGCAATCTGGAAAAATGATAACTGTTAGCCAATCTGTCTCCCCACTAACTTTGGTGGTAAAGTTAAACTTGTGAGAGACTTTTGTTCCTTCTGGCCTTTATCAAGGTTGGTTTTTCAAACCAACACAGGCTGTTAAGTTTCTAGGTGTGTGGTTCCTTTCCTTTGATGGCATTTAAATGCATCTTTATCTCAAACTAGAACCAAGTGAAAGCTGATACCATCTCAAGTTTTGGTTCAGTGCATCTCTAGGGTGGTCTTTGTTACCAAGGCTTCTTGGAAACCTCAGACAAACATTTGAGTTGCCCCCTTCTGATGGAAACCCTGGAGAAAATGGCAGACCTACTATAGTGCTGTCCTGGCATAACTACAGTGAATACTGGTGGATAGTGGAGAATTTGCATCTCTGCTGTACCTAACTTGCATTGGCAGGTTGTGGGAGGTACAAGTATGCACATTTTCACCCCCAAATGAATTACACCTATTTTTTTTAAACCAGCAATATTTTCAGGTACAAATTGCACTCTGAAGAGGGCGATCACCTATTTTTGGAGACAATTTGTTACATAGCTTTGTTAATATTGTCTTGTTGTATTAATAAGAGATGATGCGTAGCAATAGCCAGATGCTCCTAAGAGGCAGCTGAACAGAGGCTTGAATTATAAGAGACTGACAACATACTATAATGGTGCTATAAAAGACAAATTGTGTCAGTAAGGCTGTCTGTTAAATAGAACAGGTGCTTCATGTCTTGTAGCAGAGTTTTCTGTCCCAACATGTGGCGTCTGTGAGTAGCTGAAATTTTTGAAGTAACAGATATAATTTTATGCAAGAAGTTTTGCCCTAGAGAAATGATAGAGGTTAAAATATAAGATTACAAAATTCTGAATATAATAAAATATTGGTTTATTTTAATACATTGCCAATTTAGGATTTGCAATTCAATAATTTTGAAATACTTGTAATGATTATTGCCATATTGGGATTATATGTGTAAACAGAATGAAATTTGAATTTTCATGATTTTTTCCATTAAAAATGAGCTATGGTTTGGTGGAGTACTTGCACCAAGATCTTATCCTGTGTGCTTTAAATATAAACAATTCTTGAAGCTAGATGTACATGGGACACAGGGCCCTCTGAAAATATACTGAAGGATAATTGGTGAGTAACCATTACTTACTTTGCAGTAATGCCTCATTAGTAAGGGTAGTAAACATTGTAAAGATGGTGCAATTATTTGAGGAAAAGCCTCTGCAAGTGTGAAATTTAACATGATATTAACTGCATAGTGACTGACCATAAGTGGGAATTGGAGAGGGTTTGTTGTTGAAATCATGCATGTGCTGAAAGCAAGTTGAATTTTATTGTTCTGTGAGGCAGTCTTGGTAACATCTGGACTGCTTAATATTGGAATACTCACCACTTTCTTTGAAGTGTAAAGTTTTGGGAAGGTCATGGAAAATATTATACATTATTCTGGAGTTACTGAATATTAAGTACAATTATGGCTTTTCTAGGTAATTCAATGTATTGTCATTGGCGCTTTATTAGTAGAGGTTTGCCTGGATCTTTTTACTGCTTTTCAGTTCCCTTCAAAAAGGAAGACACCAAACTAATCTTTCCAAGCCCAATGCTCTCTCAGCTTCCAGTGCCTTCATCCCTTCAGAGCTAAGCTCTTATTGAGCCATCTGAAATAATGATAATGGTGTTCCATGTAGGTCAATCAATTATACAGGCTTTCTGACTGGCATTACGAAGATCCCAATGTAATCAACTAGATCAGGGCAAGGCTATCATGTTGGTATAATATCCACAAGACCTTGTGTTTGCTCCCTTAGATAAAATAAAGAGATGAAACACAGATGCTAAATAAACATGGTGCAGTCCTTACATGGCATAGAGTGACAAGAGATTTGTTCTCAAAGATTAGATGACTAAGTGGGGAGAGGTTTAGAGCAGAGGCACATGTTGTTGTTTTATGAGTAGTTTGTCTATTATGTCAGAAATAATTTAAGGGATTCTGTTATTTTGAGACCAGCTGATTTGCCCATCTGAACTACATGACCCTTGTAGTCTGAAACTTTCTGTGGGCTTGTTTGGATCATCATGAGGAAAAGCTCCTTCATCCCAATTTACTTTCCCAGACACTCATACTGATATTAAATCACAGCAAAGGAAAACCGGGTAACTTTCTTATTTAAGATGTGAAATGTGACACCCAAACACAAATGTTTTCCTTTTGTCTTTCCCCTCTTTCATATTTTATATTAAATTCTATATCAACTTCCTTTTTAGGAAATTCATTATGCTTTTGTTAGACCTTGGTTGTCCAATGCGGACTGGTAATCTCCCCTATAATGAACTCTAGGGAGCTGAATATAATCTTTCCTTTGAACACTTTTTATGTTAATGATTTCTGTGTCCTTACAGCACTCTTAGTTGCCTTAATACAAGCATCTGTGCATAATAGCCAAGTAGATTTCATCCTACAGAGACATAGCAGATTGTTCCTGTTTGCCCTTCTTCAACATACCCCAGTATAATCATGAGTAGCTCCTGGCCAACCACCTTTTGAATGAATACACTACTGACCTGCAGTGTTAAGCACAAAGAAAACGTTAATTGGTAATTTGTATACTATATATTAACTTTTGCACTGAGGATCACCACTGTTAACTGACTTACATGACCACTTTAATGTAGCCTGTAGGTTTCCAGTATAATACTGTTCCATTTTTAGTCAATGCTTACTTTTATTAGATAATCAACCTTTGCTGTGGGGTGATGACTTATGACAGGTTCCAGTGTACAGTCCAGCCCAGATTATTCAAGACAACAGTACTTTTATTTAGACATCCAAAAGAAGGACCAGAATTTCAAAAGAGCTCAGCTCTCATTTAAGGCATGTAAAACTTGGGCCAGATTTTCAAAAGAACAACATCCAGCATGCTGAGATATTCCCAAAACCTGGCCCATATTTCTTTACTTGAATAAGAGATGGACATTTCTGAGAATCTCCCGTACGTGTGTGTGTATGTGTGTAGACATACATCAGAAAATGCAGCAAAGCTCAAGAAGCTGAGATAAACCAGTCTTCCCTGATTCCTGATCCTTCATTCTGATCCATGCAGGCAAACCCTTACGTCCATTTAGAGTCTCAATGAAGTCAAATGGGTTCTGCAAAGGTACTGGGGTCTGCATGGGCAGACTTCAGGATCAGAGCCAAAGTTAGTTTTATGAGAATTGCTAAGAAACGGACCAAATCAAAGGTAAGATGATTTTCTCATGATCCCTTTTCTCATGATCCAAAGTACTGTATCTAATATTCTGGAGCCTAATTGACTATTCTAATACTCTCCATCTATTGTGTAATAGAAATATCTGTTTATAAATCTGTTTTAGGGAGGAGTTGATCTGTTTTCAAAACATGTGAGTTGCATTTACAAACTGGCAAAATGAAAAGACCAACAGAGGCATCTCGATGTCAGAGTTAATTTAAAATAAAAAAGTGACCTTCTAGACATGGTCCTTTTTGCAAAGACTCCTTCACCCCTTCTCCACCCCTGGGACCCACTCACATTACCCACCCAAAACTGATTTTGATATTTAGTCTAAAAGCTATCAAAGGAATACAAAGAAATTTGTGACAGTCTTCTCATCCATGGTTGTCCCCATAGTATTCCAAATCCAGTGGATTTGAATTGTTCTATGGAGGAGAGCACACAGTTTCGCTAAAGGGAATCAGTTGAGCATGTGTTACAAGAACAACTGACTTGTCCCAGAATGTTCATCTATATCTTGTTAATTCCAAGGTCAGACCTGTGAATTTGAAGAAGCATATGGTGACTAGCTGTGTGCCACTTCTTCCCTTTGCTTCTGTCAGTTTCTTCAAAATTCTCATAAAACTAATGACCGCATAAGTACAGAACTTGTATAACACTTTATAATGGGATAATTAAGTAAATATGTTAAAAAGTGTTACCCATGGTGGCATTTACTAGTTATACTGTTGGTAATCAGCCCTTGTCTTCAAAGTGTCATAATATCAAAAGTGAAGCTGCTAGCTTTGCTAGATTGTCATACCAATGAAATGAGTTAAGTGGAGTGCTGGGAGCACTCAGCTTCTATTATAGTTTAAATCCTTTGAAGGAATACTTTGAGTAATAGCTTGATGTTAGAGGTTTTGAGTACTCATGTCTAGGGCGAAACTTCTTTAGTAAGTGCTTGACTCTGTTGGTCATTCCAATGAAAGGCAACCCACAATGTATTGATATAAAATATATTATTTTAACATGGTATGCATGGATTGCTCTTGTAATATGCAAAACATGTAAAGTATTTTTATTTCATATTTTCTTACGCTAGCAAAGAGTTGGTTAAATCAAGAAGAAAGAAACCAATTGGCTCTGAATCCAAGATCATTTTGAATGATCTGTGTTAGAACTTAGTCTCCCACTTAATTTATGATATAATGCAAGATCTGCCATTACCCCAGTGGTATCATTTAGAGCTTCTCCACAGCATGCTGGGGCTAGGTATCAGTCAGGGAGCTGTAACGAACTTGACTGAAGCTCCCTTTACACTGCATCTGAGCGAAGTTAAGTTCAACTTCAGCCATTCGTCCAAATCAATTTAGTCTAGTCTGTAACTCAACCAAAAATACAGTTAAATGATCATTATGGCAGGGGTCATCAGATGGCATCCTTGCAAGACTGTGTGTAAATTCTCGTTTTTTAGAATGCAAGAAAGTCTTTCATTTGTGGAATTAAATGCTTTGCAGTTGGTTTTCTCTTGTGGTTTCATTGGGTGCGTTTTGGTTATCGTCCAGAGTGTTTTGTTCTCTGCTTTAATGTCTCTAAGTAGAGTCAGTTTTTGAGGCAGTTTCTCCATGGGAACCAGGCATTGGGGTTTAGGCTCAGATCCCTGAAAGAGGGGACTGCTTTCATGTTTGTGACTCTGTTCCAGAAATGTTGTAAATAAATAAGTTCAAAAAGAATATACCTTGACCCCGTGTCACTGATTTCTCCTCCAATGAGATTTACAAGACTCTGGACATTTGGCTTCTGCTCAGCAGAGGGATGACATTAAATAGAGATCTGTGCCCTCCACCCAATGCTGGACAAATTACTTGGCTATTGAGATGATTATCCATAGAATAAACTCAGTGTAAGGTTGAAATTAATTACCTTTCCATAGTGTTCAGCTGATGATCTGTAAAAATTGAAAACGAAAAGATAAGTTTTACCTGTTCATCACCCCCATCCAAAGCTATGTTTTGTGACTGTGAGATACATTGAGTCATTTGAAGACTGATGGACCTTTCTTCCAAAACTCCAAATTTTGCTGCTAAAACTGTTCAACCTATATGTAAAATTGTTAACATTTTAAATTGCAACTGACCTCATGTGGTGAATGTCAAAAATTTAGAATTTAGAAACATCTCTGATAAATTTTTTTACATTATCTGTATTTTTCACTTATTTTATTACTAAGTACATTTGCATAACAGGATCATCATTTCCTAAGAGTTCATCAGCTCCTGCTGCTTTTTCCCTGCCTGAAGTTATTATCCTCTTGTCACAACGACATACTGTAATTGGTTGCTGTGGAAGTCATTAGGAGGTCAAAAAGGAAGGATTATGATGACTCCAGGTGGGGAACAGGCAGCAAGAATTAATATAAACTCTTAAGAAACAAAGATCTGCAAGACTAACGAATATTTGGGTCACAGAAAACAAAATGGAGTATAATGAGGTATTTGGTTTCTGTGCTAAAGCAAAGTTGACAAATTTTAGGGTTTCACCAGACTACTTAAGAGTACACACCTTTCTGAAATTAGATGGGTTTTTGTGACTTATTGAAGCCGTGGGACACTGCTTAGGTTTGAGTTTGTTCCTACAGAGTAGACTGCAGGTCCAGGGCCTAAATTAGACATAATAGAACAAGGCATGATAACAAATGGGAGAAGGAATATGGGACAATGAGGGCTGCAAAAATTGTGTAAAGTATTTATGGGTACTGGAGCTGGTTGAACAATGAAAACATTTTCCTGAAAACAATTGAAATTTTGAAGTTATTTTTCATGAAAATGCTCAGAATAGAGACACTTTCATTTTTTCCAAACATTCTGTTGGTGCTACAAGACTGTCACTATTTATCTTAGGCACTTTTACAACCCCTATTATGGTAGTACCTGAGTGCCCCAGAATCTCAAGTGAATCTTTTCATAACATCCTGTGAGATAGGTGAACGGAGGCACAGAGAGGTTAAGTGGCTTGCCCAGTGTCAGACAGGAAGTCTATGGTGTATTAGGGATATGAACACAGGCTCCCACGTTCTGGGCTAATGCCCTAACCACTGGCCCAACCTTTTTCTCAAGGGACTTTTTATAGTGACTTCTAGAAATTAGCTTGGGCTCTGATTTATTCATACTTACATTGTTGGTTGGTTTTTTTCTTTCATACAGAAAATTTTCTTAATAGGTAGATTTCCCCAAATTTCTATGTTCTGCTAACGGGAACAGAACATGCTATAACTTTAATTCCCTTTAATTGTTTTTCCTTTAAAACCAACAGTCTTTCCCCACTGCTTATATATGTTTACATGTAGACCTGACACTGGGAAATGCTTATCCTCCTTGTGGTGTCCAGCCTCCAGACAGTAAAGGTAAAATATCTGCTTAGAGTTCTTCAGGACAGCCAACTCAAATAGTCTTACATTTTAACATTTATATTACAATACCCCCAGTCAGGATCAGAGCCAAAAATGCAGTAGGCACTGGGCAATCACTGGTACAAAGAGTTGGATCTTCTAATTTCCCACTACCAGCTGTCACAAAAGACATGCAGCTTTGTTATTGGCTAAGATTTCTACCATGCTTAGAATAAATCTATATTTTTATTTAAATATTTCACAGAGCAGTTGCTATTTGTTCTGTTTCTCCATTGAAATACTTTTGTGTATTATTAATTACTTATACCCCCTTATAATAGTGTTAACCCAAATTCTTCAGGGCACACACTAGCTACTAACTGGTTATAGTTAGAAATAATCTACTATTATGATCAAGTTATTCCATTAAGGAATTGTTTTGCTGATATTAGCCTCTGTTGGAGATGAGATATTTGACCAGCTGAATGGCTGATATGAGCTGGTAAGGTATTTTGAATTTTCCAAAGAAGATTATGATGAGAAACTTGCACAGTTTCTATCCCTTGCTTTGTAGAGAGAAGTTATGGCCTATGTGAAATGCAGAATTCAGTGATGCAGTATTTTTTGTTGTCTCACTGCCCACACCAAAGTCAAGCTCTTGCTCAGCAATCATTTGTTGTGCTATAAAGAATTAAAGCTGGTTTTATGGTACTGTGAACCGCTTCTACTTTTGCTCTCTTTGACTGACATTGAAATTAGAAGCCAGATTTCAGTGGTATCCATTTGCAGCAGAATAAACAATGAAGTAACATAGGTCATTTATAACTAATTTTTATAATAAAAAAAGGGTATGTAAAATGTGCTATGTGATTTGAAAGAAAAACATTACTACAAATGGTATTGAGGAAATCAGAATTAAAGCAGTCTGAATTACTGGTGTAAAGAGATATCTGTGGTTGGATAAAGGTCCTCACATTTCAGTATGATCCAAGATACTAAATCTGCCTGGTCTGATTGGTGCTTCATTTCCTCGCAAATTAAAACAAATGCTTCATTATGAAGTTACAATGAGCCAAAACCCAAAGAAAATGGAGATAATTTCAGCCTTATTTTGAATACTCATCAATTCAAAATTTCATATCCAATTTGCCTGAAACTTTCCAGCCAGATTCTGTCCTTGCATAAGATCACACCTGTGAAATCTAAGGCAAGTTGGTTTCATTTTGGCTTAAATCACCAACTGAAATTAGACCAAAGCATTACAGCCCTCAGGAGACTAAACTCATGTGCGATGAACAAAGAATAGAAGTTTCTTGTACAGGGCTCTGATCCTATGACAGTACGAGGTAATCACAATTCACTGAAGCCAGCAGCTCCATTTCTGGTTTTATGTAACTTTTACATAAAAGTTTTCCTTTTTAACTAAATGAAGTGCATAATTTTCCTTCGCCAAGCACTGAATTCTATCGATAGTAAAGAGATGAAAAATTATCCACTGTTAATCTGAAGTAAAATATTTACCATAATAAGATCAATTTGAATGCAAATTGGAGTGACTCTTCATTAAAACGAAAGTGCAGAAAAACCTGCAGATCACACTTGTGCTTTATTGGCTGTGGAAAGTGGGTATTGAAGCAAAGCATTTCATTGTCACAGAAACATTAATGATGGGTAAATAGGCTTTAACAGCATCAGCACTAACGAAATCGTCATCGGGGGACTATCAGGGCGTGAGAACATCTGCAGCTTTCAAGGCTGTGCTTGTGACACACTAGGTGATCAGTAGGGAAACCTGAAAGAGAGGGTATTGCTTTTCCAGCCTCCTCCTGATATACACTTCGCTGAAAGATAATTTTGCCCTAGAGAGGGGAGAGCCATAGAAGTAGTTGCTATTTTACTCCTGTAGTCGCTATTCCACCTCGCGAGTGCCTCCTTGATGTGATGCATTATAGAGATTTGTCCTAAAAGTTGGAAGAATTTGACAGTTGTAAGTGCAAAGCAAGAAGGAAATAAAAAAATTCATGAACTGAACCATTGGTTTAAACTTCCATTATGGTGCTAGCAATTACTAGTGGAGAGTACAGAGTGACTGAGTGAGAGGAACATTAATAATGTATGTGTTACTATAAATGGGTGCATGGTGGGTAAGGTAATATCTTCTATTGGACCAGCTTCTGGTGGTGAGAAAGACAAGCTTTCAAGCTAAGCAGCTCTTCTTCAGGTCTGGGACAGATACTAAGAGCTTGTCTTCACATACAGCACTATAATAGTGCAGTGCTTTAGAGAAAATGCTACTATGCCAATGAAAGAGCTTCCCGCATTAGTGTAGTTAATCCACTAATCTCAGAGAGGCTGTAGCTATGTTGATGGGAGAAGCTCTCCCGTCTCCCTACGTGAGGGGGGGTTAGATCAGTATAACTATATTGCTTAGGGGTGTACATATTTCACACTCTGAACTATGTAGTTATTTTTATATAGATCTGTAGTGTAGACCTGACCTTAGTGTCACAGCTAAATATGAGATTGAACAGGTCATTTAGCATAAGTAGTTAGCACATATTCTAATGGACCATAGAACTACAGGCTAAAACAACACTGTATATCAATGGGTAGGCAGACTATTTTGAAAAATAGGAAACTGGAACTAAAAGTTCGTTTTCATGAGAGGTACCAGTGTAGCCAATTAATCTGTTGAACAGGTTTGTAAAATAGTCCTTAAGTGTCTCATAGCTTCATTAGACAGGATTGATTTATGCAGTGTTATGGAAGAGAGAGACAAGGTGGGTGAGGTAATATCTTTTATTGGACCAACTTAGCCCTTTTCCAGGTCTGTGGAAATGTATTCCGAGTGTCACAGCTAAATACAAGGTGGAACACATTGTTAAGCATAAGTTGTTAACACACATTTCAACGGACCATTCAAGGCAAAGTGACCCATTTACATCCTTTCCAGTCCTTTGGGGGTAGGGAGGGAGAGGGGAGAAAAGATCTAGAGGTGTGCAGGTTACAGATTAGTGTGCTCGATGCTACAATTCATGGACTGAAGAGCAAAATTATGAATTTAAGCTCTCAGGCTTGTCTTTTGTGCAGGCTCCTTTGAGATGAGAACTGATAGGTCAGATATAGAGCGATAGCTTTGTGAAAAGTATTCTCCCACAGGTGACATGGTATTTGTCTCTCATCATTTTCCTGTGTTGATTGATTCAGGAGTGTAGCAACTGTTTGATTTCACCCTCATAGTTGCTCTTCGGACATTCCGTGTACTGGATGAGGTACACCATATGTTGTGATAGGCATATGTAGGACGCTTGAATCATGAAAGGTGTGTGTGTGTGGGAGGGGGGTGTTTGATCATCATAGCTGTGGAGATATGTTTACAAGTTTTGCGTCTGATCTGGCAGGGTTTTGTGCTGCTTTGAGTTGGTGGGTCCTGGGCTATGAGAAGCTGCTGCTAATGATCTTGGAATAGACAAGCTGTGGAATAAATAATCTTGTGCATCAAACTCACCATAGGTGGTCGTGTGAAATGTGTTACTGGTAAACATCACAGATTGCATCACAATCTGCAGTCTTTGAGCAATGGAATCTGGTACTGTACTTTGAGTTTCAGGTGAGTGTGTTGTGATCATGATGAATAACGCGTACCATAATCATCTCTTATCTTGTGCTCACCTGTCTGTTTCTTGCATCCACCTCTTGTCTCCCATCATATATTTAGATTGTAAGCTGTTTGGTGTGTGGTGGTGGAGGACTAGGTCCTGTTTGAGCCCTTTTAAACGTTCCCAAACACAAATAATAATAATACAACTTTATTTTGACTAAATGGATGGCTCAGGGCCTTGCAGTTATGAGTTCATGTGTATCTGATTTTTGTGAAAAAGGGTCTGATTCCCTTGGGTAGGTAAATGATTCCTCACACCAAAATGTCTAACTCTCATTTCCAAGACACGGAACTTGGCTGAGGTGCTCTTTAGTTTGTATTGTAATTTCACTTTCAGTTACTTTTTCTACATGCGGTCAGTCACATAGTGGCTTTTTGGATGTTTTTTTTTTTATAAATGTGACTGCATACTTCTGCAAAAAAATACTGGATGTTTCTACTTACAAACCCCTTAGATGAATTGGGCCTGGTGATTATATGAGAAAGAGAAAGGCCATGTCTAGCAAGTGCTGAATGTATGTTGTTTGTCTTTCATGAGTATTGGACTAAGTGATCATTCTTTGGCAGCCACAAGGTCACCTGGTCCATATGTTTGCTTTCCTTGTTAATAACATGTTCACATTTCAGATGGACATTATGTTAAATTAACCTAATTATGTGTGACAACTAATTTTCTATGTGATAGAAAAGTGCAGGATAATCGAACCAAGTCTGTGACAGCCTGGCAGTCCTGACCTGGTGAACGAGTTTGTGTTCGTGAGAAAAGCTCACTGAACTAGGGAGGGCCACTTTAGCTGATTGAGAAAACAAATGAATAATTAGGGCAGCAAGAAATGTTATTTAAAAATACTACGAAGCCCTAGAAGAAATCAGAAGAAGCTGAATGCCACATCAGTTTCCTTCAAAGGAAGGAATCTCTCAAGGTCACAGTACATCAAGCATTTTGAGGACTACTTTAGAATGTACTTGTGGGGGGCAACAGCTCTGCTCATTCAATCTTCTCCAACAGCAGAACCTGAGAGTTTTTCAGAAGGTTGGCTCAAGGTTGGCTCTGTTGAAGTCAGTGGGTTTTACCATTGATTTATTTGGGGAGCAGAGTTAGGCTGACATGAAAGCTTTTAAAAACCCCATTCATAACATGGAGTTTGATATTACTAGCTATTTGATATTACCAGCAGGAATATTAAAAACTACTAATTTGCCACGGCACCCTATGTTAAGTCATCAGATCCCTGGTCTGTTTCACAAATTTCATAGCATAATTAGTCCTACGTTCTTTAAAATATTCTGTTAGTTCTTCTAGTTGTTTGGCAGGCAGGCTTTTTTCTAAAGCTTCCATGCTTCTGCTAATAAGAACAGAAAAAAACATAACTTTTCTTTTCTTTTATTTATTAACAAATGTCTTCTCTGATGGTCTGCTTGTGAAGTTGTAAAAGTGATTCCTAGACCAGACTTTCTATCAGGGATCGGCAACCTTTGGCACATGATCCATCAGGGAAATCTGCTGGCGGGCCAGGCAAGTTTGTTTGCCTGCAGTATCTGCAAGTTCGGCCGGGCTGCTGCTTCCCGCAACCCCCATTGACCTGGAATGGTGAACAGCGGCCAGTGGGGAACTGCAGTCAGCTGAACCTGTGGATGTTGCAGGTAAACAAACCATCTCATCCCGTCAGCAGACTTCCCTGACGGCCGTGTGCCAAAGGTTGCCGATCCCTGCTTTATATGATGGTTCCATTTTAAATGGTTTATAAGTACATTCCAGGCATGAATAGGATATGTTAATTGTTATAAGCACATCAGTAGAAGATGTTATAGGTGGTTATAAGCAACCTATTGATCTGTTGTACTCTATTAAAACATCTAAGAATTTATTAACCTTTTATGGGCTATTAAGTAAATTAAACCTTGGTATAAAATATGACCTATTTTTATGAGGGTTTAATTTGCACTTTTCAGCACTTGAAAACTTTTAAAAACATACAGTCCTTCCTAAGCAGAAATGTTTTCAGATATTTAAATGATATAATTTCATCTTGGCTTGCTTCCCTAATATAGAAATAAATTAAATCATCTTTGTTTTTCTGTAGCCATTTCACTTCCTGTTGCACAGTTCTGTCCAGCAATATTTCTGCTCACCGTATTACAGTCATTGTTGATGGGATTGGGAGGAACCTCTCCAAATAATGCAATCCAACTCCTTTTATCAGAGTACACCAAAATACTCTAATTACATCATATGTTTCTATAGTCTAACCTGATCTTGAAAAATATCAATGATGGAAGAATGTTTTCCATTCCACGGTCGGTGCCATAATTAACTCACTGTTCAAGAACATTGTTAGTACTGTTTCCTAATATCTCAGCTTATATTAGCCATTTGTGTCCTACAATACTACTATCAAAACTTTGTCTTATTAACTATCCAAAAGAGATTATCTAAGAGGAATTGGAGGACTGAAATTCACTACATTTATTTTAATGTCATAAATTGTTTGGATTTGCATGCTCTATCTACCTGCCTGCAGGTTTTTCCTATTCAAAAGAAGAGGAAACTATAACACTATCATAATGCAAAACATATGACTTGAAAATACCTTCCTTTTAGCACATCCATTACACCCCTGAAAAGCAGCTCTCTCTTGAGTTTAATCACTGCTGAATAGATCTAAAATGATGAATCACAAGGCTGCTGTGGAGCTACATAGTCTGTGTGTAGATGGTCCTAGAAACTGGTGGGTGCCCCAACGTATAGCAGGCTTGGGGGTGATTCCTGCAGCCTTTTCTGTGGGGGAAGGTGGAGGACCAACCTTACTCCATTCCCTACTGAGATATAAAGGGTTGCAGGATCTCACATTTCCTAACCCTGAAGCTGCCTCCTATAGGCTTTTCTATGGAAGAAGATGATCTGGGTTTATTTATACAGTAATAAGTCAGTTAATATTTTGGCATAAAATGATTTGTTCCATTTAGAATGTATAAAGGCTACCTAAATTAATCCAAGAAGGTGACATCATTATAAGTAAGAAAAAAGTTAATGTGTACTGAATTCACCCTTTATACTTCTATATTAGAAAAATTGCTAAAGGTTGAATTTGTAGGACAGACTGTCTGTCTACTGTATATCAAACACCTTACCTTACTGACATTAAATGCTGGAATCTTGTATTGAAGTCTATGTTATCCTGAAAGTAGTCCAAAAAGTACTCGCTATATTGTAGAAATTATAGGAGTATTTTCAGTCATCTCAAAGACTGAAAATACAGAAACAAGACAGGTAGATGAATATAAGATTTACATTTCAAGCAAAAAAGGAAGAAATATAGTTAAAATATTGTATTTTTCTTCTTCTGATGGCAGTTTGAAAGATAAGCCATGCTCAGTTCTGTTTTCTATTTTCTGGATTCCACTTTTTAATTTAATAGGGAAAATCAAAATATTTTTGGAGTATACATGCTGCAGTGTTGTTTAGCCTGATTGGTCTTAGGATATTAGAGAGACAAGGTGAGTAAGGTAATATCTTTTATTGAACCAACTTCTGCTGGTGAAGGAGACAAGCTTTCAAGTTTACACAGAGCTCTTCTTCAGAGCTGTATTGTATTTAGCTGTGATATTGAATATCTTTCCCAGACTTAAAGAAGAGCTCTGTGTAAGCTCGAAAGCTTGTCTTTTGCATCAACAGAAATTGGTACACAAAAGATATTACTCACCCACATGGTCTTGCTACATTATATAGCCAGACATTTAATGTGTCCATCAATAAAATTCAATCCATTTTTATTAGAGTAAATTTTTTCTAAGGAACAAAGGAATTTAGGTACTCAAATCCCAATAAAATGTAATTAGTTTGGCACCTAATACCTTTTAGTTTCCTTAGAAAATCTCATCCAAAATTCTGTTAAAATCTAATTAATTCACTAAATTAAGGCAATACACTGGCCTACCTGAGCACTGCTTCTTTGACTACCATACTGACACTGCTGAGTCCAGCTAGATCCCCCTGGTTATAAAAGAGAGTGGGCAGCTGGCAGGGCACACTCTGTAAGGACTCCAAGATTCTTGAACTTGTTCCCTGCTTTGGTCCAAAAAAGTCTAAATTGGGTCTGAACTTCTGGATAGAACACAAGACACCCGTTAAGGCTTTTGGAGCAAGCTGAGAGTAGGCTTTTCATAATGATGAAGAGGTGGAAAGGAGTTTCTGTAGGTGGCTGGTTGAGTTTCTATTGGATTGATTATTTTAATGCTGCTGAGATTTAATTGTATCATTAACAGCATATTAGGCTGCTAGAGCCTTGATTAGATGTCTTTGATTCTATATTTATTTTTATTTAAATATCTCTGACAAAGGTAGGCTCTTTTATTTAGGGTTGAATTTCTTTTTTGATAGCAAAGATTATAACTGAGCTGAAAAATATTTTTTAAAAGAAAGTATATTTGGAAGGATGTGCTTAAGCTATGTATATAGCCCTTTGTGTCCGAGTCACGCAAAGAGCCATGGAACGCAGAATGTGTGGAATTTCCCTTCGAGACCACATTCCAAACGTAGTCATTTGACAACGGAGTGGAGTTAAGGATGTGATTCAGTCAATCTACGAAAATAAGCGCAGGTGGGCTGGTCATGTAGTGCGACTCCAGGACAACAGATGGACCGTACGGTTAACAGAATGGATTCCGCGAGGACAATCGCGCCAACGTGGTCGACCTCGACGACGTTGGGAGGATCCTATGGTCAAGATGTTTGGGCAGAGATGGCATCGACTTGCGCAAGAGAGGCAAAGGTGGAGCGGTATCGATTTGCGTTCATGGCGGAATCAAGACGCCGTACAACGAGGACAAGTCGGATCTAAGTAATCCAAGTAATGATAACATGACTGTTTCTCTGATACACTCTTCCTAATCCTTTACAAAGTTGTTGCCTGTTTGGTTATGAAGTTATCCCTGCACTTCCACATGGTCATCAAAATATGCTCATCTCACTCACACACAAGTTGCAGCTTGTATGGCTCTCGTTGTTTGTTGGGATATCTGCACTGGTGAGACATTAGCTGATCTGGTATGAAGCGTGACACGCATACAGTGAGAATTCTAAACCAAGTCAAACCATATCTGGGCAGGAATGTGTAGCCAATTTCTCACAGATAGCTCTCTGAATGGAGACCTGGATAAATGTTAAGGGCATTGTAAATTATGCCATCATTAGGACAGATTTAGGAGTTCTTTGATTTGTGTAAACTGAATGCAAATGCTCACTGGGGCTTTAGGGACAAGCTTTCAGCATCCACAACTGAGTTTAAACCCACAGTTTTTCTGGTTCACATGATGGAATTTAGACATTTGTGAATGAATCAGGTACTCAGATGTCTAAATTCTGTCATCTGTACCCACACTTAGACATGTCTGCAAAGTTGCCCGTGCAGATTTAAATACTGAGTTGATGCAACTTTTTAAAAATTTGGCCACCAATGTCTGTTAAGCAAGTAAAAATGCTAGAAATTGTGAAGCTAAATAAATAATTCTTTGTTTGTATTTTGCAACAGCTACTGTAGCAAATAGATCAGAAGCAAGTGGAAAGTTAAGTAAAAACCCTCTATCCTTTAATGAACTAAAATTACAATATGGAACTTTCAACTTTGTCAGACATTGATATGTTCCAGATTACGGATGCTTACACAGCTACATTGTTTCCATTTAAATATAAATGAAGCTTCTCTTGCTGTTTGTTTACTAGTGAGGCAATGACCAGCAAGGAGAGTAACACTCCTTAAGTGAATCCCTATTAATTAGGGTTACATTCTCCTGTTCATAAGTATGTTCAGCTCCCATTAGTGGTAATGAAAGTCATGCACAGAGGGATTTAAAAGACTAAATATCTGGCACAAAAATGTCTTGTGCTGTTTTTATTCTTATTTGCAAAGTTCTACTGCACATGGTCTGTATTCTCACTTTAACAACACAAGGCTGTTCTAGCAAGATAAAAATGCCCTCAATGCTAATGGAAAAATCAGACAGGCTTGTACAATAGCAATGATTTATTTAACTCCCATTTTCTCATAGACCCATTACTGTTTGGCAGGAATTGTGTTTGTCCTTTAAGAATACAGGATTTCAGAGAGTTTTAAACTAAATTGTGTTTACAAATACAGATCAGTTAATATAGTTAAGTGTTAAAGATAGTATTATAAAATATATGCACTTATATTTTGATGATACGTTCAGTCTCACTTAGATAATACAGAACTACCTTACCCTGTACATTTAGGGGACATGGACAAAATTCTGGGGTTTTAGTCCCTTAAAGGCAGACCGGGAAAAGCACAAATAAATTCCATATGTAGAAATGTCCTGAAAATTAGCTAAGGAGCTCTTTTGATAATCTGTCCACTCACTTACCCGGAAGCTTAAAGCCTGAAAGAGAATGATTTAGCACAGGGCCGGCGACAGGAATTTTGGGGCCCCGTACGCAGATCGTGCGGGCCCCCCGGTCTCCCACCGCTCACGGCCCCCCGTTGGTCTCCCGCCGCAGTCGCCCACGGCCCCCCCCGCCGGTCTCCCGCTGCCCACGCCCCCCCCCCGCCGGTCTCCCGCTGCCCGCGCCCCCCCCCGGCCAGTCTCCCGCTCCCCACGGCCCCCCCCCGCCGGTCTCCCGCTGCCCGCGCCCCCCCCCCGGCCAGTCTCCCGCTGCCCGCGCCCCCCCGGCCTCCCGCCACCCGCGCCCCCCCGGCCGGTCTCCCGCCGCCCGCGCCCCCCCCCCCCCCCCGCCGGTCTCCCGCCACCCGCGGGCCCCAACCCCCGCATACGCTTTGGCCGCGAGTCCGGCCGGGAGAAGCAAAGGGAGGCAGGGGGAGGCTGCTGGGTGCCGGGGGAGGG
The DNA here is from genome assembly GCA_032164245.1 of Sternotherus odoratus. Taxonomy (NCBI): domain Eukaryota; kingdom Metazoa; phylum Chordata; order Testudines; family Kinosternidae; genus Sternotherus; species Sternotherus odoratus. Next base: position 19,614,422 of record JAVMKO010000014.1, on the reverse strand, counting down.
GGGCTGGTGAGCGCTGCAGCGGCTGCCCAGAGCCGCGTCTTGCTCACAGGCCCGGCGACAAGGGGGTACAGCTGCGTACCGGGGCCCGGTACAGCTGTACCCATAGTACCCCCCCTGTCGCCAGCCCTGATTTAGCAAAGGGGGAAAGAGAGCCAAATTTTTCAAGTGCATGATGACTTGTTGGCAAGCTTATCTTCACCTGTAGCTCACCCATAATCATGCCATGGAAGGTTGCGAGAGAAGAAGAAAGTTAAAATGAAACAGGAATTTGATGGTGTTTGTAGAGGGGAGCAAATGTAGCACCTATTTTCCTCTTTCAGGAACACCAGTCCGCTCTGAGACAGTAAAACAGGCAAGCAATAAAGCCTGAAAAGATGGCTCAAAACCCTGCTTTTTTTCCTCTATAAGTTCCCAGAGATCCTTTCTCAAAAACAAAAGGGGAAAAAGACACAATGTTCCCTTAGGAATCACTATATGGACTCAGATTACTGATTGAGCTAGTCTATTGTCCTGTTTGTGATAGTGCCAGTACTGGCTGCTGCAGAGGAATAAACCTTTCAGTAGAGAGAACCTGCCCCAGGGAAAGTTGTCTGCCAGTCTCTGGTGGTTAGAAGCTGGTTTATGTCTCATTGCTTGAATGAATCCCTTCCACCAATTTTTTTAAAACTATTATTTTAAGTATTATTGTAACTGGATGTCCTTTCCTAATATTTTTTTGGAATCCTGCTATGTTCTTGGTCTCAGTGATACCCTAGCAATGAAATTTTCAGTCCAATTTGCATCGTGCAAAGAAGTGTTTCTTTTTTCAGTTTTGATATTACCACCTTTCACTTTTATTGACTATTGTCTCCTTGTGCCAAGAGATGGTGAAGGGAACTATCTGATCTTCACACTCTACACTATTCCTTGTTTTGAATTATTTCACCATGGTGCTCTTTATTTGTCCCCTCTCTTACAGAGGCGAGTGTCCAGTGATCAGGGCACTAGCCTAAGACTTGAGAGATCTGAGGTGTTGTGAGCATCAATCTGTGGAAGCTTGTGAGGTAGTCAGACAGTACAGCATAAGCATGTGTGTATATATAATATAATGAAATAATCTTTGATAAACTTGCTAAGGTGAACAGCCCCATTCATTTTCATGTCTCTTAATACAAGAGATTTTACAGACAAATTACTTGAAAATGAATGGAATTTAATAAGAATAAAATTCCATGTAATGTTAAGCCAACCAATAGTATTTGAGAGACTGATATCCTGCAGCGGTTTAAAAATTGTTTACTTTTTTACATTCTGTAGAATTTTAAAATTACTTGATTCAAGTATAATTTTGGGGGCAAAAGACCACATATTTGAAGAGGGAAGAAGAAGGAAGTATTTCTCTGCTTAAAACCAAAATGTGTGATTAGTGGGCAGAGTATAGGTGAAGGAGGTCCATAATAAAGTAGAACATCTTAATAAAAAAAATCTTGTTTAGAACTGTGATTGTTTTCTCACTTGCTTTCTATTTGTACATGTGTGATTCTCATTCACATTAAAGCCCCTTTAAAGGGCCCTAAAAGTGAATGTAAATGTCATTTCTACCAGAGCAGTATAAAAGGGCCTTAGTTTAAATGAGAAACAGGCCTGTATATGTCTGTGCATTTTTAAGGCCTGTGTATATACCTACAATGATCACCATTCAAATCTTTTAGTTAAGCCTCGGATATGGTAGTTGCTGTTATATGCAATAGAGCAGGGATTCTCAAACTGGGGGTCGGGACCCCTTGGGGTCATGAGGTTATGACATCGGGGGTTGCGAGCTCTCAATCTCCACCCTGAATCCCGCTTTGTCTCCAGCATTTATAATGTTATATATATAAAAAGTTTTTTTAATTTATAAGAGGAGGTCACACTGAGGCTTGCTATGTGAAAGGGGGTCACCAGTATAAAATTTGAGAACCATTGCAATAGAGCCCTCAATGTGGTGAAGAATCAAAAAAGTAGGCACAGTCGCTGCCCAGAGGTGCTCACACTCAGTGTCTGCCTGCATTTCCTATAATTTCCTTAGGTGATATTTGAAAAATTTTCGATTCTTACCCTGATTAGGATCCTAAAGCCTATAACTGTATCAAATTTCAAGTTTCTAGCTCAAATGGTGTGGAAGGAGTAAGGGGACGTACATGCACGCACGCATACACCATTTGACTTTTATATATATAGATATATATATAGATATATGTAGAGGATTGTGGAAAGGATTCAACATTATGTTTAGAATCAGAGAGGTAGCCATGTTAGTCTGGAATAGCAGAGGTAACAAAGAGTCCAGAGGCACCTTAAAGACTAACTAACTTTAGTTAGTCTTTAAGGTGCCACAGGTCTCTTTGTAACTTCTACAATTCCAGACTAACACGGCTACCTCTCTGATTCTTAGCAAATACTGGAACACATACTGAGGTACATCATTTAGTTATCAGAGGCACTAGGCAAATTTTTAAGGCTGATTACAGTGTGTCTGTGTGGATACGTAGATATGATAGGTTTCATTTTATTATTCCCTGAAATGGTATATTATCCACATTTCAGAATGATGACGTATGTGAAAAATAAAACCTTTTGCTATGCAAACTGCTACAAGGTATTTTTAACGAGTATCTGCCTCCAGGGTGTTACGATCTGACAGTGAATTTCTGTATGAGGAAGTTGTTCAGGGTTTTGCACAGCAACTTGCTAGTAGCTTCCTGAAGGAATTATTTTAACTAATTATTCACTGTTCAATACCACAAGAACTGGGCAAAGCTGAATTGGCCATTGTTAGAATAATGTGACTATCTGTCAGATGTATTGTAGGATGGAATAATTTACAAAATGAACAAGACATAGATATCTAAGTATCTAAAAGTAATGATACGGTGAATGTAAAAACAAGTGCAATTCGCCTGCATGAAAAACAGAGGTGACTATTTTGGGATATTTTAAAATCAGCTTTTAGAACCATACATAGTACATTAAAATAGGTTTGCATATGGATGACAGACACCTTTCAAAAGAATTTGTTCTGGAATTAATGGTTAATGAAAGAAAACAATGTGAAACCATTCTGTTTACATTTCTGTCCCAGTAAACTACTTTTGAATTAGAATAAATTCTCTCTGTGACTGTAACTTTCAGTGTCAGGGTATATCTGGCAACAGATGTTTGTGCAGTAAATTGTCCATACAGTAAATTTTCTCAAGGGTCTATGGCCCTTGAGAATTAACTAATTGTATGTACAAATCATGTTTTGAAGGTACAAAAATATTATTTTTGACATTGCTAGAAGACACACAATCTGAACTCTTCTCATGGATGCTACTGTTTTAGTAGGGGGCTGGGCGGGGGGGGTCGTTGCAGGGGGGAGGGGGCTGGGCGGGGAGGGGGTCGTTGCAGGGGGGAGGGGGCTGGGCGGGGAGGGGGTCGTTGCAGGGGGGAGGGGGCTGGGCGGGGAGGGGCTCGTTGCAGGGGGGAGGGGGCTGGGCGGGGGGGGGCACGAGCCCTTACGGTTGGCCCGTGTACACTAGTATGTTATATAGCACTTAGGCTGCCATCCTTACTCTTCTCCTCCTTGAGCCAGATCTTTAGATCTATCCATAATCCCTATCTTTATATGAGACACAGCTTTTAGTAATGAGAATTACACACATGTGAATTCACTGAGGAGAACATCTTGTAGGGGAAGGAGAGGATGTGTGGAATGAAAGTCCTTTCCAGTCACATCCCATTCTGACCTCGGCCAACCCCAGTAGGTCTCCTGAAGTCATGGCGTCAGAAAATTCTGCACCAAGCAGATACCACAGGAGGCCTTTGTGGATGGTGCAAAGGGGTTGTAGTGTAACAATGAATATTGTGCGTGGCTGGCTGTTATCTGTACTTGAGTCTTACCTCTCTCTGCACTCCCTCCTGGGTTGATCAGCATTCTTTCATGCCAAATCCTCAATGGCCAGTGGAATATAACTCCAAGATGTGACAGTGTGTACATTTGAAGGGAGATGTTCAGCAGGAATTAGAAGACTGGTGTTGGGTGCATTGCAGCTTTCCATGTAATTTATGTTTCAGACACAGTTATGCCCTGTGTTATGAAACTTACTCGAGGAAGTAAAGATGTCAGTGTGCTTCGTTATGCTACTCTACTCCTTTTAATTGAGGACTTTCCTTTTCAAGACCCAGAATGAAACTGATTCATTTTATAGTCATCCTGTGATGACAGCACATGTTTTATTTTTACAGCATGGGCAGAGATATTATTTATATTTTATGCAAAACAAAGTAGCCAGCATAATTAGACAGTAATTTGTAACTTTCAATGTAAACATTTTAGGAGCTGTATTATTAAGAGTGAGTGCTAATTAGAGAGCTGTTAGCTAACATATATAATTGGGAACAGAGTGACAGGCTATTCCAAACAGCAAGATATTTATAACTTCATGCTGTTTTAAAATTATATTTTGTTTAATAGACTTTGGACAACTCATAATAGGAAAGCTTTACAACTTGATTTGCAGTTTAATTTCTTTAAATAAAATGAAACCTTGCAAACGTGAATGCTGCACTGGCTAGCTGTGATAATTAAAAAGCATTATTAACTGGATGACTTTCTGACTGTGTCATTTGAGATTCTAATTTCTTTAGGAGCATGGGCTCCCTGAAGAGAGTGATAAATCCAAGTATTATTTAATTATGCTTTTAACAATAAAGGGCACTTTAATCAGCAACCTCTCAGAAGCCTTTGCCTTGTAGTCATTTATTCAAACAATGAAAAAGTCAAGAGATATTTATATTAGAAAGTCTTCTGAAAGTTCAGAGTACTTATTCACAAGCCCTAACTTATGTCATAACCATTCTGGGACACTTGACCTCCAATGTCCCTATAAAATAAGTTATTTAAAACATTGTCAGCTAGCTGAGCAGTGACTTATACTTGAATTTTTTTTAAAGAAGACTTTCTTATGAGAAATCCATGTATAGTGTTCTTACATTAACATGTGAATGTGGTAAGTCAGATAACCATCCACTGAAGAATGTATCGGGCACAAGAATGGGTGTGTGTGTGGGTGTGGAATGCACCCCGCTTACCCACATCCTCAAAGTCTTTGTCTGGACCAGGATGGAAAAAAGTGGGTCTTGTTTAAGGATTCCCCCTCCCTTGGGAGTTGGGCGGGGAGGTGGTTAAGAGTGGTGGAAAGGCATCAACTGAGATGATCAGCTGAAATAGTGGGGTTCATGTGAGCCATTGACACCTGAAGGAGGGTATATAAGCCTCTCTCTCCAACATGAGCCTAAGGGGTAGTGGGAGGTCAAGGTACATGCATAGCTACCTATAATAGAAGACCCTTTTCAGAAGGTGGCCATGGATATTGTGGGGGATATCTCAGTGAAGGGACCTCATGGAGGTGAGCAGCGAGAGGAATCTGTCCCTGGGGAAGGAACACAAAGATATCCCAAAACATGGAGAAGGTTTCCTCCTATATAAACACAGCCCAGAGGTATAGACAGACACCCCCGCCCCCGGAGGGCAGGCCTGAATCCCTTCCCCATCCAACGCTGGGTCCCTGAGGCTTAGGAGTGACTGCTCGACTGAGACCAAGTTCTGCATGTGGGAGGCCACCTGGATCCACTTTAACTTGTAGCAAGGGTGGATTTGAAACAGGATACAAGTCAGATAATTTTGTTGCAAGCTGGCTGGTAGGTTAGGAATGCTGTTAGCAAAAGGCACACTGAGAACCCAGCCCTCCATCACTAGGCTGACTTGGTTGGGGACTGAGTTAGATACAAAAATGGGTGTATCTATTTATTGTTGTTAAACTGGCATCCTTGTGAGAGCTGGCTGGGAGGGCTGGGTCATCCAAGAAGAATACTTTCCATGAACTATAGCTTTGGCCATCTTCCATAGAGTGTTCTGCACTTGTAGGCAGTGTTGTTGTAGCCATGTCAGTCCCAGATACTAGAGACACGAGGTGGGTGAGAGAATCTTTTACTGGACCAACTTCTGTTGGTGAGAGAGAGAAGCTTTTGAGCTCTCCCACCTCAGTCGTGGCCAGACCCAATTTATTACTAAGGATAAATTAAGAGAGGGAGGTTTTACTGAGTGTTGGACAATCCTGAATCCATTCAACAGGGTTTCTTTTGAAGGGAGGATTAGAAGCCAGAATTGGACCTAAATATTAATTTGAATGCACTGAGAGGCATCAGAACTGGGATTTTCATCAGGGCAAGTGGCACTGAGTGGCTCTGGGAGAGGATAGTAAAAGATATGACCCTAGGGGACCTCTGGCTCTCCGGATAGCCAGGATTACTTCCAGGGATGAAGTCAGGAGGAAAGGAGGTGATTCTGAAGTAAAATAGAGGCAGTAGTCTCATTGGTAACTGCCAGTCCTTCATGTCACTAGGAGTATGGAGTGGGGGTGGAATTTGAGAATTGGTACTAGAAGCCAGCAAGGAGCCCGTTCAGGTGCATCAAGACCTCTGGAACCTGGGTCTTGATCAATTTTTTTCTTAATGCAAAGTACTTGAGGGCAGAGGTGAGTGCTCTCAGAATGTGATACTAGGGAAAAAGAACTTTGGAAGTTTTGAAAACTTTCAGATCCTCTCTTTTAAGCCAACTGGCTTCAGAATGTATTAGCTTTTGACACAGAATTGCAAAGTTCGTCCTTGTTGTTTTGGATAGGGTGAAAACAAACCTTTTTGGCCTTGGGGCTCTTTGGAAGTTAGCTGTGATTTTTCTTTGAAACAGGGTTTTCTTTACCCTTCTGTCTCTGTGGCTCTCTCTTGCTTATCCATTAAGTTTACACAGCCCAGGGAAATTCATTGTATTGTTTTGTGTACCACTGGGAGAAACCAGATACATTAGCATAAGCAAAAATTTCCTTGACCTCATTAATGTTCAAGAAAATCATCTTCAATCTCTTCTCTTGGATGTCCAGGCCACAAACATGCTACAACTTTCTGGGAGCAGGGCTGACAAGCATGTTATCGGTTATATGGCAACAGTTCTCTTTTTATACTCTAACCTTATGATCACTGTGCAAGTGCTAGTAGATCTCTTTCTGCCATTATACTGGCTTCAGCTGCTTCACCAATGGTATTATAAACTTGTACACTATCCCTTTGATCAATAGGCCATCTACAAAAGGAAATGGCAAATGAATATTTAATGTAATGTGAATTATAATGTTGCTTGTTTGGAGAATCTCCTCTGTTGCTTTCATACAAGCCAATTTAGTGAGATAGCTGATGAGTTTTGCTGTTTGTTAAATAAATCCGAAGCCCAGGATGTTGCAAAAGAGGCTTTTCATGGGCAGAAAACAAACCGTTCTAATAATCTAAATCCAGTCCACAAGTAAAATTCAGCAATCACTGGTGTGAGAGACATGTTATGGCCTTCCAGGGATGATACCTCTGCTTCATTCTGATTGCCCCATCTCTTCCTCCTCCTAATGTTCCATCTGACTGTAGGTAGGCTTATGTTGCCTTCACTCACCAAAAACTGTGCACCGGCCACCCTCCCTCTTGGGGATAAATTTCCCTCACTTGCAGTACTTATCAAATAACTAATAAAATGAGGTTGTGCCCAGATTTTGCATATACTGGAGAGAAATAAGGAGGAGGAGCAAAAAGTCCATGTAGTCCAGTATCTTGTCTTCTGATATTGCCCAATGCCAGGTGCCCCGGAGAGAATGAACAGAACAGGTAATCATCAAGTGATCCATCCCCTCTCACCCATTCCCAGCTTCTGGCAAACAGAGGCTAGGGTCACCTTGAAAGTATTTCTTACTTTACAGTATTCCTTAAAAGAATGTAGCTGTGACTTGGAAATCCCTGCAACTGACCTAACCAAGTGCAACAATGTAGTCAGGAAGGGAATCATTATTCTTTTGAGGACACTAGACTTGAGAACCTCAGATTTAGAAACATTTTCTTGTTATGGACATTAGCATAATTTTACCCTACCCAACGGATACAGATAAAAGGGTGATAATGATTATGATGATTCTAGTGCAAGGAATTAATTATTATAGTGTCTTGGGTGACATTAAAATTAATTGTGAATGATCAAATAATTAGACCAGTAGTATCCAAAGGAAACCAGGATGGGGGTGTGTGGCATTTAAAAAAAATTAGCACAAAATATGGAGCACACTAATTTTTCCAAGTGCTGTCTTTCCACTCCCCCTCAGCACTGCTAATTTCCTGGGTGACCATTTCAGAGACAGGATTTTAGGATGTAAACTAAACTGGCAAAAAAGTTTAGGATTGGAAGGCATACAGCACAGGCTGGACCAGCTTCTGAGATGAGTTGGAACCTTTTGCTCAAACAACTTGATTTGTTTTCTTTGCTGTAATTCTTTGTTTTTCTGGATTTGCTGATTTTGATAAAATGGGCAAAATGCCCACTGGTATTTCATTCCATGCTTTGTGTTTTTTTCCAGTACCAGTCTGATTGCACAGCATTTCCCCCATTTTCTTTCTCACTCACACTCACACACAGTGGATCTCTGGAGTCATGTTCTATGGTATCTTGGGCTCCAGTTGGGAAGGAGTGAGATCTAAAAGTGACATGAGCTATGCTTAATCTGCCACTGCTTTGATGTGTTATGGGGGGGCATCCAAGTTCCATTGTCACCTGGAAAATTCCTGTACAGGTCACTCCATGGCATTGCATGGTTATAGAACCAGAGCTGTGGTTCAGGAGAAGACCCAAAAAGTTTATAGCTTCCCTAAAAAGTCAACTAGAATTCTCCTGTCACAAAAAGTCAGGAGAGCCTGATCTATGCTACCTAATCTGTAACCACTCCCTCACCCACCTGTGTTTAGGGACGTTCAAGTTGTCTTAGAAGCCTTCCTGAAGTGTGCTGTGCTTTTGATGAAATAGTCTGTCAAGGGCTATTCTAGATGGCATATGTTAGGCCAGTCCTCAGACTACTCTAATTTGTGTGAGGGGTTGGCCCTCACCTTGAACAAGGCAGAAAGGTTGCTTAGAAACACATTTGCCTCCCCCCATCCCCAGCTGTTCTGAACATGAGCTGGTCACTGCTAAGTCTTGAGCCCTCTGTTGTCTTTAGCAGGTGTAATTGCTGATATGGTTTGACTCCACAATTACACCTTACCTAACACTCCTGTTTAGTGTGTCATCTTGTGTGAGCCAGAATAGAATCCAGGTCATGGTCCTATAACTGTATTCGGTTTGCAATGCCAGTAGGAACAAAAGGGTAATAAACACATTTTATCCCCAAATTAAGCTGGTGTGATTCTGAATAGGCACAGGGAGCAGATTTGTTGAACAAGGTGCTATTTTTGACATAATCACTATTCAAAGTACAAACACCCTTTAAACACACACCTCTGATTTTTAAAAAAGGACAGAATGTATTTTCCTCAGTTTGGGTCTGATCCTGCACACTCATGGGCGTAACTTTACTTGTGTGGGTATTTTCATTCAAATCAAGGGACTATTCATATTAATAACTTTAATAGAGAGCTTGAGTAAATACTAACTGGGCTCCTAGTTTATCTTTACAGTTATGCTGAATTCCCATTTCTAGTGTTTTATACAAATTCTAAACATGTTTGCCAGTCCAACTGAAAGACTTGTTACAATTTAAAGTGGTGCCATGCAGCTAACATGATTGTAATGTTCTTGATGCAAATGTTGCCTGCCCTAACTAACCATCATAGATGTTAAAATTATAGAGTGAAATAACTCCTATATTTGATAAAAAATAAGTGTCAAGTGTATTAGTTAGTTGTGCATAGAAAGGGCATTACTATATCTCCTAAAAACTAAATTAAATGTAGAAGTGGATGAAATTATTCTTTTTACAATCTTATTTTTATTCTAAACCATAAAACCAATATTGAGCAGAGGTGAGCTTGAGAAAAGTCTGATGACATATAAGACTGAAAGTTTTCAAAAATAGTGTAGGTTATTTGCTAAAAATTCCACATCCTCTTTCACTTTTTCAGCATGAATGGCTTCTATTTTGGGAATCTGAAAGATATTTTCAGAAATATGGCTCCATCACCTATGATGTTATTACTGTATTGTATAAAGGAAGACTTCAGTCTTAAAAACATGCAGGAGTGATTTCTGTTGAAGTTCTCTCAGATTAAACAGGTCTAAATCAAGTTTATTTATACATGTAAATATAATTTTCTTTTTTAGATTTCCAATTTCTTTTCCATATTTCTGCTGTCCTTCCTCTCCCCTTGCCTTCCTGTGCCTGGGCCACTTTGCCTCTACCTTCGGCCTCTACGCCCTTTCTATCAGGACCCGCAGTATGGCAGGTTTTGGGTCAGAGCCCTTCTATGCTCACCCGAGCCTGCCCATCAGTGCTCTGTCCGAGGTGCTGGTCTCCTGAGCAGGAGACAGACCTTCCCCTATGAAGGTCTGGGACAGACTGCCTGCTCACTCCCAGGGCAGCCTTCTTATAGGGCCTACCCAAGCCTTGACTGGCTGGCTCTAATCTTGGCCCTGATTGGCTCCCAATAAACCCTTATCAGATTTGCTGCCAACATGCACAGCTGCTCTGACCTACCCTGATCCTTTCTCTCATAGGAGTGGGGCAGCCACCCCACTACAGGGGTGTATAGGTGCACATAGGGTTGGTGGTATTTTGTGCCTAGTTTTTAGTATTAGTGTTGGAAAAATTATCAAGTATCAAATTTGTGGCTGTATTCAGAAACAAGCATGCTTCCATCTGATTTTGTTCAGGCAGTCTGACACATCTTTAATATATTCTAACAGCTGTCAAAGTACAAAGTTGTCTGTGAAAATTGTATTTAAGTGTATAAATTTGCCTTAGCTTGAAAGTAAATAATATGTGACTTCTCTCCATTTAATTCTATCTCCAGTGTTGCACATTGCTTATTTGTGTGTATACATGTGTACATTGCAAACACCAAGAAAATGAAAATATTGTGAGATTAGGGCTTGACAATGAATTTTAATGGAAGTTTTAATTGTTAACAGTTTCTAATTGAGCCTTCTGTTTGAGTTTGTTTACTTTTGAAATGTAGAATACTGATGGGAATTGCTTTTGTCCTTTCTTCATTGCCGTTCCCTATTGTGCATAAAACATAGTCATGTTAATGTCTTCAGGGCAGGGTGGACTCATTCTGATGTAGATGATCAACAGAGGGACAACTATTTGAAACCAAAGCTATTTCAGTTTTTTTTACACAATTGTTATAGTGATATCATGGCTTTGATTGTACTTTCACTATATGAGAAGCTTGGGGCTGTTCTTTTGGGAATGTCACCTCTGAAATCAGCTGCCAAGAGTATGTTAATTGGGGTTGTAATTGAAAATTCTCTCGTCTGATGCAAGGGAGTCAGTTCCAGTAATACTGTGTGTGGTGGTTTTGCTTTTATTTAAGCAACTGTTGACTAAAATGAAGGTTGAAGCAATCACATTTCTGTGACCTGTGTTTTAAGCTTTATAAAATTAAAGTATGAACAGGTTAGGACTTTTATTTCAGAAGAATGTGTATGCATAGGAACTTTAGGGCTTGATCTAGTGCCTATTAAAGTCAGGAAGAGTCTTTCCATTGACTTTTGGGTGTCCAATTCTCATTTAAACACATTAATATTTGATAAGAAAGCATCTTTTCAAACTTTTTAAGCATTAAGGTATATAACTTTAAAACTAGGTTGTCTATGACTTTTTCATTTAGAAGATATAAATTGAACTATCTGGTGACAGAGGTGATCTAAAAATGGCTGGAGATTTCTGGGCATTATAGCATCAACCACTTGAGTCAGACATTCCAGCTTGAGAGTCATTGCCATTCTCTGGGGGCCCAAATAGAAGAAAGTAATAATAAGAAGAAAGCAATAAGCTATGACAGTGAGTGCAAACCTGACTTCATTGATGCCAATAAGTATTTGTCACTGAGTAAAAAGGATCCAGGATTTTGCCCAGTGTGTGTTCCAAGGTAGCTGTTACATGCCTGGGGAGTGCTTTGTATGGTATATCAACAGCATACTAATGCACACTCTCTTACCACATACTGTTTAGTGTAGGGTGACTTCTTGATTTTTACATTTCACTTTCTAAATAAAGCTTACTCAAAAATATTTTTGTGAAGCTGTATTTAATGTATCCCACTATGAAAAGAAGTTTCCTAGAAAAGGTTACGAAAAAATAAAAGTGAAAAGGTTAGAAATGCCTTTTCTTAATTATTTTGAATATATTTATTGTCTTATAAATTTTTCTAATGCTTCTCCCCAATCTCTCTTGTTAAGGGTTATTTGAACCCTTGCTTCCATCCTTTCCATTGACAACCCAAAGGTTTAGTTGATCTTTCAGTGCCTCCTAGTCATCCCCCTCAGCATAACATCATTGACAGTGAGGACAGCTTAAAGGAAATGTCGAGAAGATTTACACTCCAACACCATAGTAACAGGTCCAGCACACAAAGAAAACTGCAAAAACAAACCTGGAACATAGCTTGACTACTGTATCTGCTTTCATGCTGTAGTATTGGGGTAGACTGAAATCCAAATGCAGCCAGCACCTTCTGCGTATGCAGACTCCCTATCTCTAAGGTTCCCCCCAAAATGGGAAGAATCTCAGGGAGGTAAGGACACATGTAGATACTAAAAAAAGGCATCATGACTTATCTGGGATCTGAAGAATAAACAACTGTCCCCCCCCCCCCCCTTTCCCTCAGCCAAAGCCTCTGCAACAGCCAGAGCATCAAGGACAGGGTCTCTATGCACCATTGACAGGCTGGAATGATCCGAGGGGAAGTAAAAGAGATTTGGGATAAGATATTTGCAGAACTCATGACAGAGTCAGAGGAAAACTAGCTGGCTATGAAGTGCAGGACCCAGAGGGAAAAATAAATGCAGCTCTCCCAAAAGACTGTGACAATGGATATTTAAATGATCAGAAAATGCTGATTTTTGTTAAAACTGAAACTGTTTGCTGGGAAAGGTCCGTTTTGGCAAAGTTATTGGTTCATAAATTGTGGAATTTTTTTTGAAATTGTTGAAGGGTTCCATTTTGGTATTTTCTAAACAAACGGGATTTTATTTCAGTTTGAAGTGACTTTTTGTTTCAAAATGTAAGCTAATTAAAACAATGTTATAAAGGTTGAAATAAAAATGAAATGCTTTGATTTCCCCAAACCAAAATTTATTTGGATCATTTGTTCACAAAAATGTTTGATTTTGACTTTTTGTCCCAATTCACTATAGAGAAAATTTCTGAAATCTTGGAATGGTATACAAAGGGGTTCATTTAGCCTGTACTTAAAAATTCCTGACACTAAGCTGCGCCTCCTTGAAAATAAAGCAAGCTTTGGATTCCTTTACCACCTGCTGGTGTAAGGATTTAGTTGAATAACTAAACTGTCCAGGTTTTTAGGAGGATTTATATTGCCCTAAATCTTACAGGATGCATGAGGAATAATTTACTGATCCACCAAAACCTTTGGATACCTTAACATAACTCAAGGTTTATTTAGCATTTCTAACTTCACACTTGAATCTTAATATTTTGAGTAATACAGTGAGTAGTTCTGTGTATATTGTGTAGGTGAGAGTTCATCTTTTGCTTCATTTTGAGGGAATGATACATTTTTTTTAAAAAAAAAAGATTAGCTGCAGGGCGCACTCACGGTGTGCATGTTGCTGTTAAAGTGGAAAATGTTTCAAAACCATTTTAACTCTGCTAGTGGCTGCTGGTGCACTCCTAGAAGCATGTAACAGCACTTAACAAAATGGATGTGAAAAATCTGGTAGGGAAAATAGGAACAAATTTGAATCCACACTTGAAATTGGAACACACTTATTGTTGTGTTTCAACAAATTTATTTTAAAATATGTCTATTGCATTTTCTCATCCCTTTTAATTCTTTATTCGGTCTGGGGATGGAGTCAGAAATTGTTCCCACGGTATTTCCAAATGGATCAGAAGAGTAAGGGCTGTAAATGTTACAGCAAAGAGTGTTCTCATGAGATTTAGCCCAAATTTGCAGACCTCTGATAAGCACCTAAATTTCTGGGTCCTCATTTGAACATAACTGTACCTCTTGAGAGTCACGTCATGAGTTACCATTAAGCTTTTCATTTCCTTCATTCCTATAGCTACAATTCTCCATCTTATAGAATGTCAGTGGTGTAGTTAAAATAGTGCTTTAATGTTGAAAAATCCCAATATCTGCACTTTTTTGTATCCTGTGAAGTAGGACTAAGTTGTCCAATAGAAATTTGAATTCTGAACAAAGTCACCTTAAAAATTGTCTTCCTTTTACCACCTTGATGAGTCAGCTGTTACTAGAACACTCCTGACCTTCCAATAGGAAGGCAAGAGGAAGTCTTTAATAAGGCACATTTAGCACAAGAGAGACAGCATAGACCCACTAAGGGATACTGTTAGCTCAAGAAAACAAGGGTGTTTGCATTTGAGAGGAGCAGCAGATGATATTGGGTGCTTGATGGACAAAATGGAAAGATGCATGTTTTTGAAGGGTGAATAGATAGGAAGGCAGAAAATGATAATATGGAAGCAGCCAAATTGATTAAAATATACATATGAATATTTATTTATGTGTAAAATAAATGGAGTGTCCAGAAAATAATCACAAAAATCCTAATTATAATGCTGTATCTCAGGGGTTCTCAAACTTCAGTACACAACGACCCCCTTCTGGTAACAAAAATTCCTACACAACCCCAGGAGGTGGGGATTGAAGCCCCGGGTAGCGAGGCTTGTGCTCTGGCCATGGGCTTCAGCAAGTCTGTCAGCCCTGGAAACCCCATTAAAATGGGATTTCAACCCACTTTGGGGTCCCGACCCACAGTTTGAGAACCGCTGCTCTATCTGACATTTCATATGTGATAGGGATCTATTACAGGAGTGGTGGGTGACATTTTGTGGCCTTCAACATGCATGTCAGGTTAGATGATCATGATGTTCAGTTCTGACCTTAAAATCTGAATCTATGAGGTCTATGCTAGAATTGCTAATGTTACCAGATAAAAGATACTATAGCATTGCACATTTGGTTCCTTTAGATACTTTTTGTCATGATGGCAAAAAAAATCAAGATGGTTAGACAATTTTAATGAAAATTTAGAGATGAACTGTTTTAAAAACTAGGACACCAGATTAGTGTCAGTTAATTTAAATTTAGGAAATGAATGGTGCAGACCCACCTTTAAATATATGGCAAAGCTGATTTAAAGAAGGTGAAATAATGAAACTCTGATTCCATGAAGAAAGTGTCAAACTTCCAGTCAAATGAAAATTAGAAGGGAATGAAGTGAGAAAACACTGTTCACACCTAACTTGAGAACTAAACATAGGAGGATTCACAGCATAGGTATGCATAGATGAAAGATTATTTCTTGAATACACCTCTTCAAACATTGTTTACACACATCTCCAAATTATTTTGATTTTATTTTTGTGGTGGTTGTTTAAAATTAGTCAATAGAAATTGTACCTGTATGAATTATCCAAGTGCCAACATAATTAATTGATATTTACATCAATCAATTATACTGAATGCTAGAGTAGACAAGGAAACACTCCACCTCTGGAAAGGAGGCTTAAAGGAGGTCTCATTAAAGTGCACAAAAACACAGACTTCTGGAGTCTTGGTCTGAGAGCAGAATTGGGTTGCATGGGTTTACTAAATAGATTCATATTTTAGAAGTGTGGGAGTAAACAGAGTTGATTACCACTGATCCTGCATGGATGGTGAGAGACAGGTGCGAGGGAGGGGTGAAATGAAAAAAAGAGCCTTACACAGAATTCCAATGCTTTGCACATGTAACACACTGGGCTCCAATTTCAGAGACACAGATAGGTATTTGGAACCTTCACTATGTTTTCTGATACTAAAATCAAACTCACATGTACCAGATTTGGAAGTCAGACTGGTGATTATTTTATTGGTCACTGTGCAGTATAATTATTTTCTTGAAAACCTGGGACTTGCGTTGCTCTTCAGAAATAACTAACTGAGCACGTGTACATTGCAAGCTTAGTTTACTCAGGGCCAACTATTACTCTGTTGTTGTGTTTGTATCTTCAGCCTTATGCACAAAATCCATTATTTAAAATTTTAATTGTTACGTCTGAGCTCCTACTTCAGTTTTTTTGTGGTATTATGGATACAGGCTTATATTGATCGGGACTAGCCTAAAAAAATTCTGATGAGTAACAACCCTAAGACACATTTTAAACATGAGCTGCACTAATGTCACACTTTCCAACATTTGCTATGTCTATGAAAACAACTCATGGTATTCAGAGTCATGCACCTTGGAAGAGAGCAGTGGGCTGGCTAATCTACTTATATTAAGAATCAGAGAGGTAGCCGTGTTAGTCTGGAATAGTAGAGGTAACAAAGTCCTGTGGCACCTTAAAGACTAACTATAAAGTTTTGAAGCATAAGCTTTCGTGGGCTAATACCCACTTCGTCGGATGCAAGCAGTGGGTATTAGCCCACGAAAGCTTATGCTTTAAAACTTTATAGTTAGTCTTTAAGGTGCCACAGGACTTTGTTACCTCTACTTATATTAGTGATTTTGACCAAATGAGTCTCAATTTGCTTTTGAGATACTGATTCTGCTCCTTGCTGACATTGACATGCACATCTTAACTAGAATGGATGAACCCTCCCCTCCTTTAGATCCCTCTTTTGGCTTCTTGCCGAACACATCAGGTCAAGGCTTCTTGTCCTTGTCTCTACGGCTCCACATGGTTTTGCCCTTGCCTAATGCTCTGCTTTCATTTTTTGTTGCCCTTTCTCCCCTTCATTTCCAACTCTTGTCTTCTGTACCTGCAAGTCCCTCTGTCTGTATGCCAGATGCCCACCACCTCCTTGTCCAAGTTCTTCCATGTGTTCTGGGAAGCCCGAATCCCAAACCCATGCCACTAAATATTTATTTCAATTTATAATAAACACACAGTGCCAGTCCCAAGCTGTAGTTGTCCTTGATACAGACTTTGGCAATTGCCTACCGACATCATTATCTCAAAATGAGTACAATAAACCCTATCAATGAAACCATGTAGTTCCCAGTATCCCCTTTCTTTCAGTGCCCTGAAGGCAAGGGAGAAACACTGCACCTTGCAACATGCCCTGAAAGTCAACATGCCCAGACTTACAGACCAAAATGTCCTCAGTCAAATGAAAGAAGCGAAGTTCTAAAGGCAGAATTCTGCACCCATTTAATCAATGGAAAACTGCCATTGACTTCAATAGGAGTAAAATCAGGCCTTAAGGCACTGATGTTGCCCAAGTTCCACACAAATCCCCAGCGCTGATTGGGCCAAGCTAGTATCATTCTGTGTCTCAGTAGAGATTGTGCCTTATCTATTTTAGTCTGTTTGGATTGTAGGCTCCTAGAGGCAGGAGGACATTTTCCTTTCTTTTGTTGTTTATTATTTGTTTACTTTGGCTCTGTGCACAGATAAATCATTATAACAAATAATGACAAATGGGAGAAAAAATTAAAAAACCCAGAAGTTTTTGCTGACAATATGGTGATATGGAAAAACATCAGATCTTTCTAAATAGGATTTAATAAATGAGGTTATTTTAACATGGCATGTGACTGAGAAATTCAAGGAGCAGGGTAACTAAAGCAGATCTAAAAATGGTAACAAATGGAAGCTGGGAAGTATATTTTAATTATACTTGGCTACGGCTTTAACTTTATTTTTCAGTATTAAATTTCAATTTCCATTTCTTGCATGATTAATCCTATCCCTGATTAATTTGAAACACTAGGTCCGTGCTACTCCCCCATATTACTCGTGGAAGAATAATGTGCTTCAGTAACAAATGTTAACTGAACGTGCTGCATTATCTTTCTTTGGCATAGCAAATAAGAGGGGGTGGGGGAAATCATTTATTTCCAGCTTCAGAAAGCAGCCATAGGGGATCATTGTGACACTACTTTGACTTCAACTAAATGATTGTGGCAGCTTTTCTTTATTCTACCAGTAGGCGGGAGTGATGGCACTCTCACTCCATTAGCAGAATCAAACATAAAACCTTTATGAATTCTATTCCAGCTGAAATGTTTTTATCATCTATGCAACACAGGCAATGCTTTGGGGGTTTTCACCCCTATATAGAAAATGAATAATGCACCAACCAAACAACTATGGTTGGGTCTAGGCTGAGACCCTACAAGATAACGTGACAGAGCCACAATGACCTATTCAAACGAGATTCTTGCTGAGCTGAGCATTGATAAGGAAAAACACACAGGAGCTGTTCCGCTGTGCATGATATCAATGGAAGTGTTTCCAATGAAGAGAAGTAGAATGAGGCTTGCGTATTTGCATGCAATCTTTTTTATTTAAAAAGAAGATTCTAAAGGGTTTTTGAAAGAGAAGCTCATGATATAATACAATTATGATCCAACTCAAAGAACTAGTAGGCAAAGCTTCACTGGGAGAAAATCTAAGGGAAAGGGAGTTCAGGAGAGCTGGCAGTTTCCCAAACAGACAATATTAAAGGTGCAACAGCAAACTATCCTGATATGAAGGAAAGATAAGAATAGTAAGAGGCCAATATGGCTCCATCAGGAGCCCTTCAATGACCCGTTAATTAAAAAGGGATCCTAGAGGAAGTGGAAACATGGACAAATTTCTAAGGATGAATACAAAAGAATAGTGCAAGCAGGTAGGGACAAAATCAGAAAGGCTAAGGAACAAAATGAGTCCCATCTCACAAGAGGCATAAAGGGCAATAAGAAAAAAGTTCTATAAATACATTTGGATCAAGAGAAAGAGAAAGGAAAGTGTAGATCCCCTACTTGTTGGGGAAGAAGAGCTAATAATGGTAACATCAAGACGGCTAACGTATTTAATGCCTATTTCGTTTCAGTCTTCACTAAAAGGATTAAAGGTGACCAGATAATCAGCATAATTAATGCTAATAAGAAGTGGGGGCGGGAGAGAATCCAGAAAGAGTAACACAAATAATGAAATGCTTACAAAACCTGACATATGAGGAAAGGTTTAAAAAGAAACTGGGCATGTTCAGCCTTGAGAAAAGAAGAGTGAGGGAGGGGACATGATAAACAGTCTTCCAATATGCTAAGAGCTGTTATAAAGAGGATGATGATCAATTGTACTCAATATCCACTGAAGCTATGACAAGTGTGAAGGGAGAACTTCCTCCCCCCTCTAAACACTAGGGTAAAAACGAGGAGGGTCTCTTCTATGACCACTTAACTGTAAGCTGCTTTCCCAGCCTAACTTAAATATTCTCCCCCCCAAAACCCACACTCTACCAGTTGGGAAATGGGGACCACGCTGCCACCATTCATGTGAATCTCCAAGACCCTGGTGCACATGAACACCCCAAACTCCCCCTCCCTCTCCCTGAGAGATCGGGACACTTAGACCCTGCTTCACCCCTCCCTTTCCAGCCTGAAAGCAGAGAGAGAGACGCAGCACACTGGCTCACGCTGTGAGCCTGCCAAATTCAAAGCTAGAACAACTTTAAGGGAATAACCAAACGCTTTTTATAACAAAGAAAAGAGAAAACTTACAACTAATCCAACTTCACAGATATAAAGCTTTCTAACTCCTCCCTTAAGATTTTGCCCCCTGAGGAGGGTTAGTGACACTCTAAATCAGGTACAAAACTTATGAAATCAATATGCTACTTACAGTTCCTCTAACTTATGGATATAGGAAGGAAAAGGAGAAAAGGATTTTCCATAGCTGGAAAGATGGAGCCAGTCCAAGCTCCGGACAAAAACTGAACTGAAAACTAACAGCCCTTTTGTCCCAATAAATTTACATTCTTAATATGTCACAGCTTCTTTGGCTTCCTGTTAACCCCTTACAGGTAAAACAGCACTCCAAGGCACTTCACACTTATGACAACAAGTAATAAGGGGCTTAATCTGCAGCAAGGGAGAGGTTGGTTAGATATTAGGGCAAATTTTCCAACCATAAGGATAGTTAAGCTCTGGAACAGGCTTCCAAGGGAGGCTGTGGAATTCCCATCACTGGTTTTTTTTTTTTAAAGAACTGATTAGACAAACATCTGTCAGGGATGGTCTAGATATATTTAGTTCTGCTTTAGCACATGGGGCTAGACTAGATGACTTTTCAAAGATCCTTTTAGCCCCACATTTCTATGATTCTATTAATACTAAGACACAAGCACTGGTGTATAATTGATGTGAATTAGCATGCGTGGATTTGCTGGTAATATGAATAATGTACATCTTAGAAGAGAGCACACAGAACACATTGGAAGGTTAGTGGCACAGAGGCAGCATTGTTCTTTTGATTGGATGTTTTGTTGCATAAAATATTAATTCTTTTTTATAATTATTTCATGACTATTTTGTCTGACCTGTGGCCTATGTCTTTTTGATATAGCAATCTATCCAAATTGTTTAAATACATTGAAAGGTTCATATTAGTTTTGCTCTTTTTTGCAAATAACATGCCTACTTGGTTATATGGTACCCTGTGCAATACCTTTTTAAAGAGGGAAAACTAGATCTACTCCACTGGTATGTGAGTTCTTACTATATTTGAGCTTTTCCTATGATGTCTTAGGTATAGTGGTGATAAACACTTACAGATAGATTAGGTGGATTGGCCCATGTATTATTACTTGGAACACTTGGTATTGACCATTTAACATCAAAATAACATTATATATATATCTATCCCCCCCCCCTTTAATTTGATATCTAATTTGAAGTAAAGTATTCCTTATGCTTACTTGGGATTTTTTTTCATTAGGTCTCTTGGATTGGAAAAAGAAATAATATGAAGCTCAAACAATATTTGGTTATTTCGTTCTTCCATAGAAGAATATTTTGATCTTGTTGGCTTTTTTAAATGTATGCACTTACTTCAAATTTATATCATTGTTATGGTTCTATATCTATACAAGGACTGCCTATATGATGCATCAAAACTCAAATGTAAGATGTTTCTCCAATATGATTCACTATATTATTTACAAGGTAATTGTTTTTTTGAAGTATTGGAATTCATCTATAGATTTGAAAAACTTTGAGGGAAATGATGACTGCTACTACGCAAACCAATTGGGTAATTGCTTGCCCAAATTAATTTATGCACATATGATTGCCCAATGTGCAAACAAGTGTGACAATTGTGTTTACAAATTAGGCATTCAATTGAATGCATAGAATGATAATACTTAGCTGTTGTATAGCATTTTTTAGGCAAAGATTTGAAAACATTTTAGAAAAGAGGGCAGTAGAATATCTTGCATAATAATGCCCAGGAAAATAACATATAGAAAAACATGTCACATTTTGTATACACCCTACAGCAGCATACCTGACATTGTGGCTACTTGGAAGAGTCCTTCAAGATCCCAAAGTTAACCCTTTCATATGTCAAGGTAAATCATATAATACATTTCTATACTTTTACTCAGATCTACTTAAGTAGATGTTTGTGTGTCTCTGTGAAGTCCTGACCAGTACATCTGGTTGACTGATACATAGAAACCATAAACAGATAAAAACAGACAGAAGAGATAGCAACCATAAAGCATCTGCTGTGAAGAAAGAACACTCCATAAGATGAACAATTTCAAAGAATAATCCAAATGTGCAGCTAGCCAGATGTTCAGAATCACGACTAAAATTGAAGCACTTGAAACATGCTTAAACCACATGAAAATGATCACTATGACTTCTTGGTTTCATGGGAGAACAGTGTCTGTGACCAACAAAAATTAAGCCATTAAGTGAAGGGATGTCAGATGGCAATCTAGACTTGTACAAAAAAATTCCAATATATTTGGAGAGCTAGATTATGTAAAAGCTCCTCATTGTGGGGGGTTTTCATCAGCGCTCTTAGCTTGTTTAAAATGAAATGCAGTGAAATCCCATTGTATCCATTACCTGCTTTGTTAAACATACCATTAAAGGCTAGCATAGCCTTTCTGCACATCTCTGTTAGGCATTAACTAGCTAAACGTGACATAAAATACTTTAATGTTTCTGTGAATTAGAAATGTCTAGCAAAGACTGACCCCGAGCAGGCCTGGTAAGGACACTAACCATCTTTTGAATTATACCAGAGCCCTAAAATGTTCTCTTGAATTTTCATGTAGAACAGGCAAATTAGCTGTGAAAATCTCCCCTCCCCCCCCCAACCCAGCAACAGAAAACCACCATATTCCTAGGATATGAGTAATGTTGTGCAGCGCCCTTATGTTTTCCCTTCACCATGCTGAGTAACATAAGTATTATCCATGTCTTGTCTGGATCTCATGCAGAGAGTGACTATAAATAACATCTTAATGACTTTCATACCCAGATGGAATAAAGGAGTGTATAGTATTATTTCAAGTCACACCAGCTTAATTAAAATGTTTGGGGCCAGATATTTAGCCCCACTCGCTCCTTTTTGAGCTACTTCTTTCTACCTCCTGCCTCTGCTCGTTTAGCTCTCCTCCCTTGACTCCATATAGCCTCTAGGGTGGAGGCTGAAGGATCCTCATACAAGAGGAATTCAGACTCTCCTTAACTGGAAAGCTATGAGAGAGTGGCAGGTACTTCCTCCCCTCCTTACTGCCTTTTGAACTACACTCTGTCAATGAAGCACAGTGCTGCACCAACCACTTAAAAACTAGGCTCTGGGGTCAAGCATCTAACTATGCTAGTTATTTGTCATGTTTCCTACCTCTGGTGACAGTGATTGGACAGTGAAGAGGTGGTATCCCCAATCCCAGGGGAATTAAAGCTTCCTTAAGGTTTTAAGAATCAGAGAGGTAGCCGTGTTAGTCTGGAATTGCAGAAGTGACAAAGGGTCCTGTGTGGCACTTTAAAGACTAACTAAAGTATTGAAGCATAAGCTTTTGTGGGCTAATACCCACGAAATAAAGTCACCAGCTTGCAGCAAAAAAAACTTCAAGACCACACTGCAAAGAGAAACTGCAGAGCTGCAATTCATTTGCAAATTTAATACAATCAGTGCAGGACTGAATAGGGATTAGGAGTGGCTACCTAACTACAAGAACAGTTTCTCTTCTCTCGCTGTTCACACCCCCAATTCAGCTACTAGAGGAATACCTCACTCTCCCTGATTAGAGATAACAAGCTGGTTCAGCCTCATTGGACTAACCCTGTTATCTCTAACCTGGTTCTTGCCTACCTATTTATACCTGCCCCTGGACACTTCCATGCATCTGACGAAGTGGGTATTAGCCCACAAAAGCTTATGCTTCAATACTTTAGTTAGTCTTTAACGTGCCACAGGACTCTTTGTTACCTCTGCTATTCCAGACTAACATGGCTACCTCTCTGATTCTTCAATACTTTAGTTAGTCTTTAAAGTGCCACAGGACCCTTTTGTCACTTAAGGTTTTAGTTTTAAATAGTTTCAAGTTTCAAGCACTGGTCAGAGAAGGGGGTTGATCTGACAAAACTTCCCCACCCTGAGAAGGACATTTAGATGCTTTCATTCACTGTGCCATTTACTACGCACTGCTGTTCGAGGGCACATAATAAAGTGTGTGCTCTGCTGCACCTCGCTCCTTGAACTTCTTGTTGCTGTAAATTGTGTTCTTCGCCTTTGTCTCAGGGCTGCCAACACATAATTTTAATGCTGGTGTTTTGAAAGTGTGCAGTCTGCTCTCTCAGGCTCACTGTGCAGGCACAACCATTACTCAGCTGCATTCATCATTCACACTTTTCATAGAAAGAGACTGCTTTGGTGCTGTGATTTCCCAATGCTATACACTAAAGCAATGTACATTAGCATTTAGCATCAGGAACATTGGATCTGCCAGTGCTAAAGGGCTACCTGATTTTCTCTTATGAAACTATTATTTTTCAGATAACCAGAGTCAAAAATTCAGCAGAAAGGTATTTCTTATTTAAGAAGTAACTGCACTTTAGCTATTAATAAGAGTCTCGAGTATACGTGTGCCACCTTTAGAAAACCTGCATCTCCTGAATACAGTTACACACACACACTTTTCAGTTCTTTCTAACCAAGATAGGCCTAAACTAGATACAAATATTTTTAGGGGTGCTTGGATATAGGTCTGAAATTTGC
Organism: Sternotherus odoratus; assembly: GCA_032164245.1. Lineage (NCBI taxonomy): Eukaryota > Metazoa > Chordata > Testudines > Kinosternidae > Sternotherus > Sternotherus odoratus. The sequence continues at coordinate 19,590,360 of JAVMKO010000014.1, read as the reverse complement.
AGCTCAGGTCCCTTTCAAGTGTTAGTTATGGTTTTTGAAGGGGAGGGGGAGATCTGATACTGGATAAGTGGCAGTTCTGCAGATAAGGACCTGGGGATTACAGTAGATGAGAAGCTGGATATGAGTCAACAGTGTGTCCCTGTTGCCAAGAAGGATAATGGCATACTGGGCGCCATTAGTAGCATTGCCTATTGAGATTGAGGGAAGTGATTATTCCTCTCTTTTTGGCACTGGTGAGGCCACATCTGGAGTATTGCCTTTAGTCCCCCCCCCATAGAAAGGGTGTGGACAAATTGGAGCAAGTCCACCTGAGGGTAACAGAAATGATTAGAGGGTTGGGGCACATGATTTATGAGAAGAGGATGAGGGAACTGGAGTTATTTAGTCTGCCAAAAAGAAGAGTGATGGGAGATTTGATAGCAGCTTTCAACTACCTGAAGAGGGTTTCCAAAGAGGATGGAGCTGAGCTGTTCTTAATGGTAGCAGGAATGATGGTCTCAAGTTGCAGAGTGTGGGAGTCTAGGTTGGATATTAGGAAAAACAATTTCACTAAGAAGGTGGTGAAGGACTGGAATGGTTTACCTAGGAGGGTGGTGGAATCTCCATCCTTAGAGTTTATTAAAGCCCTGACTGGGATGATTTAGTTGGGGTTGTTTCTGCTTTGAACAGGGGATTAGACTAGATGACCTCCTGAAGTCTCTTCCAACCCTAATCTTCTATGATTCTGTAATCTGATCCTGTAGTGCTGCTGTGAGCAAAACAGATTTCATTGGAAGTGATGAGTACATAGGTCCATAAATATTAGAAATGAATAGCTCACATTTCCAGGGGCTTCTCAGTATCTGATTCATGGTTTTTGGTGTGTTTGTGCTGGGTGGCTGCTCTGGAGCTGAGAGAGAGGCAGAAAAACATATTCACAAAATTTCATGCAAAAATATCATTTGTATCAACATCTGTGGATGCAGAAATGTTGCTTTATGAAATTTCTGTCAAATGGCCATATTCACATGTGAAATTTAGAAGGGGGAGAGACACACTGGTGCCACAGGTTATTACATGCCATAATGCACTAGACCAGCATGACAAGAAAAGTCCTGCCTCCCTGCATGACGCAGGTAAGATGATTATGGAGGACGGAAAAGAGAGACTGTGACCATCTGGCGAAGGAGATCTAGCTATATTGCTAGGGAACCAACAAGGCCATGGGAAGGCAGTTGACTTGGGCTGGAGAAGAGAGAAATAAATACAGGGCCCATCTAATTGAAGGAGAGAGGGAACATCTTTGGTATAAAGGTGCAGTAGGCTCCGGTGCTGTGGAATGGAGAGAGATGAGGGGGACTGAGGTGGAATGGAGTGGACAAAAAACTGAACATGTCGGTACTAAGCAGGATTGGAGAGTGCAGGGAGAACAGAGAATAAAGGGAAAAAGAGAATGGAACCAGGGATTGAATGAGGGGGTATGGGGGATATAGAGTGCCTCATTTGGGAGGTAACAAAGGGAGGAACAAAGTGGAGCTTATTGAGGGGAGATGTGTCAGGAGCAGGAGAAAATGGGACTGAGAAGTTCATAAAAAGAAAGAGCAGTGTACCTCTTCAGAGGAAGTGAAAGACAAACAAAGATGTGTAGATGGAAAGAAGGGACTATCAAGATAGAGAATGAGAAGAGAAGATTAAAGTTATCAATTGTTTATTTATTGCTGTATAGCACTAGTACCCAAAATGCAGTAGGTGCTTGCCTAATACAATGCAAAATAGAGGGCCAGAGGAGTAGAATAGAAAAAGAAAAGAAAAAGACAAGAAAATATAAATGTAGTGGTCAGTGGAATATAGATGAAATATATTTTCCCTGCATTTAATTGCATTTTCATGGCATCCCACAGCCCTGTACATCAGGGAGACAAAGGGTGGGAGAATCCCGCTGATATTGGAATATAAACTCCTTTCACACTGAAATCAACGTTCAGATACTAAACATTTCCATCTCTTTGCCATTCAGCAGTTGTCCATAACCTTCGCGCCTCGTGTAATTACTAAAATGATGAACTGCAAATGAAATGATGAAAATTTCATCTACTTCAGAAATCTCTGCTGAATATTCCTTTTGCCAGGCTAAGAGGGTCGTTCAGTATGTTGCCAATAAAAGAGGTTTTTGAAATTACAATAGTGCAATAGCACATATAGGCTCCAATTGGTGACTGGGCCCCCATTGTGCTAGGTGCTGTACAATCACACAGTAAAAAGACAGCCTCTGTCTCAGAGAACTCTCAACAGGCACATGGGACAGCCTGGCCAGGTAACGAGGGGTAAAAATGCCATAGTGAGTCAGCGCAGAAAGGGATTCATAGTTGGCCCATTGATTCATCCCACCTATCAGAAATGACAAGCCTCCATAGGAGGCTTGCCAGCTAGAGGGAACAGGACAGAAAGGGAGGAAGTGGGCTTCAGAGGCTGGGTGCCCTGAGATAAAAGATTATTTGTTTTTTCAACTGCCTGGAAAAACCTGGATCCAGGGTGGGGTGGGAGGGGGCTAATAACTCAGGAGCCTGTTTCCAGAAGGGAAAGAAGGAACAATAGGGCTTCCCTGAAGGAATCAGATTTTACAGCCTGTTCGTCTGCTTGATCAAGGCTGGTCCAGAGTTTCCTGAGGTAAGAGAAAGCCTTGGCACCTGCTACTTCCTGCTTTATCCTTTCTAATTTGAGTTCACAAACAGCTTGAAAGCTTTATGAATAGGAGATGCTCTCCATGCTGCTCTGAAGGAAAGGAAAGGTCTAGAAATGGCCCAGAGAGGGTGTGTCTTTTGGTCCTCCTGGAATGACCTCACTCCATGTCTTTGTAAGGGCTTGTCTACGTGGTGGGGTCATGTGGACCATGGGGGTGTGAATTCTAAGGCTAAGTCTCGGCTGCGAGCCAGGGATTGTGATTCCTTTGCTCATGTGCACAAACTCACGCTAGATCTTGTTGAGCAAGAACTAGTATAAATTACAGTGTAGCTGCGGTAGCACGGATCGCAGCAGTGGAGACGTGACAGAGCTGTGCCAAGTACAAACCTGCCTGAAGCTGGTGGGTATTTATTTGGCGCCACTCAGCTGTCACTGCAGCTCTGCTGCTACTACCTGTGCTACTGTGGCTATGCTCTATTTATACTGGTGCTAGCCTGATGAAAGCTAGCGTGAGCATGTGTACACGAGCAGGACAATCGCACCTCTAGCTTGTAGCGTAGATGTAGCCCCAACATGCACTACTGCAATGTGTTAAGTGGTCCATGTAGACCCTGCTGGTGTGCATTAGCATAGTGCTGCTTGAAAGTTGCAATAGGCAACTCTTTTGGGTCTACTGGGCCAGTTAATGCACAGAACTTCAGAGCACATTAGAAAATGACCCTCCTCTAGTCCGCATTGCTCACTGTGTAGACAAGCCTATGGTTGGATTATTACTCGAATTAAAGAGATTTTTCCCTTACCTCCCAAAACTTGCTCTTTGGTGAGTCCTACTGTGGCCACTTGGCCCTCCTCCCATTTTGACTCCCACACAGATACATGTTAAAGTGGCTGAATTTCAGAGATTCTGAGCACCTGCAGCTTCCATTGATCTTAGTGGCATCATGGGCTTTTTGCACCTCTGAAGATCAAATGTGTCTCTAGGTATCTCAATGTGGCTTCAGCTTGAAATCACTCAAGTTTGAAAGTTTGGGTTTGTTCCTCCTGTGCTGAAATGCTCCTTAAGCATTTAGCCAAGGGAATGTAACAGGATTTAGTTGTGACTGAAGTGCCAGATTACCGTAATATATTTCTGGATAGTAGGGTGGGTTTCTTGGTGGTTTGAGTTTAGAGAACATAGACCCTAAACAAATCTATAAGGAGGAGTCTGATGTCAGCCTCTGCAAGCAGGGTTTGCACAGCACTGATTGAGGTTATTTTGGTTTTGCTGATGTTAGTATTTTATTATCCAAATTTACATGCAGAGAAACAGTCAGCTATAACTTATCTAAACTTAGAATGAATGTGAAACTCCAGCTTCAGTACATTGCACAAATATGATTATTTGTCCAAATTCATTGATGTCCGGCAGACGCAGTGGAAGAAGGTTTCTACTGTGAAGAGAATAAATAATACGAGAGAACACTTTTGACTAGTGGTGTATGACATAGCGGCTCTGCCAGATGTCGAACAAAGCCTGCCAAATCACTGTGACAGGGGAAATGCAAAACAAAAACCCATGCAGCCAAAAGTCTAATATCATGTTGGTTGGCTACATGGAGTCTTATGGAGCTAGAGAATTGGCAAACTGTATACCTTTCTTCTATTATCTCAAATGGATGTTGGGACAAGAGTAGAGGATGTAGTACCTCTGTCAAAACTAAAACATGACAACTCTGAATTTGTCCAGATGATTTTAACAGAATATTATTGAAAAAAATATTTAAAATTACATTTGGGGAAGTGGAAAATTTTGCTCAATGAAATGTAATTCTTCATATAATCTTTCCAGCATAGAGACTCTTGGTTATAAGCACTTAACCAGAAAGCTGCCTTACAATCAGTTCCACTTTATATTTTGCTACGGCCTTTCCCAGAACTGAAGAGCTCCTTCACTCTTGCCAACCGAAGTTGGTCCAATAAAAGATATTCCCTCACCCACCTGAATTAACAAAAGTCCGTTAAAAAAACAAAAACTTTTGTAAACTGGAAGGATAAGTATAGAATATATTTTGCATTCTCCCAAAGTACTATTCCTGGGTCTTTTACCATGAGATTGAGCTTTCCAGTGTGGAAAGTTCTTGTGGTAATTCCCCATTTTGCAGCATTTGCTTATAATATTGAAAGTGCATGATATCTCTCAAATGTCAGATCAAATCTGGCAAGTGACTGACTGCTCACGTCTTCAGATTTTATACAGGGAATGTCCATAAAAAGGGAGAGAGTTCATGTCTGTTTTAATTTACCACATATAACACCAGTTTGAGGTATAATTGGTACACAAAAGGCCAAATTCTTCATTTGTTTACATCCTGTGCAACCCTCATGACTTCAATGGCATTACAAAGAGATACAAGCAATTTTTACTATCTTGTCAATGTTGCTTTCAGAATGGGGCCTATGGGTTTTTACTCCAGGTTCCCATCCAACTTTGTGATTGTACTTCTAGATTTTTGAAGTGGTACAAATTAATGGAGATTTTTGGCTCCATATCAGTAGACAATATTTCTACTTTATTTATAGCCATTTTAAACAGGACCCCAGTGAATTATTGAATCCAAAATTCTTATTGAAATATATTACAATACAAATAATATAAACAGGTAAATCATGAAAGTGCAATATTTTTCATTTGGACAGTTATTTTTCTTTATACAAATTCAAGAAGTTATTTAATGTAAATGTACACGTCTGCTCCTAGTTACTCGAGTATCAATTTGAAGTAGCCCCATTGACTTGTGTGGCGTTATCCTAGTTTACACTGGTTAACTGAAAGTAAAATTTAGCCCATACATCATCTGCCTTAGATCTAGTAGGATAATTGTGTGTACATAAGACATTGTTGAAAGGAAGTAACAGAGTCCTGTGGCACCTTAAAGACTGACTAAAGTATTGAAGCATAAGGTTTCGTGGGCTAATATCCACTTTGCCACTGCTTGCATCCGATGAAGTGGGTATTAGCCCACGAAACCTTATGCTTCAATACTTTAGTCAGTCTTTAAGGTACCACAGGACTCTTTGTTACCTCTGCTATTCCAGACTAACACGGCTACCTCTCTGATTGTTGAAAGGAAGTATTTCCTACTGCTTAAATCTTAACATTAACATTTTCTTTGGGATGTGATTCTGGATTCTTTTAGACATAAAAAGCCATTATTTGTCATCTGTGAAATTAAACTTAAAGCATCTATTGTTTCCTTTGTCATTTTCGATTTTCCATTTGGTTAGTTCATTTTATCTGAAACATTCTATATTTTCCTTTAATATTGAAGAACCAATGTTTGTTATTGTACTGTATCACTCAGTTGTGTGTGTTGTGGAATCCTTTTTTTTTCTGTATTACAGTTTGGCTGTCTCTGTTTTAAAATGGGAGATCTTTATGTACACGTTTTAGTTCCTTAGCTATTGGTATGAAATTCCTTGTTTGTTTTTCCCACAGAACAAACTGAAGCCTCTTTAGACCTGCAGCTGAACTGATAACATCCAGTAATCAAATGGAGCTATTGACTTACGCTGCAGTCCTAGTTCGATTCTGAAATTACAGATGGCACATAATAGCTGAATTGTGTTTAAAAATGATTAAGGACATTTGTTGCTTAGAGCTTTTTTAGTTAGCTTTGACAAATGGCTCAATCATCTCTTTTCAATAATGACAGTATGCATGAGAAAGTAAAGCATTTTAAGATCACTTATGGTGAATTATATAAGTGATGGCTATTGAGCTATTAATCAAGTAGGAAATGTTAGAAGTCACTGAAGCAATATCTCTAGGATGGTGTTCTGTCTCCTACTATTTTTATGTGTGTTGTGAAAAATGGGATTTTTGTAACAATGATTGATTGGTCTAGTTCAGTTTTGGTTATGAGAGTCACAGGGTTTCTTTTATGTTCAGGTAAGAAATCAAAGTCAGTTTCCCCAGCAGAGGACACTGTGCTCCTGCAGTTAGCTTTGTTGTTCTTTATTTTGCCAAAGAACTCTGGAAATAAATCAAGTAAGATATGATTTTGTACTTGGTATTCTGTATGGACACCATGACTGACATTGCAATTATAGGTTTTTGCATTGTTTATGCTTCTCCAAAAGCATATCTGAGTGCTTTGAACCACTGGCTGAAAAGATCTTTGCTAGGTTTCATTACAATGCATAATTGTATTTACCCTTTAAGGCCTTCAAGTCTATTTGTGCTTTTCACAGCTCTAGCACTGTGCACTTTATTCATAATTAAATAAGTAATTGAATGAAAAAACACCAAATCATTTTTCTAAAGAGTGATTTAGAATAGTTTTTGAGCATCTACATAAAATCATCCAGCATTCTGTTCCTTTACACTTTTTACATTCAATTCAGGGGTGATGCCTGACTTTTTTGCCTGGTATAAATAAAAACGTGGTTTTATAGAGAAATGAGTTGTACCAGCAATCCTATTTATGACTTCTAGTTTCCTTGATCCCGAACAGCTCTGTGGATTTCTTAAACAATATGGTACAGTATATTCCTCTTTAATCTATTTTATGTGGAAAGGACTCAGATACTACCATGATGTGTGGCAGCACAAAACCCCAAGATAAGATATACTGTTTTAAAATTTCCTCAGAAAGTGTAAATTGGTGTAGCTCCATTGACTTCAATGCAGCCAGGTTACCTCACATGAGCTGAAGATCTGCCCCTAATATCAACCTTCCATTCAGATATTTATCAAAGGTATTTTCATAGAGAAATGCAGTGGCATCTGCTGAGTAGAATAGTACAGAATTAAATACGAATAGCAACTGGATAGGGGGAAATAATTCAACCCAAATGCTGAGTAATTTTTCCCCTAACTGAAATGTTCCTGGTAGCATATTCGCCAAGGTATAGTTTTAATCATCCTGATTTTGTATTTACAAATGTACAAACAACTAGATCGCTGTAACTGTTGCTGCCACCACGGAGCATTTATAAGTAACATATTAGGAATATAATGAAGAGAATGTGGGTTCCTTGTACAAGAAAAAAGTAAGATGAGAAGTCAAATTAACTGAGTTCTATGAGATGCTGCCCATAAATTAGATCCACATAACTATAAAATTCTAGAATAAAGTAGACCATGCTAAAAATTATAGCATTCTTTAATAAATTGCAGTGTTTTCAAAGCAAAGTTGATATCATAATCTCCATGTACAGGTGGAAACTGGAGGCAGAGTGGTGAAATGACTTTCCCAAGGAAGGTCACCCAGCAGGTCAGTGCAAGAACTAGGAATATTGCCCCGGTCTCCTGACTCCTAATCTTGTGCCCTATTCCATTGACCATGCTTCCACCCTGATTATGCTGGGGTACAAAGTTAAAAATTTAAAATAAAAAGGCACAAAGATTTCCTCATTTGGGTAGTTAGTACCTCTAAATCAAACTTCAGACAAGCAACACAATAGATCTAAAAATGTCCTCTCATTCCATTCCAAACTCCACCAAGTGATGAATGAACCACTTTTAGAAGTTGCTAATTTTGGAAAGATCAGGTTAACAATAAAATTTGCCTAAAAGTTGTCATTTTCCTTAGTTTACCCTTGACCCACATTTTCTGCCCTTCTTGAGTCCAAAATACAGTACTATGAATATACTGCTTTAGAGCTGACTTGTGCACTCCATGTCTGGGCAAAAACTCCCACTGAAGTTCAATTGACTTAAATGGGCAATTTTGATTCAGTACTGGGCCCCAAGCACTTACTGCCCCACTAGGTAAGGAAAGTTAAGGAAAGGTATCATGTAATTAACATGAGCATAGCTGTACAAATAGGATTTGTAATGCTAGTGTGAAAGTGTCTATGCTGAATGCTGTTTACTCTGAGCATGTCCAGTGTGAAATAAGTATTTCCAGAAGCATGAGCAGAGCTACTTAGAGTTATTTTAAAAAAGTGCTGTAGATTCTTACTTACAGGTCAGATTCCTCAGAGCATTTTAAATACTGCAGCCAGTACCAGGAATCTCCCTAGAAATTCTTTGCTTCTGAGATTTCCACCCCAATTTTGCATATTCAGGAGGTTCAGATAAGGTCTGGTAGAACAGCCAAACTATAAGCTTTTTGAGGTTTGCCTGTTTTTATTATTTATTTAGACTGAGGGAGGACCCAAAATGTTTGAGTGTCTTCCAAGCATAAAGACAGTCTCTGCCCTGAAGAGAGTATAGTCTAAAATAAGGTTAGGTGGATATGCAAATAAGTCTGGCCCTTTTAGCAATGCTCTGGTTTGCCATTGTGACATGACACATCTTTCAATAATTTAACTAAGGACCACCCACTGGAACCCAGATTTTGACAGCTATTGTGATAATTAACTGTAGGCTGCATATGTGTTGAATTACCTTAGGCTGCAAATGCTGCTTATCTGATTTTTATCTAGTGTAAGAAAGAATCCTAATATAAAACTAATTACGTCCAGGCAGAGATATAACCAAGAGTGTGTGAGGTAAAGACATACCTTTAAAATATATAATAGGTAATTATGTACAGATCATACCCCATTATATAATGCCATCTCATGACTGTATGCTTGACTGTCACTTGAGTGCACAAAGCACTATCTACTGACTATCATGTGAAAGGCCGTCTTTCTCCATTATTCCCAAGAAAGTGAATCTTTACTATAGAGTAGTTAAGTTAATAGGACCTTATGACACTGTTTAAATCTTTCAATGAAACAAAAATGATATAAATTAAATAGAACTGCCTATAATCTTTTACACAGATTATATATAGTAGATGTACTTGCTACAGCTGTTGATATAAGATGTTCAAGCTTTTAAGTTAAAGGTTATTTGAAAAATTAAATTAAGTGAAAAATAAACTGATGAATCCAGCCTAGAATCACATGTTAATTTTTCCTCAAAGTTATAGAACACTAGATTTCATGGAGAATGATTGACTAGCAGCTTCTCACACACTCCCTTATCTCGCACTTCCCCCAAAATTTACCCCAACCTTGACCTGTAGGCAACCACTTTAAGGATGTAAAAGATTTATTTACAGGGCCGTGCAGAGAAAGGTAATTCTGTTTCATGGAGGATTTCAATGTTTTGAAATTTGGTTTCATTCCTCCTGCCACCCAAAATTTCAAAATTCCCGATGAAAGACAGTGGAGCCCCTGTTCTGAGCTGTCCGTCTAGTGGACTGCCTTGGAGCCACAGACTAGGGAAGCCCTGTGGTCCCCAATGCTGAAGGAGTCCAGCAGGCAGGCTGGAACCCTGGCAGGTTTTGAAATCTGCCTGGCAGGTAGGTTTCCATTGGAGCTTCATAGAAGTCAAACCATCTCTGCTAAATGTTTCTATTTTGACAAATCAACAGTTTCCAATGAGAAAATGTTTGTCAGAATTTTTCTGAGCAGCTCCACTAGGTTGCCTGGTTTATTAGTAACAGGACTGAGACTAGTAGTTCATTTCACATAGTCCACATATTAATCATTACATGGTAACAATTTTTGCCCTGTGACATCGTCTCCTGCTGTACTTGACATTCTGAGGCCACGTCTGTGGCAGGAGAGGGCAGGACCAGAGTATAATGCACTCTCTGGAATTCTGGTTCATAGAATGGTCTCTTAGACACCATTCTCCAACAGTGAACTTTAGAAGAGCCCTAAGGCTGTGTGATGTCTTGGCTCTTGAAGCCAGGGAATCCCCAGAAAGCCACCGCATCCTGGCTTCCCTGCAATGTGTAATGAAACCTGGTTGTCTGAGAAGATACTAAAGCTATAGCCCCAGGCAATGCACCGCCCATGGAGCTCTGTTTGGAGGACTGCCCAACCCTGTTCCTTTTTACTATCCCTCTTCTGGCTCTCGCCTCACCTCACCTCAGCTTTCGCTCTTGTTTGTACTGTGCTCCTGGTCCTTGCTTGATCCTGGCCTGTCCTCCTGCCCTTATCTTGTCTCCAATCTCAGTTACCAGTCCTGGCTCCAACCTAGCCTCAGATTTCTGACCCTTGGCTCTGGCATTTGGCATCTGACCTCTGCTCTGACCCTTAGCTTTGATATCTGATTCTGACTCTGGCTTGACCCCTGGCTCTGATAATTGGCAGTTGACTCTGGTGCTGACCCTTGGCTTCATTCCCCAACCTGATTGCCAATTCCGCCTACTAGACCGGTTTCCTGCTCTGGCTACTAGGCCAGACCGCCTACATCCTGGGCCACAACAACCTTTTCTAACTTGTGCCTAAGGGATGGTTCAGACCCAGCAGCTGCCAGGTTTGGGGAGGTGGGGTTGGGAGAAAATTTAATAAAAATCATCTATGTCCCCTCACCCCCTGCCAGCTGCACTGAGTATTGTTCTGTCAAACTAGGTTTCTAGCCGAATAGTTTTTGCTTTGCGGCCATAGTTTCTGAATTGAAACATTTAGCACCAAGCTAATATAATGCTTTTCTATTTTGTGTCAGTGTATATATTTTTAAAATATTGTTTGTTTGATCATAAAGTATATTGATCTTGCATTATATAGAATGTAATACATTCACATCTGAATCAAACAGAACACTTGCAATTTTCATCCAAGTTCTCTGGTAGTGAACATCAGCTTTAATAATTTTTCATCTGAAAGATAATCAAATGCTTGAAACTGAATTTTCATGTTTCATGTATCAAATCATAAAAAGCTTCCTGGTAAATATTTGAATTATAACCTTGTATTAAAATTTCCCGCACAACTAGCATATTGAAATGAAACATTTTGATAATTTCCCATGAAAATTTTAATGAAATAGATGTTCCTGCAAAAAGTGTTTATTTTGTGACATTAGCATTTACAAATGGAAATATTGTGACATGCTCTTGTGGCTACTGTGTTCTAGAGTTACATTAGGATCATATTAGCTCCAAAGCAGAAATACTGATCTTAGAGGAAATATTCAGGGAAATTTTTGAAACCATCTCAATTGATTTTAGAATTGTGTTTTAATTGTATGTGTGTATCTTAATATGGACAACTGCTGCAAGTGCCACATTTAATGTTTCATGTAGGAGGAGCATCATGGCTTTATTTGGTAGTTAGCACATCTGGAGTCATGTTAATCAATATTTACTAGAGCGACTTGCTAAAAGAAACAAATATGCAGAACAACAATAGGCTAGAATCCCACAGTTTGTTGCGATTGTGTTGCAACGTTGAACATATTTGTTGCCATTATTGCTTTGACCTGGGGAAGGAAATTGGACTAGTTTGATTACCTGGGGAATCTCCCACAAGCTGCTCAGAGGTTTGAACACCAGCCCAGGAGGCTCAAATAAGGAGCGACTGAAAGATAAGCCAGTGAGCCAACAGACCCTGAGCCGAGCCTAGCCTTAATCATCAGAGATCCAGAGAACGTGAGTTTGGCTGAATTCCAAAAGACCATTTTCTGTCAGAACTCTGGTTTGTTAAAGTCTCCAGTGAGCCTGTGCGCTTGGCAAGCTTTTTTATTATTATTATTATCATCATCTCATGTTAGCTTGCCTGCCAGGTGAATCTTCTCAGCTTCTCACATCTGTAATTATGATTTAGTCTAAAAGAAGCTTAAACCAGCACAGGTTTTTATCCCAAATGAAATCCCGCAAAACCTGTTTAATATGGCTGCAATAGTAGGAAGCTCTGCAGTGCTACTGAATTTATCAGTGTGAGAGCTGAACAATCTCATGCTCCTACAAATTCCTTATAGGCAAGAAGTAGGATAATATTTGCAAATTATACTCAAGTCTGGTTATATATAAACACTCCATGGAAGTTGAGAGTTGATCAAACACAATCTACTGTGTCTACACTGTTACAGATTGTGGATAATTGCAAGTAAACATGAACCACATACTCAGTTTTTGTGCCCACATAAAGTTAAATGCTGATTGTGACAGAGATGGCAATTTCCTGTGGTATTCTGGACAAGTGTTGTTGAATTGAGTCAGACATGATTGGACTGGATTGAATCTTATTGAATTCAGTCTGATATTTCTGGAGTCCATTGTATGAAATGAATGGTTTGTGTATCCTTGTGGGCCAGGGATTGTATATATTTTCATGAGGAAGGATGGCTACAGTTCCTCTGAGAATTGAGAACAGTGAGTATTGTTTGGCAAATTTGTTCAGGTTGCAACACCTCCAGAGAAGCACCATCACTTGCAGAAGCTTGCATAGACTAGTTCAGACTGGATACTCCAGAGGCTAATAGGCAAAGAAAGGATTTTTGGCTAAGTAGTCTGAGTTTAAACTGATGTGGGACCTTCTTTCTGATCCTGCAAATGTATAGAATCTTTTGTCAAAGGAGGCCCAAATCCTTACAGAAGGGTTGGAAGAAGTATGGCCCACTGAGGGCCCATAAGACTGAGCGTGTTTGTTCAGAGCAAAAGGAGTTATAAACTTGTAACTACAGGAAAATCTCTGTGTGGGATTCGAAGGATGTTCACTTGCCAGAGCACTTGTTAAGGTTGGGGTGATCTCTGGTAAACTGGTTGTCATGCAAGTAGGTTCTTTTATTGTTTTTAATATATTTTCTATGTAATGGTTTTACTTTAACAATAAGTGTGCTTACTTAGAAAGAGCAGTGTAGTAACTAACCATGACAGTTATGCTCTTTAGAGCAGGGGTGGGGAAGTCATTCCATCCGGCCCACGGCGGGCCAGGGCTGGGTCAGGCACTGGGGCATGGGGAGAAGATGCATGTGGGCCGCCAGGCGGCAGCCCCGCGCTGAAGCGCCTGGGGGCATGCTTCCTGGGGGTGGGGGGGGGGGAGTGGCCCGCGAATGAGATTATAAATGTGCAAATGGCCCTCGGCAGAAAAAAGGTTCCCCACCCCTGCTTTAGAGTCTCTAGGAAGGCAAAATAGGCCTGCTGAGACAGTCTGCATTGCTGGGAAATTCAGAGTGTATGCAGGGAACTGTGGACTCTGTGCACCCTAGTAAGGAGGGGAAAAGATCTAAGTTTCCTCTTAAGACAGGTGTTAACTGAGAAGCTAGGAGCCAAGAGTGGTTTCTGTACCATGAGGGGGAAATAGAGGCGCAGTTGCCATGTACTGTGAAATTGATTTCAGTGTCCAAATGCAGAATTTGGACGTCCCATTTGAAAACTGCATTTTCTATTTAGAGACATCCTATAGGAAAAACTGCATCCCTGGTTCTTTCATGTTATAAGCTCTTTAGGGAAGAGATTGCCTCTTTATAATATATTAGTGCAGTGCTTAGCACTGACGTCCCTAGGCATGATTGCAATACAAATAATAAATAATAATGTGCGCCAGACCATAGCTGGTATTGGAGCAGAATGTGTAATGTCAAATAAGGGCAAAATGAGAAAATGTCAGAAAAGATTACACAAGGAAATCCCACAGAGAATGCTGCTTGAATAAGGTTAATCGGTTCTTACATTTTTTGAGAAGGTTAGATATTATAGGTGGGCTTACCACCACCTATTATTAAGGTCGCCCAATGTTTCACATGGTAAGAACCTGCTTTCAGTTGCTTATAACTTTGCTAAACTTTAACCCTTTGGACTGAAACTTTAACCATTTGGTCCAGCTGTTTCTTAGAACAAGGTTAGGGGAAAATATGTTGTTTTTGCCTGTGTTAAAACCAATCTAGATTTTTTCCCCTTTAAACAGCTCAAGTGTCCCAATGCTTTGGAGCAGAGACTTGAGATTTTGCCTCTGTGTCAGGGATATGCCTTTAACCATTGTGAAAATCTTCCCAAATTTGGCAAAATTATAACTCTTTGAAAAAAATAAGTTTGCATCTGCTTAGTGGAGATTTCTTCAATTTTAGCAGCCAAAATCTCTCAAGGTTCCATACTCAAGACTCTGTAATCAAGACTCTGACAGTCTGTAGTGTTGATCAGACAGTGCATGCACCATCCTCAGAGAGTGGTTGAGTTTTTCTCTTGCCTAGGGCTGTCTCTCCCATGTTCTCAGTGACCCCCCTGTTGCTGGAACATACAGTATGGAGGAGGAAGCTGTCTGGTTCAAATGCAGAATGGACAAAAGCTGGACCAGGGAGAGGAAAAAATTGGGTAGGAATGCGGAGTCTGGGACTGGGGTGAAAAGGAGAGCAACTGTGACTCAGAGTTGGAGGGGGGAGATGGGAATTAGATAGGCAAGGAGATTAGGACTGGAACCTGGTGAAGGAAAGGTGGGGAGTGGGCTTGAAACGTGTCTGAGGTATTTCAAATTGGGCAGCCAAAATTAGTAGATATTATTTATCATAATTTCTCTGTGTCTCAGTCTTCTGATGTAAAATGGAGAGAATACCACTCTCTCATCTCACTGGGGTTTAGTCAAGATTAATGTTTGTGATGCACTCAGATACTATAGGGATGAGTGCCATAGAGAAGTCCATGAGGAAATTAATAATTCTGTCTTCATAGCAGGTAGTGATAATTTGTATGGCCACACACTGATTCATAGGCTCATAGAAATGTAGGACTGGAAGGGACCTTGATAGATCATCTAGTCCAGTCCCTTGCACATAGGCAGGGCTAAGTAGTATTTAGATCATCCCTGACAGGTGTTTGTCTAACCTGTTCTTAAAAACCTCTAAAAATGGAGATTTCACAACTTTCCTAGGTAATTTGTTCCAGTGCTTAACTATTCTACAGTTAGAAAGTTTTTTCTAATATCAAACGTAAATCTTCCTTGCTGAAATTTAAGTCCATTACTTCTTGTCCTGTTCTTAGTGGATAAAGAAAACAATTTATCACCCTTCTGTTTAGAAAAAAACTTTTATGTACTCGATGACTACTATTGTGTCCCCCATTTTAGTCGTCTCTTCCCCAGATTAAACAAAACCAGTTTATTCAATCTTTCCTTGTAGGTCATATTGTCTAGACGTTTAATCATTTTTGTTACTCTCCTCTGGACTTTCTCCAATTTGTTCAGACCTTCCACAAAGCGTGGTTCCCTGAACTGGACACACTACTCCAGTTCAGACCTTCTTAGTACTGAGGAGTGGAAGAATTACTACTTGTAAAAATGAGGATAAAACAAATATTGAATAGATGCTCATTAATTGAGCACTGTCAATTCTGAATGAAGCAGGGGTTCTTTGGAAAAAAATAGTATGTGATCATGTAGTTTAAGACGTGTACAAGGGGGACAAATTAAGGTTGGATAGGCTAAAACCAAACAGACAAAAATTGACAATTGGTATGCAGTTCACAGCTAATTATTTTGTTAATTCACTGGCATTAAAATAGATACTTCTAATTTTGTAGTTGGTTCCGAAATGGGAGGAACAATGAATGATCTCAGACAAAGCAGGATTTAGGTAGAGTAAATGGCTGTAATAGTGGGTGGCAAAAGCTAGATGAATGTAAAATAGTATTCTTCAGAAAAGAATGGAATATTTCCCATATGGAAAGCTGCTGCAGGATAATATGCTTAGCTCTTGCGCATGTAGGAAACGGGGTTTTATAATACATTGCTAGAGGAATATATCACACACCCCCTCACTGTTTTAATACAATAAATAAGAACTGACCCAAACCGTAACCTGTCGCCAAAATGGACCCAGTGTCCTCACCCACCACACTCTCTAATAAATCATATTTAATGAATGCAACCTTGATGCTGTGGGATAAAATGCTGACCTCCCCTCTTTCAGAGACATGGGGTGCAGTGTTCAGTCCCACCGTGTGCACAGAATGGGCTGAATTCATTAGTCACGTAGTATAGAGTGCTTTGCAGGGTCTTCAGCGCTGAGGCTGGAATCACCTCTTTGGAGTGGCTCCGCCCCCACCAATCTGCACAGGAAACTAGATTGTTTTCCCTCTTCTTCTCACAGAACCACCCAGTGCCTAGCTGAATTATGTAGACAGGGCAATATGTAGAAGATTTACCCAATTAATGCCTTCAGTTAATGCCTTTTTACTTCTGAGTGAAAGTACGCATTTTTGGTCTAAACAGGCTGAACATTTACTGAGATAGCTCATTGCTGTTGCGTAAACAGATTTGTAATTCAGTTGTGACTGTTATTATGGCATCCTTAGCACTCCTAGCTCCTAGACGATTCCTTCACTACCTTCTTACTTAAAACTCATGAATTCAGTTCCCTCATGTCAAAGAAAGCTCTTGGGCTTGTTTTCTTTTATCTGTTATTGTGTCGTACTGAAGTATGCTGGAATAAAAAGGTATTATGTATGTTCCTGTGAAACTGTCATAGAAATGAGAGATACATGTCATGATGCTGTCCCAGTGAGCAAATATGAAAACGTACATAATGGGCCAGATTCTGCTCTGGGTTACAATAGTGTAAATCAAGCATTGATTTAAATCAGTAGAGTCACCCCAGTGTGACATAAGTGTTGTGGAGCCGTATTTTTTCTTATTCCCATGTGGTCCTGTCTCTGGCTTCCTTTGATTAGAGCAGTTTGAGGTTTTCCATTGATGTAGCTGGCAAATAGAACTTCAACATCTGTGCACTAGTTTTGTTTGTCAGTTCAGCTCTATCTGCGGCATACGCCAGTTTCACATTTGAGGTGCTTTACTGGGGTGAGGGATCCATTAAGGAAGGATTTTCAGCGGAATGAAGCAGCATTATTTTTTTTCCTCACTGTCCTCCTTTCATCTCCTCTCCTCCACATGTAATGCATCTGGGGGGGGGGGGGGGTGTTCTTGGTTTCTTTTTAACTTAATTTTATGTCACCAGTGCTGAATTGTAATGAGGTGATATGTATTCTATCCCCACCTGGTCATGTCTGAATAGTGATTATTTTCCAAGACCTCGCCTAAATTTTAGTGGCGACGAGATGGCTGGAAAACCTACAAGAAGCAGTTAAAAATGTAAGGCCCCTGAATCTGACTAGGTCATTGCTATTTTGTTTACAACTAATCTCTATTTAAAATAGCCCAGGAAAATTAAATAAACTTCACATTTGTCAGGTCAAATAATGACCAGAACATGATCCTGGCCAAAAGTTTCAATTACTAATGATGTAGACGCTCATTGTCAGGAAAGCCAGTAAATGTAATGTATATGACAAGCACTTAGAGATTCATAATAACAATTCCTTCAGGAGTATGTCAGGAATATAGCTTTTGACAAAAGTGTTTATAAAAGGTGGCAGCAATTTCTTGCAATTTGTATATTCGGTGGTGGAGTGAGAAGAATGTAGACTGACTGAATAATGAGGATTTGAAAATTACGGCTGCAGTGAAAAGTGTCCATAAGAGTGAGAGAGGAAGGTAGGGACAAACAGGCCAAAAACAAGATATGCAATTTTTAAAAACCTGTTTTATAGACTAAGAAAGGAAGTTCAGGGAAAATAAACTGAAAATAGCATTTAAACTGCATCAAAATGCACCTGCAAAAGGAAGGAAGGTAGATGAAAAAAGGACCTAAAAAAAGTGGGCTGGGCAAAGACACAAAATCTTGGATACGTATTTCAGCTTCTCATGTCACACTTTCTACTGCACAATGAAAATGGCACATGGGCCCAAGCCCATTAGGCATTGTGGCCCCAGTTTCACAGTTCAGGGCAACTGTGCCTGTATTTCCATTCAGTGGCTCAGAAAGAGCACCCACTCTCAAGCTTCTGGTTCCCCAGCTCTTGCTTCTTCTGGGTGAAGACCCACATCTCTCTCCCTTCTGACCAGGGTGTGTCCAGGCTAAACAATTCCCCCTGCCTTTACTGTGTGTTTTCCAATCACAGTCTGTCTAAATAGACCTGCTTGCTTTTTGAAGTCTGCACCTATGTCTCTGAATACAAATGGGAAAACAATTTATTGAGTAAGATGTGGCCATTTTTACATAGTCACTTTTCAGAATAGAATCACATTTTGCAACAAATATAGAAGGGAGAAAATGTTTAGCCTTTATCTGATATTAATTTAGAAGAGCAAAATATTTTTGTGAAGTGAAAGCAAAATATTATGCTGCTTGTGTTACATGATCAAAAACCGAGAAAATGAGAAACAATAAGAGGAAGATTTTTCTAAGTCACACAGGGCACTTAGACGTCCAATTCCAGTTGAAAGTCAACACCCATTGAAACTCCTCTTAGTGCCTTTGAGAATCTTCCCCTGATATGGCTCTCGAGCGTCATTTTTCCTGTGTGAAAAGTCACTGCTACAGCAACATTGTGTTACATAGACAGCTGAGGATGCAACTTAGACATTCAATAAAGAGGCCAGCCTATTTGCTTTGCTAACACAGCCCTAGAAGGTGCTGATTTTAGGAGTATCTTTTTATTGACAGGTGTGGTGTGTTCAGACCACAGGAACGCGAACCAGGAACTCCCAACTGTCTGTAACAATAGACTATTAGAACCTCCATTTAATACAGACATTGTTCACTCAGAACAGAAGTCAGGCAGATTTTTCCACCTCTTCTCTTCATGTGTTATTCATAAACTGACTTTGATTTTTATAAATGTATTCATCATTGTTTGATTGTGTGAACATATTTCAGCCAGTGGGTTGCTCAGGAACTATTTCTCAAGTATCCGAGATTCTGTGCCACTTACTCAACTGGTGTAAATTGATGTCAGTGGAGCTGCTTTGATTTTCACCAGCTGAAGATCTAGCCTTATCTGTTTGAGGTGTGGTTCCAGGGACCAGCCTAGCAAGCAGGTCCCTGGGGTGGCAAATGGGAGAGGACGGCATTCTAGGTGCTGTCAGAGCAGTGTTCTTCCCTAGTGGAGCTGCCACATGTGTTTTTGGCAGCACGCCTTTGGCAGCTCCGCCGGGAAAGAGCGGCATAGCTGCTTGGGGTGGCAAAAAAGGGAGTGCCGGCCGGGGTGACTGGTCACTGGCACAGCGTATATGCTCTTTTCTTAGCTGTATCATGAAGGGGTTAAACCTAATAAAGGTATGCAATCCCTTTGTGGTTCATCTGAGAAGAGCCCAGCCTGTAAGAACTGTCATCACTAGCTTTGGTAAAATGAGCAGAGAACTGTGGTGCATCAGGAACTTGCAGGGTGGAGCTGATGCCTAGGGTAGGGGAAGCCATAAAAGGTTTAGTGTTTCATAAGACAAGAGGTGTTGGGGTTCCTGGTGTGGGGGAGGAATGGAGCTTCCTGAGATAATAGGGCTAGAGCGTTCAATTGAAAATCCCAGCCCCAACGCTCTAGCCTCCTTTCCACAACAGACTCGGACTACTTAGCTCCCCACCTATAAAAAGAACCTTATTGTTTTTAGCTAGGCCATCGTGCTGAAAAGGTAATGGAGTGATTCTTTGCCCTGTCATGATGGCCTGACCAGGAAGTAGATCTGATTAAAAAGCAGGATGAAACTTCTGTGAAAACTTTATCCTGTGGTCAGTGTTTTGTTAAAATCAAGAATTTTGAATCAATTTTTTTGACCACGTCTACCAGGATGGGGAACCTCAACAAGCTGCTTCTTGTACTACAGAGACTACTACAGAGAAAAAAAAATGTGTTCTTAACTTGAATTTTCATCCTAGTGTAGACACGACAGCTTGCAATGGAAGTTAGCAGGTTGAGCTAGAGACTGTTGGGAAACCTACTTTTTAACTCAATCTTCTAATTCATAATAGTAATCATTACATCTTGAACATTCATTTCAAGATATTTTTGGAAATTTGTCGACTTGGCTGGGCATTAATACAGTTATCATGTTGAAATTTATTGGGTGCAATATTTTATTTTTTCTGGGTAATTAGTAGCAATAAATTGATGCTTCTAAAACAAGATTTGACTTTTCATCTTCTATTATTTTGTACAGTATGTAATTTGAAAGGCAGGATTAAACAAACATGCATGCATTATGATGCATTAATTTCAGTGGTAGAGCTGTCAGACTTCATTGGATAAGGCTGCCTGATTCCATTTCTGGGTTTGGGTAGCCTTACTGGTTTACAGAAATTTACAATGAATAATTCAGATGATTTATTTTCATGGGACAAATGTTAATCAACCGATAATAATAACAGATCAACAGATAATCAACAGATAAGAGGTTAAAACCCTGAGAACCACATCTTCAATAGTTTACCAAGCACATTAGGGAAAAACTCATTTTGCAGGCCACTTATACCTGAGTAATTATTGTAGATTTGTTTTAATTTGAGTTCTTGGTGAGGAGTAAAAATTCTTATTCGGTGCAGTAATTCTATGTGTTTTGGTTGATTGGTTTTAGATTAGCCATTTAATGAAAATGGAATGTGTTTGGAGAGTTGTGATGCTGTTGTCAGTTTATCAAAGGCTTTGGACTCATAAAAATGAAATCACTTTGTGGGTTCCTTTCCCTTAATAGGAGAGCTACTGCTACAGGCAACTCCTTTGGATAATAGAATGAACTGGATAGAAAATACAAATGTGCTATTATATTTGCCTGTCTGATGCTTGTCTATTCCTCCAATTAGTTAGGTAATTTTTTACTAAAATGTGCATAAAATATAGATAATGCAAAACAAATTTGACTGATACTAATTTGCTAGAAATATGTATTTAGATTATGGAAGCAGATACATTTTTGACTTTAAGCTGAATGACTGATGTGGCAAAGTTGTTATGAAGCAGAATCAAACTTTTGTTCATCACATTTTATCTCTCTTAGTCAAGAGCTCATTTACTGGAGCCTACCAGTGAAGTGAAATTACTATATTCTGTATTATAAAAAACATTTCAACATCATAGACAGCAAAGAACAAAGATAGAAATAGAAGGCAAAGCTAAAGAACAAGACAGCTCCACTGAAAGATCTGGGTGGCAATCATAATGGATAAAGGGGAAGCAACTGTAGAGGTAAATTGAACACTATGGACTGATATACCCAAGGGAGTCTATACTGGACCATCGTATGCTAGACAAATTGCCTGGGTTTGAAGTTATGACTTTGCTGGATGCCAAACCTACACCAGAGGAACATGAACAAAGCATCAAAAAGATTTCCAACCCCAAAGCTTCAGGATTTGACTGTGTACTTGCTGAAATCTACAAATGAGCAAACAGACTTGCTGCAAAAATTGCATAAGGTATTGTTACTCTGTTGGAAGATGAAACTGTTCAATAAGGTTTTAAGGATGCTTGTTTCATCCAACTCTATCAAAACAAAGAAGTGATTGTAATAATCAGAAAGGTATCTCTCTTAACATTGTGAAAAAAATCTTAAGTATTCTTCTACCTAGACTTCAAACTTCAGTTGAGATAATCTATCCTGAGAGCAGTGGTGGCGTGAGCTTTGTTGCTGCCCTAGGCGGTGAAACCAAAATGGCGCCGAGGAGGGGAGGAGTGCCCCCCACCTCGAGGCAGTTTGCTGGCCCTGGGAGGTATGGCCGCCAAAATGCCAGTTAGGGATGGCATCCTCCCTCCCCCCATGGATTGCCGGTCCTGAAACAGCCGCTGAAATGCTGGCCTTGGGAGGAGCAGGTATGGCCAGAAACCACACCACCCTAGGCGACCATCAGGACTGGACTGCCATGTGCGCTTTGGACTCAGCAGCCATCAAAGAACTCATCGGTTCATACACCTTGCTCCGTAAAGAGCAGTGGTGCCATTTGACCAGGTAATGTGAAATTCCTATATTTTGTACTAAAGAATATTTCAGCATAATAAAAGGAAACTGTATAATTACAATGTCTCATTAATTTGAGCTTAAAATTATTTGAATAAAAATTTCTTGATTATTTGATTTCTAAAGACATAAGTAAAATTCTCTGCCTGTAGAGATTCTGACGCTATCCGCCATCTGTAGACTTCAGAAAAAGCAGGCAATTGCTTGGACTCCTCTATTACCTTGCAAAATAAAAGCAGGATTTATTGCTTATTTATCTTTCAGTCCTTGATCTCTCTGTTGATTCTCCCAGCAAAGGTGTCTGATATGATGGTGCTCAGTTATCCAGCATAGAATGTACTGAGACAGTCAAGTTATTGCACTAGATAAATGTTTATCCGAAATGACTCAGAACCAAAGCTGGATTGGAAACTATTTTCCTATCCTGTGAAAATTTTCCATCCCAAATCAGTACAAAAAGTCAGTCTCAAATATTCACTACCTCAAAATATCTCCCCGCCCCCCCAAAAAAGAAAGTGGCTTGATCTGATCCATAAAACATTTCATATTGATTTCAATTATTTTTAATCTTTCTCTTTATAATTAGCTTACATTTCAAAATAAAATGGTTTTGAACCACAAAAACCTGACATTTTTGTTTAAAAAAATCAAAATGAAACATTTCAACAATTTCAAAATTTCCTTTTTATAAAAAATGTTGAGTAAATTTTTTTTCAAAACAACCATTACTTAAGAACAGCTTCTGTTCATAAGTAATGCTTTGGAAAATTCATGACATTGCTATTCAGAACACAAAACCTATTTCTACACTCAAGTACTGGATTGTGTACATGATCATGCATAGTCCTCAGACAGCACAAAGCATCCATATATGCTGTGGTGGATATGAGTATTAGTGCTATTCACATCCCTCCTCACTGTTATGCTGCAAAAGTGGGTGGAAAACATGGGGCAATGGGGTTATGATCTGGTTCTGCTCTTGGGACAAATGGTTATGCAGTGGAAACCCTGTGACTCTCATAACAAACTGTATAAATGGATGGGTCCAAAAGAGGACAAATAAATGCCAAATAGGCTTCAGACAAAGCAATGGGTGTAGTCATAGTATGGTCAGTCTGGCTTGGTTGCAATGAAAGTTTTAATTTATATTCCGTTTTTAGTGAATTTAATATTAATGAAAGATATTGGATTGACAGCTCTTATCTACTCCATTAGAATGGGCTGGGAAATGGTGCAATGCAAACTTCGTCATAGCATGTTATCAGTGTACTTCAACTGTTTTCTGGCTAGACCACTTCTAGAGGTGAATGAGCAAATCAGTCGTATGTCTTTTCAGTCCTAAGCATCTCTGTCAATTGTCCACTAGCACGTAGGCTGATACCATCAAGTCATTTCACATGTCACTAGATCGCCATCTGTTATGAATGACTTCTGGCCACTAGTGACTTAGTCTTAATTTGAGCTGGTAAATTAGAGGAGAAAGGCTCTAAATCCCACTTCCAGTGCCCTGAGCTGTCCTTTCCATCACAGGTTATTTTCTAATGAAGTGGTTTCCTAAATGATGAGTGGTTTTCATTTTGCAGTTGTGTTATTTTTCCTGTGAGGTCTTAAAACTGGTTGCACTTCCATTAATCGACTTAGCTACTATAGAACCATCCTGTGAAATATGTACCATTATAATGTTGTGCTGTTTGCCAAGGTCCATTGCACCCTTAATGTTCCACTAGTGTAGTGCTAAATAATTAATGAGTTTTTTGAGCTATAGAAGTATAGATTATTTTTCTTGCAGTACAGAATCATTTCTTCTTTTGTAATACTATGAAAAAGTAAATTAATGTTAGTTTTCTAACATGCATGAGTTTTTTGGAATATAGTTAAAACTCATATTTTATTTTTCTTTTGATCTTTTAGCATTGGTGTATTACTATAATTGCATTCTGCTTTGTACTGATATGAATCTCAGTCTCTGAAAAGAAAGGTTATAATTAAATATATCTGCAAACATTTTGAGGTCACTCAAAGTGAGGTCACTTTGCCTATTTAAATGAGATTTTTTGTTTTCAGGCTATGATTATGGCTTTTCTCTTGAAGGGGTAATTGCAGTTCTTTAAAAGGGAATTTATTATAAAATCTCATGTGTGTTATGCTCAGTCTTAAGGTACTCAGATTTGAAGTGGAAAAACACCTTTAATGTGTATGAGAGTTTACTTTTTATCAAGTACTTGACTGGGTAGCACACTCTTTTAACCAAAGGTTTTTTATATAAGTTATCTAGGGACCACATTTATGACACTGTGGGCAGAGTCTAACTCTGACTGAGCCGTAAGTCTTTCCAAGGGTTATCCCAGATTTGTTATTGCATAGAGATGTATTTCAGAAAGGAAATTGACACTAAAATTTCAGAAAAATATCCACTCTTCTCCTTTTAGTTTTGGCCACAATGTTGACTAATGATCCAAAGCCCCTCCTTAGAATAATGCCATATCAAAAGGAAGGTTATTATATTTTTCTACACTGCATGTCATTCTACTTCAAAAAAGGGTACATTTGTTGACTAATGATATCCAGGTAATTGTCACTATTTTTGCTACACCTGGCATATGAGGTATTCTAACTATAAAACTTTAAAGTCAATTAACATCAGGAAATGGAGAATGAGTTTGAACCCCAGGCTCTATGTTCTATCTAAGCATTGATCCAAACGTTTTTACAGCCTTTTGTCCTGATTCTGAAAACACTTAAAAATGTGCTTAATTTGGTTAATGGGATTACAAACATACTAAAAATTAACCATATGTTTAACTGTTTACTGAACTGGGACCTTGATTTATGAGTGATTTGTTATGGAATAAATTGGGACATTAACAAAAATTTTCACATTAAATTAGATGCCAACTCATGGCACAAAGAGAATTTATATTTTCTTCCCTTTCTTACCATGCTGTGTCATCACATGAGCCCTCCCACTCACCAAAGTCATGAAGGCATCAACCTACATGTACAGAAACATCCCTTCTTTAAAGTGTTTGTAGGTGTGGTAATCTGTTGAAAATATTCTGTGGGGAAAATGAGTATGTCTAGCACAAGGAAAAATTAAAGCGGTTATTAATGCATGTGTGTGGTTTACCTTTGGCATAACTGTCCTGATGACAAAGTAACAAGGAACAGATGGTTACATATATGTGAGTTCTCTGTAAACCAGATGGTCACAAGGTGACTACATCAAAGGGACAAGTGCTTCAAAGGAACAGGAGGCAATTATGAGACAGAAAACACAACACCCAGAGACAGCCTATGGAGATAGAGATCGCCACATCAAGGAGAGAGAGAGAGAGACGTTGGAGGCCAAATCCATGAGGAGATAGTTTTTGCTGGGCTTAGAATTGGATGATAGGGAGACAGAGGGAGGTCATGTCCAGTGTGGTTACCTTTTGAAGAAATCAATTTATCTGAAACCAGCTAAGTCTGTGGTAAAGACAGGACTCCAACAAAGATATGTGCTGGAAAACTCTGGAGAAAAGGATGAATGGAGGGCTTCTGAATGTTAATGATTTGTTTTTAATGTTCATATACAATGTTTGTGAAACAGGGAAGTAGTATCACAATCAATGAAACTAGAGTTAGAGAACCAATGCTTCCTGGAGGGACTGTGATTGATAGGAAAGCAGGGAGTTGGGCTAGAAGCAACACAGTCCACAGGGTTTAATAAATTTCCGCTTGTTAAATTTAGAGTACATTCAATCCTCACTCTTCACTAATGAAACAGGGAGCCCTCCTTTCTAAACATATGCCCACTAATCTTTTTTGTGTGTGACTAAAACCTTTAAAGAGAATTTTTAATTGTGAAATATTTAAAACAAAGCCAGTTTTCCAGTAATTATTTGCCTTTTCAACATCTGGAGATGTAGGAACTAGCCATCTCAATGCTCTTCCATTCTACCTATGAAACATAAATCAGTTTCTTAAATGCATTTCAGTCCCAATCATGCAGTTCTTACACTACTGAAACTCCTACAAATGGACTTGAAAACTGCACTGGCTAAGTGACCCTGAGACTAATGCCCACGCCCAGTACTGTATGTTTGTTTAAAAAAAAAAAAGTTTGTCATAGACATCACTCTAGTAACAGGACAAATGGCAGCCACCTCATTTCCAGTATTCTCTTTTGCTTCCTTTTTCTAGATGCATGGAAGTATCAGTGCCATTTGCGGATGGTGCAATAAACCATATTCTCCTTAAGCAGTATGTTTGTCTGAATTTTGTCAAGTAGACAATTTGTGTTTGAGTGATGAGATACCAGAAGTTAGATATGCTGGGAATAGGTTGTTCCAGGTCCTGGGAGAAGTGGCTGGGTCTCAAGAGGTGGAGTATGTGTGACTCGATGTCATGCAGAGATTGGGGCACCCTTCGTTAAATCTCTTGATCCTTACATTGAAGTAAGGGTGATCTGGGATGCATTCAGCCAACTCTCCAACAGTTGTGACTGGAAGAGGTGAGCAAAGGCTAGCCTAGCCTAGATGGCCAATATTTGGTATATACAATGAGTTGCCCAACTGGCAGGTTGTTCTTCAAACAGTGTCCTGTGATAAATTGAATACTAATGTGGCCTGTGTTCAGCTAATGCTAAATTGAAGATAACTGTCTGATTTCCCTGATGTGCTGCATCAGTGGGAGAAATTCACTCCTCCGCAGAGGGTCTGCTCAAGTACTGCACACTCCCTCCAGATTACTTTGCTATTTGTTCCCAGGGGTTTTGTTTTAAAGCTTTTTAAAGTTGCCTACCAACAAATTGTGACTGCTGCTCATGTGAACAAGATTAATTTTGTTTTACAGCTAAATCTATCCAGGCAACAAAATTTCAGCTTAAGTGTAAAAGTGCTCTGTGAATAAAATGAATCGCATCAACCAAATAAAATGCATTCTGTCCAGTACATAGAGATGTTCTGTCAGCAAGATAAACGCACTAACCATTATAAATATCTGTGTGGATGAAATGCATAGTAACCTAATTGCTTTGCCAACAAAATGCTAACCTGCTTTAATCATTTTGTTCACAGCATAATATAAAGTGATTTAGTGAGTAAAATGAATCCACTTACAAATTGTTTTATGGTCATAATGCAGCCCGTTTGTAGAATGTGAACCGATAATAATAATTTTATGGGCAAATGATTTTTCAATTAAAATGTCTTTTCACAGACAAAATGGGAATGTTATAAATGGTTCCCAATAACGATATGCCAGGGTGAAGGCATAAAGGGCTGTCAAATACATTAACCAAAGCCTCTGTTGAAAGAACTCCCATATAAGAAATGTGATTTATTTTAGTAAATTTTATAATTTCCGTCCTTTTACATTTGAAAAATGTTTTTAATGTGGCTTCATTGATACAATAACCAAAATTAGAATCTACAGTTAAATGGTAGCAGCTGCCATTTTCCTTTTCCCACTTCTTAATTGACTAACTTTTATTACTCATTAATAACCACTTACACTTTGGTAATTATTTTGAGCTATCTATACTCGATTATCTTTATTACAATAACTACAGTGACCATGAAGGCCATAATAAATCACTATAATACTGTTGTCTTTATTTCTGAAATTATGATAAAGAAAGAAATGATATTGCCTACCCTAATTGTTGCAAATCTATTTCAGCATTATATAAAGCGCTTTGATCTTTCTCTATCATTAGTATACTCTCTAAGCTGTTTATACAGCACCTGAGACATCTCAGTGAGCAAATAAGCCTTTATCCTCGAATAGCTTCTGTTACTATGCACAAGTGAACAGTTTTTCCTTTTAGTGATAAAAGTCCATCTTAAAAATATTTGCCTTCCTTCCTTGTAGCTCTGTTAGGAACTATTAACTAGACAATCATGAAAACACTAACAAATGGCTATATACTGTACTTAATTTCTTATCTAGTTTGTCAGCTTCAGTTGATATCCCAGGATGGATTTTTCCCTAATGTACCTGAAAATTTTATTCCCTCAGAGTCAGATTCTGCTGAACTAAGCAGAATGGCTTCCTCATTACACCAAGGAGGAAGAAATGTATAATTATGTTTAATTTATCAGCACACTGACTGTGCAAAATAATTCCTGCTACAAAGCAGTTGACTACTCTAGTGCACTGCAGTACCTGTGTTCTCTGAAAACATGACATTGAAACTACAGCCAATTTTATACATATAGTATAGCTATATTAATTAATGACACCTATCAATTTCACACAAGCTCAGTCCCTATTTTTCAATTGTAAACACTGTAACTAAATGTTTACAAGTTGGCCTCACGTATTAAGAGTGTCTAAAGCACCAGACCCTGTTCATAGCATACATCTCCTGTGAAGTAGCTCATGGAGAGAATGGAAGCATTGAGAAAGCCATTCATGTTCATTCCAGTATACAGGAGGCTACAGTTAACAAATCATAGCTGTTGTCCTAGAGTTCAAGGCCAGAAGGGGCCAACTGATCATCTTGTCTGATGTCCTGCATCACAGGCCACCAACCTCACTCAGCACCCACACCCAAACTAAACCCAACCTCTGCAAATGAGACCAAAGTATACAACTCACAGGAGACTAGACTATTGTGTGCTACAGGGAGAGTCTAGGAGAGACCAAGGTGCACCAGTGCTTGAGACTCTTGCAATGATGGGGAAATGATTAAATGAGATACACACAGATAATGCTGGCAAATGATCTGCACCCACTTGCTGCAGAGGAAGCCAAACTCTCCACTGCCCCCCACCCCCAAGGTCACTGCTCTGGGAGAAACATCCTTCTTCACTCTACATATAGCTGTAATTTGGCCAGGCTATGCCAGGCATGATAGGACAACAAAATCTAGGAGCTAGTTTGATGTATAATGTAATGATGCCAAATGTGTATTAGGCTAAATTGTCAATATGGAATGGGAGAAGTCTCTCTCATTCATATACACTTCTATATAATTAAGGTAATAAAATGAAAAAAGGGTTTTTTTTATTTTGTTTTGTGTTTTTGTGGTATTTTGGCCTTTTAAAACATTTGTAGTTTTATAGTGTGCAGTGATTTAAATAAACTGTTCAGTTCACCTCACTGCAAGATCTCAATTTTCCTCAATTACCAATTACCAGCACAGCTTTGTCATGTCGAAATCTTCTTGTGTTTTTACATATGTGAAGTCTTATCTTTCCTCTTGGTTATTATAGTCTTCAGCATGTTAACAAAGGGAAAAACAATGAAGTTTTGCTCTCAGCAACATTTCTTTTGGTTCCGTTTTCATGATCCCACAAGGGTGGTATTTTAGTTATGAAATAAATCTGAATCAAAGGAGAGCTATACTTTCGCCACCTCTGCTAATACTCTGCCTGCTGTTAACAGACTGCTCTGCAGCAATGGAACACGGCAGTGTCACATCGGCTTATTACACCATGATAAAGGTCATGTCTGTTCAAATCTTTAAACTGAGTTTGGGAACAGTGTTTTGAAAGTGTTATGTCCTCACATTATAACTAGTTCATCTGTGATCATGGCAAGCACCAATGACAGACGGATTGTTTAATATTGAGATCCCACTTTACCTTACTCTCACCAAAACTATAAAATATAAAAGCATATGTCAAATGAGAGAGAGAATTTGTCAGTGTTACACATTTAAGGCCTGAACAATAGACTTCCTTTCTGTCTCAAAGCCACTGGGTGCCTGCATACTTTATATTGGTGGGGGACTCCGAGCAAGCCAATAGAGCTCGAGGGGAAGGTAGCACTGGGTGGAGTGGGCATGCCTAGCCTAGTTGGAAGATGAACTGTGAAATCGAATTTATAATTTGTGCCTGCTTGGGAATTAACAGAGGGGAAAAGTATGTAAAGTTGTTTTTAATAATGAATGTTATAAACAGGTGTAAGAGAACCAGACAGACTAAATTATTCCAAACAATAGATATGCCACATTTGGCTTTATGAAAATAGGTTTAATTAGTAACCAAACTAATAAGGGACTAAGCCATTCCACCCATCATTCCTTTTGTGGGTCCTGCTGCATGCATCACACATGCTTCCTGTGTTTGCCCTGCTCCGGTAGGTGCTATAAAAGTGGTGTGCTTTAAGCTTTCTGCCTTTCCCTCTGACATTAGCCATAAATAGCCTTTTGCTCAGACAGTGGAATGCAGCCTGTAGCTCAGGGAAAGGAGTGAAGGCGCTGCACCTTTTCAGGGTTACTCAGAATCTACCCCCCCACACTCTGTGATTTCTATGGTTGTGTGGATGTGTATGATCCATGGAGGTGGCAATTTTGCCTTATATATGTCCAGCAAACAAACAAACAAACAAACAAAAATACCCAAACTCATACTAGGTTGGGGAATCTGAAAAAGTCACAAAAGCACTTAAATATATTGAATTAAGTATTGACTGTATTTGCTAGAAGTAGCCTCAGAGACTTCACCCCACATCTAAAAGTGTAGGGATAAAAATGCAGATTACAGGCTCTTTATACCTTTGAGATCTGCAGAAATGTCTCTTATTCTCCCCCTCCCATTTTCCACCCTCCTAAGTGTAGAAATTAACCTTATAAATGGGAAGGGAGGCTAGTAAGTGCATCCTGACCCTTGGAATGCAGAACAAGTTTGATGTGTCTCTGGCATTTAATTTTTAACAAGTTCCCCCAGCTAATCTGTACAAATGTCAGATTTACAATAGTTGTCCACACCTTCTGCAGATTGATTAACTGCCTAATGTTGGCTGAAGTAGAGAACCTGACCAAAATGTAGTTCAGAAGCACTGGGCCAGAACCTCAGCTGGAGTTGGTTGGTATAGACCCATTGATTTCAATGGAGCTACAGATCTAGACCATTATTTTTAAATGAAGTGTATTGGACTAATTTTCTCTTTTCCCTTCTTTCATATTTTCTTTATTTTGACTTTTATAAGAACTTCAGAAATCTTAAGTTTATATATGTTTATAAACTTATGTGACCCAAAGAAAAACATTTAAAATGTTTCTAACCCCCTCCCCCTGAAGCAATCAATCTCCATGTTATACATTGTCGGCTCATGTTTTATTAATTTACCCATCACAAATTTCCATTGGCCAAAGTTTACAGGGTCAAACAGTGTCTCAACAGCCTGGTCTCCTTTATGCTCTGGCAGATGGCAAGCTTTAATATGTCATGGGAATACACTTCCAGTTTCCTTGGGACAGACTGTGAATCCCTTCTGCACACTGAGCATTCATTTATACAAGTAAACCCATTGATTTTATTGGGTTGAGTCGTTTGACTAGCTCTGACTCCTGGGATGACTCATCTAAGTAATATGCCTATCAGAGCCCCGAGGCACATACTTGAAGTGGCCAGCCCATCCCACAGTTCATAATGCCACAGCTACGCTCTATTTTTAGCAGGTAGTGTGGATAGGTCTGAAGCTGGGAATCACACTCCCCAATCCATGTATAGACCTACCCTAAAGGGCTCATGATATGGCCCTTCGTAAACTGTTTCCACCAAAGGTGACTTTGCACCATTGGTGACTTAGAGCGGGCGCTTTTCCCCGCAAAACAGTCTATTTTGGGAGTAAATTTTGACATTGTCATTACAAAGTGCTCAAAATAGAACTGTTGGGTTGTTAATTTGTTTCCTTTCATTTTTAAACAACAAAATGGTTTTCAGAATTATTTACTTGTACTTTGTTAATAAATTATAGAATAATTACTATAACAGGTGGATGTTTTACAAACAAGTAAATGATGCACAATCCCTTATCAAAGAGCACTGCATTAGGACTCAGAAGACCTGGGTTCTATTGCCAGTTTTGCCACTTGGTGACCTTGGGCAAGACTATCGTTCTGTGCCTCAGTTTCCCATCTGTATAATGAAGATGATTATTCTGATCTTTGTAAAATGTTTTTAGGTACACTATGAAGCCAGCTAATAAGAGCTAGTTCTTATTATTAATTGGAAGATCCTGGAAATCCTTATTCATCTGATTGGGACTGATTATTCACATGAGAAAGGACTACCAAAGTCAATGGAACTGCTCTTAAAAGTACTACATATACAAGCAGAGGCTTGCAGGATCTTGCCCTATGTATTATTCATATTGCAACTACAGGGAAAAAAGCAGTATCCATTTCCTTTAAGTAAACAATAAAAAAGTAGGAGGAAAGGGACTTTGGAAACTTGATCTGCTTTTGACAGGCAGACAGATGATGGAAAGGATATAACTATGGTGGATATAGCACTGCTTCATGCTGTATTGGTTATCTGAAAAGCTTTCTTTTGGCAAAAATGAAGGTCTAAGCTTAAACTAACTTGCATGCATGATTCAAATAAGCACTAACCAACCTTACAAAACCCATTAAAAAAGCTATCAGTACTAAGATAGAAATGGAAAGCTGATCTATGGGAAGTGGTTCCTTGTAACCTCCTTGACCCAGCCCTGCTTTGAATGATACCCGTGCGATTTGCATCAATATTTTGGAGAGACAAGAAGACTGAGGGAATGTCCTGTGCATTAGGAGGAATGATAGCCAAACAGTGCTAAAAATCAGAATATATTTCTGTCTAGTTATGCCCTTTTGAACTTGTAAAGTTTAAATATGATTTTGTATTAGAAAATCAATGGTAAGTGTTGTGTGCATAGCACCATCCTTTTCTCTTAGTCTCCCCACACAAATTGTACAGGAATGTTGGGGTTCATGATGACTGAAAATGTTGTTGGATATATTTGTTCTTAGTCTTCCTTATGTCTAAAAGATTAGGTAGCAAATTACAACTGCTCTGCTGCTCTGTTGCCTTTCAATTAATATTTTAAATTTGTGTTTCCACATTTTAATTTTCAACCAGGAGGTTTAATAAGATAACTTTTACAATGGGATTAGCTTCAGTTCATGGCTGAGGACCTAATCCATTTCAGGTAGACATGCAAATTCAGTACAGGCTTCACCTTTGGCTGTTGAGTGAAAAGCGAGTATCAGCTAATGCATTTGCATTAGGGTCTGCTACTTTCATGTGGATCAAAGCAATAACCTGGGCTAGGGATCGAATTCTGATCCCACTGAAGTCAACAAGAACCAATATATAACAAAAAAATATATAACCAAAACCATTTTCAGTCATCAAGAACCAAAACACTCCCGTACAATGCCATTGACTTTAGTGGGGCCAGGATTTCACCCTATTTTCAGCCAAGTGAAAAGGTTTCTTGGTATTCTGCTTCTTCCATTTATAATTAATCTTTTCAAGCTTCCACAAGCAGCTTTTCTTATATTACAGAGATGGGTTTTTAAATCTCCAAATCAAATCAAATATCCAAACACTCACTAATATCTTTTACAATTATATATTGCAGGCTGATTCAGAATCTGATTGAATATTATCAAAGCCTGAATTTGTCACTTGATTTTAGTGTCTGAGTACAAAGCACCCTGACCAGGCTCTGAATTTTGCAGCTTAGGTCCAACTATAATTCTACTTAGCCTGTCGTCATATAAGATGAAAAAATTATTACCTTTTCCTCTCAGATTTCCCTCTGTCTTGTATAGATCCCAGCTGCTGGGACATCACCTTAGGGATGTTTAGGCTTCTCTCCTTTATACAGGAACCAGCCTGATCCTAGGAACACTGGGAGTGGAGAATGGAACCATGGTGCAATGGTTATTTAGGGCCAATCTTCTTCTTCCCAGTCCCTTAGTTCCATCTAGTCCTGTGCTGGGTGAAGTTTGGCTGGACCAGAGAATCTACCCCACAGACTTTATTTTATTACCAGTGTCTGATCTTTCTGATTTAGTTATAGTGTCTGATTATTCGCCCTTTCACTCAACTAAATCAGGAGTAAATCTACTGGAACTACTTTGGTGAGAGGAAAGTCAGGGCAATATTCTCAACTTCGTGTTTGTAGGTTTCCATTGTAGATTGGAATGAAATTAAACATAATGAAACATTGAATCCAACCCCACTCCTGCACACTGGGGACACTTGGATTTGGATATGACTTTTGTAACTCAGGTTCAATATTTTGTACTGCAGAATATCTCTGACTATAAATTGCCATGCAATGGGAGAATACAACCTTATGTTGTTCCTACTTTTGCTGCTTCCTATCTGTATTCATAATAACTGGTCAAATCTGTTGCCAAACCTTTATGTGACTTTCCTATAAGAGTAACCAAGAAACATACATAATTTCTAGAGCTCCCACTGTCCAGGGGTCTGAAGGAACTTTGATAAATAGATTGGTTATGCCTTCCACATCAGCCTTGTGAAGTAAGGAATTGTCATTTTACAGATGAGATACTGAGAGGGTAAGTTTCAAAGGCCATACACCAAGTTTGTGGCACAGATGGATATGAAATTTGATTCTACTGACTACCCTCTTTGGAATTATTAAAAATTAAAGAAAGGAAATGAACTGCAAATTCTGTATCCCCACCAACCATGTCAGTTTATTTTCTTTTAATATCAGTTATTGTCTCTCCCCTTTGTCTTATGAGTGTTAGAAGGATAAAAAAAATAAAGATTACAGTTGGACATCAATTTTTATAGTCATGATATTGCCAACCTTACTCCAGTTGAGTGGTCCCTCATCCTACAAATTGTCCCATTTACAAGCACTTGGAGGCCAGTTGCAAGTGTACAGACAGTATAAACATTGTGATCACATTTTTACTCTATTAATTTCTACTTTAAGTGACAACATTTCTTGTTTCATAGCCTCCTGTGTCAAAAGACATAGCTCAGCTTTTGAAAACTGTGGAAAAGTCAACCTAAATTGTGGGGATTCTGTGCTGTTTCACAGCCTAAATTTTGCTGAAAAATGCTATTCAGACTTCTAATAATTGTCAATTCAGAGTGTTTTGTTGCTAGATATTCTATAGGGTGGGAAGTTCTGTAGTTTCTTTCGGTGCACCCTGATAATGCCTGTAAATGTAACAATGTTGCTTTACAGGGATATCTGATCTGCTAGGCTTCCCTTGGGGTTAATGTCAGACAAAAGTAGTGGACCTCTGAAATCATTCTAAAAAGAGATGCAATATCAGCTAGTAAATCTCTTAGGTCCTCTTGCTGATTGCAGTACAGAGATTTCTGATGAGCAGCATCAGATATTTGATAATCACAGGGATAAATTACTGTTATCAAAGTATCGGTAGCAGATTCTCCTTTGCAAGTGCAGCATATAATAAAAAATAAAGGCTTTGCAATGGGACGATGTGTTCAGTGAAAAATGGTCATTTAATTTAAGATTTTATAAATTCTGAAAGGTGTTTACGATACTGGGCACGGTGGAAGTGGATTGTGTTTATATATAAGGGTAGAATAGAACCTGACCCTTGAGTCCTCTAACCTCGTTACCCATTGATTATTTCCCTCTCCTCACTTCCTTTTTTTGTGCCATTATCTCTACTTCTTCATCTCTTTCCTATAAAACCCTCTTCTATCCCCTCCTTTCTCTGTCATGGTAGACATCTCCACCCTCCCTGCATCTCTGCTTCATTTTTGACTCAACCTCTTTGCTGACCAACACATCCAGACTATTATCAAATCTTGCTATTTCTTTGTCCACAGTATCACATAGATCCAATCTTTCTGTATCTGCCCATGCTGCCAAACCCCCTGTCCAACCTTTGAGCATGGCATGTCCTGAATACTGTACTCTCCATGTCTCAGTCTACTGCAATCTCACCCTTCCAATTCTATTCAAAATGCTGCTGCTAAAATAATCTGCTTGGGTCCTTGCTCTGACTACGTCACACTTCTCTGTAAGTCCCTCCACTGGCTCCCCTTCTTTTGCTCAATCACGCACAAACTTCTTGTCCTTATTTCAAAGCCATTTGCAGTTTAGCCTCACCTTGTCTATATGACCTTTAATATGACCTTTAATCTCATCACAAGGGAAACTCCCACCTTTGCTCGGCCAGTGATGCCAGCACTGATCATTTGATTCTCCATTTCTGTGACAAGCACTTTTCCTCTCTCCCATGATGCCCCTTTTGTGTGGGAAAAAGGCTCAGTAACAATCCGTAAAGCCACAGAATTAGCATCTCGCTATACCCTCTTCTTCCCTAATGCAAACAGTAAAGTGAAACCTCATGAAAGCTAGGCAGGTGTCAAGCTGTGATTTTTTTCTCTCCCACACCAGTTCTACATCAGTGTAATTCCACTGACTTTAGTAGCATTGCTCTTGCTTTTAAGTGAGAAGAAAATGAAGCCTAAACTCTCACTATTCACCAAGCTAATTGTGCAGGGAACAGGATGGGTCAGACAGGATACATCTTTCATGATTCCTGCAGGCTACCATTCTATGGCCTGAAATATGAGATTTCATTATGCATGTGATGACTGTAGCTTCTATACTGGCCAGGCAAATATTGGTAATAGCATACCATCTAGACTTTCATTTAAATTCAGTGTTTATATTTGCCACACTGATCTTTTGTGGTGGTAAATTTGAAAGGTAAAATAATGTTGCAGTATGCCCTCTGACTGGGCCATTCTGATGTAGGAGAAGACAGAGCCAGATAGACCTATGTTCCACAGGGCATTGGGAGTTCTGGAGATATGAAGGTGGACTCAATGCTATTTGCTGCCTGGAGGTTTATCCTAGCTTCCTTGGCAAGATAGTGTAGGGGGACCTCAATAGAGATCTCCTCCCCACTGTGGACTTTACTGTAAGAGGCATTGAGCTGGGCTATTGGACCTCAATTTACTCACTTTAATCTCCTCCAAGTAATTCCTCCTTGTATCACGCAGCAGGGTATAAAAGAACAGCTTTCTAACTCTTCTCCTTACCGAATAGAATAGCCCTAATCTTTGTTATTTCTCATTAGATGCAAAATGCAGCAGATTACTAAGCATTTTCTGGACATTTAAATTTCACTGACGTTTCTTCTGAGGTGAGGTAACCAGAGTTAGATACAACAACTTCTATTGTTTAAAACCAAATGTCATATTTTCTGAATTATTTGCAGAGCTGGGAAAATTTTCTGTCAAACTTTTTTTCAACAGAAAATGGCCTTTCTGACAAAACAGACTATTTTTCCATGTCGGTGGGGTGGGGACATCTACAGTTTTTGATTTTGGGGTCATTTTATCTTTTGATGAAAACCTCAAAAAGTATAATGAAGAGACCAGCTATTGGTTGTCCTGTGTTAATGTTACACTATTAATAAACTAACAGTTATTTATATTTGCCATATTAAGCCAGATATTTACTGCTGTGGGACTGAGGTCTTTCAGTGCCTCCACCACAACCACTCCCCTTTTTGATTATAACTAAAAATGATTTGTGTTCATTTCTATCTTAGCAGTCAGGGATCACTTTGATGCTATCTCTCTTACAATATTTTTCCAGTGTGGATAGTAGCTGGACCCCTACTAGAATAACAATTTGCTACAGCCTGAGAAATGTTTATAAGTCCTTAAGGCCTTGTCATATTAGAGAGAATTTAGCTGTACAATATCGACCAAAAGATGCAGAATCATTGATTAAAAAAATAAATAAGAACCAGCGGGTGGTCTAAATTGATATTGACAACCCAACAATGCAAACTATCTCTACCTGATTACATTGGCTGTAACGCTATAGAGACTTTGATGAAAACTAATGGTTTTTGTCACGTTACAATAATTTTGAAGTGTATCATTTCTGAATATCTCATGTATTAGTTTCTTTTGTGCATGTGGGATGGGACTGCATGTCCCAGAAGCTATAATTCATGTTTTAGCTGCAGGCCTCCTAAAGATGTAGAGATTTCTTTGTCCAAAAACCAGAAACAGGGACGGTAGATAGTATGATTTTATCACTGTAATGTATTTAATGTCAACCATTAAAAAAAGAGAACTTGGAACTCAAATGATGTTTTTTGGAGGGAGGAGGATAGAAAAAGAAGGAATAGAAGAGGAGAATGGAAAGAGAAATATCCAAGATTATAGATTTACAAAGCAACAGGAATATCTAGGTCCACCAAAATCAATTGCAAAGCACCAATATGATTTCATCATAGCCAATTAATATCAGTGTAACTTTGTGATCCTGATTTTGTTATTTCTATGCTGGTATGAACAGGATTAATCCAGTGGGAATTGGGTTTGTTAATAAGCAGGTTCTTAAGGCTTTGCATATTTAATTGGGAATTTACCTGCCAAAGAGGGAAAGGGATTTACATTATTCATTGACAGTTTAGAAAGTATATTCATTGGAGTGCTCTTTGTAGGGTGCTGATACTATTTGATCCTAATTGACAAAATCTCCTTATTTAATTTTTTATAACCAACACTCACCAACACTTATTTAAAGTCTTACAGTTTTTGTTATAGGAGTTGGCTTTTGTCACGTTTTGATACCACTTAAAAATTTCACTTTGAATTTAAATTAAATGTTCATACAAAGTTATCAAGCTTGTATAAACTGAATTGTCATGCAAAGAGATCAACTCCTATAAACTTTCAATGGGATTTATGAAGGCATCGGCAGTCTTCTGTACTATTTCTTGCTTGATTGAAGGCGAATTTCATATTTCTGATACATTTAAACTGTTGTGGCTATTTCTCTCAAGGCTGTCTATGGTATCCTATGCCTTGTGGCTTTTAATAAAGATAAGCAGAAAAATAAACCATAGAATTAATCTCTTTAACACCTTTACAATAACCATAATAAATTGGGCTGATAAAAATGTGACAGCAATTCTCGCATTTAAACATAGTAAAAATAGACCCTGTTTTGCTTTGAATTACAATGCAACATTCAAAACAAAACAAAAACTTTATGTGAACTGAGATCAATAGAACAGCCACTACTATGACAATTTTAAAAAGGTTCATATATTACTGTTCCTGCTGTTGAAATGGAGCAAGATGGGGCTTGGAAATGTTATGATTTTCATCATTTTACAGATTCAAAGAATCTATACACAAGCATCTAGTGGAGGACAACATCTTCCCCACACACAGGCACATACATTCTCACTGCCATCAAGGAAGCCCTCACAGACTTGCATACCAAGCTCCCCTACCCCAAGAAACCCTACCTCCTCCACAGTGGTTCCTTTGCTAAGGGTATTGCTGAATGGGTGAGAGGATTATAGGAGAACTGTAAAAGGATTTGGGCAAACACAGTGAAGATTTCCTCAAACTTAATAAGCAATTTGCTGTGACTGTGAATCGGTGTTCCTTTTATGTGTTGCTGAGTATTTCAATGCTTAAGTTAACTGACAGGAAACATGGAAATGCTTAATTTTAATTGAATGCTGCAGAATATTCATGGCAAGTCACTTTACAATATATATTCACACCAGAAACCTGGATGTACATTATACTTATCCAGTCAGGTAATAAATACTGTGTGACCGACTCATCCCATTCAACCAGACAAGTTTTACAATCACATGTACACCCAATGCCGAGTTTGCAAATAAGGTACAGACCAAGATATTTTCAGAATTATTGGGATGATATTTACTGAAAATATATAAATAGAAACTTGTGATCTGGATGGCCCAGGCAAAATATGTTGCATAAATTGGTTATGAATTATTTCCAGATCTATTCATAGTTCAATTACTAATTTTTAATATAGATAACTAGAATTATAAACTGTTCAAATGATTTTCTTTTAAGGAAGACAAAAAAGTGAGTGTCAGACAACAGGGGGCACAACATAGACCAGTGCTTGGGTGTTGGTTGTCTTCCCTTCCATTAGTTTTGTTTTAATGGGATCATAATCCCCCTCTTCCTCCTTCCCCCTCTTATGCCCTCGACCACCATCCAGCTCTCATTCATCACACATATATATATTATTAACCACCACCTCCTCTTCAGACCTCTCATCAACCCACTTTCCTATGTTCTTTCTCAACTAAGTAGGGAAACCATTGCCACAAAAAAGACAATTTTCAGTCTCTTATTTTATCAGTTACCTATGGCTTCCTTCCTCAAATTCCTTCTACTGTAAGTGTGTGCACAGTGCCTGGGTATAAGTGATTACTTTATGAAACGATATCCCAGTCAGAACTGACCCTTTAACATTAACACCCTTTCTCCCTTCCACGTTACAATGATTTTGGTTTTTGCTCTTTGCAGAGTAGTTTAGTTGGTGTGAACTGATTTGTTCTGAGGGTGAGAACAAATGAAACTGAAATGGTAAAAAATGTGTTTTCTCCTCATGAAGAACATAGTGGAATGCGTTAGGACTTGATGGTTTCTCTTATGTTGTGAATCTCTTCTACAGCCCTGGTGAATGCTACTAATCATTTTCCCTTCTTCCTGTCAGCGTTTCTGTCTGCTACAATCATAGTCTGTCACTCTTGCAGGGCACTATATATAATTTTGCTGAGATTATTTTATCATCCTTGCTGGCCTTATTGAGCCACTATTGCACTAAAGAAAGGAAATTCAGGTTGAAATAAGTCTACACTATTTATGTTGTAAAGATATCGAAGTTAACTCTTCAGCTGGGACAGTAATTGTTGTTAGCTAGCAGGGTCTGAATCTTGCATGCTTCTGAGGTTCAGTTCAGGTAAGGATCCAAGCATGATTACTTATTAAAAGCATATATGAATGATCTAAACTTTTTGAAGCCACCTCTCTGCTTTCCGTTTCATCTCTTCCCCCCCCCCCCCACCTCTTCATTGTAGTGGCACTCCCTCCCTCGACAGGACCTAAATCTATCTCTCTCTCTCCTGTTCTTGCACCCCCTGTCTCTACTCTTGGGTTTGTTTGTCACACCAACTTGGGTAAAACAACTAAGAAAGGGTTACGTGATCTGTCTGTCACATGATTAGACAGGATATTTATGGGGAAAAATGTCCTCTTTCTGGGGCTGAGTGTGGCCCGTGAAAGCCTGTGGGGGCTTCAGCCTGTGTTGGTCAGAGGAATTGCTTTGTTTTGATGTTACTCATGTGTTTTTGGCGTTCTGAACAATAAACGGTGCCCTGTGTCAAAGGCCTAAAACAGACTTGTCTGTGGCACTGGTTCCTTCCTAGGCTGGTGAGAGCCCCACCCATCTTATACTTAGATAATCCCCTTCCTCTCCTCTGGGCAGCTGTTTCAATAGCTGGTTAGGTTTCAAGTTATTCTGTCCTGTGACCATTAATATGGCTTCCATTAGGCAGGCCCAAAGACTTCACTCCAACATCGTGGTAGCTTTGGAAGTGGATAGATGCTTCCTTAACTTGATCCTTGTTCTTCAGGGATGCCTCAAGCCTTTTTCTCTGTAGTAAGCTGAATTCCATGTGCTATTGGGGTATACGCCTAAGAGCATTTGATACTTCAGTTAAATATTATGCTCGCTGGAGAACCACAACTGTCAGAAATGCTAGGTCTCTCAACAAAA
Organism: Sternotherus odoratus; assembly: GCA_032164245.1. Taxonomy (NCBI): domain Eukaryota; kingdom Metazoa; phylum Chordata; order Testudines; family Kinosternidae; genus Sternotherus; species Sternotherus odoratus. Next base: position 19,548,906 of record JAVMKO010000014.1, on the reverse strand, counting down.
CCGGGGAAAGGTAAAATGGGCTTTTTAAAAGCTCATAGGAAGGCTGGCAATACCTAGCAGTAAAGGCCATGCTATAGAGATACTGTCTAGTTATGTCTACGGAGATTGCATTTTTCTTGGGTAGAGAAGGAATGCATCTGTGCATTGAAACCTTTAATTACTGCAGCTGTAAAATAAATCAGGAGCAGAAGAATTAAAGAGGTGGTCACTTCTGATTCTGTGCATATCAATGACTTCTGTCAACAGAATACAAATTTATACCACAGAATAAGTTTAGAGTCCAAAGAACAGTAGGATGATGCAGTATGAGCTTCATGCTACTCACTTTCCACAGGCTCTTATCTCTTCCAGTTTGGAAGTGCAAATACCTAACTTCTGAATGCTTCACAGAAACACTGCAGGGTCGGAATACTGAGTACAACTTGAAATGTAATTTTATACCCTCGTACAGGGAAAGCCAGCTGATCTCTCTTGACCAAATAGGTAGGAGGTGCGTATGCCTGCACATATGTGATATAAAAATAGCAGTTTTTTAGAAAGTTTCTTTTCACCTCAGAAGATTAAGGTCAATAATGGGGGTTCAGGAGAAACCAACCAAATTTAAGTACAATATTTCCAAGTTTGCCTCTTATATTTATTCAGGTCCTTGGCCATTCCCTGATGGAAATCAGATTTGTTTATTCTGTGTACAATCAGGACAATTGCTTTTTCCCTTGCTGTGAGCAGGACACATTCATCAAATCAGGACAGTCTTGATTACCTCCAGACAGATGGCAACCCCAATTTGCAGCTTTGTATGCCACTATGAAACGTGTTGGGTTTTTTTTAGACCCCAGTAAACTGATTGCATTCAGTAATAATGCTACCATTTCTAGTGTTAAATCCCTCACTGATTGAGCTATTAGCAGCAGTCATACTGCCCACAGAATCTGAAATCATTTACAATTTTGAAAAGGTTCATTTCCATCAAGACTAATTTGTGTTCAGTGATTCGTGTCCTTTTTGTTTAATTGCAATTAATATTAAAACTCTTATTATGACTTCCATGGATTATTGCAATAGCATCTACAGTATGCTAGGCACTTCCCAGACATATAAGAAATTCTCTGTCTCAAAGACCTTACAGTCCGAAAGACAAGTTATCAGAGCGTAGGGGTGGCTGTGAAAGGATAAAGCACACAGAACCAGAATAGTCAGGGTGCGGCTTTACACAGCTTGCTTGTTCTGCTTTCTGAATTATTCTTTATGTGCACAATTTGGGAATTATTAGCTTCTTATAAATGTGTCAGAAAAAGTGGGTCTTGCAGAGAGATTTGAATGATGCCATGATAGTGGCCATGTGTTCCTCTCAGGAAGAAGATTCCATGTAGAGCATATACCAGGGAACAAAGTACTGTACAAAGATGGTTGTGTGAGAATAAGATAGAGAGGGCAAAGAAAGCTGTCATCATAGGTAGAATGGAGTGGATTAGGTTAGGAGGATGAGGTGAGAAAAGACAAGAGGCAACACCCTGGGAGGTGTAGAGATGGGAAGAGGGTGTCCATTTGTTTCAGACAGAAAATTACGCTTGAATTAGATGCAGTGGACAAGGGAAACCAGTGAAAGGATCCAGGGAGGAGGGTAGATGTGGACAGATCAACAAGCAAGGAAGATGATACTGGCAGCTGCATTTATATTCATTGGATGTGATGTGGGTATCGGAGCACGCACAGAAGGAGGAGGTAGTAGCAAGCAAGGTCAGAAACAAGGGCCTGGAAAAGAGCTTTAGTAGTCTGAACAGAGAAAAAGTCAGATTTACAGCATTTTTAGTTAGCTGACTGCATCCTTACCACTAATTAATAGTGGGCCTCATGCTCCCTTCCACCTCTACAAGTGAAGGAGACTTAAATCTAGTGGATCCCTCTTGAAGAGGGTCAAAGGAAGTGGAACTATGGGGCTGCATCATCATCCTATGTCCCAGGGCCCCTTTGAGACTCCTTTCCTATATCTCTGTAGATCTTCCCTCCTTATTGTTTTGGGATTAGGCCTGGAAACAGGGCTGGACTACTCTCCCCAGCATTATCTCTGGATTCCCCTGTGGATATCCAAAAGACTACATAATAGAGCGATAATGCTGCTTTAAGTATTTCCAACGAGTCATTGTGATGGCTACTGAAGCAGCTATCATCCCAAGAGAAACTGAGACCAGTAGAGCAATATGGAGGGATCATCCCTCCAGGCAGACACCTACATAGGTGCTGGAACCAGGGTCGGGAGGTGCTGCAGCACCCCCTGGCTTGAGGTACTTTCCATTATAGACAGGGTTTACAGTTTGGTTCAATGGCTCAACACGCCCACTATGCAAATTGTTCCAGCCCCCCTGGATCCCTGTATGTATAGGATACTGGGAATTTCCATTCTGGGGAACTGCAACATTGGTAGGTTATAGCCACTGCCCATTCTGTTGTTCTAAATAGCTCAACCAGAAACTCAGAGTTTAACCTGGTGGAATTTCTCGGACCATATTCCTGGTCCCTCTCTGAGAGGGAATAGTCTATTTCTGATCCATTTGTGTGCAGTGAAAAATTACATATATTATATAGTGTTTACTGAAAATGCTGTTATTGTATCAGTCCACTAATATTGCCACAAGGAAACAGGACTAAAAGTGGGTCTTGTTTCCAACAGTAGGCCTCTTAATGGGGAAAAACGGCTTCACACAAATGAATGTTAATTTTTATATTGTGTGTGTAAAATTAGCATGAAATAACATCTGGAGAGCAATAAAATGCCTAGAACCTGAACAATGAACTCTTACCAAATGCTTACTAAGGCCTGGCCTATACTAGAAAAGTAAAGTGGCATGAAATCTGAGCAGCATAGTTAACCCGACCTAACCCATGTGTGCCAATGGGAGAGCCCCTCACCTCAGTTATCAGAAAATCATTTCAGACAGATAATGGAAATAAATGTTTGGGTTTACCAGAGTAGGTGAATATCCTTTGAATTTCTACCCAACTAATCTATCTGCTTACGATCATTGTTACAGTAGGAGTAGTGTCTGCTTTTCAATATTATTTTCAAAGTCAGATGATTTGTAACTTTATTATGATTGTTCTAGAACTTGAAGATTTAAAAATGTGCCTGAATCTGAAAGCTCCAAGGCTTGTATGAGTTATTGTGTAGCCTGTCATGAAAAGGGCATGTAATATTGGTTGTTTAACTGTAAACTTGACTGCTGACACAGGGGAAAAATCTATACTAACATATTAGATATTGAATCAGGAAATGTATCTTAAATTCAGTCTTGTTTCACGGTTCTCTAGAAACAGGATAACTGTTAAATTTGGATCGGTGTTTAATTACTAAGTAGGAAGAAGAGTAGGAAACAATGTTCAGCAGGTTGGCCATTTGGCCCACCAGTCTCACCTCCTTCAGGTTTTATCTAAACCTCATCTCCCTGCTTTGTTACTCATTCCTTCCCTGTCCATAATACTGCCTAGAATCTGCCTTCATATGTGCTCTTTGCCTCAGATTTCTTCCTCCTCACCTGAAAACTCCAGTGTTCTCTGTTCTGTAACAGCCTCGATCTTCTGTCATTAAAAGCTCAGATTGAAAATAGTCACTAAGAATAAAATAAAATTCAGCAGATGACTCTGGAAAGCCTCAAAATAAATTAACATAGCCAGTTCTGAGCATCAGAATCTAGATTTTGAGACACCTGGTAGCATAACACATGGAATCTTAAGTAGAGCAGAGATGGCCCCAAATCCAAAATTTAGATTGGGGTGTGAAACCAGTTTCTGGGATGTTCTGATTCTTGGTTTTGGTTTGTAGCAAGAAACAACATATGCAAAAACCATCTTTGGATTTGGGCCCAGCTTTAGATTGAAGTTCTAGACCTGTGTACTTTCCTATTCTGGTCTAGGGGAGCTGTATTTCTTACTGTATCTAATACTTCGACACCGTTGTTTTCTTTTTGGGTAAAGCCCTGTGGCCCTTATGCAGGTAGAACTCCCATTAACAGGGACTGAGTATGAATTGCAGGATTTGAACACTAAAGAAAAGTTAGTAGTGGTGCATACCCAGTGTCTCAGAGTGCCAAGGCATTCTGATCAGAATGACTCCCGCTAGACCCTTGGAAAAGTCAGTGCCTTTGCTGGCTGGTTCTGGACATAGGACTGCCAGAGTCCCTTCCTTCCCTATCCCCTATGGAAAGGCTCTTTGCTGCTTTTTGCGTCTCGCCCATGCACAAAAGCGAAAATGTGATGATGGTTTCTCCTGCTCTGACAATACCCAGTACAGGGTGTGCCGTAGTTTGACCTTTAGTTCCTCTAGTCTACACAGCACCTCCAGGAATCCCTAACAAGGCTCTCAATGTAGTTTTGGAATCAAGCAGTTGAAATCCTGAAAATGAGACTTTATCCTAAACTTGTAACTGATATCTAGGTTAATTGGGGGTGAGGAGACAATAAATTTAGGATTTTCCTATGATTTTCAGTGGCGAATAATGTCAGCTAATCAAACAGTCTAAAGAAATGGAGAGTACTTAAATGTCTGACACTGCATGCTTCTTGAATGTCCATGTTTTGAGTGTCAGAAAGGAACCGCACACTGCAATGCACGTCCTGTGTCTTTCTGGCTCACACGACTCTAGTTGAAGTCTAGAGAATTCCCTATACAGAGGGTACACAAGATGAAGCTCAAGCTCCATAATGCCCTTCATTACTGTAATGGCCTGATCCAAAGCACACTTTAAGTCAATTGAAAGACACCTGCTGATTCAAATGGGCCATGAATGAAGCTCAGAGATCGAATGATTGGCTTTATTCCTTATAATAGCACGAAAACTCTGTGCTTCAAAGTTAGGCAATACCTCTAGTGTTGTTTAGATGTAATAGGTCTCAACTGGGAAAGTCTCCTTTCCCCCCTCTTCTTGAGATGGGTATTTCAAATTTGAATGCTGAAAATCTAATCTAAATACTGTCTAATCACCATTTCTGTCACAGATGTTATGGCTGTAGTCCATAAAACATAGAAAGAGTGCAGGAGATTAATTAGAACTACAATACTGTGACACAGATGCTATTAACTCTCTTTGAATTCTATTTAATTGAGTGTTGCTTACAACATTTCATCTGATAAATAAACAGTATTTTTATTCCTGTTGTCCTTGTCATTGACTGCATTAAAGATCACTCTGTCTCTTTTTTGGACTCTTTTTTATTTCTTAAAATAAATGTAGGAAAAGCATAATTGATCACAGCAAAAAGAAAATTGCCAACACTTTATCAAATTGGAGAGAGTGAGTTTGCTATTCATCCACATGCAAAACTACACCCGGTTTCTACTGATGTTCAACATGCAAAACAATGGATTATGTGGCCTTTATTTGTAGGTAGGTACAGCAATTGAAAACTAAAGAACAGTGTCTTTCTGATGTAAGGGGAACTGTTTCTCTTCATTTGAGTTCAGTATCTAATGAGCTGCTAAGTACTGTATTTTGTTGCCAAACTTGCAGAATCCAAACTTAAAATGGAGAATTACTTGAAATAGCAGTTTTTTGTGCTGATATTTAATTTTAAAGGGCCAGCTTGTACCACCCTCACTCAGATTCATTAGAAACTTACCACACAAGTAGCCCTATATAAATGAGTGGAACTGTGCAGAGTAGGGTAAGTAAAAATGTTATGGTCTGGTGCAAAGTCAGTCATAGTGACATGGCAACATTCAAGGTAAGATCAAATCATATAAATACAGGCTGTAATGGCCAGCATCTGTCAAGCATAGCAAATGTTATTAAAAGGTTGTATGTCTTTGGAACTGATTTCAAAATTAGCAGTAAAAACAGATTTATAATAAAGCCCTTAAGTCAGCCTTTCCACCCAGCCCACCATACTGTTTAGCTCCATATATTTTCATTATTTCTATGATTTAAATATAATTATTTTTATGATTCTGTGATTATTTCAACACACACAAACTTTCCACAGAGATTGTGATAGTACTGGTTCCATTTTTCTTATAGCAAAAAAAAAAAAAAAAATAGCAGTGACAACTAAACTCTTACTTTAAAAATAAATACTATTTTCATTTTTTAAATTTGTTTGTGCTGCACTTTTATCATAGCTTGTTTTATTGAAACCACGATAAATGGCTAACTGATATTTTGAAATGGGGAAAAAAGTATCAAAGATGACCATTTATTTATTTATTTGGATTTCACAGCCTGTTTTCATACTCTGGTTTTGAAATCAATAAAAATGCAGTACTAGCCAAACTCTTGTAGACAGTAATAGTCTTCTGGATATAATGATAAACTATGGCATTTTGCTTAAAGGTAGACTATAAATCATCAGAATACCATTTAAGCTGTTAGTATGAGGGTGTGAATACTAATATTAGTAGTCAGATGTTGGAGTGTGTATAAAATTAGACCTATACTGAGTGCATCGCTAGGGATTTAGCAATAGAAAATCTTGGTTCTCTCCGTGTGCCCTACTTACAGGATGCTTTTTTTGCTAGAACTTTCAAAGCACATAGGAGTCGAGGTTCATAACCTCACCCCCTTCCTTCCATAAATAAAGTGTCAGATGTTGCTTTCAGAAACTAGATTACAACTAACTTGCCTCTTTATTTGTTTTATTTATTTAGTTCTTCCAAATCTGGGTCCCAATTCTATGGGGTGCAAACAGCCCTAAACTCCCATTGCCTTTGATAGTTAAGGGAGCTCAGCACACTTTGCAGAATCAGATCCCTGGTCTGCTATTCTGGGCAGTTGTCATACTGTACTGAGTTCCCTTCTTGTTTAGCTCTACTAAAACGAATAATTTGCAAAAGGAGTTTGATGTTATATGTCTAGTTATCATCCTAACTTTTGCTTAGAATAATAAGAGTCTGGGAGCTGTCAGTTTGGAAAGTGCAGTCTCTAAAAGAGAAAGAGGAGCAAGGATTATGCATCCCTTTCCCCTTTCATCGCTGAATCTTGAAGTGGACTAGGTGAACTAACGAAGCATGTTGCAGATCCTAAAGCATAGTGCAGTATGCACACTTCCTCTGTACGGCAGTATATTTCCTCAGACTCCACTCCTCCCAGAAGTGGGGTAGCTGTGCAGTATCTCACTGCAGGCTTGTAATATTTGCATCTCTGTTGTGTACCATTTTCTCTTCAGGCAGAAAATGGTGGCGGGAGGTCGGGGGGGTGGGGGGGGTGGAGTTTGGACCTGGGACTTTTGCCGAAATGTTGCTGAGAATGACCACTGTGCATAGAGAACAGTTGTATAATATGAATCAGAATTAGTAATCATGGTCATTATGGCAGTGCCTGAGGACTAAACAAGAATGTTAGGGCCTCATTTTATAAGACAGTGTACAGATCTAGAGGACTAGGTGATTCCTGCCCCAGAGAGCCTACCGTCTACCTAGACCAGACAGGTACAGGGTGGGGGAAGAGTCAGAACACACAAAGTGAAATATGAGATGGCAGCAAAGTCACACTAGTTCCATGACCTTTTGTTTATTTATTGTGATGGGCTTAGTTAGGAGGGGATCAGCTAAATGGGAGGCAAAGGGGACACTGAAGGGAAATGGGGGAAGGGCGTTAGGGCAGGGGAGAAGATGGTAAGAGATTGTGATGGAGGAGGGAAAGGGTTGGAGCAAACAGTCAATCAGCACATGTCAGAAAATGTTCAATTCAAGGCTGTAGAGGAAGTTTTCTGAAGGTCCTTGCTTTAGTCACTTCTGTGGCTACTCGTAATAGCTGGAGTGTCTGGCTGGTTGCTCTGTGTGGTTATCCTCCTTTTCTCCCCCCCACCCCCCCCTGGTTACATAGTTGGGGGGAGAGGTGACGTGACCTGGGTTCCCTTATTTTTCCAGAGTGTGTGTGGTGGGGTCTCTCCTGCAGAGTTATGGGTCTTAGGCAGGGGTCTCAAACTCAAATGACCATGAGGGCCGCATGAGGACTAGTGCACTGGCCCGAGGGCCGCACCACTGACACACACCCTGCCCTCGCTGCCCCGGCTCCGCCCCCACTCCACCCCTTCCAAGAGGTCCCACCCCTGCCCCACCTCCTCCTCTGAGCACGCAGCTCCCCATTCCCTCCTGGAAAGCGCTAGGCACCACCAACAGCTGTTTGGCAAACAAAGCAAGAGCAATATAGGAAGTCCAGAGCTAGAAACACGCGCGGCCCAGCCAGGCAGCAGAGAAGCCTCCACTTCTGGCCCCTCCGTCCTGTAAACTGCTATGGGGGGGCTGGGGGGGGGGGCACCAGGAAGCTTGGCGGGCCGCAGGGAAGGGCTTTGCAGGCCGCATGTGGCCCCCGGGCCGCATGTTTGAGACCCCTGGTCTTAGGGATGCTGGGAGGAAGAGTGACCCCAGCTGGGCCCCATTTTACTCTCTCCCCCACCCCTCAAAAGTGCAGCAATCCCTCTTTTGGCTGCTTCTGCACCTGCTTCTATTGGCTTGAGCCTGGTTGGTTCCCCCCCAAAGTTTTTCTCCAAGGCCACATGATGGGCATTGGCCTTAGGAATCACTTGCTGACTAACCAGCACAACTTTCCGTCAACTTATACATGACAGTGTGAAAGTATCTTTTATTTTAGCTTTACCTAAATATTCATCTTAGTGGCTCCAAGGGGCTACTCATTTTAGTGAATCCCCCAGTTTTAGCTCACTTTTAAAAGAATGGTAAATAATATTGTTTTTCTGAATGTATTAACTGTTGTCTCCAAGAATTATATTAGTGGAACCGTTCTCATGGCAATTGTCTGTTTTTGGTAAAATTTATTGAGATGTCTAAAGCGGGGTTTGTGCCTGTAACAGAGTGGCTTGTCTTGGAGAGCCTGCAGCTAAGTCAACCTGATTATAGAATGAGCCCCACCTGAGAGGAATCAAAACATTCTCCATGAAAGAGGAGGATGTGGCTGTGGTAAAGAGGGAAACCCAAGGAGATTACAATTTTGACTGTTGAGACTTAGAAAGCAAGTAGGCTCCTGCAGGGTACTGAGTCAGCAGGGGAAAAGCTTAGTGCAGGAAAGGAAGCTGCAGGAAAAAGAATATTGAACAGGAGCAGCAAACAGGAGCTTTGTGAGAGAATTCTGCAGGTGAAGAAGAAATGATGACACGTCCCTTAGGTGAGTTTATTGACTGTATGTTGTGTGCTTGCCATGTGCCTGCTCGATTAAAGTTTATGGTGTGGAGCAACAAACGGGAGTTTGTGATGGAGTGTAAGAGCCAAACACAGCTAATAAATATTCTCTAAACTTTGGCCAGCCTTTATCTCTCCCCTTCCATAGCTGCCCCCAGGCAGGAACAACCAACCAAACAACCCTGTGAGAGTAAAAATAATGCAGGCAGAAGTCCAGAAGCAGAGTAGAGGATATCCAGTTGATTGTACTAAATCAGGGGTGGAAAAACTATGGCCCATAGGCCATATCCGGCCCACGAGCTAATTTTGCCTGCCCCCTTCCCCAGCTCGGGAGGCTACCCCCAGCCCCTCCCTTGCTGTCTCCCCACCCTCGCCTTCCCCGTTCTCCCAGAGCTTCAGCGTCACGTCCAGGAGCGGCTCTGCACAGCGCTGCAGTGGTGTGGGGCGGGGGAGATGAGCTCCTGCCGCATGGCCTGTCGGAGCTTGCAGCCCACACCCCCTTTGCCACGCCGTTCCTCTGGAGCCTCTGTGTCATGTCCAGGAGCGGCCCTGGACCACGCTGCAGTGGCATGGCTCCGGCGGGGCCTGAGCTGCCGCTCGGAGCAGTGTGGTAAGGCGGTGGGGCTGCTAGCTCTGGTGGGCCAAGCAGCAGAACTCAGGCCCTGCCGGAGCCATGCCACTACAGCGATGTCCAGGGCCGCTCCAGGACACGGCACGCAGAGGCTCCGTGGGAGGCGGGGGTAAGCGGCATGATAATGGGATGGGTGGGGGGGTTGGAGAAGGGGCAGGGAGTTCTGGGGATGGTCAGGGGACAGGCAGCAGAGGAGTTGGATATTCTGAGGGGGGCAGTCAGGGGCAGGAAGTGGGTGGGGTCAGATAGGAGGCAGGGCTTCCCTACCCAGTCCTCCGTACAATTTTGGAATCATGATGTGGCCTTTGGGCCAAAATATTTTCCCACCCCTCTACTAAATACAGCATGGCAGGTGGCATGTGTGTGCAATTTGGTGCAAACAACTCATGGCCCTCAGAGACTGAGTATGGGCTCCTGAGACCAGAGTGACTGTACTGGAGGAGTGAAGGGAGACACATGGGTACCTAGATGAGACTTTCTGGAACCAAGTACAGTGGTACCACCCCCAGTCTGACAGCCACTGTGCTGTTGAAGAGGATGAAAGTCTTAGGGAATGGGAACATTATGCTGGAGCAGAGGGAAATGATCCCATAGTTGTGACCCTCCTTCTAGATGATGTAATGATATCCTTTTGAACTGAAGATACCCCTCCAGGGAAGGGGATTGCATGATTGAGACAGGTAATAATAATAATAATGGTAGATTTGATTATTAGAAATATAGATAGTTAGGTGTGATGATTGGGAGAGGTGCATGGTGAATTGCCTGCCAGATACGAAGTTTGTGGACCTCTCAACACATCTAGATAAACTTGCGTGCTGTGCTGGGGAAGAGCTGGTGGTTGTGGGACACATAGGTACCAGTGATATAGGGACATGTAGGCAAGAGGCTCTGGAGGCTAAATTTAGGCTACCAGGTAAGAGATTAATGTTCAGGACCTCTGATGGCAATATCTGAAATGCTTCCAGTTCCGTGTACAGGGCTAGCTAGGCTGGCAGAACTGCAAGGTCTCAATTTCTGGATGAAGCAATAGTGCTCAGAGGAGGGATTTAAGTTTATTAGGAACTAGAGAACCTTTTGGAGGGATGGTGACCTCACCGAAGGGCTGAATTACCAGACAGAGAAACAGAGTAACCATCAGCAGTGTGGGCTAACCCAGTCAGAGAGCCTGGCCTAGTGGTATGTAAATTTGGGTTTAGTGCCATTACACAATTTGTGTTCAAATACTTCAGCCTGGCAAAATACCTTTGCCATACTTTTTTGTCATTTTTTGTTACTAAACATGTTTCTTAGTGAATTTCAATGCCTCATACAATAAGAAGCCTTGTCTAAGCCCACTAAGATTTTAATTACCAGTGACTGGTATGGATTCCAACAACAAAAGGCAAATGTCAGCTGTGTTAAGAATACATTTCACATTAAGCCACTTAAAATATTACCGTGCTTTTTATTTTTCACATAAGTCATTCATTTATTAGTGTGTTACTATTACAGCAAGTTGTTTACAAATGGTTTGTGATGTTTCGTCAGTAACTCCATCTAAAGCTATCCCCTATTTTTAGGAGGGGGGTTATAACTTCGCCACAAAAACTTGCTCCCGTATAAAGACTACTTTAGTCTTGTACAACAAGAATTAGGTTGTTTCTGGTAATGATGAGGTTAAAATATTGATTTCTACAGTAAATTATATTGCTTTAGACATTTTTTAAAAAAATCCATGTTTGCAGATATGCTGAATAATGCATCAAACCATTTGATAAATCTGAAATTTTCACTGTGACAGATTTTAATAAGATTTTTATTTCAAGGATAGTCAAATGCATCTGGAGTGACCCTTTGATATTTCAATTTATAAGGCTATTACTCAACTGCAAAAAGATAGATATGTCTTACTTAGGTGAGCATGAAAGAGATCCTTTGAATATGTAACTTCATCCCAACTGACTCTAAAACTTTTTAGGGACAGATTTTAATAAAAGCTCAACAGCTAGTTAGGCACCTCAATGAAGTGGTGCCACTTAGGTGGCTAATCAAGAATTGCTGGGCACTGAGCTGTCTTGAAAATCTGGTCATTAGATGCCAAGTAAGTTTTATATTTGGAATTAATCATTACTCAGAGATCATGCTGCCAGGACACTCTACCTAAAGGGTAGAAAGACCTGATTCAGTGAGAGGTAGAGAATCATCTTCTGTATAGCTACACAATAATAATCCTCATTCAGTTCTATTCCCCATGAGCAGTCATCTCACCCTTGTTTGTTGTTGTATTCTTATCCTGGATTATCACTGGTCAGAAAGACACTTTTTTTAAAAAAAAAAAGTAATCGTATTATGTTCACAGCATACACATAGAGAAGTTAAATGAAAACATAAATACTTCTGCCAGAAGGTTGTAATTCAGAACGATTCCACACAAGAACCCAAAAACAGAGAGAGCGAGAGAAATCAGGCTGCTCGCTAAGGCAGAAGATCAATTCATTTTCTAGCTGCACTTTCCAGACTGACAGCTTCCAGATCCAAACTTCACTACAAAGTCCAGTAACCTGTAAGCGGGACCAGGGAATTTCTTCACTCTAAGTTATAGCTTGCAATTCCAACACAGTCTTCAATGCATCACAGATCACACCCTTGTGTTTGTAAGCACATTGTAAAGTGAAAATCAAGAATTATACCCTGATCTTCAGTGGTGACTGAACCCAGTCTCATTTTGAGGTTTCTCATGCTGCCTGTACGCTAGTGTCTGTGCACACAGGTGTAAGAGATCTCAAAATATGCCTACAGAGTTGGTGGCTGGCAAACAGAGTTGATGGTCTGCATATGCAAACTCCATTGGTCCGACTGGGTATTCTGGATTAAAATTGTAACACCAACACACGGATCTTGGAATCTATCACCTGCATGTGCATAGTAACCTGCATGTGCATAGCAAACAGAAAGGAACACAGTAATATGCAAAGCTATGTATGATGACAGTTTTTATGCTAAAACTGTATTGAATCTCTCCTGGCAATATGAAAACTGTTCTTTATAACTTAGTTTTCTTAGTTTCGAGAGGAATTCTGTGATGTGGAAAAATTGGAAAGAGTCCAGAGGAGGGCAACAAAAATGATTAGGGGCTTGGAGCACATGACTTAGGAGGAGAGGCTGAGAGAACTGGGATTGTTTAGTCCACAGAAGAAAAGACCGAGGGGAGATTTGATAGCTGCTTTCAACTACCTGAAAGGGGGTTCCAAAGAGGATGGACCTAGACTGTTCTCAGTAGTACCAGATTACAGAACAAGGAGTTATTGTCTTAAGTTGCAGTGGGGAAGGTTTAGGTTAGATATTAGGAAAATCTTTTTCATTAGAAGTGTGGTGAAGCACTGGAATGGGTTACCTAGGGACGTGGTAGAATCTCCTCCTTTAGAGGTTTTTAAGGTCAGGCTTGACAAAGCCCTGACTGGGGTGATTTAGTTGGGGTTGGTCCTGCTTTGATCAGGGGGTTGGACTAGATGACCTCCTGAGGTCCCTTACAACCTGATATTCTATGATTCTATTATTTCAACCTTAGCTTTCAGTAAATCAATACCAACTATTTTGGTTAAACTTGAAAAAGCTGATTATAGGTTTGTTTGTCATGCATTGGTGTGTATTCCAGAGGTTATTTTTGCTCACTAATGTGACAAATACTATTAAGTTGAAGTTTTGCAGTGTTTGTCTATTGTACAGTATATTAATTTCTTTGTTATATAGTTTGATAGGCTTTGTGATAAAATGTAGGTTTGTAGGGATTTTGGGTGTGCATGCACGTGTGAACTTTCTCCTCTGGGCATGTTGCTAGAAAAATGGCTGAGAAATTTTAAAGTCTCTCTAAAAATAATCAAAAACTAGATGTGTAATAGCTGTTGTCTTCTCAGGAAACCTTTATGACCTTTTTGTCTCAAATATATTGTATAGTTTTACTAATCTCATTTTCCCTTAAGCAGAACACAGCTAGCTTTGTCTTATAGCTGTAGCCAGATAAGTACATTTATAACATCACTTGAACAAGAAATATAACTCAGTTAAGGCTACTGTGTGTAGCAGGAATGTGTACCAGAATTGCCTGTACAGAGGGGATGAGACCATCCCAGATGGCTGGCCACACCAGCTTGTTTTGTATACCACATGCATTTACAAAGAAGCATAGTAACGAGATGGAAAAGCACTACGACTCAGTCCAGCTTATTGCCCTTGCAAGATTTTATTCTTCATGCTTTATCTTGTCTAATTTTAAATGTCTCAAGTGATGAGGTTTTTTAATATTTCCCCATGAAATTTAGTCCAAAATGGGCCAACTATCGTTAAGGTTTTCCTACTATTTTCTGGAAGGGAGAAGCTGGTCTTCTGGCTATAACATAGGACTGGGATTTGGGGATCTGGATTCTATTCATGGCTCTGCCACAGACTTCCTTTTTAGCCTTGAACAGTCTCTCAGTCTCAGTTTCTCCATCTATAAAATGGGAGTGACTTTACAAGGGTGTTGTGTGAATTAGCTCATTTAATATTTGTGAAGCATTGTTAGATTAAAACCGCTATACAAATACAAAGTATTATATACAAACTTCTTCAGCCTAAAGTTTCTTAATTTTATCCATTGCTGCTGCTTGTACCTGTTTTAATGGGTAACCAAGGTAACTTCTTTTTATCTGTCCTTGGACATTAATCCCTGTAGCCTATTAATTTTTGCAGCTATTCTCTGTACGCTTTCTCTTTTGTGTCAGAACTTGAGTACTATATAACAAGTGCAATCTCAGTTATAGATTTTTTTGATCAATGATGTTACAACTTTGTGTGCGCCCCTTCTGATGTGCATGCAGAGATTCTCTTTGACACAAGCGTATGTGAGAGCAGGATTTGGCCTTAGAGACTTGATCTGGAGAGTTTTTGGAAACAAAATAATTTTTAGTTCTTTTCATCAGCGGTAATTACAGTAAACCATTGGGTCTGATTTGCCATTCTTATTCACTTTTATGGAATGATATTACTCAGAGTAAGGTACTACTTGAATGAGGCCAGGATAGGGTTCTGTGTACCTTGAATTGAAGAGACTTGTTCTGGTGTGTAAATGAGATTGATAGCTTCTATTTCAGTATGTTAACAACTACCAAACTTTGTTTGTTTTCTAATTACTGTATACTGTCTTGGCTGTCCTCAATATTGAAATTTGTGTTTTTTACCCCATTATTATGCATCATTCTGTAACATCAGATTTAAAAATTGCCATGAGGTGCCAGAACTCATTTTTGGAATAGCAACACATTTTTAATTGCAATGATATGCTTTTATAATTGAAGCTAAAATAAACTAATGTGATGCAAATGAGAATTTTGGTCTGGGATTTTGGATAAAATGACTTGTGTACAGTGCTACAGTAGGGATTTTAATATTCAACACATTAACAGATTTTAATGGAGAGATTAAGAATTCCCAACTCACTGATGTGTCTCTGCACAGATAAGTTTCCAGAAGCCTTACTGACTTTTGTATACATTTTCTATCATGTTTTATAAGGTATTAACTGTATTTCTAAACTAAAAATGATTATTCCTGATGATAATTGAAATGGAAAGAGCACTCATTTTTTTGATGGTAAAGTCCATGAGTTTGTTCCTGATGGCTTTGGGGAGGAAGGTGGGGAGAACTACTGAAATTCCAAGGTCTCAGTTTGTCCCTTGACTTGCATATCTGCTTTGGGGCAGTCTCTCTCTCTCTCACGCACCCCTGAAGAGCAAAGTTCTATTAGTTAGGGATCTACAAGCCATTTCAAGGCCTCTGTGATGGTGTGGGTAGCATCCATTTTCAACTTTGGATTCATGTTTGGGGAACTGCATTATGATATGTTCAATGCTTTGGATGTCCTTATCACAGTCGCTTGAAGGGGAGTCTGATTTTCCACTTGTACGTCAAGTAGCTGCATCTTCCTTGGTTTGTTTGCATGTGGTTGTATGAGGCCCATACTCTGTGTGGCAGGTTGAAACCAAGAAGGCAGGAATAATGTGCTTGTTGCAAATGGTGGATGATGTCAAGACACTTTGCCATTGTCTGGCAGGATCTAGAGAACTGAAATGGTTGCTTGAGCTCCAGGGTGGTTTTTGTAATTTCAGGCATCATTGGGGTATATTGTCCATAACCTGCTGGATGGGAAGTTTAGGAAACTCTTTGGTGTGTTTAGGTTCTCATGCTGTGGCTATATCTCATGGGATAGCTGGAAGTTTGATGTTTGTTAATGCAGAAAGCCATGGTAGAAACATTGTTTTTAAAGTTCCTGTGATGATTTGCATGGTCTGATTCAGCTACCAACCTACAAGTTGGATATGGCAGTTTCTTGTCCACATTATTGCACAGTAGGTGAGTACAGTAGGGTCAAGGCTGATGTTTGCAGTACCAAGGCAGTTGATCCTCACCTTGTTCCTACTAACTTTTGGATCATGGATGCAAATCTTGACTTTAGAGGCTACTTTCTTGAGGTGGACATGAAAGATGAGTATCCGTTCAAGAATCACATTGAGATACGTTCCTTTGGGTCATAATGCACAGTTTTATCACACACCTGACAATTCTGTTGTCAAGTGGGAAAGTAGAAACTAATGATTTACTTGCATTTGATCTCAGCTGCCACTTTTAGATGTTCTTCTCCGTGTGCTTAAGCTCAGATATGGGAGTTCCTTCAAGTTCTTTAAAGCTACGGGCCTGAGTTTCAAATGCCAAATCATCAGCACAGGCAAACTTCTGCACTACTGTTTCAGGCATATCAGTCGTGGAGATATTGAAGAGCAAGTACAGAGCCACTATTTTAAATGTGAGGCTTGCTGGTTAGCTCTCCAAGGTATACACACAGCCTTCAGCTACTAAGTATCTGGTGTTCAGCAACTGGAGAATCCAAATGCAGGGGATTGCTTTGGCCAGTTTCAGTAGCAGTCTGTCCTTCCAGACTATGCCATCTGGTGCTGCTTTCATCAGTTTGTCAGTGGCAGTCTTGAGTTTTCATTGGAATCTGGCCTTGACATTTCTAATTAGGGGTCAGGACCTGGTCACAGCAACTTCTGTGTAATCAGAAACCTGGATAGCTTGGTGGTTTGAGCATTGGCCTGCTAAACCCAGGGCTGTGAGTTCAATTCTTGAGTGGGCCATTTAGGGATCTGGGGTGAAAAATCTGTCAGGGGACAGTACTTGGTCCTGCTAGTGTAGGCAAGGGACTGGACTTTCAAGGTCCTTCCTTGTATGAGATAGGCTCCTTGCATGGGATATCACGATTTTGGGACCAGATATTCAGGAGCAAGTGGGTGGTGGTGTTGTATACCCACTAATTCATCTCCTGCCTTGGAAACAGGTATGTTGGGAGTGGGTGGAGTCATGGCATCCCACCACGCCCCTCAATGTGGCAGTCAGTGCAGCTCAGCCAACAAGGGAGTGTCTCAGTGCTGATGGTATTGGCCTCCAAATCAGGGGGGAAGCAGGAGGAGGATCACGATTCTCAGAGATAGTTTGTTCTCTGCAGTGATCCCAAGGAGGTGCAGCTATGCACTGGCCATGGTTTAGCCCAAAGAGATGCTTTTCAAATTCTGTATTTCATGCACGTGGTCTAGTAAGAGTGGAATGAAAGAGGGTCTGATGATTTCAGGGTGCTTGCTTAGCCATTAGTGGTGAATGTGTCATTCTAATGATCATTCTCAGTGCAGTTTTTACAGATTCTGTTAGTGTTTAATAACATTGTGTATCTTGTCAATGTCAGGTTTTCTAATCCTGTATATTTGGTGTTCTGAAAGTTAAAGATAAAACTAAGCAGCAGCAAGCAAGCAGGATAGCAGCAGCAACTAGGACAGAAGGAATGACAGGATTAGTCAGTGTCTGGCTGGTCCGTACTCGTACTGAGAGAATAATCATCCTAAATGCCAACATTTATTAATGCTGTTCCCGTCAAAGGCTGTCAGAGAAGAGCGCTATGCAAGAGTCTGTGGCATCAAAAAAGAAATATTGATTGAAATAAACTGCAGTGTGAGTTTCAGCATCCTCGCTCAATATGTATTATATAGCTTCATATTCTGTAACAAAGTCTCTAAGGGCTGGCAAATTCAGTATAGTACTTAGAGAAGTGTCAAATCATGATCTTCACTTGATGAACACTTGTCTGTCTGATTCCTTCCATTTACTGTTAGGCTCAAGGGAATAATAGTTGCAACAGGAAAGATTTAAAAATCGCAACCCCGCTCCCCCTCCATATATAAAATAAATATATAAAACTCACATTTATATTTGAGTTTTGTGTGTTGTTTATGTACTCATGGCATATTAAATTCTCAGGTAGCTATGTATGATAAGATAAAGAATGTTTGTTCATTTAGTCAAAAGAATTGATTTTATGTATGCAACCAAATATGCTCCATTCTCAGGGGAATACTATTTTAAATGACATGCACACTCTGAAATTGCTATTAGAGTTTTACTCAAAGATGGTATAAGTAATCACCCTATAAACAGAGAGGCTACTTGTGTACTTTATAAAATAAGAATTGGATTCCAAGATGAATAAATTATTATTTTTTCAGCAAGGCTTTAAAGAGCAAAGTTATTTGATCTTATGAAACTGCAGGTATTTCATTCTAGCCATACTGTGTGGTGGCTGGGAAGCATGGTTAGACAAGTTACTTTGAGGTGTGTCTACACTGCAATAAAACTCCAATGGCTGGTCCAGGTCAGCTGGCTTGGGCCAGGGGCTCAGGCTGCGAGGCTATAAAATTGCATTGTGGACATTTGGGTTTAGACTGGAGCCCAGGATCAGGGACTCGGACCCATTGTGGGGTCCCAGAGCATGGGCTCCAGTCCACACCTGAATATCTACGCTGCACTGTTATTACTTCACAAGCCTGAGTCCGCTGACACAGACCAGCTGTGGGTGTTTTACTGCAGAGTAGACATACCCTTAGGGATCTCGCATAGGCCTTAATGGAGCCATAGGTAATGATTTTGTATGGTTCCCATATGGATGCAATGGGGAAGTGACTCTGCACTTTGTAGCCCACAGTGCAGTTTGACAAGAGTTCTGAGTTCATAGAATTGTCACACTTAAGACTCATTTCCCATGGTTACAGATTTTTTTGTAGCCTTTTTTTTTGTAAAGACTGCTTGGGTGGATATAGAGATAATCAGTGGAGTGTGTGCATGAGCGGTGAGATTTGCAGTTGCTGGGTACGAGAGAACCTGTAAGAGTGGGAGGGAGGCTGGGCACGAGTGGGAGGGAGGCTATGGGTTGGCACTAGTGCCCCAGTTCATGTCCCCTGCCATTAATTCCTGTTCCCGAAAACTGCTCCTGCTCCCCTCATTCCCTTTCATCACCACTTTCTGCCAATAGCTCCTGTCATCCCTTTCTCCTAAATAGTTTTTTTTAAAGAAGCCTTGCTTTAAATTACATTGAAATATGCTTATATGAATTCTCCTGTGTTACACACCTTAACTCCTGCTAAAAAATATTTGTGCCCCTCCCCCCCCAAATCTCTTCCCTTAAATGTTGGTCCCTGAATCCCCCTTCTCTTACATCAGACTACTTCATAACAGTCTGGAAAGAGAGTCCTTATCTCTTGACTCGGGAGTTTGGAGTTCTTTAGATTCAGGTGCTGTATGTGGAGATATCTCTACTTGCACTTTCCATTGCTTTGTTATCTACAGGCATGAGGACATTAGGCGAGGGTCTGTGGGACTGCATAAAAGGAATGTCATGCTTATATGAAGATAATACTCTTGACAAGTAACTAAGCATAATAGCAGATTAAAGGATCTCTAAAGATTTGGTTGAAATGTTAGTTTGTTGCCGTAGGCTGTTTTGATAGTTTATACAGTTGGTGCAATAAACAAGCAGGAATCACACACAAAGAGCTAGTACTGTAGTTCCCTCTTTCTGAGAACCAAAAAGAAAGAGAAATACATAAGACAAACTTTTGAAATTGGTACTGTTACAAGAACAATAAGGCATAGCAGATAGATTTTAGGGAACACCTTATAGGGCATCTGTGTATCTTAGTATTACCCCATAATCATGGCTGCATTTCTACATTTTCCAGAGGTGACAGTAGAGAAACCAAAGCCTTAGGAATGAAGGAAGATTGTGAGGATAAACAGAAAACAAAACATGCCAGATACAGGTATGCATATACTAGTCTTATAGCTGAGCCATGGTCTGTGACATTCATTGTGGTGATATATTTGGGATAACATCTGAGGAGGTTGTACAGCATTTATAAGAATATGGCCGAAATAAGAACAGAACTATTGTTTTTACTGCTTCCCGAGGAAGTTGAAACTCCTAAATGTCTCTCGAAACATTTGTCAGTGTATTCGTTTCCAAGCTTGGACCTTTAGGGTTTTTGTTTGACCTATGCCATTTTCACATTAAAGGGGATGCAAGGAACTTAATGATGGAAAAGAAGCTTATTAAGCCACCGTATCAGACTGAGGATATCACGTGAGGGAGCCATTGATTCACTGAATCTCTTTCTCCTCTATCTTTTTTTAAAAAATGGCTAGAGGAGCTGGGGAAACTGGAGTCACCAAAGAACTCAGTAAGTTGAGCTCTGAGCTGTTCACTAAGGCCCACATGTTTTCATTGGCTGCATGCTGCACTGCCGGAAACGTAGTCAGGAGATAGGCCTAACCGGTCTAGCAAATAGCATCCATAGGAATGTGTAGGCTACATGATATGCCATAGTGAAATTACTACTCGTGTACTGTGCTATGTAAAATAACTGCATTTGAAATATGATCCTACAGGTAGGGCATGATCTAAACAAAACTTGGAGACATTAAACATGAAATTTGGATCATATGCTGTGTAAATGTCAGAGGCCTGATTTCCCATTGCCTTGCCTGAGTTGCTATTTATGCCTTGGCAAAGTTTCATTTTACAAAGCAAGTGCAAAGTGGACAGGAAGTGCTGTTGTTCTGCTCAGGCCCTCTCAGAAGTCCAGAGAGGCTCGGAGTCGTGCCACATCTGGCTTTTGAGGCCCCTAGCCGTAATAAAATTTGAATATTTTTTATTTAACAAATGCTTTACTAGCCTTTTTTGTGTGCAAATGCACTAGGTATTGAGGGGAAAGAATCTAGCTTTTGTGCGCATAAAAGCAAGTTGTGAAACTTATCAAATGCCAAAAAATTAACAAGGGTCTAAATTTGAGGCCCCCTTTGAGCTTGAGGCCCAGGCCAAATGGCCCTCCTGGCCCCCAACTCTGATTGGCTCTGGCTCTGCTCAGGGACTGCTAGACAGCTTTCAGGTCCAGCAACAGTTCCTACTACATATCAGGAAAGCTTTAGCAGTTGTTATTGTGGTAGTGGCTTTTGTTTTTTGCCTGTTTGTGGTATAAAAATTATAATGCCTGTGTTTTCAGGGAATTTACTGGTTGTCCAATCATGCTCATTGGCCTTTCCAGTTATATGGGCTGTTGTATGTATCTGAGGACATGCTGCCATGAAGACATGCCTGTAAAGTTAAATGGTCCATCTGGATCTTGTGGTCCAAAACCCACACTTGGGTTTGTGCAGAGGGGCAGCAGCAGCTCCTGCTCGATCTCTGTAACTATAGTGGGGTTGTGTGGCAGCTGCTTAGTCTGCCTACACAGGCTGAGATTATGTCCATGAATTTCAGCCTTGCCCTGCCCTGTCCCAGCCCCATGGAGTTCCCTTCTGCCTGAGCCTAGTTGCCCAGACTCTGTGCGATGGAAGGTGAATTTTACCCTGTATGGTTTTGCAGCAATTCATGTAGAAATGGCAAATTAAAATTTGGATGTGAAAATGGGTCAATGTCTTTTCCCCCATGAATGCTGTATGGGTGCTATTGGGATGTAGCTGCTGACAGATTAGGGAGAGATCCCCAGTAAAAATGATCTTAGTTTCTTTTATTTCTTGACATTACATACAAACAAAAGATTCTTAAGGGCAAAAATGCAAATTTTTCAAATTAGTTCTAAATTTGTATTTGTTAATATGTATGACATACCGGTTATGAGATTAATTTCAAGTTGTTTTTCCCATGAAAATGTTTAAATAATTAATATTGCCACCGCTGCACTTTAATACATATTCATAACGAATCATGGCCTGCTGATTTTGTGTGTGTTGTTATTGGTATCCATACTTTGGCATTTTATCACTGTTTCTCAGTATATTACTGTTGTAGTCTCCAATGAGTGAACTGCTGTTAGGAGACAGATGGGGCGCATTCAAGGTCAAATTATAAATGTTTCCAGGCTAAAAATATTTTTAACTGACAACCAAATGTAAATAAGGTCTGAAACAAAAATATCATATTAGTTATCTTCGTGCTGCGTTACTGTCATACCCTCTACATAGGGATTATCAGCAGGGAGAGTGGAAAAGAAAGGGGCAGTGGGGAGAGGGACAGAGGTGGTCTTCCAGTCCCATGTATCCCATAGCTACAGTGCAGGCCTCTGATTCGGGAAAATTAAAATGGAAAGTGAAAAACTAAGTCTCTTTCTAAGCCCTTTTCCTTGAAAATATGAGGTGATATAAACCAGATACTGTGGCTGAAAGAAACAAGCAGAGATCCATTTCTGTAATGCTCAAAATATGTATAGACTCAGATCATTGAATTTCACAAGCCCCCTCCCCCCCATAGATAACCATTATCCCCCTTTTACAGGGGAATCAGCCGAGGTCCAGAGCAGTTAAGCATCTTGACCAAGTCAGTGGGAGACCTGAGTGAAGCATGGTGAATAACAGATTTTCCAGTATGGCAATTTTTAAATGTGTGGGGGTTTTAATTGTTGTTTTGGGTTTGACCAAACCCAAACATTTTCAGTGACTAGAAAACTTGAAAACAAATTTGTTTTGGGTTGGATAAAACACTTTGTTTATACAAAATCAAAATATTATGTTTTGATTTTAACCTTTAACATTTTAAATTAACAATTAAATAAAACGAAAGGAAATTTTGCAAAAAAGTCATTTCAAAATGGAAAAACTAACTTTTTACAAATGTTTTTGATTTTTTTTAAATGAACAATTTGGCAAAACTGAGAACTCAAAAATTTAGCAAAATTTTAGCCAGCTCTAGTCTTGGGCTCTAATTAGTCCTGTGTGCTAAACCAGTAGGGCTAGATACTCACAAAAACTGATACCCAATGGAAAAACTAGTCTCTAGTTATTAACTATTCCTTTCTAGATTTGTGTCTGGGAGAGTGACTGTTCTGGATAGTCTGCAGAGTAATAACCTTGTGGCCTGGATAACAGTTTATTTCTGGCTTTGCTCCTGTTGTTTTAAAGTGACTCCGTACAGTTATTCAGGGTGTGTTTTTTTTGTTTGTTTTTTTAAGTTTTGCTATTGAAGTGGAGGGCAATAATAAGTGTTTTGAGTCAATAAGAGGTTGGGGTCTGAACATTAAAAGATTGTTCTCTCTATTGGCCTGCTGCCCATAGCAAACTATAAAAGAAACCCTGGAACTGATCCAGAGACCAATACAAGTGGTAATGATTTCATGTGATTTGTTATATTTATTATACAACTGTCCGCTTCACCTATCCAAAAATTACCAGTTCAAGATGCTTTCGATAACTGATATTACTTTATTACTTCCAGGATTGGTTAGTTTTTCCCTATGAAAATATGAAGTTTACCTCACTATTTCTAGGAGTCCTATCCATTTTGAGGTTTTAGCATCATTTCGAGTCAATCTGCTCTTAAGCAAGGAGGATCAAATCCTAGAGCTGCTTGAATTAGCAGATTTTTTTTTAAGGATGCCTTCCAAACATCTAACCCTAACTTCCTCAGCTTCAGAGAGCTGCCATTATTTGCAGCTGCTGACTGGCAGGCATGAGTGACTTAATTATCGTCAGAAAGGAAATTTGGAGCAGAGCCAGGAACTGAACATAGATCTCGTGAATTAGAGCTCAGTGCCTTAATCAGGGATCATTCTTCCTCTCATTACCACACAGTCTCATTGCTAACTGTGTAGATTTCCTTCTTCTAAAGTCAAGGAAAGAATGAGGATGAACCCACCCCAAAGCTTAGAGAGGATAAGACATTCCATTTGCCATAAATCAGGTCAGTTGATCCTTCAATAAAAGCACAGCTTTCCATTAGCTTTGTAGTAGCTTTGGGGTGGATGGGGAAAAAGATACTTCAAATGGAATCTACCTTCTAGGATAAAGGAACTGTATTCTAGGAGCTATGAAATGGAATAAAACTTATGATTCCATATAGAAAATAGTCATATTCTGTATTTATAATCGGTATAATGGTTGATTCTTTCCTTTTGCATTGCTGAAAATGAACATATAAATAAAATAAAACATTAAGAAAATGAAGTACTACAACACAAGACCTAAATCTGTATCATTTGCTAGGGAAAGTCTTCTGAAGGTGTTTTCTAGAGTGATTCTGAAGGTGTTTTCTAGAGTGATTTTCTAAAATCTGTAAAGCTTCATTATACTAGCAATTTTTAACCTTCATGCATTTTTATGTGCCTATTACTGGTTCTGTTTAACATTTCACATACCTTAAGGATGTAAGCAGAAGGAAATCAATGAGAAAAATGCTATTGCTTTACCCACAGTAACATAGCCCTTTGCTTGTCATACCAGTAGTTATATTACCTCTTCTCCTTCAGAGACTACAATTTCTGTTGATGCCTGTGTATTCTTGACATTTCATCTTATTAAGTGATCTGTTTCTCTTGTTTATTTCCCCTGCGGCACAAAAGATAATAGATTTCTGATGAAGTCTTTGTATCTATTTCCCCACCCTACACAGTTGTAGCAATATTTTACATAAAGAACTGTATATAAGAACTGCCTGTTTTGTGTATGTGTGTGAATGAAACATCTAGAGACCTCCTAGACTTGGACTCCTAGCCATGGATGGCAAAAGTGGGGGAAAAAAATAATTAGCCTCCTATTCATAATTCAATTTGTACTTTAATACTAATGTTTCTTCACTGATCTGACACTCATGCATTTGTGCTCAAAATTCTAACCTCTGACTGTAGTGCTTTGTAACAATGAAATATGCACACTTTACTTCCTTCTCCAAAGAGCATTCTCTTACTTTCCTCTTCAGGTTAAAAGGACCTGATTTTGCTGCTGTGGGAATTTTGAATGTAATAGAAGGAGTCTCATGCCGTATGATATCAAGATTCTTGTTCCAATGATTCCTAGGGTTGTGTTGTGTTTAGTATGTGTAGACCATTGCAGTGCTATTTCCTTGAGGGCCAGATGACTGCACTCTTTGCTCAACCAAATACTTAATTAGCTGTATTACCCATAATAAAATTAATGAACAGAACATATAAAACCAAAAGGGTGATTTTTACTGGTAGGATTAGTTAGCATATGGTACTTGAAAGTGCCCGGTGGATTCAACATCGCCACGATGCAATCACTCAGACTGCACTCCATTAGCAGGCTAGTATATAATTTTTGACAGTTTCTATAAATTTTAACCTTTTGAACGTGACATAAATCAAGTTAGGAGAATATAATCAGAGTGGGACTTAAAGAAAATCACAGCCGTGTGTCCTCCTGCCAGCCACGTTAAGGCTAACAATACTTGAAAAGTAAAAGCACAAAGCAACAACCCCCAAATTTTCACAGAAGTGCCTGAGGTTGAAGTCCTGTAAATTGGAGTAATGCAGCTAAATTCCCTCACATTGTGCTTTGGGAAAGTTTAGGAGTTACTGTTCCCTGCACAAAAAAAGAAAAGAAAAAACCACCGCAAACAAACTAGTTAGGCCCATGTAGTGAAATATAGACCTAATGTAAGTTTGCTGACTTCAAGAGAGACTTTTGATCATATTAGGTGAAAATTTCCCCCGTCCAATGGATTTTCAGGTGGGGCATACCCCAGTGGACATGCCAGAGGCTAATACAAAATTCTTGCAGTCCCCTTCCCTCATTCATGATGGGGGAAGGGGACTGTAATGAGAAGTATTATTCACTTTGTGTTTAACTTTGCACTGTTCTATTTGAGTGCAATATTTATAAATGTCCATCACATGAAAAAAAAATCTCGTATACAGTTACAATAATCCGTAAACCACTAACAACCCTCCCCAGCCGCTTTCCCCTCCCCTCTTTCTTTCATGACTATAACTGGATGGATGTTAATGGGTCACTTCGCTTTGAATGGTACCTTGAAATGTGTTAACTACTTGCACTAAAAACAATCTGTTCAAACCTTGTATTTAGCAGACACTGAGGGTATGGCTAGACTGAAGATTGTAGCGTGTTTATTTGTAGCGCTTCCCAATGTAGCGCTATTGGTATCGCGCTAGAGACTGTACAAATTGAAACCTTGTAGCACAAAATAATGGCTACATTTGTGGTGCTTCTGCCGGCAGTAGCAGTTGCGGGATAGGGCAGGTATCCCAGCATTCAGCTGGGTGCAACGTGTTTTGCAAAGGAGGGAGGTGAGGGGGAACTGGGAAGTTGTTCACAGGGAGATGAGATCTGTCTGTCAGTTACTTTTCATTAGCGAAAACTGACAGGCTGTCTATTTCAGACACACAGCTCCGTCTGCAAGCATTTTCACTGCTTATTTGCTGTGTTAATTGTTAGAGAGAAACTGCAAAGCTACTTCCGCCTTTATAAAAACAAAACCTCACGTCATTTGCCTTACATGGCAAGTTCATTGTCTTTAATGGCTTGCTGATGGCCCTCAATGGGTTGCTGATAGCTTGCCATGGCTTGGAGGCATGCAAGAGATCCGATGGGTGTTCACATTCCCACCCTTGCGCTACAACGTTAGCGCAAAAAGGCTTATCCCTCTCGAAAAGGTGGTTTAACACTTGCGCTGTAAAAGGGGAGTCATTGCGCTAAATCTCCCTTTGAAGTGTGTTCGGTAGGAAAATTATAGCGCTAAAGGAGGGTTTTGGCGGTGCAAAGCGCCAGTCTAACCATACCCTGAGTTTCTCAGACCTGAAGGTGAACTTTATATAAACTCAAAAGCTTGTCTCTCTCACCAACAGAGGTTGGGCCATTTAAAATAAATTACCTCACCCACTTCTCTCTAATATTTGGGACTGACATGGCTAGAACACCACAGCATACAAGGTATTGTATTAGTTCCAAAAGCACTGAACCTGGTGGAAAGCTTGCAAGAAAACTTGTACTCATGATATTTTCTGTCCAATTTTGTTGGACCCAAGGGGTTTGCATAAAAAGTGGAAGCAATATCCTACCAATTTGAAAATATAGTTAGCTGACACATTTGCATCCATGCTAGTGCATACAATGATTCTGAGAGTGGTATTTCCAGTAATTAGGTTGAATGATGACTGGCTCCTATTAGTTCCTGAATGCACCCTCATTCTTTTTGTGGTTACCTAAAGTCGTGAATAGAACATGGGCAATATCTGTTAGCTCATTAAAATTGTAATAAGATTTAGTAATATTTAACTAAGACTTAAACCTTTTACATGAAATGAGAGATGTCACTGAGTCTGTATTATTTGGAACAAAAAAGTCTCTAGAAAATAAAATTAGTTAAGTGAACTGTGAGATGCTATGGAATTATATTACCTCCTGGAATCAATCTACGGTTGAAAAAAAAAGTGATACTTTGCATTCCTATTTCTTTTGCATGGAATTTCTCTGCACTCTGATTTTTATTTTCTTGGCAGACTGTTTAGTGTATATCCATATTTTATTTTAGCAGAGGAAGACATGATGCCTAAAATAGATTACTGGAACTTTGTGCCCACGGATTTATTGAGTAATTTTTTTAAAAACACAACTACCCTACAATCAAAATGATGGAACTTAACAATTAAACCTTGCACTTGGTGCTTTTTTATATTAAAGTCAAGATCTAGAGGGCTCTGGAGTGTTAGAGGGAAGGTACAGCTCCAATGTGTGTTCCAGCTAAAGTCAGTAAACTGATTCTCTCTGGTATCAGTGAATCCAGGGGAGATTATAGGTCATAGAATATATAACCTGTATGAATATAAAACCTGTATGAATAAACCATGAAACATTCTAAAACAATGAAACACAACATGGGAACCTTGTTGCTTAAAAATAAATACTTAGCAGCATCTCTCAAAGATAAATCTTTTTTTATTTATTTATATAGCTTTAGTTTCTAGACAGGCATTTTCTCTGAGATCCCTTGGAATAGACTTGACTGGTGTACATGTGCTATGGAAAATGATTCCAAGGAAGTTAGAGAAAACTATACTGTTTTATCCTTGTTATTGAATGCAAATGGAGAAAGGGTCGCAAGGGTGAGATCTGCTTTGCATTCACTCTGAGAAAATCTCAAAAGTTGTCAGAGACACAATGTATAGGTAGGGTGACCAGATGTTCCATTTTTAAAGGGACCGTCCCATTTTTTTGGGACTTTTTCTTATATGAGAACCTATTACCCCCCCCCCCCCCACACACACACACACTCCCTGTCCCGTTTTTTCACAGTTCTATCTAGCTGAAAAGGAGGAGGAGTCCTGTGGCAGCTTAAACACTAACAAAAGTCAAACTAAATATCTGTACACTTCTTTTACAACAATTTTATATTGGATTTTAATGTTAACTGTAGGGGTTCTTTCCCCTTTTTCTTACTCTTTTTTCTATTTTAAATAACTACATTCACACATCAAGACAGTAATGGTGAAAACTTTTGTTAGTCTTTAAGGTGTCACAGGACTCATTGTCGCTTCTGCAGATCCAGACTAACACGGCTACATCTGATTCTTGAAAGGAAGAGGAGACTTCCTGGTTAATACCAGCTACAGTGCAATGTATGGATTTTGTGATTGTGCTGTACTGGACCTCAGCAACAGGTTTTCACCATTACTGTCTCAGTGTGTGACTGTAGTTATTTGAAATAGAAAAGACTAAGAAAAAGGGGGAAGAACTCCTACAGTTGACATTAAAATCAGTATAAAATTGTTGTAAAAACAAGTGTACAGCCATTTAGTGTGACTTATTACCATTTAAACAAATGTGTTTTGCGGGGATATTTTAAAATGAAATTGCATTGAGCCAGTTCCTTAGCTGGTGTTAATATATACAGTTCAAGTGAAGTTAATGGAGCTATGTCAATTGACCTCAGCTCAGGAGATGGATCTGTTATTCCAAATGGCAGAAGTATACTCTAAGGCAGTGATGGCAAACCTTTTTGAGCCCAAGTGCCCAAACTGCAAACCAAAACGACTTGTTTTTTTTCAAAGTGCCAACACCCCCGCTCGACTCGGGACTCCCCCCCGGCCTCAGCAGCGCGGCTCACCCCCCCCCCCCCGGCCTCAGCAGCGCGGCTCGCCCCCCCCCCCCGGCCTTGCCTCCCCCCCTTGCCTTGCCTCCCCCCTTGCCTCCCCTCCCCTTGCCTTGCCTCGCCTCCCCCCCTTGCCTTGCCTCGCCTCCCCCCTTGCCTTGCCTCGCCTCCCCCCCTGCCTTGCCTTCCCCCCTTGCCTTGCCTCCCCCCCTTGCCTTGCCTTGCCTCCCCTTGCCTTGCCTCCCCCCCGCCTTGCCTTCCCTCCCCCCCCTTGCCTTGCCTTGCCTCCCCCCTTGCCTTGCCTTGCCTCCCCCCTTGCCTTGCCTCCCCCCTTGCCTTGCCTTGCCTCCCCCCTTTGCCTTGCCTCCCCCCCTTGCCTTGCCTCCCCCCCGCCTTGCCTTCCCTCCCCCCCGCCTTGCCTCCCCCCCGCCTTGCCTTGCCTCCCCTTGCCTTGCCTCGCCTCCCCTTGCCTTGCCTCCCCCCCGCCTTGCCTCCCCCCCGCCTTGCCTCCCCTCCCCTTGCCTTGCCTCCCCCCCGCCTTGCCTCCCCCCCGCCTTGCCTCCCCTCCCCTTGCCTTGCCTCCCCCCCGCCTTGCCTCCCCCCGCCTTGCCTTGCCTCCCCTTGCCTTGCCTCCCCTCCCCTTGCCTTGCCTCCCCTTGCCTCCCCCCCGCCTTGCCTTGCCTCCCCTTGCCTTGCCTCCCCCCTTGCCTTGCCTTGCCTCGCCTCCCCCCGCCTCCCCCCGCCTCGCCTCGCCTCGCCTCGCCTCGCCTCGCCTTGCCTCGCGCGGCGGCAGCGCCGCCTCCTGCCTTGCCTTGCCTCGCGGCGCCTCTCGCCTCTCGCCGCCTCCTGCCTCCTGCCTCGCCTCGCCCGGCGGCGGCGGCGCCTCCTGCCTCGCCTCGCCTCGCCTCGCGCGCCTCCTGCCTTGCCTCGCGCCTCGGCCCCGCCTCCGCTCTCCTTCTTGCCTTGCCTCGCCTCCTGCCTCGGCCCCGCCTCCGCTCTCCTTCCCGGGCTCCGGCCGTCCTTTCACTTCCTCCTCCACCACCCGCTCGCCTCTTACTGACCCCGCCCCTCTGCTCCGGCGTTTTGACGGCGTGCCCACAGAGACGGCTCGGCGTGCCGGCAGTGGCACGCGTGCCACGGGTTCGCCATCACTGCTCTAAGGCCTATCCTCTCCATGCAAGGCCTAACCTGGTGCATGGGGGGTTGTGAAGGTGAGGAAAGGAATCCTCCCTCATCTCAAAGCTGCTGTATAAGTGCTGCTACAGTCCTAAGGTATACCGATAAGTTACATTCATCCCTGCATGGAGCATCCCTGAAAGGGCGGGATTTGGCAAGCCCATTCTCCCCATTAGGAGATCTGCACTACTTCTGCAGGAGGCAGTATTCTCTACAATCACAGTGAGGATGGGAGACCGTAGATCCATTTGGATAGGTTTGAATTCTGTTTTTAAGTATCAGATGACTTAAGTGATTACAATATCTGACGTGTAATGGTTCAAAGTGTGCTTGTGTGTGCGCGTGCATGCGTATGCGTGTCTCTCCAAACCATGGAACCCAGACTTGTAGACCCAGGTTCCGGTATATTTGGTTCTGGTTTAAGCCTATTACACAGATAGATTGCACAAGCCACCATGTTCCTGATCTGTGATTTCCAGCATTCAGAGAGGCTTCTAGTGTTTCGGTCAAGTTTAAAAAGGCCATAGTATACAAATGAAGACTGTTGATGAAATTCTGATTTCACTGATGTCATTGGAAATTTTCCATTTTTGGAAATTAAATTTTGATTTAAATGGGGGCAGAATTTCACTCTGTATGTTTATTGTGGTCCTTGTTGATGAGGAATCTTGAGATAAAAAGAGACACTCCTTTGTTAGATTTCTTCTGTTTCTCTATATGGCAATGCTTTGGTACAAAACAAAACCCAATGGAACACGTTTCAGAAATATATCCATCTACATCTCTCTGAGATGTTGTTTCAACAAAATGACATATTTTTTCATGAAGCAAGTTAAAAGCCTGAAACAAAAAATATAGAATACCAGCTTACATATTGGTGTTTTTCAGTTCATGGCCACTGTGATGGGATTCCTGGGGTTCTGTGGGACTGCTGTTCTCCCTTAATTCTTCAGCCTGGACTGTTTCTCTGGATCCTTTGCTAGTGAAAAGCAGCAGTTCTCTCCAGGTACTGTAATAACTCAGTCAACAGCATGCAGGGACACATCCAGCTAAATTACATGAATGCTCTCTAAGAAACTCATAAACCATACCTAGGAAAACACCAGCAAATCCCCATAGCCTTACACCCTGGTAATTTACCATTTTATACTCTCAAAATCGTCTCTTGAACAATGCAAGCTCATTAATTCGTTTGCCACTTCATCAAAGGATAATGGACATGGATCAGCTTTTGTAATCTGAGCATATTCCCTAAGTACTTTAGAAAACTCAAAGGATAAAACTTTCTATAGTTAATAAACTTTTTTTAAAGATAGATTTTACATTATAGTAAGTGGTAGATACGAAAGTCAGAAATGTTCACCTAAGTAAATACGCATTTTAAATCCTAAACTTTCAGACTAAGCAAGATTTGAATCAAACATCTTTTCTCATCCCAATGGCAGGCAGGTTACAGTTCTTAACATACAGGCTTAATTTCCTTCTCAGCCTGGGACCGATCTCCATTCAAAGTCTATGTCTTGCCAGCTTCTTGTTGCCTTCAGAATAGGTGGGGGGAGCAGAGAGGTTGTCTCATGATGCCGCTGTCCCTTATTTCATACGCTCAATTCATGTCCCAGGAAAGATACTGGCCCAGACATGTCCTAGTGGGCCTTGCTGAGTCCTCATTGTGTGGTGTTTGTGCAACTGTCTCTTACAAAATTGTAAATCTCTTGTTTACAATTCCCTTCTGTCAGTGGTTTGTGATGGTCACTTAATGCCTGTTTGGGTGTGGGTCACCACCTTTGTTGTCACTGGACAGCTGGCAGTGGGTGTCTCCCAAACTTACAACATATTTCAATAACTATATAGCAAAATCTCATAATTTGATACACATTAACAATACACATATTTTGACAGAATAGAGTTTGAGCAGATCATGACCTTTCATATGGTATCTTACATGGTGTGCTTTGTATGAAATAGCACAGCCACATACAAATGATAAATATTGGGGTTGCAGGGTGCTACTTTGAGGTCAATTTCATCACTGCCACCAATATTTACATTTAAAAGTTTGAAGGAGCTAGGGGAATATATTGGTCATACTTCCAAAACCACTGAAGTGAATAATAACACTGCTGTTGACTTTGAAGGGTTGGGGATTGAGTCCTTTATGAAGAACTAAGAAACATCTGCAGCAGCTCTTTGATACATGCATATCCAGCCAAGTTATACATGAACAAAAGGAATGCGTAGGAAGACTGAAAAACATCCTAGAAATGTGAATACAGAAGAGAGGTTTTTGAGTGAGTAACCAACAGTGAAAAGAAAATCTGAACCATGTGTTTTGAGTCTGAAATGGGGCTTAATCAAAGGTATTTTATAGTAGATGATCTTGGCAGTAGTTTTCCTTTTCCAGTTGGTGTAAAATATCTACTTACAGGCAAACAGTCAAATTTTCCCTCTGAGTGCTCAAAACGTAGATCAGCCAGGTAGACAAGTTGTCTGCTGCTCAGGCACAGAGAGAAGGCTTAGCTTTTTTATTAAAATGGAAATATGCCTGGAACATGTTCTAAGAGCAGCAATAACATTTATTTCCCTTTCACTCACTACTTTCATTTCACCACATTTTACCGCATCAGTCACATTCCTCACATCCTGCAATATTTGCTCAAACTTTACTCCCGCAAAACTCCTATTCACGTCAGATTTTCGCCTGTGTAAAGACTGCAGGACTTTGACTCATGCGCTTAGCACAGGATTAGCGCAACTGCTGGAGGCTGATGCCATGTACATCGTATTGTATTATGTTCATCATATCTGGGGCATAATGCAGATGACTACCAAGTATTGGTATCTACTAGAGCGTATATGATGAAAAATACGAGGCTAAGGATTAGCTGTGGTACAAACACTTTGCTGTGCAGTGCTGGCATAATCTAGTAAACTTTGTTTGATTGGCTCAGGGACTATCATTCCAAGGGTGATCCTACAGGCCAGGGCAATCGAGCTGACAGAGAGGTTCATGTGGCACTCACCCTTCACAAAAAGGGGTTGGTTCAGTGACTGTTAAAGCCTAACATAAGCAAAGGGGAAATGGCCATGTACAGAGCAGCAGCATCATTCGGGCCATGCACATCTGAGCTTTAAGCTATCATTGCACAAGTTCCCAGGACTAATGCTTTCTGCATTTTGGTCCAATACAAAGATTCCTTTGTATTTAAAGTCTGAGTACTTAGAACAAATTTGAATTATTTTAACAGCAAGAATAATTAAATTATTCAAGAGGTTGTTTACATTCTCCAATCTACTGTTAGTAGTAGATTGTTCCCATATATACAGTATATTTTTCGGTTCCCTGTCCAGTGTAGTTTTTAATGTCTCAGGTGATAGGGTTTCCATCACTTGTTTGAAAGTATTGATATGACTGCAAACAGGGTTAGCTGGAGATATATTTATGGTTCAAGCTCTTTGGATGATGATGGTAGGGGAGTGGAGAAAATGACACTTCCTTGTGATTAGGATTTTCTGGATGAATGGCAAATGAACCAATTTGAAGTGAATTAATCACAGGAAAACAATTATTCCCTGATCCAGTTGTAATAGTGTTACTGAAGCCCTTCAGTAAATAATATGTAGTGCTATCATTTAGAAGGTTGTGAGCCAATCTGTTAACAATGGCAAGACACATTGTGGCACACAAATTAGAAAAGTATCAATGTTTAACGTATAACAATGTACCTACAGAGAATTGATGATATAGTAACATGCAATAAGACTGGCATTATTGATCCACTCTTGTCCTATACTGATGCTCATTTCTGAATAGCATGTAAAAGGTAAACAAGACAAAAAAGATGTTGCAATGAGCACTGCCCAGGTGGTTTCCTGTGAAGCTCTCTACAGCGTCAGAGTCTAAGAATTTGACTTTTTAAATCATATTAATTTAGGACTAAAGTTGGCTGTCCTTACTCCAGCAGTGATCATTTTTCCTGAGTAAAGACTTACGGATATAATTTTGCTGATTTCCTATTATCAAGTGAAGAGTTAAACTAAACCACATTCATAGGTCTCATGTCTGCTATGGCTCTTAAAAATACAAATGTGTGGGCCACCATTTTCAGCCCAGTCTTCACTGGGCCTTGCAGGTGTCTGTGTGTAGTGCAAGTAATGACCGCATGCCCAATTGCAAGGACATTTACATTCCCCATTAGATGTACTTGGTCACCTAGACATCTAATTACACTTCCATTTCAGGTAATTTTGATGCCTAGTAGAAAATTCTTTGATGCCAAATAGAAGAAGCAGATTTTGAAAAATTGGCCTATATTGCATTCAACCCCCCATCCCCCTCAAGGGCCAGTTCGCAGTCTGTTCTATGTGTTGGTGGAGAGCGTATAAATTTCCCATTACTCCCTTGTGCCAGCTCCACCTGCTGCCATTCTTTGTGGAAGGGAAAACATGTTCCACAGAAGGAGAGGGACAGGGAATGGTTGGATCTGCATCCTCTTTCCCACAGTTATATCAGTGCATAAGGTGATGTATGTTGGGCTAGATATAGACCCTCTGAGTCACAATCTCCTTCCTGTCCAACGATGCACTTACCCTTAATCTGGGCTCATGGCAGAATCAAGACTGAGCCCATATTAGGAAATCCATGATGTGAAGAACAATGTGCTGACAACAAACAGTATAATAAAGCCTTATCCTGAATACATTCCACTTGGTCGTCAGAATTCTCATTCTAGCAGATTATTCTTTCAGTCCCATAAATATACTATTTTAACCATTGGTACTACTGTAGTTAAAGCTGACTCAGCCTTTCCATTACACACACTTCTCTTCAGTGATTTGTAATAAACCATGCCTATTAAAATTTGCTAAAGGCTGAAGCTTCCTAGACAAGTCTGAACCCAGAAGCAAATGATTTCTATGAAATCTAATGAAAGATCTGTTTGGCTATTTTTTCAGCTACAGAGATAT
Organism: Sternotherus odoratus; assembly: GCA_032164245.1. Taxonomy (NCBI): domain Eukaryota; kingdom Metazoa; phylum Chordata; order Testudines; family Kinosternidae; genus Sternotherus; species Sternotherus odoratus. Next base: position 19,513,779 of record JAVMKO010000014.1, on the reverse strand, counting down.
TTTCCAGTTTAAAGTTAGTGGACTGAGATGCTGTTTTGTAGCCTTTGAGCTGGTGGCATATTTCTCCAGACCTGGAAGGGAAGTAAATGCCACACCCACGTCTTTTAAAGGCCCCTGCCTCAGGGCACCACTTAGTATTGGAAATGGTGTCCCTACCCCCTGTTTGGCAGTAGCTGGGAATGGGCAACAGTGGATGGATCACTTGATGATTACCTGTTCTGATCATTTCTTCTGAGGCACCTGGCATTGGTCACAGTCAGAAGACAGGATACTGGGCTAGATAAACCTTTGGTCTGACCCACTATGGCTGTTATTATGTTGTTAAACAAAATGTATCAATAACACAAAATAAAAGAACTCAACCAACACAGGCTGGCTACAGTTCTTGGAGGCTTTTCCTTTGCTTCGTCCAGCCAGGGTAAAGGAAACATACCTGTCCCTTTCCGTCTCTCCTCATTCGGGCTTAGATATCTAACTCAGCCATCTGATAAACTGAGATCTCTTAACCTTTTCCAGGCAACTGCTCCCCCTTTCTCACAGAGCCCCGTTGTTTCAGGTATGAAATCAATCTGTTCTGTTTAACCAACTACTTTTGACATTTTGGGGCAAATGGGCTGCTTCCTGATCCCATTAAAATCAATGATAAAACTGGCATCGGGGAAGAGTTTGGGCCCTAAGGACTAGCTTGTGCTCAGGCACACAGGTTAAACTCCTGAATGACCTTGACCCTAAAGGCAAAACCACGTCATCTTTTTAAAAAGGCTACTGCTCGCCTTAACTAATCTTTAATAACTGCAAAGCTTTTGAATCAAGAGCTATAACAGCATATGTACTAGAGCTGGTTTAATCCTGTGACCTATGTGAAATGAATATGCACTCTTTATCCTATCCTGAGTGGCCAGTTCTCCATGTACAGAAACACCACCATGGTAATTAGCACCTTTGTTGGTAATCCTAGCAGAGAAGCTAATGGCTGAATGGCTCTGTGCTATCTACTGTCACCTATTATAACAGCCAATGAAATTAAACTCCACTAACTAAGTCTAACATCTATCTTCTCTGTATTAACCCATGTACCTAATGGTTGTTTTCACATGCAAATACCTAATATACATGCACAAATTACTATGATTGCATGTGCAGGTCAGACACTCAAAAAGCAACAGGCAAAAATGAATCCATATTGGATGTCATGTGCTGCTTGGAGGCAAATCATTTCCTAGAAATTGTGTGTGAAATAGGAAAGAGAGAGAGAGAAACTAAATAAGGAAAAACAATCCACCAATGAATGAAATAAGCTATCTGAGTATAGCTTTCCTGAGCTAGCTCCTGGATCATTGTCAAAAACAACTTTGGAAGAGATACAGAGGATGTATTGATGATATTATATGCAGGACAGATGAAGAGCTAAAAGCCATCTTGCCCCCCCCCCCTTGTTAAATGATGATGTACTCTAGACCCATGTTAATTCCATCACATCCCTTAGAACAGGGGTCTCAAACTCAAATGACCATGAGGGCCGCATGAGGACTAGTGCACTGGCTCGAGGGCCACACCACTGACACACACACACACCCTCGCTGCCCTGGCTGTGCCCCCACTCCACCCCTTCCATGAGGACTAGTGCACTGGCCCGAGGGCCGCACCACTGACACACACACACCCTCGCTGCCCCGGCTCCGCCCCCACTCCACCCCTTCCAAGAGGTCCCACCCCTGCCCCACCTCCTCCTCTGAGCACGCAGCTCCCCATTCCCTCCTGGAAAGCGCTAGGCACCACCAACAGCTGTTTGGCAAACAAAGCAAGAGCAATCTAGGAAGTCCAGAGCTAGAAACACACGCGGCCCAGCCAGGCAGCAGAGAAGCCTCCACTTCTGGCCCCTCTGTTCTGCAAACTGCTATGGGGGAACCGGGGGGGCGCCAGGAAGCTTGGCGGGCCGCAGGGAAGGGCTTTGCGGGCCGCATGTGGCCCCCGGGCCGCATGTTTGAGACCCCTGCCTTAGAATCTATATAGTGCCAGAACTGTAAATGGTATTTTACAACATGCTGCATTAGCTACTCCTTCATCAATTCCCCTCCACTTGGTATTTTACACAGGCGAGATACTATGTGTCAAGCAAAAAAAGAAATAGAATAATATCCTAATCCTAAAAAAATCTTACTACCTAAATGCATGAGCAGGCAAAGATGTGTGATTGCTGATGGGGCTAATTACCCATTTGAAGTCTGAACTTTTGCTGTCCTTATATAGGAAAAATGGAAGTCCGACAATAGGACTGCAAAATTTAGTAGCTTGAATCCGGGTCTGGATAATGCCATGACTGGAGCCAAAACAAACACTGCAGATAAATTTTAAAGCAGAAAGGGAGAAGCTGGATTCTTCTGACATTCAACATGATCTCATAGGCCATCTTTTTCCTGTAACAATACACCATGCCTATGACCTGTTAATAACTTTCTTAGTAGAAAGTTTGTTTTGAGCGGTTCTATTTCATTTGCCGTGCTCCCAAAATCTTTTTTGAATGTGGAGAAATTTAGCTGGCATTTCCTAATGCCAGCTCTGTCAACCACCAATGTCTTTTCTTAGTTGCAGAATAATTGCACTTTTAAAGAAAAAGAACCCAAATACCTGTGTTATATTAATTTATTCCGTAAATCTGTAAATAAAATAGTCATGTTCATTATGTATTCACAAATGTATAGCGTTTCTCCCTGTGACTTCTGGATGAGTTTAAAGAATAAAAAATACAAAAGCCAATTATTTAGAAATTGCAAAAGAAAGACAGGAAGTACATTGACTTGATTTAGATGTATTCAACACAAAGCCTTGGCTGAGCAGATCAGCCTTGTGCTGTGCTTGGAAAACTAACAAATGACTGCCAGCTAGAGTTAGCATGGGGGGCTTCCACTGACAATTCCTTGCCCCTCTACTCCTCAAGATCATGTATTAAAGGAGTATTGGTATAAAAATCTATTCAGCTGATCTTGCAGGGGGAGAGCTGGCCTCCAAGGTAACTAGGTCCAAGACCATCCAGGGCAGGGGTAGGCAACCTATGATACACGTGCCAAAGGCGGCACATGAACTGATTTTCAGTGGCACTCATGCTGCCAGAGTCCTGGCCACCGGTCCGGGGGGCTCTGCATTTAAATTTAATTTTAAATAAATTTAAGCATTTTAAAAACCTTATTTACTTTATGTACAACAATAGGTTAGTTCTATATTATAGAAGGAGACCTTCTAAAAACTTTAAAATGTATTACTGACACGCAAAAACCTTAAATTAGAGTGAATAAAGGAAGACTCGGCACACCACTTCTGAAAGGTTGCCAACGCCTGATCCAGAGCACTGATAGATTTTTAAAACAGTTGAGCTGAACCCCGGAGCAGGTGGGAAGTTAGTGCAGTGTAGAGAGCACAGGCATAACATGTTAATACTGATCCATTTCACTAAGCAGTGAAGGCCTGTTGTAGAGAAAGGAGAGTCTCAGCCATGTTAGACTGGTGTCAAGCAAGAAAAGAGGGATTGTTGAGTGCAGCATTTTCTATTGCCAGACTGGTTTCTCTGATCTTATGTTATGGACTTGAGAAGTTGAAATCCAAATGACTGTACAGCCATTTCCACCTCAGCCATACGGTACTATCAGAGTACTGGTTTTGTTACTTGCATGGGTAAGTCTGTGATGTACCATAAGCTTTAATAAACAAATGGTTTGAAAACATAAAATATAGGGGAGGGGAGTTGGGGATAAAATCTTGGTAAATTTTTCAGTTTTTTATTGACTCTTCAATGGACCTTAGGTCCTAAATCACTTAAGTGCTTTTGAAAACTTACCTTCCATCTTTGTCTTTTGCTACAAACAGTGATGGCTACTTTCAGAAGGGTGAGGGTGGGGAAGGGGGTTGCCACTAACATGTCAAGCGTGAAAGTGAAGAACAGCAGCTAATGAGAGAGTGCATGATCACCAATTCTTTGAGGAGGGCACTATCTTTCTGTCGTGAGTTTCCACCTGGCAGCCTTTGGCGTGATTGGGTCCTGGTCTAGGCCCTACTGCAATAAATAATCAATAAAAGATATAAGGTGAATCAGGAATGAGCAGCCTCACCCTGCTTTAATGTTCACCTTTCCCCATTGTTCTGTTAGTTGCTCCTCCTCTTACATTCCCCTCTTTTTGCTCCCAGTGTATAAGCTGCATCATGTACAGATGAGTACTTTGTACTCTCATTGATAGCACCTTGTCAGTTTATCCCCAAATTGTTTTCCCTTTTGTAGAACTGTCTCTGTCCTTCCTTCTTTTTCTGATATGAAAAATGGACATGTTAGTTTTAGAAATGAAGGGGAAAACAAATACAATTAAAAGACAGGTCCTGCCCCAAATAGTTCACAGTCTAAATAGACCAGATGGACAACTGTGTAGCAGGGGAGACGGAGGCATGGAGATTAAATGACTTGACCAAGGTCACATAGCAGGACAGTGGCTGAGCAGGGAATAGCACCCATGTTGCCTGACCTCCTGCCCTATCCACCAGATCATGGTGCCTTCCTATGTGTTACTGTGCATTATACACTCTTATTGCTACTCCTATTATTTCTTCTCTCTACTCCTTCCTACTGCTGTTCTCAATTAGACTGTAAGCTCTTTAAATGGGGACTGTGTTTGTACTGCTCCTAACAGAATGGGGCAGTCTTCCTAACTGGAGACCCTAGATATTCCTGGGATACAAATAACAGATAATACAGACAGAGATACAAGCAGGGTGATTAGTGTGATGGCTGCAAACGGCATGTTTGGGTGGAGGGGAGGTTAGTTAGGATGCATTACAGAAAGACAGGGAAGAAGGTGAGGAGGGACGGATAGCTAAGAATCGGGAAGGAAGGTATAAGGGCAGGAATGGCGGAAGACTGAGGTGAAGCTACTGTGAGAAACTGAATACTGTGAAATGGTAGTCATGGCATTCACATTATTGTATAAAGTATGTTCTGGAATGTGTATGCTCCCGCAGAAGTTAGTGGCAATGACTCTCTCTATCCTTCATTTATTCTTTGCTTTGCAATAGAAATAAACTGTCGTGTTACACCGTGCAGTAACTACAAACAAAACAGGGCACTGGCTGTAAACTGTGGGCTGTTCTCCATTCAGTCTTCTTGACTGTGAACTGTGAACTGTGAACTGTGTGAAGGTGGTTTAGTGAGGATCTTTTTCTTGTCTGATTTTATGGCCCACCAATCACTTGGATAGGGCTGGTGAGGGCTTCAGATGGAAAGGGGCAGTTTTTCAGCTGAGGTAATGCAAGCCAATGGAGCTGTGCCCACTGACAGCAGCACAGGATCAGGCGCAATATTCTTGTTGTATACTGCACAAGGCCTGTCAGGAAGTGTATGATACCAGCTTGTCTTCTTATACAAATCTTTACACAGTCATCTTAAATTAACTGATTATTTGTTTAAAATTTCAGTATAAAAAGATTTGTAGTATTTTTCTTCTACTCTTTCCAATGGAACTGTACATGTTGCATACTAATCAAGAATAAGATAAACTTGGGGTTAAAGATGGTTTATAAAATAAACAACCCCTCCTTTTTCTCCACTACGTGTCTTTAGAAAAAAGATGTCCGTCTTCCATTAGTAAATGTGTGTTTTCCCTGGGAGTGAAAATGGATCCTTGGGTGCTGACTCCACTCTTTATCTCTGCCTTCCCTGAGGCTACAGCTAAGGTTAGATTAAGTTAAATATGAACAGAGCATGTGGATTTGTTAACTTTCAGGGTGAAAGCTCATGAGTTCCATAACATTATTTCATTAAAATGTTTTTGTCTAAGCAATGATAATGTAAATATTGAGTTCCAGATATTATTGAATCCGAGTACATCTGTTTTGGTACAGAGGAAATGCTCAGTTATAGCATGTAGTATACACTCAATACTGGAAATTATTTAGGGCTCTTTATCCACTACTTAATGCCTGGACTTCAAGGTGGTTCCTACATTTCAGAGGTTACACAGGATTTCAACACTCACAGTGATTTAGCAGTGCGTGTTTATAAAGTCCTTTTAAATAAAGGTAGTACATCAGCTTCTGTGAGAGACAATAAAAAAATCTAATGGGAGGTGATACCCTGACCCCTCCACCTTAAACTGCATCCCAGGTTCAGGAAAAGCCAGACTTTTTAAGCAAGAAAATTATCCCTTTGGTGTGATTTACTCTGATCATCAAGTTTATTACAGATAGCTGTGATCTGAAGTGATTAGCCGGGATTTTGCTATCACTTCATCTCTGCCCTCAGCCTTTTGCAAGTGCAAGAAATGCCAAATGTGTGAGGGAGAGAGGCAAAGATAAAAATACAGTATGATGTCCTAAGCCTCCAGAAAAACAGCTTTCAAAATGTGGATTAAATCTGCTTTGACATGAGATAGACTTGGAACTTTATAGTTATACTCAAATCTTCAATACATTGTCTTTTTGCCTAGCTGATCAGAGTAACACTATGGCATTCTGTTGCTTTTCATGACACTTCCTTTCAAAGTTTATGAAGTTCTGGTTTCAACTATTTTTTGAAAAAACTTTTAAACCTATGCTTCTAGCATTTATCTCTCTTCCAAGATGCTTTAATATGAATAACTATGTAGATTATGACTGTGGGGAAGGTCAGGATGGAAAATGAAACAATTGCCCACAATATTCCCTACATCCATCTCTATTAGATGATTGACACTAAATTATTAGAAGGTTACAGATAATATAACTTGTTCTTTGTTTATATTCTGTTTTGCCAGGAGCAAATGATATCACTTCAAAGGCTAAATGCGGAAGTAGTGTTCAGCAGGAAGACTAGCATTCATAACAAATTATAAGCATGATTTTAGGAATAAATCTCTGATGTGCTGATTCAGAACAAAGCACTGGGGGGGCCTTACTCTCATGAAAATCTCATAAATAATATAGCAATACTCACCTAAATAATAACACATTCAATAGTGGTGTCTACTCCAACTTCAATTTGTAGAGCTGGTTGAAAATTGTAATTTTTACCATATAAGAAATTGATTTTTTTAACATTTGTTTTTGGCTCAAATCAGAATGAAAAGTTGAATTATTAATTTTTTTCTAAAAGCAGAAACTTCTGAAAAAAATTGATTCAGAAATATCAATGTTTCATTTCAGCTTGGCTTGGTTATTGCACTGCATCTATCTGAGCTGCTCCAATGACTCCTGGGAGATATAAAGGAGGTTCCTCATGCCCCCTTGGGCTGGGCTCCCCAGCTGGACTACATCTCCCATGATGCATTGTGTTGTTTCAGTCAAAGAAAAGACTGTGATCCATTATGGGAGCTATTGTCCAGTGAGGGATTTGGGTCCATAGAGGAGAATAAGGGCAAACTACAACTCCTGTGAGACAGTGTAGAAATTCAAGTTAAAACAGATTAATGCCAAACTGACTGGAAACTAAATATTTTGATTTGATTTCAAAAAAATGTTTTGATCTGGGTTAACCCCAAAAGAAACAAAATATTTCTTTTCACTTTTTCCTTATGGAAAATTAATGCAATTCAGTGCCTGGGAATAAGGCATAAGAACATAAGAAAGGCCGTACTGGGTCAGACCAACGGTCCATCTAGCCCAGTATCCTGTCCACTGAGAGTGGCCAATGCCAGGTGCCCTGAAGTGAGTAAACCTAACAGGTAATGATCAAGTGATCTCTCTCCTGCCATCTCCATCACCCCCTCTGACAAACAGGCTATGGACACCATTCCTTACCCATTCTGGCTAATAGCCATTAATGGACTTAACCTCCATTAATTTATCCAGTTCTCTTTTAAACCCTGTTATAGTCATAGCCTTCACAGCCTCCTCAAGCAAGAAGTTCCACAGGTTGACTGTGTGCTATGTGAAGAAGAACTTCCTTTTATTTGTTTTAAACCTGCTGCCCACTAATTTCTAATTTGGGTGACCCCTAGTTCTCATATTATGGGAACAAGTAAAATAACTTGTTCACTTTCTCCACTCATAATTTTATATACCTCTATCATATCCCTCCTTAGTCTCCTCTTTTCCAAGCTACAAAGTCCCACGAATAACAGTTTGGTTAGAAAATACTGGGAGAGATGTTACAAAGACTCCTGTGGCACCTTAAAGACTAACTAAAGTATTGATGGTGTCCATGGTGCTGAAGCTGATGTCCATTTTCCTGTGGAAAATTTTGATTTATGAAAGCTGCGTTTTCCATTAAAGAAATATTTTGATGGAAAATGCCTAACTACTTCTAATTATTTGTATTACAGCAGCACCTAGAGGTCCCTGTCCTGAAGAGCTTATAATTTAAGTATACCAGACAATAGGATAGGAAAAAGAAAGTATTTCCTATTTGACAGATAAGGAATTGAGGTACCAAGAGATGAGACTCACCAGGTCTATGACAGAGCTAGGAGTTAAACCCAGATTTCCTGAGTGTCAACCCATTGCTGTAACAATACTGTTCTTCCTCTTTATATTTGTACTCTCTTTAAGGGCATATAAAAGACTGTGAAATAAGCCTAGAGTCAAATTCTTCCTGAAGGCCACCACAAGGCTTTTGCACCATTTAAATGGAGCTTACGCCTCAAAATAGGGCACAGAGGTGAATTTCACACACAGTGAGAGAATGCTATATCTCCTTTAAGAATGGAGGTGGTTAAAGGGGTGTACTCTGTACATTGTCAGGAAGATCCATCTTTCTCTTAGGAGAGTTAATGTACACAGTTTTAGTTAAATAAAGAGGGAGCATAAGCACTTTCAGAATGGAATGTTTTATTTTTTTCATTTCAAAACAACTTTTTGTTTCGTTTTTTTTTTACTTTATATTATAAATGAATTTTAAAAAAATAGAAACACAATGTTTTGATTTTGAAATTCTGTGTTTTTGTTTCTATTTGGAATTGGAAATCTATTTTAAAATTGCAGAATTTTCCGCAAAATGGACATTTCTGCACAGCTCTAGCCCCTGTCTTGCAAGCTGATTCTCAGGGATGGATTTTAACACCTGTGCAGAACCCAGTGACATCAATGGGGCTCTGCATGAGTGCAAGGATCCACCCAGTTAGATCAGTTTGTAGGAGCTGGATCTTAATTATGAAAATAGTGATAGTTATAATGGAGATGAACAATGAGGGGAGAGTGAGAAAGATACATACTTTTCAAAATGTATTTTCTTATATTTTAAATTATAAGAGTCCTGGATTGAATCCTAGGTCACAATGCACCAGCAAAAGTCAGAAATAAGGGTGTGGGATGGCATGGAAGTCCCAGCATATGAAATGTTTTTGTGCTACTTTGGTTAATTAGGCTCTCGGGATTCAGTTGGAAATATTTATATACCAAAAATAATAATAGAATTTCTTTTTCTGGAAAGCCATGTTAGAAGATGCATCAACTCCAACCTTTTAAAAATAAAGATAAGAAAAATAGCATCCAAAAGTTCTAACACAATTATAGAAGAGTGACATGAAATAACAGCTATAAGCTCTTTTGTGGGAGCGAGATAAAACAGAGCTAAGTTGGCTAGAGAGAATCAAAAAGAGGACAAAACAGTGGAAAGATGAAAGGGGAAGAATGGAGGGGACTGGAGAAAAAGTATGGGGGATAATTGATAAAAAGATCAAGTTTCAGTTGGAAGACGCAGGGATCAAAGGATAAAAATCCAGTTAATCTCAACAAGTCGAAGTGCAAGTCCAGATTCACAGTCCCTCATATTCCCCTTTTCCTTGTTCTTTATGTTCCAATGAACAAATTTTGACAGGCACTGATTGCTGTGCTCTGATTGGTGCTGTACTTCAGCATTCAAACACTTACATGTAGAACCTCAATCTGCTCTGCTATTTTATTCAATTTAGTGCTGTGAATTTGTATCACTACAAACTTGTGGATTGTGGACTGGCATAGGGATTCACAATAGGTTTCAGAAACATCTACTTTGATGTAACCTCACAACTGAGCTGGGTAGAGCTTTCAACTCTCGAGGCTCAATCACATAGGCAATGTCTTGTAATACGTTTGCAGCATTGTGACCCACAGCACACCCGTATTCACACACTGCTCTATTGTAATAATCTGTGTACAAAATACCTTGTGAGGTATCATTTGGAAACTGATAACTCACTGGTAAAAAAATATCATGGTGAAATGTATGTAGCAACATTATAAGCAAAGTTTGAATTTCAGCTGTATAGTGTTATTTGTACATGTTCTAAACCAATACAGTCCTGCCTAGGCAAAAGTTGTTAAACGGGTGTATTCTAAACAAAGGAATGTGTTTACCTCAATTTACATATAAGTAGTAAATAGGATTGTCAAAATAATCTGAAGAGGAGATGGAAGGAAACAGAACAATATGCATTTCAGCAAACACAAGGGGATAGGGGGAGAAAGAGCATGGAGCTTCCTTCACCACCTTCCTCACAGCTAGAGTAAACTTTACTTTGAATAGTATCCTTCAGAAGAATCCACTTCAATGATTCAATGGACTACAAAAGAAAGGGGCAAAGAACCCCAGATTATCTCTTTCAACTAAGATGACAAAGGCACCAGAACTTTTGGGCCTCTGGAAGAGATCCTGAGCAAGGAGAGGGTCAGTCACTACCTTTCATGGAAGACTGTGAGTGAGAAAGCCCACCTTGAGCAAAGCCTTAAACCAAAACTTGCTACATTAAATTTTAAACTTTCAGATGCATGTTTGCACATTTTATTTGCTTCTGAACATTTCTAACTTTATCTCTTAGGCTTTTAAATGAGTTCAAGTATATCTTCTTTTGTTAATAAACCGGTTTTTACTAAATCTAAATGAACAGTGCTGTGTTTGTACTAAAGTGAATGTCAACTGTAGTTAATATGGCAAACTGGTGTGTTTTGTCTCCTTAAAGGAGCAAACAGATCATCTTATGCCTCTGAATGTTGCAGGAGGGGGCTGGACATAACAGAGCACGTGGGTTTGGGGAAGTTCAGGACTGGGGATCAGTTGGGGGTCACCTGTTCACACTAACCTCTATGTTTCCCCTCTATTACAATTTACATTTTGTAATAATGTTTCCCCTCTATTACAATTTACATTTAATTACTGTTGTGTCTGTTCTTTTCAATATTTATTCTGAAGCTTTGGTTTTCGTATTTACATTTTAATTCTAATATAATAGTGCTTTACACATTACTAAGGTCCCTTCTTATAGACACTTTGTTTTGTATTGTCACATGGGACTGATTCTGTGAATTGTGTGCGTGGTCGGTTGTGTTAAAAATGCAGAACATTGTGCATCTGCAGACAGTCCCAGCTGGCTCTAGGCACCACTTGTTAATGCGATCTCTCTCTCTCTCTCTCTCTCTGATTAATTGTTTTCAAGTGAAGTGGCCATGGTTACATGCACAGTGGCTGTTCCCTCCTAAAGACGCCTATAGTCTCCATTGCTCTACTCAGCTACACTGGTGACTTTGGACTTTTAACTCTCCAGATTAGTTCCACAGTCTCAGCATAAATCTCTCTCAAAATTTTTATCACCCACCTTCTTCTTTGATTCTTTGGCACAGCAGTTGTCAAGATCAGGCACAGGCTATGTCTTTGTAACAAACTCTTTAATTCAGCACATATAATAACTGGTAAAACCAAGTGAAGAGCTCCAACTCCTGTTGAGACTCATCATTGTAACTCCCTTTCCTGGGATGCACTGATACTTTTGTCAAAGGACCCAATATTTTCAGATCTTGCTGAATGAAATGTCACTTCTAAACTTTCAGCTTTAATCCTGTCTTCCTCAGATGGTTCAGTGTCGTATCTGTGTACCACAGATGTTTCAGGGAGCCACTTGAGTAAATCAATAGGCCATCAAAGCAAACCAGCAAGGTAGAAAAACCAAATTACTCTCACTGCATTGTAAAAATCACTAGGACCTGTTGGAACATTTTTCAGATAAAAAGATGTGTTCAAATAATAAATCCAAAGGTATCATAAATGTAGTTTTTTGTTGAGGTTCGTCTGTAGTAGCCTTTTGATGGTTGCCCTACTAGTCACATTACTCATGGCTGAAAACTAACTTTTTCCATGAAGAAGATCAAGGGATCTTTTCTTTTCTTCCTTTCTGATTGGGGGCATCAAAGTTATGCTAGTCAATGTTCACTCTTATCTTCTCCATCGTCAGGGCCAGGACATTTGGGGACTAAGGTATCTGAACTAGTGTTTTCTGTATGTCATGCTGTCTCTTGATGTTAGGATAGAAAAATCCCCAGAGTCTTTTGAGTTACTGCATACAACTAATTACAAGGGAGCCTGTGAGGTATGTATACCATATGTGGTCAGCAACCTGACCATCAGGGAGCAGGAAAGCTTTGGTTAAACTGGAATTGGATAATAGAGGTGAGTTGCAACAATGACTTCAGGGTCTAAAAAAGCTTTAGAAGAAATTAAAAGGGTCAGAGATTATAGTGGAAGCCAGCTGCCTGGGTGGTTTATTTGACTCAGTTCAACATTATGGGCCAAATGAATGGCTGGGGAGATGAACAGTGAGGGGTTGATTGTAGCAGCCAACTTAAGTGGCCCATATCTTACCATGCTGCAGAATTCACTCTCAGAAAAGAGATTGAGGGTATGTCTACACAGCGACTAAAAGTGATCTGGGCTTGTGGGGCTCAGGCTAAGGGGCTAGTTAATTGCAGTGCAGATGGTTGGGCATGAACTGAAGTCCAGGCTCTAGGACCCTGCGGGGTGGGAGAATCGCAGAGCTTTGGCTGCAGCCCGAGCCTGAATGTCTACACTGCAATTAAACAGCCCCTTAGCCTCAGTCAGCTGACACAGACCAGCTGCAGGTGTCTAATTGCAGTGTAGGAATACCCTGAGTTATCCAGAGCTGTATCCTTGATATGCCTTTCAGAGCCAGACATCAATCTGAACTGAGCCAGGGCAGAGCTAACCACTAAGAACAAAATGAAATTCCACCTGAACTGGCAGGGGATCTGAGGAGACTTATATTTCTGATATATCCAGATACCGAGGACAAAGTCCGGGATAAAATAGTAATGGTCCAATTTATAAATGCTCAGCTGGACTCGGAATCTCAGATCAAAATCAGCAAAAGCAGGCCAGAGAACTTGAATCTTTCCTCCATCAGCCTCTAGCGAGGAAGATGGGATCTCTGTAAGTGCTGATCCGTGTTTAGTATGCATGATGGAAAGGGAGATTCTAATTGGTTCATGACACTTTTGAACACATGGAAATATTGTCAAAATTGTTTTGTAAAACAAGGAGATTTACAATAATGGGAAAAAATAAGGGAAACTGCAATTCAGTACTGGTAGTTTGGGCAGTTCAACAACAACAATGGGAGTTTGATCGTTGACTATATAATAGGATCTGTAAATTGTGTGGGACTGGTGGACCCTAGCTCAAATGTAAGTTATTAGACCAGACACACTACTAATGATAGGGAATAGAAGAACCAAAACTGAACCATCTAAGTGGTCTCAAATGGAGACCATGTGTGGGGAACAGGCAGCCATCCAAAAATGTTGAAAATTGGATTTGAAGTAAGACCTCTGGAATTAGAGCAAGAAGTCTGGATAGCCAAGATAGTGAAGGATCTAATAATCTATTTAGATTTAATTATGGCTAATAACTTTGATATATATAGAATTTTACAAATTCCATCTGTGGAAATTCCCTCTAAAAATGTGGCTAGATGAAACAAATAGTTTGTAGACAATTGGTTTGCAGTGAACAAAAAAGATATGGGTTGTACCACACTGGTCCAGACTGATATTGAGGGAAACAACTCCCTTACACAGCCATATCACCATTTACCAAGAGCAAAGAGGGAAGAGATGTTGCAGGTCATTGAGAAAATGTGTTGGGAAGATATAATTGAGCCTTCAGCAAGTCTGTGGGCATCAGCCAGAGTTCTGATTTGAATAAATAAATAAATAAATAAATAAATTGGAATATAAATACTGTACTTACATTTCGGTGTATAGTATATAGAGCAGCATAAACAAGTCACTGAATGAAATTTTAGTTTGTACTGACTTTGTTGATGCTTTCTATGTTGCCTATTGTAAAACTAGGCAAATATCTAGATGAGTTGATGTACCCTCGGATGATCTCTGTTTCCCCCACCCCACCCCACCCCACCCCACCCCACCCCAGGGTATGTGTACCCCTGGTTGAGAACGATTGGCCCAAACAACTGAGAGAGCTGATCCATGAACAGCTATCTGTATTTGCACTTCTATACCAGGACACAGTCTCTGCATGCTTCAATATGGCCATTGCTTTCGTTTTAAACTAACCATAATAATATCTGATTCTCATTTCCATTATTATTTCTGACAAATTGAAGGTATGAGGCAGATACTATTTTATACCCTTGCATGAAACTGCAACTAGGGTAACCAGACATCCCAATTTTATAGGGACAGACCCAATTTTTGGGGCTTTTTCTTATATAGACTCCTATTACTCCCCACCCACTGACCTGATTTTTTTTACACTTGCTGTCTGGTCATCCTAGCTGCAACTTGCTGTCTTCAGAGGGTAAAACATCCAGATCACTGACAAAAAAGCTTCCACTGAGGCTGCAAGAGCAGTAGCTGTTCTGTGCCATGGATAAGAGAATTCTGCTTCAGATGCTGAATATAGCAATGTTCTTGGAACACTATCAAACTCCACATATTGTAACTTAATAAAGTATCCCCTCAAGCAAGTCTTTTACCAATAAAGAAAATAATAGTTCACTAAAAATTTGAGCTGAGATAAATTTCATGTCAGTAGAAGTCAAGTGGTAAAGGAATTTTTAACCTTTCTCTTTTGAATGCAGATAATTGCTTTTTAACCTGTGATTAGGAACCACAAGGTTATACTGTGGTGTTTCAGTCGAATCAGACACAACTGGAAAGATGTATTCTACATTTTTGCAGCCCCCCAGGGGTGTACAGTACTAGTGCCTTAAAGTTTATTTATATTAACTGAAATTTCTTTGATTTACAGTAGATCATCTCTTAAATTAAATTTATCTTTTCACTCTAATTCTTTAATTACATACCATAATAAATGGAAGTTATGATCAATATCAGTTCTTTTCTTGATGTTGAAAAGTCATTCCAACAAATTTAATTGAGCTGTTTTTATTACAGGTTGGAAAGATTCATCTGGCTATGGTTTCATTAACTGGATTGGAATCTGTTTTATACTTTCCCCCTAAATCTGTTGTTTCTGAACTTTTCTTGATTTTAAAGAAGAGATCTGAAAGACTGCCTTTAATCTCCTCTTGTAACTCTGGTGTTAACACTAATCAGTCAAATTAAAGATCTAAAAAAATCCCTTGGTAATAAGCATAAAATCTGTAGATAATATTGTTAAGACTATCTCGCTCCCCACCTTGAAATCTTTTCTTTGTTTTAGCGTGTAGTGTTGACATACAAATAAATCAGGATAGACCTCATAGTACTTATACTGTAGTAAAAAATGTTTTTAAACTTGTGAAATATTGGAGGATTCAAAGGAGTATGAATAATATGACTGAAATTATTGTCTAATCCCTGTACTTCTCTTGAAACAAAGGACTGATGAAAATACACTCCTCTTGCTGTACAATTAAGAGGAAACATGGGTAGGATAAAACTGAGGGCATTAAAATGTCCTAGTTTTTTGACAAAGGCATGCATCTTATAATTTCAAGGATATGGTCTTATTTTTAAAATCTTACCTTCAATGTTATTCATAATTATTCTATTCCAAGCAGGATTGTATCTGTTTATAAATAAGTGATGATATGCTATATATGGCAAGTAGAATAGTAAAAAGGTGAAGATTTATTGTAGACTCGAACATAATGCAAAAAGGATTTGAACATAAAAAGTAATTGCCTTTCTGTAAGGGGTATTATACATTATCAAGGTTTCCTCACCTTCTTCAAATGTGGGAATTGTAAATTGATCAACTCAAAGTATTACATGAAATTTACAATCTTCAGGACAGTGAACATAATGTGGTTTTGAGAGAACTGCTTTGTAATGTGTCGCACAGTACTGGAGAAATGCGCCAAACGAAAGACCTAGGTATATTAGGATGCATTGTTACATTGAGAAGACAATATACCTAATCTGTTAGGGTGCAAATACATGATAGCTCATCCATGAACAGCTCTCTCAGTTGTCTGGGCAGTTCAGATGAATGAGATATGAAAGATCAGCTACCACATATTAAGTATGATATACACTCACGGCATGTCTACATAGGGGTGCTGGAACAATTTTTAGAGTGGGGATGCTGACAGCCATTGAACCAAACTGTAAGCCCTGGATATAATGAAAACCACTTCAAGCCAGAGGTACAGCAGCACCCCCAGCACTCTTAGTTCCAGCACCTATGTGTCTATACAGCAAAGAGAAGCCCACGGCTGGCCTGTGCCAGTCACCTCAGGCTCACAAGGCTCCGACTGCGGGGCTGTTTCATCGCAGTGTAGACTTCCGGCTCGGGCTGGAGCCTGGGCTGTGGGACCCTGGTGCATGTGGGGAGGCTCCCAGAGCTCCAGCCCAAGCCTGGAAGTCTACACAGCAGTGAAACAGCCCCACAGCCCGAGCCCTGCAAGCCTGAGATGGCTGGTACCGGCCAGCCGCGGGTTTTTCTTTGCTGTGTAGACAAACAGTTCCATGAGGGGGGGAAACCTTTACACATTTAAAAAACTACTATGAAAAATGATCAGTCTGAAAGCATATCGCATATGTGATTGTGTTAAATTCACAGAATTTGTGAATGTTCACTTGAAGTGCATTTCCTACAGAGCATACATTCAAAGAATGAAAAAGGTATAATTTTCCAAAGCACCTAACGTGATTTAGGAGACAGTGACTCAATCTTTTAAATACCATTGATTTTTTCAATGAGATTTAGGGTCCTAAGTGCATAAATCACTTTTTTGAAATGGGATGTAGACCACTTAGGTACTTATGAAAATTTTACAGTAAGACTAGAAAACATGGATAACTGATTCTAGATACAAATGTGAAGATTAAGATACATCATTATAAATTTATGTACACAATGGATGTTGCATCCTCATACACTTCAAGACGTCATTATTAAAATAAAATGAATAAAGTAAACTCAGTGTTAATTTCCTTTGTGTATAGAGCCTGGTATTTCTTTCCCCGAATCAGTGTGTAAATATGCATTGAAGAAGTTTATGAGCAGGACTATACTGATCTGCTGTACAGCACAAGTCAGAGTCTGCTAATACTAAGTGGGGCTCATCAAAGATACTTGCAGTAAAATTTTTCATTGAAATTTGAGTTTGGCTTATTGATATTTTCATGAGAAATTTCATGGTGACCAAACTTCTTATGAAAATGAAATTTTAAAATTTTTTTATTTAACTGTTTCATTTCAAAATAATGGGGATTTCCTATCTTTAAAATCTTTTTTTATTCCTTTTCCTCTTTTTTCCACTGGAAATTGTTTTGCGGGAGAAGGTGAGTGAAAATAAAAGAGAAAGCTGGGGAATAACTACTAAAAGTAAAGGTTTTTTAAAAATTCCTACTAGTAAAGTATAAAAAGTTTTATCAAAAGTGAAAGTAAAACTCTTTTACTTTTATTTTTGTGTGCTATCCTCTCACTTTTTCATCTTTTGTTACTGTAGTTGACCAAAAAAAAGGAAGACAGTTCCTCCAAAGAACTTTAATTTATTTTTAGAGGAATTTATTTCCCTTCACTTCCAAACTTTTATACAAGCAAAATGTTTTGAGTCAAATATGTTGAAATTGGGGAGGGTGAGGTTTGTCTATATTATGCTTTAAAGTTTAAAAGCTGCAATATAATTCTGAAGAAAATGAGAAATTGATAGGTAATTTGAATGAACTGAACAAAACAGATTTGTTTTACATCAGGATAAAATACTGGAAATGCAAAGGTCTTGAACAAAATTCTTCTCTGAGATAACTCCACTCAAGTGAACAGTTACCCCGGGGAATGTTTTTGCCCAGTTGTGCTGCTTGCTATTGGTGCATTAATGACTGCCCAAATAGCAAGCCTACAAAGTATTACTAGTCACATAAAATGAATTGCAGAAATGCTGCAATTCATGTTTTCTACCCACTTTGATCTACACACAAAAAATTTAAAATTTATTCTTGGCATAAAAAGTAGCCACATCTCTCTTCCACGATAGGGAAAACATCTGGTTGCTTTTAAAGCTTAAAGCTTAGTACCCTAAAGATAAATTGGTATCTGTAGTAAAAAAACAAAATTTAAAGTAATGAAGCATAAACATCAACACACATAAAAGGGAATAAAAAGAAAGCTATAACAAGCCTTTAAAGTTTTTATTACAAAAAATATGTTCCACTTTCCTTTGTCCTGTAAATGCAATGAAAATGTTTTTTTTTAAACTAAAGTTGTGTAAGAACACATAAAAACTGACTGAAATATTCTGCAAGTGATTAGCAGAATAGGTTAGTGTGACACAGTTAGCTGCAGAATACATGATCCTGAAAACACTTGCTACTGGGTTTAATGCCTGCTACTTTGTGTAGTCCCATTGATCTTGGCTAGATCTGCAGTCCATACAGGACTCCCCATTTGGAAAAGGGGTGTTGGGAGGTAGCACCATCATACATTTCCACCTGCATTTTCCTTCCCTCCTGATCTCTCTCCTGACATTTTACTTTTTTGCTTTGGAAATAGCAAAATAAGCAGACTGGGGTGTATAAAGGAAGTCCCTACCCACAGTAATTTGCCTCATTGCAAATTGCCTCATTGCCTCATTTATTTGGAGTCACTCTGTTTTGAAAACTCTTCCTCTCCCACCAACTTCACCCTCCCCAGTGTGCTGCAAGAATGTCATAGGTTGGGTCACCTACCACAATTCACAAACATTCAAGCTACTGGGCCTCAACCCTCCAAGCTTGTGGGCCTAGCAGGAGTCAGCTGGTGGACCGGAGAAAGGAAATCCTCTTCTATCCTAGCACAATAGTTAAGTCCTTGCCTCCCAGCACCTCAAATCAACATGCTCTGAAAAATCCAGCCACTTGTATTCATATATCTAACTATGACTTTATCATAGCCAGTCCATCAGAGTGGTTGACTTTTGAAGAGCTAAGGATGACAGCACAGGTTCCAAAGTACAGCCTCTAACTGCATAAGGAAAAACAAACATGCTGTGCCGTGGCTATTTCAATAGGTACTGCTGCTTCTGTTGCTGACATTTCGATACTTAATCCTGTAATTTCCAGATCTGTTTCTCTTCATGATTTGACAGTTCCATATCTTTCCCTGTCTTTTGCTCTCCCAGAGGAAGAGTTAATTAGGTAAAAAGAAGATGGGTTTTCTTTCTACATAAAGTTCTGGTCCAATAAATGTCTTTATACATAAACACCCATCAAGTGCCATACTGTGTTCCTGCCTGTGGTTTATCATCTTTCATCATAGAACATTTTTGCAGTCATGGCAGCATCACTAGTCATTCCTGTCCATGACCTGTTTTTCCATTAACCCTAGTCTGGTCATGTCCCTCCATATGACACCCCACCATGTAGTGAGAGGTTGACCACCACGTAGGACTGATCTTGGTTCTGTTTGCATTCATTTTGTTGACATTTATCACCTGTTTGTCTTCTGAAATGTTTCCACCATCATAATCTTTTTGACTGTAACCAGTCCATAACCTGATTTCACATCCTACTCTCCTAACTTTTTCAATTGTCTTAAAATTGTTCCACTTTACTCCTGCCATCTTATATTTACTGCCACAGCCTTCTAATGTCTGTTTCATTTAATGCAGCTGCTTCCAGACCATGGAGTAATATGGTTAGTACACTAATTTGTTAAATTTTCACTTTGATACCAAGTGTTGTAATTATAGAGGTATAAGTGTATTTTTGGCACTGGGGGAAAAATCATGATAAAAGTAAATGTCAACAGATTAAAGCTACTTTTAGAGGAAGTAGTATAGGTGAGGAATAGTGCAGCTTCAGATCAGGCTGAAGTTGCATTGATCAGATATTCATGCGCCAACAGTTGATGAGGTGACAGGGAGGGGAAATGAGAATGGGAATTAAAGATATTTGCTGGTTTCATTTACTTCACAAAAGCTTTTGATTTTGATTGAAGCACTGTGGAAAATAAAAAAAATCGTACGGCGCTCCAGATAAGATAACTGCTACTATAAAAGCTATGTATGAAGACTTATCAGTGATGTAAGAGTTGGTGGAAAATTAAGTAACTAGTTGAAGTCAAAGTTGGTATAAGACACAGGCATGGAATCAGTGTCACTTTTCGTTATGTAGCTTGATATCAAACTAAAATTCTGCCTTTAGACGCTAGCCCATCGCTCTCACTGAAATCAATGAGACTTGAGTATGATTATCTCAGGGCAGAATTTTTCCTTGAGTCTGAGTTCTACAAGACGTGCAGTTGGAGCCTTGATGTGCCGTGCCTTGAAATGAGTATTTCACACAGCGATGTCTGAGATGAAATGACAAAGCCAGAAGACGACACAAAGATCACGTGAGCACTCTTGCCCTCAGTCCTCACAACAAAGTACATCTTGAAATGACAATGTGACATACAACAGCACTCCATTCTTCCTACTTTAGCCTCTCCATGACTCCTCCATTTCATCTCACTAGCAGTCAAAGATTCAACTACATTTGCTATTCTGTCATTAATAGTGTATAGGTTTGTATTATATATGTCTGTTAATGGCTGTCTTTGTCTTGTTAACAACATTCATCTTAGATACTCTCATCATTTTTATGCTTTCTGATTTTATGTAACAAGCACTTTAAAGTTGCCCCTCAGATGGATAACTTTGATTCTGGTCCACCTGTCAAGATATTTAGGAAATATGACTTCAGAAAGATGTTTGTTCATTTAAAAGATGTCCTTCAAAGGTTTTACTGAAATAATCATTAGAAATCATTTGACAGTAAATGTGTTCTTCTTCGAGTGATTGCTCACATGCATTCCACTATAGGTTAGGCACGCGCTGCGGGCCTGGTTGCCGGGTAGATTTTCCCCTAGCTGCAGACTGGGTGAGCAGGGAGCCCCCTGGAGTGGCGCCACTGAGGCACTCTATAAGTACCCCTGCGACACAGTCTGGCCCTCAGTTCCTTCTTTACCGCTCGAGCTGGTAGTCGGAAGAGGAGTTCTGCTTTTCAGCGTTCTCCTTATCTCCTAGCTAGTCGATTGTTCTCTTAATTGTTCGTTGTTAGCAGTTGTTGTTAGTTAGTTTACATAGTCTTTGTAGTGTAAATAGTCAAGTGCAGGGGTTTTTCCCTGCTGCCGGAGCCTCTGTCTTCAAGGCTCCGGGATTCAAGCACTCAGAGTGTGGGAAGCCTATGCCTATGGGAGACCCACACTCTAAGTGCCTCTCAAGTGCCTGGTAAGTGCACTTGGCAGTTTCTTCCTAGATCTGCAGTACCTTCAGCCCAGGACCCGCAAAGACAGGGAATCCCGCTTGCGGCACGTCCTGATGGAGGCGGCCCCGGACTCGAGTGCGGCACCAGACCCCGCACCCAAACCGCCGAGAGCCAAGCCTCGGCACCGGTCGTGCTCCCCCAGCACCAAGCGGAAGAGGAGCGCTCAACTTCGCCCCGCTCCGGCGCCGGACCGCGTCCAGCCGTCGGTACCAGTCCCGCGACCTCAGCCTTCTCCGGGGAGCCGACCTGAGGAAGAGCCGCCAGCACCCGCACCGCTGACTCCGGCGCTGCAGGAGGCCCCGTCGAGTCCGGTGCCAGTGGTCTTGCCACTTGGGGTGCCAACTCCGCAGCAGCTTCCCTCCACGCTGGAGGCGTGTACTGCTGCGAGAGGGTTGCTTGCCGGGGACGCCCCGCAGCAACAAGTCCGGTCGACGGGCAGGCCGCCCATGACCGAGGCAGAGATCGCGTGTCGGAGCCCGGCAGGGCATGGACACCGCTCGATCTCGCGGCGCCGACCAGACTCCCGGCAACGGTCACCCGCCCGGCTCCGGTCGCAGTCTCGGCGCCGCAAGGAGTTGAGACCCTGCTCAAGGTCTCCTCCTGGCCGTTCGCGCCACTCGCGCTCTGGCCGCCGATCAGAGTCCCGGCACCCTGGCAAGGGCCGGTCGTACTCTCGGCACCGGTCGCACTCCCGGCACCGGTCCCTCAGCTGGCGCCGAGACCGTCCGAGACGTCGCTCCACAAGCCGCTCCGCGTCCCGGCACTGCTCGTCGTCTCGGCACCGAACCCCGTCGCGGCGCCGAAGGTCCTCCCGGTACCGATCATCGTCTCGGCACCGAGACTCCCCGAGGCGGCACCGTTCAGGTAGCCACGATTCCTCGGATGGGCACCATACCGCCCGGTACCGGTCGAGAAGCCCACGGCACCAGGAGTGTAGAGAGCGGCACCGGGCCCCGTCGCGGCGCCGAAGGTCCCCCCGGTACCGATCATCGTCTCGGCACCGAGACTTCCCGAGGCGGCACCGTTCGGGTAGCCACGACTCCTCGGATGGGCACCTTACCGCCCGGCACCGGTCGAGAAGCCCACGGCACCGGGAGCGTCGAGAGTCCGCCGGCACGCGGTCCCCTCGCTCGGCGGGACCAGCCCAAGTCACCCAGAACCCTGCCTGGTCAGAGTGGGCGGCATGGGGGTATGATCGGCCCCGGGAAACCCAGTCTGAACCCGGGTTCCAGGTGAGCTCAGAGGGTCCAGTGGACGTGCTGGCAGGACCATCATCGGCAGTCCAGCCCTCCACGACATGTAGCCCTATGAAGCCGGGTCCCTACGCCTCCCCCGTAGGGGTAGAGGCAGTGGCGGGCACTTCATCAACTAGCCCGCCCGCCTTGGACCTCTCCAGTTACCAACATCTCCTCCAGGCAGTTGCTAAAAACATGAACCTGCCTTTGGAAGAGGTCCCAGTGGTGGACGACCCGGTCACCACCATGTTAACTAAGGGCACTCCGGCACGGGTGGCAGTGCCGTTCATTAATACTATTAAACTCCACACGGCGGCAATTTGGAAAACCCCCGCCTCTATCTCCCCCACTGCTCGTGGGGTGGAGAAGCGTTAATTTGTCCCAGCCAAGGGATATGAATACTTGTATGTTCACCCCACGCCCTCCTCCCTGGTGGTGGACTCTGTTAATAACAAGGAGCGCCACGGGCAGGAGGCGCAGGTCCCCAAGGCCAAAGAGGCCAAAAGGTTGGACCACTTCGGCAGGAAAGTTTATTCCTCCGGGGGCCTACAACTCAGAGTCGCCAACCATCAGGCACTCCTGAGTAGGCACCATTTCGACACGGTGGAGGCCCTTACTAAATTTGAGACTGCTCTCCCGCAGGAGGGCAAACAGGAGTTCAGGGCCCTATTGCTCCAAAGCAGGGACATATCTCGTCATGCCCTGCAAGCGGCCCTGGACTCGGCCGACTCTGCGGCCCGAACAATGGCCTCGGGCATAGCCCTCCGCCGGGCAGCATGGCTCTCGTCATCCAACCTAGCCCCGGCCATGCAATTTAAAATCCAGGATCTCCCCTTTGAGGGACAGTCCCTCTTCTCGGAGGATACGGATGCCCGTCTCCAGGCCCTCAAGGACAGGGGGGTAACCCTCAAAGGCCTCGGCATGCACACCCCAGGTCCACAGAGGCGTCCCTTCATCCCGCCACGCAGGAAATTCTTCCCACCTGCGCGTCCGCCCCAGGACTCCTCCCTTAGGAGAAGCCGCCCTTACCGCTGCCGGCAAGGGCCTAGGCAGGGCGGGAAACAACAAGGCTCTAAGCCTTCCCAGGGGCCCAAATCCAACTTTTGATGGTGCGCCCGGGGGCAGTTCACCAATCATAAACCTGGATCCTCCCTTTGGAGACCGTCTGTCCTACTTCCGCCGTGCATGGTCGGCCATTACATCAGACCAGTGGGTCCTCCACACGGTGGAGGTGGGATATTCGCTCCAGCTCTCCTCCACTCCTCCCACCCACCCACCCTCCTCGTCCCTCTTCAGGGACCCCTCTCACGAGCAACTCCTCGTACAGGAGGTGAGGTCGCTCCTCGCACTGGGAGCCATCGAGCCCGTACCGCAGGAGTTCAGGGGGAAGGGGTTCTACTCCCGCTACTTCCTGATCCCCAAGGCGAAAGGGGGCCTCCGGCCCATCCTGGACCTGCGCGAACTCAACACCTACATGATCAGGTTCAAGTTCCGCATGGCCACCTTGGGCACTATCATTCCCTCTCTGGATCCGGGAGACTGGTTCGCTGCCCTCGATATGAAGGACGCTTACTTTCACATGAGCATCAAACCCTCACACAGACGTTACCTCCGCTTCCTGGTAGCGGGGGAACACTATCAGTTTGCCGTCCTACCCTTCGGCCTGTCCACCGCACCCAGGGTGTTCACAAAGTGTATGGCGGTAGTAGCGGCATTCCTTCGGCGCCGCGGGGTAAACTTATACCCGTACCTCGACGATTGGTTGATCCGAGGCACCTCCAGGGACCAAGTGTCAGCTCACGTGCGGCTCGTTATCAGCACGTTCGACCGCTTGGGAATCCTTCTCAACAGGGAGAAGTCCACCCTGGAGCTTACCCAGAACATAGAGTTCATAGGAGCCTTACTAGACTCCACGGTAGCAAGGGCATCCCTGCCCCAGCCTCGGTTCCTCACTATCCAGTCGGCCATCAGACAGCTACGCAACTGTCCGATGACTACGGTCAAGGTCTTCCTCAGCCTGCTAGGTCACATGGCATCGTGCACTCATGTCATACAGCACGCCAGACTACGGCTACGCCCACTGCAGTCGTGGCTCGCGGTGGCCTACAGACCGAGAAGGGACAGTATGGATGCCCTCCTCTCCATCCCCAGAGCCACCCTATCCGCTCTGGCTTGGTGGGAAGACCAGGACAATGTGTGCCGAGGGGTCCCCTTCCTTCCCCCCAGCCCGTCCATGTCCCTGGTGACGGACGCTTCGTCACTAGGGTGGGGAGCTCACCTAGGGGAACTCAGGACCCAGGGCCGCTGGTCGGAGTCAGACCTCTGCCTCCACATCAATGTCAGGGAGCTGAGGGCCGTCCGGCTCGCGTGCCAGGCGTTCCGGGACACATTACGGGGTCACTGTGTAGCGGTGCTGACAGACAACACCACAGCCCAGTACTACATAAACAAGCAAGGCGGGGCCCGCTCCAGCCCCCTGTGTCAAGAGGCGATTCTCCTGTGGGAATTCTGTATAGCCCACGCTATTCACCCGGTGGCCTCCTTCCTTCCCGGAATCCAGAACACCCTGGCGGACCACCTCAGCAGATCCTTTATGACTCACGAGTGGTCCCTTCGGCCAGATGTCATCCGGCCGATCTTCCTGAGGTGGGGGTTTCCCCACATCGATCTCTTCGCCTCCAGACAGAACAGGAAGTGCCTCCAGTCCTGCTCCTTTCGAGGCAGCTCCCGGGGATCCCTGACAGATGCCTTTCTCCTACCCTGGACGGGGCACATGTTCTACGCGTTCCCTCCGATCCCACTTCTCCACAAGGTGATCCTGAAGATCAGACGGGACAGGGCACACGTCATCCTCATAGCCCCGGCCTGGCCCAGGCAATGCTGGTATGCGTCCCTCCTCCGGCTGTCCAGGGCCCCTCCCATCAGCCTCCCGCTGTGGCCAGACCTGATCTCCCAGGATCACGGTCTCCTCCTGCACCCGGACTTGCGGTCCCTTCACCTCACAGCGTGGCTACTCCATGGCTGAGAGGTCCTGAGCTCTTATGCTCAGCCGAGGTACAGAACGTCCTTCTGGGTAGTAGGAAACCATCCACCAGAAGTACCTATACCGCCAAGTGGACCCGTTTCTCTGCATGGTGCACACAACATGACATCGTTCCAAGTGAGGCTACTATCCCACACATATTGGACTACCTCTTAGGCCTCAGAAATCAGGGCCTTTCTACCTCTACTATCCGGGTCCACCTCGCTGCCATATTGTATTCCATCCAGGTCAGTCGAACCACTCAGTCTTCTCCGACCCTGTGGTATACCGTTTCCTTAAGGGTCTAGATAAGCTGTACCCGAGCGTCAAGCGTCCCATTCCACCTTGGGATCTCAACCTTGTGCTCTCACGCCTCGCAATGCCCCCGTTCGAGCCCCTCGCCACGTGTTCCTTACTCCACCTTTCCTGGAAGGTGGCATTCCTAGTAGCTATCACCTCGGCTCGTAGAGTGTCAGAGATCCGTGCACTGACCTCCGAGCCGCCCTACACTATCTTCCATAAGGACAAGGTGCAGCTACGTCCCCACCCGGCCTTCCTGCCTAAGGTGGTCTCTCCCTTCCATGTTAATCAAGACATTTGTCTCCCAGTCTTTTATCCTAAGCCACACACCTCTGGAAGGGAACAGCAATTACACACGTTGGACGTTAGGAGGGCTCTTGCTTTTTATTTAGATAGAACAAAGCAATTCAGGAAAACAACCAACTTTTCGTGGCAGTTGCGGAGAGGATGAAGGGCCAGCCAGTTTCAGCCCAAAGGCTCTCCTCCTGGATTACCTCGTGCATTCACACCTGTTATGAACTCGCGGACAAGCCGCTTGAGAGAGTAACAGCACACTCCACGAGAGCGCAGGCGTCCTCTGCGGCCTTCCGGGAGGGAGTCCCTATTACGGACATCTGCAGGGCGGCTACCTGGTCCTCCGTCCATACCTTCGCCGCCCACTACGCCATAGTCCAGCAGACCAGGGACGATGCGGCGTTTGGGTCAGCGGTCTTACGATCAGCAATGGGTCAACCCGACCCCACCTCCTAGGTATAGCTTGCAGTCACCTATAGTGGAATGCATGTGAGCAATCACTCGAAGAAGAAAACAAGGTTACTTACCTGTAACTGTTGTTCTTCGAGATGTGTTGCTCACATCCATTCCAAACCCACCCTCCTTCCCCACTGTCGGTTTAGCCGGCAAAGAAGGAACTGAGGGCCAGACTGTGTCGCAGGGGTACTTATAGAGTGCCTCAGTGGCGCCACTCCAGGGGGCTCCCTGCTCACCC
This sequence comes from Sternotherus odoratus, assembly GCA_032164245.1. Taxonomy (NCBI): domain Eukaryota; kingdom Metazoa; phylum Chordata; order Testudines; family Kinosternidae; genus Sternotherus; species Sternotherus odoratus. The sequence continues at coordinate 19,486,814 of JAVMKO010000014.1, read as the reverse complement.
AGTCTGCAGCTAGGGGAAAATCTACCCGGCAACCAGGCCCGCAGCGCGTGCCTAACCTATAGTGGAATGGATGTGAGCAACACATCTCGAAGAACAACAGTTACAGGTAAGTAACCTTGTTTTCTATATTGTTAATCAGTAATTCATTAATCTTAAGAAAATTAGAAAACAAGACTTTTTAAGGCGAAATTAAAGCCCTTTCAAACCATAAATGCTCACTCCCTTTTCAGTACTTGAATATTAGGCTCTCCCCACCAGCCCGCACCCCAAGGTTTCTAAAGTGATTCATGGACTAAGTCATGCTTCATTATATCACTTCATATCATGGTTTATAATGTGATGAGAAAAATATGATCTGATGTAAATGTCACAATGAAAAAGTTACCTGATCCATTAGTTCCTCCACCCGCCCCACCAAAAACTAAAAGTAAACAATTAGCCACAAATGCATGTTTTTAGAACTACAGTAAAATCTGTACACGATGACATCTCCAATTAGGCAATCTCCTAACTAAGCAACTACTCTGGCATATCTGCAGACATTCAGGACATTGAATCTCCATCTGTATTAAATTACCTCTGTTAAGCAACCAATTATTTATTCTCTCTTGAGCAGACACTTAAGACAAATTTCACTGTTTACAGAAGCTACATGTGTATTCTAAAAACAGAGGGTGAATTTTTAATGGAAGCGTTTAATGGGTTGGATCACAGACATTCCTTTGGGGTTGCCAACTGATGTGTCAGGACTACTCCCCCTGCTTTCCTGCCCTGGCAGCTTGGGACTTCAGAGTCCTGCCTGGTTTGAGCCAGACCCGCTAGCCTGCTGCAAACCCAGATCCAAGTCTGAACCACGTCCCCTAAAAGCTGTAGGCTCATTAAAAGGAAGTTAAGAAATGTTCCTGTCTTTATCACTCAGATGCTCGACTCTCAATGGGGTCCAAACCCCAGATAAATCCATTTAACCCTGTATATTGATTATATAGGGTAAACTCATAGATTGTCCTCTATAACACTGATAGAGAGATGCACAGCTGTTTGCCTTCCCCACAGATACTAATACACACTCAGGGTTAATTAATAAGTAAAGAAGTTATTTTTATTAAAAACAGAAAGTAGGATTTAAGTGGTTCCAAGTAGTAACAGACAGAACAAAGTGAATTACCAAGTAAAATAAAAGAAATCATGCAAGTCTATCTCTAATACAGTAATAAAACTTAACACAGATAAAACCTCACCCTCAGAGGAGTTCCAGTAAGCTTACTTACCTGAAAAAAAGTCTTGTGGTAAATGAGTGCAAATTCCTGAGGTTTTCGGGGAGGCTTGGGGGTGGGGCTCAACTCCTGCTCTACCCCAGGCTCCACTGCCTCTCCAGTTCGATCCCCCAAATCCCCACCCTGTCTCTTCCCACCCCTGCTTTGCCCCGTCCCACCCTCACTCCTCAAAAGTTATAAAATCATTTCCCTTAGAATATCAATTCAAAGCTTCCTTCACAAACAAGTATTTATAATATGGGAGCAGTTACCAGCTGCAATGTATCTGCAACACCCTCATGCAAAGCTTGAGCTTTGCTATGCTTCTCATTGGCAGAGTTGCCTCCTTCCTACAGTAAGGTGCTCCTGAAATCCTGTTCCAGTACAAATGTTTTTCCATTCTCTTTCTTCCTGTTGGTCATTGACTTTTCTACTTCCAGGGACTGATTGGTCAATTTCCCCATAACCCCAGTATTATCTCAGGTATGGAGGTTGGTGTGTCACTGTTCCATCTACCTGGAGTCAAGTTGGATAGTTCCTTTCAATACTTTCAATGGGACCACTTAGGAGGTTTGATTGCACCCATTTTTCACTTCCTATTGTCTCTTATATGTAATTGTACCTCTAATTTCCTGAACAGAAGAAATATAAAGCAATGTACATTTCAAATGACTGGTTTTTAATGGCTTTCTTTAGGAAAGATTTCTTGCTTTGACTTTAATTTTTTTCCTAGGGCTCGTATATGGTACTTATGTAATGTGAGGTTAAAAAAGTTAATTTGTCCTCACTTTTATCCCTATTTTCTTTAATAATAACACCATTAAAATCAAGAATATTACAACAACTTCAAGACAGCTTTCTTTCTTGTCGACAGTATTGACTAAAGCAGATCAAATGTTGTTCATGTGCGTGCTGCTACAAAGCAGCTCTGAGCTTGCTTTGACTCATGTGCTTAGTAGAATATAAATATTTAAGAAAATTAGCACTTCTTGAATCAAACATCTTTGGAAGCTACAACTTCATTTTATCTCCACTCTTAACTTTTCAGTGCTGTTATTTTTATTAGTGGGGAAAAAAAATCTGTTATACTTACAGTGGAAATTTGATTTGGTATGAACGGTAGCAATCCGATTTTTAAATTTATTAAAATACTTCATTTCCTGGTTGAAATGGGCAAATAACAAAGCATGGGGATGAAAGTGGTGAAACCACTGCAAGGTTCCCTTGAAGTTATTCCTTAGAAATGACTATGTCCATCATTATAGATCTTTCTGTTAAATGGGCAACGGTTTGCTATATGAAACTTGAATGAATGAATCCTTCCTTTAGAGAAGATGACTCAGCTGATTCCATGGCAGAGCTTATCCTCCCAACCTGGGTCCAAGACAGAATCTCTGCAGTTCCAAATTCATGCAGGAGGAGGGGATAGAAAGAGGGCAGGGTAGGGTAAGAGTGGGCAGGCTGGAGGCAGGGTTGTGGGATTCACTGCATTTGCTCTCCAGCCTCAAAGTTTCCTTGGAAAAGTCATACATCTGAGAGTTTCCTGTGGGCAAGTGCAGCCAGCAGGTCCCAGGGTTGTAACCACTGGGGGAGGTGCCAGGGACCAGAGTTAGTGTAGAGACACAGAGTTTCCTTACAGATGACCCAGCCTCCTCTCAGATCTCTGGGACCTATCAAGTCTATGGTAGATCCCACATCTTATGTTATCAGGAAGGTGTAAGGGAAATACACGGCTTTGTGTACCACATCTTCACCCTGCCCTCTACCCCTGCTACTCCTATTATCATGAATACATATTTTGAAACTGTGTAAAATCCTAAACTTAAAAAAAAAGGGACATTTACTCATCCCATATGTATCGATTACAACACTAATCCAAACAGCTGCAAATACTGGTAACTGTTACCTTCAGTTCTAAATAGATGCTATAGGTTTTCTACAAATATACAACAAATGACCAAAGAAAACAAATCCTTATAAACTAAAATCAAGCTATTTGTTTTACAGGCTGGAAATGAAGAAAGAGGAGACGATTATGATTTGTAAATACTTGGAAAGCTCTGACACTACTATGATAAGGGTCATATAGATAGGAGTCGCATTGAAATATACAATCATATATTATATACAAATGTTTCTCAAAGTGCAAAGCAATTTTACTGCTTAACATTATCTTTGTGCTTGTCTTGTTGCATGAAAGACTTCTGTCACTGCTAAACTATGCAGCGTAGTGTGTACAATTTAGTGCAATTACTTTTTTTTTATTGGTAGCAATTGCAGTTGATTGATTTGTAGCATAAGCTGCTTAAAAGAGACTGAGAAGGATTTGAATGAGGAGAGGGTGGTCAATTGGCACTCAAGGAGTGGAAGACTGCTTAGTTTTCGTTAAGCTCTAAGCTTTCCAATGGGAGGGAGGCTTTAGATGGGGAGTGGGGGAGAAAGGTAGCAGGAGAATTCTACGGATTAGTATTAATCAAGGAGAAAGGGAGTCTGAGGAACTGCAGGGGGAAAAAAAACGGGGAGCTGAATGGCAGCCAGAAATGTCTGGATAAATCTTATTTCCTGTGTTTCTGCTGCTGCTGTCACTGAAATCAATGACAAAATTTCCATTGATTTTTAGCTAAGCAGGATCTGGTTCTTTATGATTTTATACACTGACATTTTCCAGGACAAGTTACACCTGATTTAAATAAGCCCACTGTGCACTGGAAACCTTCTGTAGCATGTAATGAAGCTTCACCTGTCTGCTTTAGTGTGCGGTAGTGATTCAGCTACTTTGAACAGTAACATAGCAAGCAGCATTGATGCGGCAGGACCATAACATGTTTTTTTCTAAATTGTGTAAAGTTTCTTGGTTTTATTTCTTAAACTCTTGTTTAAGAAACAACATATAGTAACTATAGCCTGATGTAGTCGAATAAATTCTTTAATCTGCTCAATTGGTCTCTCTATTTATATTAATTGCCTTTCTAGCCATTAAGTGACACTAAACATTAATTACACTTTGTAAGTTTTATTGTATCTCTTTTGTGTTTATGGCTTAACTGATTAATAGTTCTAAATATTATACTTCATGGAAACAGTTGAATATTTAATAATCAAAGGTCTGTTTTCTGGTAATGGAGAAATCCTGAACATTAAGGAACTAAGGACCAACTAGATCTGAGCAGAGGACAGAGATTCCATTTTGCTAAGGATTTTGAAATTTGACTTTGTTCCAAACTGGTAAATATAAATGGTATATTGGTAAACTACAAATATACTATATTTATGCAGTACCATCTTGATCTCATTTACAACTAACTTTACATTAACCACATTTATTTAAAACATTTTCAATTTAGAGGATTTGTAGTACACTTAAAAAAATTGCTGAGGAGTATTGTAATGATCCGCCATGAGATGGTGCTATTAGGATTTAAGATGAGTACTTAAAATCTGGTTTGCATTTATGAAAACTATCAGCTCTTCAGCCCATTTTTCATTTTTCTATTCTAATTTAATTAGTGGAGCTTTACTGAAAGTGTTTGTTTATAGTGTACATACAGTGTATGAGCACATGGTAAATGTCAAATTTACCACTGATTGAACTTCTTTCAAAACATGTCTGCCAACAGCTTTTACTGAGTGCTGGGGAAGAGCATGAGTATGGTGTTTTGCCTGATGGAAAATGTTGGTATTGTCAGCTGCAGAAGTATCCAGAGAACATACTCCACACCTTCTTCTGTTAAAGTCAAGAGATGTTGGACAGATACTTGAAGAAACTTCTTTCATTATTCATGCATTTGTGATCCCCAGATTTAATTATAATAGTGTAGTGCATACCACAAAAGATCATTTGGAAGCTTCAACTTTTGCAGAATGAGACAGCCTGCCAACTTAACACTGCACCAACTTCCAAATCACCACCATGTGTAAGACAAAGATGTAAATGTTTGATTCCAGGTGACAGTACCTTACAGGCTGCTTCTGTTTCTGTACACCATTATGACAACTGAGATCATAAGCCAGTGAACTTTTGCTAGCAGCCCCTTGATTTGAATTTTGGATAGTCAGAGGCATTCACTTCTGGAGTTTGCTTTCCTATTCATCATTTAAAGCCTGAATTTGTTGGTATGGTGTTGGTGGTACCTGTTTAACTAAGCTTTTGCCAGCAATGGTCAGATGTGTTCAGATGGCACTGAAGGAACTCAGTTTAGTTCATATTGGTCAGTACTACTATTTTCTTTGTTTTACATGTGCCCAGAAACTAATGATGAAGACATTTTATAAACTGTAAAATAAATAAATATATGGAAGTGTTTGGATTGCACATGGATATAATCATAGAAGTGTAGGGCTGGAAGAACCTCAAGTAATCAAGTCCCAACCCCTGCATTGAAGCAGGAGCAGTAAACCTAGACCATTTGTGATAGATCCGCTCACCATATATGTGCCCCCTTGCACCTGGATCTAGGAATTAGCTCTTTCCCTGTATGGTACCTTCCCTATATTGCTTGTGCTATGCCTCCTCCAGCCAGATCACTATATAGTTCCCCACTTCTGAGGTAACAGAGTCCCACCGGACAAGTTGTCTGGATGCTATCTTAAACAACTTTCCATTCCAAGTCTAGGTCCAGTGCCATAGTCCTAGTGGTTAAGAGGGGAACCCAGGCCTGTCTGCCACTCTGGGTTCTAGTCCAGGGACCCTATGACTAGAAAACTAAGTCTAAGCCTCAGCAACCCTGTTGCTGTTTCCCTGGTTTCCTTCCTACCCTATCTCTCTATCTACTTGTCTATCTCTGGGTTTATCACTAGAGATTCCTCTGCTCCCGTCCTCTTTGCCCTTCTTGGCCTCTTGCCAGATTCTTTAGTCTGGGGCAGGACCCCAGGGTTTACTCTCCCCACGGATTGTTACCTTGTCCGTGGCCAACTCCCTTCCCCTGTAGAAGGGGACTGCAGGCCTCCTCACTGTAACCCCCTTTTGTGCTTGTGTGTGTGTGTGTGTGTGTGCGCGCGCAATGGCCTTATTCCAGGTGTCTATGACTGCCACTTTCTTCATTCATTTTTAGCCAATATTATTTTTTTATTTTATATTTTGATATCTTTTTGTTCAGTCTAGTATCCTTCAGGAAGTGCAGCAAGGCTTTTTTGCACTATTCCATTTCCCCGACATTCTCAGTAGTCTCTTGAGGGAAAAATTGATTCTCAGCGGACTCAATTTTTCATGAAGAAACTTTCTTTCTATAGAATATTGCGCACAATGGCAACAGAACATTGTCAGCAGTTTCTTTGCACTTTCTTTTGCAGACATTGCACAGACCATCTTTGTCTTTTAAAAAAAGTTTAGCCTATCAATGACTGTTAATATTCTAAATATGACTACCTGACCTTTTCTATCATGATTGTGGAGTAAGGTATTAGCTTCAGTTATTGTTCATACATAATAATGTCGTCTTCCTTTTGTTTCCTTATTCCATTCTTTTGCAAGCTCCTTCATGACCACACTTTTAGAAGACATTCTTGTCTACTTAAGGCTCTCTTGATATCCACCTCCTTATTTTTTAGAGCTTGTTTTGCTGCTTTGTCAGCCATTTCATTTTCAGGTATTCCAATATGTGCCAGAATCCACACTGTTGTTACCTGCTTGCATTATATCTGTAGGGGAGATGTATTATTTCACTCATTATGCCATTTCTGCTATCTGAAGTTCTTGTTCTGATGGTCAGAAATCCTGACAAGGAATCAGGTAAAAATTATAGCTGTAGCTGGTCACACATCTCTTACCCAGTTTAGCGCCAACATTATGCCCCTTTGTTTAGACATCAGGACAGTCATGTAATTCAAAACCCTTTTAGATTTCTGGGTTCTAAGACTAGGAACACTCTGCTGATGCTATCATCTTTTGACCTACTTCCATTTTTTGTAAGCAAATTCAGAAATTTCATTAATTATAATATGTGATCTTTTTCCTTCTCTTTCACACAATTTCAAATCCACAAATGGGGAAAACTGTCTATTTGTAATTTGATTTCCCATAAGTAAAAATGCTTAGTTATCTCACTTTTTCTTTTTGACCTATAGAAGGAAGTCTGTGACAAGCCATAGAATTTTGTCTTCCAAGCTCCAAGCAATCCTCATAAATCTGTTGTGTACTTCTTGGTTTTATACTAACCAGCCTGCTCCTTTCCTGGCTGGGCTTCATGATCTAGTAACCCTGGCTCTGCCTCTAAGTGCAGCCAGGTAACATGATTGGCTTCTGAGGCATGGTGAGAAATACACACCCCATCACAGCATCCCTGACAGACCTTTGTCCAATTTGTTCTTAAAAACCTCCAAAGAGGAGAATTCCACAACCTCCCTTTGAAGCCTATTCCAGAATTTAAGTATCCTTATTGGGTTTTTTCCCCCCTCGTGCCTAGCCTAAATCTCCCTTGGTCCAGATTATGTCCATTACTTCTTGCCTACCTCCACTGCATATGGAGAACAATTGATCAACACCCTCTTTATGACAGCCCTTAACACCATTGAAGATTATCAGGTCCCATTTATCTGCCCCCACCACACACAATTTTTTTAATGTTGTGAAAAGAGATTTCAATAAAATGAGATTCCCAGGATGCAAAACTAGAGAATAAGAAGGAAGAGCTCCTTTATGTCAGAGATTAATTCCTTCATGTATGCAAGATCAGAATGATGCCAATTAATGTAATTAGGACTGAAACTCACATTGGGGCACGAGAGGTAGGTGAGACAACTTACTGGATAATAAGATAACAGAACATACACATTCTGCTACATCCTATGTGCTTCTGCCACTGTCCTCTTTCTATTTCTACTGAGGGAATAAATATCTATTTTACTTCTCATTCAAGAGCTCAGTTTCCAAGCTCTTGAAAACTAAAATAATAATGCAGTAAAAGTGATTTAAGAAAAATGAATTTCAGTTCATAATAGCAATATTGCCCTTGGGCAGCTCACCCCAGCAATAATGGCCTTAGAGCAAGCATTCATCACATATTGTTGACCTTGCCTATGGCTTGGTGCAATTAGCATTGCCTCAATATGCTTAAGTCAATTTTCTCATAATAAATATTCCCTCTGTAGACATTCCTAATTAATATTCTTTGTGGGGGGCACGTAAGTTTCAGTTCTGTATTAAGGGTGATGTTTCAAGCAGTTGCTGGGAAGTATATTGCATAATGATAGATGGTTGTATTAGTTGGGTAAAGAAGAATGGGTAACTCGAGATATCAATGGTAGTGTGTGCAAATTGCTTCCTATGTGGGGAATTTAGATATCAATTTTCATGCCCCCAAATAGAATATAATCTATTAACAGCTGTCTGCTCCTGCAACATAACATTAAGTGACTACTGTACACAGCAAAGTACTGCTTCTTCCACGGTCAGCCCTAGACCAAATGGCACTCCAATGCAAAGAGCATTTTTGGTGCTCCCTGTGGCAGGATGCTGCTGGAGAAGCCCTTAATCAGGTCCAGGGAGAATGGATTGGGGCTGGGTGAACGACCTTATGTTTGCCTGGTAACTGGCCAGACCTGCCAGCCTCATTAGCAGGAGCTATAAGGCTGGAAGGAAGAGTGTGTGTGTGTGTGTGTGTGTGGTGGGAACTAGGGGGCACAGAGACTAAGAGTGAGAGGTCATGCTCAGAGGGAGTAGGAGCCTTTTAGTGTGGTGCTGGCCAGGCCTGTGGTTGGCCAAGCAGTTGTAAAGCCGCACGTAGCTGGAAACTGGTGGTGGGAAACTGATCACGAATAAAGAACATGAGTGTGACACCAGACTGAAGTGTCCTTGATTCATGGAGGAGAGGTGCCAAGGGGGCGAATCCAGAGGAGCACAGGGTGTACCCCATTACACGGGTGGGTTGTCTGGGATCTCCAGCCACCACCAGAGCGTGGTAATCGGAAGATGGAGGGAACCGTGAAGTGGCTAGCCAAGCAACAAGAGGGGATACAGAAAGGGAGGCATTACTCACCCGTCAGGCCAAGCAACAGAAGACCCTCCACAACTTCATCAGGGAGCAGGCTAAGGTAAAGCAGCAGCTCCTGAACTGGTTGGTGAGTTCCAGGGAGATGATGGTAGCTGCATGCCAGGCTTGGGTTTATGTAAAATGGGCCCCACCGATGACCCCGATGCCTTCCTGTGTATGTTTGAGTGGGTGGCCATGCGAGTCGGTGGGACAAAGCGACCTCGTCCCTGCGACTGGCTCCTATCTGGCTGGTGAGATGTAGGCCACCTATTTGGTGTTAAGTGATGAACAAGCCAAGGATTATGATGCAGTGAAGGTGTCCATACTAGATAGGATTGGAATGTTGGAAAAGTACGGACAGACGTTTCGGGTGTCCCAGTGGACAGGGTTTGTGGCCCCAAGCTTTTGCCCAGAAGGTCATGGACTGGGCCACTCAAGTAGTTGAGGCCAGACACCCAAATGGTGAGAGAGATTATGGACAGAGTGATCCTTGAACAATTTGTGCAGGGCCTCCCGGAAAACATGTGAGTCTGGGTCCAGGAGCACCAGCCAAATACAGTGGAGGCCGCTGTTAAACTGACAGAGGAATACATGGAGGTGGATTTTACTTGAAAAGAGGATCGGATAGGCTGGGACCTGGACTGGGAGAAGAAACCCCGAGAGCCTTCCTCCAGAAAAAGCCCAGAGGAAAGGAAGAGACTAAGGGTGATATGGGCAGCTGGGACACACTTGCTGGGACTGCCTGGAAATGGAGTGTGGACTAGCCAAGTTTTGCTGGATGAATGCTAACCTATCTGTCTGATCTGGTATGTACCTGTGACACTGAGTACCTTTCCCAAACCTGAAGAAGAGATCTGTGTACAGTAGACCCTCACTTTAAAGCCCTTTGCAACAGCAAACCTGGGCCTATAGTGAATGGCTATATGGCAGGGTCCCTGGATCCTACCTCAAGTCCCGCCCCACCTGCTGGGGGTCTGAGAGCTCCTCCAGCCCTGGGGCTTTGGCAGGGAGCTGACAGATTCTCTGGTCCCAGGGCCATGACCAGGACAAAAGTGACCAGGACAAACCCCAGGGGGGTTAGAAAGCTCCTCTGGTCCTGGGGCAGAGTATTCCTGGGGTCTTGGCTGGCGCCTGGTGAGCACTCTGCCCCCTACTCCCACCAAGGCCCCGGGGCTGTCTCTTTGGCTCTACCAAAAAAATGACTTGGATCCCCAGGAGTTCATTATTGCAAGGGTGTACTGTAGTTCAAAAGCTTGTCTCTCTCACCACAGAAGTTGGTCCAATAAAATATATTACCTCACCTACCTCGTCTCAAGCATAAATAGAGCATTGAATAGAGCATTACTTTAATGTTGTTGTTTTTCCTCCAGGAGCATGTCACAAAGCAATATCTGCTTCTCCCACATCTTCCCAAAGATCCCACTCCACTCAGAGCTATTAGTATGTTATATACTAGATCTCTGTGTTCAGTAACACAACGGAGACTGCTTACAGTATAAGTATTTTCTTTCACTTCAGCCATTTGTTAAAGTTTTCAATATTTTTATTTGATCTTGTGCAGGATTTTTTTTTCTTATTTACATACACAATTAGAAAATGATTTTGAGTTGTCCTGCTACTAGATTCACAATTGGGGTGGGTGGTTTTGGTATTCCCTGTGAGGAGCAACTGTGTTAAAATGGAGGCACTGTCATTTGAAAGAAAATGATCCACATAATGATAGTCTGGCACTCACTGATCAAAGACTTTTTTCCTCAGACACCATGCTAACTGCAGCAGGAACCTGCATTCAGTACATTTGTTGGCAGACAAGTCAGTCATGGAAAAGGAAATTCTGAAGCATGTTTTATGAGAAAGCAAATGATATATTGAAAGCAATAGGTTCTCTTTATAAGTTACCTCTGAGGCCTGCAAATACACACTCAGAGTCCTGTGTTGATTTCATGTGCACTATCATTTGGACTATCCATCAGTTTCAGACTTGTAAAATTATTTCCATCTACAGTACTTTAAATTCCAGTAGTACTTTTGGGGCCACATGACAGGACTTGGGAACAAACAGAAACCATATTAAAAAGTTGTCTGTGACCAGGTGCCTTAACCCGTATTCTGTAGTCTGTGCACTACTATATGGAGTCAAAAACTCACCTCCTTCCTGTAGTTTTCTTCTTTTAAATGGAACTGGTTGAAAAATTTTAATTATTTTTCTGAAATTATTTCACAACAGGAGATAAGAACTACTGAAGGGAAATTAACTAGTTCTTATCTCCTGTCATGCAGAGATCCACTACAAAAGTTTTTTTTTTCTCCTGCTGATAATGGCCCATCTAAATTAAACAGCCTCTTAGAATTGGTATGGTAATGTACAACTCTTTTTTCTTTTTCTGTGTATATAAATACATCTTATTGTTGTTCCATTCTATGCATCCAGTGAAGTGGGCTATAGCCCACGAAAGCTTATGATGAAATAAACTGGTTAGTCTCTAAGGTGCCACAAGTCTTCCTCATCTTATTTACGTATACAGACGAACACGGCTGCTAATCTTAAACCTATTATAAAACAAGGAGTATTCTCAGGCCTACTCACATTCTAAAATGGTCTTTCCTAGTACAAACGCAGGCACTTCTGGCTTCAAATTCCTGTCAAGTTAATCGTCCACATTTCTAAGGGAATTAAGGAAAAGTGATAGCGTGGCAAGTAGGAGACTAAACTTGCAGTAGATGCCCTGATATTGTATCTCTCCCATGGATCTACTAATTCAGTTTTTGGGAAGGTCAGATTTCTGGGTTAATATCCTCAGAATGCAATACAAATAAGATGTGAAAGGGGAGGTATCCTTTCTGTTTAAATTGCAGCAGCATGGCTTCCCTTCTCTCCCCCTAGTCTTTCCGGACAATGCCCCTTGCATAGAGGTAACTGCATATTTAATTGAATGAGAGAATGTGGAGGCAGTCCAGCTAAAAGGTTGGTATCACTTTTATTGAAAAAGCAGCCTTTGAACATTTGTTTCTTTTTGTGCCCTCTACTCTTCTCCAAAATGGTGATTGTATAAATTGCCACTTATTTTCTGGCTACCAGTAGCTATTAAAACCTGCCTTGCTTAACTGGAAGTCACAGGTGCAGCATTTAACAATTAGTGGAAATCTGAAGCAGCAGGTGCCATCTGAGATACTAAAACCCTTGCAGTCAGTAGTAATCTACTAGGAGAAAGTCAATGTTGGTAACTGCTTCACAGAGGGAGGATGCAGAACTTCAGAAAGGACATCTCAACTGGTAACTTGAGATAAGATTTATATTACTCTTAGGTAATGGAAATAAACTATTCCATGTTTCTCTGGTTTGAACTGTCTGTGTGGCTGTTATTAAACCCAATATTAGTTTAATTGCTTTCAGCTACCTCTAAATTACCTTTCCTTCTGGTTTTAACAAGCCAACCCACCTGCTTGGGCTTTTGGTGTCTGCCCATGTTATCTGTGGAGCAAACACTACCCCATCCCACCCCTTCCTGCTTTGTAGCTTTCCACTCTTGATCACCTTAGCTTTTTCCTCTGTTATTATGTGTTTGAATTATAGTTGCATGTCATGTACTAGGCTATCTGTATTAAGGTCTGATTCTGCAAACTGCTCTGTGCAGGGGTCACACAATACAGTTTCACTAGCTTGAATGTGATTCTGAATAGCTTGAGTGTGATTCTGAACACTCTGTGGTGTGACCACATATAGCATTGTGGCCTTATTTTGTAAGTGCTTCCGGACAGTGGCTATGGCATGTTTGTAAAGTGCTACATATGTGTTCAGTGTACCATAAGTAAATGTTGCTCCTTTGCTGTGTGGTGGTAGATTTTCAGTACTTTGCAGATCAGTTTCCTGTTTGGAGAAGAAATCAGTGATGCAGAGTCAGGTATTTCTGTAGTGTAACTTGTTTATTTACCAAATGTACATGCATCCTGTTTCCTTGAACAGAGATAGTAACAGACTGTACTCCGGCTAATCCCTGTCCCAGAGATTTTGGTCCAGACATTTCTGCCCCAGTTGTTCGACCCCAGAATTGTTTACATAGGAACTCACTTGTCCAGAACTTCTCATCAGGGGCCAAATGTAGCCTCTTTAACAGAAAAGAGCTTTAGAGTAATAAAATGAAACTAGATAGAAATCGGTATAGTCCAAATACGTTTTGAAAAAAACCCATCAGAAGTGCTGGTATATCTCAAAATCCCACAGATTCACACTCCAGTTGATTTTTAATCTATGGGAAAGGTGAATGTGAATGCTCTGACACAGCCCCTTAACCAAGGACCTGACCAGCTGCAGACAAGCAAATCCCATCCCGGCAGGCTTTCCTACTGTATCAGTCCAAAAGCAGTCAGGGTGTGCTCCTCATGTACTTGCTTGCAGGGTGTTTTAAATTGAGTTATTTCTAGAACTTGATAATAAATGCAGTTAAGAAAAAAAGAGAGACAAGAAAACAAATGAAGCTGAAAAGTAGCAATCTATTCCCCATGCCAACCGGGGTAAGTGATGTGCTCTTCGAAGCCATAAGGAGATATTAATAAGCAGCTAAGAATTTTAGAATATGAATGTCCTATGACTGTAGCAGGGATGAGTTTCAGCAGCTTCAGGTTTTTATGGCCTGAAAACATGTGGCTTACTGGCTTTCTCTATAATGGTACAGCGTGGCTATGCTGCACATCCCCTCTAGGACACACTAGCATTGTGTATACAGTCATAGTTAAACACTTTAATAATGAATGTATTCTATAATTTGGGATTACATTCACAGGGAAATATTGATGGCTTTTGCTGCAATCCTTGCTGAGCAAATTATGATTCCCATGTAGGGATCAAGGGGTGTATCTCAGGAGGAAATATTATCTTCCACAGTCTGATGCCTTTATCGGAGTCAGCAGTTTGTGATGCTGTGAACTGCAGGATTCAAGTGACCTTTCTCAGTGATCTTCACAGCAAGCAGTATTAATAACAAGTGTGCCAAAAGCAACCAAACCCCAAAACAGCCACTCAACAAAACACTTCCCTAAACTTTCCCTGTTCTTTATATTCTTACTTCATTATATTTAAAGACTTCTTGCAACAGTGGGTCCTGCCAATAGTCATGCCGCAATCATCTGAGGTCTGGTGCCTCACCACTAGCCGTGATTTCATTATGCACAGAAACACAGAAAAATGGCTGTCTCTGTCCTATTATGGGGAGATGCTGTTTTTTATAGTCCCTCAGGTTAAATTCTTTTCTGTAGTGCCACAGTGGATACACTTCATTAATACTTTGCCACAGCAGCCTCCCAGAGAATGACTTTATAAAGTCACTCTCTGCTTAATTCATTTAACTGAATTCTGGTCCACATGGTTCTTGCTGGAACTGTAATAACCAGAAATAATTCTGGAGACAATTGTCATTGAATCAGGTGGCTTAGCATTGGCCTGAATTAGCTAATATGGGTTCTTAAACTCTGATTTGGCCAAAATTGATTGATATAAATTTATGGTATCTCTTGTGTATTACTGTTTTTTTTTTATTTTTTTAATATATAATCCTACTGCTGGTTGTTTGGATAAAGGGGCATTTTTGGATAAAGGGGTATATTTATCAGTGTGGTTTGTTTGGCACTCACCCAGTAGATGCATTCAATAGCCATTTGCAGGAAGGAACTACTGTAACACTTTCCCTTAACATGGTAGTAAATCTGAGTTGTCTTGTGCATATTCGCTATAGTTGAAAGAATCAGGGGGGGGAGAGATACACAACCATGTTAACAAGTGGTGGGGATGGGCTCTCAACAGACATAGCATGATAACACCGTGATTTGTATAACCTATAAACTACAGTGCAGAAATCTTCTATATCCCTGTGGGCTTTCTTTCAACGATTTTGTCAGGCCAGCAGCCTTCCACAGCAAATACTGTACTAGGTAACACCGAAATTGTTGCAGGATCTGGTCAACAGTTTGACAAAGTGATACGCTTATCTATTTAATATTCTTTTTAAAGAAGCCCTCTGTGCTTGTACCTAAAATCTGTAGCCTGGCTTTCCTTTATTATACATTTTGGAAAATTGAGACATAAAATGGTCAAGATGATTTTAAAGTATTTTTGATGAATTATTTTAAAGGCTGATACGAAATCAATTTTGAAGGCTAAATATAAAATAAGTTTCAAACATAGGACTTGTTAATGGTAGTTGAGTGTGCTTAGCACCTCCAGAGGACTTCAAGAGGGAGTTCAGTACCTCACGGGAAGGATCCAGACCGAAAAAGGACAACGTGTGGTACATGCTTCCGTTATGCATCAGTACAGCGGGATGTGGTAAACAACCGATGTAAATTGAAGCACGACTAAAAAGTGGGATTTTCTTCACATCTGCAATGATGAACACTGAATGTTTTGTATAAGAGCCAAAAACGGGAATGAAATCCTGGATATATATGTATGGTTATCAAGAACTGTTTAAAATTAACTCATCCTTATGTGAATATTTCTCTTCATGTAACAAACACTAGTGACCTTGCTGAAGACTAGGGCTGGGTACATGTATCTGATTCTGGATTATCTTTCATTATATGGTAAGGACAGATATCCTTTGTTTTAATTGCTTGTGCCTGAAGACTTGACCAGGCATCCAGCATGAAATAGAATCCTCTATGCTGATTCTGTGTAATTAATACGCAAGACATGTGGATAGTGTTTCACAGGGTTGGAGGAAAGTAAATCCTAAATTTCACCCAGCACCAACTGGAAAAAAGCAAAGTAAAATCTGGCTTCTCTGTAATATAACTGGCTTGTTCACAGTGAATGGAACAGGACATCTCCAGACACAAAATGTAACACCAATCTGAATTTGAGTCATTGCTTATCTTGCAGATTTTTAACAATAGTTAAAATACCCAGGCAATGCAAGTATACTATAGTTTTGAAGACTCATAAAACTATTTTTATTAACTTCTCTCCTCATATTAAAGTTTTTAAAGATTTAGTCACAACATAAATTGAGTCTAGATTTACTAAATGGGTAATAAAGAGTCCTGTGGCACCTTAAAGGCTAACTAAAGTTTTGAAGCATAAGCTTTCGTGGGCTAATACCCACTTCGTTGGACTGCTTGCAACCGACGAAGTGGGTATTAGCCCATGAAAGCTTATGCTTCAATACTTTAGTTAGTCTTTAAGGTGCCACAGGACTCTTTGTTACCTCTGCTATTCCAGACTAACACGGCTACCTCTCTGATTCTTAAATGGGTAATGAGATTCTGCAAATCTTATTGTTGTAATACTCCATATTATTAATAAAAAGTGCTGACAATAGATTCTATGTTAAGAGAGAGCAGTTTTAAAAGATGAAGTTGTTTCTTTGTCCAGAGATAATCAGGGCTTTGATAAATACTCATTTACCAATAGGAGACTAGTCCAAAGCCCACTGAAGTCACTGGAAAGACTCCTGCTAGCTTAACTGGACTTTCGTTCATGTCCTAGAATGATAGATAAGCAGTGATATGTTGGAGTGAGCTCTCAGGAATTTTGTGAGCTCTTGGTTAAAATGCTATAAAAAAATGTGCAGTTAAATGACAGGAAAAAGTTTGAACTCGGGTGGCTTTAGAAACTTGATGAACTCCAGAAAGAGTTACAAGTTTTACAAAATTTGATTCTGAGCAGTTTGTCCATACCAAGTAGCAATGCCTGCTTTTCACTTTGAATCTGGTTATAAAGTTTCACATGTTAATAATTTGACCTTTTGATTTAAGAACGACTTCTGCCTTTTCTTGATTATATATTTCTTGACTTCATAGGACATTCATTCAAGCATTGTCAATTAATACTAAAAACATTCTAGAAAATTGCCCCCATCCATAGTATTGATGTGTCCAAATGTTAAATAGCACTATGACATTAACAGACAATAATATAAATGATTTTCCATTCTTCACTGTTCATATTAAACATGACAGAGTGGGTAATTAACATGAGTGAAGAAGAGCTCTGTGAAGAAGCTCTTCTTCAGAAGGTGGTTCAATAAAAGATATTACCTATCCCACCTTGTTTCTTTCATACTCTGGGACCAACACAGCTACAACAACGCTGCAAACTTTTATTTATTTATTTATTTTCTGCAAGATTGTCCTGGGAATACTTTAGCCCAATTTTTTTATGGGGAAGAAGAAAATAATTAAAAAACTCCTTACCAATGATTATCTAAAATTTAAATGTACCCAAGCAAATCCCAAGACTATCCCAAGCAGATGACTTTTTTGTATCTCTGAAGACAGAATTTTTCTGTGTAGCTTAAATAGCATTTTGTCCCTTGCAAAGATCCCTGATCATATTGAATTCTGCCCTCTTTTGTTTCACTTTTTTCCTGAGGGCTATTAAATCGATGAGAAAAGCAATGGTGGTTTAGATTCAAAGTTAACTGAATTTACACCCTTAAAAGGTTAGTCTGAAATGCCTTAATAGTGTAAAGTGTAGTGCACTTCATAGAACCTTGATAATTTATACAAATTCCTTTTGAATTTTGAAATCTCACATTATTTTGAACCTTTTGGCTAAAATATTTCAAATGAGAGGGTTTCTGTGCTTGAAACAAACAGGCGATCTCTAATTATTAAGAGAATTTGGTTGCTGAAGACTGCAATTTGGTGTCTGACTTGACATTCCACAATGTATCATTGGTGCCTCTAATTGTCTTAACTGAGACCAAAATGACATGGACCCCAGTTCAGGAAAGCATGTGATTAACTTTTAAGTAATGCGGTTTAAGAATGTGCTTCAACTTGAAGCATGTGCCTCAGTGTCTTTCTGAACTGGGGCTTTAGTTTTTTGTGGTGTGACTGTATTTGCTGCGGGGGGGGGGGGGGTATGAAGTTTCTAGGGTCAATTTTGGATTACAGACCTATATTTTTCTCACTATATAATACTGATTATTTGTACCACGTAACAGCTGGAGGGTTTGATAGGTTTTCATTTAAGCAGCTTTGGTGTTTGATTTCTATGCTTTATCAGTATTTTCTTCTGTGCATCAGTAGCCATAAATATTGTCTTTTTATTGTAAGTTATTCTAATTTCCTGTAAATTGCAGTACATAACTCTGATGGAGACTCACCTTGTCTGCCTGAGGTTAGGGTTTATTAACTGTGATCTAGCTAATGGGTACATAAATATGTCTGGAACTTTATGCAGGCTATTGCTGCCTGTGTGCTTAAATTCAGAGTTTGCTAATATTAAAAGCAAAACAAGTCTAGCATATTTGCTTTTTCTCCAATGCACTAAATTGCACTCATTCTTATGTAGAATCTTAAATGCTTTATAGGTTGTGAGTATGAGCCTCTAAAGATATTTTGCTACAAATTGCTATTGCAACAGCTGGTTTTGGTCTTTTTTAGTATATGCTGATTGCAGTTG
This sequence comes from Sternotherus odoratus, assembly GCA_032164245.1. Taxonomy (NCBI): domain Eukaryota; kingdom Metazoa; phylum Chordata; order Testudines; family Kinosternidae; genus Sternotherus; species Sternotherus odoratus. Next base: position 19,468,191 of record JAVMKO010000014.1, on the reverse strand, counting down.
CGATACCTTTGTTGCGCAACAACCTTCGTATAGTCTCATACAATATGCCTGCCTGGATAAGAGAGTCTCCTCTCTATATGGAATACATGAGAATTGCTAATCCAGACAGATATATTCCTAATATTCTTCACTCTCCATTTGAATTTGTTCAGGGATATGTAGTTGTGTGTGTATATATATATAAAATCTGCCTTTTTCCCCCCTCTTCTTCTCCCTACCCTATTCCTCCTTCCCCGGTGGAATGTCACATCAACATGTGTGACCATGTTGCCTTATTTTTTTTGTGAGCGTTCCAAAAGAAGACCTAATACTACTACATAAAACAGATGATGATTTAGCTCAAAGGGCCTGTGTTTTGGGAGTTTGAGCTTCACAATTGGCCAAATTCATATAACTGGTACAGATCATGATGATGGGGTATATGCTGCTAATGAAGTTGTTACTATAATTCAGCATATTCAGATGGTAATTTCATTGTGATCTCTATACATTCAGTCCACACACTGCAGCTTTAAATATGAGAAAACATGTTGAAATTTTCTGGTACAGGAAATTAGCTGATTTACAGTATTGCCCACACAAGCTACAAAATATTGCTGAAAGTCTATAACTGACCTTTATAAAAACTTGTGATCAGACAATTAGCTAAATGGTGCCTGGATTTGAAAGAGCAATTGACATATAGTAATATGATGTGTAATTTATAATTCTGAGGCACATGCCATTTTAGAAACTGTATTAAATTTTAATGGTCTCAATTTTCTCTCCTATAACCTACAGTAAGTTCTTCAGTGATGGTAAAGATATGTTCTGCTGCAGTATCTTGAAGGCAGCAATTTTTCTCCAGGGTGTGGTTAATTTAGAGGAACTTTTTTCCCTGCTGTATGTTGACAGGCATTTCAGTTACCAACACTATCTGTCAGGTTTGACCTGTAAAAACAGAAGCATGGTGTTTCCCTACAGATGACATTTCAGTCAGGCTGGGTCAAATCCCTTAAGAAATCAAAGATGTCTATCTTGAGTGTCCGAATGGAAATGTATTTTTCTGTTGATAGATTCTAACTTTCTTTTAGAATTAGGGTCACTCCTAAAGGAAGTGTAGTGTTAACACTGCATGCTCCGATGTGGTGGTAATCCTGGAAGTCTAAAATCCTCAATAGATGTGCCTACTGAAGGCAACAGTTATGGTGGTGGTTGGAGCTCATTAAAAAGCTGTAAACGTGCTAATTCAGAATTAAATGTGGTGATGGGAGGAGAGAGCACAGGAAAGAGATGTGATCTGAAGGAATAAATCTTGCTACATGTTTTGAATAGAAAATATTGGACATTCTGTGATCATGTCTACAATTTTCCTTCCTTATCTGCACTCCCCCTCATTTTCAGTTTCCTTCCTACATCACGCTGTTAGGCCTTTCTATCCCCCCTCCTCCCTTTTCTCCAATACATTGCTACATTAATTTGTTTTTAAAAATGAAGCTTATCCAACTTACTAAGGGTTACTGAAAGGCAAAGAGTCTGAAAACAGGTTTTTTTTCCTAAAAACAATGCTTCTGCTTTATTACTTGCTACCATTAATCTAGTAGGATGCCTACGCAGTTTCAAATATTCCTAATTTATGTCTCGTATATTAGAAATAAAAGCATTGTTGGCACAATCCTGTGAGACTCTTATGTTACTACTTAAAAATTGGATGACCTAAATTTGCACCACATTTAAGGTAAAAGAGAAATGAACCAGAGAAGGCCATATAAATTCATGGAAGTTCAGTGTGCTACTCTCTGAGTGACTTTCGTCTGGAAGCAGCCTAAGAACTCTGGGTGATATTTTCGGCTGGTGTAAAATGGCAGAGCTCTGTTAACTTTGGTGGAGTTCTGCCAAGTTATTCCAGCTGAAGATCTGGCAGTCTGTTCTTTGGCAAGGCTTTTTGGCTCTAGGGCTGAGGGTGCATGCCTCAATCCAGGATTTCCATTGTTTGTCTCATTTTAGCTTTGACGTCAGATGAAAAGACATCTGGAGAATGTAGGTAGAGAATTGGATGAGCTGAGATGTTTAAAAGGATGATGATAGGATCCAAGGAGGAAGGGTAGAACAGCAGGTTGAAATCCTGGCTCCAGTAAAATCTGTGATTGTTTTACCATTGACTTCAGCAAGACCCTGATTTCATTCTAGGTCTCCTGTTTGGGCTTTGGGAATTTAGCCAGGTGTGTCAAGGGAAATGCCACCTAGACACCAAAGGTTGGCAGTGCATGTTCCTGGAGGTAAATAGAAATGAAAAGCTGGCCATGTTCTCTTCATGGTGCTCACAAGCTTTCTCCCATACATGAATGATCGTTCTGAATTGAGAGAGTGCATGGTTTGCTGATTCACTTAAATATTACTGCTATTTGTATCCTGGTGGGGTGAATTAATTATCTATTTATTATAAGCAATCTCTGGTGTATCATTTCTTATGTCATATGAAAGACTATAGGTACAGTAAAGCATATCCATCTGAGGTCACAATCTTTTAAATATTGAGGAGATCATAAACTGCCCTGAGCAGCAGAGATAATGCTACTAAAACCCAATGTTTTTTTCTTTCACCCAGCAAGATGAACTTGCTATTCCTCAGTTGCTTATACATTATTGACAGTAGTGTGGCAACTGATAATAGGGAAGAAACATGTTTAGACCTGTTCATCAACAGAATTGCATGAGCCATACAGTCCTGCAGCTATTTCTGAATTTATCTGGAACATATTTACAATTCTAGAGCATAATACCATATGGTAAATGCAACAATTCCATCAAAACTATAATAAAGTAGCTTTATGCCTGACTTCAGGTCTGTCTCTGAGGTATATCAACTTTTTATGATGGTCATAGTAAGAGATTTTACTAAACATTTGTTAATGTGCAGTGGGGTGACCAGATAACAAGTGTGAAAAATCTCGACAAGGGATGCAGGGTAATAGGATCCAATATCAGAGTAAGACCCCAAAATTGGGACTGTCCCTATAAAATCACGACATCTAGTCACCCTAATGTGCAGGTTTCGGCATTATTTTAATTTTGGTTTTGATAAATTATGTAGCACATACTTGACTTTTCTTAATATCATCATGGTGTACACATCAGGGTTAGACAAAGTTGCTTTCTGCTGGGAAATGTTCCAGTTTCTAAGGCTAAAAATACACTCCTGATATGTAGTTGTAAATCATTTCCATTCTACCAAGGATAATATTGTTAAAGTAACATTTTTTAAAAGGATACAAACCTCCTGATTATCAATATTTAAAACTGGTGAGGAGGACCCCTCCATCTAGAACAATTGTGAAGAAAAATGGGTAGGGCGTGACTATTATTGGAGAGATCAAGCAGAAAGAGATGCTGTTACACCAACTGTCTGGCACTAGAGCTAAAGATGTATAAAACGTAACTATTTCCCTTTCTGAATTTCAGAGCACTAGCTATGAGTTTCAAGAGTCCAAAATCTGTCAGGAAAAAATAGTTGACACTGTTTGTTTTCATGTTGAATTAGTGTGAAACTTCAAACTTTGCATGTTTTTAGGGTGAAGCCCTCAATCAGCCTAGATTCACTCCAGGGGTTTGCAAACCTGGTTTGAGTTTCAAGTTTATAACAAGTGTGTTTTTACTAACAACTCAGGAATCAGGCTGATTAAAGGAAAGATCTAGTGTTTTTCATTAACTACACGGACACTCAGTTCAGTTGAAACTGATTCCAGAAGTCTAAGCATTGCGGGGCATATTTAGAAGCTCAATGCAATTGTTAGCATGGCTATTCCCTTACTAGCAATACAGAGTGGCATTGGCATAATGGCTTCTGTGCCATGATACCTATCTTTACAGAAATAGAATGAGTTTCATGTTGTTGTTTTTTTTTTCGGGGGGAAGAAGGTTGTTGTGAACGAAAGATAGACTGGTATGGGTGCATGGGCTTTCATGGGAGTGCCTTCTTAAAATTCTGCCAACAGGTTAAGAAAGGGATTGATTTTGCTATCCATGATAGAATCCACCCTTGTCCTGGAGATTTGAAGATCTGGGCACAAAGAGAATAATGAGAACTGCTGAATACAGCCCACTTTTGAAAATCAAACTCATTTCCTTTATAGAGTGAATGTCAAAATACACCACCCCAGCTAGACTTGTAAGGCTACAGAGTAGTAAGACAACTCCAACAGTGGAGACTTCTGGGATAAAAATATTAAAAATAAAAAAAAACAATGAATATTTTATTACACTGCTATTTCCGTTTAAGTTGAGATCAAAAGTAGTCTGCTGCTCTAAATCCTCTTCAGTTTGTTTAATTATTGGGTACCCTATCCCTATTAGCAAAGGTTCTCATTTTATTATCAAGTTGTACTACATTTTCAGGAATCCATTTAGTTTTCCAATATGAAATTTTCACATATGACAACACGTGTAAAAATGGCAACACATCTGGTGGGTTGGTTTTTTTTGTACTTGTTATGTACCCAATTATAAGAATGTAAGAACAGCCATACAGGGTCAGACAAAATGTCAGTTTAGTACAGTATCCTGTCTTCCAACAGTGGCCAATGCCAGGGACTTCAGAAGGAATGAACAGAACAGGTAATCAAGTGGTCCATCACTTAGTTTCACCCTCTCCCCTGATACCTAAAAATATTTTTATTTGTAAACTTCTTAAGCGTGAGTATTTACTAGCTGACAGATTTTGTAGATAATATGGAATTATATCTGGTAAATTATATTGGCACAATTTGGTAGGGACTTAATTATTTCATAACTACATTTCTTCTAAGCCAAGTGTATGTGTGTACACACAAAATAAATGTAATCTCTAGATAAGAGTCTGAGATGATGCAAAATTACTCAAGACAGTTAAATCCAAAGCTGACTATGAAGAGTTACAAAGGGATCTCACTAAAGTGGGTGACAAAATGGCAGATTAAATTTCATGTTGCTAAATGTGAAATAATGTATGTTGGAAAATATAACCCCAACTATGCATACAAAGTGGAGGGTTCTATATTAGCTCTTACCACTTAAGAAAGAAATCTTGAAGTCATGATGACTAGTTTTCTCCAAACATCTACTCAAGGTGCAGTAACAGTCCCTTCATGCCTCCTCACTCTCTTCCCCCTCCCCTGCCCCCAAAAGAAAAAAAAAACCTTAGTAGAATGTTATGAACCATTAGGAAAAGGATAGATAATAAAACAGAAAATATCATAATGTTGCTATATACATCCCGGGTATCCTTGAATATGGCATGCTGTTCTGGTTGCCTCATCTCAGAAAAGATGTATTAGAGTTGAAAAAGGTTCAGAGAAGCACAACAGAAATTATTAGGGGTCTGGAACAGCTTCCAACAAGGAGAAATTAAGAAAACAGGACACGTTCATTTTAGAAAAGAGATGACTGACTGGGGATATAATAGAGGTCTGTAAAATTATGAATGGTGTAGAGAAAGTGAATAGGAAAGTGTCATTTATCCCTTGACATAATAAGAACTAGGAGGACACCTGATGGAAATTAATAGGCAGCAGGTTATAACTGGGTTCCAAAAAGAATTATATAAGTTCATGGAGGATAGGTCCATCAATGGCTATTAGCCAGGATGGTCAGGGATGCATGATCTGGGTATCCCTAAACCTCCAGCTGCCAGAAGCTGGGACTGGACGACAGGACGAATCACTTGAAATTGCCCCGGTCTGTTCATTTCTTCTGAAGCATCTGGCACTGGCCACTGTCAGAGACAAAATAATGGGCTAATTGGGTCAATGGCCCAACCTAGAATAGCCTTTCTTATGCTCTTATGAGTCTGTCATCATCAAATTGTCATGACAACTGGGTAATTACATGCCATTTCCCATTGCATACCCTGGAGACTGATTGATTAATTTTGTGCCATTTTCTGTGCTTGCTACTATCTCTGCCACAAAATGAAGTATCAGAATGTTAATGATCTGTAATATTCAGTGAATTATGGAAGAATGGTTCCCACATACAGAACCATTTAAACATTATTTGTTTGGTTATTTCCACCTATTCCACCCCTCAGGTATAGGGGAATTATAACCTGCTAAGCAAAGTACTGGATTGTGTGTTGCAAAGGCACACACTCCTATTTTACAGAATATATTGCATATTAAAATTCTAATAACTCATTACCTTGACAAACTATAATGAGAACAGAATATGGCACAAAATGTATCCATTCATATTATAAATTATATTGAAAATGGATATGATACATTAATATAGTCTTTTAATAGTTTCATAATTAATCTGTCTCCAATCAGTGACTTCCCCCCCCCCCCCCCAGCTATATCTAGCGTCTCCTCTCTCCCACTCTCTAATTATTAGAATTAGGCGGGTGAAATAATACATATGCCTGCACACTTACCCCAGTTGTACTTAATACTGCAGTAACTACATGCAAAAATATATAGACATGATTTGAGTACACACAATGTGCACGTACTCTCCCCTCCCCCCCCAGTTCTAAATCTGGGTCTCTGATTCTTTTGGTAGGTCTTAGGGGCTTGTCTACCTGAACAGTTAGTATCTGTGCGAACCCTGCTGATACGCACCAACATTCCTTAGTGTGCTTTTTGGTCTAGTCCCATTTCAAAGTAGGCTAAAACGAATGCACATTAGGGAAGTGTTAGTCCATGTCAGCAGGATCCACATGGGAAGTAGTGTGCAGCAAGCAAATACAAAGTAGATTCACACCCCAGCTTCCCATGAACTAAGGGCTTGGCTACACTTGTAAGTTAGAGCGCATTAAATTGGCACTGGGAGCCCTAACTCCTGAGGTGTCCACACTGGCAAAGCAACTAGAGCGCTTGGACTCTGTAGCTGGAGCACTCCTGGTAATCCACCTCCATTAGAAGCCTAGGCACCTGTATAAGAAAAATCCCCAAATATCAGTACTGTCCCTATAAAATGGGAACATCTGGTCACCCTAATGGTAGCCATAGTGACTCTTTAATAATTACGCTTTGAATTATTAAAGAATGAATATGTAGCCAAACAATAACTGTGCCTCAGATATTTCTAAAATGGCTGCTTTTTTTTAACAGCCAAAGAACACTTTAACACACTAATTAGCTTTGTTTATCTGCAGTTAGCTTCATTTGTGTGTGTGTGGGGGGATGAGGGGAATGGACTAATTTTTGAGTAACTTTGCTTGTGCAAATAGGTTTTTTTTTTGCTGAATATACTCTTGTTAATGAACCTCAATTTGAAGCATTATATGAGAAAATATTTTTTTGTGATCTTTTTACGGAATAGTATATCCTTGCACTGGGACTTCTGATGCGGTAGATGGAAACTAGAATCTAGACCAAAATACAGAACTTCATAAAACCAAACTATATTTTTAGCTTCCCATTTCTATTTCCCCCCCCTGCCCTGCAGCTATTTTTGTGTGTGTGTGTGTGTTATGAAAATAACTAAAAGGTTAATTGTGCAGAGTTTACTGATTCTCAAATAGTAGAGTCTTAGTGGGATTCATATCACCAAGGAACTGAATGGCTTATCTCACTAAAAAAGGTCTTCATTGTAAAGATCATATGGCAGTAGTGCTAACAATGAGGGTAGTCATGGTCTGAAGGTCTTTCTTTGCTTTTTATTGCTAAACAGGGCAAATGGATTGCTCCAGAAAAAGTAGAGGAAAATGAGGTCAGAATATACTTTGTGTATCCTCTAATTTCTAAATAATTTAGTTAGCATAAAGGGTGTTCTATAGCTAAAACTGAAATATAGTAGTGCAACTGTGAACCCAATTTCTCCATTAAACTTAGAATCATTTCCAACATAAAATCAGAAAGTGTGGGAATAAACTAAGAAATGAGAAATCATGTTCAGACTCGTTATTCAACAAATGGTCTAATTCATAATAATGGTCATTGTGGACATCATAGTTCAGAGAATAGTCTTTGTGGATTAAATGCTATTTTCTAACCAGATTTTAGGAAGAACAAAAAAGAAAAAGCCCTATGTATCTTGTATTGATTTTTAATAGATGAGATTAGAGCTTCCCAATAAATATTTAAAATTATTTATTTATTTTAGACATTAAAATGAATAGGGGGAAAAGAATATCTGTGGTTATGGTAGCTGGGGTAACATTTAATGGGCTACGACTCCTGGATCTTTAGGGTATTACCAATCACTAGCTGGGCTCAGGAAGCTATTGTCACCTTTTTGCACAACTGAGTACATTATAGGATTTTTTTTCTATTCCTCTAACACTGCCCACTGTCAGAGATGAGACATTGGATTAGACAAATAATCAGCCAGTTCCAGTATGGCTCTTTTGTGTTCCTTTAATACTTTGAACAAGTAACTGAGCCATGTTGAGCCAGCACCAGAAAAAAAAACCCCATGTATATTGTAGGCTTATAAGTGCAAATAATTACTGGTGAGCAGGTTTCTTTCCCTCCTGCCCTCTCCCCCAGTGTCCAGCCAGGGAGAGGGAGGTGGAAATCAAGGAGAAAACACAGCTGCTTTTTTTTTGGAATGCCCTCAAGGTATTAGTGGCTGTGTGTTGAAGCAAGGATGTAGCCTTGGCCCTATTAAAGTAAATGAAACATGTTGGTTTCTTTAGGGCCAGGATTTCACCCTGAGTAATTATGTTGTGGTTTACCTATAAGGCTATAAGTAATTTGGAGGCACCTACAGATATCGTAGCAACTTTTTACAGGCATGTAATCCTATTATATTGTGAGATGTACAAAAGTGGAACCATTGTCAAATTCTCCAACATTTCTGTATTAAATAGCTTCCCAATAAATATTTTAAATTAACTGCTTTTTACAGGAACACCAAATCTGTTAATCAACAGCAGAAATTCTAGCAATGTACTGTATCTTATTTTAATTTGACAATGAGTCTTGGTCAGAAAGAATGATTATTGCTAACACTTTAATTTGTATTTTGTGTCATGAAATATTGTATCAAAACATGTCACAGGGATTTAAAGTAGTATGAAATGCCTGATGTATTTCCATCTAGTATGATGAATGAGAAAGAGAGAGAGACTGAGAATCAAAGATATCTTGGAATAGAATGCTGACTGAAGATTAACTTTTTCATTGATTTTAATTATTGTAATCTGTGCTTTGAGTTTTGTACCTTACACCAGATCAATGTATTTTAATATTCAGAGCAGTGAACTGGTAACAACTTCTCTGAGGGAAGAGTAGGTCAGCTAGAAATTGGATCAACTCAGAATTATTAATACCCTGCAAAGGCTTCAGTGTTAACTCCTTGTTGTGGGTGGATCAGGTCTGAACCTACCATCATTAGAGCTAATGCATTTTGCAAAGCAGTATTGTGAAGAATATTTCTGACCTCTGGAATTCAAGTGCTGAAAAGAATGCTATATGTCTTTGATGCTTTGCAGTGCATGAAGCACATGTAATACCCATTAATAAAGCAAGAGCAAATTGATTTATGAACCTTTGTTATTTTCTGGGAAATCTTCTGTTACAGAGCTTATCATTTATATCAGTTGCCTTTTGGTAGAATAGAATGCTTCAAATGACACTTTAAGCTAATATTCCATTTGCCTGCTCCCAGAAGGAGGAAGGTTGTCTTACACTTTGGATGCTCAGGATGGTCAACATCCCATGAAACCAGGGATTTATATAGTGGCATTGTGATATTTTTGTCTTATTTTTCCCCCCTTTCCAAATAATTCTTAACATTGTTAGTCTTTTCACTGCTTCTGTGCATTGAGCTGAGGCTTTCAGAAAACTATCCATGGTAACTCCAAGATCTCTTTTGTGTGTGGTAACTAATTTTAGAGCCCATCATTGTATATAGAGAATTGGGATTATTTTTTCCATGGTACATCTATTGATGTTGAATTTCATCTGACATTTTGTTGCCCAGTCACCCAGTTTTGTGAGATCCCTCTGTAACTGCTCACAGTCTGCTTTGGATATTACTATCTTGATTCATTTTGTATTAACTACAAACTTTGTCACTTCACTGATCAATCTCTCTTCCACATTATTAATGAATATGTTGAATAGCATAGGTTCCAATATGATCCTTGGATGACTCCATCTTTTACCTCTCCATTGTTAAAAGTGTAATCCTACACTTAGGCTGGGCTACACTACGGGGGCAGGGGTTGACCTAAAATATGCAACTTCAGCTATGCAAGTAGTGTAGCTGAAGTTGCAGTACCTTAGGTCAACTTACCTGGCCATCCCCATGGTGGTGAGTCAGCCACGGCCGCTCCCCCGCCGACTCCACTTATTCCTCTTGCTGAGGTGGAATACAGGAGTCATTTTGGGGATTGATTTATCGTGTCTATATTAGATATGATAATTCAATCCCTCATACATCGAGCGCTACCCACCGATCCGGCAGGTAATGTAGTCGTACCCCTAGTTTCATGTATTCAACCAGCTGCTGAGATGACCTACGCTCTTATCCCATGGCTACTTAATTTTTTAAGAGCCTTTGGTGAGGGACATTGGTAAAGGCTTTCTGAAAATCCAAATACACTATTGTCAGGATTCCCTTCCCACTCTGAACTCTGGGGTAAGGATGTGGGGACTTGCATGAACCCAACCCCCCCCCAACTTATTTTACTATCTTAGGTTAAAACTTTCCCAAGACACAAGTTTTTTCTGTGTCTGGAACAGTATGCTGCCACCACCAAGCATATCCCAAGAACTAGGGGCAGGGCCACTTGGAGCTCCCCTCTTTCCCCAAAATCCTCCGCAAGCCTATACTTCCCTTCCTGGAAAAGGCTTGAGAAAAACCCCTCACCAATTTTGCTAGGTGAGCCTGATTCAAAAGCCCTGAATTTACACAATGAAAAAAATTATTTAGATTTTTAAAAGGAAGATTTTAATTAAAGGAAAAACAAAAACAAAATATCTTTATAGGAATTAGTGGAAAAACACTTAATAGCCACAAAAAGAATTAAAGAAAACCCCATACCACAGAGGAATTCCCCCCTCTGCTGAGTTATAAAGTTACAGAGAAAACACTTGGATATTTCCCCAGAGCATGAAAAATTTACAAGTGAGAAACAAATATAAAATTGATACACCTTGCCTAGCTACTTACTTTTTGCTGGTTGGAGAATATAGAATTAGACGGCAAGAAGAAAAAGCTTGTTTGATTTCTTTGAAAGCTCCAGAGCAAACAAGAGACACAGACAAAGCACTTTCCCTCCCCACAGGTTTGAAAGCCTCTTCGGCCCCCATTGGTCCATTTGGTCAGGTGCCCCCAGGTGCCTTTTAGATTTTTAACCCCTTACAGATAAGCAGGAATTTTAGGCTACTTTATGCTTATGACAACTATATTGACTGGATCACCCTTATCCATAAGCCTGTTGACTCCCTCAAAAATTCTTTAAAGATTGGTATGGCGCGACTTCCATTTTCAAAAGCTGTGTTGACCGTCTCCAGCAAATAGGGATATATGTATCTGATTGTTTTGTTCTTTACTATAGTTTCTACCAGTTTGTCCTGTCTTGAAGTTAGGCTTCTCGTCCTGTAATTGATAGCATAGTCTCTGGAGTCCTTTTTAAAAAATTGCTTTTACACTAGCTAACTTGTGAGTGGGTGTTACAAGTCCACCTCTGTACCTGCTCCACATATTAGTCTGTAGCAGCCCCAGATGAGAAATTGTGGCTTTTTAGCTCTAGAGGTCCCTGGTTCAAGACCTACTATTTTGGCCAGGATAACTGTCAGCTCTTAATTGTGTCCTAATTTGATCAATTAGGCTTGATCTTGATCTAAGCTGCTCCATTCAAGTGGACTCCTGCACCTGTGCACAGTCATGTTGCAATCAAGGGTAAAAGGGTCCACTTGCATGCACCTCCTTGGAAAAATCTGGGAATTTAAACATTTAGCCTTTTTCTATCCTTATTTTCTCCATCTGTCACCGCTCTCTTGATCTTAATTGCTCTTTTTCTAATGCTCTTCTTTTTTGTATTGTGAATTGTCCTGGATCAGGCAGTTTGGTATGTGTGTCAGAAACAAGCAGTAATTATTCATCTTTACAGTTAAGACACTAACTTGCAAACCCAACATCGAGAAGTATATGGTGGGTAAGTGAGGCAGCATAGTAGTTGGGATATTTCAATTTTTAAACTTAAATAAAAAGTTACTCTTTCGGATCCTGAATATTTGCAAATGCTAAATTTGTGAAGAGGGCTATTCTTTCACTCCCAAACCACTGGCATTCAGTGTGTACTTTCCAACATGGTGTTAGCACAGGATTGATTCTCTTCTCTCTTCACACCAGTGCAGAGATGTTGGACATCTGAGGGTGAATCTAAAACATCATAATTTTGTTATGGTAGTGTTGTTTACAAGAGCAAAACGATCATTTTACATCCTCTGTGCATAGCTGTCTAAAAACAGAAACAATGGATTCTTAACTGCCTTAGGTGTGTTAAGTGTCCCAGATTTTATTAAAAGCATGCGTGTATTTTTGTTTCCAAGCACACCTTGCATCAAACACCTTCTGTTGATTACTTGATCAACAAGATTTTTTTTTCTTCTAGTAATTGGTGTGAAAGTTTAAAGCTTGTCATAAACTAAGTGCCTGACTTTAACCTACATTTTGAGGGGGTGGGTGTGAAAACTAAAAGTCCAGCTTCAGAAGGCCTGATGTAGCTCCAGAGAAAATATGAGAATTGCATTGCTTTTATTAATCTAGTCTAAGCTTATTAATAAATTGAATCTGCTTTGTGTAACTGCATTATGGATGGCAAAAATATTTCAAAAACTGAAGCCAATTTACAGACCCCCCCACATCCATACCACAGACATTCATAAATACAGCATTATAGTAATGGAAAGCAACTTTACTAAAACATCCCTGAATTAGTTTGTGATGACATTAGCAAAACTGTCTACATGAGAAAAGAAAGTATAGTATATGCATACACCTGAAATGATGCTCCAATGATAGAACAGAGTTGGAACACACACAAAAGGAAAAACCACCTAAAGATGAACATTTAATAGACACTCAGAAAATGGTAATAACAATTCATCTTTGACCATACTGAGCTTTGAAACACAATCATACCAACCATGAACGACCTTCATTAAGGCTGAATGACAACACTACAAAATCATCAGCTGGAAAAGAACAGACATGAACATTGTAACTGATTCAACTGAATGTGACACAGCAAAATTGGAAATGAAAATTACCTCTGGAAGAAAGGTTTTGTTATTTTGTGGGGGCGGTAAAATACTGGGAGGAGACAGGGAATAATAGCTGTTTCAGCCTTGGCACATTACAAGAAGCAAGATAATCAAAATAACAAGTTCGTATCAGAAATGTAGAGAGACACGTGTCTTCAAACTATTTCCACTATCAATTTAAACACTTAGAAAAAGAAATGAGTCAGATTGAAATGGATACAGCAGTCAATGTCTCCAATATCAAAGAACACTGTGTCCATAACAGAAAATAAATGACAAGAGCCACATATATCTTAGTATAGTCAAATCCATAACTCAGAAAATAAATGGTCTCATCTTTTGACACTTGTTTAAAAGCATGGAAAAAGTCTAGAAAAGTCTTTCAACTTTAGGGGAAATGTTCTGTTAAAATCCCAGGCAGATATAGTACCGTAACTGTAGAATGTAGGAATTTTATGCTGTCATAGCTAACGTCAGATTCTAGTTAGTTAGGGAGACTGGTCAGGGTTACATAAGCACCATAAGAGCAGCGTTGATGTGCACCCATATTCTGAGCAGTCTAACAAAAGTTCCACATGCTTGTACACTCTATATTCTTTTTTGAAATAGGAGTCAATTGTAAAGGTGGCTGATTGGGCTTAAAGGCCATTACCACATTGAGTTATCTACTTGCATAAACATTGACCTTGCTGCATTTCCCTCCCATGACCTCTATTGGTCTCTATTTTTTAAAAAATGAAGTGCTCCAGTATTTCGGGGTCTAGGGTTGGGCTGAATATTTTTCTAGCACATATTCCCTAGGTGTAATAGAATGTAAAGCATAGAAATTAGAGGATGTGGCGAGGGCAGAGGTGGAACTCTTTGAAGATCTAGTCCATGCCCCTGACAATAAACATCTGTTTCCTACATTCTCGAGTACCACAGTTAGACCGGTTTTAAATAACTCAAATCATGGGGAAGTTGCTGTGTTCCATGTGAGACCAAAGGAAAAGGAGAACCAAAAGCTCAGTTTGGTACATTTTCTGTGCACTGATTTCAATGGGAGTGCCATGCACAGAATGTTTAAATTGGGTCCAGTACCCAGAGTGCTAATTACACTAACTTTCTTGTCTAAGCACACACAACATGTTGTTCCTGCCTTCAAAAAAGACACATTTCTCTCTAAATGATGCTTTTCTGACCCCACTCTCAAAATGTACAGTTCCTCATTTGTAAAAAATAAGATAATTAAGAGAGTATTTGTCATTTTAGCATAGAAGTAGTGAAGCAATGAAATGCAAATTTAGATTTACAAGTTAGCAAAGTGATCTTGTATAGACTATTTAAATGGGAGTTCTTGATGTCAAAGCATCTTCAGGCCTGGACTGTGCTTTTGAAACCGATTAGCATCATTCATTTATTTATATGAAGGGTTGCCAGGTGTCCAGTTTTTGACCAGTATGCCTTTGTTGAAAAGGGACCCTGGTGGCTCTGGTCGACCCCGCTGATCAGGCCGTTAAACATCTGGTTGGCGGTGCAGCAGGGGTCTGGGGCTAAAGAAGGCTCCCTGCCTACCCTAGCTCTATGCAGCTCCCGGAAATGGCCACCAGGTTCTTGCAGACCCTAGGTGCATGGGCGGCCAGGGAGGCTCTGTGTGCTGCCTCCTCCCCTACTGCTGGCTCCACACCTCCCATTGTCCAGGAACTGCAACAAAGGGAGTTGTGGGGGTGGCGCCTTCAGGCACAAGGACAGTGCGCCAAGCCTCTCTGGCCACGCATGTGCCTAGAGGCTGCACTGCAGGGACCTGGTGGCCACTTTCTTGGAGTTGTAGTAAATGCCACTGGGAACCTGTACCCCAAATCCCCTCCTGTACCCCAACCCTGCCTCAGCCTGGAGTCCCTCCTGCACCCCAAGCCTCTCATCCCCAGCCAAACCACTCATCCCCATCCCAGAGCCTGCACCCCAGCTGGAGCCCTCAGCCCCGTACCACACTCCAACCCCTGACCCACCTTAGTGAAAGAGAGTGAGGCTGCAAGAAAGTGAGCGACAGAGGGATGGAGTGAACAGGCGTGGGGCCTCAGAAGGAGCAGGGAAGGGGCAGGGTTTTCGGTTGTACAAGTAGAACGTTGGCAACCCCATTTATTTGGAATTTCAAAGCATGTTAAGATCTTGACATACTTATTGCTATACTGGGGACTGATATTTAAACAAGAGAAAAACATTCATATTTGAAAACAATGGGACTGGAGACAAGGGACCATTTATGAATATACTTATAAAAATAGTTGTTGCAAACTCTCTTCATTTCACTTGACCTATCTTCATGTCCTCTGTGTTTCTGAGTAAGAGTGGG
The DNA here is from genome assembly GCA_032164245.1 of Sternotherus odoratus. Lineage (NCBI taxonomy): Eukaryota > Metazoa > Chordata > Testudines > Kinosternidae > Sternotherus > Sternotherus odoratus. The sequence continues at coordinate 19,452,681 of JAVMKO010000014.1, read as the reverse complement.
AGGGAAGCAGAGAGAGGTCACTGCTGAGTGCTTTTTCAAAATCACACTCTTCATTGGTGTGGTAGCAATGGGGAAGGAAGGGAAGTTCTTTTGTGAAATGCTAGTTTCCTGAATGTCTAAACTCTAAAGTATCTAGAGTATCTAAAGATTTTACTGTCTGGTGGGAATGCAGATTATTGTAAATAGACAGACATTTTCTCACATGCTACAACCACACACATACATCATTCCTAATTAAATAATTTCCTGCAACTGTTTATAGAACAGTTTTTCTTAGACCTTTCTGGGAAGAAGTTCAAAGTTGTTTGCAGAGTGAGTAGAGAGGCAGAGGTCATTCTGGAGAGTATTTTTCACTTTGAAACTATTCTAAGGTCTCCCTTTGAGTTTCCTCATATTCTCTTCTTGTCCTTACTACCACTTTTTTAACCTTGAGTCCCTCTGGGTATCATCTCTGCCGAAGTCTGTTAGTTGTAGAAAAGCAATGTCAGACGCATGTAAAAGTCAGAATGCTGGGACAAAAGGTGCGCATTATCCTGACTCTCAGCAAAACAACAGAGCACTACATTAAGGGAAATGTTCCATAAGGCTACATGATGAACTCTGTTCTGTTTCACACAGTGTATAACCTTTAATATTAACAAAGCCCAATATACAACTTTCATGCCATTTTTGAATTTCTACAGATGAGTATCAGAGAACAAACCGAGGTTAATAGTGAAGAGGAAATAGAATAACCAAAGACAATATTGTTTCTGACTTTTGTCATGTAAGTTTTCCGCCTACTGTGTGATGCTATACTAAACCCGAAATGGCAATTATTTATTTAGGAAGGGTTGGATGAGAAATCCTTTCGGTGAAACATCCACAGCAAAAACATTTTGCTTAACTATGCATTTTTTTTCTCTCAACTCATGCTCTTTTTCTTTCTTGATCTAGGACATTGGTTCTCAAAGTGGGGGTCGGGACCCCTCTGAGGGTCGCGAGCCAGTTCTGTGGGGGCCGCGAGCCCCTCCTGCCAGCAGCCAGCCTCGAACAATGCCACTGCCGCGGGATGCTGGCATCTGGCCCCTGCTGCTGCAGGCAGCCCGTGCCCCTGCCGCGGCGGGCTGCCGGCGCTCCCATAAGGCCGGTCCCAGCCGCGGCTCCTGCCACAGTGGGCTGATGGTGGCCTCGCGAGCCTGGTTCCAGCTCCTGCCGTGGCGAGCTGCTGGCGGCCCCGTGAGCCCGGTTCGGGCCCCGGCTCCTGCTGCGGCGGGCTGCCGGCACTGCCATGTGCCCGACCCAGCCCCTGCTGAGGTGGGCTTCCGGTGCCCCCATGAGCCCAGCCCCTGCCACGGTGGGCTGCCAGCACCTCCATGGGGCTGCTGGAACCCCCCCCTCACTGGCCTTGGGGAGCTGCTGGAACCCCCATCCCAGCCCCTGCCGCAGTGAGCTGCATGCATGCCCCCCCACCTGACCCTAAGGGGGGGTCACGCTTAGAGGCCTGATGTGGGAAAGGGGTCACCACTACGAAAAGTTTGAGAACCACTGATCTAGGAGCTATGCTGAGAAACTGTCAATAATAGGCGTAGTTCTGTCAACCCTAAGCATTCTAACATCATGAGATGGTCTCTACAAAATAACGAAATTGGCTTTAAAATTATAAGTTTAAAAAAATTGGGAGGGAAAGAGGATTTACTGCCTTGTGGTTTTCTAACCTCTAGGGTTCATGTTTTCAAGCTTCTCACATCTACCACCAGGAAAGGAAAGCTGAGATTCTCAGGCAATATAACTCCTGGAGCTTGTAAGAAAAATGCTGTATATTTTGAGACTCCTGATAAAATCATGAGTTAGTGTGAGAACTTTGGAATAGGCAGTTTTTAGAAATAAATTGATATTAGGTTGATAGACCTGCATTTACTAATTGCAGCAAGAAGATAACCACAAGGAGAAATTTATAAGCCTACTTGAAGAACTGGTGCTTACTGCTTGTTTAGCTCAGGGCAGTGTGGAGTTAATGCCAAAATGAGCAGTATATGTTTTAAATGCATAGGCTTTGTAGCATGTGTACCATTTGGTACTGAAGAAAACAGTTTGTGGGGTGGTTTGTTTTTTTGTTTTTTTTGCATAGTATATTTGCAGTTGGAGTGGTAGCAAAATTTTAACTCTTTGCAATAGAGTAGCTTGTGTTTACGTTTTTAATCAGCCAATAATTGTTTTATTTCTACTACTTAATGAGACTGAGTAGCTGGAAATAGGCATTGCACCACAGATTTATTATTAATATAGAAAATCATAAATATGATTTGACTTCTTCTTCAGAGTGCTTCAGACTTGACAAATTCCAACAGAAATCTTCTTCCTAAAGTCTTCCTGTTAGACTCCTTGGCTTCAGCTGTTTTTCTCAAGAATACTAAAAGGAGTAGAGTTAGAATGTCTTTTTTAATATGAACTTTTATTTGATAAAGTATCTGTATACTTGAGAAGTAAGTGAATTACGCTTTTGCCTTAGCAAATATGGTCCCCCCATGATACAGTGGTAAAGCAGCCTCCAAGTGCTTAAGAAGGCTTACCGTAAGAATGTATTTTGAATATTCATGATAAAAGGGAATAGAGTGCAAGCCATACAGTCTGGCTTCAATATAGGGTTTTTAGTGTGGTTATGCATATTTTTAATATTTATTATGCTTAGTCTGGAACTTAAGCCATCTTGTTATATTAGAATATCTTAATTTGGCTCTTTCAATGTACATTTTATATAAATAAAAATCTCTTTAGTGTTTTGTACTACCACTCATCACCATAGTATCTGCCCACCTTCCATGTGAAATTGATCGTAATAGCCACGTTGCTAGTGGAATTAATGGATTCTCTGGCACTTCTCCCTTTTGGGTGTAAAATTCTTGTTTAGGGTGGGCGTTTTATTTTATTAACTTTCTTCTAGGAGATTAGGGAGCGTCAGTGTTGTAAATGTTCTTATGGTGGAAAATCTTTTGAAGAGAGAGGCGTTGCTGTGTTTCTTAAATGTGGTCAAAGAATAAATAAAACTGAGTAACTGAAGTTGTTTGATTATTTTGCTGTCCACTTAGTCAGTCCCTACTGATTGTCTGATGGTTTCACAATTCAAATAGTTTTCTTAAAGTATTCAGTGGCTCTCCTCCCTCCACTACCAGAAGAAAACTTTCTGTAGCAAATTATCTTCCAAAACATGGGGAAGAGCTGTAGAAATAATTGAGTATTCCATTTCTGAAATTGATAATTCTCTATTGCTTATGATTAACGATAAAGAAAATGTGGTTTTTACTTTAGAATTAGTGATACACATTTGTGTTGGGAATAAATTATTTTTCCATTCTATTCTTTAAAAGTTTGATTTAAAACCAGAGTTTCAGCTGTGGAACCAGAAGAGCTAAACTTATTTATGGAAATGTGTTTGATCTCAAGATCCTTGACTGGGACTTGAGAAATCTGGAATAAATTATTGCTTTTCCTACAAGCTTCCTATGTGACTTTTGGTAAGTCACTTAAGGAAGGAAATTTTCAAAGATATTTATGTACCTAGAAGGACTTTTCAAAAGCTGCTATGCACCCAATTCACACTGAAACCAGTCTACACTGGTTTCAAACTTGAAATTCTTATTCCCTAGGAAACGCTGACATTTTAAAAAGTTCCAATTTTAGAATGTAAAATCAAAAATTTTAAGAATTTAAGAATTCTAAAAGAGATCCTTTTGGAAAAACTGAAATTTCATTTTGAAAATCTCAAAACTAAACATTTTCAGTTTTTTGAAATAAACTCAAAATAGTTCAAAATTTCTATTTTAAAATGTATTTTGTCCTTTAAAATATTTTATACTTAAAATTTTAACATCTTTATTTAAATTTCACTTTTTTAAAAAAATAAGTAAAATGGCTGCTACTCTAATAAGTGCTGAGTAAAACATCTTACTTCATTTTGTGCAAAGACTCCCCTGATTGATATGAAACTGACACTTGGAACAAAAAAAACCCCACTATGCTAATTGGAAGAGATGCTATTTTTAATCTCCTAAATAAATGATTTCAGGTTACACAAGGTTATTAAAAATAGCTACTACTGTAGTACAGAGTGAAATGTGCTTTGAATTTGTCAGAATTTGGATAGGTTGTCCCACGGATCACTTCAACTTTGAATCAGCATTTTCCAGTGTGAAACTGTTGCTTTGGAAAATGTCCAGTTAGCTCTAACTTCACTTGAAAAACTTCACTGGTATCTTCGCTTATTGGTATCTATAGCCTCCTAAATATATTTGAAAATTTGACCCTTAATTTCTGTCTCTCTCTATCAGTTATCCATCTTTCAAATAGGAATGACCATTCCTTTCTCCCACCCGTTGTCTGTTTATCTTTTCTGTTGAAGTTGTGTATAAGGCAGGAATGATTTCTGAGTGTGTATTTGCAAATATAATAGCAGTATGCCCTGTGTTCTGCTGCTCATATGACATGAGCAATGCTTCAGAAATTATGTTCAACAATCTTATGATAAAATTTTCATTTTTATTTTATGTAGGTTCCATGTAAAAAGTATATCTTACACCTATTATCTGTTGGTTGATAATGGTAATAATGTGCCTCAAAATGCTAGGGTGTAGAGCAAAGTCTGCAGAATGTTAACTTCATTATTTTCATCATGGTCCATAACCTCTCCCTTTATCCTTTCTCAGAGTGAATGAAATGAATTTAAATGGATTTGGGATTAGTACAGCATGCCTTCGGCGACACATTTGATCTTGGCACATTTAATTAACATTTTGACGGCAACCAATTAATATTTAGCATTGTATTGTTTACATTATAAATGTACCTTGAAACTATTTAGCTTTCATAGATAAATTTTATAATATGGTTGGTGGGAGGGAGGATAATCAGGGAAATGTAAGTTTACAACTCTTTTCTTCCTTCAAAGAATTGAGGCTGCTTTTAAGATAAATAATCCACAATGTAAGTAAAATATGTCTCATGGATTGACATCAATCTTTTCAGTGCATGCAAGAAATGTGAGAAAAGCTTGACTTTCTGCCAAGCTCCTTACCAATGGCTAGTACACTTCAGCTGCTTTCCAAACCTAATAGCCACAAAAATGCCATTTGAAATGAAGGCTAGTAATAAATGATTTAATTTGCAAAAGTCAAAGCTCTTGGAAGTAGACTTACTGGGCAACTTGCTAATGTTTGAAAGGCCCTATGTAGCGTTTATAGATTTTTTTTTCATATGCACTCTTCATTACAGTTACTAAGCCAACTCCTTGCTAACTTTTTGCTTTTCCTGATCTAAGTATATATTAACACTAGAAACTCTCAATTTCTTAAAATAGTTGTAAAATATACATGTATAGTATGCATATAATACACACACACACACACACACACACACATGCGTATGTGTATCTATATATATCACTGTTGCAGGGTACTCTGAGTCCCATAGAAACGAGGCTCACGCAGTAGCTGAATATAAGTGGTGAGTTTATTGAAGGCAGACAGTGACACAGCTGCAACAGCGGCCCCCCATCGTTACAGTCACTGAGAGATGGGGAAAGCCCGATGCACCGAAGCAATGCTTGGGATGAAGCCCATCATGCTGGGGCCCACTGACACAGAAATACCCATGCACATTTGCATCTCAGACATAGCTCATGAATAGCTAATAACATGTTTTGCTTCACTAGTCTCACACAAGCCGAGTCTCACACAGGCCGAGTAAACAGTTAACAGCTGGAGCTGGGAGACTCTTCTCAGGCACACGAGATAACGAGTTACCTTGACCGACAGTGCCCCTCCCTGGAGACGACTGTGAGAGCGGATTGCATTCCCTAGCAACGGCCCGTCACAATTTCTTCCGCATGCTACAATCACACAAAACTAGGTTAAAAGACCACTAAGCAAAGTAAAAAAACCCAGATATTATGAAATGATAGAATTGTGGGTGCTTATGCAAGCCTTTTAGGGCACACACACCTTCATGTATCTATACAAAGTTTGGCTTCAAAAACAAATCTTAGATGAGCCAAAGCTATGTTGCCAGACGTTTCATAACTGTGATGCAGCTGAAAACTAATTGTTGGTTTGGCCTTCAAACTCTCGTTTCTTCCAGCCACTTTGGTAGGCTGCTTGTAGGTATTCTATGCTATAATATTAAAACATGTAGCAGCATTAGCTAGCTGAAGAGCTGCTAATAGTTTTTTTATCATAGTACAAGTTTCTATTATTTTTAGCACATGTGAATTCTTGATATGCTTTTAGGATGATAGATCTAAAAATAAACAATAGTTGACTAAGAGGCATTTGAAAGAGATGATCTAAAGTCCATAAAATATATTCCTGCTAATGTGCATGCAGCTATCTGTTATGTCGGAACTGTTATAAACTTAGGGGCTTAGATTGTGAATTCTTGGGGCAGGGACTATATTTTTTGGCTGGAGGAGTGTAGAGGTACCGAATGCAATCAGGCTCCAATTCCCAATAATAGTAAATAATATTACAAATAGTGGACCACAATCTGATCTCAGTAAATGTAGAATAACTCCAATAGAATTAAGTTAACAAGGACACATACCAGTATTCAGCTGTCAGAATCAGTCCCAGTGGTTGCACAGTAATTTGAAGGTTTAGAATGATTTTATGGTAATAAAAGTAAGCTTCTCCTTCAAGACCATGAAAAGCTAAACACTGAATTAAAGTATAAGCTGTTGTGTCTTGATTTGGTGTGGATTCAGTGAACCTGAGACATTACATGCATGTAGCTTTTTGCTGTCAATGGGAGGGAAATCATGCACATATAATATGATTGAACTGACTGAACAAGATTTTGACTGAAGACTTTTAACTGGATGCTGTAGTAGTTTAAATGGCAAACCACACATTATCTTTTATAAATACCAACAAGGTTGAGTTTATTATGCAGGCTTCATATTTGTTTTGTTATCATTACAATTGACTAGTCTCTTTTTCATTTGTTTGCCAGATGCCTCTCCCTTTGTCTCTCCTTCTCCCATTCTATTTTTTCATGTGAAATTAAAATTTCAAGAGAGATACTGATTACAAGTGTTTTCACTGCAAGAATCTTATTGTAGAATTAAGCAACATTATCCAGAATTGTGGTGGCAGCTTCATACAGAAAATTCCATTAATAGTGTATAAATATCAAATGATAATCAAGGTCAGGTACAAACTGTCAGGACTGTGGCTGTAATAAATGCAGGAGATCAGAAAATTACTTCATAAAACATGGCCTTGTTCCTAAAACCAAATGTGCAGCACAGAAACATATTAGAAGTATTTCAAGAACAATTGAAATAGATCAGTTATAGAACATAAAGTGACACATCTGAAATTTATCACATTAGCTGATTTCCTAGCAGTTTTTAATTTAAAACTGTTCTCTTGTCAACAAAGCAGCTGTAATATTTTTAGATTTTTTTTAAAAAAAACTTTAAAATATTTTCTTAAATGTACACTTTAGGGTTAGAATATTTCTCCCTTTTGGGGATTAAGTTTTGATCCCGGCACATATCTTTGATCTAACAGGTGGGTAACTTCAATAGTAAATGGCTATGCGACAGAATTCAGTAAAGCCTCTTGCAAGAATTTTTTTTCCCTTCTCCATTCCTCAATCCAACTCTCAGAATGTGGTAGCAATTTAATGTCTCTTAGATATTGGAGGAATAGAATAATTCCTGAAGCAGGAATGAGGTCTGGAAACCTATTCGGACATATTGTTTCTGAAGAATCTGTTTTGAATCTTGAACTTCTTTGACTTTAAGGTTTTTAAGTCAAAATTCAACATGGAAACCATGAAATCCATTCTCTGTGTTCTCTCAGGGATACTTCCTGACTTTGATCAACCTCAGTTGAAGGTCTTACACATCCCAATCCATCATGGATGCCTGGAATTTTCACATAATCAGAAAACTTTATTCAAATCTGGCCCCTCACTCTGTTCAAGATCTGGCAGACTGTACATCCATGCATTTCCACTGAAGTCAATGAGAGATTTGGTTGCACAATTATGGGACTGGATCTTAAAATACAGCATGTGATAGAACATAATGAAAATGCATTCATTATAACTTTATTCACTTAGTGGGGTATTCATCTGTTTGAAGATAGGCATGTACTCAAGTACCTGATCAAGGCCTAAACTGAATATCTGGAGCAAAGGAGATCTGTGGAGGAGTAAAGTATGTTTGTGGTTGTTCTCAAGTTGATTTGGGTATTCTTGCAATACATACAAGACTAAGGTGTGGTTTTTTTTCATAATGTGTCCTGTAGACAGGAAGATTAAACATAATGAAACACCATGCAATTTAAAATCTTTGCTACAGTAAACCATTTGTTTATGCCAAGTAAAATGACAATTGTTACACTACGAATCAGTTATGACTTTTTGAGCCTCTGCTTAGACAATTGCAGATCATTTTTATCTTTATTTTTCATTATCTATGAGTGGACAAATTGAGTTCATTTGCATGTGTATGATGAATGCAAGTGTGCATGGGTGTGCATATTCAAAATATAAGGAGAACACAGATAAAAGGTAACATCTGTGAGCCAAAAACGTTGCTAAACAAAAATGCTTTTACCGTCCACGTAAGTTTAATTTATTACAGTACCTAAGTGATTGTAAATTTACCCAACTGACATTGCTGTATTAACTAAGTCTTTGTCTGAGGAATCTTGAGCCAGCATTCAAGTCATGCCCAAGGTCAATTCATTTACATTCAGTAATTAAAAAAGGCATATTGAAATGCAGTGAATCCTGAGTAGTATGCATGAAAGCTCATTTATCAGCCTATTATGACAAACATTTTATGCTATTAATGACTTTCCTTCAGACATGCTTATGCATTTCAGATTGTAAAGTGAAGGTTTGTTGGCTTCTTGAAGAGCTTTATTGAACTGAATGAGCTAGTTGGAAATCTTCTACATTTCCCAGTGGACTACAAGATTTGACATGAAGAGGTTCTATGACATATGCCTGTAAACTGGACATGCAAAAGAATTTTCATCTTTATTCTGAATGTGCTGTGGTGACATTCAGCTAGGTACAAGTGGAGGATTTTATTTATTTTTTGGTCTGTAACAATGGCAGGGCTGGGAAGTGTTCCTTACATAATTAAAAATAGCTCTCTTATGCTAAATTTCAGACTCTCCCTTCCTGTATGAACTACGTCACCTCAGTTTTTACACTGGCTGTTTTTCACTTTCCTCTATCCTGAGATCTCGGTTTACATATTGAAAACCTGCTTTGGAACCTATTTTACAGTCAAGACTCCATTACCGACCCAGCACAGTTTTTTTCAAATACTCTGCCCATTCCCATAAAAGCCCTATAGTTTTTAAAAGAAATTGTAATAGGTCATTATTTAATCTCCTGCTCAAGCCTATAACAATCATTCCCACACTGTTTGCTAATATGTTTTACCGTCAATTCAGGATGTGCTTTCTGAAATTTTCTTGCAATAGTGAATTAAATTCCACAGAATGAGGTTTGTGCTGCTGCTGTATGTCTGGTTTAAGCCAGGAAATTGGACTTTGCACTAAATAATTCCGTATTATTTATAATGACAAGGATTCCCATGGATCCAGTGCATAAAATGGTTTTTATTGCATCTGTAAGAACAGGAAGAAGTATGGTAGTCTCTGAAAAACAAATTTTGCATTCAGTAGCACCTATTCTAGGATGTACGATAGCCAGAAATGTGGCTTTTCACCTTTTGGAGGGGATGGCCTGAGGAGGTTGCCTACAATGCTATATGGTCCATCTGGGTCTACTACTAACAAATATTTCCAACCATTGGAGAAAGGGCATTAGATAGAGAGGACTCTGAATTACTACAAAGAATTGTCTGGCTAGCGGGTTTTGCTAATGTGATCAGGGTCTGACTGATTGTCATATTTGGGGCTGGCAAAGAAATTTCCTCCATGTTAGATTGGCAAAGTCCCTGTAGATTTTTTGCCTTCCTCTGCAGTGGTGCATCAGTCACTTGCTGGTTTGAACTAGAATAAATATGTGGTGGATTCTCTGTAACGCAAAATATTATAATTAAGATTCGAGGGCATCAGTAACTCAATGAGCGGTTATGGAGCTATTCCAGGAGTGGGTGGGTGAGGTTCTGTGGCCTGCAATATGCAGTAGGTCAGACTAGATGATCATGATGGTCCCTTCTGGCCTTAAATTCTGAATCTATGTATTATGAAAATACACAGACAATCTAAATTAACACTGCAAGCATCCAAGAGAGAATAATAAAAATGAAAAGGCTATTTATGAAATATAATTCCTATTTACTGTAGTAGCAATGAACCATATGACCTTCCATCTAGCACTTAGGATGGCAAGGGGAGCTGGCTTGCCTTAAAAAGACAGAAGTGAAGTCTAATAGAACTCAGGCAGATTGGTAAAAGGCCAATATAACGCTAATACACTTTATACAGAAATGGCCTTTCAATGTCTTAATAGCAGTAGTGGTGTGATAGTGGGGTTTTTCGGTTTTTTTAAATAAGTGATGTAGCAGGGGCTTATCTATATTACTGATCTGAAAATGGCCTGCCCTTGATGATTATGGCCAAGGCCCCTGGAATTCTGCAGCACTCAAGTGCCCATTCCTGCTGTAATAGCAAGAGGGTTTAACAAAGATTTTTATAGATGCTGTGCTGTTTCTGCGCAGTAATATGCCTGATGAGTCTCTTATTAGCATCATTCCAGAGAACCTGCAGGAATGTTCCCCTCCCTAGACAAATATAAACAAGTATAACAGAGTTTTTGAAGATTGCCATGTGAAAATGCCTACCTATATTTACATATATTCTTTACTTATCCAAATATACAATGTGTTTACCCAATGCCACATCAGGAATTTGTGCATACATATATGGTCAGTTAACCACTTCCTGTGCTCATCCAGTATTTGTGCATAAACTGTTAATTGGAAGTCTGTAGCTGAAAATCCTATAGAGAGGCTTGGTTATTTTAAAAATAAACCTCAGCAGTAACTTAGTTTTTATTTTTGTTTAGATATGTTTTTGCTTGTTATGAAATTCCTTCTTTCCCCTTCTTTCATTGCTTTTCTTCTTTCTTTTTCCCCATTTTCTTCCCCTCATCTTGCTCTTGCCGATATCTTCTCTTAACTTTTCTGCTGTCTCTGTTCTCCTTTGTGCCTTTCCCTTTCCATCCTATTCCACCCTTTGTGGTTTTTTTTTCCAGAAATGCTCTTTGAGTTAAATGAATGAAAAAGAGGAGAGTGGAAAGGCATGAAGATTCCCAGGCAGCTTGAATTTCTTCTCTGTGGCTTGTCCTTAGCAAATGCGGCTTTTGCTGCAAGCATAGAATCACAGAAAACCAGACTAGCCATTATCACCCCTCCTATATTTTTAGGCTTAGATGATGTCCATAACTAAATTCATATTCATACTGCAGGATAGACCTGGACTAAGCCCCTGGAGACAAAATAATATTCAATCATTGATAACGATGGTTTAATTATGCCTGACCACTGTTAGCGTCTAAAGCATAGCGAGTTTAGCTGAGGCATTCTCGGAATGGTACACATTCTCTCAGCATTTACTGTAAATCTTTGGCAAGAGTTGAACTATACAAGAAAGGTGCATGCAATATTGCATCTGTTATAATAAATAGTGAAATAATTAAAATAGTCTAACATGAATCCAACCTGTACGTTTATCATTGAAGTGTGGATTAATACCTCTGTGACTAGAGACATCTATTTTATATTTTTAAGACTTAATTGAAGCACCAGGGATTGAAGAAAGAAGAGCAGCTGAGCTTGAAATAGTACCAATTTGAATTTTTGTGTTTTCTTGCAACATTCCTGGTCTCTTATGGGGTTGGCTTCTGGTGGTCTGATTAACTGATTAACTGATATTCAAAGGCTTTTAGTAAATTTTTATTTATTGATGTGAGGCATGAAAATCTCTCTTCCTCACTAACTGTCCCAGTGTGTGTTGTTAATGCATTTTCAATATAGTTATAGTCAGTGGCTCAAATGAGTCCCTTAATGGCCAGCATATTGACATCTCTATTCACCTGTTTAGTGCTTAGATACTTTACAGTGCATTTCACTGTAGTGAGATAGAAAAGCAAAGAAAACCTCTTAGTGAAGGGTTTTTTTTCTGAGAGAGAGAAAAGACCATATTGGAATCACTTATCTGAACCCCTCAGCCTGGACCTTGACCTGGTTCCAGGTTTGGGTTTACAGACCCAAACCCTCTCTTGATTTTGCTTACCTCTGTAGGTGAATTCACCATACAAGACGTGTTCAGAGAGAGAATGGTTTATAACCTGAGAGAGCAAGTATATGAATTTAAAGGAATTTGGGATACCATCTCTAGATTTACTTTGATTAAAAAAATGTTGAGGGCTCAAAAATGGCAGAACCTCACTTCTTCCATTCCCCTCCTTCCTTCTCCTCATATATCTTCTAATTTATTGTTACTCCCCCCCACCCCAAACATGTTGTTTTTAGTGTTGTATGGTTTGGTCTTGCAGCTTTGACTAGCTGTAAAATTGCACAATGACACAATTCTATTTCTGATCCTGTGATGAATGTGGAATTTGGAAAGAAATACAAACTGTAAGTAGATTGTGTTTTTGTACTTCGTTTCTTTATGAAATTAATGAAAACAAATGAATCTCAAGTGTTCCTGCTGGTTATAAATGTCACTTCATGGTACTATTTGCTTTAATCCAATCCCTGGAGGTTTTACTGAAGATGACAATCACTTTGAACTACTTTTTATTCTGAGGAGTAGGATTGGTGTCATGTACTGTGCAGAGAGATGCATTAATGCTCTGCAAATAGTGACTGTAGACTGCATTTGGTTCATAGTTAAGTCATTGTCAAGTTCTCAGTCTTTTAGCTACGGCAAGCATTATTCTTGTATTGGGGTAATCATATATTTGCTTTTTCCACCACCCAATATGCACAACCTCCAACCCTATACAATCAATGCGTAGAAGTGTGATGTATATACCAGGTATTTCTACTGTAACCTTAACCATAGTGGAGCTACTCCTAGAAAATACAGAGCCTCACTTCAATTTTTGGGGCCACTATCTTTTGATAATCTTCCCAGAGGTACTTCAAGAAGATTGTACTTGTACAATTGTACAAACACTAGAGTATTTACTGAATGGTGTCTCAATATTGTTTGTTTTTAAGATATTACTTCTGAGAGAGAGAGGGGAACTTTCAAGGGGGTTGACAAATAGCTGTGGGTTTCAGATCCCTAGTCACTGTTTTCGAAGCATTATATAGTAGCTATAGTCACTAATGGCTGTAGGCCTGAACTACCTATGTTCTTAGAGCCTTCTATGCTGTCCCACATTGCATGCACATGATCAGCTCACCAACCAGAGCACAAACCCTGCTTCCTTGTCCACAGTCCTGTTTGGCTGGCACCAGTGGAGTGTAGCAGAAATTGTATTCCTTAGCTACCTTGATCTATTTCTCACCTAGAAAAATATCCTTTGATTCTGACACCTTACTTCTTAGGCTATGCTGACGAGTTGTCAGGCCTCACAAACAAGTGCACATGGAAGGGTAATTTTAATCTCAGAGACTTTGTAAGTAGACCTGGGGTGTTCAGTGGAGTGTCTAGGCACAGGCATATGGAGCTGGAGTCAGGTGTGAAGGGAGTGACTTACTTTGCATAAGGCCCCACAACACCAAGAGCTGGCTCTGTTTACTCTAAATGGAGGCAATTCTGTCCAGTTCATATGTAATTACTGAATCTGCCTGTGGTACAGAATGACTTTGAATGAGAGTCCAAAAGATATAACAATAAAATCAAGGAGAGCCCATTGTTCTACAGAGTTACTTCTACAAAGTTAATATCGCCCTGAACTTTTGACTGCCATCATAATCTCCATTTGTCAGTTGTCACATTTCTTATCCTTCCTTTTTAGCAGCAGAATGAATTTCTGCTGTAGGTTCATTCAGGATCAGTGGATTAATCACTATCTGGTTCACCATTCACAGCCTGAAACATTCAGGAAATCTTGAGCCATTATTGCACTGGATATAGGTAGAAGCAAACTAACAGCTTAGGTTTAATGTTTTACCAAGGGGAAATGAAAAATACAAAGATGTATCTTGTTTGAACACTTAGAGATGGGGGTTGGTAGTGCAGTGGGAGAGAACAAATAGGACTCAGTCTCAATGGTTATAAATGGGGTTAGTTCATTTAAGCCGCTGGACACACACATTGTGTAGTTGTTCCGAGTCCCCTAGTTTCTAGGCTAACAGTCTGTGCTGCCTACTGTCATTACTGAGAGCTCCCTGAGTTCCAGCTTTGAGAAAGCAGATCACTGATTGTTACACAGGGCAATTAACTCACTTAGAACTTTAGCTGAGAGAAATTCTACCCAGTCTTCTTTTGTATAGAGAAGCATAATTTAAAATGGTCAGAAAGCCGTAATTTGAAAATTATACACAAATGATTTCCGATGCAATCTGTAGGAAGCAAAGTTGCACACTGTAATGTCTTCAGCAATTTTGCTGTGCCAGATACGGTACATATTGATTTTTCATTTTACAGGTTTGATAAGGCTCGTGAAATGTTTTAGTTCTTAATCCAGAATATTTATTCAAAAAGGTTGCAAGGTGCGAAGTTTGAAGATGAATTGCTTTTAAAAAAAAATTTCAGATCAGCATTTTTTTTCCTGAAGGAAGTTTTATTTTCTACATACCAGACTGTGGCGACTCATACTGTACTACTTAAACTTTGCTAGTTTTATAAGGGTTATCTGTTGCTTCAGGGGAAGATTTTTTTTTTTCAAAGTCAAGAACAATAGGCTGGCATCCAACTCACCTCAATGTCAATGGGACTTGGGCATCTGTTTTTGAAAACCTCCCCCATATTCTCACATTTATCTTTGTGTCACACAAACTTGGTATTATCTAATTTGTAGTATTATATATTATTGGGAGCTTTAAAATACAGATGATCCATGATGCTGAGGGTAGGGAAGTATTATTTCTGACATTTTCAATGTGCAAGTGTGTGTTAGTACTGGACAGTACAGTTTTTTTGGTTTTTGTAGTAGTGGCATTAATGAAAGACTGGATACATTTTACAGATGTATTTCAGTCTTTCAGCTGTTGCTAAACTATTGATTTTCCTATTCATTATTTTATAATGTGTGATCGTTCACCTGAGTCATGCCTCACATTTGTGCTCTTAGAATTTGTTCCTGTAGGTTTTATAAACGAGGGAGATTAGAGATTTCCACATGGCGCACACACAAAGTATGAACTGTATTTACCTGAGCATTCATGAGATTATTACTGTCATGAACATCTCCTCAAACAAATAAGCAAAAATCACTCATGCAGATACTCCCTAAAATCAAAAAGGGTCACATATAACCAGCAGTGAATCTGAGGTTTTTATTTGAATGTACACAAATACATTTTTGGTATATTTACTCAGCACTACATATTACTCCAAAGCACAGTTGCATGTTCATAACTTGTGACAGAATCTATCCTAGGGACCACATGTACAAAGGTGTTTAGGCTCCTAAAGGTACGGATAGGTGGCAAGAAGGTTTTCAAAAACACCTCAACTTCAGTGGGAGTTAGTGCTTTTTTCAAGAGCATCTTGGTGCTCATTTGTATCTTCAGGCCCCTAAATAGTTTTGTAATTCTGACCCAAGATTTTTGTTTTCATGGAAGTAAAGATATAAAGAATATGATCGATATACTGTGTTTCAGGTACAGATAACCTTAATGATGGCATCATCCCTTAAAATGTATGTCTTGTTCATTATGGAAAAATTATAGGCCCATAGGATTCTTTGCTGGTTTCGACTACCTGTACTTGGACATTGGTTGCTGCAGTGAGGATACAGTAAAGCAGTTCAAAGAGGAAGTTTAAAAAGCAAGGAATAAAATGTAGATGAATGTATTTGAAACTGGAATCTAACATTTCTTGATTGGTTAACTGTTTTGGGGGATGGGAAAGTATAATTAACGGGACTGCAAATACCATATTTATTAAATGATGCAGTAAACAGAAAACATTAAATTGGATTGGTGTCTTGGCTTGTTTTCAGTATACCAAACTTGGAGAGGTAAACTTGTTATGTCATTTCATTGTCAGGCTGTGGATTGTTCTTGTACAAAGTGGATAATAAATGGCGGAAGGAAAAAATGCTTGTAAGATTGGAATTTTAATTATAAACACAACCCTATTACAAGGTTCTTGGTCTTACCATGTATCCTTTACAATCTATTTCCCATGAGCAATTAAGATTTGGACACAATAGGAATAGTTTGTTGTTGTTAAAATATGTTTTGCAGTGTTAATGCGAACACTTTGTAAACCTTCACTTCTCAATAAAAATAGTGGTAATATAGTCCCATTGTCTACAGCCTTGAGGGGCTTTATCCCTGCCTTCTCCCCAGTATACTATAGTTTTAGGCTTAAATAGAGTGGTGCTTTTTCTTTTATAATCTTTTTTACCAGTTTTACTCCTTGATGGCTTTGATGAAGCTACTAATTAGTTTTGTGTTTCATCTGTGTTTAGGAAAGAGATTTATTATGACAGAACTCACTTGTGCCGCTGCTAATTCATTTGTCAGCATTTTTTCATTACAAACCTCTGGTTTTCATGGGAGTCTCCACTTGACTCTTGAGAATGCTTGAGAGTGATTGGGGCACGCTGAGGGCCTTGCAAGCCACTCACTAAAATTTTTTAAGGGAAACAGAGTTCCACAAACTACCTCATGAGTCACCATTATATCTGGGAGGAATGCATGGTCCATCCTTTTCTGCTAAGGGGATGAGGGGGAATGGAGGTGTGAAAAATGCGTTTTGTTAGCAGGGAAACTGCAGTGCAAATAAAACATTCTAACAAACTGGAATATAGAGCTATTTTCAGATGTGTGCACAAATATTTACTTAATATCACTACAGTAGCTACATAACCCAGTACAAGTGATGTTTTTCCCAGCTGGAACAGTTTTTATTCCTGGATAGTCTGTTTTATAGATTGGTCTCTACTTTACAATGCCTAATGTTTATGTTCCTGTATGTGGCATATTATCTTTTAAAGGTAATAGGTCTGTTTTTCAAGAACATGAGTTAATATGTGCATGCACTTGCACATTCTAAAAAGCAAGTACAGTTGTGTGCTCAACTTGGGTATTTGGCTGGCTGTTTGC
This sequence comes from Sternotherus odoratus, assembly GCA_032164245.1. NCBI lineage: Eukaryota > Metazoa > Chordata > Testudines > Kinosternidae > Sternotherus > Sternotherus odoratus. The sequence goes on along the minus strand of JAVMKO010000014.1, from coordinate 19,435,475 downwards.
ATATGCAAAACTCTTGAATCACCATCACCATGGGTACATTCCAAATCAGATCTCACATATTTGAGATTGTAATCTCAATCAAATAATTTGGAATCTGACCAGAATTGCTTGCTGTTCTGATTTTGGAAGAATACATTGCTTCCTCATATCAACTATGTTTAGTGGTTTGTGGTGTACCAGAACTATCCCTGCATCTTGAATTGTGTCTGATAGGATTTTTTAGGGTAGGGTCCAAAGAATACTGTTAAACGTCTGCCGTGATCCACCGCAGAGATAGTTGCTTCCCATGACAAGTGAGGTGGTTATTCTATATATATAATTTAACATTCTATAAAGTGCTTTGTGCAAGGGAATATAGCTTTGTGAATAGAAGGTAGCGTTACTCATTGTTGCATAGTAGAAGGTCGCTTTACTCGTTGCACAGACACTTGGAGAGCCTTTGAAGTAAAAGTTTGTGAATATTTTTCAGTTGTTGGCATCTTTAACATTTGTAAAAGAGAGAAGGTGGAGAAAGAAATGGAAATATACTGTACCTTCCTTTGTGTTATATGCATGGAAAACCCCCATATAGAAGTTGTATTCAAATCTGTTAAATCAAGTCCTTATCTAGTATCACACCATACATTTAATTATTCCCCTTTCCTATCTAGCCTTTGACATATTTCCATCTCTTAATTTATTTTATCATTCTATGTTGATAAATCTGCTGTTAGAAATAGTAGCTCCTCAACTCCTTCCAGATTTTTTACACATAGCTTGTAACTGGTGTCTTTAAGGAAAACTAGTAAGAAATGTATAGTAATTGGAGGCGGGAGGGAGGGGGGAATGAAGCACTTTGTGTTCTGACACATTGCTACACTTCTGTAGCTTTTGTCCTTTGGAGGGCAAAGACGGAGCTAATAGTCTGAGTTCCAGCAAAATCAAGCATAAAACACTTTCACATCAGTGATGATCAGAAGGAGGAGAGGAGAAGTTCATGTCCTCTGCCAGGTAAACTGAAGTTGTGAATACAAAAATTCTGATGGCTGTGAAGGTTCTATATCGGGAAGCTCAGTTATGTTTTCTGTTTTACCAACAATCTAAATTTGTTCAACTTTGGACTCCTAGCACAAGTCAGAGCCCTTCCCTTTAAAAGACCCCCCAAATGTATGGGCTAATTATGGTACTTTCAAACAAGTCAAATAATGAAATTATTAGTGTACTGAAAACTAGGAAATGAATCCAGAAGTGTTTGTTTCATGGTTTGTAGGATGAGTATGCTAACAAAAACCAATTTCATTAAAAAAGATACATGCACATCTGGAGATGCCCAGAACAACCACAGAAAAGGGAATACAAATGTACCATACACTCCAATCCTGATAATCCTTGTATTTCTTACAATGCCACAATTAAATCTAGAGGTAACAAAGAGTCCTGTGGCACCTTAAAGACTAACTAAAGTATTGGAGCATAAGCTTTCGTGGGCTAGAGGACCAGGAAGAACACACATGTACAAATTAGTTGAGATAAGTAATATATTACAGATTCTGAGAAGTTTAATTATCTTGTCAAAATCCCACATTACCAGTTGGTTTGGGCTTAATGATTGGGTTTGAATTTCACTGAACTTCAAAGACTGGGAGCTGTTTTCAAATCTGATAGGTAAAAAATGAGAAATGATGTTAGAAGTTATTCTCAGCCAGATAGAACACCGAGTTACTGTCTTATTATTGCAGTGTAATCTATCACAGAGAGCAGATAAACAAACCTGCTTCTGATTAGTTTCCACCTCATTTATCTACTTTGCACAAATTAACTATTGTCCTTGACATCTAGAGGTGAAACACTCAAAATTCCCAGCACTTGCAGACTAGTAATATTTCCATGTGTAGAGAGACTTTCAGCAATCTGCATGCTACAAACTGCTGTCTCTAATCTTGGACTGAGTGTGTGCGTGCACATACACCATGCAGTCCCTTCTCTCCCTCACCCAATTCAGTTGGGGAGGGGCACTCTAGACACATTTGAGTCTAGGACATAATCTGTGCCATCACCTCTACCCAGAAAAAAGCAATACTACCCATTAGTTTAGGATGGAGTGAAGAGACTATCCTCTCCAATTTTAACTGTAGTAGAAGTTTTCAGTAGAAAAGATATAATTACCTGAATTGGTGCCGTATTTCTCTAAATACACATGACTGATGACCAGATTTTAATAAAATGTACAAAAGAAATGTATGCCAACCATCAGAACCTGAAGTTTCCATCTCCTCCCACTGAATAATCCCACTGGCACCCTGTCAGAATCAATATTGACTCAAAGGATAGACTGCTAACTGCCTTATGTATTATCTTGTGTTTTCTTCTTACCCCACCTCCTCTCCTTTCTTGGTTGCATTTCATAGAAGTCCTAATCTACTCCAGTCCTTGGTTGTGATAGCTCAGTGACATGGCATTAGAATAAATTATTTAGAAATCATGAAATAATATGGGCCAGGTATTTTGACATTGGCATTCAGTACCAGCTTTAAAGGAAGAAAGAAACATGAAGAGGAGCAGGAAGATGTCATTTATGAGGGCAAAAGGCATAGAATGTGGCCTACCCTCTCTCAGGTAGCGGGAAGCACGTTGGTATAGCAATGTGGGAGAAGCTTGCCCTACACTTGCCGTATTCCCTACTGCAGTCAGGCCTGCCTACTCATTGTTCATTGTGGGATCAGTAGTAGAGTGTGCAATGAGAGGTTTATATGAGTGATAAAAATGCTTTTGTTCCTATTCCAAAGAGAAAATTAATACTCTATAGCTGGAGTTGAGGATATACAGTACATAATAAAATTCAAGAAGCTTTTGGTAATGATAAATTACTGAAAACATATTCAAATATATCTACTAAACTATTAAAATAGAAATAAATTGGATATCCAGTTAGGAAAATCTTATCTGTTTCATGGCTATACCAGGTTCCATGCCCTGACCTATAAAATTGCTCTCTGTCTTTTTTCTTGGCAATGAGATTAATCATAAATGCAGGCATAAATTTTTTGTACACTCATCTTCTCATTTCAGCTGTATAAGTGGCAGAGGAAAACAATGAGGCAGAATTTAAACCAGAGATTAACTCTTATCCAGAATAAATCTGCATCTCAGTTGTAATTCAAGAGGTGCATAAAAACTATTTTTTGTCATTATAATGGAAGCTGAGAACAATTCCTGGGTGGTTTTTTTTCTGTTTCATTGCTATATATGAAGTGAGTGGAAATTTTGCCACTGATTTCAACAGAAGGATTGTACCTTTGATGCAGAGAGGTGTGGGTGTATACACACACATATACAGACACTCCCCAACTTACACAAGAATTCCATTCCTGAACGCCTTGTATAAGTTGAATTTTGTGTGAGTTGGAAACATATATCCGACCATCATGCACAAAAAAAACCTATTTTTAGCTTATGGAGCATTTTCCATAAACACGGATTTGTGTAAACTGAATTTCTGTAAGTCGGGGAGCATCTGTATATATAATATTGCAAGTCATGCACCTGGGTTTCCTTAAATTCCTCAAAAGTGGCAGCTAGCTACTTAAAAATGTTCTGATGAAAGAGCGTTTCCAATGGAACCCTGCCTGGCAAGCTAGTTTTCGCCAGGTCTTTCAGAGCCCTCCTCCCTCCCCCAGCATGCTATAAAACCTCCACGGCCCACCTGCCTCTACCATGACAACTTGTTCTGCATATCCAGTACATTAAAAGCCAGGGCCAGTGTTAGGGGATAGCAAGCAGGGCAACTGCCTGGAGCTCCACGCCACAGGGGGCCATGCGAAGCTAAGTTGCTCAGGCGTCAGGACCCCGGTGAGTCTACTGCTGGCCTGATTTCTGATTTATTTTGGTGGAACCTTTAAAATCACTGGTTTAGTACATTTAGTGGGATGTCTATGTGGAAGCCAAATCAGCTTTTAAAGCCAGGCTCTTTTCCAGGCTTTTAACTAGGAGACCTTATTCTAGTACTTGTATATCCAAAATGAAAGTCATTGCTTTCTGTAAAGATCCTGCACTTGTGCACTGCAGTTCTGCCCCCTGCCGCCCCGCACTCCCCTCTTTCCCCCCCCCCACTCGAGCACACAAATATTCCTCAATGGATTCTCAAACAAAAATGAAATGTCTATGGATGTCGTCCTTCACATCCAAGTTTAAGGGGCACCTGGTTTGCTGTAGTCAACTCTGCAGTATTTAAAAGGAAGCTCAAAATGAGGATAGGTTTTTAGTTTAAAAAATAGATTAAGAAAGCTGAGTGACTTCTTAATGGCTAAGTCTTGCTCTCAGAAAAACAAAGGCAACCTCCTGGGCTCTGTACCTGAAGACTTACAATACTTTTCTAGATAAATAAGATAATTTTGTCCTAAATTGACTTGTCTAATAGGAAAATTACAAGTCTCAAAAATTGATTAAGGCACCAGAAAAAACTACAAGTGACCTGTTAATCATTGTACAATATGAAGAAATTGAAAGCATGTAACTGTTCATAGTCTAATTAAGAGAAGAACTGATTGGAAACTGAGGCACCTCTCTACCTCATAAGGGGTAAGAGGATAAATACATTAAAGCCAGAGCTCAGTCATTTGGGGACTGTATAAATACCTGAGAGATTGTCCTCTCCATCTTATCATTGTCATGGCTGTATCCTGAGTATGAAGGATGTCCTATAAACTTAGTTTGGCCCTCAAAGCTGTCCCTCAGAGTTAGTGTATATAAAATAAGCTGATAGCATAGTAGATGATGGAACACAAGATACTGGGCTTGATGGATCTTTGGTTTGACCCAGTATAGCCATTCTTATGCATTCCAACAGTGACCAATGCCAGGTTCCCCCAGAGGGAATGAACAGAATCCATCCCTTGTCACCCATTCCCAGCTTCTGGCAAACCGAGGCTGGAGACACCATCCCTGCCCATCCTGGCGAATAGCCATTGATGGACCTAGTCTCAATGAATGCATCTAGTTCTTTTTTGAACCATGTTATAGTCTTTGCCTTCACAACATCTTCTGGCAAAGAGTTCCACAAGATAACTGTGCATTGTGTGAAGAAATACTTCCTTTTGTTTGTTTTAAACCTGCTGCCTATTTAATTTCATTTGGTGACCTCTAGTTCATGTGTTATGAGAAGGAGTAAATAACACTTCCTTATTTACTTTCTCCACTTACTTTCAGGCATGATTTTATAGATCTCTTTCATATCTCCCCTTAATTGTCATTTTACCAAGCTGAAAAGTCCTAGTCTTTTTAATCTCTCCTCATATGAAAGCCATTCCATGCCACTAATCATTTTTGTTGCCTTTTTCTGAACCTTTTCCAATTCCAATATATCTTTTTTGAGATGCGGTGACCACATCTGCATACAGTATTCAAAATGTGGGCTTACCATGGATTTATATAGAGGCAATCTGGTATTTTCTGTCCTATTATCTATCACTTTCTTAATTATTCCCAACATTCTGTTCACTTTTTTTGATTGCTGCTGCACATCGAATGGATGTTTTCGGAGAACTATCCACAATGACTCCAAGATCTCTCTTGAGTGGTAATAGCTAATTTAGACCCCATCATTTTATTTTTGACATGTAACCAAGTAATTGATATTAAGTATAAATTGCTTTGTGGCTTGTTTACCCCTTGCAGATTTCCTTCAGTAATTGAGGGCCCAGTTCTGCCTCACTCTTGTGTGAGGAGAATTACTTGCCTGAGTAGTCCCACTGCAGTCAAACTATTCATGTACATATAAATTGTTTGTGTGACCTGAATCTTCCAGGTGTGGTTTTAGGTGGCTAATGGCTGCGTTTAGAGATGTTCAGCTGGTGTGGAAAAGTGAGTCTTATAGTGAGCACTTCCAATTTCATGACTGCCATTTTCTCAGTCTCAGAATTCTCTTCTTTGCTATCACGTGGACACCTTCCTCACTTGAGGCAGACTTTAGTGCTGACACACTAGCAGAACTCCAGATGTCTCAAGACTGAAAAATCCTTTCTCCCATATCGCCATTCTTGGTGAAGTTTCTTTTCAAAGCACCAGGGCCACACAAGAAGGAAGTGCTAATGACCTTTCTCCTGACCATTCTTCTGTGCCTGAAAATAGGCTTCATTTTTCTTGATATGAGGGAAAGTAACAATGTCCCTTCAGCTGTCACCTTTCTCTCAGACAAAGGATTAGGGAAAGACTAGGCATTTAGTTATCCTTGGAGAGCATCAGGAATAAACAGGAATACAACAGTAAATAAAGGCAGAGCTGAAGATTACAGCAAGCTCTCTTTCAGCATATCTTCCTAGGGGTCCATTTGGGTTTGCTCAATAGTAGATGCCTCCGAAATTACAGCAATTGGTATGTTAATAAACATGTTTTGTTGTTAGAGTCTGTTCTCAGGAAACTGTTTATTTCTACAGGAGCTGAAGGCACCCAGGAAAACTTTTAGAAACACGGGAATCACAGGAGAGATTTTCCATAAAGGAATTCTGACGACTAAAGTAAAACAGGTGCTGAGCTACTGAGGCCACAAACTGGCAAGTATCCCCTGTGTTTGCATTGCTAGGTAAGTGAATGAGATTATTTGAATCCAGAACATTTACTACCTATTTATAGGGCAAACAAAAACCTGTTGGGATGTTGGGAAGTCTCCTTTTACAGCCAGACATCAGACATGAATTGTGGGACATTTGTACTTTACTGATATCCCTATGAACAGCCAATTTGATTTCTAAGTTCAGTGTCTGACTCTTAATTGTGGTGAGAAATTTCCCTTAAGAGTTCCCTTCTCCAGCCCATCATGGAGTACTAGATGATAATGGGACATTCATTATCAACAATTCCATTATGGCAGGGTCATATGCAGATATGTGATGCATGCAGTTCTAATTCTGCACTTGCAGTGTACCTGGGTGTGTGGGAGGAGTGGAGTGCAGGTGGAGAAGGGGGAGGGAAGGAAACCGAGAGGATTGAATTCCATCTTAAATCTGGAATCTGGTACAGAAAGTTGTGTGCCACTTACTAGGTGCTTCTGAGAACTCACCATGCATGTCCAGGGCCTGTTCATTTCCAGGTTGAATTTAAAGTCTTGATTGTGACCTCAAGGACTTGGGCCCTGCCTATCTGAAATACCACCTCTCTCCCTGTACCCTACTACTTTAGTTGTGCTATGTAAAGTGGCTTGCACTGGAGCCTTCTTTAGCAAGTGGCAGTTGCCATTGGGGTGTTCCTGCATGAAAGGCCTTTAGTCTGGAACTTGCTCCTGGATCTGTTGACATTTAGAGCTTGGTCTTTAGAGAGGAGCGGGCTGAGGATATGGCCTGTGGGTGGGACGAGGGAGGTATTTTGCTGAATTATACTACCGGCTGGCAACACTGATTTGAAGGTGTGAATGCTATGTGCATTATGATTCTAATTTATCAGGGCATGTGGAGTAGAATGGGCTGGCATCTAAACAAACTATATATAAAATAACACACATGCACACGGCAGTGATTAAAACACAGCCACTCTCTTCTCTGTTGGGAGGTGGATGTGTGTGCTGGCATAATTGGGAACAGAATGGCACCACCTGCTGTATATGTATTAGTTCTTGTTAGTGTCAAACAGCTTTTGCTTCATTCTCTTATCCCCACTGAAGAAATGGAGAAGTGCACAGATGAGCAAGTAGGGAATGAAAAAAGAAAATGAGGTCTTTGATGCTCACTGTGACGGTTTCCACTCAGAACACCAATAAAGTAAATTGAGTCACAGATGGCAATGGCTCGGCTTGTTGATGGCACTTGAGCAATAGGTGAAGCATCTGAAAACTGAACCAAATGTTCTAATTAGAAGCCAATCTACCTGAGCTGAAGTTGCAGCTCTCTCTGAATCTCCTTGCTTCCATTTGCTTGTATCCCAACGTTCACTTTTTGAATGTAGTTTGTGTTTAATTTTGGGCCAATGTTTATAGCCTGACAAGTGTCTGGGTGTTGCGTATATTTGTAGATTGAGTGAATTGGGTCCTGTGGTGCAACTGAAGAGGCTGGATTCACTTGACTCTATTCCACCAGTGTAGCTCTTTGAATCTGAGGCTGAATGGAGGCCATTTGGGAGATTTGGGGCACTCTGACTTCATCCTTCTTCCCCAGTGACACCCAATGCCTGCCCTGTAACACCCTGGGCTATATAACCTAGGACACACAGGGCTATGTCTACATTGCACACTAAGCCCAGGCTCTGACTCAGGTTTGAGTCCAAGGCCCCCTTCCATCCACACACACATCAGCCTGCCATAGGTCAGCAAGCACACAGGGCCGGGGTCCTCAGACCCTGCTAGAGGAGTGCATCAGAGTCCAATCCTGCTATGACTCAGGTCCAAGTCTTGTCATGTTGCAGTGTGGATATAGGTCAAAGAGCAGATCTGTCGGAAGGTCTCTTTAGTGCAGCATGGACATATTAGCATGTCTGTGAAACCAGGGTCTAGTAATAGATATAGTGCAGTGTGGATGGTCAATCATGGATTTGGAAACATTAAGCCCAAAAGCATGGGACCCAGGTTTATAATGTCATGTAGACATACCCCATGAGATTTCCTCTAAACTGACTAAATCCTCAGGAAGCTGGTTAAGTTACCCTTTCTTCTGGTATTCTGGCTCAGGTGGGCTATGTAAGAGTGAAGGATTTGGCCCAAAAGCTGTTTATCTCTATCTAGTCTATTGCCATACATACTAATAGTACTGTATTGCTTGGTGCATAGTGAAGAAGTGATTTTGATGCTTATTACACAAAACAGTTTGAGATTGTGTAAGCAAATAATGCACAGCTTCTACATACAAAGTACAAAATGTTGGTTTGGATAAGCATCCAGAAGTTCAGATGTATATTTGAATTTCTTTGATCATCTTTGGTCTGGCAGCTTAGGAAAACATTGTGTAAGAATAAACACTATATTGCGATATCTGGTACTTTAGGGTTCTACCCAGATGAGAAATGCCACAAGAACAGCTGAGTTCATGTTCTATCAGTACAGTAGTTCACTTTCCAAAACCAGGAAATGTCTAGAAACCTGAATATGGAAAATTAGTGAAGGTGCACATTTTCCAACCTCACAAAAGGTTTGATTTAGGAGTGGCCGTATCTTTTTGGTGTGAGATTTTTAATACAAATTGGTGGTGTTTCTTCTACTTTGTACCCAGCCATACCCATTCCCCAAAAGTGGATGGGTAAGGAGGCCTTTGGGGGATGGGAGAAAAGGAGAGGGGAAATCTTTTCTAGAATGGTACCTGTAGACCCGATATTGTCTCTTGTTCTTTTTGGGGGGAAAATGCAATCCCCTTTTAGAGTAATTCCGAATAATGCTGTTAAAGGCTCTTGTCCAGCAAAGCACTTAAGCATGTGCATAACTTTAAGCTTCCAAGTAGTCCCATTGACTCAATGTAACTTTTCACATACTTAAAGTGACACATTCACTTAAGTGCTTTGCTGGGTTGGGGCCAAAGTGGGAAACTTTCTTTTCCTGAAATCACTAGCAGAAGTAGTGAACCCCGTGGAAAGATTTGAAACTCTCTTTGGAAATTATCACAAATATACTTAAGTAAACCTCTTCAGATTTCCGATATAAAGATCCCTTTTGTAGCTCAGGGGAGTAGAGCAAACTTTTGAATTCAGTTAATGGAAGTGCTTGTGGCCAGAGTTATAAACTGCCCATTGTAATCCAAGTGAAGAGCCAGTAATATGGCATTAGACCAATTACTCAGTGACTGCAAAATAAAACCGATATGAACAGCCTAATGTGAAAGATCTGGAGGAAGATGGGGAACTCTGCTGTCCAGGAGCAATAACCAAGGGATAAACAGTCTCTTTGCCCACGCTAAACTTCTGGCATTCCTTCCAGGGCTGTGTCTCTGAACCCCAATCAGGTGTCAGTCTTTTCTCAACCTCCAGTTAGTAGGTGTCTGATACATTTGAAGCCGCTCCAGAAGATCCACTCTGGCTGCTGGAAGAGAAAAAGTCCCTGACTTCTAGGATGGCTATGTATGTGTAGAGTTTCTGCTACTTTATCCTCTTGTCCTCTCCTTAGGGGACGGGGTGTCCTCCCCAGTAAATAGGTCCAGTCCTTTGCTCTGGTGTATTAAAGAACTTTCCTGGGCAACAGTGGAGTGAAATTGACCTGCTAAAACTTGTCAGCTTCACAATTCCTTGTTTGGGTTCTCAACAGCAGCATTAAAAACTGAGGGATTGAAGGAGTTTTCAACTTGACAAAGCTCTGAGCAGCAGCAGAGGCACTGGCGTTGTCTAGCTGACTTAGTAATTAGGTACTGTATTGATTTAGACTTGTCTCATGTTTATGTTGTCTTCATAACCAAAAGGGCTAGAAACCTTGTTAAATTCCGGATTGTGCAGAGATTGATGCCTCTCACTTGGGAAAGTTTCTAATTAGCCATGGGAAAGTGAATTATCAAGCTGCCTTGTACACTTTTAGCTACCATAAATTAAGTGAAAGCAATTAAGTTTTTTGTATTTTTCCCACAGTTGTAATTTGCGAGTGATCCCTGCTGATTTCTCTCCAGATATTTGCATAGTTGTGTTCTTACACCTCCTGTAATGCTGGCAGGCTAGCTGCCAACTCCTGCCAAGTCTCTGTGTGTCAACTAGACACTGACGGATACATAGCTGGCATCTGTCTGGCTCAGTCTGGGTTAATATTGATGAAATAGGTATTAAAATTATACACAAGTATTTAGATTCGAATGTATGCAACAACTGTTAGGCATTCCACAATCTTACTAGTAATATCTATTTTTCACATTGTAATGTTATATTTGAATGGTTGTATTGTGAGCCTCTGTGACTGCAGGAATTGCCATACAGGAGAGAACGAGGAGTACTTGTGGCACCTTACTCACAAATTTATTTGGGCATAAGCTTTTGTGGGCTAGAACCCACTTCATCAGATGCATACAGTGGAACATACAGCAGATGATATATATAAATATACAAAGAACATGAAGAGGTGGAGGTTGACATACCAATTCTAAGAGGCTAATCAATTAAGGTGAGCTATTATCAGCAGGAGGGAAAAAACCTTAATTAGTGTGAAGAACTGCTTTTCCACAGAAATTGTTACACCCCTCCCAAAAGAGGAGACCCGTTGATGCCTGGTGAGCTATGGTTGGATATTAAAACTGGAAACTCCTTACATCTGAATTGAGAAGCCATCAATTGAAGGACTAAAGACTCATTATTAAGGCTATGAATCATTCACGGAGGTCATGGAAATCACGTCTTCTGTGACTTTCTGTGACCTCTGCAAATTGTGCAGCTGACCCCAGGACCAGCTAAAATAGTTTTACATTTAGGTCACAATTCCCTAGTTTTCTTATGCAAACATAATGCGGGACTATGTCAAAAGGTCACTGTAAGAGGGGGTTATCCTGATCCCTATGCTCCTGAGTACAGAGATCAGGGCTCTTATATGCCAGACCAACTAAACTTTAGCTGCTCCCCAGCTACATTAACTGTTCTCCCCAACACCCCCACTTTACCAGTTGGGAAATTGGGGTTACCCAAAGCTGCCACCACTCAGTAACCACCCCAAGACCATGGGGTGGGGGTACCTTGACACCCAACTCACCCTAATGTCTCCCTGAGAAAAGGGGATCCTCCACGCTGTATCCCCCTCCCTCCTCCCTCCCTCTGCTCCTAAGAGAGAGAAAAAAACGCCCTGAGGCTTTCACCTTGCAAGCCTTCCTCTTAGACCCACAGACCTGGGAACTGGGATAAATCCTCACCCCTCCCTTCTCCCTCCCATCTGTTACCAAAAGAAATAAGAGCCCTAAGGCTTTTATCTTGCGAGCCTTTCTCTTAGACCCACAGACCTGGCAACTGGGATAAATCCAAGTTAGGATTTCTTTGTGAGAAAAAAACCACACTTTTTTATAGCTAAAAAGATTTAATAAAGAAAAGGGAATACAACAAAGATACAGTACACTTCACATCTGGGGTTCTCTAACTCCCTTCTGAAACGGAAAGAGACACCCCAAATGGCACAGGCTTATAAAGAATCAAAAGGTTATACTTGCAGTACAGCTAATCAGGAATATAAGAAGGAAGTAAAGCCATCTTTATAGCTAAAGATGGTCCAAGACCCCTTGCCAGCTACCTTGGCAAGCGAAAACTCAAAAACTGAAAACTCAAAGACTCCTCCCTCCCTCACGGCAGTGAAGCTTTTACGTCACTGTCTCAGATAACATTAACTCTATACAGGCATGGTATCACTCTTCAGCACTTTACACTTATGACAGCCACCAAAATCAAGATATATCACATCTGCTGCTTACCCACATCTGCTAGGCCAGTAGCCCTGTCAAATAAGGAAATTAGATTGGTTCGGCATGATTTTTTGGTTGACAAATCCACGATGCTTATTTTTTATTACTCTATAATCCTGTAGGTGCTTACAATTCTAGGTTATTGGCTTGAATGGACAATTCTAGGTTATTGGATTACTCTATAATCCTGTAGGTGCTTACAATTCTAGGTTATTGGCTTGAATGGACAATTCTAGGTTATTGGCTTGAATGGACTTTGAATCAGACACCAGGTTAGCTTATGAATAGGAAAAGGAGTATTTTGGAAAATGTTCCCCCAATGGAAAATTTAGAGTTCTTGTCAAGAAACTAACATTTTTTTGATTTTGTGATTGGAAAGTCAACACTGTCCAATGATCTCTACTTCAGACTAAGACACTGTGGATTGCCACGGACTCGCAGGGGCGAGGAAAAATTGCAGGCCTGTTATTTACCAGGTTGCACGTGGCAATAAACTATATAGGTAAGAGACGCAAGGGGAGTGTGGGTCAGGACGTGAGCTGCAGATGCACAGACACACACACAAGTAAAAATAAATCAATTTAAAGTTTTACTGGGGATAATTACAAGGGGTAAGGGAGCAGTTTTTGATTAGCTAATAGACTTAATGAAACTTAAAACACACTGACTAAAATACCTACTAACAATATTTACAAACAAAGATGCAGCATTTAGTAATAATTGATACTTACAAATACAAACCAACGCATAACACGACCGGTAAACGTATAAGCTCTATTTGAAAACACGTGAGCTGAGAGAGAGGCTTCGAGTTGATCAGGCTCGGTTGCGTGGGGTACACGGGATACACGGATACACGGGATTCGTTTTCCTCTCTCTGTCTGCACATGGCAGGCAGAAACATAAGTACCAACTATGACATCACAAAAGTGTCATAGGGGACGGGGCCCAAAACTTGTTTGTGTTCACTTCTGATTGGCACGAGCAAAGTTAACACCAAGTAGGGGAGCAGGTGCCTCAAAGTCTGGCTTCGCCCCCAAAGGTGAGGAAATGCACATTGTTATAGAGTGCATGCGAAACTGAATGACAAAAGAAGAGGCCAGGGCAATACCGGTATGGGCAAGTGTTACAGGATGCAGACAGGAACTCATCAGAACAGACACTTTCTGGGAAGGATTGGGAGGGGGTTGTTTAATCAAACTCCCAAATCTCTGTTTAAAAAGAAAATACAGTGGAAAAATTCTCAGCCTTAGTACAAAACTTTAGAATACACTATTTATATTGTTGTTCATCCCCAATGTTTTTGATATTTTATATATTTTTGTTGACTATTGAGACTATAGGTCAGCTTCTGAAAAGGTCCAAACCTTCTTTTGCTGTTGTAAAATACTCTGGTGAAATGTAGATCTCCATGATTCTGCCAGCATTTTAGTGTGGGCACAAAACTCAATACTTGGATTTCACACTAGCTGATTGCTGGAACACATTAAGGATGCTATTCAGAAAGATGCTTAAGTATGTGCTAGCTTTGAGCACACTAACAGTCTCAACTGAGGTCAGTTAAAGTATTCACATTGTTAAGATTAGGCTGTGGTTAAGTGACTTGCTGATTTGGGCATCAGTAAGTGAGTATCAGTAACTTGGATTTGCACCTGGGCTCATATTCTGTAGATACCAAAAAAAAAAAAAGCAAAAAAAGACAAAATATAAGTCAGTAACCCCAACCAGCTCATTAATGAGCACTCTGAATGATATAGTGGTACCTTTGCCACACCTTAAGATAAACATTTTTGTTGGTCTCTCTAATTCCATGGCTGCAACATAATATACAAAGTAGTAAATACCTGCCAAAGACATCTATTTATGTTGGAAGTAGTGGCAGATTTCTGTCAAAAACAATGGAGCAAAGATATTTTGAAAGTAAAATGTACATTTTGATAGTGTCTCATGATTGGGTGGTCTGTCTTCTTTATTAAAGCTTTGTAATTCTTAGGTCTTCTGGAAACTGTCATGGAACTTCTGTGGCACAGAACAGTCTGTTTCCTCCTCTCCCCCATTTCCCCTATTCCTTTTCTACTATGTTTTAGAGAGAGCTTCAAGAAGGCATCTACATTCTTCTCTGCCCAGATCCCTAACCCCTGAGACCCTGCATTGAAGTTTCCATTTAGTTGGATAATCTCTGGCCTGACTGTGTGATGTGAATGGAATGACTGTTACATAACTACAATTTTCGTTTCTTCTACATTTTGGTAGAGCTCTGTTTTTCTAGCTCTTTCCTGGAGCAGTGTGGATACCATGCTGTCTTTTCTTCCCTTATTTTTGTTGTTCAGATCACTTGGTAATAATCTGCATGGTACAGTGGGCCTGGGCGAAGGGAGCCTAGAATCTCATAGTGAAAGGAAAAGGCCTTCATTTAGATTGGTTTTCACACTATTTTCAGCCAGATGCTATCTGAGAAAATAACAGTGGCTCCCTCTTCCAACCTTTATCCTACAATAATCCACCATTCCTCAGTAACTGGTCCATTAGTCAGGAGCTAATCCAGCTGTCTCTGATTTACAGAATTACAATCCAATAGATTGTACAGTTGAAACTGTGGGTGAGTCTGCTATATGAAACACCTAAAGCAGTCACTTGATATTAGTTGAGCTATCTACAAGACCTGTAGAGAGAGAGGCAGGATAGCTTGAAACATAGTTTCTGGGACTGGAGTCATAGGTTTTCTGGCCATGCCAATATTTTTGGGCAAGATGTAGTCATGCTCATTTTTATTTTCAATTGCTTAAAAAAGCTTGGGTGGTTTTTTTAAATTTACCTCCCCATCAGCTTGTTCTGAGCCGCCATCTTAAGCTTTCTCCAGCTGTTCAGCTGGTGCAATGCTACCTTATTTGCTTTTATTTATTGGGTTTGAAAATATTGCATACAGAACATGACAGTACATGTTTTTGACCTTGCAATGCTGACTTTCTAACTAATATATTTCATAATATCTTCTGCTGAAGAAGATAAGGTTGACTGAACTAGATCTGTTTCGAGCCATTGGGCATTCATCCACAATGCTAAAACCAATTTCAATGAGGTCACTTTTCACACAGTGAATCTATAATAGTTTTTGTCTCCTGCTGTCTGATTTATACTACTGGCAAGGAATGCTGGCTTTCCTGAAACTGAAAAGAGAATTTTTTTTTTTACAGGAAATGGTTATTTTTTTTACTTTAAAGAACATATTTTATAACTAGCACTAATATGCAATAATCATTATTTAGCAATTTATTTTTAATCTTCTGATTATTGTAATATGCTAGCATTATTTATATTGTGAACTGCAATTATGTTACTACACGTAGTAGGCAAAATATTTAAATATTTCCCTGTTTTATGGAGATAATTATAAGCTCTATTTCCTGAACAATGAAAGCAAGACCAGCACTCAAATCGTCAGATATCACTCATCTAATGAAGCAGATGTAAAATGAGTTCCAAGGGATTAAACACCTTGAATGCACTTTGGATTGTCTCATTAACTATCATGTCCCTGAGACTTCTGCAATTACCCCGTCTTTTTGGTAGTTCTCATTAATTACACTGCCACTAATGCTGAGCATTTTTTTTTCATTTTCCTATAGTGCTTTAAACAAACTAGAAAGTTAAGAACATATATTCTTGTGAGATCAGAATGGATGCACAGTGAATATAACCGATCCAGTCCTTGGGCTTGAATGGTCTGCACTAAAGACTATGCCAGTGGCAGTGCGCAATTCCATTCCAGTTCTGCATAGAATAGACTGGGTGAGCATGGGGAAATGATGGACTGGAGAAGGATCAGAGTGATGACCAGTGGATTTGCAATTTAAAGTCAAGTTTTGGGTGTGTACAGGCTCAGGTATGTGTGGATGCTATTATTTCCCCCCACATTTTTGCAATTCTAGTACAGTGGAGCCCCAGTATAATGCACTCCGCAATAACTTGAGTTTGGTTATAGCGTGATTATACCGTGGCTCCCAAGTCCTTGTTCTCTGTCCCGGGCAGGCGGCTGAAAATTTAACCCTTAAAGGGAGTATTGTTTGTTCTTTTATTGAGCTCCTGGTCAGAAATAGGTTTGCTAACACCCTTTCTTCATCAAACCATGTTAAAACCCACTCTGCTGAATTATTAGCATCTAATTTACAGAAGTCTAAAATGTTAAAATATGCAACAAAAATTAGTAAAATACATGAGGTTAAACAATCCTATTTGCAGATCGGGTTTTATCTTAGGTTTACAATCTAAAACGAAACTGAAGTGTCAGAAAAGAAAGATTTAAGGAAGCCTTGCCAAATCAGAGATCAGTTAGTTCATTTATTCTGATTTCTGTTCTTGATGCTGATCACTTGTTAGTCCAGTGAGAGACCCTTCTTTTCACACCAATACTTAACTTTTTTGTTTGAAGTCACACTCTTGGCTTTCTGAATGCAGCATAGAGATGGTTATGTATAGTAGTTTAAACCTTTTTTTCACTGAAACAGCACACTTCTCCAGTTTCCTTTTCCAGTAAGAATATAGACCTTGTATTTTTGGTTGTTGCCAGTAATGTTCCTTTGGAGAAGTTAGTTATAGAAATTCAAGAGTGGTTCCAAACTATTAATTTAATGGCACAACTTTTAAGGGTTGACAAACCCTTGAATATAATACCATATAAGTTAGTGAATCGTCTGATGATAGTACTGGGTCTTGAAAAATGCTATTTGCACAATTGATACATATGTTAGGCTATTATTATTAGCTTTGGATATATTTAAACAGCCTACCTATAAGGTACCCTGAAAATGGAGCGAGAATAGTGACAGGATAAGCAATTTGAACTGTACGCCTCCTCATGAGATAAAGCAGTGAGAATTATAAACACCTATAAATGGATGGACACAGTTTTAAAAACCAAAAGGTTCTCCTGTGTTCAGATCTCCATGTAAATGAACTACTCTCTATTATTCTAAATAGTAGGTTTAGGATTCTTACATTTGGAAATTAGGCGGAGCAAGCCAATAGTGATATGTATATGCAGGCCTCCAAGTAATATCCAGGCCCAGCCAGTTTGCCAGCCTGGCTCATTTTTGATCATATGCTTATTCTTGCCATAAAATTATTCTCAGAGTCTTCAGTACAATTGTATCTTCAGGGCTATGTTGAATAATCAGTGTTTACATGAAGGGTTCATAAATTTCACCCCCGAGATTTTTTTTTATATCACACATGCAACATGGATTCAGTTTATTTTCTATTCTTTGATTCTGTTAAGAAATTGTCTACTTCAAAACACACATTGTAATCTCTTGAGTTCTGTAAAACCAGTGATGGTAGATCAAGGGAAGCAGCGTGATGTGATGAGGTAAAATGATGAAGTTCTAGCTTGCAGTCAGACCTTTCTGCAGATAGTGGCTCAATTTTGGAAAGGAATGATGCCATTAATTCTGGTAGTAAGGTAGCTTCCTCAGCTGACTTACAGCGTAAATCATCATGACCTGACAGTTTATCACTGCTGGTTGCCGGCCTCCTACTTCTCCTGCACTAGCCTCAAATGTAAGGAGTAGGAGGCTAGTGTTTCGTACTCTCCCTCAAAATGAACACTTTCTTAAAGTTGCTTCAAATAAGCAATGGCACATTTTATTAAACTGCCTAAAAGTCTACACATTATGGCAGAATAAAGTGTTACCTGTAGTGAGCTGAAAATGCTTTTGTTGTTCAGGCAGATGGTGAAAAAGTCTTCTTAGCATTAATAGTGATAGCTATAATGGTTATGGCTTAATTGCAAAGATATGGATTCACTTTGATAGCTTTAGATACAAGGTTTTTCCAAGGGAAGAAATCCTAATAATAAAAATATTGTATTTTTGCCGTCAAAGTCAGATTTCCACCATTACAATGTTAATGTAGGGTGCCATAACAGACTCTGCCGTTAGGATGTAAAGGTAAAATAATACTGCCATGGGTCTATGATAGAAGTTTTCTTGTGCTAAAAGAGTGAATTTCAGTCTTTCACTATTGTCTTGTAATGCTAGAAACACTACCCTATAGAAAGTTACCATTTTAGACTATAGCTCTTTCTTGGTAAGATATATCTCTGGAGAGGGATTCTCTTTTTTTAAGTACAATGCTATGCCTCCCGGGGGAGAATTCCTAGACTTACATCATAAATTACTTCTCCCCTCTCCCCCAAAATACAATCTACCTTCAGGACCAATATGTCTGACAGCACAGTTCTATAGCAGAGCTTCCCCCCTAAAATTCCCAGCACTAACTTAAGAGGCATACCTATACCAAAGAACACCTGCACAGCCATAATGATCAGAATCAGTATATAACAAATGTGTATAAATATATTTCATCTGTCTGGTTCTCCCTCTGTTTCTCCCTCTTCTCCTTCCTTCATGGAAGCCACATTGCTGTATATCCTAATTTCTTTAATTACTTTGACCGTGTGGTGTTTCCTTGCTCAAAAAGAGTGCAAATAAATAGTCAGGCAGAAGGTCAATATATTAAATAAATAAAGAAATAGCAAACATCTGTGCAGTTATAGCTGGTAGCCTCATTTAATGCTTGGGGCTCTCACTTCCTGACCATTTTTCATGTAGTGCTGATATTCCAGTACTTTGACAGGCCTGAATTATGTGACGAAGAGGCAGGATTCATGAAAGAGATAAGAAGTTATAGTACATCAGTACAATGATGAAAAGGCATTCATAGCTGTAATGCATGTAGTTCTGCCTTGGATCCTGACCTGTCTCATTATGATTCTAGGAACATTTACCCTAAAGGCAGATGTTAGTATGGGACAAGCAATAATGTTTAATGGTGGATATCTGGCCTTGGCAGTGAGGGCAAATTGGATTTCTTGTTTTGTTTATTGTAATGACCAAATGTCATTTCTGTTCGGTATGAATCTAGTTCTGAATTTTAGCAAAATATTTCAGGGGTCTGGCTTGCAGCACTGCACCCCAGGGTAGGCAGGGAGTGTATTTATCAGCCAACTGGCACTTCAGCCACTTAGAGCCAGAAAAGTTGAGTTTTATCTAGTTGAAGTGAAGTCTAGCCTAAACTTTTTCTTTCTTTCTTTCTTTCTTTGGACATATTATCAATCTCAAGCATTGAAAAATCAGGAGTCAGGTCTCCAAAAGCATGAGACTGACTTACAAATCTTGAGGTTTGTTTTAAAAAAAATTAAATCTGAATTCTGTTTCCGGGGCCTTTAGGGTACACTCGGATTGCATTTTCAAGTTTTTCATTGCAACCATGAATGCTCTTTTTCCCAACATAATTTAAAAAATAAATCAGGCAGCTGATTCCCATCTAATTGCAGGACTCCAGAAACTGGGGTGTGTGTGTGTGTTAAGGAAATATATTGTGACTCAGGGGTGTGTGTGCGTGTTGGGGGGCAGGGAGGAACGTGTGCTTTGCAATACTGAGCAAGCACTTCCCTCTCAGATGATATGCGGAGCCAGGGATTCTACAAACTAGCATAGAAACCACACTGTAAGACACCAGTTGGCTACAGTATTAAGTTCTATTGCCTTCATGTGCTTTTCTCAAATTGCATCAAAGCTATGACTACTGTCACTCTCTAATGGACAAAGCTGCCTTTTCATTCACTGGCAGTAACTGCCTCTGATCACTGAGGAAAATAAATGAACTGAGGAGAGCAAGTTAAGGTGACCAGATGGCAAGTGTGAAAAAATCGGGGCGGGGTGGGAGGTAATAGGAGCCTATATAAGAAAAAGACCCCAAAATCGGGACTGTCCCTATAAAATCGGGACATCTGGTCACCCTAGAGCAAGTTGATAAAACAACTTGAAAAATATCTAACTCCATAACCACAACCCAACAAACCAAACTGGGAGTCTGTCAAATGGTCTTTGTGCGAGAGGGAGGGCCAGCCTACTTAAACTGGTATTAGGGCTCTCTTCACTGCATTAGTATATAAGTGGGGGTTGGGGGTGGGAGCCATTCCAAGACCCAAGACGCAACCACCAGCAGGTTTTAAGACACAATGACGAACACTGAAAATTTGTATATTTCTG
Organism: Sternotherus odoratus; assembly: GCA_032164245.1. NCBI lineage: Eukaryota > Metazoa > Chordata > Testudines > Kinosternidae > Sternotherus > Sternotherus odoratus. The sequence goes on along the minus strand of JAVMKO010000014.1, from coordinate 19,415,122 downwards.
GGGGCCACTTACTGCTGTTGCTCACTTACCACTGTGTCATGACGATGGAATATCTGCACTCAATCGATGATGATATTACACATGTATTTAAGATTCCAGGATTCTGGCTCTGGGTAGAGCTCAAATACCTTCACTGGGAAGAAACAGGATTATATTTTCTTCTCTATGATCCTCCCCAGAAGACTTGTATAAAACTTTCAGCTTAATTCACTTCCCTAACCCCCTTTACACTCATGCCCTGAGATTCATAACTTCTCAATTTAAGAAGACTTAAAAAATATTTAAAATTTTGTTAGACAATGAGGAAAATTACTTAACTGCATTATTCTCCTGGTGACTTCTTTAGAGCATTTCTAATTACTATACCACACAAATCTTTAGCCTATGTTTTGGGAGTTATCGTTTTTCTCTGTATGGGGTGGGAAGAAGTCTTCAGAAATGCATTGCACCTTCCTCTATTAGACCCACCTTCCTCTATCATGCTCCCATGCAGGGGATAAATGCAGTCTGTGAGTGTTGCATTGGTCTTAATAATGGGCATGGGCCAGGCCCGAGAAAGGGAGACAGGTCCCAACTATTTAAGAAAAAGTAACCAAAAATCCTTTCTTGCCGTTCTTATCATTGGTGAGGGGACAGTGTGTAATATTTGGGAGAGAGTGTGTCACAGAGCCAGCTGCACTTTAGACCCTTTTCAGTCCCTCAAGTGCCAGGTTTGGCTGCCTTCATCTCTATCAAAGGTGGAACCCCTGTTTAATCTCACAGGCCCAGCTGTGTTTGGCACCTATAAGACCTTTTCCTCTGGGAGCCTATGACCAAGGTGCTGAATAGTGACCCATACACAGTTTCTTCAAGACAAAGCAGTATTATTATTTGACCAAACGGTACAAAGCATGCAGATAGGGTGACCAGATGTCCCAATTTTATAGAGAGAGTCCGGATTTTTGGGTCGTTTTCCTGTATAGGCTCTTATTACCCTCCTCTGTCCTGATTTTTCACAGTTGCTGTCTGGTCGCCCTACATGCAGAGCTAAGGTATAAGGCAAGAAAAGGCCTATATATGTATCTTCCTTTATTTACAAAACTTGCCATGGAAAGATTAAAGTGCAAGTTATCCTCAGTCCAGTTACCACCATCTCTGGCAGGAAGAGACAGTGTCTTCTGCAACATGCTCCCAGTGCGGGTGCCTGTCACCCACTCACCCCATAGGCTAGCATTGTGAATGTTTTAATATACCCTTTGACCCTACATTCAGCCTGGGAAGAGTAAATTTTGACAAATTAATGCTAGGCCAGGGGTATTTCCCGCTTAGTAACTTCTCCCTTGTTTCCCCAAAGAGAGTACACAATTACTTCATCCTCCACACCTTCCCTTTGTCACCAAATATTCTGTGGTTATGTGTAGGCATGGGAAAAGAAGTATGCCATGGCCATCTCTCTATAATGGTTGGCAACTCTGCCTTTTCCTTTCCATGAAAATGGGGCCATTTCAAGCCAAGTGAGACTTAGTTTGTAATTTAAATTTTCATGCTATTGATTGCAAAATTGGGGAGTAAAATTTGCGGGGTGTGGAAGAGGGGAAATGAAATTTCCAACATCTTGTGGAAAAAACTGTCACCAGTCTCTCACTGCTGTAATAAGAATCAAGATGGGGAGCTAGAATGCCTCTGGGCACTCCGCACCACATTTAAATTAATAATTTAAGTAGTTTAATTGAAGAAACTGGTGACAAATCTATATAGTCTGGCATTATGAAGTATTTGGAATCTGCTACAGTATAGACAATACATTCTGAACAGTTATTAAAGTCTTAAGCCCAAAATACTACGGAACAGATAATTGTAATTATAAACAGCCATATACAAATGAAACCAGAATAAAATATTGGGTCTCTAAATTTGGCAATAAAATGTTGAAAACATCCTTTTCAGAATCTCCCATGCGTCTGTCTCTTCATCCCAGTCTCATTAGGTTTATCAGATGCCCTGGTTTTATAAAGACTGGACTGAATTGCAAGATGTCTTTTAGGTGCCATGCTACTCCTTTCTTTGTTTGACTGACTGACAGTTGATGGACTCCTCTGTGTCCGCTGTGGTGAAAGAAGGAAGGTTTTCAACTTCAGTAGATGTCATTCATACAGGCCAGGAGAACAGCCTGACACCAGTGTGTTCTTCATGGGGAATTTCCTAGCTAGTAACAAACTTTTCCCTGAGTTCTCCTTATTTTCTAGCCTTTTGAGGATGAAACTGTTACCACCACAAGTTCATTAACCCTGCATCTTCCTTTGTTGTGTGTGACATGGGGGCAATGGGGAAGCAGCCTATACCACTGACAAAAGAGAAGAATGTATTTAATTTTGTCAGAATAATGCTGCCAATAGTGTCAATGATTGAAAAGACTGGAACTGGTTATCTTAGGAAGGAGAGTGATTTCAGTAGATACGGTAAAAGTAAGTAAAATAACTAGCCTTTGTAAAATTTGATTTTAAGTTTGAGAATTTTGATAGATAACCAGTGTTTATGTGAAACTTTTGTTACTTGATTTAAATTTTTCAGATGAGCAAAATTATGGGCTTTAAGCATTTTTTTCCAGTTTAAATTTTCATAATTGCGAAGAGAAGTTTTTGGTAGGGGAGGGTAAAAGTAAACATTCGGATGCAAACAATTAATAACAATTAACACAAATTGTCAACATCACGTGTCAAAATATACAAAATAAATATCCTTATATTGACCACTTGTTTTCAATCAACACTTTTTCTTTCTTTGCCTATCTGTAAATTTCAATTAATATTGATTGAAATATTTGTAGTCGTGTGTGTGTGTGTGTGGTGAAATTTACGTTTGACACATAAAAATCTAATCCTTTCAAGTTTAAAAATAACAGATGGTATAAAGAAGGTTGACCAGGATCATTATCTTGAGTTATAAGATAGGGAGAACAGAAGGGGACATTCAATGAAATTAAAAGGTGAGAAATTCAACACCAATCAATGGGAATACTTTTTCCCACAATGTGTGATTATATTGTAGAACTGACAGCAAAAATTTAAGATACATTTATGACAACTGTATATGCTCTTTATATCCATATAAATGGATAGCCTCTCTTTGGAACAAATTTTGAAAGGGATGTTAAACCTTATATTTCAGGGCTCAATAGCTGATTATTAGAGACCAGGATGAAACCTATTGTGGAGGGCAGATAACCCAACATCGTCTTACTGCTAGGTTCTCGCATCTTTCAGTGAAGCATCTGGTTCTAACCACTGTCCGAGAGTCAGAATACTGGACTAAATGGACTTCGTCTCATCCAGTAGGGCAATTCTTATGCTCCTGTGTCAAGAGTTACAGAATGAGTGCCCCTTCCTCCTTCATATGAGGATGCAAACTGGACAGGTATTAGTGGAGAAGAATACAATGAGAGTTTTTAAGGTGAGTTAGATTGGAGAGTTAAAGAATATAGCCTAGTGATATATTGGCATAATAGAAAAGTGCTATGTAGATCCTAAAGCTGATACAACTGTTAGTTTAGTAGCTTCTGTTAGACATAGGTGTCTAATGTTCTGTTTGAATGAGTACTAAAGATAAAGGCCATTTGCAATGACAGCAAAAATATAAATGGAAGTTTCATTAACAGCAAAACAGACTTTTTGTCTTGGTGGTGGAGAGAGAAAAATAGGGTCACTATTAAAAGTGGTCCTTAGAGAAAGACGTATTAGTGAGATTCGGCTTTTCCATTGCATAATAGACAGAGACTGATAAAATCAAAACCAGTTCCAAATGAAAAATAAGTTCTTAAGAAAGAATTATGATATATAGTCAATAGCAGTTATTGGAATACACACTCTGTAGTGTGGTGGATAAGGGAAGAAAAGTTGTGCAGGCAGTGATGGTAGCCAAGGGCAACTTGCAAATAAAGAAATGATACTAAAAGCTTGTTTCAGATTAAAAATGGACAGCAATCCATCTGAAGCAGGTGCTTCAAGAGAAATGTACCTCAGAGGAAGGGAGATCCATACCAAAGCATTTCAAAGCCACAAATATTAATGTAGCAAAGAAGAGTGTGTAAAGGGAAACCTGTAATAAAAGAAATCACAAAACACAAGTAGACTGGTTAGCAGAAGAGTTAAAACTGTTAGCTGGTGGGCAGGCTGACCAGCTGGAGAAAGAAAACATACGTCTCAACTACAAATTATATTATATCCCTTTGCTCAGGGCTTGTTTTATTTCCAAAACCAAAAACTTCATGCCAGAATACATCAGCGCCAACTTCTTTTCAGCTCCAGCCATCTGGGAGGGGAGAGGAGACACTCTTCCCTTTATGGTAACCTCCTTAGTACCAGCTTCCTCTGACAATCCAGATCACCCATGTCATAGACTAGAACCCAATTAGGGTGACCAGACAGCAAGCAAAATCGGGACAGGGGGTGGGGGCTAATAGGAGCCTATATAAGAAAAAGACCCCAAAATCGGGACTGTCCCTATAAAATCAGGACACCTGGTCACCCTAAACCCAATAATGCCTTATATGCCACCTTCACATCTTGTCATAAGACTACATAAAAGTAAGAAGTTATGGGTAAATTGAACGATGCAGCAAAGTAGCCTGAGAGGGGATGAACACAGAAGGAAGGTTTTTAAGTAGTGAGGAATTACTTGAAAACCCTTGGTTGAGTCAGGGGACTTGAGCCCATGATGTTATACTATACAGAGCACACAGGATCTTTTATAAGAGGAAGGCAATATGCCATACTTTATTAAGAATACAAGAGTTAGCATATGCATTTCAGTCTCTCTCTTACACACTGTGACAAAGCTCCAAGCCTGTACTTGTGGGTCCTGCGTTTCTTGGCGGACTTCACTAGCCTCAGTGGCTAATTGTGGAAGGCAGGGGGGGGGGGGGAGCCCGGGCCCGCCCTCTTCTCCGGGCTCCAGCCCAGGGACCCTAATAATCTCAGTTGAGATGGCTGACCTTTTAACCACCAAGCACAATACAATTCCCCTGGGCTTCTTCCCCACAACAGTTCCTGCTTCTTTACTCTCCACTTCACCCTTACCTCAGGGCCTCCTTCCAAACTGCTCTCTGCTTCAATGCCTCCAAACTCCTCTCTGCTCCAATGTCTCCAAACTCCTCTCTGCTCCAAACACCCACACTGTCTGCCTGAGGCAGGGGTTTTTATTAAGGCCTTACTTGACAGCAGGTGCTCCTAATTAACCTGCTGCCTGCTAGGACCTTCTTAATTGACCCCAGGTGTCTTGATTGGCCTGGAGTAGGCTTTGTTTGGCTATAGGGGGAACAGAGACCTGCACATCCTGAGACTGATGTACCTGCCTTCCAGCACTCTCCTATACCCTTCAGGTCTGACTCTGTCACAACACACACACACATACACCCACCACCCACACCATGCACACAGTCCTGCCAGTTGATGTTCATAGTTACCAGTCTCTTGTTGTAGCTTGAGTCAATCTAATGGCCAGTTAGATTGATCACGAGTAAGAAGCTGGGGGGTCTCTGTTGGTCATGATGCTCTGAGGCTTTGCAGGACTGAACCCAGAGTTGGCAAAACACCCAAGCTTTATACCTGTAAATTTCCATTTGAGTCAATGCATTTTGCAATGTCATCCTGTAATCATTAGTTCTTAAGTGGTGTTAATCTTGGGGTTTCCCTCTCTGTCATCCTTTGATGGTTATTGTCGGGGCTTCTCATCATTATCTTCTATTTGTTGTCTCGCCTTTGGGGGTGGAGGTGTTTGCTCACCACTGAGGTTGCCAGTGCTGCATAATATGTTTAGCATCCATTACAATGGATGTTTTCTGATTGTCTCCTTGTCTTCTGGTCTTTTTAAGTCTCTCACTTTTCTTGACCCCCTTTGGATATTTGTGATGGCTTCACACTTATCTCTTCCTGATGCATGCATTTCTCTTTCATACAAACAATCACACAATCTCTTACAGACATCTTTAAAGGTAGCAGAATACAGAATACATTGTAAATTAAGCCTTGCTAAATCTTAGAACTAAAACAATTCACATTGGGGGCTTCAGGCCCTCAACATTTCTTTAATCTATTTATCATAGACACAATACAAAATCCTGTCTCTTACTAAGTGAACACTAGAATCGCCAGAGCCAGCGCAGCCTTTGGAAGGCTTCGATCTAATGTTTGGGATTGGAGAGGCATCAAGATTGAAACCAAACTAAAAGTCTATTCGGCGGTCGTCCTGCCCACCCTCCTCCTATGCTTGTGAGACCTGGACTGTCTAAAGTCGTCATGTGAAAAAGCTGAACCACTTCCACCTGAGCTGTCTGCGGAAATTACTGAAGATAAGATGGCAGGACAAAATTCCAGACAGCGACGTCATTTACAGGCTGATATGACAAGCATCCACACCCTGCTTTGTAAGGCACAACTTAGATGGGCTGGCCATGTTGTGCGAATGCCCAATGAATGATTGCCGAAGAAGATGTTTTATGGTGAACTACAACACGGCAAGCGATCTCTTCGAGGTCAAAAGAAGAGATTCAAAGACACCCTTAACGCCTCCCTTAAGAACTGTAATATAGATCCTGAAAATTGGGAGAGCATCACTAATGATCGATTTGCCTGGCACAGACGAGTTCATGATGGTGTTGAAAAAATTGCTTTACCTTTGGAGCCCAGTCCCAATATACTCTCAAAGGACAGGCATGACTCAGTAGATTTCTGGAAAACAAGATTTATTGCAAGCAATAGGAGTCAGAGGGGTTATCACCCAAACAACTGGCTCAGCTCTATGCAAGGCTGAGGCCTTTCTTATACTCAGGTGTGAATAGGGGAGGAGGGCTTTCAATACACTTACACAGGTAAGAACACTTAATGACTATCACATCCATTGTGTGATATTAATCTATTCCATTTACCTGTCTGGTAAACAGGAGATTTCAGGATACTTAGGGGTATTCAGACACTATGATGCCTGCACAGCTGTGGCATGGTAAACATGAGTTTAAGATACATGCCAGGCTAGAGGTTGAGAATTTATATACAGGGAGTGAAAGTACAGTTTGAGACAGTTTTTAAAATCATACTATACAACATTCATAATACAGTTGTTTCTAAGTTGCATTATTCCAACAATGGTGCAACAGCCTACGAACAAAAGAGACTTAGTGATGCTATAGAGAAACGTCTTCCTCGCAAGTCCAGGGCTGGTATCTTCTCTTCCCTCGGTCGGCACTCAGGCACTCAGGCACAGAATCCACCCCAAAAGGAGTTGAGGGTGCTTTGCTCTACTCAGAAGACATCTGGTATCTCACTAAGACAATACTAGAGAAATTAATAAGGAACTTTTCCCTATGTTTCAGTTGGATGAAAAGTAAAAAGCAAACTCATAGCTTGACACTTTGACTTTGAATGTGAGGCTCACAGCCTGAAAAGGAGATAAATGAGACAATTTGAAAAGCCTTCAGAAACGCAGAATTTTACTTGTAACCCTTTGAAGTAAAAATCCAAAGGATTGGCCAGTATAATACTCTTTCTTTATTACATGTTTCTGAGCATATCTGCTTTTAGAGCTTTTATCTAAGCCCATAGTTACTAGCTGTTCACAAAATATTCTTTTCCTCAACAATTCTCAACTTAGACTAGTTGGGTTAAATTATCAGCCTTGTTTACCAAAAATTAGTCATTCAACTTCAGTTTAAAAATGAGAACAGCATGCTTAACTTGCAATAAACATTTACAGCAGCCACCTGTGGTGAGGGAATTCAGTGATTAAAACTGAGTCTAAAAATCTAAAATTGTAGGTCCTAGCAGATCTAACGTAGAGAAGGAAGTGAGAATCAGATTTTTTTTTATTGAGATTCTGTTAGTATTTGTACCATACATTTCTCAGAATTCACATCATGGATGAGAGAACTTTCACATAGTATCTTCAATGTTTTTGGTGCTGGTGTACCATAGGTGCTGGAACTAGGGGTGCTGCAGGTTTTGTCGCACCCCTTGGCTTGAAGTGTAAACAGGGTTTACAGTTTGGTTCAGTGGCACTCAGCCATTGAACCCTTTCTATAAACTTGTTCCCCAGCATCCCTTCAGTGTACAACTGGTCAGAAAATTCATTTTTCCTTCAGAACATTTTGTGAGGGGAAAAAAAAATCCCATTTTGAATTTTCTTCTCTAGAAAATGTAGAAACTAAAGCTTTTCTGTTTAGTTTTGACTTTAAAATGTTTAATTTGGTCTCATTCAAAATTTAAATTTTGAATGGCATTTTCAAGCCAGAAAATAGTAGAGTTTAATTGACATCAACATCATCCCGTAATTAAAACCTTCCCTCCCCCTACCCATTTTTTTTTTGACAAACACCTATTTCTGATGGGAAAATTTTTCACTGCATACCAGTGTGACAGAGAACAGAATTTTTCCCATGCTTTCTTCTGGATTAGTAGCTACAGATCATTACTGAGAGGATGCCTTCATAGTTCAAGGTGTATTTTATTTCATTTATCTTTATGAAATGATTATTTCCTGAGAAACCATCTGTAATATAGGAACAGTTGTAGCTTAGGAGGAAGGGAGGGTTGTGTTGGTTTTTTGTAACCAGTTATTGGCACTGTAATAGAGTCCTTGGAAGGCTGGTTGGCTTAGTGCTCAATACACCTAGTGCCACCTCCCAACAGGATGGTCTTTCGGGATAGCCTCTCTTCTTAGAAGAGGAGAAGGGAAGTGGAAATGAGGTTTGTGACAAGCCTGCAGCAGGGGCAGTTGGTAGGGAAACTCAGCCCTTCCCACTCTACCTGGGTCTGACCCTGCACCCTAGGAGTGCCAACACTGTCTAGTACTCTGGAATCAGAGAGGTAGCTGTGTTAGTCTGGGTTTGCAGAAGCGACAAAGAGTCCTGTGGCCCTTTAAAGACTAACAGAAGTCTACTTTTGTTAGTCTTTAAGGTGCCACAGGACTCTTTGTCTCTAGTATTCTGGAGTGTCCTCTTAGATACCCTCCCTGTGTCACTTCCTACCATCTGTTGCTTTCCCCCAGGTCCAAGTTCAATATAAAGGAATAAGAAAAGGTAAAACCTTCAGCTCCAACTAGGCTTTACATTCTTATTCCTCTGTGGGGCTTTTCTGGTGCTTTTGTCCAGGGAACCTCAGGGTAGGTCTTTCTTCCTTCCCCCTTCTGGGCTGAATTGCTCCCTTTGTAACTTCTTCTTCAGTTGGCGCATGGGCTGCAGATCTGGAGAGGTGGGACTCCTTGGGCCCAGTATTTTCCTTTAATCTCTTCATGCCCAGTGTGGAGTTGTACACCTCATCACAGAACACTCAGCTGGCCTAATTACAACAAACATTCTTGAACTGTGTCCACACAGCAGCAGCTTCTTTAAATGGAACCATGTGTCAAACATACTACACAGTCTATTTTTGTTTTCATGAGGTCTCTGGGCAGCTGTTCAATATTGTCTCAGAAAACATGCATCAGAGGCAATACACTCTGATGCCTTATTGCACAGAGAGGGAAGAAAGAAGACTGGCCAAACTAGTTGCACAGTTAGATAGGGCCTGGGCATGGTACTTTTTTTTTTAACCATGTTTGTAACTATTTAGTGACTTGGAGTGGCTCTAAATGTGGTTTATATCCGCACAAGCATTGCTAAAACTTTTAGTTGTGCTGACACCTCCACTGAGAACTCAGGGAGTGTAAAGAGCCCTTTTACTCTCACATGTGGCCTGCCTATTGTACAAAAGCCTGTGCAGAGAAGGAATAATAGTGGTTGAGCTGTCACTTCCCACTGGACCAAGCAGGATGCATGGGCCAGGTTGTGGTTCTAAAATCCCAGTACTGTTCCTTTCCTGCTCTGGGAGCAATGCACTTATGCACCGCCCCTTTTGCAAGCTGGACTGTAACTTTACAATCCAGTCCCACATCAGCACATTCATAGAATTCGTATTCAATATGCCGGAGATTTAATTTAAAAATTGTTTTTGAGAAGGACACTTGATTTCATCCAATGAATGTTAATGATTTCACAAGAGTAAAGCATTCGTTGGAAATGTAATTCATCTAGATTCTAAAAGAATCTCCATGCTCAATAAAATCTGAACCTTTTAAAATTGAGTAATCCCATGCATATTACATCTAAGTTCAAGCAGTTAGACAGTTACTCATTAAATTGGCCATATAAAAAATTGCCCAGGAAAATGTGACTAGAATGCCAGAGCTTTACAGGAATGTAGGGATTTGGGGTTAAATAAAATACAGATATTATCTGAATTCACCTTCCGATTCTTGTTTATTTTTGGTCTTCTCTTATGGATCATTGATTGCTGGAAACTCAAGTATTTTTCTGTTTCCTCCATACTTCATCAATTTTTGCTCAATTTCTTGTCTAATCATCTAGATTATACTTTATAGGCAGACTGATCCAGGGCTATAAGCATCTTTTGGTTTCCATGACCTAGCACCTACTGCTGATCATTGGATAGAAGATAGTACCTATCTTTTGTCAGTGCAAGACAAATAGGCTAAATAGAAATCTCCCAGACCCTTCACCCACCACCCTTTTTATCAGATCAAATGCTTGCCTGCAGCAGCAGCAATTCGATAATGGTCTTCATGCAGCTACTACAGAACTCATTACTCTGGGCAAATTGCTTTATATACTATAATGTGCCATGTTGGAGTCTAGAGGGACATGGAACCCAAACAGTGCTTAATACAGACTATAAAATATTTTTAGAGCTTGATCCATTAGTTTTAAAATGCTTAGGAATGTAAAACTTTATCCAAGAAGAGAGAGAGGGGAAAAATCATTCTGCTCCTATTAAGGCAGTGATTTAATAGAGTTTTCAGTACAGCGTATTTACTCTGTGATAATCAATTACCTCCAGCAAATTAAAATATAAATTAGGTTGTCTAGGAAAAAAGGGAAGCACTAAATCAATTGGTTCTAGATGCACATAAATACAAATTTTACAGTTGTGGTTTCCTAATGTCAAAACTAACACATCATGGCAGAACTTAAATAGTATTAGCTTCTGTGTTCCTTAACCTATCAGCTGTGTTAATTTGATTTTTTTTTCCACTTCAGCAGAACAAATGTAACCTTTCTTTAAAACTTCTTTGACTCTGCAATACATATGGAGATGTGCACCAACCAGATCATGAATTGTTTGGGCAGCAAGATTTATTCTGGACAAGTAAAGCAGTTTCAGAAGTTCACAGATTCCTCTATTCTCCCTTTTCCAGTTGGCAAACACACAGTGAATTGGAAAGTTCATTTCTGGTCAAGAATACAAATTATTATTCTTATTTCCAAAAAGAGACTGACTCATAAATGGGTCAATAATATTTCAGGATGTTCTCCTAACCAATGTGGCATCAGTGTCTAGGATATCAAAATACAAGAGGAAAGCGTCATTCTAAAAGCTGAAGTGGAGAGGCAGTATATACCCAATCTGTCTGTTGTATTACTCTTATACTTTCTCCATGAAGGCAGTTCACTTCATAAGATAAAATCCGATATAAACTGAAATCTGAATAATTTCAATGTAATAAGTCAGTCTGGGTTCTTCTAAGATTGTTAGGTGCAATGAAATGAAAAAAAAATTACCAAGTATTTTGTAGTGTTTGTGAAGATGCAAGAATTTTAATTAGTAATATCTAACCTCATTGCAGATTTTGAAAAGGTGTGTGAAACCTTAGGGCCAAATTCTGGACTTGCACATAAATGCTTCCCATAACAGGCATATAATAGGATGTGGTCTTATAAATCTGCACTCAGGTGAATAGTGTTATTGATTTTAATGGAGGGAGGAGGAGTCTGAATGGAAACACTCAAAATCAGCATTATTTTGTGCCTGTATTAGGTGCCAGCACTCCTGCTCCTGCCCATCCTTTTATGCAGAGATGCCCTTCCATAGGTTTAGAAGGGGCCAGAATGCACATGGAAAACTTCCACTGTGCCCTGCCTGTGCTCAGCCTGGGTTTCCTGGTGGGTGACTATGCAAACAGACTTACCACAGTTTGGCCCTATATCTGCATTAAAAATTTCACTTACGAATTTTGAAGCCTTACAACTTTGCCACTGATTCTCTACTCATCGTACTCTGGCTGCAGTAGAGTGTTTTGCAGCATGTGGCCTTTAGATGTGTATTACCTTTTAAAAATGATTGAAGTCTTCTTTTACATTGTACATGGCGTGTTTCTGAAGACAGATAAGCTCTGGCTATAAATGCAACAAAGGTACGTAGAGTAACACTGTTAAGGTCAGTCTTTGCATTCCATGAAAATGATTGATTATTTAAATCTGAGGAAGACATTCCTGATGTTACTGCTACACTACTTTAATCCTCCTCACTTGTAATGATCATGAGTGTTTTTTCACAGCACAATGGCAGGGAGTAAGTATGGATCGTCCGCTTCCCAGCAGTCACAGATTTGTTTCAGTACTTCTGACCAAGTTGATTTTTAGTACATCAAGCCAGAATGACTTCTGGAGAGAAATTCAGTCATAAAAATCCACCATGAAACAAGGCTGCATGAATTGTAGCTCTCTGAGATTTTCTGATGCATCTTGGTGTTGTAGCAGATAAACAAGTTATTCTATATCAATTTAGTTCAATTAAAAGTGTGAGCCTGATTCTGATCTCACACTGGTTTTACACTGGTGTTGTTCCTTTGATTTAAGTAGATTTACTATGATATAAATGAGCCTTTTGTTCTATTAATTCTGTGCTGTTTACCACTGTTTTGTCCGGAATGGGGCTTACCTGCTCACATTTTCTCATTCTTTCCAACTTTCAAATGTAATTCTCAGCTTTAAGTGGCAGACTTCAGAAATACTGCATAATACTGCATGTTAACATGACCATATTGTTAACATAGCAACAATTTACACTTGGCACTACTCTGGCCCTAAAAAAACAGGGGAATATTTATTTAGGGTGTGCAAAAGGTACAACAGTCCTCCAGAGGCCCTCCACAAAAATGGTAGAAAATTTTACTGTCAGTGGAAAATTTTTTAAAAATATTCCTAGTGAGCTGAAAGGGTCAGAAAGCCTTAGGACACGTGTTTTAAAAAATGGCTAAATTTTTGATGTTCATGGAGAATTCCTGACAGATTTTAGTGGTGAGCTCCATTAGACGTGGGTGATAGAATTAATTACTTAAACTCTGATCCTGATTGCTCACATGCTTAAAATTAGGCATATGCATAAAAGTTTGCAGAATTAGAATTTGAGAGATGGACACAAGAATGAGAGGACTAAAGAAGAAATACATTTCCTTATAGCAAAGTGGCTTTAGTGATTTGATCTTGTTGAGCAAGAACGAGAGGGCATCTAAATATTTAAGTAAATGGAATACTTCAAGAGAGGAATTGTACATTGGAGGCCATTTTCTAGCTCTTTGTCCAAGCACATGGTATCTTTTGTCTTCTCTCACAAATCTCTCTCCTCACTTGATCTAGTTTGTAGGATTGCTGGTATGCAGTATACTAGCCCTTTGGAAATCTCTCGTGGGCCAGAAACATCCACCTCTATTTAATACACACATTCCTAAACCTAGAGGGAAAGAAGGCAGAAACCGCACAGCTGCTTCCTTCCCTCTGCTCTCATTCTGAGAGCAGGGAGCAGTTGTGTTTTGCTCACTTGGGGAGCAGCTGGATCTAATTTCTCTGATAAGGACGCCTCCTCAAAAGGAGGTGGGTTGGGAGAAGAGCAACAAACAAAATGGTTACTTGACAGGGGGACTCCATATACCGTGGGGTAAATATTCTAGTTTTGTATGTTTGTTCTGGATTATTTTGTATTGAGGTAAAATGAGGCTGGTATCCAGAAAGGCTCCACTTTTTGGGTTGTTAGTGGAGCTGACATTCCTGTAACTTTCATTAATCAACATTCAGTCCTCAGATAAGTGTGGATATTTGTGATATGTGGTGGGTTTTTTTTTTTTATTTTAAGACTGGGTGGCTCTGTTTCATCTCCTGTATCTGCCTGTCCTCTTCTGCTCCTTCCTCTCATGAGGTGGGTGGGACTGACTGAGATGTTCTTACTCTCTTCTAGCCAGCGACAGCCCCTTAATCCTCACTATAAACAATGTTAACAAGGTCAAAAAGCCATCTTCCCCTCCTTTGTAGTGTGTGAAACGGGCAACCCCACTGGGGACAGAGGGTGACAATTTGTCCTAAGAGATATTATGCTCACTTCAGGCAGTAACTCAAATATGAACTCCACACAGAAAAAAGAACTGATGTGAAAAGATGTTTTTGACCTTGTGTGCCAGTGAACATTGTCACAAGCTATGGCCTTGGGAAAATGGCAATGCAAGCAGAGCCCAATAAAGCAAACCTTCAAACCTTCAGGCATCCAGTAGTGTGAGGTTAAAAGGATAACTTCCTTCACTATACAGAAAGAACACTATCTTTTCTGTTACATTCCTGACGTTAGTCCACCAACATTTTGTTTTTGTCATTTGCAGCAAAGAAATTGTGCTCTGTGATTTGTTAAAAGTGCTCAGTGCTGAGATTTAATCTATCCCTTCCTCCCTTATCTAAACTGAGCACCAGGGGGTTGGTGAAGTGAGCAAAATGCTCTAGCTGTATTTGGTATAAAACAGCTTTGTAGATTTGGTAATCTAGATATCAAGGTTTAGTTAATCAAGGCATATAGTTTGGATAGATGTATTATTATATGTAACTGTGGAAGATTGAAATATAATGCTAAATCGAGCTACAGTATTTTCAAAAATATGTGATGCTCTTTTGATCGCTAATCATTTTAATAGTGTTTATGTAGAATTGGGTTGAAAGGGATAGATATTAGATATTGTTAAATTCAGGGATGGTACCCTATGAGTGGATAATTGCTAATATAGTATCTATTTTTAAGAGAGAACAATAAATGATCTGGGAAACTACAGGCCCATTAGTTTGACCTCAATTGTATGAAAAATCTTGGATTAAATTTTGAAAAAGAAAGTAGTTCAGGGCATAGAGGTAAATGGTAATTGGGTTAAAATAAAACATGGTTTTACAAAAGGTAGATCATGCCAGACCAACCTGATCTACTAGCCCCTAACTCGAGTTCCATTCCCCTCCCCCACATACAGCCCTAACTTAAGCGTTATGGCACTTTTAATTCAAGTTGGCTGGCCTGCTAATGGGTATAGACTAAAGCTTGAGTTAATAAAACTCAGGTGCTAACACAACTTTGTGCAGCTTCAGTGTTGCTTGCAGTATGGCTGCTCTTGTTCAAACTAGGCTAATTCAAAAGGAATTAACCTGAATGTAGATAAAGCAAATTAACTCTTCAGGGAAGATATACCCTAAGTCACTAGATCCCAGATTTTTAAATGTGCATGCACTTTTGCTTGACACTGAGTTGAATGGGCAAAACACCTGATGTACATGTGCAAGTTAAAGATTTGCATATATTTCTGTATACGCACAACCCCAATTGGAATATGCTTATTGGGAATTTTAGACACTCATAACTTTAAAATATGCACACATTCCTTTAGGAAAAAAAAAAGTTTGAACGTCTGTCTTTCTCCAGATCTACAGTGAAAGAAAACCTACCTACTTCTAAAAATTGTTAATGATAGAAAAGCATGCAGAGATCCTTTCATGGAAAATAATCATATATTGCAATTCTATAGCATTATGAAGCATTAAACTCATTGAGGTTTGTCCATCAGTGATTTCAGATGGTTTCTTTCAGACCCTTGAATAAATCTTAATCATGGAAGCTGTCTTATGTAAACCCTTACTTGAGTGTAAGGATTTGCGGAACTGGCCTCTTAGCTGGAAAAGGAAACTGAGTCGTGCCATTGAGAAAATGCAACTGGCACTTGATTGGGGTGGGAAATCCTCACCTTTTAATCCATTCATTTAGCATCTATGTCTGATCTATCTCCCTTTTTGAGAGGCAGTATTGTGACAAGATCACTTTTTTAAAACAATGCACTACGATAGAATTAATTTTTTTTTAAACGTCTATAATAATGAACCATTTTATGTGGTGGTAAATGTAGATACATTTATTAATGCATTGCTGTCTAGTTTAGGGTTTTGTATCGCTGTCTATCATAGTATCTGAGTGCCTTCCAAAATAGATTGGCAATAGGGAAGTCCCAAGTGAATTTCTTGACATTCCTAGCTCTTCTCCCTCTTCAGATGACAGAAAATTCTTCTGGGGAAGATCTTTTTGTGGGGATAGTTTAAAGGTGGGGCAGGAGCAAAAGGGAGCTGATTGGTGCTATGAACATCATCCTGCTTATGATGGAGAAATTTTATCATATCAGGTTTTGCCTATTTCCTAAAGGTGGTCAGGCTCTTAAGTCATCTTCTCAGGAAGCTTGTTCAATAGCCAGATCCTCTCAGATAAGAATGCTTTGACAGGTCTTGCATGCTTTGTTCTAGACTTTGTGATCTATGTTGTCCTGGTAATTTGGCAGTTTACAGCGTGGGAAACAAGTAGCTTATTCTTCATTGCACTGCACCTTGAGGTCATTTGAATCAGTGTAATGTGAGCATAAAATACTACCCTATTGATTTAGTAGCATTTTCCCCCTCTTGGCTCTCGCTTTGCACTAGGATGAATGGCTATATATGCAGGGTATTGGAGAATTGAGTCTGCAATCTGTAATCTATTAACACAATCTCACTGAAACTGGAATTGAGTAGTTGGATTGGCTTTTAAAAATGTGTGCTCCAGACCAGTCAGGACTCTGTTAAATTCCCCAACTATGGGGATAGGACCTAAACCAACAAAATCTATCACCATAAAAATTCCTTAGCCCAAAATGTCATGAGGCTTACAAGCCAGTTCTGGCTCTAAATTTCCTTTCCAACTTCTCTACCCTGTTGGACCACTATAAAGTTCCTGGTTTCCTGTGCCTTGAATCATTATCCATTGGTGGCACCTTTGTCTTCAGCGGTGGTTGTATACTGTAGCTCTTGTAAAGATGCAGAACAGCAGTGTCACATTCAGACATGCCAGCATTTCAGCATCATTAGTTTTCAGATATGTTTTCTGTATTCCTCAGAGAAAACTCTGTAACTCTTAATAGAAGATATTAGTGAATGCTTAGCCATGTATCTCATGCCACATTTTCCTTCCACATAAACAACAATAAATAGTAAACAGCAAAATAAATTGCCAATATGCTGCAATAAATCAAAACTACAATCTTCGCCTACTGTAACACAAGGCAAATACAATAATGGCAAAATCTATATCTGTAGAGATGATAAAGTATCAAGTGTTCCTGGCCTCTAATCTGAGGCCTGAGTACATAATCTATTATTTAAATGTACAGTAAGCAGTAAAAGTGATCAATACTTCACAATTCTCAACTTTTAATAGTGTTGGTATGATCTTAACACTGAAAGATTAATAGGGGTGCAGTAATGACCATGTAAGACCTGCACATGGGTCTGATTCTCTACTGCTTTATTCTTTGCGTGGGTATTTACACCTCTGGGAAGTGGCGTTAATTGCTACTAAAACCACTTTGAATAGGTGTAAATGAATACACAAAATGCAAGGAAGTGAAGAGTCAGACCCTATCTTAAGAGAACACATAAATCATTACTGGGGAACGCCAAATGACACTTAACAGTGCTAGTGTTCTCTAACTCCAGTGCTTCCAGGTACAACCAAAATAAGCCATGTTTTTGTTGTACACATGCCACCACTTATCAGAAAAAATGTTAGTGCTGTACAGTATTATTCAGCTACTTTATTAAAACTGTGGATGATCTGATAAATGTTTTGGATAAAACCTCCGCCTTTCCCTTATGGGCCATCAGGATCGGTGGAGTCTGACAAGCCCAGTTAAGACAATCTTGTCTTCCCAAGACCGTAATCCATTTTGTGTTTAAGAAAAAATACAAAAAGATCTTTCCTCCGATGCAGTGCAGTGGATAACTTCAGAATAGAAGAGACCGTGCCAGATCCTCAAATGGTAAAAATTGGTATCCCTACATCAAAGGTAATGGAGTCATGCTGATTTACACTGGCTGAGGATCTGGTCAAGGAACCAAGCCTAATCCACAGCAGGTGAGTGGGGGGAAGTCCTATATATCTAAATTTAACACCTTAGTTAAGTTCGCCTTATGGTTTGGCTGGAGGTACAATCTACCACCGTGTTAATGAGTCAGCCTGAAATGAAACCTCAAGACTTACAAATCTTCAGCTAGCAGGTGTCATATTTTCTAACATTTACTTTTTAATTTCCCACAAAACCATTCAAATTAAAAATCTTCATTTAAAGTTTTCTTGAGTTTAAAAAAAAAACTCTCCTGCAGGAAGTTTCAGATGTTCTAAATGAATCCTTTTGTTTCAGATCAACACTTTTAAATGACAGAAAAAATGCTGTTTCATTTCAACAGCAATTTAAAAAATTTCAAAACCTGGGTTAACATTTTTTCTTGGGAAAAATGGAGACTTTTCCCAACAGAATTGACATTTCCATGTAGAAAAGCTTCTTCTGTTTCCATTAAAATGATATTTTGTTGTGTGAAAAATTTCATCCAGGTTTCTTCTACCCTCTCCATGCAGATCTTGCTTAGCCCATGTGGTACAGTTTCCCAATTCCTCGGGACAAATATTGCATCTTGGTGTCCACCAATTTGAGGGGAAGGCAGGGAGGAGACTGCACATTCTGGTGAACTCAAAATTTAACTAATCAATAGTCATAACCTCTCAGTCAGGTATTGTGTAGATATTGTGTTCCTTTTAAAGATGGGGAAACTGCAGCTAAGGTCAGCCAACATTACTAAGGCCACAGAGCAGTAGTCCTTAGCTCTCAGAGCCTTGCTTCGTCCACTTGCTTTGTGCCCTTTTGGCTAGAAGCTACATTGACTAGTGCGTTCAGCAGCTGCCAAGGCAATACCACCACCTGATTGGACGAAGCTCCTTTAAAAAATCATGATATTTGTAGCTATAGGTTTTGTGACTGTAAAGCTGCAAGTATCATTTGTGGAAGGACCTGTACCACAGTTGCATGCTGAGCTGAGGGGCTAACCCTCATTTAGACCACAGCAAATGTTTATAGTTACTTCTGGGGCAAGCTGTTGAGATAGCAACCATGTTGTTTGAGGAAAACTGACTGAGGTCCGATGGACATGGACATGAAAGTGGATGAGCTGTGATGGGCTGATTAGAATGGGAAGGAAAGGGCCCTTTTTTGTTCTTGTGTTGATTTAATCTAAACTGAAAATATGATGTGATTTTTCTCACATTGACATTACAGCATGAAGGCAGCAAAAGGAAGGCTTTAAATGTGACCAAGTCATTATCAGGAGTATAATTTCAAGGAAGTACAAACAAAAGCAGCAGGAATAGATCCCCTTCAGATTCACAGTTTACATACCCCAAACCAAACTAATGTGTGCTGGGGGAAGAAAAAGAATACAGCCAGCGTGGCAAAAGCCTGGTCTACACTCGGGGTTGGGGGATCAATCTATGAACCGCAACTTCATCTACAAGAACAATATAGCTGAAGTTGATGTACTTAGATCCACTCACCATGGTGTCTTCACTGTGGTAAGTCGACTGCTGCTGCTCCCCCATCGACTCCCCTTGTGCTGCCCCCGGCAGTGGAGAACAGGAGTGGACAAGAGAGTGCTAGGGAGTAGATTTATCGCATCTAGACTACACGCGGTAAATCGACCCCCAATGGATTAATCACTACTTGCCAGTCCAGCGTGCCATACCCAGTGTGGACATACCCAAAGAGCTCTAATGCAAAAGCCAAGATATTCTAGATAGGATAGAACTGAGACCATAGGGCACAATTCTTGTACCCTAATTTGTGTAGGGTAATGTACTACTCAGCATTAGGAAGGTCACTGCAACTAGATCTATGTGGATTGGTCCTGAACATATGTAGAGACTTGCTGACTTTAGGCACGCTCCTCACAGGTTGGAGGACAGACCTGCGTAGATCTTGTTGCAGGACTGGGGTGCTTTTTGTGCAAATCTGCCTCAAAAAGATTTCTTGTCTGGTGAAGTGCGGACAAATACTGGTTTTCTCAGGTGTTCATGGAACTTTTGTGCTGTAATTTTATTTTACAGGGATCTGGGAAATAATGCATTTTAAAATTTGTTTTACTGACTCTTGGATGCAATTTTATATTGAGTTGTGCTGGCCTGATAGGAGGGAAATAAATATTTGTAATTTTAAAATGAGACTTTTTTCATATGAACAATTTAAACCTCTTAAATCACTCTGTTCCTACTTTTATACTAAAGCACTCCAATGTGACTGATTGTTGCCTCGCCTATGAAATGCAGCCTAGAATGATTTAAAATTGGGGGAAAGCTTTACGTGTTTTAAAGCACTTAAACTTTTCAAAACCAACTTCCAATTTTGGAGATGGCAGCTCTTTTAAATTTGTGGTCACTTCATAATGTTAATCATGTTACTTATTCTTAGACTGAAAACTCCTATTGTTTTCTGCCACAAGTATTTATAAAAATAGTTTTATAAGTTTTTATTTCAGGCAGTGCTTTCAAAGATGAGGGTATATATAAAGTCTGCCAAAAAAATAGCCCAACTGGCCCTGGACACTTGCATGGTTTCCTGAATTGGAGCAAACAGTAATGTGTATGTTAAGGATTTGCACCTTTTCTGTTTTAGCACAACACTATTACAGAATCTTGCAATATTTGGTACTTTCTTCGGGTCCAGCTGCCTGGGATCCAGTAATTACATGAGAATCCCAACTTCCATTGTAAGAAAGCAAGTTTCTAGCACATGCAGTTGTGCAGAAATACTTGAAAACATGAAACCTGAAGACTTAAAAACCAGTCATATAAAAAGAATCCTAGATTTGTTATTAAAATATCACAATTTTAAAATGGTTGGGGTTGGCAATTCTGCTTAATTTCTAGTATTGTTAAATGGTTCATTTCCGTATTTGTTTTTCTGAACAAGTATGATATTTTACAGCTAGTACTCTTGGGACATGCTCTATGAAATGTAGCAAATATGATACAACATAGGATGTGATCATGAAATTCAAATAATATTGGCCAAATTTTGAAGTCTTTGTTTAATATTTAGCCCTTATTAAAGTGTTAGGTTCTGATTCAACCAAGCACGTGCTTATGTTCCACTGAAGCTGTCATAAGTATAAAGTAGCTTAGAATTACTGTTTTACCTGTAAAGGGTTAACCTGCAAGTAACCTGAGAGGAATGCTAATTAACCTCAGAGACCAGAGATTTTTAGTTTTGGTTTCGCTTGTCTTTTTTTCTCGTGGTGCTGTTCGCCTGGCTTTGGAACGAACCACACCTATATCTCTGCTCTACTTATCTATAATCTTCTAGGAAGCCACATCCAGTAGTAAGTGAATTGTATGCGTGAACTGTATCACTTGATCATTGATCCACGGTGTTCCTTGTTGTTAAGCTGTAGCAGAGGGAAAAATTCCTATGGAGGGGGTCAGGAGGCTGAGTGATGTTAAGGGTTTTTTTCTATTGATTTCTGTACAAGTAGTTTATGCTTTTTCTCTTTTTCTTTAATTAAACTCTTCCCTTTAAGATTCTGTCTGCTTGTTTCCATTGGATTGATCCTGGTTTGGATTGGGCATGTTTCACAGAAAGTGAGGGTTTTGGTCTTTGTTCTCAAGTCTCTCCCAGGTAAAGGGAGGAGATTTGGGGGTGATTAAAGTAGGGGTTCCAATTTACCCTAACCCATGGTTTGGGGGGCTTAAATTGGTGGTGGCAGCGTTTTCCAAGCCCAGACATAGGAGAAGTTTGTGTTTTGGGAAAACGTTTTAACCTAAACTAGTAAAATAAGCTTGGGGGGGGGATTTCTTTTTTCATGCGGGGTCCCCACATCTCTACCCTAGCGTTCAGAGTGGGGAGGCAAACCTTGACAGAAGCCTTAATGTGCACACCACAGGTTCTGGCATGAACTGGTGCTGTCTGCAGCAGGAACAAGATGTGTGAATGGTAGCAGTGTCTGGAGCCATAGACAGGTTGAATGCAGGCCTATATTAATATTGCTTTTACAACATTAATACACTCCTGTGAAAGCAGGAGTAGCACTTAGGACCAGATTTCACCCATATAAACCCTATAACTAAAATTTGCAGGGAAGTCAGGAAATAAGTATAACTGAGACTGGGGAGTTCCAAATCTGTGTCTCATTGACTTCCTTAGCAATTATAAACCAAAAGATAACTCTTCAGGTAATCAGCCTTCCAAATATAACTTGTGGTCTGATAGTCAATCTGTTTTTTTTTCCTGGCTCTTACATCATTACCAGTAGCAAAGCTTCTGCTATCAAAATTTACAGTAAGTAGTTGACAGTTCTGAGA
Organism: Sternotherus odoratus; assembly: GCA_032164245.1. Lineage (NCBI taxonomy): Eukaryota > Metazoa > Chordata > Testudines > Kinosternidae > Sternotherus > Sternotherus odoratus. The sequence continues at coordinate 19,392,818 of JAVMKO010000014.1, read as the reverse complement.
ATATATGAAGCAGAACAGAATTTCTCTCGCTATTCTATACTTGTTCTGGTTCTGCACACCTAGCAGAAATAAATGATTGTTTTTGTCAGTAAAGTAAGTAGATAACTTGATACAGAGCTGGAAACAGAGCTGATGAATAAGTTATTTTAAGATAATCATTCTTCTGATCATGGCTCCACTTCTAAATCATGTAATTGTTTTAAACTGTATAGCTGCTACATTTTAAGATGGATGTAACTAAAGCTGAAAATACAATGCAGATTTTTACACTAGTGTTACTTTGACATCGTTTTTGGTTCAGGACATAGGACCTGCTCAAGGAGGGGGAAAGTGTGAATTTGAATGTAATCAACAGGAAGAACAAGAAATTAAGGGAAGCTCAGGCTCTGAAGGGAGAATGAAAAGCCTGTTCTCTATTTTGGGACTTAGGCAGTAAAGTTAAGCACAAGATCAGAAATTTCTATTCTCTTAGTTTCATTAAGGAATGTGTAGATCTCACAGATTCCAACTTATTTCCTTTATTTCTTAATATTTATATTTTTATTGCTCAATGTAAATTTTGTTGTTGGTGGTTTTTTAAAAACCAAACAAACAAAAAAAGCCTTTCCTAAGACTGATGAAGTTGACCAAAGCATTCCTACGTTGGCTCAGACTCAGGAATTGGCAATCAGTAAAATTGCCTGCCAGACAATAAAACTATTAGATGGATTTCTCAAGCATATCTGTAGAGAGAGCCATGTTCTGTTTGCACAGCAGGAAAGAAGCAGATTGCTAAGATTACAGTAGCAATATGTAACCTACTTTACAGAAGCAATCACTGAAAAGTGCAAAACAAGTTGAATTAAAGATATTTCGCCTTGAGCATCTTCTGAGTCGAGTGGCATTTTTAAATCTTTCTATTTTTGTCACTATCTTCAACTTTCACTAATTTTACCTCTGAGCCTGACCCTGCCCTCAGTTCCAAGGCTCAGTGCATGTTGGTCTGGAGTTTTAGACAACACTCGGACACTTTGGTTTATAATTTACTGGGGTAAATTCCAAACAATTTGCAGCTGGCTACTTACATGCATTGCTGTGATTCATTGCAGAAAGTGGTTTAACTTTTAACCATTAGATTTTTAGCGTTTGTAATCTAGGTTCAGAGACAACAGAGGAGGTGATAGAGGAGCAAATTGACAGGATGAAATGGGAGATGAGATCATCTGTAAAAAGCATATGACTTTTTATTGTTTTTGATTATCAAGGTAGTTTTACAAGCTCAGTGGCAGGGGAACAGACCCTCTCCCTTTTCAGCTGCATAGGTCTCCATAAAGGCAGCCTGAGCCATGTCATGTGGTCTATCTACAGATGAGATGGGGAAATGCTTAAGCAAACATCAAGTATACTATGTATTAGGCATCATGGTCATAGCAAATATCCGTCAGCTCCTGCACAAAACCATGACAGCTGTTCAGATTAAGTATCTGCTCTTAGCCACCTGCAATCCCATTTCATTCCTACGTTTGATGTGGGGGGACACAGAACAGACATGATCTGTTGCTCTAGGACAGTTTGGAAACCCCAGTTGTTCACCTCACCCAATGTTCACTGGCCAGCTCACTCCACCCAATAAACTTCATTGAGACATAGCACCTTAGGTTACTTATTACAGGGGTGGAGATGGGGCTGTTAGTGGGAACTGTACACTAGGTACTAAGTGCAGTGCATATTCAGGAGGGCCAAGATTATGTGGAGCAGTATTGTGCACGAAAGAAGATGTCTTGCCTAACTTTACTGCCTCACTCCCTCCGGTTTGAGTCATCATAAGGGGATGACTCTTTAGGTAAATCAAACCAGGGTTCTTTTACAAAGTGCTCTGTACTTTAACTGATCTGAAACTTGTCAGTGAAATGTTAATTACATAACACTAAACAAAGTGATCAGAGCTGGTTCTGCAAATTGAGTCACTTTTAGTAGTACACACATCACGTAATTCTATGCAAATAGCCCTGGGCAACAAGAAGTGCCAACCAGTTGCTAGGTCCATAGCTGCTGCTGCTCTAATACATTTCCCCCTTATATAGATTTGTAACAATTTAAAGTGAAAGGCATTTTTGCTTGTTTTACTTTTTTTTTCTTTTAACACACTTATTAGGGATAATGGGGCAATTCCTCTTGACTTCAATGAAAGGTTTTGCCTTAGTAAGAAATTCAGGACTTAGACTAATTAAAGAAGGCCCCACCATGAAAAGTTTAGAACCAATTTTTCTGAAGTTTACATGTGTTCAAATATAGAGTTTTGCTAGCAGGAATAAAAAAAAAGTCAATGACCATCTTTTGTAGGAACAAGTAGATGCTTGTGTTGGGGAGTAAGAAAATATACATCTAGCTAAATGCATTGAAACCCAACTGCAATTAGCTTTCTTTTATGTTTCATAGGCAAAAACATTATGTCCCTTGTTATATGCATTTAACTCATCTATAGTAGTGAAGTTTACTGAAAGCAGCAGTTGATATAGTTGCTCATAATTACCTTCAGGTGCAAATGAATACATAATGCATTCCATTTTATTTCAACAGTCCTGAAGTAAATAGAAATAATTTATTATTGAAAGACTTGTTGCATTGCTGGTTCACTGGGTGCATGTAAGACATTTGGGTATAGTAGGGTATATAATGAGCTGAGTGGTGATAATTCTGGAGATGTTATAAGCACTTTCACATATATGGTGGAATGCTTATAAATTGACTTGTGCATTAACATGAAGGCATAAAAACAGCAAATCTTAGAAATAGTTTGATTTTGATATTTCATTTCCTTAGAAATAACTTTAAAGATGTATTCATAAAAACAAAATATGTGAAATTGATTTTTATTTTATTTTTTGCCAGATGAACATTAGAAGTGTGTCTTTTGGCAAAAAAAAACTGTTTGCAGCTTTCATGTAAAACAAAAGTGGTATATGTTGATTTGTATTTTTCAATCAATCATTCTGAATATTGATTGATACTAGTTATTAAATCTATTAAATACCATTATTTAGTGGTTGGAAGAGACTGGCTTTTATTCCCAACCCATCACTGAATTATTTCATGTCCTTAGGAAAGTTACAAAACCAGTCTGTCAATTTACCGTATATAAAATGGGTAGTCTGAGATGGGCACTTTGGATGATGGGCTTTCACAGCATTGGATTCTTGAACTGGAAGAAGCAAATGGTAAAGTGAAAATCCTGATGTGTCTTTGAAACCAACAGAATCTTTATCCTAAGTAAATTTAGCACATTATATAGTCTTGCGTTTGTCCTTATTTTAATTTTAAAACATTTACCAGAAGAAAATTACCAAAACGATTTATGCAAAGCAGTGGTCACTGCATTTAGTGTTTGTTTTTTTAACTTATATGGTTGCCAATATAAAATGAATAAAATGGGCTCAGAAGTGTAACAATTGTAGAGATGACTCTTACATTATGTGGATAACTGTCTACTAGTAACTCTGTTGGGGACATCACCTGATGTCCCCAAGGTCACCAAGCACTTTTAATATGATGATCAGTTTTAATCCATATGGACATGGCAGCCTAGAGGTCAAAGTCTCTATTTCTGTCACAAATCCCATGAGCCATTAACAATTGAGGAATTAAAAAACAAACAGAATCACTAGTTGAGATCAGCCCAAAATGTGAATACAATATTCCTGTATGTACTGCATGTAGCTAGGGAAGAGGGGAAAAAATCAATATAAAAATTATACCAGCAAGATTTTTTGACACTAAAATCTGTATTAAAACTCTTAGGAGTCTAGCTGCAGTCACAGAGCAGTAATAATTTGTCACAGAATTTCATAATAGCACAATCAAGAAAGGACATTTGATTTGCATATTTCTGATATTTCACACATTTTCTTCATCAGAAAAAACATCCCACAGTAAATAGTCACAGGAGAGGCCTATCACCTTCAAATGCACAGAGAGGGTTTCAATAAAAATATTCAACAGTTGTTACATTTCCTCAAGGTACTTTGAAATTCTGTAATTGCAGGACCTTATATGACAATTAGAGCTGACCTGGAAGATTCAGTTCCAACCTCAGTAAGTGAAATTAAGTAATTGTTTTGCTTGTTTTTAAGGAGATTGTATGAGTGTTTATTCCAGACAATCAGAACACAGAAAGCACAACTTGTCTGGTTTGACCTCCAAACTGTGGATGCTTAAAAGCTGTAAAACTTGAGGAAGCCACAAGTTTAAAAGCTTGTATTTTCCTTCCACCTGACTTCACCAGCTAACATTATATTTAATTCAAGCTCAAGTACCTTTGGAAAAATGTTGGCAACGTTGCTGTCGGATATCCACATTAAATCGGAAAATGTATTTGACAAAGCAAAAGATGCAACAAGCATGATTTTAAAAGGTGTAATGTTTAAAACAGGCCAGTATTTTTAGTGTAACAAGTGATTCAAGTATAATTCAATACCAGTTTTAAAATATTGTTCATTTTGTTCAATTATTTCGGATGTCACCTGAGAGAAAACACAGTAACTTCTTATGCAAACAGATTTCAGCATTTCTTGGCATGCCTTTCACGTCTGTGCCACACAAACACCCTACCATGAAATGCTGCCACCCTTATTACCTTTTTTCCTGGAACATCAACTCTTGTTGGCATTAAAGATGACTTAAGAGAGGGTTCTATAAGAGTAGAAGCAAAAACTGAAACCAGTGTATGCTCACTGAGACTTCCTGCTTGCCTAGCATGTTGGCTTTACCCTTCTGAAAGCCTCACTCAGTTGCCTGGGTGCAATGCCCCTTCGAATGAGCTAGATTCCAGGAAGCCCAACAGCAGTGGCGGCATTTAGCAAAGAGAAATGAAAATGATATGGGGTCTAGTTTAAGCCTTGTGAAGATAAAATCTTCCGGAAGATTCTGGTCCTGAGTGTTGGGAGCATTGAATTTCCAGGCTAAGTGTAGTCTCATGGGGGGATAAGAACTTCAGGCTAGTCAAGGTAGAAAGGTTTGAATAGGAACCTGGACATAGCAGCCCTTTAGTGTTTCAGATCAAGCAGTGACCGGCATTACATGGTATCTGCTTTGTTTTGGATGTAACTGTACTGTACAACATGTTGCCCAGTTTGGAGTAATGTTTCAGCTTATCCACTTGGAAGCGGATATGTACACATATTTGTACTTCAAGTTAAACTCTCCCTGACTGTGGTGGATGGACAAAAATTGACGCAAGGCAGATGAGACAACATTACCAGAGGGACGCATTTAAAAGGGTAAACAAACTATTTAGAATAACAAATGAGGCAAAACTGTCTAGCAGGGGAGGCAACTGGAAGTCAGTCCAGGCTGGAATTAAGCTTTTTTTCTCAAGCTTGACTCCATGCAATTTAGGTCCCTATTACTCAACCTCTGTTTCTTCCATCTGTAAAATAGAGGGAATAATATTTATGGAGCCTTGTAGTGTGTTTCAGTTCATTGAATGGAAGGCACTGTAAGTGCAAAATACTGTTAATCATTTGGAATTATTACTATAGATGGGAAATACTGAAGCCCTGACTTGCGAAAGTACTTCAGGATGTACTTAAATTTCACTGAAGTAGTGAGACTTGTGTGCTTTTCCTGAATCAGGCCCTTAGGGAGGAAGCTGTAGGAACAAAATTGCTGGGAAATTTAACCATATTGGGCTTGATGGTGGCCCGTTCCCCTCTGAGTAAATAAAAATCAAGATCTAGGATGACTCCTGCTGCTCCTATCAAGTCAGGGGTTTTCTCTGTCTCCCACCCCCACCAACCCTTACAAAAGAGCAGGATTTGCTCTAAAAACTGTTCTTAGAAAATTGCTCAATTCTGGGTAAAAAACAAAACAGCCCCTCCCCCACACCTCAAAGCAGTAAAGCTTCTTGGTTTCATAGTCTTAAACATAATTCATTCCTGCAATACTGCAGAGCCATGAATAATTGTTATAAAGAAGGGGTGGGCAAACTTTCTGGCCCGAGGGCCACATCAGTGTTCCAAAATTGTATGGAAGGCTGGGTAGGGAAGGCTGTGCTCCCCAAACAGCCTGGTCCTACCCCCTATCGACCTCCACCCACCTCCCATCCCCCCAACTTCCCCCCTCAGAACTCCCAACCCATCCAACACCCCCACTCCTTGTCCCCTGACCATCCCCTCCAGAGACCCCCTGCTCCTAACCACTCCCCCGGGACTCCATTCCCTATCTAAACTCCCTGCTCCTTTGTCTCCTGACTGCCCCCTCCTGAGACCCCCCACCCTAACTGCCCCCCAGGACCCTACCCCCCTGTCTCCCTTGCTCACTGTCCCCTGACTGCCCCGACTCCTATCAAACCCCCCTCACCCTCTGAGAGACCCCCAGAACTCCCACACCCTATACACCCCCACCCGCTCCCCATGACCTGACCGCCCCCCCCCCCGAACCTCTGCCCCATCCAACCGCTCCCTGTCCCTGCTGACTGCCCCCTGGGACACCCTGCCCCTTATCTAACCCCACAGCCCCCTTACCACGCTGCTCAGAGCAGTGTGTCTGGCTCCACGGGAGCTAGACATGTTGGCCCGCAGGAGCGTGCAGTGCCACTGAAGCCGCAGGCAGGAGCTACAGTCCACAGCACTGCCCATGTGGTGCGCTGAGGCTGTGGGGGAAGTGGGGCAGGGGACGCGGGGAGCCTGGGGGCCAGGCAGGATGGATCCGCGTGCCATAGTTTGCCCACCTCTGTTATGAAGCCTTCATGTTTCCTGATATGCACACCAAAATGTAGCAGAGAATACCTTCCAGATTTGACAGTGATAATATAGCCAGATCTTCTCTCACAAAATTACAGAGTTCCTATTAATGTCATTAGCGATTACAAAGTAAACCACAGTGATGTTGACAGTGGGTCCCTAAAATTCGTTCCTGGGCAAAAAGGTTCATTTAATGTTTTGTATAGTGCATTAGCCAAAGTGACACTATCATGATTCATCTCACTGACTTGATTTTAATCATCTTTGTCCTTAACAGACTAGCAAGTGCTTTCTAATGCACTAGACTGTGACTTATCATGACACTTGTATTTATAGAAATTAAATTTATTGGGAGCTTAAAAGCCAAAGTAACTGACTTAAAACAATAAAATATTCAGCCCACCCTTTTTAAGTTTAATATGGCTATCTCCCTATTAATTTCAACTGTAAATCTCTGAAGACAGGAAATAAATATAGCTAGCTGAGAGAAAAAGACAAAGGTGACATACAGTTGGAAGGACAAAATGTTGGTTGAAAATATGGGCATGCCAAACAGAGCACTACTGGTCAGATACAGATCACCTCTTGGTTGTTCCTACAGTTGCTGGATCTAATTTTAGTTCAGCTACTAGAAAACATGATTACAATAATAAATCATGATTACAATATTTTTCAGGAGTAGATCTCAAAGCTCTTAGCAGACGGGATCAGTATCATTATCTTCATTTTACAAATGAGGAAATTGATGCACAGGGGAGTAGCTGTGACTTCCCAAGGTCACCCAACAGGCCAGGCACAAAGCTGGGATTAGATCCTACATCTCCTGAGTCTCAGTCCAGGGCTCTATCCACAGACCACACTGCCTCCTGTAGTCTTTATACTATGGTCCACATATGAGTATAATTATATATTTAATTTTTACAATTTCAGGCTTGAAAAAATTTGCTTATGTCTCAATCCTGCAATGAGCTCTTTTCCAGATTGTTGGCTTGCTAAGGCTCACAGCTGTAGCATGTGTAGTTTTAGATCACATGGGCTAGTGCATAGGCTTTGAAGCCAGAACTCCTGAATCCTATTTGTAGTTCTCCCACTGCCTTGTGTATATATATAGTCCTTACAAATATCACTTAGATCAGTCTCAGATTACCCCATGAGGTATGCTATATTGCATAACCCCTGTTTTTATTATTTTTAATAAAAACTAAAAGTGTTCCCCTATAAACTATTATTACTATTATTTACAACCTTATCTCCAGTATAACATTTTTATCTTAGAATGCTCTTATAACATGGCTACAAGAAGTGACTTGAGGGTGAAGTGTGCCATTGGATTTCAGAGTCAGTGGGGTTTTAACTTTAATTTTTTTAATAAGATTTTTGACGAATACTGTCCAGGTAGTGGAACCAGAAGATGTTGGTTTCAGATGTAGTTATGTGCTCCTGTAAATCTATAATAGTTTAGTTTTTTTACTGAAATGTAATCATGACCATGGATTTGCAATATGAACTTGTATATGGGGAAGAAAACAAGTGACCCTCAGTTATTTCATGTACAAAACCATACATGATTGTTTATTTGATTCACTAAAACTTTCATGAGAATTTTTAACCCAGACTTAGCACATTTGTGTGACAGCTCAATAATTCACATATTTATCAGCCCTATATATTTAACCCTGCCTTCTCTAAAATAATGTAATCTTCACACCTGTCTGCTGAAATTATATTGCTCTGCAAGTGAGAATTTTATTTTGTTTGTGTGCAAGCAACTGAATCAGGGTCATTCCTATCTCTGTTATAATAAAGGCAAGATATTCAGTTCTATTACAGATAAGCACAATAGCAATCTTCATTTCATTACTCAGAGATCTCAAGGAATTCATGTTTCCTAACACCTTTAGAGCATTTGAAAAAGTACAAGATGGAGCCTGGAAACTTGTCAAAGTGAATTACTGAGACTTGCAAAAAACATGTTTTTCTAAATACATTGACTTAACTTATTGTGGCATCAAAAAGAGAAAATTAAAATTTCTCAGGCTTTAAACCAACTCTGTCTTGTAGGATACTATCATAACACAAATATTAAATTATGCTGATTTGTGAGGTTAGGGTCTGATCCTGCTAGGTGCTGGGAGCCTCCCACCTTCAAGTGGGAGATGAGCATGCTCAGTCCCTTGGAGAATAAAGACCTCTAGTCATTTAAAGGAAATGTCTTGAAGGGCCCTGTACTTATTTAAGATTGAAGTTTGATAGAAATGCAGTCCATTGTAATTGAAGAACACTCATTCACTCAAATATGTGGCAGCTCTTTTTTTTATCCTAATAATTACCTACCTGAAGGAGTCTAGGCATTATCCACCTTTTAATATTTTTGCTGTTACGGATACTACAATGGGCATATAATTATTCTCAGGCCCCTCATATTGGAAGATCCCACTGGGAAGCCTGTCTCTGTCTCTTTACTCTGAGTGTGTGTGCAGACTGCCTCTTAGGAAGAACTCTCTAAAAACAAACACTACATAAAATCTACTTTTAAGCTAGTTTTCCCTAGCAGCCTTTTCAGGACTGATGCATCACATGCCTCATTTGCTGCACATTCAAAACTTCCAACAGTCCTGGGGCAATTATAATGCTACTCAAAGAAATTGGAATTGCAGGCTAAACTGATGTCCCTCCAAAAGTCAATATGCAAGATTGATATTCTGGGTGGAAATACTAAAATCCAACATTACAGCCTTATCTTCATAGAACTTCAGGATATGAAAATAAACTTCCTTGGAACTCTACTGGTCAGGGAGAGTCACCCAGAGGTACTTTAGCTTCTGCTACAACAAGAAGCCTTTTCAATACCAAGTACTCCCCTTTGGGACTCATAACCTCTACACAGATATTCACAAGTGCTATATTACCCCCCTCTTCAAACAGAAAGGGTTCATTTCTAACCTTGCCAGGGTGAGCTCTCATTATTTTGTACAGGGCACAGCAGACATCACTAAGAGCCTTCAGGAACTAGCTTTGAGAAAACAAGTGGAAAGGCCCCCACAACTCCAGCCTTAAAGTTTTTGTCCAAAGAAACCTTTTATTTCAGAACAGGTACTGAAGAAGATAGTGTCTAATTTGCCATACACGCCTCTCCTAAGATGATCAAATCCATGACTTAATTTCTGGAATAGTGACTGTTGTGCTGGATATTCATGCTTGATTCCATCCAGTAATTGCATCAAATAGGTATATAAACGTCCTGATCCAGTAATAACATTTCTTGGTGAATTCATTCTTAATGTTACTCAGCTACGTGATGTTGAGTCCAGATAAAATGGTCATCAGTCCAGATCCCAAATCCCTGGGAGTGGTGGGGAGGAGAAAGGTATCTGGACTACTGTATGACTTGGGATATGATAAGGCCCAAGGAAAAGGCATGGGGTATAACTTGTCAAGCTCACTCCTCAATTTCAACAGATGATTTCTCAAAACCCTGGTGTGTATATAACTGCTAAGAATGTAGAAAAACTTCAGGGTTGCTTAGAGAAGTACCCCTGCTCCTGCCCTGGGAAGAAGCTCTCACTCTGTTCCTCAGGGTTCTACATCAAGAAGAAAGGTTGATGTCAGCTGGCTCAGCAAAACACACTTAAAACCAAGGGAACACAGTCTAAACAGTCTAGACTTTTGGTGCATTGTGAGCCGAGTTGGAAGCATATTGGTAAATCTATTTGCACCCAAGTCCATCTGGAAAATCAAAAGAGGTACTATGGGGGGGAAGGACTACTCAAAAGTGGAGGCTGTGGTCCTGTTATCTCGGAGGTGGACTAAGAGATCTCCTTTATGTTTTTCCTCTGATCACCCCCTGAGAGTAAAAATGGTAGAGTGAAGGAACAGGCCAAAGTGGTTATAAGCCATTTCTCACTAATCCTAAGACCTTTGGTTCTCAGACCTGAATTGAATGTAACTGGAAAATTTCAAACTCCCAACATATCTGCACACCCCAGATCAAGCAACAGAGTCCTATCCTGAACTTAAGAACTGCCTAACTGGTCAGTTGGGAAACCGACAGGAAAGAACTAAAGTCACTCATTCTAATTTGGTGATCAACACCATCCTAGCATCTGGAAGGAAATTCACAAATGATGTCTATGTATCACTTGAGGTTTTGAAGTTGGTGTTACCAGGGAAACACGGTAGGGAAAAGGAAATTCTAGAGGCTTTTACAAAATGGCTTGACAGTGGGTCTTAAGGTCAACACTTCGAAAAGACTAGTCAGTGACTGCAGCACGTGAAACCCTAAGAATCTTTCATCACTGTCACATGTAGTGGTGTTGTAGCAGTGCTGGTCAAAGAATATTAGAGCAATAAGGTGGGGCAGGTTCGTCCAATAAAAGAGATTACCTCTCACACCTTGCATCACTTTCACCTAGAAATGCTGGTCCCCAGGAATCTTATCAGTCTTCTAGAAATATGCAGATTCCTTTCATGCTTTTGATCCTTGCTCAAGATTTTAGCCGGAGGAGAGACCCGCCCATCCAGAATGGCCAATTAGCCTGACTAAGGCAGAGTGGGGACTTGAACTTGGGTCTTCCATATCCTAGATGAGTTCCCTAACTACTGGCGGTGGAGAGTTCCCTCTTTTTTCCTCATGTTTTATTCATGAAAAATTTCAAAAGGTCTAGTTTTTGTTCCAATGGAGAACAAACACAACTCTTTTTTCACAAATCAGAATCCTTGTTTTCTGGCCAGTCCTCATCACATGGACATGCAAGAAATTGTAATTTGGATTTGTCAGTTCTAAGATAGCTGTAGTGCAGTGTAGGGTGAAAAACCAAGCTTAGAACTTGCTTTGTGGTTTGGGGAGAATAAAAGTGGACTTTAAGCAACACTTAGTAGAAATGGGAAAGATATAGGAAATTATCAAGTGTTTGATAGTGAAAGGATGACAGCAAAAGCAAATTAGAGTTTAAGATATACAGTCTCTTGGGGAAAACAGTAGTGTAATGCATTTGATTCTATACATATGTATATGCACGGTGCAAATACATGTATTTTTAGGAGAAATGTGGTTGCAAATATGTTCTTCACTGTCCTGATCCTACTTCTGTTGAATTCAATGGCAAAATTCCTATTCGAGCAGTATTGGGCCCTTAATCTGTCATTTCCTCTCCATACTGAACCTGGTGGTATAAAAATGATAATGTCTTTATTATAAAATGCTCATTTTTAAAATTATCTATAGTTAATTCCAATAAAGTAGTGTTTATGGATAGTCTACCATATTTTCTAAATTACAACTGAATTTATTGGCTTCTATACTGGTGATTAGTGGGTATTTACTCAGAAAGGTCCATTTGGATACATTTATAAACAATTCTACAACAGAAGCCAGCAGAAGGTATTAGAATGATGGTGGAGTAAAATATCTGAAAACATAAAGATGTCACATGTAGCTTAGTCAGTGAATTTTATTTAAGAGCTTAGCACTTTCAGTTGTTACTGCTCTGTTTATCCATAGTTCTTTACTTTATTGCTAATGCTCTATTAATCCTGCCTCACATTGCAAGCTGCAAGGGCACTTTCATTTCACATGACAAAATGATCAATGTTATTTGGTTTCTGAGAGACCAGGCCAGTTTTCTGTACAGCTTTAGAGATGTTAGTCAACAACTGCCACCACCAGAGTAGTGGAAGTTTACAATACCAAGATCCTCTGGCTTTCACTCGCCATTCTAGCTTTGTATAAGTCCAGCTGGGGACAGAGGAGGGCAGCTGGGCATTTTTAGCTGTGCTATGCCTGAGGCGTTAAAAGCTAAAGCAGCACAGCGCAGCATTGACCTTTTGTGTGAGCAGGTAGTTAGGGGGAGTGCTGAAGGAGAACAGTAGGGTGCCAGCAATGTCAGGATAATAAGAAGTGTGTCTGAGCCACAGGAATACAGTGAATTGTTGCATCTGCATTAAAGTGACAATGATCCTCTGGCAAATGACTGGGAACCACAGTAATCTGCAAGCAAACTTTAGATTACAAATAGCCAATTAAGAGCAAAGGAAACTAGGAGGAGAACCTTAAGACTCAATGTTTTTAAAAAAACTTTCCTCTTTGGCTGTCAAAAAATGCTTTCTCCTCTTTCAGTGACACTTACCTTGCTCCTCTGTATAAAGGCAAATAGGAACTGCCATTTTTCAGAGAAATTCACTAAGTCAGCTAGATATCATTCAGATGCACACAATAATTGTTCAGTTGCACAAAGTAGCCCCCTTCCCTTTCATAAAATCACCAGGCTTTAATTCACCTTCCGGTAACAGCAGGGGCTGCTGTGGCCAGCAGGGATTCACTATTGTAGTAGCTTGTGGTTGAACCACTGCCTTTCACTGGGAGGGAGGGGTCTCGGAGCTGCAGCTGCAGTTCCACAGCTGCTTTTAGTGCCTTTGCCATTGTACACGGGTGGGAAAATACGCAGGAATGAAGCCAAGAAGATTAACCGTGAGCAGAGTGAAAAACAAACTGCTCCTAGCTGAGTGGTGAGCTCTCTTTTCTCTCTTGCTAAGGCCATGGTTACACTTACAGGGTTATAGCTGTACCCATATACAGCAATAGGTATAGCACTATAACATGTCCTGGCGTGGCCACAAGTGCGGCACTTGCAGCGGCACAGAGAGTGGTGCATTATGAGCAGCTATCCCAGCATTCAGCTGGGTGCAACATGCTTGTCAAACGAGGGGGGCGAGGGGGAACGGTGTAGTGTGTATGCAGAGGGAGAGCGAGGGGATTTTCTATGGGCTGAAAGTCTTGTCAGTGGTTTCCTTTGAAATTAGAGCCTACTTTAATAGTTTCTCTGTCAGAGCTCCCTTTGTAAACATTTGCAGTGCTTATCTGCCGAGTTAAGAGAGAAACTCTGAAAAGGTACTTCCGCATTCCTCCTGCCGAGTTCAAAACAACGCGAAGAGACGTCAATTGCCTTAAATGGCTCGGAGGCGTGCCAGAGATCACTTATAGCGTAATGACTGTTTACACTTGTTACAGGGAATACGCAATAGCTGTTATTCCTCAAGGAAGGGAGGATTACCAGGAGCGGTATAACTGTGGGTTTATAGTGCAATACATGCCTTGCCAGTGTGGACGGGTAGGGAGTTATAGTGCTCCTGGAGGCTTTATAGCACTATAAAGTGCCAGTGTAACCAAGGCCTGAGTCTATCATGTTACCAATCTACTCCAAGTCAAGGGACTGGAAAAAATGTGAAACTGGAACAGTTGAGCACTGCAGATGGTGTACAGATGGGTGCAGCATATCTGGCAGATGGCTGTTGCTTTTCAAATATCCAAGAGCCTGTTCAGGTTTTTTGGGTGAGGTGGGGCATTCAGATGTGGTCTTTCTATAGAAAGAGACAGTGATTTCCTGCTTCACAGAGGCTCTGGGAACAACATGGGGGCAGATGCTTAGCTGGTGTAAATTGTCATAGCTCCATTGCCATGACCATTTTATGCCACCCGAGGACCTGACCCCACCTCTTTGGGTAATGAGCTTGATAGAACCAACAGCTGGTTAGGACTGTAGAGTCTGATTGGCTGTGGGGTGTGGGCTTAGCAAAAGGGCAAGTGCTACAATGAATCAGTGTGTGCCAGGACAGCCTTTACCAGTGGGATGTTCAATGGAGTCCTAACTACAGCCTAAACTTCTCTTCCTGGTGGAAGGGAGAGAGCTTTCACACATCCTCCTGGGGTGTCCCCAGGATATGCTGCTTGCACTCCTTATGCTATGTAGGGAGAATCGAGCCCCCCCCCCCCCGGCAAGAAAGTAGGATGCTTTCTTGAACCAGACCTCAGAACCTATCGAGGTTCAAAGGCTCATAACTAATCACCGCACTACACTTAGTGCCATTCGATATCCTGATTTGGATTGCCCAGGGCAGCTTGAGTTGCATGTCATGGCCATGGTGCAGACCCAATTTGAAAACTCCCTGTAACAGGTCGGGGACTCACCACCATACGCCTCCTGCCGGACAGTCCTGGAATTAGCTCAGTTCACGGCGGAGCGCCCTCCTCTGGTGGTGTCCCGTCCATCTCTTGCTCTCAGTTGCCCTCTGTTGGCATCTGGACACGCGCTGCTCCTTGCGTGTGGCGTCCTCTTCAGGGCACTGCCCTCCAGCAGTACCCCCAAGTCCACACTCACCCCCTTCCAGGGGGGTGGAGGGGGGGAAGGAGGTTCCACCAGCCACCCCCAAGTCAACCCCCTTCTGGCAGGGGTCAAGTGTAGTCCATAGAGGCCACTTCAGCAGCCAGGTGCAATATAAGGGGAGAAGAGGGGGACCCAGGCCCACCTCTATTCTGGGTCCTGGCCCAGGGACCCTTTGGCAGCAGCCATCCTGCCCTCCTTCTCTCCTCTAGTCCCTTTCACTCTCCCTGGGCCACTTCCCCAGCGGCCCCTCTGCACCGGATGGCCTCTCCCTCAGGGCCCACAGCCTGGCAGGTAACCAGGGCGGAGTTCCCTTCTGCTCCTCTGGGCCTGCCCAGCGCCGTGCCGTGCCGTGCCGTGCCGTGCCGTGCCGTGCCGTGCCGTGCCGTGCCGTGCCGTGCCGTGGCTCCTCTCTCAGGAGTCAGACCTTCCCCCCCCCCCTTGAAGGTTCAGGAGAGACTGACTGCCCCTCTCCTGGGCAGCCTTCTTATAGTGCCTAGCCGGTCCCTGATTGGCTGGCTACAAGCTTGGCCCTGACTGGCCCTCAGTTGGCCCTTTTCTTATTGGCTGACAGCCTATGCAGCCACTCTGGCCTACTCTTGCCCACTCTGGCAGGAGAGTGGGGCAGCTGCCCCATTACACTCCCCCTATCTCTGAAAAGAACAGTTTAAAAAGATCTCCTTTAAAACACTGTGGCGTGATCCTTTGCCATTAAAGTCAATGGGAATTTTACTAGTGACTTGTATGGAAGCAGAACCATGGCCTATCTGAGCGGCAAAAAGCAGTCATCCCAATGCAGAACACTTAAAGGGACTTCAGTGGACTAGTTCGGAGAGCCTCGCATGCTCTTTAATTAAACTTTCGATTGGTCCATGTGGTAGAGAGATCTTCCTTCCCCCCATTTTAACACTAGGGTAAAAAAAAGGGGGTCTCTCATACAAGACCAAATAACTATAAGCTGCTTTCCCAGCCTAAGTTAATCTTTTCTCCCCCAAAACCCACACTCTATCAGTTGGGGATTGGGGTTCTGCTGCCACCACTCAGTGAAGTACCCCAATACTATGGGGTAGGGGCACCTTGACCCCGAGAGTAACCCTCCCGACCTCTCCCTTTCTGTCTGGGAGATAAAAAAAACAGAGCCTTAACTCCAGCTTCCCCTTTCAACCTAGGAGACACTGATCCACTCCCCCCACCCCCTCCCTCTCTGGTTACCAAGGGAAGAGAGATTTAGACCCCCAGACCCACCCTTACCCGGGAACTGGGTCAAATCCAAAGCTAGGACAACTTTAAGGGAATAACCAAACACTTTTTATAACAAAAAAAAGGTTTAATAAAGAAAAGAGAGAAACTCATACAACTAATCAGACTTCACAGATACTTAATTCCTAGCCCTGACCCCTCCCTCCATATTTCTCCTCCAGATTAGGTCAGTGACACCATAAATTCATTGCAAACTCATACAATTACAATTCTACTTACAGTTAGTCTACTTAAAGCTTATGAAGGAAAAATAGGAAGTTGTCTCTCCATAGCTAGAGAGAAGAGATGGGGAGTGCCCAGAGCCGGGACTGAAGAGAACTGAACTAAAACCTCCCCCTCCTTCCCGAGGGCCGGGAGCTCTTACATCACCCACTCTCAGGTTCAGTTAACCCCATGCAGGTAAAACGCAACTCCAAAGCACTTCACACTTATGACAGTCCACCTGTGACCAAGCATCAAAAACAGTTGCTTATAACTAGTATTCCTGTTCCTAGGTTAGCTGCAATCTTTCTTTCAGCCCACATCTCTGTGGAACCTGCTGTGCTGGTTCACTTTTATGGGGCCATGTGAGGTGCTAGAGCCTATATGCACCCAATATATGAAGCTTCTCTGTTGTTCACTTCCCCATTGTAGACTCTATTGGAATAGTAATTTTGTTGAAATTTAAGGAGCTGGAAAATGGGGCCCTGTTGTGCAGAGTTCTGCACACATCTGCTGTGGGATGCTATATGACCTAAAGCAGCATTGAAGTCAATGGGAGCTGACTGTAATCGGCACCTTGTGGGATCATGCTCTTAATCTGTAGCTTGGAAACAACAGGAAATGAGCAAAATAAATCCACTGTGCAAAAAAATATTTTAATTAGAAGGAATAATCCTGAGTCAATACAGAGAAATTGTCTGGTCGATAGACCAGTTTCTTTGCTTTTTTAGAGCTATACATTTAAAAACAAATATACAACATCTTTGGACAGTTTCAAATGTTATATTGACCGTCTGTGTCTAGAAATAACTTATTTTTTAGAAGCTGTTGCAGCTGTTTCACTCATCATGAATTGTAGCTTGGGGATTTTAAGGTAACAGAGGCTGAGAAATATACTTTTAAAAGAAGTTTAAATTTTAAAGAAGCTACTTTTCAGAATGCTTTGCCATATACCAGATAAAGTCCTATAAGTTCTATTTTTGTAGTCTCAGGTGCTTCCAAAACATAATGTTCTGTCTGTCCCATTTTTGTATCATTATAGATGAGAGCCTCAAAAGGTCTGGAGATTTTTATAAGTATCCAAATGTTGAACTGATTATTCAGACTTCATTGGCTCTCTGATGTACCTAGGTATGGAACAGGGGTATGTTTTTCTGTTCTGTATAATTAACCTTAAAATTTCTAAGTACTGTCCCTATGTTCCCAATTCAGTATCCATTTTGTTATCAAAGTGTAGCACAGACTTGAGAGCATAGTGCATTTTCTACTACTGGAAGCTCTACTGGGCTTTCTTGCTTTTGGTCCCTTAATCTAAAATAAATGTTAGTGGAGCCGGAGGAGATGCTGGATATGAAGATAGAAGTTTTAAATATGGAAAATATATAGGGACTTCGTGTTTTATTTGGGAAAAAAAGTGTAACTGTAACAATACACATTTCTTGGTACTACAGAATCAGGCTGGAAATATTACCAGAATAGCCTGATTTATGAAACCTTTTTGAAACTTCCACTTCTTGTCCCAAGTGTGTTTCGCAGTTATTCTTTAAACTTTTGTTAATCTGGTGGATTTCTACATGGAAATTCATCTTTTATCTATGCTAGTGTCTCAGCCCATGAGTGTTCCCCTGATTTCTATCAATTTGTCCCCTGTGGGGAAATCAAATCGGCTTCATAGTCTGTCCACTTACTAATAAATTAGCACCCTTACATAGACACATGACCCTACAATCACTCAACTATCAAAACCCAGGTGGATGATAATTTGTATTTCCATCAAAATATTTGTGTGAGCAAAAGGAAGAACCAAAAAGGAAAATTCCAAATTAATTGGCAGTACTATGGAGGCACCTATTTACTGTCTCATTAGTTTGGTTTTATTATGGAAATTCTGATAAATACTTCTCTTTAGGCATTTCTTACTAGGCTCCAGGGAGAAATCTGGCATCTGTAGTCATAAACTAGGAACAAACACTTTTGTTTCCCTCCTTCCCATTTGATAATATCACTTTGGTAATTTTTATATAGCAGAAGGGAAAGTTGTGTGGTTTCAAATACTTCTTTGATATGCAGTAATTAAAATATAGGATTGTCTGAAAATATGGGATTAGAGTGGAAGGGATTGTGATTAGGATGCTGGAGACTCAGAAAAAATATTAAGTTACTGGGTCTGACCTTGGCTAAGTCATTTATACTGTTTATACTTGAGTTCTCTATCTGTAAAAAGAGGCTCTTATTCCTTCCTTTCTTTTGTCTATCTAGATTATAAACTACTCTGAGTCAGTGACGCACTCTTGTTGTCTGTACAGCACTTTGCACAATCTTCGTTGGGGCCCATAGGTGATTCTATAACACAGCTAAAGATGTGTGGTCAGTATCAAGACCACACGGTTCATTTATACTGCAGGATATAACCTGAGCTCCCACAGTAATGCATAGAGAGAAACCCCCAAGGTAAGACTAACTTCCAGCATAGTGAACTACCACAGCAACTCATTTGCTTAATAATAGAAATTGCCCATTATTATTTTCTGAACTAACTTATTGAGAATTTGGGAAAAGCTGTCTTCAAACTGATTTGTGTACTGTTGGTATCCTTGACCCACTACAAGTCAGGATACAGAACAAAGGTAGTATTAGCACAGCAGACAGTCTCATATTATTCATGAATTAAAGGGCAAATGTCCTTTCTCAGTCTCCTGGTCCTCTTTGTAGCATCCAGTATAACTGATCGCTCACTACCTTGAGAGGTGTTGCAGTGCTTTGGAGGGTCCATCCCAGCAGTGATCCTCTGCCCTCAAGCCCTGTCTAGAGGAATAGCACACGGATTAGTCCTTCCCCCTCAACAAATAGTTACTGCAGACACTAGGAGGAACAGGAAAGCTTCATGGGCTCAAATGTTAACCATATGTCAAGGATAAGCAAGCTGTGTCTGTTCATAACCTTCAATGGTTCCAATCAGGAAATTATCCCAGTGTCAGCCCAGATCAGCACTTGAAACAGGAAGTACTGGCAAGTTAAATCCTAGCAAAAACGGAGGCAATATTTGTGGGGAAAAGGTAACATGAGAGCTTGTGCCATGGTACAGTCCCCTCTGATCAAGGATTTATGGCCAGAGATCTTCAAGAGGATTTGCCACTTAAGTGGTGTTCTGGGCTGCTTACTGATACAGAGTTCTCATTTGGCAGCATCCATGAGAAATGTCTCCTGCTATCATTGAATACCAAGGAGACTGCATCTCTTTTTTGCTCGAGATGGCCTACCAATGTTAATACATGCCACCTTCATCTCCCATTCAGATTATGCCAGTGAAGTTCTCTTTGAACTGAAAGTACTAACCCTGAGAAAATTCCAACTGGTTAAGACTGCAGCAGCACATCTCATCAGAACCACAGGTTATTGAGATCACATTGCCTCTGCAACCCACCCTCCAGTGGCTCCCTACAGAACAGTGTGTTAAGTTTCATTGCTCATTCATCTCGAGCACCATCAACAGCTCTGCCTGTCAGACACAAGAATCGTCCTCCTCCGGGGTGAAACTATTTCCCTCAAGTACTAACTACTACTACAAACCTCAGTATGTGCCAGTCCAAAAATAATGCCCATATCTTCGACCTTGCCTTCCCTTAAAAGAGCACAAAGCACATTTTACCTTACTAACTTAAAACTAACACATGATTTTCCCACCTACTTGACAGATATTAGTTGCCTTGTTTAATCTTCTCTGGAAGAATTTCAGATAAGAAAGCAATAGATGAAGAATAAAAGCTTGAATAAAATAGGATTATATTTGTCATGCAGACGTATTTTTCTCCTTGGCTGTGATTTTTTTTACCTTCACAGGAATTGATTGTATGTTTGTGTGCAAACTTCATCTGTATTTTACTTAATGAGGTCACTGGTTTCCCATAGTTCACTACAGTAAATAGATTGAAACACACTTATTGTGAATGTTTTTATAATTACTTTTATACTTTTTAACCTAAGTAACTACACTTACTATCCTTCAGTGCTTCAAGTAATGGTCAGATCTTTAAGATATTTTCCTGCAGCTTACCAAAAGAATTATGGTGGTACTAATGTAAAATATTGAGTTCAAGCTAGGTTTTCAAACACTTCACATTTTGACACAAGCCATTTGTGGATGTCTTTTCCTGTCTTGCTAAAATAAAAGGTCATGATAGTTCAAGAGTTTTCATGGGTCCAACATTCATTGTATCAACTAATAAAAGCACATGCATAAGAAATATTAAGATAAGAATAGCCTGTATTACCAAAGGACACCAGGGCTATCTACCATAGACCTCTCAGCCTTCAAAAATTGACATCTAACTCAGTGTAAAATGTTCTGATTCTTCTAACCCATTATCTCTCTGTATAATAGCTTTTTGTGTGTCTGTGTGCATCACCAAGACACTCTTGTATTTCCATGCAAAAATATGAATAGCGCTGTTCTGATTGCTGAGAAATGGAATTGTGAAATTCAGCTTTTCATAGGATAGGAGGTGAAAGGGAAGTTTCATATCACAGTTCCAGAAAGCCTGGTGTTTTCCTGAGCACCAGCTATTTTCTATAACAAACTAAATAGTTTATGTAGTCCATTCAAATCTGCTTTTCAGATCTGTTTTGTAAATATCTTATAAGATATTTACCAGTTGCCACAATATTTAAAATAGCAACCAGAGGTTGCTGTCATTATTTGTTTCTGACATGTTGGGAAGAGAAGCAAAACAACTTGCTCAAGGTCATACTGGAACTTTGACAAAGTTAGGAATAGGCATCATATCTCCTGACTATTAGCCCTAATCACTAGACCATGTTTCCTTTCATAATAAGAAAACCAGCATGTGTAGTATCTTAGAGCAAATGCTGTTAAATTTTATTCAGAATCTCTTCTTTTCCATTACTGTTTTGATTTCATGCACAACTGTGCTAGCCACTCTGAGCCTAGTTCTCAGTGAATGCCAAACCAAAGTAGAATATATTGTTCCACATTCTCACTGCTTAAACACACACACGCCCCAAGAGCATGCAATATTTATATATCAGCACACATCACAAAAGCCATATAGCTTAGCAGTAATATTTTCTCCCTTTTTCAAGTTTGTCTGCCTCTGATTGCGCTCTATATGATTAGTCTTGAGTATCATTTGTGCCTTGTTTGTTAATAGAATATGGGTTATGTATGAGCACAACAGATTGACACCCACTTTTAAGCGGGCAATCAGCTGTATGCAAATTCAAAGCATGGCTGAACATTTGGTTTTAACGGCTAGATTTTTAGCTCTCATCTCACACTTGTGTGCACATATTTACATTTGTGTGCTAATATTTTTATGCACCCTTATAGCGGTGTGTAGCGGGGTGACCACCCGCTCCCTGCCGGAAAGGGCTGGAATAGCCCAGGGAAGGGGTGTGGCCAGGAGTCAGCAAACTCCCAGGCTTTGAGTGGGAAGCAGGCTCAGCTGTGAGGCCATGCCTCAAACACTCAGGCCTGTATAAAGCCTGAGAGGTAGGGGTCTGACAGTCAGTCTCCTCCGCATCTAGAGGAAGACAGTCTCTTCTGTAATCAGAGGAAGACAGGCCTAGCTGCAGGGAAGCCTTACACAGGGTACCTAGACTGGTACAGGGCTGGGGACAGGCGGTAGGAGCTGGGGGAAGCTCGAGCCTGGGAGCCCCAGGCTGCTGGACCTGCTAGAAGGCTCGACCCAGGGGTACTGGGGTTGCAAGGGGCAGCCCGGGATAGCAAAGGGAAGCAGCAGGCCAAACTCCTTTTGCTGGTGATGAGCAGCCTTGATACTGTAGTCTGCCTCAGTGAGCGGAGGCAAATGGTGACTGGCAGTGGCACAGCCTGAGACAAAGTGGGGATAGTGGGTGGAGGGTTCCCCGGGGAGGGGACCCTCAGACTCGGGGTTCTGCAGGGGTGCAGCACCCTCAACTAGAGAGCACCGGGGTCCGGGAGGGACACGGGGCCAGAGTAGGAGCGGGACATTAGCCGGCAGAGGGTGCTCTGGAGGCTGGAAAAGCTAATTCCCAAGACGACCAGCAGGAGGCGCCGCCGGGGTGAGTGTCTGCTCGCTTACACTGTGTACACTCAGTTGTTAGCAAGTGGTCATGTGATGGACATCATCTTGGTCAACACCTTGGGGCCTGAACCAGGGACTTCCAGACCAAAAACACAAACTACAACAGCTTGAACCAGAGAGTCAAGGTTCTCGGAAGAGGATCTGTAATACTCACTCACCAATGGGGAGCATACGCATGTTCACTCAAACATAGGGGTTAGACTACTTAAATAGCCATGCGCAAGTCTGGGAACGTTTTAGAATAAGTTTGTCCTTGCAAAGTGAAGCATATATGCATATATATATGTGTGCATTTGTAATCTTGTGAGTGGCCAAGTGAAGCCAGACAGAGGTCTGGTTAAAAGTTTACCCCTAAACATGTGAATGTTAGAGGTGAATGAACTTGAGAACTTCAGTTCTGTTAGTGATCACTAGTCTCTACTCCCATTCCCATTAAGAGAGGTAGCAAAACTCCCCTTGCCTTCGCCGGTGAAGAATCAGGTCCTAAATTAGACAACTTGTAGAACCTGAATCTAGTGTCATCCTCCCGATTTTTCTAATGGGCTATAGAGTGCCGGGCTCTCCTTGGGCAGCTGCAGGGAAGTGGATATTGACATAGGCAATGCCATCCCACAACCAATAACTGGGAACATGAGGGGTAAAATGATCTCCGGTCCTACTTTTTTAAGCCTTCAGCTAGATCAGTGTAAATGTGGTAACACCTCTGCCAAAATCATTTGAAAATGAATAAATGCTAATAAAATCGGCGGAGATACCAATTCAGGTTGTGATCTTGTTTGGTACTCCCCATGGACAATGTAAGGGTAGGTAACTGGGGCTCCGCCCCTTCCGCCGGTCCGGCGGGCAAGTCCTACCCCTCCCTACGCTACCGTGCGGCCCCTGAGGGGAATTAGCAGGGGCCACAGGTTCCTAAATCCCACCCTCGTGCCGGGCGGGAGCCGCAGTGGGTCCAACTCAGGGGCTCAGACCCTCGGGCAGGGCTGAGCACTGTCAGGGGCTCAGACCCTCAAACAGGGCTGAGCACTGTTCGATAATTAGGGGCTCAGACCCTGAAGCAGGGCTGAGCACTAGTTCAATCATTAGGGGCTCAGACCCTCAAGCAGGGCTGAGCACTAGTTCAACAGTTAGGGGCTCAGACCCTCAGGCAGGGCTGAGCACTAGTTCAATAGTTAGGGGCTCAGACCCTCAGGCAGGACTGAGCACTAGTTCAATGAGTCTGGGCCCTGAGTCAGGGCGAACAACAACGAGTATGATGGGTCAGGGGGTTCAGGCCCTTAAGCAGGGGCTGAACAATAGTTCAGGAGCTAGTAGACCAGGTATCGGTGGGAGGGGGGAGACTGCCACCCACCAGTGGGGTGGCAGGGGGGGCGCAGGCCCACCCACTTCCACTGCGCCCCAGCCCGGGGCCCTAACAGCGGACAAGGCTCGCTGCAGTCAGTGGGGATCCTGACCGCAACACACTGACATTGGCTCAGGGCCTTCCCCCGGGCTACTTCCTGACTCCCCCTCCCATGGTACCTGGGCCATCTCTGGGTCCTCCGAGGGTCCCAGGTTCATAGGCTCCTCAGGGTCACTATCGGGTGGCAGGTCTGGCAAGTCCTCCTCCGGATAGCAGGCCGGGTCTGTTGGCGGCTCCTCTGGGTAGTAGGCGGACGGCAGGTCCAGCGGTTCCTCCGGGTAGTGGGCGGACGGCAGCCTCGGCAGTTCCTCCCAGTCGCAGGCGGACGGCAGGTCCAGCGGTTCCTCCGGGTAGCGGGCGGACGGCAGCCTCGGCAGTTCCTCCCAGTCACGGGCGGACGGCAGGTCCAGCGGTTCCTCCGGGTAGCGGGCGGACGGCAGGTCCAGCGGTTCCTCCGGGTAGCGGGCGGACGGCAGGTCCAGCGGTTCCTCCGGGTAGCGGGCGGACGGCAGGTCCAGCGGTTCCTCCGGGTAGCGGGTGGATGGCAGGTCCAGCGGTTCCTCCGGGTAGCGGGTGGACGGCAGCCTCGGCAGTTCCTCCCAGTCACGGGCGGACGGCAGGTCCAGCGGTTCCTCCGGGTAGCGGGCGGACGGCAGCCTCAGCAGTTCCTCCCAGTAGCGGACGGGCGGCTGGCTCGGCGGCTCCTCTGGGTACCTGGCAGGCGGCAACGCTGGCGGCTGCTCCCAATAGCGGGGAAGCGGCTGGCTCGTCAGCTCTCGGGCCGGAGCCAGCCCGGGAGCGTCTGGTCTCTCCGGTGTCTGCCCTTCAAGTGAGCTCTGAGGCAGAGCTTTTCTACTTCCGGTTCGGCCCCTGACCTTCCGGGGGGCGGGGCTTAACAGGGCCTGGCTCCGCCCCTCCCGGCTCTTGCCAGGGGTTATCTCCCTCCCGGCCAGCAGGGGGCCCTACCACCCCTTTACAGACAAGAAAGTGTATCTTCTGGGGAATACCGTTGGAAGAAGAGCTGCATCGTTCATGCTGGGACTTTCAGTCCAAGGGAGATTTGTGAATTTCGGCCATGTGCACCTGCACATGTGCATTTGAGTGTTACAGATGTTTAACTACTTATGACCATATATAGACAGTGACAGTGAAATCCTAGTCCCATTGAAGTAAATAGCAGAACTCCAACTGACCTTAATAAGCAGGATTTCACTCCCAGTTTGTGCTTTCATGATCGGCACACACGCATATGTATGCAATTCTGTTTGCTTAGCTTAAAAATTCTGACTTACGGAGTGTAAAGCCTGAAGGTTAGAGAATAAAGCTACCCTCCTTCCATCTTCTGTACTTTTTTATCTTGTTTTTAATTAATTTCTTCTTCTAGATCAAGCAAAGCCCAGTAATGAAGAGAAGGATTTAATTTAGATGTGGGTAGAAACAGTGCAGGCTGCAAAACATTTTTGCCTCTTTAAATAGTTATTTTCTAAGGTCAATATAAGTTGTTACTACTTCCAGCAGCAACTTGGTATCAGATCCACTGTTCATTCATCACTAGAGTTATTTGAAATTTTTCAAATGAAAAAAGTATTTTTATTGGAAAATGGTCCTTGTTGAAAAATTGAAAATAGCTGCAAAAAACTGACTTTAAAAAATATTCCTGGGAATTTTGCTTATCCTAGAATGAAGGATCTCCTACCCCATTCACCATTCTCTAGTAGGCCTCACCATTATTGCAGAATTCCTCAAGGGAATCTTCTTGTGTATATTCTCTCCACACCCCCAATGAATCTTTGACCTGATGGGAACTTTCCCTCCCTCTTCCTGGATGACATCAAAATAGGTATCATCCAGGGGCAATTAAATAAATGTATCTGCCATTCACTTTTAAATTCAGCTGAAGAAATCATTGCCATGTTGTGATGTCATGTGACAGCCTGAACATTGAGAACTCTGGTAATTCCCAAGATGCCAGCTGACTGGAGTCAGATTCCAGATCTGGGAAGGGATGGTAAAAGAATTCAATACTTCCAACCCCAAATACTCAAAAATCATGTCAGGATAAAAATAAATCAATCATAAACTTTAAAATAAAATGGTGAGGGTCCTCTTCTGATGTTGGGTCTTTAGCTGCAACTGGAGCTTTAAGAAAAACACAATTTTGTGATTCAAATAATAAGATTTGGTGACACTGAGAATGTCAATGTTCTAGAAAGCTTCAGTGTAGTGAAGCTGTCTGGGACTGGGCTTTAAGAGAATGAGATGGTGTGAATGAATGAATCAATGAATAACAAGTTATGGGTCTTCTGTCGCAAATTGTAATCATTTGAGTAATTGTCTAGCTATGCCATAAGAATGACAGGAGATATTAGATATGGGTTATCATAAGTGTAAAGTAGCTTAGAATTACTGTTTTACCTGTAAAGGATTAGCCTGAAGTAACCTGAGAGAGGGGATGACGAAACAGAGATGCTCATCAACCTCGGGAACAAAGAGAGTTTTTTAGTTTCATTTTTAGCTCTCTCGCTGGCTCTCGCGCTGTTCGCCCGGCTATGGGACGAACCACCCTTCTGTCTTTATTCTACATTTCTATAATCCTCTAAGAAGTCAAGTCCAGTAGTAAGTGAATTGTATGCTTGAACTGTATCACTTGATAATTGATCCACGGTGTTCTTTTACTGTTAAGCTTTGGCAGAGGGAGAAATTCCTAGGGAGGGGGTCAAGAGGCTGTGTGTTGTTAAGGGTTTTTTTTCTATTGATTTCTGTACAAGGAGTTTATGCTTTTCTCTGTTTCTTTAATTAAACTCTTCCCTTTAAGACTCTGTCTGCTTGTTTCTATTGGATAGATCCTGGTTTGGATCAGACACATCTCACAGAAAGTGAGGGTTTTGGTCTTTGTTCTCAAGTCTCTCCCAGGTAAAGGGAGGAGATTTGGGGGTGATTAAAGTAGGGGTTCCAAGTTACCCTAACCCATGGTTTTGGGGGCTTAAATTGGTGGTGGCAGCGTTTTCCAAGCCCAGACATAGGAGAAGTTTGTGTTCTGGGGAAAAGTTTTAACCTAAACTGGTAAAATAAGCTTGGGGGGTTATTTCTTTTTTTTCATGTGGGTCCCCACATCTTTATCCCTAGAGTTCAGAGTGGGGAGGCAAACTTTGGCATGGGTTTAATCAGGTGGTAACTTTATTGTTGACAGATGTCTGGGACTAACTCGGCCGATAAAACGTGTGCAGTGCAGGTGTAAAATATATATCCCAGCAGCAGAGTCACTGCCAGGACCATACCAATTTCGGGGTGGGGGTGGGGAGGAGGAGAGCTTCCACAGCTCCCCTCTATTTATCCAAGTCCCTCTAGCAATTGCCGGGACCTTACCACTTGCAGCCAGCTCTCTTGGCTTATCGGGCTGTTTGCTATTTAGCTTGCCTTGTCCACGTTTACTGTCTGTCACACCTTGCTGTGCACAAGGGATAATATATGCATGGATTAGCCTCTTATAATTTTGTATTTCGTTGTACAGAGTAGGTGAACTATCATCGGGCCTCAGACTCAATGCAGGAAGTTTCGCAGAGCCCTGCTCCCCCAAGAGTCTCTACTGTGTCCCATGAGGTTACGTGCCCTGATGGCCAATGAGTTCCCATATGCCCAAGGGCTTTGTTTCCAACATGGGCATCACTACCTTTGCCGGCGGCAGGTTGGGGAGAGGGCTGCCCCTGTCCTGCTTGAGCCCAGGCTGGGCCTGCACTGTGACCCCATACGGGCCCACATACCCGCTGCCTGAAGCTGCTGTAGTCGATGCAAATTAGCATTCAACGGCTGTGTAATACCATCAGTGTCCACCCTGAAGGTGAGGCTTTTCTGTAAAAGGAGGGAGAGGTCAGGCCCACTGACCTTTAAAAACACCTCGTTCCTGTGTGGTGAGTCATTTACCACGCTGACTGCTCTTTCCAGCTTTAAGTCTTCCCTCTTCCCCCAAGCCAGAAAGCATTGCCTCCTTCTCCCAGCCAACCAGCCAAACTTCCCCCTGCTAAGTGCAGGGTGGCAATTCTTTTAGATTCATTGAGCTACTCCTGTGACTAAGAGCTGCAGAATTACACCATACATTTGAATGATTTTAATTAGTGACTTTTGGTGCATATCTACATCTATATAAACTTTAAATGTACAAAATGCAAATTTTTAGAGAAATATTTCAAATATCCCAATTATAAATCACTTATTATGGTGAACCCCATTGCAGTAGAAATCATCTTAAAGAACAAAATGAGGAACATTTTGTAATGAAGGATTCCACATAAATGTCTTACCATTTATCTTAGTTCTGGTTGCATGCCTGAGCAGAATGTCAAATGGCCAAAATGATGCAGAAAAGCTACATTATATTTTTTTAAAATATTTCTGAAGACTCCAATGTAGGCAAATGATTTTTTTCATCAACAAAAGTGGCCAAAGTTCTTGTAACTCTTCTTAGTTGTTGTGTGTGACATTTAAGGTTTTTTTGCATCATTATATTGTATTTTACATTCCTCATTCTGCATGATGATGTATAGAAACTGCAGAAAGCCTATATATCTTCAGACACTGACCTTAGGTGGTGAGATTCAAAGTAATGAACATTCAAACACAATTTGAACTTTAACTTATAAGGATTGTGAGTTAATCAATATCACTTTCCAGAAAAGGTCATGAGATGAGGCAGGTGCTTGAATAAAATAAATGCATTTGAGTTAGCTGTATCTCGTAATAGTTACACGCTCTTCCACTTCTAGGGATTTTATTAACATTTTCTCTAATAATCATAAATGTTACGTTTTAAAAGTGTGATCCTCTCTATGCCATTATATTACAGAATTTCTGTATAACAGTGTGATGCTAGATAATTTAAATATTGTAGTTTCAGTTCCCTACATATGATCATCTGAAGGTTAAGTGCAGCTGGAATTAACATACCACAGTGACAAGAAATAGGTCTGACTTAATTTTTATGTGTGTATTAAAAAGAATTCCACACATTTTATGATGCACATTGATTGTGTAGTGGGGGTGTACCCCAGTGTAGAGGGTCTGCACAAACTTTTGTATATTTTTATTCATGGATGTGCAGTGGTCTAGGGGAGCACATGCCAAAACTCAAGTATTTTGGCTCACCAGAAGAATCTGTGTTTTGTCTGCCTTATTTTAAACCCAGAGGAATCTGAGCAAGGAAGATGTGGAGACCAATAATGATCTCTGACCAAACTCCCTAAAGGTTCATTTGATCAGACACATAGACTTTTTGTTTTGAACTTCTAAATGTGCGGTAATTAGTACTTGGGCTCTGAGGTAAAGGCTTTTAAACTGTTGTCTAAGTGCTCCTTTTATGGGGCTTTATTAAAGGGAGATTTACTTTTATGTTTTGACTTCTGTTTGTGCTGATCAAAGTGAGCATACCTGCTAACACCCAGTTTGGGTAAAACAAGGTGAGGTTCACCTTCTGGGCCACCCCGGCCAACCGGGGTGCACAGGAGTGCCCCATCCCATCACAGTGCTTTATACAGCCAGGTTGTGAATGGCATTTACTCCCAATGTTGACAATTGGCCTCACTGATTTTAATGGCACTATTCAAAGTGAGTCACTATTTGTAAATGTGAGCAAGGGGTTGCAATCTGGCTCTAAATGTTTGCTAGTTAATAGCCCTGAATGTAAAGTATGCTTGTTAATTTTAAATATAAAGGGTAATCAAGTGAACATTAATAGCGTAATAAGTGTTGATAATATGTTTGCCATTTATCAAGTTATTAGTAACGGTGTGGTGCAAAGAGGAGACATGCATTTTAAAAGTCAGATAAAAGGAAATAATCTTCAAAATGTTGTGTAAATCTATCTTTCTGAAGACTGATTAAATTCAGGACAATATATCTATCTCTTAGTTTACTGTTGTATAAGCCATCTGCACTTGGTGAGTAAGTATTTTAGAGTTTAAAAACAGAGACATTTCAGAGATATTTGGAGACTGTCAGCACATTTCATCTCTTTAATGGAATAATTCAGAAACATGCATTATCAAAAAGTATATTAAAGCGTAAAAATCAGTGTAAACAATGTCCCTGATGTGCCTTGGCATGTTTCTTTTTTCATTATTGCAGGTTTGAAATACACTAAGTAATTTAATTCTTTCAAGCTGCATTGTTTAGATAGGATGACTGCATCAGATATTTTCTTGCCTTTAATGGCCACTGGGATAGTCATTGCCAAAGAGAACAGCTGAGCTGCCTGTTAAACAGTTTTGCTACAGCATCTAGCTACCAAAATGGAAAGTGTGTGTGTGTTCCTGCTCTTTCAACCTAATACTGGATCTGCTTTCATCTTCGAGCATGAATGCACAGGAACAAAATGAAATGTTTACCAAAAAGGTATTTTTTCTTTCTAAAGCAAATTCATTCATCCATTCTTTTTCCCTTCTCTCTCTTTTTCTATTTCTTGTTTTTATACCACTGAGAAGGAAAGGGAACATGCAGGCAAACAGATCCTATTCTTCTGAGAGTAACAATTATTAAAATGATGCATTTTGTGCTCTTTTTCTTTTGCATTTTCTTATTTTGCAAACCTCTGAAAATATATCCTTTAGAAAAATAATGAACATGACAAGTGAGAATATTCAAGAACTGTTGTTAATTCTGATTTTCTTCTTTAAAGAGCCATTTAGCTCAAAACAGAGAGGAACTGGGTAGTACTTATTTACTTTTTTAATGAGTTTTTCTACTGGGAGCAAGAAATTTGATATCCACCTTTGCTTTATTGCCGAGGGAAAACAAAAGCTATTTAAAGTTTGTGTTTTGTGGGTTTTTTAAGGATGTCACAAAAAGTGCCAAAGTGACTAAGGAGCTCAACTGCTATAAGCTTTTTCTGCTTTTAATGCTCATTTTACTCTAGGGTGACCAGACGTCCCGATTTTAAGGGAATTGTCCCAAGTCCCGACGAAGGTATGGTCGGGACGCCCTTTGTCCCGATATTCGCGCCTGGGCAAGCAGCCACCCTTCGCCCCCCACCAGCAGAGAGAGACCTGTCCTGACTCTGCCTGGGGCAGTGGCTGTACGTGGGGCTGATGATCGCTGATGAGGGGCTAGGGAAGGGGGGGTGGCCAGGGGCTTTCTGCCTCCCCCCCTCCTCTGCCAGCGCATGCAAGCAGTGCACCCCCCCATACCTGGCTGTGGCTCCTCTCACCTCTTCCAGCCCCACTGCCCCAGGCAGCTTTTAAACGGCCAGGTCCCTCCCCTCTGGAGAGGTCTCTGCCGTGGAGAACGCAGCTGCACGCTGCAGGGACTGGGCTGCTTGCAGAGGGGGCAGCCCATCGCCCTCATCCCCCGCAACCCGGCTCCTGTCCCAATCTTGACGACCCCAAGAGCCAGAGGGACCTGCCTGCTGGATATTTCCTGGGACAGGAGGACAGAGCTGCCCCAGGTAAGCATCGCTGGGACTCCCTACCTCAGCCCCTGGCAGGTCCCTCTGCCTCTTGGGGGAGGGGGCTTTGCATGCTTACCTGGCTGCAAGCCCCGCTCCAGGCTCCGGCAGCTCCCACTAGCACTTTTCCCAGCCACTGAGAGCCACAGAGCTAGTCCTTTTGGCTGGAGAGTCTGGAGACCCCTTGTTGCTCTCACCCTAGGAGCTAAAGACCTCCCAGTAGGGCTGGTGAATGTGGCCAGAGAAGGGAGCAGGGTGTGATGGGATGAGTGTCTGGGAGGTGGGGACGGGGGGGGGCGGCTGGGCAATGAGGGAGGTTTATATGTTTTTGGGTGCTAGCCAGTGGGGGCCCATTGGGGGGTGCTGGTGGGGGAGAGCCCTTAAAACTGCCTGCCAACAAAGCCAGCACCTCTGCTATCTTCCATGCCGTGCCACAGAAAACCTCCCGCAGTTTAAAACCATGCAGGGCACAGCTGCACAAAAGCGCAATTGGAAAACAGGGGGGCATGGTTATATGGTAGGGGGGCATGGTTATATGGAAAGGGGGCATGGTTATATGGTCAGGGGGCATGGTTATATGGTAAGCACGTGGTGTGGCCGGGACCAAAGGTCGAAGCCGGGGGCAGGAACAGGCAGTTTGGCACTGCTGTTCCCCGCACACAAGGAAAAAAAGCCGCCCTCTCCCCCCAAAGTTCGAGTCACTCGTAGGGTGCCACCCACCACCCTTTATAAACCAAGTCATGCAGGGCCGTCAGGTCTTCCCTGCGTGTCTGGGGGAGGGGAGGGCGCAAAATAAAAACAATTACAATATAGCACTATCAGATTATTCATTTATTTTCATTAACTATATAAACTAAAGAATAGTAGATTGAACCCCTGGCCCCGTGGTTTCTACAACCCCTTTTTCAGCTTCCTAGGGCTGTGTGCCCCTCTCATGGCTCTGGTCAGGGCTGTGCGCCTGTGCCTGTTGTGTCCTTCCCCTCCACTCATGCCCCGCCCCCTCGTGTTCCCGCCCCTCCCCTTGCACCCCCCTCATTCCCTCTCCCCAATGTGTCCTGATATTTCACTCTTCCGATCTGGTCACCCTGTTTTACTCATATAATAAGTATTCATCATTCATGTATGGTAGAGGGTGAGCATGGAGTGAAACAGTAGAACATTCAAACACTAACACCGTTTGAGAGACTCTGTCAGGTATAGTCTCTGGTAGAGGGGAATTGGCATGTGAAGTGACTTTGTTTCAACCTATTTCTAGTGCACTGAAATATTACTACAGCTCCAGTTGTCAGGCAGCTTTGCATATCTTCAGTTCATCCCCCCCTTCCCGCCCCCCCCCCCCCCCAGTGAAGACCAGCCCTCAGACAGAAATCTCTCATTAGGCAGCACTCAACAGTAACTAATAATACCTAGATCTTACAGCACTTTCATCAAACACTGTACAAAGGATATCAGTATCATTATCCCCATTTTACAAATAGGGAAACTAGGCACAGAGGGAGAAGACTTTTCCCCAGTCACCTAGCAGGCCAGTGGCCAAGCTGGGAATAGCACTCAGGTCTCCTGAGTCCTAGTCTAGTGCTGTAATCACTAGGTCACACTGCCAGTTCCCCAATTTCAGCTGGGGTCTTCTCTACAGCAACATTAAGCTGTGCCTCAGTAGCCCCAATTTTGGCTGGGGTCTGCAAGCATGAGAGGGGACATAGGGTGGAGGTACAGGGTTTATATACCTTCCTCAGATGCACAAGGACCAGAGGCTTTACTTGAGCTCTGCAGGCCTACCCACTGCTCAGGAGATAGGTCCCTTTTCTTCCCTCCCCCACGCTGGCAACCCGTTCTTTCAATCACCAAAATCTTAAACACTTCACTACTCTTTCCCACACCAATACAGACAAGGCCCCTCCTTAGTTACTGCTGGGGGGAGGAGGGTGCAGTCTGCATTGAGTCAGCCAGAGTTCCACCTAGAGATTCCAGCCGTCTTCTCTTGCCCTCCACCCTGCCCCTTCACACACTCTTTTAACATACCTGAGATCACCACTAATGTTTGCATAGTGGCAAGACAGTTTTAGTTTTAAGCAGAACTCCATAGATACAAGTGCATACTACTTCACACTTGGCGCTGCCTGGAGTAGAACTGTTACTCTAATCGGAGTTGCACGTAGTTTGTCTGGGATTGTTTAGAGGTGGACTCTTTGTGTAATGAGCAAACCCACAAATAACAATTCAACTTGAAAATCTGAGATAAGGAGGGATACTGCTGTGGCACATTATGTGCCAGGATATTTGAAGGGTACTTTTATACAGCATGCTATGCTGGTCTGTTTCAAGTTTGTTCTACAAAGAAGGGCTGGGGAAGGAGGCCTGCTTTTGAAGCTATTTCAGGTCAGAGCAGGACAATCTACTTTGAGCCTCAGGATACCCCTTTGAAGATTTTTGATCCTTCTGGTTGATAATTTATCATCAGCCTAGAGGCAGATGGAGAAGATTTTCAACTTAATGTTTCTGTTTCAGTCCAGTACTGATCCCTTTCAATCATGCTGCTGGTTGAAGATGAAAGCTCACCATTCCTCCCTTGGATTTGCTATCAGATACAATTGCTATCAGATGTTGTATCAGATGCAAGGGGAACGGGACAGACCTGGCACACAGTGTAAAGGAATGAGAGCAGCCTACCAGTTTAGGACAGCCTCAATTTTGCAAAAGTAATTATGCAGCCAGATGGAAATGCAGAAGTAATAGTATTTTTAAGCTGTTTTTCGTTAAAACTCCTGTAATCCAAATGAAAAGTTCTTCAGCAAACGTACCTTCCAAGGAACATTTTGATAGCAGTAAATGACTAAACACAAAATACACTGGAGAGCTACTCAACTATTGGAAAATATTTAAAATATTTAAAAAAACATTCAAGGAATCCACTCCTAGCTGATTGCTTAAAGGCGTTAGCAATGCAATGCAGCGCAGTACTATGGGCACACAATCCTGTATGCTGCAGTATTGCTAGAACATTCACAGTGGTCAGAATATTAAAAGATGTACAAAATGGCTCGTATTTTACTGTTAATTTAATAGTCTGTCAAGGTTTGCCTCCCCACTCTGAATTCTAGGGTAAAGATGTGGGAACCCCACATGAAAAAAGAAATAACCCCCCAAGCTTATTTTACCAGCTTAGGTTAAAACTTTTCCCCAGAACATAAACTTCCCCTATGTCTGGGCTTGGAAAACACTGCCACTACCAATTTAAGCCCCCAAAACCATGGGTTAGGGTAAACTGGAACCCCCTTGTAACGCCTCTCAAATCTCCTCCCTTCACCTGGGAGAGGTTTGAGAAACAAAGACCAAAATCCTCACTTGCTGTTAGAGGTGCCCGATTCAAACCAGGATCTATCCAATGGAAACAAGCAGGCAGAATCTTAAAAGGAAGATTTTAATAAAAGGAAAAGAAGGAGCATAAACCCCTTATACAGAAATCAATAGAAAACACCTCACTTACATCACATAGCAAAACTGACACCTCCCCTGGGAATTCTTCCTCTGCTAAAGTTTAACAGTAAAAGAACACTATGGATCAATTATCAAGTGATACAGTTCAAGCATACAATTCACTTACTACTGGACTGACTTCTTAGAAGACTATAGAAATGTAGGATAGGGACAGAAGGCTGGTTCACCCACAACCAGCGAACAACGCCAGAGCGAGATGAGGAGGGAAACTGAAACTAAAAACACTCTCTTTGTTCCTGAGGTTGATTATGTCATCTCCCTCTCAGGTTACTTTCAGATTAACCCTTTACAGGTGTTGCAAGGTACGTTGAGTCTCATAGAAATGAGGCTTACACACAGTGGCTAGATGAATAAAAGTGATGAGTTTATTGAAGGCAGTGATATAACTGCACTGGGGGCCCCATTCACGGTGCTGCCACTGGACATGGGGGACCTGACACACCGGAGCAGTGTTCAGGATGAAGCCTATTATACAAGAGGGCTTAGATACATAAATACACTTGCACATTTGCATTTTATACCTAACTTATGAATAGCTAATAATATGTTTTGCAATTTTGCCTTAGTTTACCTGTTTAGTTTTACACAGACTATTTTACACAGGCTAGCAGCTGCAAGATAAGCTCTGGTTTCCATGCATACGAGGTAACACGGAGGAGGCAAGGCCATTTTTTAGGACGATAACCTTGGCCACAATGCATTCCCATGGAGACGCGATGGAAGCAAATTGCATGGCCCTAGCGCCGACTCGTTACATTTTTTATGCAACAGGTAAAACAGAAATTCTAAGCTACTTTATACTTATGACATTCGTCCAAGGAGAAAAATACGGACTATCAAATGTTAATCACCAGTAACTCCACTGGAGCTGGTACACAGGTGTGAGATGTAAGTAGGACTGGGGTCAGACTCCATGTCTCAGCTTGACAGAATGG
This sequence comes from Sternotherus odoratus, assembly GCA_032164245.1. Lineage (NCBI taxonomy): Eukaryota > Metazoa > Chordata > Testudines > Kinosternidae > Sternotherus > Sternotherus odoratus. The sequence goes on along the minus strand of JAVMKO010000014.1, from coordinate 19,357,135 downwards.
AGTGAAACAGAGTTTCATCCTATACTATCAGAAATGTTGTAAGAGGAAAATATTGCTTTTTGAATGTGTAAGACAATAGGCAGGGCTAGAGGTGATGCAGTCATTTAACCAAGAAGCCTACATTTTGGTGGACTGAGGTGTAAATTTCATTAGATTACAAGTGAAATAAGTATAGTGTCTCAGTTTATAATCTAGGTATTGAAAAACCCTTTGTTGATATTTGATATTCTCCTGTTCTTGCTGCATAAATGGAGCTAAGCTTTGAAGACATTGTTTTTCCAAGTTGTAAACAGCTTGTTGCACCAATGGGGCATATTCTCTTCTCCGTTACAATGGTGCACCCTTTTTGTCTTTACTGGAGTTACACTGGTGTTACTGATCAGAGAATTTGGCTCAGGGGGGCGATTCTTTGTTTGCACAGAAAATACAAGTATATTCAATTATATCAGACATAATGAAACACAGTACTAGTATGACCACATTAATAACAAACACTGCAGCACAGAAGAAATATTACCTTACTCGATCATGCAGTGACAGATGGCAAAGTGATATATTTGTTAATGCATATTATGAAATAGCAGTCTGTTTGTTTGTCCTAATGTATATACCTCCTGGGAATAACTGTAAAATACGATTGAGAATTGCATTTTTACTTATGATTTAAAAAAACAAAACCCATGATATTTAAAAAACACATTTCAGTTATGTGCTGTTAAAGATGATGATAGCAGTAGATACAATTCGTTGAGCAAGTGGAGACAGGGCTGAATAAATTGAAATGATGTTTGCATACTCATTACTTCAACTTAAGCAAGGAAAATGGAAATATACATCGAAAAAAGGATAAAACTATGCAATAGCTGGATAAATTGCACACTGAAAATACTTGATATATAGGAAAGGTTTAATTAATACTGTAGAAGTTCAAAGCTAAGCACCTATAAAGAAAAGACATCTGAGTAAATGATTGTTTGAACTACAAATTCATTGGTAAACCTTGCATTAATTATTTCAAAATATGTTATTACTTTTCCAGAGCCATTATAGCAATAATTTTAGCATCTCAAACATTGGAAATAATGAATTTAGCTTCACAACACTATTGTGGTGGTGTACTCCGTTTACTGATGGGTGAATGATACACCGAGTTTATGACTTCCCAAGGTCATGTACACCAAGTTAGTGGTAAAACCATGAATAAACCCCAGTCTTCCAATCAGTTAAAGTCAGTGAAAGTCAATTTGCATGCAATTGATCAGACCCAGGGGGACACCTGATCGCCAATCCCTTATTTCTAAGTACTAAACTACAGGAGGATGAGGGAAAAACTGGAGGAAGAAGGGGACAGATTTAGATGCAAGTAGGGGAAAAACAGTGATAGGATAAACTGTAAAATCTTAAATCCTTAGGAGGAAAGACACCCGAAGATAGGAAAAAAAGGAAAATAGAGGTGAATCAAGAAAAAAGAGACTATAAAATATGGCCTGGTCTAAGGATGTCTTTCCATGGACTTCAGGGAGCACTAGATCAGGCTCAGAATAAGTTTAAAGAACAACAAACCCCAAAACAAAACCGTCAAAACTATTGTTACATAGAATGTCTGGTGCTAAACTTTTTACATCATCATCTACATTGCCAGGGAGCATGGTTGCATAGAAAGAGGACTCTTGAGAGACCTGGTTATGGATGGTAGACACAGGAGCCTAGTATTCTTACCTATAAGGAAGGGAACAATCTGATTTGGTTTTATGATGCTTTTAAAGTGATTAATGCTGGTTTTTAATGTGTTTATAAATATTTACATACATTTAAAAAGCATAAAACTGTCCAACCATGATATGCACTTACCCTCAGAAATGATGAACCAACTGATGACAAAACAGCAAGGAATGGGTGGGAAAGAAAGGACAGTGGTGATGTTTCTAATCTGCTCTGAAGCCTGGGCAGAGCCTTATAAATGTTACTTGAGCTTGGCTGGATAGAACTGTTTATTAGTCATGGCCTATAAGCTTTTTGGGGTAGGTAGCTGTGCCAAGATTTTAATTTTGAGTTTTCAGCACTTTCTGAAAAGCAGGCCCCGTTTAAGATATCTAAGTTGTGCATACAGAAACTGAGGCATTCAAAATCACTCCTTTCCTTTGAAAATCTTGTCCAAATTTATTTCGCTGTACTGTAAGTTACCTGGCAGATTTCTGTGTGCTACAAAATAATAATGTAACTTTAATAGGGATGTCAGCTAAGAAATATGGGGGGCTCTTGTCCTAGTCATTTTGAGACATTGATGTATAAAATCTGTGTTCTCAAATCCCTTTTGGAAGTACAGAAAATGTCAAGGTATTTCAGAATTTCTGGCAGTAAACTCTGGACCACATATTTTTATTTCTTGATTTTTACATTAATCCACATTGACCCTTATTAGTCAAGACAACGTTTGTAGGGGTGGGGTGGATGCTCTTGTTTGGTTGGCTATGGAACTGTTTTGAGAACATGAACCCTTGTTTGTAGATTTTTGTTCCCTCTGGTCTTTCCCTGTTACAAGTCCAAGAATCACAAGATGGCTACCTATACCCTGGGGAATAGTGGTAGCATTGGTGATAGTTGTAATGCCAGGGAGAGCTGAAATTTTGGTTTTTAAAAAGTAACCCTAAAATGTCTGAGTCTTGTGTAAAACAATGGCTGCTCCTGCGGTTTTTCTCCAGCATGCCAGTGTAGATGCAGAGGTCAAAGCATTGTTACGTCACTCGTGACAGTGACAGCCACTGTGATGGCCCCAGATCTGATGCATTTTCCCTCCTGTATTTATCTGTCTTAACGTCTGGTTATAGGTTTTTCACTTTGGGAACTGCTGTTGCTCCTTGCTGCATTACTGAATAGCTAAGAGGAAGGCCATAATCGTTTACTATATAGCTATTCCACCAAAGTGTCCCCTTTGGAGATGTTTTGTACATCTGTACCATCCACTACAGCTCTTTTCTCATAGTGTGTTATGACTATAAATAGGGGAGAATAAGATTGGCCAATTAATCAAATTGCAGAACACTGAAAAGGTCAAAGTAGTGTACTTTATTATCTTTCATAGAATGCATGTGGCATTAAAATTCTGACACCTCATTCTCATGAAATAAGCACTAACAAGCATGGGAAATGACTCTCAAACAACTAGATCGCAATACAGCTTTAAAATGGTAATCTTGTAGTCAGGAACCATACCAAGGAAAATGCAATAAGGATGGACTGGTGGGTTTGATACAGTACGTGGCTTACCCAGCAATTTCAGTTACTATTTAATCTTTGACAGTAATGACACCATTTTGAGTGCATAGAAAGATAATCGCTTCTCTTATACACAGCAATGAGATTTTGCCTATTAAGTAAGGTGGGCTTATATCTCACTGAGACAGGTACGTGATTCATAAAAACACTGCCCATTTTGCCTGTTTTGAGTAACCTTCTTTAGGTCATCAGATTTGAAATCAGAGTTTTACCTCTTTGATACATATGATGACATGAATTGGGCAGCTCTGACTTATCAGAATGCAAGTGGGATGGAGCTGTTGCCAGTGCTCTGGACTAGAGGTCGTGGATTTCACCTCCCCATCCCACTTATACTTTGCTCACTTAGGCCACATCTACACTGGGGATTTGTCCCCAGTGGGCAGAGATGTAGTGGCTGCACAAGTACAGCCCAACTGAAGGTAGATGACCGACTGACACTGGTGGAGCCTTACCCTGTTTGAAGCAGAAGTAGAGTCTAAAGAACCAGTTGTGACTGCCTTTGTCTGCACTATTGTTTTGCCCTGGTTGAGATACATTGCTGGGAAGCCACCATGGCTGAAGTTGGCCAAATTTCCACAGCAGACAAATTCATAAAGCCTGTTTACTCATCTTGCATACTTGTGAAGGGACATTACCCTTGGGGGCTGACCTACAAGTTTCAAACTGTCCAGTCCAGATAATTTCAATCAGGCTAGTCAATCAACTGCATGTGCATCTAATCAGCTTGGACCTTACTTTATAATTCTCAAAGCAACAGTGATAAAGATATCTTTCCTTTTTGGTGCTAAATGTTATTAAAGAAAAGCACTATCATGATTGTCATTGGACAGGAAAGAGGTTCTTTGACCTACTAAATGTGCCTTTTCGTCTAAGAATAAGGATGCTAAAATAGTAGTTACAAGGAAAGATCATTAGATTTAAAGACAAATTAAAATTATTGAAAAAGGTGCTGGTCTCTGCCAAGATGCTGCCTTGCAGTGTTCATTTTACATCCACATTTATTGTTGCACCTGTCAACTGAAGCATCTATAATCTCTTTAGAAAATATTTATTACTTTTCAAAGAACAAGCTCCAAAATGCTACTGTTACTAAGCATTTCTTTGTCTTGGCTAAACTGACATGTTGCCACTGCCTTTGTTGGGACAGTAGTCTGGTGCTGGGGGAAATAACAAGACACATTCTTTGCTGGGATGAAGGACAATTTCAGACAACCTTTTAGGAGATGGAAAATATTCAACCTGTCTTCCTTGCTCCCTTCCCGTTGAGAGGGTCTCAGGGAGCCCCTGTGCTCTTGGATGGCTCTTGTGCAGGCTGTTCAAGGGATGGATGTAGGCTTCATATTTCTGTCACCTCCTCTGCACAGCATTGCAAGGGTGCGGGGACACAACTGGGCCCTAAAATAGAATGCAGCAATGTACAGTTACATCTCTGGGAAGTGCCAGTTCCTTAGCATGAGCCAAATTGCTGTTTTGTGTCTGCATGCAAGTGCACACCAATAGAGAGATTATTATTTTCAGTTAAAATTACTGCAACAAGTCAATTATTTTTATCTGTAATCTGGTTTGCTTCCCTTGCTATTTTTCTTTATCTTGAACTTGCTTGGTGAAATGCTCATGGATCAGAAAAGTGAAAGGCATCTCTGTCATCTAGAGGTCAAACAAATAAAGTTTGTATATCCCAAAACTTTCCATTTTTAATATTCCATAACTTAGATTTTTTTTCTGTTACTCTAGTCCTTTCAAACATCCTTTACTGCTAACTTGAGCTATGTGTTGGAGGTTCTTGAGTAAAAAAGTACGTAAGATGCCCAATACACAGAAACTTACCTGAAACTAAGTGGCCATGGGATAAAAGGGAATGCCCAAAACAATACTCAGTCAACAGCTCCTGGATGGGTTCACAAACACCTTTTGTCTAGGTGGGGGCTTATGCTTAAAGTTATGTTAATTGAAGGGTGAGTTCACACCAATTAATTTCAACGGGGCTTTAATTCCACTCATAACAAGTTTTCAGAACAACAGAATAAAATGAAAAATGTAGAAATGGCGAGGGCCAGACCCCTCCAATGACAAAAAGTCTCAATTAACAAATAATTAAGGCTCAGGACATCTCTCTTTAAATAATGTAGATGGCCTATCCGATTCTGGGCTCTGCTGAGCGGTCAGTCCTTGCAAAGTGGTTGGTAAATCTGGCTCCAAGGAACCCCCCCCCCATATAAGCGCAGTGTGGGGTGTGTGTGTCCATGTCCCTAGGCCAACTCTCCCCCTTTCAGTTCCCAGCTCCGGCTGGAGACAGCAGGAGGTCTGGAGTGGCAGGAGAGGGAGTGGCCAGAGCACAAAGCTGTCTCTTGATGGCTATGTGCAGCTACCCTAAGTTAGAGCAGCCCTGGTGTGGGGAGATGAGGTGACCCCTGAACCATACCAGAATCTGGAAGGTGAAAGATTATGCAAAAATCACCTTTTGCCCATTCTTTCTGGGCTGCACCTCTGTGATGTGCTTTCAACTAGGGACAGCACTGAATATGGCCTAAGAGGCAGAGGTTGGCTTCCTACTCAGGATTCAGAGGCCTGGATAGATTCCTTAGCTGGGAAAGATTTTGTTGTTCTTTTCATTTGTTACTTTGGTTCGTGTTTATAAAGATTCTCTCCTGTTCAGCAGTCCTTGCTGCCTGGTGCTGTGCTTTATTTCTCTTTCACCATCCCACCAGTCCACATAACTGGATTGTTCCCTCCCCTATCAACCGTACTAAACGTACATTGCTTCCTATGCTGGTGACTCTTATTACATGTCATTGAATTATCAAATAGGCAGAAGGGACCTAAATTCTGCAAGGTGCTGAGCACGGTTGCGGTCAGTAGCAGCTGAGACTTCTCAGCAATTTGTAGGATAGATCCCTAGTTTGGTTTCTGTTCTGAATTGATAGCAGTGACAGATCCTGAAACAATAAAGGGTAGCCTTCAATTGAACGAGGAAATAGTGTTCCGAAAAGGGAGCATAATCTGGTACAAATACTCTTCATATAATTTCCCTGAAAGTGCCATGCAATAAAATGTTTTAATACATTGCAAATTTGTATCATGTCATTCTAAGTGCCACAAGACCAGAAAGTAAGCTGTAAATTCTGTGACCGCTCCAAGATCAGCCAGCTAGTTGCCTATGCACCGTATGTCGAGCTACTTTGTCTGTGGCCTGGACCTTATTTATGTATGAAGCATTACCACAAATTCTTTTTAATAAGTAACAACATTGCGCAATGCCATTGACCATTGCATCTCTGTTCTTTGTAGTTTAATCTTCATGTGTTGTTCTCTGACCCTGCTGCACTGTAGGAAAGGAAATATAATGGAAAACAATATTAATCTTTCAGTGCCAGTTTGCTGCTTTGTTGTTTGCTAAGTAAAAGTGTCTTGTGGAACAAACCAGAAAAGACGTTGGACTAAATTCAATCTTACACCAGGGATGAATTATGCCTTTTGTCACTGAAATCTGGTGTATTATTCATTCAAAAGGTAATCTACTGATGTGACTCCGATCTTGTTTACATGCTGTGCTTCACCTCCCCTCCTCCCCGGACAAATCCAACTGATTGTAACAAACAAGACATGCTTGATATACATTTAATAATGCAGAAAAAACACCTGAAGCTATATGCAATTGAGGGTGGCAGTTTTGCCAGTCATTCATGGGAGAGATCATTCCCCCTCTCTCTAAATTTGCTTCTGACGCATTTAAAAATATTTTTGTAATTTCTGAGGGTTAATTATTTAACGTGTTGCTGCCATTCTTTATTTAATTTAGAAGCACTTGCATGTTATTTTTTGCGATCTAATTATGCTAGGATACATTGCGGCCATCAATAATTATATACTAATTTGAAAACATAATTCTGTGGGATACTTTCTCTTCAGGATGAGGCTATTGTTGAAGTAGTGCCTGCTAGTGTCACTGTAGTTCAAAGATTTCCACTATTTTTAATCTCTCTACGAAGGATTTTGAGTGCAATTAAGTTCTATGTGTCACTCCTTCTTTCACATGCGGAAGGGAATGGAATGAAGAAAGTTATAATCCCTTCATACGATGTCAATAATGAATATCAACACATGTTGTTTGAAAGTGTAAGGTAGTTTGAAAGAGGGGTGGGACCAGAGGGATGTTTGAAGCTTCAGTTTGCAAGGGTAAGTGCCTGAAAGTTAAAATAACGATAATTCCAGCTCTTCCTTTTAATAAAGATGTATTTGAATAAATTGGTTAACTGTATTACAGTTTAATATTTTTCCTATTATCTGTACAAAAATCAGATTATTTAGAAAACACTGATGTGAATAACTTACAATATCTTACAAACAGGTGTATGCATATATGAATATCTGAGTTTAAATAATTTAAATGTAAGGAGAAAGGCAGAAGAGCAAGACTGTTACAGCTCACTTCATTCAAAATTCCTTCTGTGCACTCAGATAACCTTCTGTGAATCCCCAACATTACATCTTGTGATTTAAAAAGACATCTGTCACATTGATCTTTGTGGAAAATCTTAATAAACTACAGTGTGTCACACACTGTATGCTCCAATCATCAAACCTATAATAGAGTATTCACTAGCTTGTCAGTTTCACAGTTCCTGGCATTGCTTCTCTATTTTTTGTTACATCTGGAGTCTTTTCTGCCATAGAGATATTTACCTTGCTAACAACTGTTTGTACCTCCTCAAAAGACTGTAACACAACTTGTGTCCATATGCAGAATGGCTCTGAATGGTTTACAATGATATTAAATATCCTTTAGAATAGATTGTGCTTCACTGGGGAGAAATACCAACTGATTTGAACCATTTCAGCTTAAACAATTTTAGTGTCAGTGTGGGTACAGATGAGCTGAAATGGGGGACAATAGTGGGTTTGGTAACCTTTTGAAATCTAGAATCCACTGCTTTTGGATGCTATCCTGGGAACTATGAGAGGGTGGGGTACCTAAGAGGCTTTACGGCTAAAATGATTGAAGACAGTGCTAATATGGATGTAATAATTTGTGATAATGATAGTGCCTGTATCTTCCAAAACAGGGCACTCAGACCCTGTTAGGACCGGAAGAAATTGTGACAGGCAACCACTAGGGGGCGTAGTTACGCTTCTGAGTCAACTCCAGGAGAGGGCATAATGGTGGTATTAATCTGAAAATGACTTTGCTGTTATCTGTGTGTTTGGGAACAGTTCCCAGACAGTTCCCAGCTGCATGAGTGTTTATCCCATCTGTGTGAGAATGAATGCGTGGGAAACTAAATGGGGAAACTGAGGCAGGACAGCGTGTAACCAATCAGCTTGTTGCTTGCAAATGAGATATGAGTATCTATGAGATGCAAATGAGTATAGGTATATCTGTGCTGACACCCCCCCGTTTGTTGGGCTTCCTCTTTGGGCTTCTCTGGACATTGCCTGGATGTGTCAGACATCTTGTATCGTGGCAGTGCTGGACTCGAAGCCCCCCAGCACGGAATGTTGCTCCCCTCAATAAACTCACCACTTTCCAACTAGCCACCTGTGTGAAGCCTCGTTTCTCCCGGCAATGAGATAAGCCCCCTGCAACAGACCCCATATATTAATATGTATTACTGAGCATACTAGTAGTTCCCAGAGGCCTCACTTAGGATAAGGTCCTATTGTAGAATGTGCTGAAAGAGACAATCTGACCCAAAAAGCGTAGAGTCTTGGTGCAAAACCTTCACAGCATTATCAGAACAAATGGCATTGCTTAAAAAAGGTGGTCTCATCAATATTTGTCAATACAGTGCACAAAGTATTAAGCTAGTTTTACTTTTCCAGTGCAGTTCTCTGTCCCTTGTTAGAGAATTTTAGTATTATGTTCACTGTTATGAAGTTCTGAGGTTCTGTTTGACTTCAGTCATTTCTTCATGCTGCCTACACACTTTAGTATTCTGGGATAAGTTCCATGGGGTCCTGGATTCTGATTTTGCATCTGTCATATTTAATATCTGTCTCACTAATTCTGAAATGATTAAAGATGGTGGCTAAAAAGCCAACACCAGGCAATGTGTATTTGAGTTCTCTTAGTAATAACGTTTGAGTCACTTATGTCATACTTTATTTCTAAAGATATCCTTGATAATGTTGCTGTTCATTTCACCCCTCAGTATCATAAGTTCCTTTCTCTATGATCTGTTACTCTGGGAATTCAGTACTAAAAACATTTCTTTGGAGTTACAGTTAGTAGCACTCCCAATTGGATAGATGTCTGTTCTGAGGTCTTCCTGTAAGAGGAGGGCATAGATATTGTTTATTGGGGGAATCAAATGCTTCATTCTCTTGAGCTTAATGTAAATGTCAGTAAAAGCTAGGATTGGAGCTAAAAGGGCTAATATAGGCTGACAAAATTTGAAGAAATCAATATACAAATGTTTCAATTTTATAGATTTGTAAGATGTGTGTACACAAGGGTGCATAATGCAGGGAGGATGCTGATTGCAATGCATTTACACATCTGTAAATCAGACAGAATTTGGGATTGGGTCATGTAAATTGGTGCCCAGCGATATCAGACAAGGCGTTCATATAAAGTCAAAATTCTAGAGAAGTTTTTGTCCCCTGCTTCAAGCTTTGTTTAGTCTAAGGACGATTCAAGCACTGGGCCCAATCACTGGCAACCTGAATGCACACTTCCCTTGGGCCAGGTTTACACTGGTTGTGGGGGTGTCTATCTAAGATTCACAACTTCAGCTATGTGAATAGCGTAGCTGAAGTTGACATATCTTAGGTCAACCGCTCCCCGATCAACTCCGCTTCCACCTCTCATGGAGGAGGAGTTCCGGAGTCAATGGGAAGAGTGCTTGGGGATAGATTTATCGCGTCTACACTAGACACGATAAATCGATCCCCAATAAATCGATCACTACCTGCTGATCTGGCAGGTGATGTAGACGTGTCATGAGTCCTTTGCAACTGTTTTCCCTTTCCTTTTATAGTCATTTGCAGATGACTCATAATGGTCAGAGAACCTGGGCTCTGCTTGGAACCCCCTGCAGCCTGGAACTTAAGGAGCACTTTTATGCCTTTCTGCAGGCCCTACATCAGTAAATGCACTCAGCAATTTCAAAAGGAGAAAGCAGAGATAATGATGGATGAAGTGGGAACAGGAAGGCAAACGATTAAAAAAAAAACACTAAATGAAAAGATGGTAGGAGATTTAACAATGGGATAAGGAACCTCTCACAGATCACAAGTTAAAATCCAGCTGTGCTCTGTGACCTCCAAAAACATTACTCTGTGATGGTGAAATGGAATTGTAACCTTGGTCCATGATTAATCTATGGGTCACTGTGGTATAAAAACACCTGCTCTGTTCATAGCTTTTTCATTTTCACCTTGGAGGTAAGCCCAATTGGCTTATCATGGGTTATTTTCTTTCCTACCGCAGTATTTCTGGAAGTATAAGATAAGCCTCCTTAAACAGTTGTAACCACTGAGAAAAGTGGAAAAATTAGTATTTCAATTATCTGTGCTGTAATTTCCGAAACATATTTCTTCACTGAATTTATTTTATATTCGTTAGACATCCATAGCTAAGCAGTGTCAATATAAGAGTCTCCCATGATATGTATAAAAGTGATAATTTCAATCAAAATTAACTGAAACCATAGTAGGTGTTATGGAAGGAAAATGTTGTGCTTTCCTGTCTCCTCTTAATGCATCCATATTTGAGCCCACTTCTGAGTTAAACTTGCTAAAGTCTTAACTCTAAGATTTTTTTTCTGTATTAAGAATGACTGATACAACAGAAAAAAGTTACTCTGGAATTAGTTTCTTTACATACCAAAGTTAGGAGACTGTTCTTACCCCAGGATAATTTAACAAATAAGCTTCCAGGAAAACAAATGAGTCTATGGAAAAGAAATGGCTGTAGGTCACCATGCAAAGTATCCAGATGTACAAGAAAAAATTTGGTAATACATTGAAATGAAGGAAATATTATATGGAGTTACGCATACTTAGATACAATTAGTTTTATTCCATCATAAATTAGAAGATGGATGACAACATTGGCCCAAAGAAGTCAATGGGAGTTGCAGATGCTCAGCACCTCTTAGGACTTGACATTATATTATATACACATAATCACCAGATGGGTGCAGTATTTTATGGGGCATTCCCTACATGGTACTGCTCATTGATTTCATTGGAAACTGCAGGTGCTCGGCACCAATCTGTATTAAGCCCTGTCAATAAGATATTTGTTTGATTTGTATTGTAGTAGTATCTATGAGCCTTAGTTATGGACCAGAACCCCATTGTGCTAGGTGCTGTACAAACAGAACAAAAAGATGGGCCCTGGCCCAAGAGCTTATAATCTGTGTCCTCTGCCCTACAGAGATTGTGTAAGTGTTCCCTTAACTTCAAATACTACTAAAAGAAATTATTGAAAAAATAGTTAGTTCCTGATGAAAAGATAATTGAAATCAGGAGGAGTCCTCCAGTGGACTTGGGATCTGGCCATCAATCACCTCTATCATAAGTATCCCTTAGAACAAACTAGTATCAAACTAAAGAAAGGTGAAAAATGAAGATGTTCTATTTCACAGGGCTGGCATGCACTTACACTACGGGCTTGGTTACACTGGCACTTTATAGCGCTATAAACCCTCCAGGGGTGCTTTAACTCACTACCCGTCCACACTGGCAAGGCATGAATCGCGCTATAAGTCTGAGTTTATAGTGTTGCTGGTAATCCACCTCCGCATGGGGAATAAGGGCTGTAGCGCTCCCGCTGTAGCGCTACGGCGTGAATGTGGACACCCATTGCACATTAATTAGTCTCCAGCCTGGCCCATAATTAGCCTCCAGCCTGGCCCATAATTCCCATTCAAGCCACTCTGGTCATCACTTTCAAACTCTTTTGTCGCGTCCTCAGGTGACCACATGTCAGACCCACCCTTTAAATTTCCAGGGAAATTTGAAAATCCCCTTCCTGTTTGCTCCAGCCAGGCGTGGAGTGCTCCTCAGGGAATCATTGCAGGTAACCATTTTGCTTTGCCATGACTCCACGTGCCATGCCTCCTCGCAATAGGCGTACATTTAGTTATATTTATCTTCTTGTAACACTGCTTCCTATATTGTTCATACAGCTTCATTATAATTTTCTAGCCCAGCAACACTCACTTTTCTAATCCGTTATTTCCTTTACTGTTCTTTCCACTGCACTTCCATTCTCTCCACGCATTACATAGAGGTCATGGATTACAGGAAGTTAGTGGGTTACATAGCGGATTTATACACAGAATCTAACATTTTTTTAGAAAAGTTCCATTTTGGTTTGTACTTCTGGTTTGTTCTCACAAGTATTTCACTGAAATGTTGAGAAAAAATGTTATCTTGTTATTGAACTGTTTTCCATTATTTCAGTCAATCCACATTTTATCTGAACTACTAATTTTAATTAACGCTGCCTATAATTTTTTTTGCATTAAGAACCATGGACAGATTATAGAGAGTAATTTCTTTCTCCATTGAGTTCAACATATAAAATTCTCTTTTTTACATTTAACTAACAATGTTGATTAAAACGCTGATCAGGGTGAACAGCATAAAGCTAATGAGATTTATATGTATATATTGCAAAGTTACTGTGAAAGCTTCTCTGTGGAAGTTGGGTTGTACTGTGAAAGTTCAATGTCACTAGACAATTCTGCAGAGTAGTTTTGTTTTGAGTTATTGAAACTGAACTCAGGCATTCCTGGTGGCCATTCCCAAGCTCAGTCTACCAGACAATGCTGCTTCTCGTATAAACCGATGTACTTATATGGTGTGATTTCCATAGGAGCGAAGTAGGCCACTGCCCAGCACTTTTGAAAATCCTATCCATATTGTGTGTGTGCATAGAAGTCAGTCCAATTTTAGACTTATGTTTATGACACTTCTAATTTGTGGTCTGATTATTTGCTTGCCATTAACATGCTGTATGGTACCTGCCTATGGGAAACATGGTGCAGTTGGCAAAGTTTGGGAATGGAAGCCTGACACTTCTGAGATCTAATTTGGGTGTGTCACCAGTATAATAGTTATATGTGGCAAGAAATTTGTTCCCTTTAAAGTGTCAAACCTTGTCTGCAGTAGGCCATAGTTCTGATTACAGCTCTTTGTGGCTAGCCATTGGTATAGATGAGCTGATACAAACTCCTGGAATAAACAGCCAAAGCCACTGTGGGCACTAATTTAGCTTGCTCTGCTTTCATGACTTCGCCTATGAGCTCTGGTGAAGGTGCAGCTACATCGATGGCTGTAACTGAGGCAATGTCTCAGTCAGTATGTAAAAGTTTCCAGTTCCTGGATAATGTCCTCCTCCTCGCTCCCCCAGACCCTATATTATAAACGGATGCTCAGCTGGTGATCCTAGCTTGCTGCTGATCAATCTTCTTTCAAGTACTCTTTCAGTTCATATTGTTTCTTTCATCTCCAAATGGCATAGAAAATGTCCTCTAGTTCAGTTTTATGCATAAGTTATTAAAAGTTTTAAAGGAAAGAACACTAAAGCTGAACCATTTTAACTTAAAATAAACCCTGCAATCTCTCCTGAACTGTAGAACCAATAACAAATCTGTGTTTAAAATGACCCCATTCATTTTTTAAAAGAGGTACTTACTCATTTAATGAGGAGTAGGTATTGGAAATTTCAGTTTAGAGTATAAAGGAGCTGATCTTTTGTATTTTATTTGTGAGCTGAGCATGGAACAATAGCCTTAGAATGTATTTTAAAATAAATAAATAAGAAAATACCCATGACTGATGGATTTCCTTTGTGTAGATTTCCTAAGTGTTCTTAAAACTTTCTCGTACAAAGAAATTTCTTTTTTGGTTTAAGGTTGTATTTACCTTTTGTGACATCACAAATACTCATTATTTTTGTCTCTCACAATCTCCTCAGTAAAGCTGAGATAAGGCAGTCTACAAATGAGGTATTTCTCTTGGTATGCAGGAACAATATCTAAAGCATTTCTTAACAAATACAGTCTTTAACAACCAGTAATAGTCACTATTTTAGTGCTGTGTGATAAGAATAATTGTATTCATTACACTGTAAAATACTAAAAGATATTTTGAAATAATTTTCCTTGTCTAGAATTCCACTGAGTTGCGTGTTCAAGTGAATTTTTATTAGAATGGTTGGGCAAACTACTGCATCAGTGGGATAACTCATATTTAATTTAATTTGTTTAGAATTAAGGTATTGTTATAGTATGTAGTGACAGCCGGTTAATACAAGGAAAACCTTACTAATCACTGCTTTTGATTTTAAATCCAGCTATACAAAAGATCTTGTTAAAACAATCTCTTCTCCGACCCAATCTCATTGAAATAATCTCTTCCTCTTCTTTCCCCATCCTCCCCTCAGCCCCAAGAACTGGAGGGAAAGTGCTTAGTTTTTGGTTTAAGATTAGCAGCCTTGTTAGTTTGTATTCATAAATAAGATGAGGAACACTTTGTAGCACCTTAGACACTAACCAGTTTATTTCAGCATAAGCTTTTGTGGGCAAATGGACAGTGCATCTGATGAAGTGAGTTATATCCCACGGAGGCTTATGCTGAAATAAACTGGTTAGTGTCTAAGGTGCTACAAAGTCTTCCTCATCTTATTTGCTTAGTTTATGTAACACACGGGTGATTTCTTCTAGGTTCTGTCTTGTTTCATTCTGAGCATCCCGGTTAATGTTGTTACATTGTGATCAATTAGGGAACATGCTCGTTTAAAGTTGTACACTGCTCCCTTGTAATGTCATTTGGCAGCCGCCTGCTTTTTCTACTGCTTGCAGGAAGAGCAGACCATTGCAGCTAGCTGTGGGTGGTTGGAACCAGGTTGGACTGACATCCCCCCACATCAGCTATGCGCTCCCCTAAATTCCCTGTGCAGCAGCCACCCAGCAGGCTATCAATTTCCGGCACTTCAACTGTCCCTCCACCCACACTTCCATGTGCTGTCCCTGCTCTCTGCCTTGGAGCTGGTCCTGAGACTCCTGCTTGCTGTGCTGAGGGGGCTCGGGGGAGGAGGGGAGTGGCTAATATCAGTGTGTCCCCCTTTTCCTTGCTCCTGCACCTCGCAGGGGGGATACACAACAGGGCTTAGGATGGAGGGAGCTAGCTGGCAGCAGCTGATATCAGCAAGCTGATCTAATAATAATAACCAAAAACCAAAAACCAGGGCGCAGGGCTGCCAGAGCAGTGAACCAAAAAGATGGCTGTGCCACCCTAGGATTGGATGTAATTGCCGCCCTTAGAATCTGCCACCTCAAGCACAAGCTTGCTCGGCTAGTGCCTGGAGCCGGCCCTGGGCATGGGCACCTTTGTAGGTGGCCATAAGTTAGAACTTTCACAAGGAATGCAAATGTGGCTCTATAATCACATTCACTGGGTGAAGCTCAGCCTGTCTGGAGCATCAAAGCCACACAGTGCTCAAGAGTTTGAAAATCTAGGAGAACTCACAGGAAACCAAAAGAGCTGTTTGGTGTCTAGTACCAAAAATCCAGAAGATCATATTTTATAAAGGTTAGTTAAGCTCAGCTATTTTCAAAATGAATAAGATCCTCTCTACTTAACGGAGGCCAATAAGAATATGGTGGTTTGATTCAGGTGTTGTTTCTTTTTGTGCCAAGGAAAGAATTGCTTGAAAATCAAGACTTTTAGAAAGGAATAAATACCTATTGTCATTGAAACCTGCAGATTGGCCTCAATTTAAAAAGGGACAGTGAAATCAAGATTGTAGAAAACTTAGTCTGTGATATTGTACGATGGTGCACACTGGGAGGAAAGAAAAGTCAATAAAAGAAAGAATAATAGCACATTCATCAACTCTTTATCACAGCAGGATAACTAAATCTGCTGTTGCCAAACATGTCATCACATAGCCACTTGATTAAATTCATGTCATAGACTGGAATGGATGCAAGGGTTTAGCTTTGGTCAGCAACTATGGACAAAGGAAGATAAGGGAAGCTATTGAAATTGTAAGGAGAGTTTTCAGCTAAAATATTTGGAGAGTTCCCCTTTTATTTCCATAGGGGATTATGTTTTCAGCTGTTGCTTTCCATATTAATAGCACAAATTGTCATCTCCTTACACTCTACATATCACATAAACAGCATAGATCAGTTTTCCTTTTGCACTACATCCTTCATTGCTGACCTTTCAGTGGTTGCAGGAGCTCCCTGTCTCAAAGTGTTAATGGCAAGTTCAAAGCCAGGCTGTAGTTGAGAAGAGGTATCATTCAAAGTATTTGAATGTCACTAGAAATAATGGTCCAGAGTATCCATAGGAGGGGGAAATGTCCATTGGGCACTCTGTGAGGTTCTCACATTGTAGTTTCCTCTGCACCTGCTCCTCAAGGGTCCTTAGCCAGCCAGGATGGGGAAGAGGATGTGTCTTCCTAACTACATCATTGCATACCCAGGGACATCTGCACAGGAAACCAGCCTCTCCACAATGCTCTCTTTCCCTCCTCTCTCCAGTAGCAGCATCTCTTTCAGTGGAGCTGTGCCACCACTGACTGCCCAATCCCTCTCCTGCGAAAGAATCAAACAGGCACAGAGGAGAACATGCTGCTTGGAGAAAGGTTAGCTCCTGTGTAGATTTCCACTGGTAAATACCATGGGTTCCCAAGGGAGAGTGCCATGCAGCACACCTGCTCCTCTTCTCTCTCCTATTTCCCATCCCAAGGAGAACTTGGTATATACTGGCTTTGCGGGTGCATAATGTCCTTCTCTAGTGGGTGGTCCAGAGAGAAAAGGGACCTACTATTACTGCTCGCTACAGAGAATTCTTTTAGCTCAAGTTGGAAAGACTTGTGTTTTTGAAGCTGAAGGATCAGGTTTCTAGGTGCTAGTGTGCTTCCATGGAGACACTTCAGCAGTGGAGATGCCCCTGCTTCCCTCTTTGACACCCCCTCCAGGTTTCCACTCCTTTATACTCCCCTCTGCCTACAGAAGAGAAGCAGCAGGTTCAAAGATTGACATACAAAGGCTACTGGAGTACAATGGCCCCTGGATTGACATAGCCTGCACTACAGTGATTCTTGTGTTCCTGCATTCCAACAGTTCTGATTTCTTTTCAGATAGTCTGGTCATGCTATAAAATGATTGATTTCAACAGTGATGTTTTGCCCTCCCATAGCATCTTAGATCTGCAGGTTCCAAAAAATAAAAATAAAAAAAATTCAAAGCATTCATGAAGTCTCACAAACACCCTGGTGAGATGAGGAATTTTTTATTTCTGTGTGCATGTCTAAATCAAAGCAATCACTGCTTCATACAACTTTGAGATCTTACAAATGCATGTAAAATATATCAAATCCAGTGCCGCCTTTTCCATATAGCCCGTAAGCCTGAATTAAAATTAAATAGTTGCCCTCGATGCCTCCTCAGACAGAGAAAATAGATTAGCATCATTGCAGCACACCTGGAGGATAATTTATCTGGGAGATTTTGGCCCAAGGTAGGGAATGAATTCGGAATTTGGTCTCACATAGAGAATGTCCTGGTGACAGCATCTTGCTCATCAAACTGGAGTTCTATTAGGGAAATACATTGGTAGCTATGGTCTCCTGGTCCAGTTTGAGAGAGTTTTTATACAACCTCATTCCTCTCAAAAAAGCATTGTGTACTAAATAGTTGGCTCCTCTCTCAGTCACCATGTCTCTGAGATCAGGCAGAATACCACTAGGGTACCTTAACAGAATTTTCCTGGCCACTGCAATAGAATTTCAATTCACTGTGCAGTGGCTGTCTTAAAAGCAATTCTTTTAAGCAGCCTTAGTTGTGTAGACTGCCAACACAGTTATATAAATCCCCCAAAATATATAAGTAGAACTGAAACCAAAATAGCACCCGTGTACTTTCTGCATATTACCATTCGTAACCTTGTAACACTACAGTATATACACGATAGCTACTGTGCTGTATTTTCCTGCTGTTAGGCCAGCGAATATTCATCAAGAAGCTATTAAGCCAAATTTGTTTGCTTTATTTGAACAGTTGCTATGTCATAACATTCATTACACTTGGTTGAGTTTCTCCATAAGTAAATGTATTGTTTGAAGACATACACGGTTCTCAGAAAAACAACCCCTGATGGTAACTATCACTTCTGGTATGGCAAGGTTATGTTTTTGTTTGTAAATCTCTGAAAACATAAAAGCAATGAAACATGAGGATACATAATTCTCCACATGGTTGTTTACATGGAAAGGCACTGTAGGAATTATAACTGTTTTTATTTTAATAGAATATTTATGTCCTAACAAAGGGCCTGATCTTTGCCCACTGAAATCACTGGAAAACCTCCCGTTGACTCCACTAGGCTTTGGATCAGGCCTCAAATGCTTCCATCATTTAGAAAGTTGCTTGTATAGGAAACAGTTAAAGCAGTGGGTAATGCACAATACATTTTCATTTAGTCTTTATGTATGGTAATAGAATATTTTGCTCTTTGAAGAAGAGATGATGCCCTGACAAATCAAATCAATTATTATGTTTCTTTTCCTTATAGTAGCAAAACTGAATCAAATCTAAATGGGCTGGAAATAGAAATCTCTGGCCTTGTGAACTATTGTATTTTATTAACTGTTCTGTCAAAGGTGGTCTTCCCATATGGGTGATGTACATAAGTATATGTGTATATATATGTATCGAATCCCTAATCACCAACAGTTAATAGCCTCTACTTATGTTTTCACCATTAGCACTGAACTTAAGTTAGTAGGGTTACAGTATAAGGACTCATAATAACCTATGTAACAAAAATATTTGGGAATTGATCCTCATGTCAAGGATCATGCACTGGTGTTGGAATTGGACTTGCTAAGATTGATTATTGGGTCTCAACAGATTATATCATCACTGCTTTGCATAACATTCTTTTGAGTTGTAGCTGTGAAAAAATCCACTCAGAGTGTCTCAGCGGTTAAAGAATTAGCAAGAAGCTAAACTCCAAAGTCCAGATTCTAATCTCAGTTACACCAGTGTAAATATGGAGTAACTCCATTGGAGATTTACACTGGTATAGGTGAGATCAGAATCTGGCGTTGTCTTTAATGAACTGCTGGACAACCGATCACCTGATCTCTATGCACTCTGCAATTTAAATAAGTGGGGTATGGATTGAGGGGAGAAAGAAATAAAAATGTCCTAAATTTGTATATCGCATGTTAAAAAAATGGTATAACAGAATCCAACAGCTGAGGTCCAAGGAACTGGCTCACATATGTTCAGTCCTAAACTCTTTGCTCCCTTCTTGTTAACAGGTGGTTGGTTATGTTCATAAATGATATGTGCTGAAAGAGGTAGAATGTCTAATTCAAGCACTTTTGCTGTGCACCATAGCAATTACATAAAGATTAATTAACAAAATCCCCAAACAGTAGTAAGCTGCAAAGTAGTTTAATTAAATATTATCTCTAGAATCAGTAAATTAATAACAGTTGCAGCATAGCAAGAAACAATCCAACAACCAAAACATGAAATCAGGAGATTAAAGAAAGTAGTTTCTCACTTCATAATTTTGCTTCTCAAAGCTCCCTTGTTTGCCCACCTGGTTCATTTAATGGGTAGCATCATTCCATTCAATGAGACAACAACGGATGGGAAGAGTCTTACTTCTTTCTATCAGTTTTTCAACTACTGAAGCAGCTGAGTTCCTGGTACAACTCAATATTCTACCAGTGAAATCCCTCTAACCCTGGATACCTAGATGGCATAACAGAGAAAAATGTCAGAGGAGATGCAGAGAACATAAAGCAAAGAACTAAGGCCCATATTCATTTCTGTGCTATGAGCTTGGAACAAGGACTGGAGGAGAAGAGAAAAGAGCAAAGGCCACCATTGATTCTCCTCTGTACTGGGGCCACTGGTTGCCAATTTGACCTCTCATACAGCTTAGAGCAGCAATAGGGGTTGCACTCACTTATGCCCAACTGCCTATAGCCCCTATGGATCATTCTGATGGTTGGGGTATAGAAATACTGTGGACATGCCTGCGGTGAATTGCATAGATCCATATATGCTGGCCCAATGTCTGGTGGGGACTCAGTCTGTACCAGAGACGTTCCCAAGAGAGCAGATACAGTGAGGTGACAGTCTCTTTATGCTAGCACACAGGAGCTCTGTGGCAAGTGTGAATTGGGCCCTTAGAATGGAAGTCAAGGGGAGTTTTGAAGCTGACTTCACTGGGGCCAGGTTTTCATCTTTAGTCTTTTGCTTCTGATCTCTATCCACCAATGCAAGTAATGTTTTAAATAAATATTAGCAAACTTCACAGTTGAAGTCCTTATGCATAGAAGAAATAAGGTGTGCCAAGATGGTCTAGTAGGGAGTCCTTTCAGGATCTCGGTTATTCAGTAGCTTCATCCTACCTTCCTACCAATCTCCATCTCTATAGAGGATGTGTATCTCTATATGAGCAAAGTTGTTTTCAAACCCAGGTGATCATTCCTCGCCCTCTGGCATTAATGTTTTCTTTAATAAGGAGAATAATTTCTCTCTCTCTAATTTTTTTTTTAAAGAGAGAGAGAGAGAAAGAAGAAAAGGGAAAAATGCATAGAATCTGCTTGCCTGTCTGATATTTCACTGTGGTGCACTGTGGAAAGTGTTCAAATAACTGCAATTAGTGTAAACCATCCTCAAATTACACATATTTCAGCATAAATAAGTGGCTGCTGCATTTCTCTGTTCTGTTAAAGATTCTTTGCACTGTTGAAGGTTGCCCTGGTCTCCTCTGCCTTTCCTGTAGGCTTTAGACTTGAACAACGCTTAGGCCTCCGTGAGGTTTAGAAGATAGGAATAAAAAGTAACAATTTATAAACAATTTACTTAAGGCCCTTTAAAGTGATTGTCACAATATGTCATGTGTGAATGGGAACTGGCCATCAAGATTAGCAAATGGGGTATTCTGAAACAATAAGGGTAATATATTGGTTTCAGAAATAAACTAGGGCTCAGTTTCCTCTTAGTCAAAATGGACACTGTAGCATACTGGGTGTGGTAGCAGGCAGCAAGCCTGGGAGTTAGTACTGCACTGATTCTAATTTGTAGGGTCCAAATGCACTTGTGAAGTTACCAGCAAAATCCTTTCAGAGGTAACCAAGGCAGATAGTTGCATTCAGACTGTCGGAGTGTGAGTCTCATTAACTCTTGCGGGAGAAACACAGAATACAGATCTTGTCAGCTGGGCAGAACAAAACAGAACAACCCACCTTGTGGGCTAATTTTTAAATTGTACTTATTTGTAATGTTAAAGGTTGAAGAGGAGATTTTCAAAGGCTCAGAAGACCGGCACCTTAGTTCCTCTTTCCATCTTGAAAGTCTCCCCTTAAGTATATATTTGGATGAGATCCTAAGTACCTTTCCATGTGTATAAATATTTACAGTCAAATTTCAGTGCCTAAGCCAGGCAACCTGAAAAGAATCTTCTCAGAGGATTGTGGGACCATAATCCAATCCACAATCTCCACCACCGTGCCACTTTCTTGGTCTTCATTCAGATACCTGTTCTGCCGGCCTACTGACCATAGGAGGTAAGGTGGACCCTTGCCATGCCCTTCTCTGTTCAGTGGAACCACACTGGTTCTACTGCATTCAGAGATTTCCATAGCTCTCACTGGGACAAAAGGATTTAAAGCATTTCAGTTCACCCTTAAAACAGCCCGATCTGGTCCTTGACTTGTGATCTCTGTTTTAATGGGGGATCTCTACAAATTTTCATGTTGTCTTTATTACTAGAGTTGGAATTCTTTCCCTATAGTAATCCCACAGTTATTGATGGATCTACTTTTAAATCTTACATGACCCTGAATGGTAACTCGGTGGTGCATGTTTTATGTTGAAAAGATTTAACTGGTTGTGGATTATAAAGTTCGGTAAATCTTCCATTTGAGATAATAATACTTCTCATTTGTTAAACTGTTGACTAGTTTTCAAACACATTGGCAAACAATGTAATCTGAAAAAATTGTGTTCTGTATGAACTGCAGTTTGATCACTAGGAAAAAAATGCATAAACTTAATCAAAATCACTCAGCACTGAAACAGCCATAAACACTAAACAAGGTACAGTACTGTAGTTCTGGCATGAGGATTAGGAGGAGGAGGAAAACGCAAATATTTTGGCATCAGATAGTAAAATGCTTGAAAGAAATAGTGGAGGTAAGTAACCCATTAATTTGGTTGCAAAGTTTGCTTCTTGAATGATTTACAGGGCATTATAGGGACTGTTTTCAAAAAAAGGTTCATGGGAGTCACCTTATTGATTTCTAGAAGATTTATCACCCCAGCCTAGATCATTACAAGACAAGAAAGAATGGATCCAGAGGATCAGATCTGGTAGGAGTGAGAGGAAAAACTCTGAGGTTATAAAGTATCAGAAAAGCTAGAGATATTTGATGAATATTATCAGACTTTACAGAATTATGGATCAATCTCAGCAAAAGCATCTGCCTACTCTGTCCCATCTAAGTAAAACTTACTGGCCTTTCTCCCTTTAACTAATAAGATTTTTGCATTGTTCAGAATCTTTCATCCATGGCAATCTGGAGCATGGGAGGGGGGGGGGCAAAAGGAGCCCTCTGTTTGATTGTGCCCCATAAAAGACAGAGGGGCAGCCAGATCAAATTTGAGTGAGTGGCAGTGCAATCTGCTGCATGGGGCTGCAGTACCACTCAGCTTTGGTATCCACCATCAGTAATACAGAGAGCAAGATATCTGCCCCAGATCCTGCTATTGCAATCACTGGCATCACCTCACTGGGCCCAAGGCGACCCGCCAGGTTGAGGACTTGTAGGTAGGAGCAGGGTAGGGCTTGATTGTACCACTCTCACGGGCAGTAGGGCCTGGGATCAGGAGTAGCCCCCCAGAGCCACCGGATCAGCACCACAGGCATGGGAGTGATTCCACTGGTGTGGGCCCGCTCTCATTCTCTATGACCTCTTTTTTCTTAAACTCTCTCGTCTCCCTGGTCATTTTTTTTAAAGAATGTGGGTTTCAGTTTCAGATTTTTTCTCAGCCTTCCAAAAACCTCTGTGCTGTCCAGTAGCCATCTGAGGGTTTTGGTGCTTTATGCAATGAGTTTAGCCTTAATTAAATCTGGTGTTTTGGGAGTTTTGTTTAACCAACTGGTGCTCTACATGTAGCTCATCCTACAACACATAGCACAAAAAGGTTTGGTCCACATTTTATAAATTTGAACGGCAGTGTCTTATCTTCAACTGTACATGTATAGCTCCTGTTGTATTTGTGGGCATTGTGTGGGGGCAGCAGAATTGTGAGGGCAGAATTGGGCCCAATTTGCTGGAAGGACATATCTAAGTTCCTCCCTGAAATTTCTGCTGAGTGCCGAAGGTGCACCCATGTAACCGAACTGTAAGTGTAGTTGCACACTCCAAAGATTTTTCCCTGGAACTTTATGAAAATATTCTGTAAATAGACTCATAGATTTTCACACACTTGAAGGTTAGTAATCAATAATGCTTAAGTCTCTTTTGCAGAACAGATAATGATTAAGGGGGGCTAGTTTTAGTAATGCACTTACACTGTCTGCAGCGATTTTAAATGAAGGCACGCAAGAGTCTTAACTAATTTAAGCCTAATGAAAACATATTATTTCCTTCTAAAGAAGTCAGGAAAGTGATCTAAAAGAATTCACAGTCAGGGTATACAGTATATCTGCAGTAGCCAGACATTATACAAGCACTTTAAATATCACTAAGTTTTGACACATTCAATTTCAGTATATTGATTTTCACACCTTTTAAAGGTGGCCTGCAAAAGTAACGTCACTGCCGTATATTGCATGTCCCCAATAGCCAGGTCAAGAGAGACAGTTAATATGTTATCACCAGAAAAACCAACTGTTGAGTAAAACTCAAAATAAAATGGCAAATTTTGATGAAGAGGAGAACCAAAAGCTTATATTTCTTCTGCTTATCTATACTTTCTTAAACTCTTGGAAATTTCTACTCTCAACCAGCCTTCCTCCCTACACCATCACCCCCAGACTAAAGCTCTCAAGTCTTTGTGTAAAGGTTTCAAAATGAACTTGATATGAAATGAGAGGCTTTTGTCCCTGGGTAGATTTGAATCCTTGGCCCTACTAATCATCTCCCCAATAATAATAGATAATGCAGACAAATGTTTCATTTATAAAGTGACCTGTCATTCAAGCAACACTTTGAAAGATATCAGGAGTTAAGCAAAGATTCTGGGTAAGAAGAATGGTTTGGTGGTTAGGGCACTAGCCTTAGACTCTCCTGGTCCATTCTTCTATAGAGACTTGTTACTATCACATTGAGTATTGGACACAAATGTGGCTGAAGCACATTAGGAAGCCAACATCCTATGGTGCATGTTTTGGATATTCCTTCTGTGAAGAAGGAAAGAGGAGAGACCAGTGCCTCTAAGGGGGCAGAGTTAAGGTCATTTGGCTATGAAAGTCACATTGGCCCAGTTCATCAAATGTATTTGGGTGCCTATCTCCCTTATCTCCTCTGTGCCTCAGTTCTCCATCTTTAAAATGGGGATAATAGCACTTCCCTACCTGACAGGAGTGTTGTGAGAATAAATACATTAAGGATTGTGATAGGCCCAGATTCTACAGTAATGGGGGCCATAGAAGTACCTACGATACATAAGAAAATAAATACGCCTAAGATTTTAGTCTCTTGTAATGATAATAGCTGAGTCCAAAAAAGAATGACACATGAACTCTTTCATTGGCAAAGAAAGACTTGATACTCTTAATGAAAGACATTGATTCCATAAGTGCAGGATGTCTACAATATATAAGAGCTTTAAATGTATGACAAAGCTTATCCTCATGCAAGGCAAAATGATCAAAAGGATCTGAAAATGAATTTTTCATTTCACTCTGACAGACTCCAGTGCTGTCATTATGTGATTACATTTCTAAGTGCTGGTGAAGCCCTTGGCTGCTGCAGTGTTGAATAAATTGCATCTACTAAAATTATTTTTCTATCCTGGGACCTGAAAATAAAGATTTATAATACCGTAATTAGCATGGTCCATAATAAGGGCATATTTTAATGGGTCTTTGAAATATGGTGGTTCTTAAATGGGTAATACTTTACACATGACACAATGATTCACTAATAATCGCAGATAGTTCACAAAATACAACGGGGGATGAATATTAGGCTGGTCGGTTTCTGGTTGAACTCTTAAATGCTGACATTTACCATGATAACATTGACCTCGCTTTTGACACTGACTGGAGTTTAGCCTGAATTAATTTAGACTGAAGTATTTCTTATTGGAAAATATGGAGATTTTTATCTGCTATTTTCCCCATATTTTCCGCATCAGTTCCATGTCCTTGGCAAGAAAGAAAGATCATAGGTTTTGAGCCATACAGAAAACCCAGCGTACACAAATGTGCCCAACTGCATGCTGTCATTTTCCACCGTTTTCTTTATTTCTGGCAAAGCAGGAACATCAAAATATGGCTATGGCTTAAAGTTAAGTGCAGATGAAGAGCTATTGTTGGGGTTTATCCTGCAGCTCTGACAATTGGATTGCTTGTTTGAATAAGAATGGCAGGATCAGATCTATTGTTACAAGAAATACATTTGTGGAAGGAAAAGCTTTTAGCAGTGCAGAATGGATCTCAAGATACAGGTTTATATTTGGCTGGTCAGAAGAAGCTGTTCCCTGAACTATTCTTCCCTTTGATCTTTTGAGTCAATATAGTTTTTTAAGGCAAAGGCTGCAGAAGGATACAGTAAACTTCTCTCCTGATGAAAGGTATGAAGAAAACAGTACAGTGTATAATTTTTTTTCTCAAATGGGGTGGGGAGCAGAAAAGTAAGTTTGCATAAAGTAAAATTGAAGAAGCTGAGTGAAATTCTGAAAGCCCTTTTTGCAATGAGCTCCAAGCAATCTGTCCAGGGGGTACTATCATGGACTAATTTGAGACTCTTGCGAGAGAGCTAATATTTGGAGTTCTTTTTTATCAGGGAAGGGAGAGGTTCTCTCTCCTCCATGTTAGGGATGGTTGGAGAGAGAGAGAGAGAGAGAGCTAGCTAGATCCTACTGTGTCTGTAGGTTTGGCAGAATTGGCCCAAGGAAAGGAGAACCCCTTTTTAGGCACCATGCTGTTATCTTTGCTCCGCTCCATCTCCACTTATTTTTTCATTTTTTTGCATCTCTTCCTTTCTGGGCTGTGCTTCAGACAGGACGAAGGAGCACTCTGAATCTCCTGATTCCCTACTGAGATCCCCATCTCCTTATGCGGGAGCTAATACCAATTCAAATGAATATCATTCAAACTTCTGGATTATTTTATCTGAACTATGCCCTGAGTGCCAGCCATCATTACTCAGGAAAACCGGTATCTAAGGAGCAGAACAGGAAAAATCAGAATCATTCAAACAGAGGCTGGACGAACAGCCTGAGAGGTGGGTTGGAAGGGCTTCATCAAACTTCAAACCTTAAGGAAATGAACACTGGATCTCCCCACGTTCCCTTAGTATCTGAGCACCTGCAGCAAACCAGAACATTACAGTATAAAATAGCCCAGAGGAACCCACAGCTACATTTACTTTCTCCCATTAGCCTTGCTTTAAAAACAATCTTTTTGCAGGACATGATGACAGCTAATTTTTTTGCCTACTTGGGCAGCTTGGAACTTCTTGTCAGTGTTGTAGTAGTGAGGTGGCTGGCTCAGAATCTGTGTGTTGTGAAGCAAAAGGAAGAGGCTACCGCAAAAATTTTGTTTTCTTAGCTGTTAAAGAAATTTAAAAAGTTACCACATGGGCAATAGTCTTACCCGTGGCTTCCTATTAACAAGTAGAATTGTAATAGTGTCTGACAAGCATGGAATTAAGCCAGTGCTTTAAAAGGCAAAAGGATTTTTCTGCATCCGCTTTGACCTGTGCCAGAAGTCAACCATCTAATCATGCATCAATATCGCTGTTCAGGATAGGGGCACCAGAAAAAGCTGTAGAGAAATGTTTACATCCAGCATTGCACAATCATTAGAGGGAAACAATCTAATTTAAAAGCTTTTGTACAGTGCAGTAACAGCATCGGTTTTAGTTGGTGGCATATTTTTGCTTTGACTGCTAAAGTATGAGGGTTGAAATTTTGTTTTCATTTTCCATTCCATGGGCTTTAAAAATAATAAATATGGTGGCACCAAGCATGATCAGACAGCTGATATTTGGCTGTTATTGCCAGCTTCGAACACGGGATAAGATGACTTCAGAAGAGCAATTTGGTTTAAAACAGCAGTTTGATATTAATCCAGCTGGAACTATTTGACTCATTCAGAATATGATGATGCCATAGCATCAAAAAAAAAAAAAAACCAACCCAAAAGTTCTGTGCTTACGGGCAGGCAGCCATCCTGTACTTTACTGGAGTGATTGCTGCTGAAGAAGAAGCATGTAGGTCTGAGAGTATATTCATGATCAGGAGCTGCGTGCTTTTGACATTACCAAGCTTTGGTGCAGCCATGTTAGCTACTGTACCATAGAAAGTAGCTTTATAATTCCATTTATAAAATATTTCTGATATCTCCTCATGACTGAGTGAGGTGTAAGGTAAGTACATGACATGGGCAGGTAGATCATAATAAAACCTGGTATTTCTTTTCTAACAGTCGGCTATAACAAAAAAGTATGTGATACCTCTGTGTATAATATAATAACGTATTTAAATGAATAAAATAGTATTCATTTCATTCAATACATGAAACATGTTGACCTTTCTGTTCTTACCGTGACTTGATTCTCCTTCTGTCCTTCTGTCTTTGCCCCAGTGAGTGTATATTCTGGGTATAAGTCCACCTGCTCAGTCTGTATTTGTGCAGCACCTAGAACAATGGGGTCCTTGTCCATAATTGGGCTCCTAAGTGTTGCCACAATCTGACTCTCTGCTATTATTATTCTATGTAAAGACTCCCAGGTCCAAAGCAAAGAAATGGTCCCCTCATGGGGACTCTTACAATGAACTCGCTGCCTGTTGTGCTCCCCTCTGTCTAGTCATGGCCAAATTTTACGCACAACTTTTAACAAGGTATTTCTATCATGATGTGCAGATCTGGCTGTGAGAGCGATTCGTTGATCTGCACTTGAGAAACACCTGGGGATATGCTGTATCGGGGTTACACTGATAGTGAATCTGTTTATTGGTTCTCATTCTGAACAACAAGGCAGAAGTAGTCCTTGGAGCCTGGGACCAATGGGACGGCTATGGTGGCATGTAGCAACTGTAAGGAATGCAGAGGTTGGGAGAAGTAGGATTTTTCAAATAAGATCAGCTCCAGTTGAGGGAAACGTTCCCAAGGATGGATTGTACTTCGTTTAGAAACAACTCACCGTGGATTCTGGGTTCTACTGGAACTTTTTGAACAGGCCTAATGCCCCTGTATGTAATCAAGAGGACAAAGAAATTAATATTAAAAACATTTCATGCACACATACACAGTTTTCCTCTGAGAAAACTAGCCCCATCATTGTTCTATTTATTGCAAGTGAAAAGGGGTGTCAAGGAAAAGTTATGTAGTTGTGTGCTGTTCGCATCTTTCTGACTTGCATTATCTCCCTTTGCCCCTTGGATATTCCACACAACTTGAACACTTGTATAAACTGTATATTTTGTATTTCCTGTTCTTTGATGTGCTTTAGTTCAGCAAAGAGCTATGGGCTTGATTTCACTTGGCGAGAATTCTATGGCCTGTGTTGTTCACGTTGTCAGAGCAGATGATCATAATGGTCCCTTCTGGCATTAACATTTATGAAAAATTTCTAACTCCGGGCACCTGTACAAGACCACTTTCATCCCATTGTCTGTACTAGAAATTGAATTTTTTACTCGGTGCTTCTTTTCTCACTCACTACATGCTTTCACCTCGTCTTTGAAATAATGTCTAGTTCTGCATTTTCTTATTTACTCTTGATAATCTTTGACCAACCGTAATTGGGGTACTGTTGTGCTAGGTGCTGCACAACACAGTGGTAGGAACCATAACTGCCTCCAAGAATTCACACTTTATTGCCATAAGCCTGAAATTGACTGCAACTGAGTGCGCCCCTCTACCCTCCTGGAGCCTCATTAAAGTCAGGAGTGCACACGGGCACAGCCAATTGCAGGTCTGGGGCCTAAGCAGTAAGGCAGTGAGAAGCAAGAGCAGCAGAAATGCAAGACTATGAAAGACTTCTGCTAATGAGTTAAGAACATAAGAGGTTCCATACTAGGTTAGACCAATCCTCCATCTGGCCCTTCTGGGGAAGCACCATGTTTCTGTTGTTCAGTACAGTTCAGTTCTAACTCTAATAACTCCATATGTAAAATGTTTTTAAAAGAAGATATTACGGGTTGATTCTCATTTCATGCTTATCTACATCAGAAACAACCAGTTGACTTCCATGGATTCATGCAGGTATAAAAATAGTGTGCGTGACAGAGAAATCAGGCCCACGCATCTAGGTCTCTGATACCACTGGCAAAATGAGGCTTTAACGCCTCATGTCCTCTGCTTCCCAGTATCTTTGTTTATAAAGGTTTTGGTGACAAGGAGTGGTCCTGCCTTTTATTGACACAAAGATTGTTTTGTTGAGTGTGACTTCACTGGTGAAAGCCCTTTCCCAAACAGTTCGGGAAGCATGTTTCTCACCATGTGGATAGAGCCAGTGTGTGATTCACTATAGGAGCTACGTCAGTAGCATGTCTCTGAAAGGCTAGTTGTGGTCTTGCTTCATTTGAGCACAGCTTTCAAAAGCAACAAAAAATGTCTGTTCCAAAAGCAAGTGTAGATGACTGATAAATAACTGCGGGGGAGGGAGGAGAATAGAAAAGGTCCATTTCATTTTAAATAAGAACTAAAAGTTTAGAAACTAATCTGAACTTTTTTTTCTGAAATGTTTGGGTCTGTGAAGCTCAGGAGCCTGGTCTGAACCAGAATAATGGCTCCAAGCACCTCTAGACTCTGGGCATGTTCAAATCTGGATGCTGATCCAAAGTTGCAGCTTGGCCCATTTTCTATAATGGGTTCAACCAAAGCCACAGATCTCAATTCCCCGAACAATGGAAAATTGGGATTCAGAGCAGAACTTTGTGGCTTAGGCCCATCTCTAATGACAGCAGATTTTCTCATGAGATGTCTGGGCCTTTTTGCTTTTACTCAGACAGACAGACTTTAATAATGAAGAGGACTCACTTCTTTGAGGTATTTTGATATTCATGCTTCTGATTCTGGCTGGACCTGGAAGTGCATGCTGCAGTTAAATCAAACTTTTTCAAACTTCAGAAAAGTTTTGGTCTGAATTCAGGGTGGGAAGTTTGACAGAGGGTTCAGATTTTATCCAATGTTGTCATCTCTAGTGAGTGCAAAGGTATTATTATTGGAGTAGCTTTTTACATTTTATTTTATTTTTTAAGGCTAGGTATAGCCAAGGTCCAAAGGTATATGCAGTTTATATGTAAAGTAATCTTAGATTAAAGCAGATTATGTCAGAAATATGAAAATGAAAGGTACTGTAGGCAAGGAAAATGCAAAGAGCTCCTTCTGGCTGTATATGATTTCTTTCCTATTCCAGAATCATTTGAAATGCACATGATAATTTATTATATACCAAAAAACCCACATCTCATTGACATGTATATTTCTTCAAGCTGTTTACTTAATCAGTGTTTTTCTTCAGGTCTACTTTCTGTTGAATAAAGATAAAGAGAAAATTTGCTAAACTGTCAAGAAGTAGAGTGGTTGGGAGAGTTGGGAACAGTTTGTACTTGTGGTTAGTTTGGGATTCATAAAATAGCTGCCTCTCAGATGAGTCAGAAGACCTGGAGCCCAGGATCCCATATCTCTATTTCCATATCCCCTTTTTGAGAAGGTCAGTGTTATTAGCATCCATGCTCCTGTGGGAGGATTAATGAAGGGCTGTTCTCGCAGCTAATCTCATCTGGCACACTAGTAAGCAGTACAGTGACTATGTCAGGAGCATGAGTTTTAGAGCCTCATTCTCCACTGCCATGTACCCTTCAGTAGCCATTTGCACCTATGCAAAGGGAGTGCAAACCACATCAAATAAGAATGGTGGCATTTTGCATGCACTTGGCACAAGTGTGTCTGATTACAGAAGGGGCAACACTGCAGGCCTTGAATGTCTGGGGGTTTGTTTTTCTGGCTATTTTAAAAATATCACTAAGAAGAATAAAAATCTGAGCCCTTTAAAAGATCTGTGTGGTTCCTACTATATGTGACAGGTAGACAAGACATTACAATGTGGAGCTTTATTCTAACTTTAGATACATGCTTGATGTCTGTAGGTGTTAGGCATGTTTACTGGAAGGTAGAAATTTGTTCATAGTATTTATTGATCATTAATACCCTAGCAGATTACGTACATAGTCATCAGTTTCCAGAGGAAAGAAACACATATCCTGGAAACCTTTGTAGCACCCTAGAATTGCTGGTGTTCCATCTTTGTGAACCCCTATATCCTCATCAGGGCAAGAAAGCATGATATGCTCAGAAATGTACAATAAAAGGAGCCCAGCCCCCTAGAGCTGTGCAGATTTGAAGATGGTGTTACCAGGCAAATAAGGGAAGCTGGTGGGTGATGAGTATGCTGCAAAAGCTTGCACAAATATGGCCAAGGATGACAGGTACCAATGGGCATGGAATGTATCCATAGAACTGGGCCAACAGTGAACAAGGAGCATAAGTTAAACCTATCTACCCCTTTGAGCACTACTGTGTCTGCGAAGAGAATTAGGGCTAAGCTACAATGCCCCATCAAACCGAGCATACAGTGTGTACAAAAGACATTCACTCACGGGACTGTGGTTACTGGCAGTGACAAAAAGTGATGTGTAATTATATTGCACTATTGAGGTTGCCATAGGACTGATTAATTACCAGAGAGCTAGGCCACAGACCACATTCAAAGACGCATATATTCCATTGTGGAGGATACTGCTTTGTAATCAATATCACTATTCATTGGCTGTCTCCTGCACAGGAATCTGCCTTCATGATTGATATTTCCATGATCAATATGCCTCACACTCTTCTAGCAGTGTATGGTAGAGCTGCCAGGGGCTGCTTTAACATATGCTCTTGTATACTCTCCCTAAGGCATGCTTATTTGGGGGGAACAGAGCACTGACTCCCCTTGTTCTTGCAGCCGTGCCCTCTTACTTGGTGTACAGGTCTGACAATACAGCTAGCTGCACACAGCAGGGCATTGTAGTGGTGAAATGGATTTGCCGTAGGTTGTACCTGTTTTGCTTTTTCCTTGCCCAGGTTGTGCCTTTTTGCTCTCGGGTGCTGTATGTGACAGGCTGACAGAGAACTAGGACTTTAATTCAGTCTCTCAGAGCTGCATTGTGACATTTTGCTATAGCTCTGCGTTAGCGATGTTGTGGAGACACACCAACCTAGGAGATGCCTCAGAGGTCCCAGTTATGCCAAGGGCTCAATCTGCAGTACACTGCAAGGAGTTCAGTATACCCTCTACTCCCTCATATTCAACAATCCAGCTCTGCTCATTGGTGCATGGCATGAGTGGAGCAGAGCCCTAGTTCCCCCTACTCTTTGCCTCTCCTGACCCACTATCAGGGGAAGCGGCGCCATTTCTGGCAATTCTGGTACCTTATTCCATAGCCCTACTGTGCAGGTGCATGAAAAAGAGAGCAGAATCTGGCCCTAATTCGTATGGAGTGTTTTGAAAGCCCTAGGGTCTCATTCTGATCTCACAGCAGAGTTACACTGACATCGTTCTAGGGGCTTTAAAAAAAGACTCTGATTTACAGGGCCGTGAGAGTGGAATTGGGCCCTTTCTCTTAATAGATCATTCAAAGTGGGTAATTTTCTATAAATACTGTTACAATCCTGTCTTCTCCTTAGCATGAAGTCACACAGAACAGAAGCTAGAAACTTGAAGGAAGGGAGAGAAGCAGAAAGAATGGTGAAAATACACCTAGTATCACTTGCTTTATGCATAAATGTGATCTGATTGTGGGAGAAATAGAGGATTCAAGAGTTTATATATTAACAAGATGGGGGGGGAGGAGTTCTTCAAATGGGATTTTAAAAGTGCAAAATTAAGATCTAAATGGGTGCTTTGTGACATCAGTGCATAGTTATCCTCCTTAACATTAATAAGTTATGCCCGTGAATCAAGGACAGATTTTACCCTCACGAATATAGTAGGATATATTACAAATACTATTCAACTAATTAGTCCAATAAGTGAAAACTAATTAATACTTAGCCAAATAAAGCACTAATGATAAGGGAAATGCAGCAAAATGCACCTTTCAACAACAAAGTCAAATGGAACATGCCTGTATTTGAACATATTGCATTGTATTTTCTTGTTGTTATTATAACAACATTTTTTTTTCAACTTCCACTTCAAAAAACAACAGGGAAATTATAAAATTAAAGTACCAGATACTTGTATAGGAAATTCACTGTTTTTTTTTAATGTCATCAAATACGTTTGTTACATAGCACATTTTGCTAATTAGAACATATAAATAACTTGCGATTTGTAAATCTTGCCAACATCACACACCAACAATGAATTCTTTTGCACTTGCATATAAATATCAGCCAGGACGAGAACATGTGATACATTTTATATCATCTACACTCACAAAATACTTCCATGAATAATATTAAAAAAGATGACCAATTCACAGAATTTTTTATACCTGTATTTGTTACGTGGACATACTCAAAAATAGCCAAGTGCAATAGTAATCCCTGTTTTTTCAGTGTTGTAGCTTTATACTCCTCAAATGGTTTCCTTAGTAGAAAATCCATTGCTAATTATTGTATCCATTTGCGATGTACGCAGAATGATTCTGAAATGTTCAGAGCCAAAGCTAAGTCCCCAAATGCATAAACAGGTAGCATTCTTATGCTACTGACGTACTGAATATTATCCAAACGGACCGATTTCTTGAGGTTATAATTATTAACTTACATAACGAGAAACATAGTTGTCAATCTGAACTTCTCTTCTGAGCTTGGCTATTTTCACCATTTCTCCCTACATTTAAGTTCCTCGTCTTAAAGATACTCCCAACGTTTTTAACACTTAATTTGAAGCTAAGAGGATCCACCTGGCCTGGCTTCCCGGGGGGAATCCAAAACATAGCTATGCACAGTACTAGAATCTGACACCCTCTTAGTCCTCTTTCCACTTCTCATGAGCCTTTTTCTCCTTAGTCAATGTGTACTGTGCCTCATATGGCATGTGACCAGGATTCATCAATGAATGTTTACTTGCCTGGCTCAGGTATTGAGAGGAGTGTGATGTGAACAGTGATCCATGCCCCCCTTCTCATGAATAAAAATCAGCTACACACACTGCATGGCTGGGAAAGGCACAAGAACTGGGTGCAAATTAATCCAATCTCCCTTGCACCATTGTTCATGATTCTCCTGTACTTGGGGCCAAGCAGCCCATGGAAATTACTAGAGCTCAAGGGCTGTCATTAATGTTTGCTCTCTCAGAATTTATCAAATGAAATTTGAAAAGCAACACTTTAAAAATAGATAGAATGAAATAACTTTTTTTACACAATGAATAATTATCCAATGGAACTCACTGCCATAATGTATCATTGAGGCAAATTGCTTAGTAGGATTCAAAAAAGAATAGAGAAGAATAGTATAATCTCCAGTTACACAAGCTAAAATATAAATGTATGAGATGCCAGTGTCAAAAACTACAAATCTGGCCACCTTTATGACAAAATGTAAAGCCCAGGTTTTTACTGTCTTTCTATGATAAACAAGAAACATAAAAGAGGGAACCAACACCTAAACAAATACTTATGTGGTGAGAGGAAATCATCTGTTTTACCTCTTTTATTTTGTAAGATTTGGTATAAATAACTAAACAGATGAGCTAAACTCACCATTAATAGCCTGTGATTAGGAAGAAACTTCCTCCCTATTCATTTTGCTGCTTATCCCCTTTCTAAACTTCCTCTCAATCATTGGATATAGACTACTATCAGAGACAGGATACTGGATAGATGGACCTGATCTGACCTGATACTACCTATATTCCTATATCAGTAAAGGTAACAAAGTCCTGTGGCACCTTAAAGACTAACTATAAAGTTTTGAAGCATAAGCTTTCGTGGGCTAATACCCATTTCATTGGATGCAAGCAGTGGGTATTAGCCCACGAAAGCTTATGCTTCAAAACTTTATAGTTAGTCTTTAAGGGTGCCACAGGACTTTGTTACCTCTGCTATTCCAGACTAACACGGCTACCTCTCTGATTCTCTATATCAGTAAGATATTTTAAGATACCTTGGTAATAAAGAGCCAGATCCTTGAGCCTGATATCATCTCTGCACTGATGGAGTGGTGCACAGGGACAGTGAAGTTGGGGTAACAGGCTTCCCAGACTGGAGGCATGTCTGGCACACTGCTACAATGTGGTGATCTAAGACTAGCACAGTGCAGAGCAACTCTGATGCTGCTTTAAACTGTGCTGGGGACCAGATCGGCCCCTGGCAAAACAAAGCCTGAGGCCTATCAAGGTAGCAAAAAGCCACAGCTAAGGATTGAGCATGCTGTTTGTTGGAAGCACTATGCTAATTTAGGACTGCATTCCTTTTAAAAGCAATAGCCTGGTAATTTTTTCCCCAAGAGATTTTATTTGCCATACTTTCAGACACAAATTGATTCTTAAAAAAACTAAATTAACTCTACTGTGCTTGAGCACATTGACATGCGGGGTCAGTATAGATGATTGAAGGATTTGCACAGAGATCCCTGAATTTAGGACTCGGTGTCAAACTCCGTACAAGAAGTGATCTCATTAACAGCAGCTGGAGTTCTGTGGCTCCTCATTTAATTATGTGTTAGTAACCATCCCCTGTTGCATTTTGTTAACTACTCCAAATGGTGGCTTACAGCAAAACTGTCACAAGAGATCATTCTACATGAGACACAGCAACCCTCTCCAGTAATTAACAGCATTTTAGCAGACCCTAAAGTTGTCAAAGTCTTCACAAAGTTAATCGGAAAGTAAGGATCTCATCAGACAGCCAGTGTCTCATGCCACAGACTTATGTTCTCCCTGAAAGCATCTATGAGTCAATTGAATTCACTGACTTCCATGATTATTTGAAGGAATTGGCTGTCAGTAACATCCAGTACTGCATCTGCTGTAAGCCAAACTCAAGGTGGAAGGATAGACTTATTTTTAGAGCTATGTGGTTATTCAGAATATGCATCAAGACAAAATATCATAAGCAATTGCTAGACTTTTTCAAGGTCTATAGAACCACTCTGATCCTGGGACAGGTAAAATTCCAACTAAGCTCTGCACAGTTATGGGATTTGTACTCTAAGGACTCTTTGCATGTTTCAAGACACCCCAACATCCTGTTAAGTGAAGAAAATCTCAAAATTACAACAGAAAAGTCAGGAGAACCAATATTTTGCTTTAGCCTGAATTCCAGAAACCAACTGCCTTGTCTCAGTTACTTGTTTCTTATTGTAGGGAATGACACTTATGGGTGTAATCTTACCATCTGAGAATGAGGGTGAATTCTGAATTACTGTATCTCCAACTGTTAAATAGGTGTCTATCATCCATTATGTCGGATTGGAAACACCAGTCTGAGGTAAAATCCTAATGAAGAAAAGGCAGGTTGTAGTTTTCATATGAGATAGCAGGTCTAAGTAAACACTATGGGGGAGTCTAGGGATTGCCTTGTCTTCACTTATCTTCTTTATCATGTGTTCGCTCACACAAGATAAGAAAAACACACCATTTTTCCTAGTAAAGATAGGCCATTGAAAACTGCTTGGATCACTTTTGAAAATTCCAGCCTGGATGTTTGTTGAAATTACTGTTAAGAGCTTATCTTCACTACCATGCTAAATCGGTGACCGCTGATAGTGATGCCGATTTAGCATGTCTGGTGAAGACATATTACGTCAACATTGGGTCTCCCAACAACATAGCATTGTGTAGGCAATGCTTTAAGTTAATATCCCTTGCCTCGCTCAATGGGATGTTTTCTCACACCCAGGGCCGGCAACAGAAATTTGGGGGCCCCCTACTCTGATCGTTTGGGGGCCCGCCCAGCCGGGGCCCCCCCAGCCCAGCCGCCCCCCCCAGCTGACAGCGGCTGGGGGGGGGAAGCCCAGCCGGGGGGGGGGGCCCAGCCCAGCCGGCGCTCCCCCCACCCCAGCTGACAGCTGCTGGCGGCAGTGCGAGCCCGGGAGCGGTGCGAGCCGCTCTTTCTCTCCCCCCCCCCGCGCCCTTTCTTTCTCTCCCCCCCCCCCCGCGCCCTTTCTTTCTCTCCCCCCCCCGCGCCCTTTTTCCCCCGGACCCGGCGGGGGAAGCCCTACCGTGCTGTGGAGCCTCCCCGCCCTCGCCCTTTTTGCAGGCGGTGGTGCGCTGCTGCCGCCGGCCGGGCTCTCTGCTCCTGCCGGGGACACGCGCGCTCGTCCGGAGGAGAGCCGCGCGGCCTCCCCGCCCCTTCCCCGCTCTCCAGGCCCGGCGACAAGGGGGGATGACTACGGGTACTGCTGTGTACCGGGGCCCCCCTAAAGTCCGGGGTCCGGTACAGCTGTACCCGTAGTACCCCCCTGTCGCCGGCCCTGCTCACACCCCTTACATTGACTTAAGTGATAGTGTAAACAAGGCCTTAAAAAACAAAATGCCTTCACACTTCTTTTTCTCCCCATACAGTTCACTCAACCTTTTATCAAGTAGATTATCAAGACGTAATTAGTTAGTAACTGAACCAACCATGTTATGTGTGACTAATTACTATGGAGTTTGGGGCAAGTGTTTTTGTACCAGTGCACCCCATTTTAGCATTCCATGGCTTATTGAAAAAGGAGCTGCTCCTACTTCTTAATTGGAGCTATGCCACCTGATCATATCAAAATCACTAGTTTAGGGTTTTTTAAACCACCTGTAGCTACCAAAGGTCAGTCATGTGAAATCAGCAATTCTTAGGGCCAAATTCTGAACCAAGGAAGCCAAAAGCTCACAGACAAAGATGCAAGTGGAGTTGCGTGGTGTACATTTTGCTGCAATTGTTCATGCAGTTGCTATTGTTGCACATACCATGGGTGTATATATGTATGTCCTATTTGCATATGAACTTGTGATTATTACATGTGCAATTATGGTAAAACATGCACACTGTTGCTCATATATTTTGCAAATGGGGTTCTTTACACTAAAAATGTGACCCTTATTGTCTATTCTAAAATATATCCCCTTCAGGTAGAACTGTTGAGGTGCTTCTGATCCCCAGGAACTTGAGTGGATTTGTATATTCTAGCCAATTTTTCATAAAGGAAAATTAATAAGTAGAAAGATTATTAGAAATTCAGTATTTTTAAAAATAATACCCAATGGACCTATTGTGTTTTTTTTCCCACTTACAGCACAATCTTTTCTAAGTACTGTTATCTATTATCTGAGGTTTGATAATTTATCTTAAGTGCTCCCAAATGATGACAAAGAAAATACATAATGATCTCTCTCTAAATATTGGTTTCGAGTTCTGCAACTTTCTCTCTCTGCTTCCTCAAAAGCAGCACACACATTAGAGGCATCTTCAGCAGTACTGCGGAGACATATTTTTTACAAGTATATATATTTTTCATATAATATACTCTTAATCACAAGACTGCTTGCATAGGTTACAACAAGCAATGTGTGTTTTCTGTAAATAGTCTTGTGTAATATGGGCCAGACACCCCTCTCATTTATACCACGTTGAGCCAGTATGCATAACTCCATAGATTTCAGTACAGTTGATCACGATTTATACCTTCTGGGTCTCATGGACAAGATTTTCTCCTGCACCAAGAACCACTCAGTTCGGTGCAGGAGAAAATGGGGGAAACGGGAAGATTCTGTTAAGGGGCTGATCCTGATTTTCTGAGTCTCTGGGCTGATTTTTGTCTAAGGGCTGCTTTAACCTGTGGCAGAACAGCAGAACTATAGTGGAGATTAATTTAGAATGGATAAATGGAAGGGGCTACTGCATATGAAATAAATTGAGTGTATGGCAAAGCATTCCATAGAGAGCTCCTGGACTTGGAAAGAACTTGCACCTGCACCAACTCAATTTCTTCCAGTTTTTCATCAATACTACCACCAGTTTGACTGCTTAGACCTGTTCTTTGCCCCATCTTGTAAAGCAGTCACCAAACCACCATCGTTGGGGTTGCTTTAGAGATTTTCCAGGTGACCAGCACATTGTTGCCCCATGACATAGAGGTCTCTGTGCATTTGCATAGAGAAAGCCAAGCTTTTAGTAACTAAGATATTCTTGAACAATAATACTATCAGCCTTTTGAGACTTCCCCTTCCCCCTCCACCTTCCATGATTCTTGCACAGATGCTGTCCTCTGTGACATACTGTCATTCTGTTTGGAGAAAATGTAATGCATGATCAGTTGAATCCAGCAGCTCATCTGCACAGCACTTCTCAAGGGTTTATTTGGAACATGTCTCCAGCATTGCTGATTGCTAACTTGGTGATTAACTACAGGACACACTTGGAGAAACAGAATGCTGAACACTATTTCATTTCTAAACTAAGCGGAGCAACACTTCAGGACTACGTATATTTGTTTTCAATCATTTTTGACATACTAACAGACAATGAGAATGACTGGTATGTTAATGATGCTCTAGAGCAATGCCTAAATTAAACAGCTTGTGAAGCTGATGCTTAATTGAAAGCGTACGGTATTGGTTAATGTAGTAAGTAGGTCACTATTTTTAGATTTAACTTTAAAGTAAAGTATGGATAATACAAATACTATCTTCACAGTGTTCTAATTACAGTGAATCATATTTTTATTATGAAGTCTTTTTAACGGGGCTGTTAAATTTAGTATAGGTATTCTCAAAGTATTGTATCAATATTTAATTCAGTCTCTGTTATGGGCCAGATTCTACTTTCAGATGCACAAGGGCAGTCCACTGAGACATCAATGGGAACCAAAAGCACACAAACTTCACTACAGAAACATCCATAATTATGTGCCATGATTAGTAGTGACTCTGTGAGGAAACCCTAACTACACTTATGCATTTCAGTTCATCGTGGCGCAGAATTTTCCTGAGCCAAATGCAGCACCACTTGCACACCATGCTACGTTTTAAAAGTCAGTGGGGCTGTGCTGAAATTGGACCGTAAACTATAACCCTTCGTAAAAATTTATGCATACGTATACCAATGGAAAAAATGTTGAGATTGTGATATCATCTTACCAAGTTTATGAGGTTCCCTGTTAAATGAAAATATGTCCTCAAATATCTAGACACAATGGGGTGTCATCTTAATGACTTTTTAGTGCACTCCATTCTTCCTTTGCACTGGAGGGCATATGGTGTATTTGTTGCTTAATTGTGCATACCATGCTTTGCTGCTTTTGGTAACAACCTGAACTGTCAGTATAATTTCTAGTTGTGAATATTAAGACTTTGTAAATCTGCATCAGTTAATTATCAAAGAAAAAAGAAATGGATTAAATTAACTGTAAAAGTCCCGTTGCCAGTAATGATCGATTCGGTCAATTGATGAGATCTAGACCAGATCTTGGGTACAAGTAAAATCAGTGGGGTTGCAAGATATGACTGAGCGCAAAATTTGGCCCCTTACCAGTAATTTTCACTCTCTGAAAGTACACAATAGCGGACATTCCTCCACGACCCTTGGTAAAATGTTGCATGTTTATTTTCTGTACAGATCGTTTGAAAAAATAATGAATGTCTACATACTCATGAAGATACCCTGGTATCCTCTTTTCTAGATATCAAAAATTCCAATAATTAAGCCTACAGGTTACAAATGTATGGATCGCCATGATCAAGTCTCTATCTGATAGACTAGGGAGCAGATGTTAGTGAATGGTGGAGGTTTTTTTTGTTTGTTTGTTTGTTTTTTTGCCATTATTGCTAATTTGGTCATCCAGTTATACTGAGGAGTCCAAAGATTGAGAGTCAAATTAGAAATCTGAGGCAGATGCCCTAAACAGTTCTAGAGATCACCAGCTCTTCACAGTGTTTGCCACATCCTACCAACAACACATCAATCTTACCTGGAGTCAGCTGCTCCTCGTCCTGGTGATATTTTGGCTGTGTATTGAGAGAGTTGGGAGATGCTTCAGCTTACATTTGCCATCAAGGAGATGTAGAGCTGAATGTTGCCTATTGGTCTTTCTGCCTGTGTTGTATCACCAGCTCCACCAGTGGCTTAATTATAGGGGTTGACTAATAAGGAGCTAAGGATTGAACCTTCTGCGATGCCACAAGTGAGTGCTTTGGTTGTGGAGGAACAGTTTCCCATTATATTCCTGACCAGTAGGATCCATTTGAGTCTTTCTGTTCACCCCTGAAAGTTATTGGAGGTGGGACAGGAATATTTGGCAATCACTAGTGTCAAATGCCACAGAGTGGCCTATCGGGGAAGCACAAGTGTCCTTCCCTTTAGACAGGAGGAAGTCATCCACCAGAACAAGAAGTGCTGGGTCTGTAGGGCTGGGTCTGCCCTAGCCTGAAGGCTGACTTGGAGAGATCCGGGATATAGGGAAATGATGGGTGATTTGGGGAGCATTTTTTCCTAGCTTAATGATTAATTTGCTTAGAGAAGGAAGACTAGATTCTGGGTGGTAGTTTTATGTGGGTTCTAGCATTGATCAATGGTTTGTTTTAAATGATAAGATTATTGAATATTTTAGCAGGAATGGGAGATTCCCTCATCACTGGAGATATTGACCATCTCTTTCAGTAGGACTCCATGTGTTCTTTTTTTACCATCCAGGAAGGGAAGGGGTCAGAGACGTATAGGATATCTTCTCATCACCAGTTTGTCCATGACTACGTTCTGTGTGTATACGCTGAATTCTTGGAAGGAGGGTAGTATATTCACGGCTCTTTTCTTGGCTTGTTGCTCTTCAATAGTTTGCTACATCTTGTCACTGTTTTGGGGCAACTAGTTTTCTAAGAGAACTTATTTGTAAATACCAACAAACTGTCTGTTAGATTATTATGTGCATTATCAACACACTATTATTTTCCCAGGAAAGAAAACAGAATGGAAGTCTACAAAAGTGAATTTTGCCATGGGGTAAATTATTTTTCAACTATACAAAATATCCATGCATCGTAGTCTATCTGTAGCTGAGCACTTCCATTTCTATTTAACATCTTGGGTTAGGTTCATAGATTCCACAGCCTGAGGTACAATTCTGATAATCCAGTCTGACCTCCTGTATATACTTTCTATACTGCCAATTTAGTTGATATTCCGTCTCCTCTGGGACTTGGGCATGTAAGATTCCCACCCAGCCACTTAGACTGTATGTAACTTATATCACCTCAGAATTTGGGCCTGTTGTTCTGTCGTATGCTAAGAGCCACTGCACATGTAAACCAAGGGAGTGCACAGTTGACTATCAATAGATGATGCAGAGGCAGCATTCATAGTCCGAGAGCAGCTGGCCTGAAGGTATTTCCCCCTGAATAGTATAAAACCATTCTTCTTCTTTTTGTTTAATAGCGTGCAGTGAATTTACCTGTCCTCCCACACAGATAATTCAGAAGAAATTGAAGATACACCCGCACAGTTCAAATATTAACAAATTAGTTTCCTCTGGTTTCTACCTTTTTAGTCCTGCTTTGAATAAATAGCAGCTGATCTCTTTCCTTGCCTAATTTGACAGTTTGCCAATACAGCTGAAGCAAGATGCTGAAGTGTTTACTACCTGTCAGTTGCCTGACATTAAAATGTCAACTTGTGACAGAACTTCCCTCAAATCAATTTTTAGAGTTTTGCATGAAATGATACAAACATAAGAGATGTGTCTTCAGATGCTTAGACTTCTGATTCATACACTCTGACTAGCAGCATGTTCTTCCATCTGCTTTATGTTGGGTTTCTCCCCTTGATATTCACCATTGTAGCTGGCAATGCAAGTCAAAAACAGCTTAACTCTATAACGTTGCTGTGGGAATTGTTATATCACCAGTTTAATTAGTCAAGGATACCTGATGAATAGCAGAGTTTCACTGCATTTTTGGATCTCTTGTGTTATATGCAGTGAAATGCAGTTTGTTAAACAGATGTCTTAGAGTTCGTTTGGCCTGTCAGCTTCAGTATATGAAACTCTTTCATTTTCTCTGAAAAGAATGTTTGAAAAAGAACAGCTATAAATTGTAGTAATGTGCAGCACATTGTTCAGAAGGGTCCGAAGTACTTTCAAATGTAATTTTTCAGGAAAGTTTGGAACTCCAGTACAAACATTCTCAGCTAACTCTGGTGGTTGACCTTGCCATAACTAAGATTGAATTGAGTGGTTTAGGCTATGCAGGATAATAATATGTTTAAAATAGCCAGTGCTGTCTAAGCTTAATAACTTTGTATAATCATAATTTCTCTTAAATATCAATATGCAGTTATGACTAATTGGCTTTATGTTTTAAAGGTGGCATGATTTGCCACCTTTAAATCACCTAATATGATTTATTGCAAATGATGGTAGATTTATGCAGATGTAATAGCACATGGGTCAGTATAGGCAAGTCTGGATTTATGACACAATTTAGGAAGGTCATGGCAAACCTTTATTTAATTATAAAATGATTTATTACTTTATTAGCACATGGACTTTAAATTGGCATTACTTTACATTACAATTATTAAATAT
The DNA here is from genome assembly GCA_032164245.1 of Sternotherus odoratus. NCBI lineage: Eukaryota > Metazoa > Chordata > Testudines > Kinosternidae > Sternotherus > Sternotherus odoratus. The sequence continues at coordinate 19,313,125 of JAVMKO010000014.1, read as the reverse complement.
CTCTATTATTCTTTTAGTGTTCCAAGAGAGCAATGCTCAAGATAAGAATCAGGAACCTTTCATCATCTTCCTCAAATATTTTGTTTTAATCTTGCCTTTGAAGGCTTGATCCTGTAAAATGGTGAGATCTCTGGGCCCAATCCATCATAACCTTTAATCATGTGCTTAACTTTAGGCATATGGGTAGTCCCATTAAATCATGTTTTGCTTAGAGAGGGGACCTCTTTCTGGGTTGAACCGTTGTGTTTATTTTTTTTTAAAAAGAGTCTTTGACACACAGTTTTGATACAGATCTGGATCTGATCTTCCCCATGCATTTGTGCAATTTAGATGTTTCATTTCAGGTCATACTGTATTTAAATAAAGAATAGGCTGAAAAATTCAGAATGGTTTGGATGTCTGAAGACAGGGAGAAAGCCATCATATTAGGTGGTGTTTTTTTTTTAAAAAAAGAATAAAATATCCATATCTGTTACCATATATCTGGTGCTTGCGGGGGAGGGATGGAAGCTTGTAGCCATACACCCTAACTAGCTGGGAAGTGACTTTTTTCAGGGAGAAACCTAAAAAAGCTATCATGTTACTTTTATTTACATGGGTTAAGCTGAGAATCCAGATTCATTCTGGGTTCATAGGTTTACACAATAAATAAATACAAATTAACAAATTAAAATCAGTTTGTCTCCAAAACAAAAACATTCTCCCATAGTCCCATGGTGGAAAAATAACCAAGAACACAATCTCAAGGCCATTTTAAAAAAAATTATCTGCTATTATTCTTAGTAGGGTGTTATGGACTTCTTTCAGTCTGTAGAACATGTTATTTGCTTGATGTGGGGCAGACAGGAGAGGATCTTTGTTGAAGGATCTATGCTTGATCTAGAGCTATTGGATTTTGCTTCTTAAAAATGTCAACCTTTCCCCCTTTCAATTATTTCCTCTTGGCCATCCAATATTTTTATGAGGCCAGTGACTCCTTTTACAAATGGTTTTAATAGCAAGAATTGTATACATGATTTCTGTCATTTGCAAGCAGAATTAGATTACTCCATAAGGTCTGACAGGTAGAAGGTTTGAGAAATATCACATTACCATTTTAAATCATATTGATCATTGCTAATCGAGCCATTTTCACTAGCTATTTGCTGATTTATTTCAGATAATGATGGCTTGTTTGAAGGTGTGCCAAACTTCTCATTTAAACTAATACTGTTTTAACGAGCCGGGCCATTTTGTCAGATGGTACCATTCAAGACACTGAATAAGCAGAATTCAGTCATTTTATGTATTAGGCCAATGGAGCTAGAACACGAAACTGAAAGAGCTAAATCAGGGGTGGGGAACCTCCGGCCCGCGGGCCTTATACGGCCTGCCAAAGCCTTCCATCCAGCCCGCGCGCGTCCCTGGATGGCGGCTCCCCCAGGCGCTTCCCAGCCCCTTTGCCGAACGCAGAGCCGCGCCCGCCTGGCGGCCCAGGGCGGCTCCGCGCTCGGTGAAGAGGCCGGAAGTGCCTGGGGGAGCTGCCAGCCAGGGACGCGTGTGGGCTGCCATGCGGGGGCGGCTCCGCGCTCAGCAAAGGGGCCGGGAAGCGCCTGGGGGAGCCGCCGGCGCCGCGTGGCCACCATTAGCCGGGCGGGGTAATGAGGAGCCGCGGGGAGCTGACGGTCAAGGGGGTGGGGGGGGAGGCTGGGCTGGGGGGCAGGCAAGGGGGCGGTGGGAGGGAGGACAGGCTGGGTGGGTGGGGGGGGCAGGAAACTAGGCTGGATGGGGTGGGTGCAGGAGGCAAGGAGGTTTGGTGGGGGGGAGGCTGGGCTGGTCAGGCATGGGGGCCAGGAAGCTGGGTTGGGAGTGGGAGGGGGGAAGGAGGTTAGGTTCGGTGGGATGGGCCGGGCCAGGCAGGGGTGGGGAAGGAAAGGCGGTTAGATGGGGGGAGGCTGGGTGGGGGTAAAGGAAGATCACCCCCTACACCCAGGCTGATAGCTGGAGCTGACTGGGGCAGGCAGCAGGACCCTGGCTGGCAAGGGGCCAGCGGGGGAAACCCCAAAGCAGTGCAGGGCTAAGCACTCTGCCTGCCACTGCTTTGGGGTTTCCCCCACTGGCCCCTTGCCAGCTGGGGTCTCAACTCCCATTGCCAGCCTGGGCTTCCTGGGCGGGGGGGGGGGGGGAGGGCGGGTCCGGCCCACGAATGACGTTATAAAGGTCCAAATGGCCCTTCACAGAAAAAAGGTTCCCCACCCCTGAGCTAAATGGTTAACACTTCTACCAAAACACTACAGAGCACAATTCCACAATAGCTTCTGTAGCTGCTCTTTATATCTGCCACTGACCAGGAAGGCACATATGCATGGAATTAACTTTAAAGAGAGTAGTTCTGAACTATTGACATATTTTCAACACTTTCTAAAACTAAACCAGACGTTAGCAGTCTGATGCCTTGCCTTGACAAAAAGTAATTATTCCATATTAAAGATAATTTGATTGTTATAGGAGCACTAATTGAGTTTAAGTATGTAAGAGATAAATCTAATTGTCATGTAACTGACTAAAGTTAAAGAGCGAGGAATGTTTGCAGAGGATTAAAAAGATTGTCCAGGCAAGTTAATTCAAGATCAATTATTTTCTAAATATACTACTTCCCATGTAGTGAGAAAAAATATGCTTACAAATGGTAATAAGAATATAATTACTGTGTGCGTTATTCAAAATTACAAGTAGTATTTTGCATTTTATATTTAGATTAGGTGCTTAACTTGGTGCCTTTTAAAAGTAGATTATGACAGTGACTTTAGAATTGATAACAATATCCTACAGGGGAAACTGTATTTTTGTTCTTTGCAGTCCTACAATCTTCTTTGTTTGAAAACAAACATAAATTTAAACTGATTTTTTTTGTAGTTTCCTTTAGAAGGTAGTACAGTAAATATTCACATGTTTATGCTACCTTATCATGATTCGGGGGGAATTTCTTTATAGTTAGTGGAGCTAAACCAGGGATAATTCTGACCCATATTTTCAAATACAACCTCTGATGAATCTGTCTTGATTAGTATTTCTGTATGACATGTATGACTTCTGTTCCATTCTATGCATCCGACAAAGTGAGCTATAGCTCACGAAACCTTATGCTGAAATAAACTAATTAGTCTCTAAGGTGCTACAAGTATTCCTCGCTTTCTGTATGACATTGTGGCATTGTAGCTGGATGTGACTATTTTGAGTAATTTTGTATCTTCTGCAAACTTTTCTACCTCACCGTTCACCCTATTTCCAGATCATTTATGAATATGTTGAACAACCCTGGTCCCGGTACAGATCCCTGGGGGACACCACTACGTACCTCTCTCCATTTTGAAAACTGACTATTCCTACCCTTTGTTTCCTGTCTTTTTAACCTAAACCATGAGATGATCTTCCCTCTTTATCCCATGGCTGTTTACTTTCTTAACAGCCTTTAGCGAGCAACCTTGTCAAATGCTTTCTGAAGATCCAGGTACACCACGACCACTGGATCACCCTCATCTATATGCTTGCTGACCCCCTCAAATAATTCTAATAAATTGGTGAGGCAGGACAGCCTCTACAAAAACCATGTTGAGTTTTCCCCCAACGAATCACGTTCATCTATGTATCTGATAATTCTGATTTTTATGATAGTTTCAAACAATTTTCCCAGTATTGAAGTTAGGCTTACCAGCCTGCAATTGCCAGGATTGCCTCTGGATCCTCCTTCACCCCCACCCCAACTTGGCGTTACATTAGCTATCCTCCAGTAATCGTGTACAGATGTTCACTTAAGCAATAGGTTATATGCCACACTCAGCTGCTGTGCAATTTCATAATTTGAATTCCTTCAGAACTCTTGGGTGAATACACCTTGTCTTGTTGATTTATTACAGTTTGATTTATTAACTTTGTTCTAAAACCTGCTTTATTGATGCCCCAATCTGGGACAGTTCCTCAGATTTGTCACCTAAAAAGAATGGCTCGGGTGTGGGAATTATTGTTGTAGGAGGAGAGCCTGAGATGTAAACCCTCATATCAGAGGCCTATAAGGTCTCAGGCCTGAACTAAAGTAATGGTCAAAACTTAGTGTGGTCAGATGTTTGGTTGTGTGTATGTTCTTCCATGTGTGTTCCTGTGTGCTGTCCCAGCTCTGTGCAGACAGCTGGCACAGCAGACCTCAAGCGAACCACTCAATAAATCCACAGACTTGGCTGGTAGTGAAGGCACTTGGTCAGGTTTATTGCCAACGAAGCACCATACTAATGTCCCAGCTCAATGGTTACAGGTACACTAACACATGTATGCCCAAGACAATGGACTGGCTTAGTGAATGGTGGGACTTTCCATTCTCTCCTAAGCCAGACAAAAACACTCTCTCTGAGATACATCTTCATAGACCACTACAAACAAAATGATGTTGCATTTGGTGAAGGAAAATATATCACTTGCTGGTTTGTGGCATATGCCCTGCCTGAATAGTTATCTTATGACAGGAGATACAGTAATCTTCTCTCTCACTGAGGCCTGGTCTACACTCGAAAGTTAGGTCAGTTGAATTATGTTTGTCAGGGATGTGAAAAACCCAAACCCCTGGGAAGAGTAGTAAAGCTGACTGAAGTTCCCATGTAGAGAGTGCTAGACCAGTGGAAGAATTGTTCCATAAATCTGGCTGCCATCTCTCAGGGATGTGGATTACCTATGCCAATGGAAGAATCCCTCTTGTTGGTGTAGGGAATGTCTACACTGAAGAACTACAGTGGCACAGCTGTGCTATTGTACTGTTTTAGAGAAGGCCTCAGTAGCTTCCAATCTGTTCTCTCTCATATGGGATGGAAAACAGTAAAGTAAAATTAAAAATACCAGTGAATTTTACAGGTGATGTTTTGCCATGGTGTAGAATAGTCTCTTGTTTTCTTAATTGGTTGTGTTAAACAACATAGACATTGGCACCATTAACAAATCTATTTAATCATGGTATATAATGAGGAGTATAATTAAAATGATGACCTTTGTCTCCCATAGAGAAATTAAGTTGCGGCTAGGTTTGTTTCCTACCTGCTGAACCAATGCTGATCAATGAACAGCAGTGGCTGTGCATAATAATGTATCTGTACTCCTTTAAAACTCTAAAGAAAAGAGAGTCCAGCCAGAAATGCTGGTGAGGATCTGGTGATTGTGCTACAGAAAGTAACAGAAGCTGATACCAACTCTAAAGTAGGGAAGCAAAACTGACTTGTGCTGCTCAGAACAAATTTACAGTAGCTGGTGAGGAGAACATTCTCTGGCTCAAATCTGGTTCTGGATCAAATAAAGTTACACAACTGCTGCCTTGAGGAGCCTACTCTGGAAGAGAAGATGCGGGGTATGTTCCATGGAACTCGACTTCATTATTACTGAAGGCCAAATCCTGATCAGAATCAAGTCTGAGTCAGTAGGACTGATGAGTTCTCTCCATAACAGTTGGACAGAAGACAGGTTCCTTCCCAAGGAACCATTCCTTGACTTCTGCAATTCTCACTCCTTTTGGGGGTGTACATGTGAGAGAATGAGAACAATGGGTGAGCACATTTGTGGGTGCAGTGGCCCCATCTTGTGCCTCATTCCCTAAGCCCACTGTGCATTGATGCAGACGGAGCATTCCTACCCCTTGGTGAGCAGAAGTGTGTGAAGTACAAGGGCAGCAGACAACCCCACGGGCTCCTACCCTCAAGGTGTCCAACACCACCAGTTCAGGTGTGTCTAGAGCTTTCCATGTCTATGGAGTAATAATATTTACCTCTGAATGGTTTGTATTTGGGTGTTTCTTAAACTAGCAGTAGATTGTGCTGTATCAGTTGTGGCCTGACTCTGCATGACTGTATCTAGTGGCACATTAGGCAGTATTAAAATGTAAAAGAGATACAAAGGCCCATGCTACAGCACATCAGTCAACCATTTATTGACAGTTAGGGAGAAACTTCCCCTAAGAATAGGTTATTCCATAATTGTTCATCAAGGTGTTTCTTGCACCTTTTGCTGAAGCATCTGGTATTGGTCACTGTCAGAGGTTGACTACTGAACGAGGATGGGCCATGTGTCTCATCCAACATTGCAGTTCCTGTTTCAAAGCATTGATGTAATATGCACACAGACATATAGTAATATAATGTGTGTATATACCAAGATGTAGAAATAATGGAACACAATGAGCATCTGAATATAGGTCTGATTTGATTGTGTGAATAAATGTTCACATATAACTAGTTAGAAAACTGTCCTTTAATTTTCTTTCCTAGAATATCAACTCACCAGCTGATGTTCAATAACTGTTTGGTTACTTTGCCTGAAAAATATATTTCATAAATAATATTTTAATGGTATAAGATGCTGATATACTTTCTAAATAAAAGAAAGGGCTATGTGCGCATGTATGTGGAAGAGGGAGAAGCAAGGCTGAGTTGGCTTATTGCCGCTAACTAACAAAACCAATTTCCGAAGCGCTAATATGGGTATAGTCAGTCTATAGCTAGTGCCACCATAACATGGAGAATGACCATATACCCACAGGATGAAGGCTTTCAGGAAATCTCCTAAACTTTTCCTCTCTATCGCAGAAAGGTCCAAAGGCTCAGCAATAGCAGCCCAGAGAACCTCCAAATGGGTCTCGAACTGCATTAGACAATGTTATCAGGTTCGCAAGATGACACCTTCAGATACTATAGAATATTCAACAACAAGATCCTTATTAAGTGCCACATTTTGTGTACTTGAAAACAAATTTTAAACTTTCAATATCAAAATGGCAAATGTTAAAGTTGCATTATAATTTTAAAAAACTTGAAATAGATATATTTTAATTTCCAGTAAAGGCAGTGACTCAATATAGCTCATGATATTTGCAAGAACTGATAGATAATATGAAGGTTGTTTTGATTATGTAAATGTATACCGCAGGGTCAATCTCCTCGTCCATCTCCCCATCTCAGAAATCTGTAGAGTAGTGACATAGGTATCAGTCCAATCTCTCACAGAACCCTATGTGATCACGGGGAACTCCCTTCAGATGCCACCTTCAGCTCCGTGGTGCTGTCATGGTAAGTGATCTGACTCCCGAAGCCCCAGCCTCCCGTTGGTGATACTGCATGGGAGTCACCTACAGTGGAGCACCCATAGGGATGCTACTCAAGAAAAAAGTTCCTCACCTTGTGAAGTAACAATGGTTCTTTGAGCTGTGTGTCCCTATGGGGGCTTGTGACTGCACCTCTCCAGATTTGGCCCTTTGGCCCCTCTCTGTGAATCAGGGACACTTCAGTTTGGTGCAATACCCGTCTTCTTTATTTGTGATCAGTTCCCAATCACCAGGTTCCAACTGTATCTAGGCTTGTAGCGGGATGACCACCCGCTCCCTGCCCGGAAGGGCTGGAGTAGAGCAGGGAAGGGGTTGTGGCTGGAAGCCAGCCAACTCCCAGGCTTGATTGGGAAACAGGCTCAGCTGAGTGGCTATGCCCCAAACACTCAGGCCTGTATAAAGGCTGAGAGGCAGGGGCCTAGACAGTCAGTCTCCTCTGTATCCAGAGGAAGATAGGCCTAGCTGCGGGGAGCCTGAACAAGGTACCTGGATAAGGGAAGGACTGGGGCAGGGCAGAGGGAGCTGGGAAGGCTCTGGCCAGAAAGCCCCAGGCTGCAAGGCCTGGTAGAAGGCCCAACCCAGGGGTACTGGGGTTTCAGGGGGCAGGCCGGGGGTTAGCATTAGAAGCAGCAGGCCAACCTCCCTTGCCGGTGATGAGAGGCCATGATACTGCAGTCTGCCTCAGTGAGCAGAGGCAAATGGTGACTGGCAGTGGCCAAGTCTGAGGCAAGGTGGGGATAGAGGGTGGAGGGTTCCCCGGGGAGGGGAGACCCTTGGACTTGAGGGCATTCTGCAGGGGTGCAGCACCCTCAGCTAGAGGGCACCGGGGTCCGGGAGGGACACGGGGCCGGAGTAGGAGCGGCACATTGGCCGGCAGAGGGCGCTCTGGAGGCTGGAGAGCTGATTCCCCAGACAACCAGCAGGGAGCGCCGCCGGGGTGAGTGTCCGCCCTGCTTACAAGGCTCTATAACTTCTTGGCCTACCACAGGCCTGGCCAACAACAGCCTAGGAATCTCTTACTCCGTCTGAGCCTGACCTCCCACTCTTAGTCTCAGCCCCCCACTCCCACTTCCTTCCAGCCTTAAGCTCCTACTAATGAGGCTGGCAGGTGTGGCCAGTTATTAGACGAACATAGGATGGTTCACCCAGCCCCAATCCATCCTCCCTGATTGGTGCTGGAGTGGCAGGAGGTGATTAAGGGCTTCTTAATCAGCCTCTCCCCTCTAACCACCCTCTCCCCTCTACTTGAGAGTTCTTGACTATGGTTCTGTGGTAGAGAAGGAACTGAGGGAGATTAGCCCACACGCGCTGCTAGCCTTGTGGTTGGGAGAAAAAAGATACCCCACTTCTGCAGGCCAAATGGACATCGGTGCTGAAGTTCTCGAATCAGCAGCCCTGGGACACAAGCACACTTACAATGGAGTACCCATAGGGGGATACATCTTGAAGAACCATCATTACTGCACAAAATGAGTAACTTCTTTCTAAGGAGAGGTTAGAGAAACACCTGTCAGGTGTGCAGGGGCCTGGACTAGATGATGTCTTGAGGTCCCTTCCAGCCCTTCCTTTCTATGATTCTATGTGCAATGAAAAAATGCAGTAGGCTTTCGAAGTTGGAGAGTCAGAGGATTTATAGCACCTATAAACAATTAGAATAAGTGAAATAGATTCTCCTTTTGGTTTGTTTTAGGTTACTTTATAATTAACTCATGTGCTTTCCTGAAATCAGTTTTATGTTATCCTAATGGCTACATAATGAGATCACCAAGCAAATGACTGCGTAACCACAGGCAATGTTAATGAACTTTTAGGAAGTGTTACATTACCTCAGGCTGAAAAATGTTAGTGTTGTAAATATAATAAATTACTGAAATATTAATTAATGAAGGCTTTGCATAAATATTGCATAAGCATACATAATAAATGAAACACACAAATATCCTGAAAGACCATTAATAAATATTTATTTTTATGCTGCTCATGCTGTCAATGTCGGGAATCAAACTTCATTTATTTATTTATTATTCTTTCCAGCCTCTGGGCAGTATTTCAGGTCCCAATCCAGCAGTCCATCTCTATTCAGCAAAGCACTTAACCACATGTTTGTGCCCCACTGGGGCAGTCATCATAGCTCCATGGCTATCTAACTATTTACACCAGCTCAGGATCTCCCCATGGGACTTAAGCACATGCTTAAATGTTTTGCTAAACTGGAGCCTCAGGGAGTTAAATGTCGTTAACTCCCTGAGGCTTGTTAAGTGACTTGAGAGTATGATATTTCAAGGATGTTCTAGTGATGTTATTGTTTGTTTCTGCTAATTTGGAAAAAAAATACAATTCACAAAAGTACACAAACAGATGTTGCCTTAGGAGATAGAATTTAATTATTAAATATACTAACGAGCTAAAATGTCTCATGCTAAATCTCTTCTTTCACTTTCCAAAATCAATGGTTTATAAAGCTTTGAACTATTTAGTCCATTTAATAGACCATAACATGTTGGTTTTCTTTCACACTGGACAATGTAGTTTTAATTAATCATGTCGGACATTATTGCTTTTGTTATTTATGATAATCGAAAAGCTAGAGGCACAAAAAAGCTTGGGCTACTGAACTGTTGTGTTTCTTTTAAATATAGTTACACTGTATTACTACTTGATACTGAAACTGTATCCTGACAGCAATGCATTTAGGATATTTACATTGCTGATCGATAAACTTCCTGTGGTGGATGATAATCTGAAAACTCTTTTTAGGAATAGCTTCAGAATTGCCAGGTATTTGACACAATGTTTACAACAATAAAATGTTTCCTTTTTTTAAAAAATTGATCAGAATTTGCAAATATCGTTTAATAGATCTTTATAATGTTAGAAGTGAAAACTCATTACAAAACAAAACAATTTGTGCCAGATGACCTGTTTGTGTTTTTAAAGATGTGTCTTGATTAACTGGTCAGTCCATCTAAAGAATGAAAAGCTCATTGGGCCATACCTTCAGTTGATAAGTCATCGTAGCTCCATTAAAGTCAATAAAGCTGTGCTGATTGGTATCAGATGCCTGTTCCAAAGCCCATTGAAATCAATGGGAGTCTTTTTGTTGACTCCAGTAGAATCTGGATCAAGCCTCAGCTGACAATCTGGTACATTGCATCTTGGACACAAAGCTTTGGGAAGGAGAAATCTATGCTTCAGCTATCTTATATGTAAATTGCAACTAAAATTTGGAAATGATGTCTATAAATATCTAGGCCCATGTTTGTTTTGCACCTGAATTTTGGGGCTGTTTGGATGTATAGAGAATGCTGGGTCAGGCATAAGGGGATGTTAAGCTAAATGTACGTGTCTAAAACTCCTTTTTAAACAGACCTTTTTTCTCTGGGTGACTTGGTATGAACTCTGATATTAATTGTTTCTTAGAGTCTAAAGTACATTTATTTCTATAAAAATAATGAACCATCGGAGGATCTGGCACTGAAAATGCTTTTAAGGTTACAGTGCTGTAAGAATTCACCACATGTTCTTGGAGCAATATATTGTTTTTCATGACTATTCAGCAGCAGCAGCAATGTGTCTGTATGATTTATAGGGTAATTGACAGTCCTAGGATAGTTAGCTGGTTGTAGATGTTGTCCTACCATTTCATGAATGTATTACTAATGAGTTATATGTTGGACACTCATATAACTTTAGCTGAAGTGTAATGGAATTTTCTATATATGTTTAAGTGCGAGTGGCAGGGTAGAGAGAAGAATAAGATATCTTAAGAGTATCTTGGGGGAGTCACATTTTTTTTAAAAAAACTTCTAAGTGATTTAGGAGCCTAATTGCCATTTTCAAAAGGGAGTTAAGACTAGAGTCACAAAGGAACCGAGCATTGCAATACCTAACTTTTAAGCACCTTTCCACTGACTTAGGCAATGCCTGGGGGGAGTTAGGCACCTAAAAAAGGGATTCACCCAAACCAGCACACTGAGTGGGAGAGCTGTCTAGCCAATAGGAGGTTGCTAGGAGAGGGTTGTGGCCTAATCCCTGCCCCTCAAAGGGTGCCTAGCTTTACTTAGGATTTACAGTTGTGAAGCCTCTCCTGGAACTAGGTGCCTAAGGTGGTATTTTGCAAGAACCACTGAAGGAGGAGATGGTGGCAGCAGCACAAGCTACATGCCCCCTTCCCCTATTATAACCTTTAACCTAATGACTGGGGTACTCATTCAGGATATGGGAGACCCATGTTCAATTCCCTCTCTGCTTGATAAGGAGAAGGGATCTCACTTGAATCTCTTGCCTCTCAGGAAAATACCCTGACCACTGGGCTATGGGGCATGGCACACACTATCTCTCCCGTTGAAGCTTTTCCACTCTGTATGAGTTAGGAAATATGCATTGGACCAGCGAGGGAGAGGGAGAATGACACTCTAGCCTGGTGGTAATGGCACTGCACAGGGAAGGTAGGAGATCCTGCTCCAACAGAATGGGCTGGAACTACACTCTCAACTTATCATGGGGGGAGGGCCAGGCTAGCTCATTGTAGTTCCCACATTATCTGTTTCTGAGATTCAGGTGATAAGAACTTCTGGGAAATGTAGTCTCCCTCCGTAGCCATGTTATAGTCCTGTCTTGGGGTATGGTCATCTGGGAGGTGTGAAAATTATCCAACCCCTGCTCTTTTCCCAAGGGCAGAAGAGATGTGGATATTGTCAGGGAGCTATGACCATTTACACCTGTTGATCTACCCCATGGAAGGAAGCAGGTCATAGGCAAGTAGACTCATTTTCTTTTGTTTGCATAATCCATTATTTATGTACTTATTCATCCTATATTATAAAAGACTGGGGAAGTGTGTGTGAAGCCGTCATGCGCAGTAGAGATGGCCTGGACGAACGGCATGCTGGGAGGTGTAGTTTGGCAGTACAACATGGCCGCCACGCATGTGCCACCACGAGGGAAGCAGGGGCTGGATCAGGGGCTGGGGAGCACAGGCAGGAGGGTGGCTGGGCGCAGGAGGTGCGGGCAGGGAGCTCTGGCCGGGCGGGGCACGGGAAGGGGGCGCTGGGCCGGCGGGGTGGAGGCGCCCGCGCATGGCCTGGCCAGCTGTGCCCAGCAGAGAGCCGAGCGAGGGGGAGGGGGCAGCGAGCCGAGCGAGGAGGAGGTGGGGGAGGGGGCAACGAGCCGAGCGAGGGAGAGGGGGCAGCGAGCCGAGCGAAGGGGAGGTGGGAGAGGGGGCAGCGAGCCGAGCGAGGGGGAGGTGGGGGAGGGGGCAGCGAGCCGAGCGAGGGGGAGAGGGGGCTTGGAGTGCGGGGGCTGAGAGGGGGGGCTTGGAGTGGGGGGGCTGAGCGGGGGGCCCCGTTACTGTTGGCCCGTGTCCACGGGCTTTTACACTAGTTACTTAATAATGGGATTCTGAGTCAGACACTTCTGTTGACACTGCACACCAATGTCTGAGGGATCCTGGGTACATTTTACTGCCATTTGGGTTTTATCAAATTCAAATAAAGCCCTGGACAGCGGAAAGCTGTTTTTGTTTGTTGTTGTGGTCATAAGTTGCACAGATTTTCCTTTTTTGTTTGTTTTGCACTTCCGACAACTGGAATAATGCTAAATTGCAGAATATTATTTGAAAATACTTCAGCTATACTCTGACTTTATCAATTGCAGGCTATGCTGGAACTTTGGAAGAATGCCTCATAGTCCATTCCAGGCTAAGCCAATGATTTGAAAGGTGAACCTTTGACTAACAGCAGCAGGGAACATTTCCTCCTTGTTTTGTTGCTGTTGTAACATTCCCTTCCTCTTGCTATTATTAATGTGTCCCTTCATGTGAGTGCAGGTTTTATCTGTTGCCAGTTGCTTGAGTAAAAGGAACAGTGCAGCAGAAGCATAGCACTATTTAAAAACCTTTATCACTATAAAGATAAAATACTGCATTTCAGTCCCACCATTAACTTTCAGCCTCAGCTGTAAACCTTTCAGTTGACATCAAACCTTGGGGTGGTTCTCATGACTTAAAGAAAAAAGTTTATACTTTAATAAGGGTTTCAAGGAATGTTTCCAAGTAGCCTTATTGTCCTGGTGGGGGAGAAATGGGTGGAGGACTGTGCGGTCTCCAAACTGCAACTGTATGAATTGTAATACTAGTAAAACAAGCACTAAACTCTCAGAAAATGCCGTGGGAGCACATTCTAACAAGAGAGCAGTCAGTACTGAATTTAAGGGAAAACAAATCTCTTTTTATTACCATATAAAACTGTACAGAGCAGGACCTCCATTTTGACCTAATCATGGACGACTTCAAGGAAAATAAAAGTATCTTTACTTTGAATTCTGTGCTACTTTCTCCCTTGTTATAGAGTTACTTTGCTACATTTTCTGAGAATTTAGTTCCCTGGCATCTCTGGGGGAAAAATAGGTTTTCGATGCACCTTGTTACCCATATGTATATAATCTCCCATAAAGATGATTCCAATTTAAAATGCAATCCTATATATATTTGATCCACATAAAAGCAAACAAGACACATTTTTCATCTTCAGAAATGAGAGGAAGGCCAGTCAAAATGCTGCCAGATGTAGGAAGAATTGCAAAGAAGTAGCAAAGATATATTGCATTTGACTTTTACAATGAAAGAAATAATAATTGTATGCACACAGTTTTGCATCCATAAATCCATATTTTTTAAAGAAACAAATATATTAGGGCCATATTCATCTCTGGTGCAACCCCAATATCCTGTATCATCTAAAATGTAATAATTAGAGAACAAATATTACAGCTTGTTTGTAACAGAACACGTAAATGAAGTCAAACATGGATATTGCAAAACATTTTGGTACCTTTGTGCATTTCCCAAATCCTAGAGGATACTTCAGAATCTTCAGAAGAAAATCAAGGGACTTTCCCACCCCATTGAGAAGATATCACTAGTAAAACAAAGAAATATACTATTGTTAGAAATTTTCTATGATGAAAATAAAATATGGATCAATGATACAATGGGGTTTTGGTGAACAATATGACTTCAACAGTTTTACCACATGTTGGTTTGTGGAGTAGCCCATTCACAAAATACAGTTTGACACAGTGTGCATCTCCATCACATGTCCTTCTGAATAAGCGGATTGGAGAAGTTTCTGTTAGAATTGAGTGAATAACAAACAATTTGAGTTTTGCTTCTTTAAAAAAAATCATAATTTGTCCATGAACAAATTGTGAAATTCTCAGCAGTTTATCTGAAATTATTAATACTTTTCGTTTGCAAATAATTCTTGTTCTGTAGACCATTGTGGACAGTTTGTCAATATTCAAATGTAACAATGCACAGTATGATGTTTATGCAAGTGATGTGGTATTGGTTTTGTTCCCTGATTGGATGACTTACATAAGTATCTCATCCAGCACAATATATTATTCAAAATTCACTTTTAATGAACTCATGAGTTTAAATTAATTGTTCAGAGTATTCTTGCTGGCAAAACCTAATCACTCAAATATCTAGGGGAAGTGTCCAAAAAAAGTCATATAGGATCAAATAAAATTTGCTTTTGAATTGTAACCGATCTTGATGGTAAATATTTTCCCTTATTTGCTGAGTTCTGCTTCTAGATGTGGTGGTGTCCTCTACTGATTAGCATGGGGCCTTGCTTTTTTTCTAGAATGTCCTGCTGGTTTTCATTAGTTCTTATATTGTGGCATTTCTGCTAGGAATGGATTGCTACAGTACCTGCCAGTTCAACTCTACCAATGTCAAATGAAGGAATCTGAAGTAAGGCAATCAATGTACAACACAAGTCATCAAGCTGAACTATGCTGGAAATGTTGTGGTTCACTGTACTTTAAAAAAGAATTACCTAGGTGAATGTGACATATGTATAAGTGAGATGCTACTTATGAAAGAGAGGACTGAGCCAGAGGAATCCGAAGTAATGTGGGTATTTTAAATGATTGTGCTCAATCCTTACCCCATGTAAATCTGAAGTAACGTCACTGAATTCAGTTATTTATTATTTGTACTACGGGAGTGCCTATGAGCTGTTGTCATGGACCATGGCACAGCACACAAACATAGAACAAAAAGACAGTCCCTCCCCAAAGAGCTTATAGGTTAAGTAGTTCAGTTACTTTACCCCATTGATATTGTGGTCCATTCCTTTTGCTTGGGGACACCCTAGAAGAAACAAACCAGAGCAGACTAGGAGATAACATAGCTTCCGGTCTGACACCTTTCAGTTCTGAAGATCTTGTTCCCAGTCCTTGCTTGCTTTAAAAGTTAAGTTGATTGTTGGTTTCATTTTACTCTCCATTTGCACGCATCACAAAATCATTGAACAATTCTGCTCAGTAAGGGCTCCCAATCCACATCTGAAAGTCCAAACCAAAGCTTTGACAAATGCAGTGAAGATCAGACTTGACATTTTTAGTATTTATAAGTAATCAGTAAATAAAACTCCAAGCAGAAACAAAATCCTTAAACATAATTCAGGTCTTTTTAAAAATAATTAAAAATCAACAAAGAATGCAGGCCCGATTTTCAACATTTCCCCATGATGATCTTCTTTAAATCTGGAGATGATAGATCAGACCTTTTGGACCAATAGAAAAGGATTGTTTTAAAACAGTGTTTTCATTCCTTAATGATAGAAAATGCTAGGAAAATTAAGATCAAAGGAAGATTTTCTGTAGGAAAAGAGGCAAATCTGCAAGAATTGGAGCTAGCTGAAAAGAATTGTGTGTAGGGTTTAAGGCAGTCGGAACTAATGTATAGTTTGTCATATGTTCTTATGGTTTTAAATATGCATAGAATGTACTCTTCTAGGCACCAATGTTCCTCTTCGGTCTCCTAAGACTGCAACGGGAATATAAAGACCTGCTCATAGATGGAAAAGAAAGCTTATGAGAATAAAAAGGACTTAATTGATTCTGTATTAATTTGTGATGAAAAAGCAGTGGGCAGCCAAATACAGCAGTTCATTAGTGTGGCCATGAAAGTGTAATAGAGGGAAGAGATGAGAAGTGGCTTCAAAGAAGTTGCAGGGGAGGAGGAGAGAGTGGGGTCACGTCTTTTCCAGGGTGGCCAAACTTCCTGACCCTCTGAGCCATATATGATCTTCAGAAGTTCGAGAGCCGGGCACACCTGCCAAGGCTTGGGGCATCTGAAGACCCCCACCCACCCTTAAGTCTGGTAGGCACCAGCGGAGACTGGAGGGACATGAAGGGCTTTGCGAGCCGCATTTTAACTGTCGCTCAAGAGCTGTGGTTTGGCCACCTCTGGTCTATTCCATTATTACAGCACTCCTAACCATAGTGCTAAACTAGGCTTGCAAACAAAAACAATCTATAAATAGCATGTTTTAAATAGTTTAATACAGGACTCAAACTTTGAGGTAGGAAAAGCTATATAGAGGCCCTGAATTATGATCCAGTTGATGATGGTGATATTTATTATTTATTAATTTGTCCCTTAATCTGGCACTTTTTCTTCTAGTCTCTGGGCTATTCATCTATTTATTCAAATTTTGAACTTCCCGAGCCTCGCCTGGGTGAGGATAATGTTATGCTGCAATCTGGACAATTTATTCCAGGCACTCACTGACAGTTTCCCATTGTTGGGTCAAGTCCAAACTGCTCAACAACTTGCAGAATTTTGCCTCAACATCCTAAATAGAGGTTCCCAGATCTTCTGAGTGCTCAAGATGAATTTCATCAAAGGTAGGAGAACCGTCTGAGGTACAAAATACCTCTAGATGTAAGTAAAGCATTGAGACTTGATATGGGTTTGGGATTTGAACTGAGGTTCTGGCCAGCCCTTATTTTGTTCCATTCGTAGTACAGATGCCTGGGAAGGATTGACTGGTGAGCCTGGGGACACTTAAAATCCAATAGGGCTGAGATTAATCACCTCTAACTAACTGTTTGAAGAGAGCAAGCTGTTAAATTGTTCTATCATTTAGTGTTAAGTCAAGTAAAAGTTATTATATTGAGCATAATGGAAGCAGTTAGAGGCCAAGGAAAAAAGCATTAAAGTTTTTCAAAGTTATAAAATTAGATTGTGAAAGTAAAAGATTGAGTCAAATTAAGATATAAAAGAGTGACAGATGATCACTGAGTCAGAACTTGAATATAAAAATGATGTAAGATGATCTGTTGATTAATGCAAATCCAGCTCTGCAAGTAAACTTAGATAGCAATGCAAATATATTATTGTATTTGTTTTTTATAACAGAAATAGAAAACTAGTAGGCAAAGGAAGTGAGAAGTCATGACTGTGGGGTTATAAGAAGGATGTATTTCTTGGATGTGCAATCATAATCATTAAATGCAAGTTTATACACATGGAAACAAAACACTCTCTAAGTCTCCATACAATATGTTAACCAATAACTGCAGGTATTGATGGCATGCTGATTTTTCCCCAGTTTCCTTCTGTACACAATACATTTGCCATGGAGAAAATACTTCTTTGTATTCTAGCACAATATATACGATGTGGTGATCCTAGAAGCAAGTGCTTTTATCTTTTCTGGCGCAACTCCACCAATTCCAATATCTTTACGCCAGCAAAACTTCAGGCTCTTTTCATTTTGTTTTAAAAACGTCAGGCCCCAGACTGATCCTGAGTTGTCATATTCCCCACTTGCCACCAGCGGGCCAAATACTGACATTCTCATACTGTGCTCCTCAAACAGTCCTATTGACGTCAAGGGGACTGCTCCCTGAGTAAAATACTACCTAAGGTGAATAAGGCTATCTGAATCTGGCCTAGGCAGGGGTGTTACCTCTGCCCTGGGGGTGATGAACAGTATCTCCATCAAGCTGCAGATGAGGGGCCTCTGACTTCCCCAAGACTTGTATGCAATGTTATTGTAGCTGTGTTGATCCCATGATATGAGAAAGACGTGATCAGTGAGGTAATAACTTTTATTGGATTAACTTCTGTTGGTGAGAGAGATGATCTTTGGGTGGCTTGAAAGCATCTCTCTCACCAACAGAAGTTGGTCCGGTAAAGGATATTACCTCACCAGCTTTGTCTCCCCACAGACTTGGCATGAGGAATGGAAATGGAATGGGATGGCTGAGATTTGGCTTAGAAAATAGGTGGAATGTTCTTCGGATTACAGCAGTTATCCACAGCCTTACCTGGGCTTGCACCATTCAGATATCTGGCACTAAATCAGATACTATATGTTTAGCTGGCTGTAATTATTTAAAGCTTTCAACATTTTTTAGCCTGCTCTCAGATACATAGGAGCAACTCTCTCTATTGCATTGTGATTAGCACATTCTAAGATCTAACTAACATATAAATTACCGTGATTTCAATTGGTGTAAATTTTTAATGTAAACCTGGTAATGTATGAAACATTACACCTCTTCTGTTGCAATATTCCCAGGTTATAAATATTCTTTACCCATTGTTTTATCATTTGACATCCCTCTTCTCACCTAAAATATCCCAGCTGTTAAAGCCAATCTATTTGGTTTTCATTCACTTTCCTTGCTCATCATCACCATTTACGACATTCATTTGGAATAGCACATTAAGTTTATTGACAGCATTCTCCTTTACCATGTTTGACGTGTCTAATGACAAATGCTGCCTTAGTCTCTTTAGATTAAATAGATTTATAGCCTTTAGCTTTCTCGGGCATACTAAAGGGAGAAATAAGTAGGAAATAAATAAAACAAGACAGTGAATAAGGAAGTTTTAGAATAGTTTGGCAAATCATCTCAACTGTAGCCTTTCAGGCACCGTGAACTTACGACTGGTTAGTAGAAAATTCATGCCCTATCTGTCTTGTCCTGTTTGAAACCATGTCTGTCTTTAAAAGGGGGACATTTTAAAACCAAGATTCATTTCAAAGGTCAATATCTTGCAGTCTTTACTCAGCTAAAGTTCCCACTGACCTCAGAAGAGTTTCATCTGAGTAAGGATGGCAGGATTGACTATACTGACTTGATTTCTGTTCCCTTTATATTGAGGAAAAGTCTTAGCTGGCTAACAGTTGCATTCTGCTGAAAATGGGACCATCACTTACAAACTAAATGTACTGTTAACATTAAAGAAATGATTCCATTTTTTTAGTAGCACTGCTCTTTTTTCAGGCTATTAAACTAGCATTATAGCCTTTCATTGTCTTGCTGTCTCAGATGAAGGATAGTTGCCACCAGTTAGGAGGTGAGGATTACAAGTGCCCATTTGAATATTTTTATTTCATCTAGTTTTCAGTTTGTCAGTGTTGGGAATGGGGGGGAGGGAGATTTTGCACCAGAGGGACTTGCAGAACACTCTGCATTTTTCAGCTTTTAAAACATCATTTCACAGAAATGTTTTTAGCACCTAGTACTAGCGACTCCAAGGATGATGACACCTGAAGCCTTAACTGATTTACATTGTTATTACAGTAGCACCTGGAACCCCTAATTGGGCTTGGGGCCCCATTGTACTTGTACTAGGCACTATACATACCTATAGTAAAAGACAGTCTCTGTGCCTAAGAGCTTACAATCTAAATAGACACAAGCTGTGTGAAACAGAGTATTATTATAAATGTTTCCATATAAGTATATTCCATATCTCACATGAGAGCATTTGTGAATTCCCCTCCAGGAAAAGCCACCTGAGACAGACTCTGCAGTTGTTACTTAAACAAAACTTCCATTAACTGAAATAAAAATTTTGCCTTAGTGAGGCTTGCAGGATATGGCCTAGTATTTAAAATTATGACTATCAATGAGGCTTCCGACATGCTCAAAATTATACACTGCTAAAGAGTGTTGCTGCATCAGAGCCCAAGAATGTGACCTTCTAGTACTAGGTGCTGCATAGATGCATAAAGCACAGTCCCTGCCCGAAAGACCATGAACATATGACGACAATAAACATACAAAGGGTATATATAAAATAAGAACCAATAGGAACCAATATAGACACAATCTACATTTGTAGATTTTTGAGCTTAGGGTGTATGGGTGTATATAACATAACTATATCCTCCCACTGCTCAGTATATCCTTAATGACTTTGGTAGTAATGATAGTCAACATTGCTTAAAAGTTTGCTCATCACCAGAACAACAAATCAGCATTAGATGCAGGTACAGTGGCATGTGCCACCCTGACCAAGTGATAAAATGAAAGTAACTGATCACATTTCTAGATGCCATTTAATTTCAATACAAAGGGATGGAATGAAATTTAAGGCATGTTTACAGGGTGGAGGGGGAAGAAAGCCTATCATGGTTTCTGATTTCACCAAATAGCCAGTCTCTCTCCTTCTATAGATGTGGCAAATGTATTTTATAGCAAAACTAATTAGAATAACCTGTTCACCAATCATAGGTAAAGGGGATTAAGATAAATCACCTTCTGCTGGTGAGAGTTAGATTTTGAGCAAAGTGAAAATGATTATTTCCAGTGTTTTCAGTAAAGGTATTCTATCAATACCTCTTTGTTTATAATTTCATTTTAAATTCACCAAGCAATGAATAGGTTCTATTTTCTGTGATGTGAGTATCCCTTGGAATTTGAATCACTTGAATTCATCACTAAAAACACATCCAGTTACATGCACACTTTAAAACATAGTCTTTAAGTAGTGTATTCCATGAAAACAGATTTAAATGTCTCCTATTGCGAAATAAGGATTCTATCCCACATGTTGACACCTGTAATTAAACCTATTTGTTTGAGTAGATTAGACTTGGTAACAAAGAGTCCCGTGGCACCTTAAAGACTAACTAAAGTATTGAAGCATAAGCTTTCGTGGGCTTCGTCTTGCATCCGACAAAGTAGGTATTAGCCCACGAAAGCTTATGCTTCAATACTTTAGTTAGTCTTTAAGGTGCCACAGGACTCTTTGTTACCTCTGCTATTCCAGACTAACACGGCTAACTCTCTGATTCTAGATTAGATTTGGTAATTCTCACTTCAGAAATATGCCATTTCTATTTAGAACTAAATGTTTTTCTCCAACAAAAGTGAAAATGTTTCAAAAATGCTCAGAATTAGAAGCTCTGCAGCATTTGCAAAAATCAAAAGTAGCTGGATGAAATGTCACCAAACCCTCAGTCCATAAGTACAAAGTAGTTTGAGCATCGGTAGTATAGATTAAACAAGTAGTAGTTTAACTTTGACCCATTCTATTGAAGTCTCTGGAGTTACTCTGAGGTTAAACTGGTGTAAATTATGGAAGCCTCAGACCTATAACTTTGTAGAATAAGTGATGAAATGTCTTGAGTGAACTAAGCAGACATTCTTTACTCATATGTCAACAACACAGGGCCACATTTTCCATGCCGTTTCACACTGGCCTTTGATAAAATAGCACTCTCAAGATTTCTGAAGTCAGCCATTTTCACACACAAACCCCACATTTGTGCTCTGAAATCTGATAGTTTAGTCTTATTTGATTATGTACACTTGTAGTTTTTCATTGACACATTTTACACATGCAAAACTTGCAGGCCACAATTTTTAGAGGTCAGTTTTGAAAATTTCACTTGAATGGCACAGAAAGTGGATATGAGATTTTGCTTGCTCCTGTTGATGCTAAACATACAGGCTTCTTTTTCATTAAGAATCTGAATCAGTTTTCTGCATGATGTTGCTCTGACCCAGTGAGAGGCAAACAAAGTAGTATCAGATAGAATCAGCAGGTGGCCCTCGATGAAGAGAGAGGAGAAAAATAACTAGCTGTGCTGGGAGCTGAACAAAAGGGAAGGATTGAGCACACTGACACTTTCCAACAACTCCCTAATGATGGGTGTCCACCTAATGATAACCCCTGTAAATCACAGTGAAACAGGGCTTTGAAAGAAGTAACATATCAGCAGCATGCTACTGGCAGCTGACGATTTGTTTTTCTATATTTTAACTATTCTACTTTTCTATGAATAGGGCTGCTAACAGTAATACAAACCATAAATAATAATACTAGTAACAAACCCCCAAAGGTATGTAACTAATAATTACAAAAGGGTGTATTTGTGGTAACCAACATAAGCAGAGACTCTCTTAGACAGCCTGTTACAACAATATCTTTAGAAATGCAAATTATCTTACTATTAAAGCATCTCAAGGCTCTCTATAAACATTAATAGATTAATCCTTGGTGATGGAGGGGAAAAGGTGGTAGACTTATTTTACAGAGTGGTAAATTGAGGTACAGGGAAGTTCTCCCACAGTTACACAGGTCAGTGGCTGAGACAGCATCAGAGCCCACAACTCTTGTACCTAATTGTTGTGCTCTAATAATTAGATAAAAGTACTTCTTGATAAAGACCTCATGTTCCATATATGTTCATATATTCTCAGGTAAACATGACAATATGTTAATTTGGGTAGGTACTGAAATTTGTCTCCCAATTTAGATTTATGAAGTATATATTATAGGTATATTAAATATTACCACAGTGACAAGTGTCCTATTGGAGTCAAGAATACCAAGACCAAGATAAGTTTTTCGTGGTGGCTGGTAAAAAAAAAAAATCTTCCTTGCTTTAAACTTGAGCCTAATTATATCCCATTTAGAAATGTGGCAATATCCCTCTGTTTTAGTTTTAGCCTGCTAGTCCTAAACTTGAAATTATAGTGGAAGTATTATGGCTTCAGCTGCTAGAGCTGTGATTTCTGCTGAACGTATTCCTCCTGCTTCTGCGGCTTTTGCTATAGTAGTTTGCCTGCAAACAATTTTGAATCTGGGCCTTTACCCAAAAGAAAAGTGTGCAAAACACTTTTTTAGCCTATGAAAGACAAAAGCACTTGCTTCTAGGATCACCACATCATTTATATTGTGCTAGAGTACAAAGAAGTATTTTCTCTGTGGTAAACATACTGTGTACAGAAGGAGATCTGGAAAACACTAGCAAAGGTAAAGAAAATGAGGAATACTTGTAGCACCAGTTTATTTCAGCATAAGCTTTCTTGGGCTATAGCTCACTTCATTCTATGAATCTGATGAAGTGGGCTATAGCCCACAGAAGCTTATGCTGAAGTAAACTGGTTAGTCTCTAAGGTGCTACAAGTCTTCCTCATTTTCTTTACAGATACAGACTAACACGGCTGCTATTCTTAAACTAGCAGAGGTGTTTCAGGTCTGGTTAATTAGCGTGTATGGTCATCAAGTTAACATAGCAACATGTGGGCAGCAATGTGCTGTGGAAAGACATTCATCTGTTATAAAAACGAATGAAGAGAGAACATGGTCGTAGGAAAATGGAGCAGAGAATTAATTTTTAAAAAAGAAAAATGACAGTGAAGCTTCATGGCTGCCAACAAGGGACCACTTAATAGAACATGACAAGGGATCTGTCTGGACTTAGAGCAGTCAGGCCATTCCCAATTAGGTTTGTGTACCAGAAGTTTGCAAAGAAAGGTAATGGGGAAATAGACTGATGCCTCAGTAATCTTATTCCTAGGACTGTTGCTTTGATCAGACTTGTGGCCTTTGGGAACTGGCTTTTGTTGGACCTTAGCTGGGCCAGAAGCATTCCCTTGAAATGACAAAACCAGGGGTTGGGTTGGCTGTCACTGGGTCTGTTGAGGATTTGAAGATGAGGAACTAGCCCGCCCCGTGGGTCCTTCCCTCAAAGATAAGCAGCACTGGCATTACAAATAGGCTGCACCACCAGTGGGGTCTGTCCCACAGTGCAACCCATTTAAAATTGGAGAAAAGGCACCACCAACCAGCCAAGTGGCCAGACCAATGAAAGAGACACTCTATGTTCACCATAGTTGATGGCATTCAGAATGGCTGGAAGTGACTGGTGTCTCAAGTGAACCACAGATTTCAGTCTTTAGTTGAGCTAAGAAACCCAGTGAGGAATGAAAGCTGTAGGCAGCTACAGGGAGGCTGTCATGGGGATTTTCTATGGAGTTACACTCCCTGAAGAATCCACTACATTCACCACCTAATTGATTCTCCTATATGGAGAGTCCATCACTTCTTCTCACTCTTTTGCATGGAGAAAAGAAGTTAATTCATCTGCAAGCACTGGCTCCTTCAAGGAAAGACAATTACTTAAAATTACTTCCTCCTTTGAGATCGCTCTGGCTACCTAGAGGTAATTAATCAATGGAGGAGTTAGCACCTTAGTGACAGTGACTATATAGTGGGGCCAGGATGCTGAGTAATAGTGGAAGTACCACATCTAGGTAGCTATAGCTCTTGGTCACTGCAGCTGATTGGAGTTTTGCCACTGTTTTGTATAGGAGCAGCACCAGTTCCTTGTACAGTGCAATTCTGTTACATCTCACCCACATTTTTCAAAGTAGGTCTGATTAGAATATCAACTCCTGATTGCTGCTTTTATTGAACTGCCCAGACACTTACTCTCATAATCCCTCACTGGGCATACCGAATACTACAACAGGTTCAGCTGTTCATTGCAAACAATTCACCTGACAAATGTGCATGAAAAGCAAATACAAAAGACTGCAGATATGGCAAATTCGAATTTGGTTCTCATTTGCCTAAATGTTTGCAAATAGCTTTTTCTCACTATTTGCTCAATATATTTATGAGGGCCCAGAACCTGTTCAGCGGTAGCCTTGGTCCAGGGCTGCTTGTATCTCTGTTACTTCTTTCTTTCTCTATTTCAGCCTGCTACCAATAGAAAACCCTCTTCAGTAGCTAGAGCTTTTCAGACATTGCAGACATTGATCACCTAAGTTTTAACACTCACTTCTTTCTCTCCTTCTGAGTACAAGGAGTCCCAGTCATCTTAACAAGCTAACACGTTCTGCTCTGTGAAGGTGTGACATTCATCTGCTGTGTTAACAGCACTGTGTTTATTAACATCACCGAGGGGGACTTAGCACTAAAATACAGACACCTAACCTTCACCACGCTTGTTGGTAGTATGCCAAGTGCAGAGCATCATGAGCATTCATCTGGGTCTAGAATGCCTTCTTTCACACCAAAATGTTACTACGTCAATGCTTGTGTTCTCTATGTATATCTTCAGAGCCTGTTTAGTCTGAATAATGAAACTAGAATGGATCATATTTATAAAAATATTTCTTTTTATGCAAGATTGTATTATGCAAAACAATTGTTTTGTTATACAGCAGAATCTGAGTTATGAACACCTCAGGAATGGAGGTTGTTCATAACTCTGAAATGTTTGTAACTCTGAAATGTCTATAACTGCACAAAATGTTATGGTTATTCTTTTGAATGTTTACAACTGAACACTGATTTAATACAGCTTTGAAACTTTACTATGCAGAAGGAAAGTGATGCTTTTCACCATCTCAATCTAAATTAAACAAGCACAGTTTCCTTACTTTGTCAATTTTTCCTTTCGTTTCCTTTATTAGTTTACATTTAACACAGTATTGTATTGTATTTGCTTCTTTTTTATTTATTTGAGTTTTTATTTTCATTTTTGTCTCTGCTGCTTCCTGATTTCATACTTCTGGCTCCGTATGATGTGTGTCCTTGACCAGTGTTTGTAAAACTGAGGTTCTACTGTAACTCACTGCTCAGCATGTTACACATCCCCTCTATGCTCAGTCCACAATGCAGATCGGTTCGTTACAGCTCTGGGAAGGATTTGGCTCTTCAGCTAGAATTGTAGAGATTCTTGCTTTCACCTCTTGAGGCCTTGGGTCAATCCCTGATTTCCTGGCCAAAAATGTAATATTGTAGTTATGTGCTACTCTACAGAGATGGTCCAGTGGTTAGGTTGGTAGCTTGGGAGTTGAAAGATCAGGGTTCAATTCGCTGCTGTACAATAGACTTTTTATATGAGTTGCAAATCCCTTTTAGGTTCAGATTTTCAGTGATACTTAAGTGCCTAAAGATGCAGATAGACACCTAGGGGAATTTTCAAAAGCAGTTAGGGGCCTGACTGTCACTGAAATCATTGCCTTAGGCTCTCTTTCTGCCTCATTTCTCCATATGTAAAATGAGCACAATAGAACTTCCCTACTTCACATTATGTGTGGATAAATACATGATCCTCCGAAGCTAAGGTGATGGAGGACTATCTAAGTAGCTTAGATAGGCAATTTTACAAATTTACTAGTATTACATAGTTTATGAATGTACTGCATGATTTACCTGCAAATTTTTAAAAAACATTTGATTGAAATTTGCACCCAGGAAAATACCACTTAACATTACTGAAGTTCAGTAACAGCAAGAAAGTCTCATCAGTATGTAAGGTAAAAAAAATTATGTTTTCCTGCTATGTTTGTGCTTAGATTACAAAATGTTCTTTTAACTCAATTCCAGAAAGTTGTATACTTTGAATTAACACAAAAACATTACAGTTTAAATTATTTTTTAAGAACAGCTCTTGCCTAGGAGAAACCAGATATTCTGTATGGTGCAAATGGCCTATTATGTTCAATTCATGGTGAACATGAGCATTTTTCTCAAAGGCAACTTGCTGAGTACAATTCCTCTTTGTTTACAAAACTGCTACTGTGAGACCTCAATTTTTCAAATTTCAATGTACAGTTAATCAGCCCATTACGATTAAATAATTATTCCTGCTGAGAGCATTTTTGTTTGTGTTATATTGTGAAGGATTTAAATGTCTTTAATCTGCTAACATGGAATTATTACATTTATCATGCTAACAAATCTGTGCTAGCTGGAGATATGTATTTGTTAGTGACCTATCAACTCTTATGAGATCACCTCCATAACTTACTTGCAGGTTTGCCACTCACAAGTTACTCAACCATGACAAACTCATGTCAATGAGTTTATTCCAAACTCTTTATTCCACACAGTACTATATTCTTTATGAAGCAAAAGGGGACAATTAGGGTAACAATAAGAAGATCCTGCGGTTACATAGGCTAACTAGTACTCAACTGGATGGTTTTGAGTTACTGGAAAGTTTTATATATATTTGGTGATGCTAGACCTTTCTTTTATTTTCAAGAGCTCTGTAATGGTTTACATTTTGCACCCGCATGTGTTTGTGTACACATACACATTGATGTATGAATTACCCTTCTTATGTGGTAACAAAGAGTTCTGTGGCACCTTAAAGACCAACTAAAGTATTGAAGCATAAGCTGTCGTGGGCTAATACTCACTTCGTTGGATGCTTGCATTAGCCCACGAAAGCTTATGCTTCAATACTTTAGTTAGTCTTTAAGGTGCCACAGGACTCTTTGTTACCTCTGCTATTCCAGACTAACACGGCTACCTCTCTGATCCTTATTATGTGGGATTTATAATGGGACAACTGACATAATTAATTTCTGTGTTTTCATTTAACTTAAAATTGGATACATTTATCTTTATGGACACTGAATTCAGGCAGTTTTCAACACTGACCTTTCAATTAGATGTCATCAAAGATTTTCCTTACTGGATTTTAACCATTTAAGTGCCCTTTTGAGCAGAAGTCTGCTATTTTGGTTCACGCATTAATCATCAACTGCCAATTATAGGGAAAAATTGAATTTTGCTATTTCTATCATAGGTCATCAGAGTAAAAATGTACAGAAATTAAATTAATTCCTTATGTGAGGGAGATCATGTTAGGTATGAGGCATCCAATGTGGTTAAATTAGTTATCCTAATTCTATTTAAGAGATTTTAGCAAACAAAAAAGTTGAAGGTGAGGAAGTGCACTATAGGTGATGCAGTTGATAGCTTACCCAAAGAGAAGACCACTCCGAGTGTGTGTGTGTGTGTGTGTGTGTGTGTGAGAGAGAGAGAGAGAGAGAGAGAGAGAGAGAGAGAAATATGGTTGGTAATGACATTTTCACTGTTATGGGTTTAAGTAACTTTTTGCACATTTTCTCCTGGATGTTTCCTAAAATATTATTTCATATTTTAGTCTCTTCTTTCGCTCCTCCCCTTTTTCATGGCCTCACCCCATTCTGTATTAAGGCCCTTAATTCCCCACACAGTTGCTGCTCTTTTCCCTTATGACACACAACTAGAGACCACAGGCTCTGATCTGGTGCCTTTAAAAGGTTTTAGTGATTGTTTTCAGCCTAACATTTTCTAATTCCCTTAGCTTTTGCTCACTAGATATTAATGCCTTAATCAGATGTCCCTGGGAATGAACTATAGACAATTGCCCTATCTTCTACCCCTCTTTGCTTTCAACATTTCCATTTATAAATATCTGAATAAATACTGTACCATGTGTTTACATTCTCCTAATTTCTTCTCTTTCTCTTTATTTAGAAATTCACTGTTGTCTCTAGAATTCAGATTTTTCCCTGCCTCAGTAGTTCTTTTTGATAATCTAACAGCATTTGATATGTATATAACCATTTTTATTAAAATGTTTTGTCTTCGTTTGGATTTCACTTTCCATCGGAAGTTTAAATCATATATTATTCTTTTTTGTGCTTTTCTGCACAATAAAGCTTATACCTGGATATGCTGAGTTTTATAGATTTTTATGCATAAACCTTGGCAAATCTGTCTGGTCTGCAGGTTTCAGCATCCTGCTATTTGACAGATATAGCATTTTCTTTGTATTCTTTGCCATCAGATTTATTATTCTATATCTAGAATACTTTCAATTAATTATGATTGGATTGCTTGTTCTTGTGTTTCTCACAATCCCAAAGACTTTCCCTATCCACCCCATCATCTAAATACGCGAAAACTGGGTTTTTCAGCCTAACTCCTTTGCACTGGCTGCTGCCAACCTGGTAAAAAAATGCAAATTGAGGGCCCGCTCCTATTGAAGTCAATGGTGAAATGCCCACTGGTTTCACTGTAAGCAAGAGAAGGACCAATCCTACAAGAGCTTGAAGCCTCTCAGTACTTGCTCAGATTCTTAAAGTTATCTGGTCCCAAGCTGCCATTTGAGGCAATCCCCATTCATCCTTGGAAATATCTGTCAGAAACAAAAGGATTCTTGGTATGTATCAGTATTCAAATACGCATATGGTAACCAATCTGTGGCCACCTAGGATTTCGTGCTTTCCATTACACTCCGTGCCATGGCCACTTGAAATGATTCAGTGACGGTGAGAATAAAACTCCTACGCCAGAGCCTAGTCTGTCAGCTGGAGGACAGTTTCCTTACAAACTAAGTGGCCCTGCTCCTCTCTCCATTCAGCTGCAGTTTCCCTTTGGACTCGGAATGTATTCAACATTTCAAAGAAAAGTTCAGTTTCAATCAAAAAAGTTTTGCCTGGCTCTGTGTCAAAATCAAATAAAACACACACAGTGAAATCCTGTCCCTATTCAAATCAATGGGAGTTTGGCTATTGACTTCAGTGGGGCAGGATTTCACCCATGGATTTCACATGACTTTAGTGCAGGCTGAGGGAGCCTCAAAAGCTCCCTCCATGCGATTTACAGAAAGTTTTCACTCACCTATTATGAGCTCTATCTTTGTAATATAGTAACCCAAAACTAGGCAAGGTTCACCTGGTGCCAGGTTTTCTGTGTATCCTTCTCATAAGTGTATTCATGGAATCTCAAGGGACAAGTTTCTGAGATGTACATTAGGGGTTTGAGCCTGCAAGGTGCTAAGCACTGTGACCCCTCTCAAGATTTAAATAGTTGCTTATCTTTAAGCACTTGAGCAGTCTCACTGATTTCAATAGGACTATGCACATGCTTCCAGTGGGTTGCTGGACTGGGGTCAGTGTGCAGTGTTTTGTAGGGTAGAGTGCTAGTCTCCTCTGTGGGGGAAGGCAGTGAGGGATCCTTACTGCTATACTGCAAGACAAGAAAAAACCTACTCTGGGGGCTGCTACTCCAGTCTAATAGCTGTTCTACTATGACATTAACATGA
Organism: Sternotherus odoratus; assembly: GCA_032164245.1. Taxonomy (NCBI): domain Eukaryota; kingdom Metazoa; phylum Chordata; order Testudines; family Kinosternidae; genus Sternotherus; species Sternotherus odoratus. The sequence goes on along the minus strand of JAVMKO010000014.1, from coordinate 19,283,284 downwards.
ACAGATTGACCATCCCTTTTCTGGGTGGGATAGGTGGCAGGATGGAAGGACAAAGGATCCATATTCTGGCCCTGGCCCTTTCCCAAACCACTCCTGCCCCATTTCCCCATTTTTAATGTCCTAGCATGTCTGAAGTGTGCATGACGCAGCTTGTGTGCACTTCTTGTATGGTCTTCCCAAATATTCTTCCCTCCACTTGAGCACTGGACCCACACCAATTCCACTGACAGAGGGCCGACTGCACCCATAAGGGAGGGTAACAGGCTAGACCACAAATGAAAAGTTTGGGGGTGGACGGAAAGAGAGGCAAATTTCACAGGATAAATTATTTATTACACATAATGTCCCCCCCCCATTGAGAACCACATTAGCATAGACAATAAAACAGACTTATTACAGGCCTTAATTGAACAAACTGGCGAACATTCAAAGGTTTTTTTTCTTTTTCTTTTTTTCTACCTAATCTAAATTGAATCTGTGAGGGAAAGGATTACATGATGTGAGAGGAAAAAGTAACACAATTTCCAATGTAAGCATGGCTTCAGGGAATCTTACTGATTAGAATAACACTTCCAATGGATGTTTGATGTTTTTTAAATGGAAGAGGAATAATAGTGTTACCAATGCTTCATGTCCCAGGTGACTGACTTAGATCTAATTTATGCAGCAGGATCCTAGATGCCCTAATTGTTAGATGTTGTCTGAAATCTGGCTAAATCTTTGTACTGTTTTGTCTTGCTAATCTAAATTAAATCTGTGACTGAAAAGACTAGATAATGAGAGTAGGGGAAAATCACCTCCTATTAATCAGATGAACTCCAGTTGATCAGGATCAAAGTTTGTTTTGTGTATAAACTGTTGAGGGAGGAGGGAACCTTTGCTTTTCTACAAGCGCAGAACCACTGTTCAGTTGCTTAGGTACATGGCAAGACAAATTCTATACACAGTACAGGACCGGAGGTTTGTTCTGGAGTGAGGCAGAGCTGCACTGATTACGGGGTGCTCAGGGAGGGATTGTGCCTTCAAGAGGCATAATCCAACTCAGATGGCAGGTGAGCAACAGGTGAGTGTCAGCTGCCTCATCCTGCTCATCCCAGTGATTGGCCAGTACAGAAGGATTAGTACCACCTACCCATTCCTGCCAACCTGTTTGGGAATTTCTGCAAACCTGGCTGCATACACAAGAAGCAGAGACCAAGCACATTATCATAATAATCCAGGAGATGCAGCTCAGACCTGACTGTGATCTCACAAAAGGCTTTGCATTGGTTGAACCTAAATTGTGAATTTAAATGGAGTTTGTTAATTTGACATGAGCTTTGGTTTGGACACACAAACTGCAATGAATGGCCACCCAGGAATTTGCACTGTTTTAAATAAATCAGTTTAAGTTTTAAGTTAAACCAGTGCAACTTTCCCATATAAATAAAACCTTACAGCAGTACAAATCAGAAGTAAATCCATTACGCCAATTTAAGGGAGAAGGGTATCAGGTTCAGCTTGTTTTCCTACTGACTCCCAGGAATTAGGATATAAAGTAGTTTTATTGTAAATCATTTTGGCTACATGCAGTTATTAGTAAATGGCAAGCAAAGTACACTTGAAACATTTTAAGTATTTGAAATGCAACCTGCAATAAAATGAGATGTTTGAAATTATCAAAAAAGTCGGGTATTGTTTCAGCTGACTGAGTTGGTGGCCTTAAAGAGAGAGAGAGAAAGATTCAGAGCTTGAAGGAATTTGAGTAATAAGAAGTTGATTTAATTTAAGCTTTTGAGGTTTTGGTTAAAAAAAAAGTGCAGATCTATTGATTTTAGCTTCTTCGCCATTCAGAACTTTTTTTCCAGATTTACTGTAGCTTGTTTTAGATTAATTGGATTGATAAACAACAAATGCTGTACAGCCTTGTAAAATGAGAAAAACAAAACACACTTTCAGGTAACACACAGTGCCATGAAAAAAAATTTTTTTTCTTAGGCCTGACTTAAAGTAATTTTTCCCTTAAACATGTTTAGATCAGCTACTTGGTACCAGGCAAATATTAAAATTCCAGATACACATTTCACGCACCTAGAGAAAGACTAATTCTTTCTCATTTTAATGCTGTCACTTTATTAGATTCCCTTCCTTGCAAATTCCCCACAATCACCCAATGTATGTATTATAGATTAAAACAATTGATATTTCTGATAGTGGCAGACATATGCAAAGGTTTTTGCACCTAGACTCAAAATATGCAAATGTGTTCATGTGCCCCTCTGTAAAATAGACTGAATAAAATCTAATCTGTTCTTTGACATGGACACAAGAAGATTGATTACGTAGGGTAAAATTTTCAAAAACAGCCTTAGATTTTGGGTCTCCGTTTTTGAATACCCAACTTCAGAACTGCTCATGTGTATAAAGAATTTTCACACAAATAGGGTTTGAAGGATTGGGTTCTTTTCTCAAACTTAAAATGCTGAACTCTTAAATCTGTTCACTGTCCAAGTATTAATTGAGAAAGATGAGGTGGGTGTGGTAATATCTTTTACTGAACTAACTTCAGGTCCTGAAGAAGAGGTCTGTGGAGCTCCAAAGCTCTTTCACCGACAGAAGTTGGTCCAGTGAAAGATATTGCCTCGCCAACCCCATCTCTCTCAAATCCTGGGACCAACACAGCTACACTACAAAAATTATTCATTAACATTTAAGCACCCCAAGAACAAAAACCATAATAAAAAACCCAAAATGGAAAAAGCAAATTACACAACTTGAAGGTAGAATTCAGACTTACATGTGCCACCTTTGCTACATAGCAGTCCTTCCAACAAAGAAAAGTCTTGATCTTGCACATGTTTAATTTTTCACATGTGGGTAGTGCCATTGAGTTCACCTGTGTAAAGTTAAGCACTTACATGAGCATTTGCAGATTTGGGGACTTTGTACCCAGTCCTGCAATTTTTGCCACATGAATAAAATGAAATCCGCTAAATCTACTGATGTGAGTAAAAATGGAAGGATGGGGTTTTATTGCATATTTTCATATATTAGTAGACAACCCTTCAACATAATCTATACATGGATTCATCTAATCTCCATTCTAAATTTTATAAATGTGTTACTCAAGGGATACACAGTGAACAAGGTTTGTAATATACATTTTTATAAGGTGCAATGGTGATATTGAACTAACTCAGTTTGGATACGTTTGTTTTAAAATATACTGTATGATGCTTTGTAGATAAATGGAGAGTTAAAATACTAGTAAAATGGAAATAGTCATGAGATACCTGCCAGAGAAAATGTAATTCTAACCTTTGATCTTAATAGGAAATTGAATGAGCATCTGATGTGTGTCACTTTCTATTCTCTGCTAACCCTGAATAGTGCAAATTAAAATTCAGGGGTTTTGCTAGTAAACCAGCTTTAAAAAAATCCAGCTTCTCTAGTGACAATATACAATGTTATATATATTTGTATTACATAAGTACATTACTATACCATTATATATTATGGTAATTTATAATACCCTGGCTGTTAGTTTGGTATATTATTTTATTGTATCTTTTGATTTTGTTGTAATGGAATCAATACCTGATATTCAGTATGATATGAACTAGCTATAAAAATAACTCTTACGTTTCTAAGTAAAAATCATTTTGCGCTAAAGTGTTTTAAAGTGAATTTAGCTCTTGTGAAAAGTTCAGAAGCCTGAAGTCTTGTGTTTATACACAGAATAGGTACAGCCTGGGTAGCTGTACAAGGTTCCCCTTCCAGTCTGCATCATCAAATCCTCACAGGGAGGATCATTTTTAATACTGAGAAAATTGTTTGTCTCCAGGGCCCACCACTCTTTGCCTTTTCTGGTGAAACTGCCACAGTTAGTAGTAACTTTAGTGATGCTGTTCATTAATAGCTAGGGCTGGGATGTTAAAAGAATCAGTCCAGAATCAGAGAGGTAGCCATATTAGACTGGATCTGTAGAAGCAACAAAGAGTCCTGTGGCACCTTAAAAACTAACAAAATTATTGAAGCATAAACTTTCGTGGGCTAATAGCCACTTTGTCAGATGCATGCATCCAACGAAGTGGATATTAGCCAATGAAAGCTTATGCTTCAATACTTTTGTTAGTCTTTAAGGTGCCATAGGACACTCTGTCACTTCAAAAAAATCAGTGGGAGTTAGGTGTCTAACTCCCATCTGGCTCTTTTGGAAATCCTAGTCCAGAATGAGATTTGACTTCGACCCAGGTCATCAAAGAAGAATTGCATTGGAACCAGTGAATCAAATCATTTAAACAGGCCTTATTAGTTGGCATACAGTCTCCCACAGTAGCTCTGATCCTGTGAGATGTAAAGTACACTCACCAGTGGGTTACAGGTATGTTACAAATCTGCATCCATGCCCAATTTGAAGAGCACATGAGTCTGCTACCGGCCTAAGTAAGGAGATTTGGCTCTTCAGGTCCATCTGTAGCAGTTTGTGGTTATCTCTGGAGGGTCCTGGTTCAATCTGCAGTGTGTCAGCCAGAATGGTGACCATCAGATATCCTCAACTCCTGCTTACCTGGGAGTTGAGGGAATTCAGCACCCTATGGCATCAAGGGTTTTTTGGTTTTTTTTTCCTTTTCTTTGCATAAAGACAGTAATTTTTAAATTCTCCTGGTGCTTGTATAGGTACATTTATCAAAACCCTTCCCAAACATCATGATTTAAGTGTGGCTGTCTGTGTATCAGAGGTCTTTATCGTTTATAGCCCCTCTCTTGGACAGTTTTATGATGTTAGTACAAACATGAGGTTTATTAACCTTATGTTTAATATCCTCCTTGAAATGTCTTATGTGGATAGTAAATTACAGAAAAAGAAATCTACTTCTTAATCTGTGAAGAGGCTACAGTCAAATGTAACCAAGTGTTTAGCTTCATCTGTGGTAATTACCCAGCCCATATACTACAATATATACTTGTTTTTCAAGTTCAAAACAAATTAAAGGTTCCCTTTTGCAAATCCTTACTTATCTGAAAATCCTTCCTCAAAGGAGTAGCTCCACTGAAATCAAGAGGACTAATCCTATGAATATGTATGCTCCCAAGACTAACGGTTTGTAGGAAGCAGCTCAAAATGAGCTGATTCTTAGACAGGTGTAGGAGGCTTCTGACAAGAAAATCATAAAATATGTGTCAGAACGTGCTGCAGTTTCCCTGTAAATTTTCTGGGTTTGTGGACAGTGCTGGGTTTATATTTCTGTGTTCCCCTCACCTCATTTGCAGAACATATATACTTGACATCAGCAGAATTATATTTTATTTTGTTGTGATCCAATAATAGCAGAAGTGTGAAAGTTTGCTATGGCTTGTTTTCTCCTTCCACAATGTAATTTATAGATTTGATGTGAACTTGAAAACCTGTCCTTGAGGTAAGATTTATTTTAAATGTATACACGGGCTGGCAGAGTTTGGTAGCCCTTTCTTTGATACTGTAAATAAAGAATTGCAGTATGAAGAAAAAAGGGATTGTTTTGTTACCACTGTGGCTTTGTTGGTTCTCGTTCGTTCAGCTGTAAAATAAAATCTGCTGAAGGAATCTCATTTTATGGACAGAAATGCTAGGAAAAGTATTTATTGAAGTATTCAGATTGTTGAGCTGACAGTCTTAGAGCTCTAGTTAATAAAGACCTGCTTCTGGTATAGAAAGTCATCTTCTGGTTTAATCAATAAAAGATATATAAAAATACTATGGAATTATATCCACTAATAGTGTATTTACACATTCTGGACACAAAGATAAGGAAAAGAGCAACAGCACAGGAAATTGTGAGGGAAAGAGGTTGGTTTTGTGCCTTATATTTATAACTCTTCATAGCCTTAATTTGTGTATGGGGTGGGTTTGGGGGATGCATTCCCAAAGTTCTTCAAAAACAGGAAAGGCTCATTACTTGTCTGTGGAATTTTAGCTTGCAAGAAAATGCAAATTTTTTGTTTTGTTTTGATTCTATTTTGGAATGGAAGAAATTGTGAAGCTCAGCCTGAAATGAAGAATCTGGCTCCTACACTGCTCTGTATAATATAATAATTCCTTCTGTGGCCTTGGGTAGAGTATTTAAGCCTTGATCCTGCACTGAAGTTAATGGGACTCTGAGGGTATGTCTACACTAGAGAAGGAATCTATAATTTCCTACTCTGGTAGACATACCTGTGCTAGCACTGATAGAACTAGCATTAATCCTTGGGGAGTTCTGCACCAAAAATTAAAAATTCTGCTAACAATATTTTAAAATTCTGCATATTTCATTTGTCAAACTAATGCAATATAATCACACTGGTTTCAATTGTTTTGGTAATTTATTTAAACTACAGTACAATGGATGGACAATGGGAGTTGTGAACATGGGAAAAAAATTCCCAACCCCCCTTTGTCTAATAGAAATGTAGCTAGGTTTGACCCTTTTAATTATTAGCCAACACAAATATATACAGCCATATGCTCAGTGTTACATCATATGCAACTGAAGAGCAAGCGAGGACTGGGGAATCAGACTTACAGTTTATATTGGATACTGACCATCTCCAGAAAGATCAGTAGTAAACAGTTCATGGAGCACATTTTGATAGGAAATTTTTTCAGTCAAAAATTTAGACCAGTTTTAATTGCTAAAGTGCCATAAGCCATGGGTTATACTGGGCAACATGGTCTTCTTGAATAATACCATTGCACAAATTATTGCTGTAAGAACTACTTCTATCTGTCTGTCATACGCACCTATCCCTGCAGAGTGTAACTAGATGCCTTCCACCCAGTGATCTTGTGCTGGCCAATCATTATCTGATGTAGAGACAGCAGTCAGAGTGCTGCATAATTGGATGAGGCTTCCCTGAGTGCTACTTTCATTAATGCCATCATCCAAACTGTCACTTTACAGTGACTCCCTAGGTAGATGGGTAATAACACAGAGTTATATAAACCTGCAAACTTCCGGGCTCTCAGAGCATTTCCAAACTTAACAGGTTCCTCTCTGTAGTTCCCTCTCCAAACCTTAATCAATTTGCCAGTCCACTCTCCAGTATGAACATGTAGTCCTGGAAAATCCAAATTTTACTTATTTGTATTACAGGAGTGCCCAAAGGCCCCAGATGGAAACCATTTCAATACTGAGTTGAGGTTGCATGCTAAGATGTTAGAGGGCGATAGAGGGAGTCAACTATGCAGGAGTAAAAGAACTTGGACAACAAGCTTGATGGCTTTCCACAGCCCCAAAGAGGCTCTCTAGCTTGGGAGATGGTCATGCCTACACGTGCTGTATTTGGCCATAGGGCTTAAGTGGGTTTCAGGTGGCTCCATTTTCCAGCAGCAGTATTGTGTGTTACTGAGCTATCTTGTATTATCCTTCTGTCTGGTGTAAGGGTGGTTCATGGACTTTCTGGTGTGCCAGTCTGCTCCATTCCACTCCCCTACCCTACCCCAGTGCATCTTGGGAAACGTCAAATGGAATTTTGTCTTAGGCAAATGAAAACATTGCATAGTGTTAATTCTGTTGTGGATAACAAAGATAATAGTCATACAGGCATATATCCACTGTGATTCAATAAGTAATTGACATGACATTACTTTAAAATATTACCTCCATATAACTTTGTCATGATTTAAAGTCACTGAGACCAATGCATGTTTTGGTTACTAGTCTAAAATGATTAACGAGCTTAGGCATTTCGTTCAAAATAAAGGAAATGCATGCTTTAAGGATTTGGAAAATCTGAGGGTTACATTCAGGAAACAGAGAAAGTTCACAGATGTACTGTGAACACAGTAGCTATAGTGAAGAATGCAGAAAATGACAACTTCAGTCTTTATTTTGGAAAATCAATCAGGCCTTTAGTGAACAGAGATATATTTAAGTACAGTAGATAGATGACTTAGTAGAGAAAACACAGTCCATTCATCTGTGGGACCAGAGAACTAGTGCTAATGAGGCCATCACTCACCTAAGCTACATCACTAAACAAAATACATCATTTAGATATTGGGGAAAACTGACAGTTTTCAGAGGAGGCATAGTGATAAATGTGGGATAATCATGAAGACTGAATTTAATCTCCAATGCTTAGGTCAGAGTTCATGTCAGTGGTAGAATAGGGATAGTAGCAGGCACACAACTCGGTAGCTCTATAATCAACACCGTCCTGGAAGCAAAGAAACTCTGGAAGAATTCCACCATGATTTCAACAGCTTCCACCCCACCATCCACCTCAGTCTGGACCAGTCCACACAGGAAGTCCACTTCCTAGACACCACGGTGCAAATTAATGACGGCCACATCAACACCACTCTATACCGAAAACCTACCGACAGCTATGCCTACCTTCATGCCACCAGCTTCTATCCCGGACATACCACACGATCCATTGTCTACAGCGAAGCACTGAGGTACAATCGGATCTGCTCCAACCCCTCAGACAGAGACCAACACCTACAAGATCTTCACCAAGTTTTTTCAAAACTACAATACCCACACAAGGAAATAAGGACACAGATCAACAGAGCCAGACGTGTACCCAGAAGCCTGCTGCTGCAAGACACGCCCAAGAAAGAAAACAACAGAACACCACTGGCCATCACCTACAGTCCTCAGTTAAAACCTCTCCAACGCATCATCAGTGATCTACAACCCATCCTGGACAATAATCCCTCACTTTCACAGGCCTTGGGAGGAAGGCCAGTCCTGGCACACAGACAACCTGCCAATCTTAAGCAGATTCTCACCAGCAACAGCACACCGCGCCATAATAACTCCAACTCAGGAACCAATCCATGCAACAAACCTCAATGCCAACTCTGCCCACATATCTACACCAGCAACACCAGCACAGGACCTAACCAGCTCAGCCACACCATCACAGGTTCATTCACCTGCACATCTACCAATGTCATATATGCCATTATATGCCAGCAATGTCCCTCTGCTATGTACATCGGCCAAACTGGACAGTCCCTACGAAAAAGGATAAATGGACACAAATCAGATATCAGGAATGGCAATAATCAAAAACCTGTAGGAGAGCACTTCAACCTGCCTGGACACACAATTACAGATTTAAAAGTCACCATATTGCAGCAAAAAAAAAACTTCAAGACCAGACTGCAAAGAGAAACTGCAGAACTGCAATTCATTTGCAGATTTGACACAATCAATCTGGGGTTGAACAAAGATCTTGAATGGCTTGCTAATTACAAAAACAGCTTCTCCTCTGTCCGAGTTCACACCTCCAATTCAGCTGCTAGAGGAATACCTCACCCTCCCTGATTTGAGATAACAAGCTGGTTCAGGCTGATTGGACTAACATTGTTACCTCCTACCTGGTTCTTGCCTACTTATCTATACCTGCCCCTGGACACTTCCACTGCTTGCATCCGATGAAGTGGGTATTAGCCCACGAAAGCTTATGCTTCAATACTTTAGTTCGTGTTTAAGGTGCCACATGACTCTTTGTTACCTCTGCTATTCCAGACTAACACGGCTACCTCTCTGATTCTTTCATGTGCTTAGCTTTTCTGGCTCACAAAGACAGTCTATGAATTTATTTTTTCTGCTTTCTTGAGACTAAGCCCTTCTCATGGGCTATTTAAGCCAGTGACATAGGTGGCTGGATAGATGGAATAGTCAGCAGCTGAATTTCTCTAATGAATCTCATTGCAATTTCAAGTACACAAAACATTAACGACTGAGGCATCTTGACTCAAATTTTTTTACAATGTATTCCTTAGAGCTGAGGGAACCCACAAATATTGTTACTTATGTCGCAGCATGTTCGATTTGGACAGCTTCTGAAAGAATCAAAAGCTTTGGCACTAAAGTAATACAAATAAATATCCTTCGTCTAGCTCCTTAGCTTGCAAGTTATATTATTTTAGACACTTTATGCATTTCTTAAGTGGGTGTAAGCAGGTATAAAGGAGACTCAATGGGGGTTTTTCACCTTCCTTTGAAGCATGGGGCATGGGTCACTTGCAGGTTTAAATTACTGTAAATGGTGGATTCCCTTCAACTTGAAGTCTTTAAATCATGATTTGAGGACATCAGTAACTCAGCCAGAAGTTAGGTGGCTATTTACAGGAGTGTGTTGGTGGGTTCTTTGGCCTACAATGTGCAGGAGGTCAGACTAGTTGATCATGATGGTCTCTTCTGACCTTAAATTCTATGTGTATAACGGTTCTAACACTATTCCAGACATTTGCTGCCCACCTTCTGGGCATACCATGTCGTATGAAGATGCCTTACTGGAAGGAAATAGCAGAAAGTTCAGACTGCTGTTGCCTAGAGAGGCCTCCAATGATAAACTGCAGGCAGAACCAATGAGAGTTGGTTCCCTGGCACCTAGTAGACTGGGAGCAGGCAGAGACCAATCAGAACTCAGGAGGTCAGATTAAAAGAGCTGATTGCTTTTACGAGCTGCCAGTCCTGGGTGATGCCAGGATAGGCAATGGGTTTAACCTTGGCTGGCCTGGGATCTCTAGGTAGGTCTGGTGTTTATAATCTGTCTAGAGGGCAATTTTGAGTTAAGACTTTGTTTTCTGTTAAACCTGGAAGGGGACTGGACTGATGGTTGACCTAGATGGAGCAATAGGCCATGGAGGTGGCAGATTGTTGCAGAGCCAAGACACAATAGGGTACTAGAGAGGAAGAGTCCTTGCAATGCCAGGTCTGGACACAAAGGTGCTCTGGTGGTGGGTAACATAGCTTTATTCTTCACTTCTGAATAGAGCGGAGTTTAATTTTTGAAGAAAAAACTAAATGAATTTTTAAGGAACATTTTTATGAAAACTCATTCACATTTTTCAACCAACTTTTAGCTGATTGACATTTTAAATTTTGGAATTTTTCAACCTAAATAGGGAGCTTATTTTGTGAAAATTTTCATGTTTTTTCTGATTTTTTTAACCAGTTTTATTTCTGTCTGTGGGTCCAGGCAAAATCTGAATTATGGCTTCAAATCTGATCCAAATAGACTTTCATACAACATTTCAGGTATTTCTTACTTCCTTCAGGCTGAAAACAGGACGTGCAAAGGTATAAATAAACAAAACTTAGTTTTTTTTAAAAATACTTGGGGAAGTAGTATGTGAATTAGGGATACCTTGCAAATTAGTAATACCATATATGGATGTGAATTACATTTTTTATTTGGGAATACTTCACAAATTTTAAACAATAGAAAAACAGAATATGTCTTACTTAAGGTGAAAAATCAGTGGCAGAAACTCATTGACGCATCAATTTGTAACTTATATTAATTTATACATTCTAAAATAATTAAATTACTACTTAGGGGACATTTTTGGGGACAAATTGAATACATTTCTATTGTATATGAATTACAATTCATAAAGATTCATTTGAATATGTAATATAGATCAATTAGAAGTCTCTTCACAAGTATAAATAGTGATAATAGAATTTTAAAAAACAAGCTTTGGAGCTGTTAGAATTAATTAAGAGTGAATAAATCTGGGAAAATTAAATTAGCACCATAATTTTTAAATGTAAATGAGGTAAAAGAAAAGGTTATGCTAATGTGCCTGTGTATAAATATTAGCAGTACCTAAATAAAAAAACCTAACTAATGAAAAAGATTTAGAGTACTTCCTGAGATATATGTAGTGAAACACTGATAAATAATAATTTGTTTTGTATGCCAAGTATGTGAATAATGGTAAAATGCAACTTAACTTCAAAAAGAAGTTTAAACTAAAACTAATTGAACTTGTAAAATCGCACAGAGTCCAGTCCTCCATTCCTTTTGTTCCCCAAACTCCTGCTGAACTCTACAGACCCGGTTCTTGTCCATAAATGGAGTTATTATGGATTTACACCTAAATAAATGAATCACGATGCTTGGGACACCCGTAGCTTCCAAGCACATCTCCCTCCAATTTCGCTTAAGTTTCATGTTGGCTGTTTGATTTTGTGATACAAAGTTGTAAGGTTATCTCTTTAACTAACATCTTCAGCCTCTCGACATGATAAAAGAAATTGATAGATCTTGATGAACATATCTCTTGTAGCACACTTTTTTACTTCTCTATCTAGAGCTCTCTATTTTTTCTTGCCACTTGCTTGTCTCTTCAGTGTTTTTGTATTCATGAGTTTTTTTCTTTACACTTCCCATTTCCATGGCTGCTGAAGTAGCATTGCTAATCCATTCTCCCCTTTTAGATTTCCTTTTTATTAGAACTGTCTTTGCACTTTCTAAATAGCACACACTGATGTCTTCTGACAGAGTATTGATGTTTTGTTTTTCTTCAGTTAACTTCATTAGAACACTGAACATGTCCTTCAGTTCAAGTTGAAAAGCACTTTTTAAGTTTGGATCTTTTAGTTGTGTGCTGTTGATGAACAGTTGTCTTTTAGCCTTCTTCATTCTCTTTCACTAGATCTTCAATTTAGCGATACAAAGGTTATAGTCCCTGCCCAATCTGCTCCCCTGTTTGCATGTACATCTGCCAATGAGCTTCAAAACTGTTTTAGGGAAGGGATTTATCTGTTTTTTTGCAATGCCATCTCAGGCGTTTTTTGTCACTTTATGGATATTTTGTGGGGAAATATTCTTCTGCTTATCAATAGGTTCTTCAGACTACAAATTTCTACTAATTTCTACTAATTAACATCTACTAGTTAATTTCTTTAATTAATTAAGAATTTAATTAATCAAGAATTAATTTAAGATAATAATTAATTAATTTCTAATTAATTTCTTAGTTACTAATTAATTTCTACTAATTTCTACAAATTTCTACTAATCATTTATGTCATTTTGGTCCAAACTCCTGCTCCACTTGCCCACAACTTCATCCAACCCATCATTGTCCCTTCCAACCTTTGCATTATATTTGGGACCTTGGTTAACATATCCTATAACAAAACCACTTCTTTTTCATATGTCTTTTGGTTGTTTGGTGCATAGCATTGTATGACTTTCCAATTGAAGAATCTAGGCTGAAAGTCTAATTATTCTTTCATTGCCTGAGTCCCACCAATCAGGGCCTGCTAGGCTTCATTAGACATTAAAATTGCTAAACGAGCTTCACAACTGCCATTCACATGCCCAGAGTAGTTGATGGTCTTATTAGTTTCTCCAAAGTGTAGTTTTTTCGAACTTGTCCATCTACACCTAATGATTTCAAGTGCATCAAGATCTATCAATTTCTTTTATTATTTGAGTAGTTTGAGTAGTTCTCACTTTGCTCTCACATTCCAAAATCTGATTTTCATTACAGATCTGGTCTTGAGCAAGGGACTTTTCAGGACATGGGCTTCTTTATGGGTTCGATTAATGCCCACCATATGCTCCACATTAAGTTGATCTCTTGTTCGAGCCTATTGCATACTGATATGGCTCCAGGCTATGATTTCTGCAGAAAGCTTATTTTTACATGGTGAGGTTTCCAGGCCCATGAACTTTATGTCCCCATCTCTTTATTCATTATTTAGAGCTGTCCAAGTGTGCAGAGTCCCCCACCCGAGGAACACACCTGGTACTTAGGATGTGTGTTAGCATGATCCACATGGCCAATTAGCACATGGCATGCTAGTATGCTCTAGATTTTCCACCCCAGCTTGCCACATACTATTTTCCATCTAAACAAGCCTTCAGGCTCAGATGTGCTTTTTTTTGTTCAGAATTTCTCTCCTGGCACAAATTTATTTTTTGTTTTTACTGTCTAGATTATCTAATGTGTCCAAAAGCAAGAGCTTTTATGTAGAGAAATAATAGAAAGAAAAGGAGCAAAGTCCCCACATGCATGCATGCACTCACACACACATTCCCACACACATTTTGAGTTCTTATTGCTTATACTTTTGTGCTAATCTTTGTATGAGGAACAGTTGCAGTGCTCTTCCTTTGCTACCATTGAATGTAGGCTAATGAACCAGCTTATGTTGCTTGGGGTTTTTTTACAGAAAATAAGTCATTAAATTTAGTTTCAGTTACATCTATATTGTTCACTGTTTTAGATAATCCAAATTTACATGTCAAGACCCATTTATAAGAAACATGGAATGTAATTTAGGTCCACTTCATTGGAAGTTGTATGTGTATATTTAAAGAACAGGGTCAAACAAGTTCTCTAACTTTTCACCTCATTGCAGAATCTTCAAGATGTGTATACAGGCCATGAATCAGAGTCCAAAGGTGTATTTTGAACTAGGGTAGTTCTCCTGGCAGCTTTATATGCTGCTGTTATGCCATTGGTCTTATTAAAATATAATTATTCAAGTACATTAGTACAAAAGGGTGGCAAACCTACAGAGTTCATTTAAGAAGAGACTAGCATAATTAAAAATATAGATTATCATCTATGGAATTCAGCTTCAGTTAATTTAAATCCACACTAGTTAATACTTACATCCTGCTTTTTCAGAAACTACAGAAGAGGGCTAATCTTCATGCTGCAGGCAAACCTGATTAAAATCACTCCTGTAGAGAAGTTTGCTTAATAAACTAAATTGCTACATGTTTATGAGAATAAAAATGTTTACAATCTACAGCATGTGTGTTAGGTGTGACTGTAACTCCAGTTGGCCTCTTGCCCTCAATTTAAAAGCATTTCCTTTGGAACCATGCAATACATTGTTTTAATACGTGTTTGAACTAATCAGTAGGATATCAGAATGACTTGTACCTGTAGGGTTGTTATTGCTTGTTATTATTTAAACCACAGTCTATAAAAAAGAAATGATGATGTTGGAAACAGAAAAGGAATTAATCCGTTTACAGTTGTGAATCTTCTTGAAGATGTATAATATAGAGAGAGAGGTTTTATACCATTGTGTTATCATGCTCAAGTTAGCTTTTGCTGTCCAACTCTCATTAATACTGACCTTCCAAACTAGGTTCTGGAAACATTCAATCCAGGCATACTTTTCTATAAGATTTGAAGCACTTTTTAAAGTTTCTGTGTATAGGTCCCAATCCAACACAGCACTTAAGCATTTAACTTTAAAAAATGTGTAGTAACATTGACATAACTTTAAGCATGGGCTAAATTAAGTTGATGTCATAGTGAATATGTCCCATCTGTGACAGTCAGAAGGAAAATTTCTATAACACTAGCTCTGTTTTCCTTCCTTAGTCTAGAGAAATCTATAGATGAGTCAAAAAAGCAGGTAAGTACAATAGGAGCCTGTGGCAGGGTGCTGGCCACGAGTGCCTGAGCCAGCCCTGCTGGCCCTTTAAGAGGGAGCAGAAGCCTGCAAACCTCCCCTTGCAAAGAAGGCTAATTAGCCACCTGGGCTGCAGAAGGCTCAGGTTTGATGAGCTGCACCTGGCAGCCTCCTCTGGGGGATAAAAGCCTGCCAGGCAGGAAGCCCAGGTGGTGGTATAGTGGTGTGTAGAGGAGCTAAACTGTAAAGCTGTGAAGGAGCTAAACTGTAGAGCTGTGTATAGTAGGTGGTGGGGTTGCATAAGCTGCACTGTGAATAAAGAGCACTGTTGGGAGCCACAGAAGAGTCTCCTGCCTGTTTGTGACGTGGGGGCAAGAAGGCGATCTGTCACAGAGCCACAGACACTCAGTTTACACCCTGGGTAAGATAGCACAGATTTAAACCCCTAAGTACAAGGAAGAGAAGTTGAGGACAGTGCAACAAAGTCACATGCGACAATCACACCTTCATTTTCTATTGCCAAGTGTGCCGTGTCAAGATTGGTGAATTTGTATCTCTCTCTGTGTGGTCTTTTTGTCCAACATAATCAGTTAAATTGTAACATTCACAAAAATCAATGTGTTTTCCTACTTCAGCCAGAAAGATAGACATTATATATAGTAAATTTGAACTACTGATGGGAAGCTAACATGTAACTAAACCTAAGAAAAATCTTTAAGCAAAATCCATGGTACATTTTCTATGCAAAAAGCTCTTCGTTAGCATTTATCCTAGAAACGGAAAAGTCAGCCCCAAATGGTAGTCTTGCTTATCACACTAGAGCACATTTACCTGTGTCTAAAGGATTTCAATTTAAAATCTCTCTTCTTTCCTTATCCTTCATTATTTAGTAGTAGTGATTTTACAATACCAAGATGTTCCAGAAGTCAATTTATTCACCCATCCAGCAATCCTGATAAATAGACCACATACAAAAAGTATGATGAAAATGTTTGTTTTTCAAGTTTCTTTGTGGATTGAAAATTTTGTGGCTGAAGTGGATTTTTTTTACATCCTTGACCTAATTTTCTGTACCCAGAGTCACAAGAGAAGCCTTAATGCTCACTAAAATTCCCATTGGAATTCTCACTGAAGTCAATAGGTCTGTGTGTGTGAGTGAAGGTTTGAAGGATCAAGTTCCTACCGGTATGTCATTGGCATTTTCAGTGACTATTATAATCTCAGACTGGACAATCCAGGTGTAGCTACCTAGCTCCTCACATAATCGTCTTCTGTTGCTCCTGGCTGTCTCATACAGTAGTCCATAGTCATCAGAATTAATTTATTACCCCAGTGCTGCTTTTGTCTCCTTCAGTTTGGTTCCCTATCTCAAGCTTATTTAGGATTGTCAAAATTTGTAATTATACCTACCCTTCCCCATCTTCTCTTGGAGCATCTCGTACTTCTCTTGTCCTTCTGTTCCACCCTGTAGTTCAGTTTCTGCCCTAAGCCCTGCCAGCAGCCATTATTGAAAGTCTTTCTTCTCAGACACATTGGTGGGCTGGTTTCATGATTGCATTAATCTTGCCAAAAGGTTGCCAGATGCCTTACATCCTCATCTTAATTTTCTTTCCATGATTGCCATCCTGCAAAGTAAAATCTGCTCAAGGTAAAATGTCCCTTGAAGATTATTTACAAGCTTTTCCATGTATTGTTATTCTCTTTATGGTGCAAGCTAGGCTGTGAATAAAATTAGTCTTTGACATACTCATCATCTTTACAAAAAGTTCAAATTATGCCCCCAGATATAGGAATCTATAACTCCCTTTGAGCTACATGAGAATTGTGTGTGTTAATATCTGATGAGAGTTTGGCTCTAACTCATTAAGCATTCTCTCCAATCCTTTGAAATTTTCAGAAAGATACAACCATGCTATCTGTAGGTGTCTCATACTTTTTGTTTAGCTCCATTATAGTTTCACTCATTGCCATTTACCATTCAATTTTGTTCTCCGAGTATTCAGTGGACAGATGAGGCAAGGTATCTTCTTGATTAATTTATTTCCCCTTTATTTATATTCCCAATTACTTTGAAATCCATTCTCATTTGTATTGTTGGAATCCTAGATTTCACAAGTGTAATTCAGATACTCTTCTGTCCTGCAGGTGTTTTCAGATTAGTCTTTGATTCCACTCAGTTAAACCATGGATCATCCATAAAGCCAAGGCAGATGTTTTCCCTACATTGAATTACACAGTCTTGCATTGTGTAGCACAAAGGTTGATCACTGTACCCATGTGGCATGCCAGTCACTTCAGGATAGCAGGCCTGTGGCACCCTTCTTAATGAAAGAATCCCTGCCAAAGGAGAAGGAGGGAGGGGACTGTTTGTCATCGCCCAAATGGAGACATGGCTGTTAGCGACTCTTATTTTATCCCAAACTACCGTCCTCCAGAATTGTCCACTTTACAAGTGGAGACAAAGATAAATTCACCAAACTAATTTCTACTTGTGACCTAAATTAGGATTTCATTTTAAGAATCAGAGAGGTAGCTGTGTTAGTCTGGAATAGCAGAGGTAACAAAGTCCTTTGGCACCTTAAAGACTAACTATAAAGTTTTGAAGCATAAGCTTTCGTGGGCTAATACCCACTTCGTCGGATGCAAGCAGTGGAAGTGTCCAGAGGCAGGTATAGATAAATAGTCAGGAGTCAGGTAGGAGGTAACAAGGTTAGTCCAATCAGGCTGAAGCAGCTTGTTATCTCCACTAAGGGAGGGTGAGCTGTTCTTCTAGCAGCTGAATTGAAGGTGTGAACTCGGAGGGAGGAGAAGCTGTTTTTGTAATTAGCAAGCCACTCAAGGTCTTTGTTCAGTCCCAGATTGATTGTGTTAAATTTGCAAATGAATTGCAGCTCTGCAGTCTCTCTTTGCAGTCTGGTCTTGAAGTTTTTTTGCTGCAGTATGGTGACTTTTAAATCTGTAATTGTGTGTCCAGGCAGGTTGAAGTGCTCTCCTACAGGTTTTTGTATATTGCCATTCCTGATATCTGATTTGTGTCCATTTATCCTTTTTCGTAGGGACTGTCCAGTTTGGCCGATGTACATAGCAGAGGGACATTGCTGGCATATAATGGCATATATGACATTGATAGATGTGCAGGTGAATGAACCAGTGATGGTATGGCTGATCTGGTTAGGTCCTGTGATGGTGTTGCTGGTGTAGATATGTGGGCAGAGTTGGCATTGAGGTTTGTTGCATGGATTGGTTCCTGAGTTGGAGTTATTGTGGTGCAGTGTGCTGTTGCTGGTGAGAATCTGTTTAAGGTTGGCAGGTTGTCTGTGTGCCAGGACTGGCCTTCCTCCCAAGGCCTGTGAAAGTGAGGGATTATTGTCCAGGATGGGTTGTAGGTCGCTGATGATGCGTTGCAGAGGTTTTAACTGAGGACTGTAGGTGATGGCCAGTGGTGTTCTGTTGTTTTCTTTCTTGGGCTTGTCTTGCAGCAGCAGGCTTCTGGGTACATGTCTGACTCTGTTGATCTGTGTCCTTATTTCCTTGTGTGGGTATTGTAGTTTTGAGAAAGCTTGGTGAAGATCTCGTAGGTGTTGGTCTCTGTCTGAGGGGTTGGAGCAAATCCGATTGTACCTCAGTGCTTGGCTGTAGACAATGGATCATGTGGTATGTCCGGGATGGAAGCTGGTGGCATGAAGGTAGGCATAGCTGTCGGTAGGTTTTCGGTATTTTATTTTTTCATTTTAGTTCTTCTAAGGTAGAATGCAAATGCAATAGCTTACTCTGACAGGTAGTCTCCATGTTTCAGGGGAATACCTGCCAGTAGCAGGTAGGAGACAGTCACTACCCAGACATCACTGTGATAAGGGCACAGGCCCCGCCAACAAAGATAATTTGCTCATATACTGTAGCCATTGCTGGACAATTCATATGGGCCACTGGTCTTTTCTTGAACAAGGTGGCTCTCCTGCCATTATACAGCTGTAAAATGATAAGACTAACCCTGGAATTTGTATATTATAGTTGGACACGTTGGCTATGTTTGTGGATTGTATATGTGAATGACTATTTCTTCCTAGGATCCTCACTTAAGGCTAAATCTACCCCAGGATTCTCAGGAGGCAAAATACACAGTTTCCTTCTTTCCTTTTTTCCCTTACATAATATCCCCGTGCAACTGCAGGATCAGACACCCTTCTAGAATGCCTTGGAATGTTGGGTGGCTATATGGGAACAAGCTTACTGGTTATCCATAGTTCTAAGGAGATGTAGTCTACCATTTTGGGGCCATGGCCAGCATCCTGGTGTGCATGCCGTGATTGTCAGTACTTGTTAAGGAGGTTAGTATTAGCTTCTCCTTTGTGAAGCAGCAGTATGGTGCGCTCCAGGCATAGCCTCCCACCCATCCTCGTCCACCTTGAGCCATCTTTCTTTGCACTCGGTCAAGACTAGCAAAAAACATTCAAGAACTTCTGTGGCTGGTGATAGTATGGGCTGGATTTTGTCCTAAGGGACTTAGACCCTAATGAAACTGCCATTGAAATCAACAGGAATTTTTAGATTTACTTCAATGGGAGCTGCATTAGACCCTTAAAAACCATGGTCTTGAAATGACAGTTTAAACATTACTTGGATGTGATATGTACTAGACTTCTGAATATAGCACACAATTTAGAATTAAATTTGAGATCTTCACTGTGATCCCAGTTAATATTTTGTTAACTATTTCTAAATACAATGAATGCTTTGCTTAAAAGTACAAATATAAACTAGGGATTGATTACTGCTGGAAATGTGGCAAATGTCTTTCATCTACCATTCTGCAAATCATTTATAGCAATCTGCAGTCATTACAAGCTAAATATAATCTTCTTAGGGTCCTATCTATCTTTCTAGTCAGTAGGGCCACTAACATGATCCATGGTAGAGAAAATAGGATGTGAAGTACTGCTGTCTGCTTTAAGGAAAATGTATTTGCGTAAGCGTACCTTCTGTAAAAGGTGTATTTAAACCCACTTCCACGATCAAGCTTGCAAGATAAATTTCTTCTCAAAGAACCAGGCACTTCTTAAGAATACCAAAATATTATCATGGTTCGGAATGTGTCAGTATAAACACACTAGGCTGATAACATGAAAGGATGATGTGCTTCCTTCCTTAGTCCTATTTATTAATTCTACTCAATACCATCTTAATTCCATGGGGGACATCTCTAGGTATGATACAGTAGATTTTAACATATAAACTAGGTCTATTTGCACCATATAATGCAATAAATTCTTAACTATTTCAGTAGCATTTAATTTAAACAGTGAAAGTGCATTGTCTGTTTTTTTGTTTAATTGCCTAGGCTCAGATTGTGAAAGGGACATAAGTAAAGGAGGCAGAAGAGCCCAAAAGCCTCCCAATACCTTTCCAAGGCCTTGTTTTGAAGGATGGAGTGCCTCTGGAGTACACAGTGCTCTAGAGGGCAGAGCAATCAACTGGAAGCTTGGGATCCATCTGCCTCTGTAGTCTCCTGGTGTACTGGGCCCCAGAGGAGGGAATGTGAATGTTAAGGAATGAGCTTCCCAAGGTGGCGGTGGCTCTGTACTGGTCACTGTGACCAATCCAAAGTTTTTACCCTGAAATTTGTTATCTGGAAAGTGAAAATTCTGAGACCCCCAACCAGTGGAGCAAGATTTAAAAACATGAATACATTGCCTGGCTCTGAGAATGTGATCAAAACCCACAGGAGTCTTTCCACACCAAGGTCTGTTCCTATTCTTCTCTCTTCCTTTAAACAAACTAAAATAATGTATTTTGCTTTTTTAAAAGCTAGCAAAACTCCATGAGATTTTCACTTTATTATGAAACTGGGGAAAAACTAAATTCTAGCATTTTGACTTGTCTGTACAAAAAGGGTTCCACAAAGCTTTGTGGAATGCTCAGGGCATGTCAAGACACTTTGTACGTCATGGTCATCCACTGCACTCGTATCCGTCTCCAGCCGTCTCGACTTCGTCCCGCTGCTGGATCCAGATGGTCATGAGCGAGAGAGTGAGGTCGACGATTTGTGCAACTCTTCCTCACTTTAAACCAAGTCAATGCGTATGTCACTCTTGTCATTCATCTATCCCATTTCATTCATCCTTCAAGTCCTGTGGCGACGGGCAAGCGACGTAGAGGCAGGTGAGGGTACACTGGCAGCCGTAGCCATAAACCTGCACACAGGCGGCTCAGGCCAGAGGTTCTCTCTTCACTGACATGGAGCAGCAGTGGAGTTCGGCAGCCCCCTGAGCGACTGAGCCGTCCTATTTAGGAATGCACTGCTCACCTCCATTGCATGAGGAAGGGGCTAGAAAAGGTGCCCTAAACATTGCGTGCTCTATCTCTCCCTAGCCAGCTTACCGCGGCTGGAGGGGACCCTATGTCAGTGGTCGAAAATCAAATTCAAATACAAAAATTGAGGATTGTTCCTCTCATATTGGGCGCATGGAACGTACGCACATTACTGGACAGAGACGGTGTGGACAGACCTCAGAGGAGAACAGCCCTAATTGGAAAGGAACTCACCAGATACAACATTGACATTGCAGCCTTGAGTGAGACTTGGCTAGCAGGGGAAGGTGAACTATGCGAAAGGTTATACCTTCTTTTGGAGTGGTAGAGAAAGCAACGGGCGTCGTGAGGCAGGTGTTGGCTTTGCAGTGAAGACAGCTCTTATTAGCAAGCTGGCAGGACTTCCAAAGGGTATAAACGACAGGCTCATGACCATGAAACTTCCTCTTTTGTCTGGAAAGAAGCACCTTACCATCGTCAGTGCCTATGCTCCAACCATGACCAACCCAGATGAAGTAAAGGTCAAGTTCTATGAAGAACTCCATTCAGTCATCGCCAATGCTCAAAAGGCGGACAAGCTCATCATTCTTGGTGACTTCAACGCAAGAGTCGGCTCTGACCACACTGCCTGGGATGGAGTCCTTGGAAAACATGGAGTGGGTAACGGTAACAGCAGTGGTCTTCTCTTTCTCCAGACCTGCGCAGAGCACGAGCTGCTCATCACAAATACAATCTTCCGCCTTCCTACCCGTAACCGGACATCATGGAAACACCCTCGCTCCAAACACTGGCACTTGATCAACTATGTTATCGTCAGGAAGAGGGATAGGCAGGATGTCCGGGTGACCAAGGCCAGGTGTGGTGCTGACTGCTGGACAGACCACCGCCTTATCCTCACCAAGCTCAACATCCGTATTCAATATAAAAGACTCCCACAAGGAAAGAAGACTCCCAAACGGCTGAATATCGCCAAGTTGAAGATCACAAGCACCAAACAGTCTTTTGTGGATGCATTGGAAGAACATCTGGAATCCACCCCTCTTGGCAGCCAGAATGTGGATGTCGACTGGGTGACACTCAGAGGGCTGGTCTACAGCACAGCTACAGAGATCCTGGGGCCCTCAACCAGAAAGCATAAAGACTGGTTTGATGAGAACTGCGATGAGATCAAGCAGCTACTGGAAGAAAAGCACCGCACCCATCAAGCCTACCTTAACAATCCCAAGTCTACATCAAAGAAAGATGCGTTCAGCAATATTCGGAGATCCATACAGCAAAAACTTCATCAGATGCAAGACACTTGGCTTAGCAGAAAAGCTGACGAGATTCAAGGCTATGCTGACAGGCATGACATGAAGAATTTCTATGATGCCCTGAAAGAAGTGTACGGACCTACATCCTCAGGATCATGCCCTCTCCTTAGCACTGACAGAAACACTTTGATTACTGACAAGGATAAGATTCTTGCAAGGTGGGCTGAACACTTTGACAGCGTTCTGAACCGTCCCTCGTCCATCAATGATGATGCCATTGATCGTCTCCCGCAAGCGCCCATCACCGAGGCACTGGATGACCTGCCTACTTTATTAGAGATGCAGAAAGCGATCCATCTCCTCTCCAGTGGCAAAGCTCCAGGCTCAGACTCTATTCCAGCTGAGATTTATAAGGAAGGCGGTACTGCCTTGACTGAAAGGCTCCATCAACTGTTCCTACTTATGTGGCAACAGGAGACAATCCCGCAAGAGTTTAAAGATGCTTTCATCATACACCTGTACAAGAGGAAAGGAAACAGGCAGCTCTGTGATAACCACAGAGGTATATCCCTACTCTCCATCGCAGGCAAGATACTCGCCAGGATCCTGCTGAACCGCCTAACAGCACATCTGGACCAGGGACTTCTGCCAGAAAGTCAGTGCGGATTTCGGAAAGAGCGTGGGACCATTGACATGGTGTTTGCTGCGAGACAACTGCAAGAGAAGTGTCAGGAGCAGAGATGCGACCTGTTCTCCACCTATGTTGACCTGACCAAGGCTTTCGATACTGTTTGTAGAGAGGCCCTGTGGAAGATCATGGCCAAGTACGGATGCCCAAGGAAGTTCATCTCCATGGTCCAACAGTTCCATGAAGGCATGCAGGCACGAGTCCAGGACAATGGCGAATCATCTGAGCCATTTCCCATTACAAATGGTGTGAAGCAGGGCTGCGTCCTGGCACCTACACTCTTTAGCATCATATTCTCTGCTATGTTGACCGATGCTTTCAGAGATGGAGACGTTGGAATTGGCATCAGGTACCGCACTGACGGTAAGCTGTACAACCTAAGGAGGCTTCAGGCAAAAACCAAGGTCATGACAGACATCATCCGAGACTTTCTGTTTGCTGATGACTGTGCTCTCAATACTGACTCAGAAGGTGATATGCAACGCAGCGTAGATAGGTTTTCCAACGCTTGCGTAAACTTCGGTCTAATCATCAGTACAAAGAAGACTGAAGTCTTGCATCAGCCAGCCCTAGGGAAGCCCTATGTTGAGCCCAACATTACTATTAACGGCCAGAGACTCAATGCAGTGAACAGATTCACATACCTTGGCAGCACACTGTCCCAAAATGCCACCATAGATGATGAGGTGAATATCAGGATCGCTAGAGCCAGTGCAACTTTTGGCAGATTAAACTCCAGCGTCTGGAATAGAAGAGGCATCACCTCCCAGACCAAGCTGAAAGTATACGGGGCGGTTATTCTCCCTACACTGCTCTATGCCAGCGAAACCTGGACTGTGTATCAGCACCATGCCAAGAAGCTGAACCACTTCCACACAACAAGCCTCAGGAAACTCCTCAACATCAAGTGGCAGGATAAGATCCCAGATACGGAAGTACTCGCCCAAGCAAACCTGCCCAGCATCTTTACCATCTTGATGCAGTCGCAGCTACGCTGGTCAGGGCATGTAGTCCGTATGTCAGATCATCGGCTACCAAAGCGACTTTTCTATGGCGAGTTGCAACAAGGACAGTGGTCCCATGGGGATCAGAAGAAGCGCTTCAAAGACACTCTCAAAGTTGCCCTTAAAGCGTTTGACATCAATCCTGACTTTTGGGAACAGAGCGCAATGAATCGGACGACATGGCGTTCCTTCGTGTATAAAGGTGCCGAATCATGTGAGGCCAAAAGGACGGCCGCAGCAGAACAAAAGAGGCAAGCCAGAAAAGCCCGTGCCAGTAACCCTGCTGGAGATGTCCTCCTCATCCCCTGTCCTATCTGTCATCGGACCTTTCGTGCAAGGATTGGCTTCATCAGCCATCTGCGCACACACAGACAGAATCAGTCCCAGCAATTCACGGATGACTGAGTGGTCCTCGTCTAATCGACGGACGAACACACACAAAAAGGGTTCTGTGCATTCTCCTTTGGATGCTACAGTTTAATGATATAATCTGTGTAATGGTAGCAATTTACTTCCCCGAATTCTGCACCGTAGGCACCCTGTTGATTGTAATGAGGCAGCAAGAAGTGCGAGTCATCACAGAATTTGACCACAGAATGTGACCTTCTGAGTGGTCTACAGCTTTGCATGTAGCAAGCAGTGGGTTAAAACCCTTTCCTTTACACCCCAGGTGCACCTGGAAAAGCCACAAACTCTCTGGGTTGATGCAACCACCTGACACATTGCCTGCTAGCAAACAAATAGAAAGGCCTAATTGGTTAGCAGAAAATCTGTATAGGAATGCTGATGAATTTACCAGGCAGGAAACAACTGGTCAGCAGGCAGTAAGTACTGTAAAAAGCAGAAGGGCAAGTTCTTCAGAGAATTAGGTTTAGAAGAGAATAGAAGTAGGCTTTCCATCATCGACTAAGTTAGGAGCAGCCTTTGTTCCTTTTCTGTGCAGTTGTTGTATGATCCACCTCTGTTCCTTATCAAAACCCAGCTGTCTAGATTCTTTTCACTCTAGGTCTTCTGTTCCTGTCAACCTGTCACACAGAGCACAACTCTGCGTTTGGCTAAAAGGTTTTTTTTTGTTGTTGTTTTTTAAAGCTCAGCAAGATGTGGCAGGGTTTAAATGATAGCAGAGGAATTGCTTTGATCACAAATGAAAATGCATCAAGTGTTATAGGGTTATCTTCCTCAAACACTAGTTCCTATCACAAATCCACCACAAAATGTGGCATTTAGGAGGAGCACAATTTGAGTTAACTGGGTGCTGTGTGTAGTTTAAGGTTGAGGGGCATTGCTAGAGCTGTGTGTGAATACTTACAGGACAAGTTGAATAACAGAAATCCCTCACAGCCACAAGTATGTATTTTACAATATTTTTATTATGGTAAACATCAGCCACTATTGATGGGAATTAAGGATACACCTAACATGAACACAGTTCTTAGTCTAATAGCTACAGCAGCAAAACTCTTGTACATGTATCCATACAATATTTGATATTTCATAGATTAATAGATTTTAAAGTCAAATTTTGGATCATCTAGTCTGATCTTCTTTACCCTTTATTTCCCCATGGGTCAGTAGCATCTCTCTGAAATTTATATGAAAGATACTTCTAGATGTTCACACATTGCACTGAAACTAGTGACTTGGTGGTGTAGTTACATGGTTTCTAGAATAACAGCCTTCAGAAACTATTCCAACACTCATAAATCTGGGATCCTTTTCATTGGGGCCAGGGGTAGGGCCATGCGGCAGCATTTGAATCCATTCTAGTCACTGAAGAGCAAGCCCAAGCAGAAATGAATGTCTTAGTTCAAAAACTAGAACAGGAACACATTTTTTTAAAACCCTGGCATGAAAGTAGAGATTTTAGCTTGGTGATATTTCTAAAATGATAAAGGACAGATTTAATAACTGCACTAATGTAGCCATAAAACATTAAATTATAATCCATAATTAGCTCATGGATTTTACCAGTGGATGTGTATTAGAGCTGAATATTTTTTTAAGGGAAGTCTTGAATCAGGTGTTATGGGACAGTTCTTATAGATCAGCAAATAGCTACTATGATTTATCAGTTCTCTGTTTTAGTCCAAGTAACGAATTGTCCTTTGTGCTTTAATCTTGGATACGAAAGACTTCAGGAGCAGAATGTGTGAACAAATCTAAAAAATACCCCTTGATTATGGCTTGCAGAGCTATGTATCTTGATACTTTAACAATAAAAAACCCCTCCATTATTAACTAATGCACATTGAACCGAAAGAACATGGCTCCCAAATGTGAACCAGCTGAGTGAGTCTAGGGAAAAGTATTTACCCAGGCCACAATAGTTTTCTGGTCCTTGCCTGGGGTTCTGAGGTCCTACAGCACTACAAATAAATAATGATAGTTTAACAGAACTAACAGGTCAAATTGTGCTAAATCAATTGAACTAGCAAAGGTCATGACCTAGAACAATTTGAAAATGATACTTGATAGCTAGTGAGAAGTTACGGGATCAGTAATTTCCAAATCAGTGTGTCAGCTGTGTCATTCCAATAGGTTTGAAGTCCAGTAACCATTTACACTGAGTATATTGTGTGCTGAATGCCAAGCAAACTTTTTTTCAAATAACAATCAGGAATTTGTTCATTTCATCATATTCCTTATAAGATACTTTCCAATTGTGTGAAACAAACACTCCCGACAAGTCATATATGACCTGACAAAGCAGATGAGTTTCACATTCACGTCTCCATAGGTATGTGTACTCTGATCAAAATGTTGATTATATGTCTTCAATAGCAATTTTCCAGTCTGATAGTTCACTATATCAAAGACAGAACCAAACGGCAGCGCCCATTTCAGGAATGCACAGCATCATAATGCAGTGGTTACAGAAATAGCTTGGTTACCTGCCCAGTCTCTGAATTTTTTCACTAAACGTTTGTGCCATTATAGATGTGTCCATCACTGATTTTTTTTTTCCTCCCGTAATTAATGGAGCTTGAAAACATACAGCATTCAGGCCAACCTTTTTTTTTTTTTAAGTTAAAGTAAAATGTTACTGTCCTGCAGAAAACCCGGTAAATAAGCAGAAAACAGCTGGGATGCTTTTGAACGCCTTTTAGGATCCTACTACTTTTGGAGATCATGTGCAATACCATGGGTAGGATGGAGGAGTGTAGGATGTTAAGAACCCACCCTGTAGAAATCTACACAATCCCCACCCTCAACCAACCAAGTTCCCAAACTGTCTAGCACTGCACTGGGGCCCCAACTGTCCTCTTTGGTATGTTAATAAAGAGCAGATGGGGAAAAAAGTGGACATATGTTTGTGCTTCCTTTTTATGCAAAAAAATAAATAAAAATGTGCATGTCAACTTTGGAAGACACAGCTCATTTTCCTAGCTCCTCGCTTTGAACACATCCCCTCTCTCTTTGTCTTTCTCTCGATTAGTTCCTCCATCTCAGCACCCCAAACACAAACTACTTGTCTTTACTTTTAAAACCCTGCCTGGCCTGGCCTTGCCCTCCCGATCACCTCTGACATGCTGCCAAGTTGAGGACAACTCACTCAGCTCTGCCAATAATACCCAGGCTTCACGGCCCTATTTTTTTCTCTCTCATTCCCCTCTTCCTATACATGGGAGGACTGCCTGTAGACTTCTGCAAAGCCACCTCCTTCACTCCCTCCATAAGCTGTCATGTGCCATGATGTTTTTTTTTTTAAAGGGAATGATTAGGCATCTGGTGTGTTGTGACCACTGCTTGTTATACTGACCAGTCCCATTGTTTCCTTACACAGTCCATTTGTTTGCTGCATTCACTGACTCTGTCTCTGCCTAGACTGAAAGTTCGCCAGGCAGGGACCATCTCTATGTTACATTTGTACAGCACCTCCCACAATGGGACCCTACTCCATGTCTGGGAACTCTAGATGCTATTATAATACAGTAACAAATAATAATAGATTTTGATTTGAAGTGTGTGTATTCCATATATTCTACTGGTTTGTGCCAAAAAAGTGCAACATTTGATTGTTTGCTGCTTCTGTTTCTTTGTTATTATTCATTATCTGCACTGGGAGTCATGGTATTGCTTCAGCTCCCTGAGTGGTTAATAGAATAGGAGGAGGGTTTAAATAAATAAGTCACCCGGGATGAAAACATTTGTACAAATGTGTATTCACATTGCTGGGCCAAATGTACAACACTTGTGGGGATGAACACCTGTTCAGATTAGCCTTTTCTTTCTGCAAAAATTATAGTCCTATAACTTTTCAGAACAAATAAAAGGGGGTTGCAAACAACATCAAGTGTTCATGAATACTTTTTTAAGTAATCATTAGACTAGTAAAAAGTAAGATTTTCTTGCTCCTATAGAACCAAATCCCAAAGTCCCGACTCAGGCAAAGTTCTCATTGAGTGATTTTCCCATATAGTATCTACCAGCAGTGTTGCTAAAGTGGTCTCTTTTAAAGAAAGAGTGACTTTTATTTTGTTAAAACAATTAAACTCCTCAAACAAGTTTTTTTCCTTGCATGGTTCCCAAGTAGTTTTGGATCATGTGCCCCACTAGTGTATAATGAGTGACAGAGAAATTGAACATAATGTTTGCTTCTGTAATGTATGCCATAATTTGCATGAATTTGTCATTTTCTGAGCATAAAGGATGT
Source organism: Sternotherus odoratus (assembly GCA_032164245.1). Lineage (NCBI taxonomy): Eukaryota > Metazoa > Chordata > Testudines > Kinosternidae > Sternotherus > Sternotherus odoratus. The sequence goes on along the minus strand of JAVMKO010000014.1, from coordinate 19,254,236 downwards.
GTAGAAAAGTTCTGTGCTTCTGTATCTGCCCTTTAGTCAGTAATTAAGTGTGCACTGATACAGATGTGTTGTAGACGGATATTATCTAAGTCCTGACAAAGAACCAAAGTTATTCATGTAATTTATCATCATGGCCATCTTGAATACTAACTAGAACATCCTTGATTAGAATTGTCAAAAGGCACTTCCATTGCTGTCCTATAAGGGAACATTTATTTTCTGACAGATGCTGCCTTTTATATTAACTAGAAAAGAATTCTAGTGCTTCATTCTTTTGCATTTTCCCTGGCCTTGAAGAAACATAACATAGTAAATGTATTTTTCCCCCTCTTCCCGGGTTTTGATGTAAAGGTCTTTTATGAATGTGTTAACATTTTTATCTTGACAGTATCCTTTTTAAATCAATCACATTTTGAAAATATATATCTCTACAAGTTTTTTTAACCACTTTGTGGAAAACCTAGGAATGGAAGACCTAATTCTGTTCATGGTTAAACTGGATTCACACTTGATTTCAAAGGAGTAATATCTGACTTGCACTTGTGGAGGTTAAGTCCATTAATGGTTATTAGCCAGGATGGGTAAGGAATGGTATCCCTAGCCTCTGTTTGTCAGAGAGTGGTAATGGATGGCAGAAGAGAGATCACTTGATCATTACCACAGATGTGAGAGACAGGGATTTAATTCTTTAGTTCTTTTAGTTCTGCTGCTCTGCAGGTAATCCTTGAAGATATGTACTGTACTGCATGTTGCACAACCTTCAGCCCGAAGAAGCACTTGCTATGGCACTGAAGCCAAGCAAAACAGGGCATGAAACGTGAAGTGATACACAAGAGCCTCCAAAAATGCACCCACAGTACTTTTGAGAACACGCATTTGTACATAACACCAAAAACTGCTGTTGCATAGGGGAAATGGGCACTTGTGTATTCAGATTTCTGATGGAATTCAGAGTTATCTTTCTACTGCATAAAAACCATTTTCACAATCTCGTGGATACACAGAGCTTTTGGGGGGCTCGTTCATTGCTCCTTCCTTTAAAAATGTGGCTCTAAACCATATTGACATATTTCACACTCATGCCTGAGAACGAGACGTCTCTGAGTTATGTGCACACCCTCAAGATTCAGAGGCCACCCACTCTTAGAGACTGTGAACTGACAAAATATGCTGTACTAAATCAGCACTTTATTTTAGTGAAAAATTGAGGTTTCTTGGAGAGGGACTTGAAAAGAAGTGGTAAAACAGAATTCTTTCTTGTGTTCATGTTATAGATCCTGTTTGCTGGACTGGAACTAGAGCCAATGAATAGAAAATATCTACAAATATGTAAGTACTTACTAGAAAATAAATTAATCATTATGCTTTTTAATATATTCAGATGTAATGGGAATTGCACATGTTAATCCCTGCCCAGTGACAGGAAAATGTACTATAGCATTTAAATTTTGTCAGATACATTAATTGAACACTTGATACTAATGAAAAGATTTAACTAATCATTCATAGGTACCTCACTATATGCTAAATAATGTTCTATTGAATGCACTTCATTAAAGCATTATCTATTTTGTAATGCTTAAAGGAGGAACACAGATGCCTGAATCCCAGCATTCGGGTCCTGACCAGTAGAAAGCTTCATGGTTTTCCTTTAAAGATATACTGATGGTATTTTTCATCACAAGTGTTTTCAGTGTTAGGTAAAAGAAGTGATTGGATAGAAGTGTCTCACTTGATTTTTTGTGGACCATGGTGATGTGCTGGCACTTTGGGAGGCTGTAACAGGATGGCTTACCCCCTAAAGACTGGAAGCCGCGGGATCCCCAACTCTGATTACTAAGGAGCAGGTGATTTCCCTCTAAGGAACAGCAGCAGGCTGCAATGAAGGGGTGATGCTCAGGGAGATCAAACACTGTGAGCAGGCTCTAGCAGAGAGTCTTGGGACTGAGACTCCAGGCAGACTCCAGGGTCTTGGAGTAGCCCTCCCTTGGGATCATTAAGTAGCATCTTTTTTGGTGTCACTTGCGTTCTGTGTGAGTGGATTAGGTGTACTGTGCAAACTGTGTCAAATTCCTGCTGTGAGCTTGAATGCCATGTGCTGTCTGGAGCCCAATTACCAAACGTGACAAAACATGTCACCCAGGAAATGTGATGAGACGTGTCTGTAGTATCCATTGCCTAAGATTCCCCTAGGTTGACAACTACCTAAATTATTAACATATTACATCTGTGCAGAAACGAACATAGATTTAAATATTTAATCTCAAGTAAAGCATTAACTTCTGTTGTCTAACCATATAAATCAGGGTATCAAATATACCAAATTCAGTTTAGAAATAAAGGAATATAACTATGCAAATTTTAGTCATCATAAAGGACCTGCTGAAAATGACTTAAAAACTTTTCCCGCCTGTCATAAGTGTAGAGTGCTGGAGAGAGTTAATGTTACTTGAGAACAAGTGACGTAAGAGCTCCCTGCCATGAGAGAGGGAGGGAGGGTTTTTAGAGTTTAGTTTTGTTTTGCTGGCCATGCAGCATGAGCCAGGGTCTGAGAGCTTATCTCTAACTGTGGAGATGACTCTGCTTCCTTCTTATATTCCTACTTAACTGATTGTAAGTGATATTTTAATCTTCATAAAGCCTGTGCCTATTTGGGGGTGTCTCTGTCCATTTCAGATGAGAAGTTAGAGAACTCTAAATTGTAAGCTGTTTTGTGCCTATGTTCTATGCTCTTTTCTTCATTAAATCTTTTAGTTATAAAACGTTTGGTTTATTCCCCTTAAGGTTTCCTCTGCTTCCAGGCTGTGAAGAGAGGAGGTGGGGGAGGGGGAGGTAAAAGAATCAGCTCAGGTTATAAGCTGAGGAACGGAGTCTGTCTCTGCCTTCAGCCAAGAAGGGTGAAGGGGGAGGGGAAGCAGCCTCCAGGTGTCTGGCTCTCAGGGAGGGGGACAGAGTTAGGGTTTTGGGGAGTCTGAGTACCCCAATCCAAGGCCTTGGATATCTACTCAGATGGTGGCAGCCGGGGGGGTCCCCAAGTTCCCAGCTGGTAAAGTGTGGGAGCCTGGGGGTGTAGAGAATTAACTTAAGCTGGGGAGCAGTTACAGTTAGTGGTCTGGCATGTAAAGAGTCCCTTTCTCTGTACTCAGAGCACAGAGACTGGGGGCCCCACTCTTACACTGCCAAAATAGGAAGCCTTCTTGTGATTCAAAAGTCACTTAGTCTATACATCAATGGTGAGCCCCAGTGTAATTTACCTTTAAGGCCCAGTTGTATTATTTCTGGTTAGAACTGAACAAATACTACAAAAATGTTTCACTAATTCATTTCCCCAACACTTGATTGTCAGGGATTTCACTCTTTGTTCCTCTTTCTTCCCCTCTACCTCCAATATAGAATCATAGAATATCAGGGTTGGAAGGGACCTCAGGAGGTCATCTAGTTCAACCCCCTGCTCAAAGCAGGACCAACCCCAACTAAATCATCCCAGTGAGGGCTTTGTCAAGCCTCACCTCATAAACCTCTAAGGAAGGAGATTCCACCACCTCCCTAGGTAACCCATTCTAGTGCTTCACCACCCTCCTAGTAAAAAAGTTTTCCCTAATATCCAACCTAAACCTCCTGCACTGCAACTTGAGACCATTACTCCTTGTTCTGTCATCTGGTACCAATGAGAACAGTCTAGATCCATCCTCTTTGGAACCCTCTTTCAGGTAGTTGAAAGTAGCTATCAAATCCCCACTCAGTCTTCTCTTCTGCAGACTAAACAATCCCAGTTCCTTCAGCCTCTCCTCATAAATCATGTGCGCCAGCCCCCTAATCGTTTTTATTGCCCTCCTCTGGACTCTTTCCAATTTTCCCACATCTTTCTTGTAGTGTGATCCCCAAAACTGGACACAGTACTCCAGATGAGGCCTCACCAATGTCGAATAGAGGGGAATGATCATGTCCCTCGATCTTCTAACAATGCCCCTACTTATACAGCCCAAAATGCCATTAGCCTTCTTGGCAACAAGGGCACACTGTTGACTCATGTCCAGCTTCTTGTTCACTGTAACCCCTAGGTCCTTTTCTGCAGAACTGCTGCGTAGTCATTCGGTCCCTAGTTTGTAGCAGTGCATGGGATTTTTCCTTCCTAAGTGCAGGACTCTGCACTTGTCCTTGTTGAACCTCATCAAATTTCTTTTGGCCCAGTCCTCTAATTTGTCTAGGTCCCTCTGTATCCTGTCCCTACCCTCCAACGTATCTACTACTACTCCCAATTTAGTGTCATCTGCAAACTTGCTGAGGGTCCAGTCCACGCCATCCTCCAGATCTTTGATAAAGATATTGAACAAAACTGGCCCCAGGACCAACTCTTGGGGCTCTCTGATACTGGCTGCCAGCTAGACATGGAGCCATTGATCACTACCCGCTGAGTCTGACAATCCAGCCAGATTTCTATCCACCTTATGGTCCATTCATCCAGCCCATACTTCTTTAACTTTCTGGAAAGAATGCTGTAGGAGACCATATCAAAAGCTTTGCTAATGTAAAGGAATAACACATCCACTGCTTTCCTCCCATCCACAGAGGCAGTTATCTCATCATAGAAGGCAATTAGGTTAGTCAGGCATGACTTGCCCTTGGTGAATCCATGCTGACTATTTCTGATCACTTTCCTCTCCTCTAAGTGCTTCAGAATTGATTTCCTTGAGGACCTGCTCCATGATTTTTCCAGGGACTGAAGTGAGGCTGACTGGCTTGTAGTTCCTCAGATCCTCCACCTTTCCTTTTTTATTTTTACTCAGCTATGTGTTTACATGAAATATTGCAATAATGCCAATGAGTAAAATGCAAATCTCCTAAGTAGTGTCTCATGATGTAACACTTAAGATGTGACACTCACTCACGATGTAACAATCATGAGTAACATGCAAACTACCTAAGTCCCCACCTTTTAAATAATTAAGGATGGAAGAAAATCAAGTGATGTATAGTTACATCACTTATTCTGGGCTGCTATTGGAATGACAGAAATATAATCAGTAACTAACAATGGTCATAAGTAAAACACAGGATAGTCCAAACATTAATTATTTAAACCTCAAAGCCTGTGATACAGGTAAGTGGTGTTATTGCCATTTTTGTTATTGCCAATTTGCCAAAATTGAGGTTGTAACTGTAATTTTGCCCCCCTTGCATGCATGTATTGTATTTCATTACAGGATCACACACTATTTGTCTAATCCTATTTTACATATTGTTGTTTTTATTTTTGCTCCCGTCCCAGCTGCCAAACTCTAGTGGGCATGTGTGAACTGGGGGTTTTTGGAAGCTCAGAATTTGACCAGATTTAGGAGAATTTTCATGAGGATGGCAAAAGGCACTTACCTGACACCAGGGAAATTACTCTACTTAATTTCAAGTCTCTGCTCAAAAGCTTGGAGAAATTAGAGCTTCTCAAAGAAATGGTTTATTAATCTTTTAACAGGCAAAACAAAGGGTTTTTTCTAGGGTTGCCAGGAGTCCAGTTTTTGACTGGCATGTCCGTTCTAAAGAGACCCTGGCAGCTCCAGACAGCACAGCTGCTAAAAGTCCAGTTGGCTGTAACGGAGCAGGCAAGCTTCATGCCCAGCTCTGAGTGACTCCTGAGGAGTGGCACACGGAGGAAGTCTGCGTGGCTCCTGGGGAGTGGCAGTATGTCTCTCTAGCTACTAGGTTCGGGGGTGACCAGGAGGGCTCCGCACGCTGCCCAGGAACCATTGCCAATAGGAGCTATGGGGATGGTGCCTGCAGGTGGGGCAGCATGCGGAGCCCCCTTGCCATACCTCAGCCTAGAAGCCGGAGCGACATGCTGCTACTCCCCGGGACCCACACAGACTTCCTCCATCCCCAGGAAATGCTGGGGTCACCTGAGGTCAGTGCCTCCTGGAGCCCACACCCCTTCCTTTGCCCCAAACCCCCCACATCTCTGGCCCACCCCAGAGTCTGCACCCCCAGCTGGAGCACTTACCTCCTACCCCAACCCTCTGTCCCTGCCTGGAGTCCCCTCACAGACTTCAAACCTCTCAGCCCCACCCCCAAGCTCAGATCCCCTTTCTGCACCTCAAACCTTTCATCCCCTCCCATACACCAATCCCCTTCTACAGTCCAGAGTCTCTTCCTGCACCCTGAACCCCTCATTTCTGGATCCTGCACCCCCAACCCAGAGTCGTATCCCCCTCTCACACTCAAACTCCCTGCCCAGCCCAGAGCCCGAGTTGCAACCTGAATAGTTTTGCAAAGTTATAAGCAATCAAATGCATGATCAGATGATGGAAAGTGTTGGGCAGTCTTAAGTCTAAGCGGTACTGCCACCCCCACCTGGAGTTAATATGAAATGTATTTCTGCTCTGCAAATAAAAGATCTACTTATATAAAATATTTACACATATGTTTTCAGCAACAACACAGCTCTAAGGTCGAGTGCCATTTAATCTTTCAAAAACACCATCTCTGGATGACAGTCACAAGCTTCAGATGACAACCTGTGGGAGATACTTTCCTAACAAAGGCATCTGGCTCGTTTGCAGATTCCTCAGGCAGTTACATTGGCAGCTTGGATTTGCCTCCAGGTTATTAATGTGGCTAGGTTGCTAATAGGCTTTCTGGGCTGTCTTATTCTCCTGACACCATTTTTAACACATTTTGGACTCTGAAGAACCTGTGCATTTTAATTTTGTTTGTGTATGAGGTCTTGCATAAATTCCCTGATGAGACTTCTACACAAATCTTTTGGATTTAAAAGCACTATTTCCTGTTGTTTCTGAGATATTTATTCAGAGTACTAATACATGGTCAGATACTCCTCTTAAAGTCTCCCATGTTCAAAGTCATTGCATTTATCTTTGACCCCAAAGAAATAAGCATAGACAGAGCTCTTCATTTCAAATGGTACATTTTTATATGAGTCATCCACTAGTCAAAAAGGTCCTAAGGATGTAAACACCATACAATAGTAGATGAAAATATATTTAGTATCTTTTTCCTTTCTCCCCTTTTTATACTCTTTCCTTTATTGTTTAGCTCTCTGAGTTGTCAGTAGCCCAGATCTCTACTTAATAGTTGGGGAGCTCATTTTTTAAGCTTCTATGTACAAATCATGTTCTGTAGTTATTTTACTTGTTATTTCAAGAGCAGATTCTACACAGGAATTCTGGGGAAATATTATAGATTTGCTTCGAGATCTTTCCTCTAAGTCCTCCTAATTTGTATCCTCCTTCCCATCCCCATAATGGCAACTTTACTATTGGCTGAGAAGGATGATATATGATTCCTTGTACTGCCTCCTTGAATCAACCAACAAGTCTATCCCACCGCAAGGATTCAATGGGCTGCCTCTGCAGAGCTCTCAGCACTTCGCTTCCCAGCTATCAAAAGACCAGGCATGAAATCTAAGCTCAGATCTGGTGCATGGCATGTGCAGTCATTCCTCCAGCCAGCCAGAAAACCAATTTCTGAGCAAGATGAAATAGTTGGTGAGAGAGAATAGAGAGAAAATAGATGATCTTAAATAAATTAAAGGTTCAGCAGACAAAACATCCCTAAACATATTATTCTGCATACAGAGGCCAAACTCTGCTCTCTCCCACCACCATTAACTTAAAGTAAATGAATTGAAACCAAGGTTCACTCTATTGTGACTATCAGAATGAGGGCCAGAGTATTTGAAAAGAAATCGGAAGTGGGGAATAGTTTTTTTTGGCTAAGAGAGTATTGAAATTCTTCCCTAAAAATTTTCCAATCACATTTCATCCTAGACCCAGCACTCTTGAATGTCCATGTAATTTATTTTAAGTTAATTAATTTTTTATTAATACTGTTGCTTTAGGGACATCTTTTGCATTCTACTTCTCTGTTGTCCTGGTGGAATGCAAAGGAATAACTTGTGACACTTCTCCGGTGCTATATGTCCCTGCAACTTAGTCAATATTTACTCACATCCCTAATGTGGAAGTGACAGAGTCCTGTGGCACCTTAAAAACTAACTAAAGTATTGAAGCATAAGCTTTCGTGGGCTAATACCCACTTCGTCAGATGCATGCAGTGGAAGTGTCCAAGGGCAGGTATAAATAAGTAGGCAAGAACCAGATGGGAGATAACAAGGTTAGTCCAATCAGGCTGAACCAGCTTGTTATCTCTAATCTAATACCTCATCCTCCCTGATTTTTTTTTTTTTTTTTGGATTGTGCTTCTTTCTCTGTCTCCACCTGTTTTGTTTTTTTCTGATACTTAGATTGTAAATTCTTTGGGGAACAAGGACTTTTTGTTTTGTGACAAAGAGTCCTGTGGCACCTTAAAGACTAACTAAAGTATTAAAGCATAAGCTTTCGTGGGCTAATACCCACTCTGTTTGGCTGCATGCATCCAAGGAAGTGGGTATTAGCCCATGAAAGCTTATGCTTCAATACTTTAGTTATTCTTTACGGTGCCACAGGACTCTTTGTCACTCCTGCTATTCCAGACTAACACGGCTACCTCTCTGATCCCTAATGTATTTATCCAAAGATGCACTAGGTAACTTCTTCCCTCTTTCCTTTCAACAGGTAAAGTCTGTATCATTCCTGCAATTTAGTCAATTATAAGGTCTGTGTCATCAGTGCAATACATTTTCTTGTTTTTTGTTGACTAATAATTGCACATCTTAAGTCCTGTTACTTTACGAAGCTCTGTGGTTCTAGATTTATTTTTGGGCTGCTTTCCTCAGCTTTTCCTTTGTGAGTTCTTTAATGACTGTGCACTGGGAGGTTTAAGACTTGACTCTTATGTAATGCTCTTTGGGCACTTTCAAGGGATTCAGGATGTAGAGTGCAATGCCAACCAATATCCCTTGTGGCTCAGGATCATGCGGTGCTGGTTATGATGCTTTACTTGAACACATTTTGATGGTCTGTGCAGGTTTTACAAGCAATTCTGAGGGTTTAAAAATCCTAATCAAATATTAATGAAAAATCCTCACATGACTTTGAACAGATAAGGCAAAGCAAAGTGAAGGCTCTCTGGAAACGCTCCAGTTTAACGGAAGTATGATTTTCTTTTTGACTAACATCTGAGTGATGCCAGAGGGGGTGGCAGAGCAATAAGGTATTATGGCAGCAGTGGCCTTGCTGCAGAATTCTACGGTGGCACCAAATCTGCAGCAGCTTTGATATTCTGTGGTTGGAACATTATTCGAATGAAAAGAGCATTATTGTAACTGACAGAAGAATTGGGCCCTAAAATCTTGTTTGATCTTCTGTTGATCTCAGGTCCGTGCCTTACACAACTTGTGCAACAACTGTTCACCTTGTGTCATCAACAGGGAGACTTCAAGTGCAAAAGCACTGGCCAGTACTGTATGAGTTAAAGATTCACCTCAGTTAGCCAGCAGCAGTGTTAGACTCTTCCTCTGTATGTGGACCAACCGCTTGAGGGGGACTTGACAGACACTGCCTGAGTGTTACAGTTGCACTGTCACAGCCCTCCATTTCATTACAATGAAGCTGCTTAGTAGCACCTCTCCCAGCTGAGTCTTCAATGTCCATGGAAAAGCTGTAAAACCAGCTCTGTTCTAGTTTAATAATCTTAATTAAATTCAGTAAGCACCACTTGAAAATGCTGCCTTGGATGGCTTGTCGGATGAGTGCCATATAACTAAAATTTAGGATTATTATTCCACAAGCAATCAATTACTTTAATGTGTGCAAGCTGTACTGTATAGTGTGTGTGTGTGATAATTACTTCCATGTTAAGGCATTCTGTAGAATTGCAAAACTTGATGCAAAAATGATTTCTCCGTTTCAGACATCATTGTTTCTTGGTTTAATTACAGGATGTGTAGTAATCAGTTGTAAAAAGAATAACTCTTATATTATTGCTAATGTGAACAGGTGAGTATTGGTTTATGATAAAGGACTTGCACTTGGAGATCTGTGTCTTATTACTAGCTCAGCTTTTATGTGCCTCAACTTACCCTTCTTTTCAGAGATGTTGGGAGCAAGGATTTGGAGGTGTTTTTCCATCAGAATGGGTCTATTTGAGATTTAATTTAGAAAAAAAAGGGAGGAAGCTTTTAGATAAGATTAAAACATTCCATTTCAACTTTATCAGAACAATGGTTTTGGGGGTTGTTTTTTGTTTATTTCAGAAATGATTCTTTGTTTAGATATTTATATTACATTGCAAATTATAATATAATATGAATTAAGAAAATATTCACTCTCAAATACTCATGTAGTACTTACCCTCTTGAGTATTTGAGAGTGAATGATATTATGCATAGTGGGTAATATATTCTCCTTAACTTTAACACTACCACCTAATAACAGCCAGCGCCATGATAAGTTGTGGTTGCTCATTATTGGCTAGAAATTGTGCACACAGCTAGTTTGTGCTAAACCATCTTATTATTTTTGACACTTCTCCACCCGCGCCAATGACCCATTCGCTGGTTTGTTTTAGCCACCTGGTATATCTTGTCTTTCCTCTGTTAAGCTCTTGGGGCAGGGACTGTCTCTGATTGTTTGCACAGTGCCTAGCACAATGGGTCCCAGTCTGACTGGGCCTTGAGGCACTACCACGCTAAACGTATTAAAAACTATAGGATGTTCCTAGCCACACTTCTTTCCTCAAATTTAAAGTAACAAAAATAATTTGCCTGTTAAAATCTGGAAACATGTTCTACAATTACATCCAGATTGTTACTGTGGATTAGGATTTAAAACAATAGATTTTATTGCTTCTTGCAGTTCATGCTTTTATAAAACTCAGTATAAAACCCATAGGAATAGGTCGCACCCAGTTGTTTAATAACTGCGTAGTTCTGAAAATCATTGTCATTCTGCTTCTAAACTCTAGCCTTTCAATATGTTGCAGCGTTTTCCTCTGCAGCATCTTTTCTGTGTTAGCCTTCAGCAAATGGCAGATGCTGCTGGGGGTAGCACTGAATTTTAATTACTTCATTGGTCAGTGATGATTTGCTGGCTTTGCTAACTAGTCTCAAAGGGTTAGACTGCTCAGTGGGCCATATATCACAGAGATGAAAGTCTGAGGGAAATCTTGAAACCATTTTGTCTCCTGCCTTTGGCTTGGGATTTTACTACCTCTCCTTGTGAATGGACTAAGCCAGGATAGAAATCTGTTCTCTCATATTCAAGTCACATTCCTCTTTTCTGTAAAAGAGACCACTGGGATATGTTGAAAAAATTATCTGGTTTAACTAGGATTAACCTGAATAAACCATTTTCCTCATTTTGATTTACCACTGAGATTTTGTCAGACCAATTATTCATGTAAATTATGATCAATGCTCCTGTACAGTCTTGTATTTAATTAATTAACATGGCTTGACTATAATTGCTGTCTATAATCTAGACAGTTTATCCAGCATTTAAGGCACCATGGATCTGATTCTCAAAAGGCTTTGTAAGTGCCACAAAAAAGTTCAAGGCCTATTCTTGAAAGAATTTACAGAATATTGGCATACTCCATAGAATTTTACAAGAATTGTGATGAACAACTGCACTGTAATTTGTTATTAATTATGGAAACAAAAAGTGGATTTCAGAGAGAGACATTTAAATGTGATTTCATTTAGCTGTTTGAATCAAATATTTTTTATACATAATAATCCTTTAGCAAGCATCCCTATTCTCTGGGTACTATTCCTTACATGAAACAAATTTTGAAGGACCATATTTCCAGGCCAAAAACCAAACAAACACTGGATTTAAGGATGATTAAGTCTATCACTTCAACTCAAAATCTCTTCAGAAAACTGCAGTTTTCTCCACCTTAACTCCACTGCCTTCCCCATCCACTTGGGTTCAATGGAGTTGCAGAGGGATGAATTTGTTTCTGAATCTTAACTTTATCCTTCTGTATGTTGGAAAGTCCATGATTTCTAATGTTCTCAGTTTTTGAGAGCCTGTCTTTATGATCTGAACAGTTCATTGGTTGGACTGAGTGATCGATGTTTCCAGCCTTAACTCCAGAATAACTTACTTTTAGCTGAGGAATTTCCTTACATTTGAAGAAAAAAAAAAAAAGAATTGCTCAGCAACAGGGCTTTGCAAGTCACTCAGAGATGGACAACATTTTCCCTCAAACTTGTAACTTTCTCCTGCCATTCCCTATACCCGACCTCTTGTCACCTCACTGCAGATAACTTTCCCATTTCTGTTTCTTCCAGATTGAACCCCTGCCCCAATGAACCCCTGTGGTACCCTGTCACCTGTATCCTGCACTTGGTTATTTGCATCTGGGCGATGTCCATATTACAATGTGCTTTGGAGCCCAGGAACACTTGACAGAGCATACTTCAAAATGGTATATGTATAGAATGTATATATCCAAAGAGTGTGTGTAAATAACACAGGTGTGTGCTGGTAAGTGCATACTAACCATTTAGGTTAATTACTTGATAAAAACTTTTAATATCTAAATAACTTTAATATCTAAATATCTAAAAAAAAAAAGAACCCAATAAAACAGAAAACTTTGAAAATTAAACAAGATTTTTTGGAAATCTCATTTCTCTGCATTCCTTGGAGTCATTTGCCCCAAACCTTCCAGGACAATTTTTCCTTGGGATGAAATGTGGCATGTAAAGTTTAAGGCACATTGATTTGGTTTTGACCAAATTAGGAGAGGGGTTGAAAATGTGGTTTATAATGGGAAAATGTCACACTTAATTACTGAGAAAGTTGTACCCCTGCATAATTATACAGTTGGTAATTGCCACAGCCTTTCTTGCTGAATGTGTCTAATGGTTTCCAAGACGTAGTTATTTGTTATAAATAACTAGTTCAGGATTCTGAGATCTTTAGAAGGATTCAGTCTCTCCAAACTGACGTTATTCAGAGATTCACCAGTCTGATGCACAATCCAAAATGGCAATACTGCAAAGGAGGAGAGTGAGCTACACACTCTGAATTCACTTCTTTCTGGGAACATTAGAAAGTGAAATGCAGACACTTATCTGAAAGAAAAGGGTGATTCTCCAAGCTTGCAGGGCCATAGTCACGAAGGAGTGCTGCTGACCCATTCAACTTCCTTGAAAATAACAGCAATAAAACCTGCAGGAAAATCTGTCTGACAAGCTGATTGTCTTCTGAGTTTCCTGCCTCCCTATTTACCAAGCTAGATGTTCAGAGGCAAAGACTGGCCCCTTGTGAATAAGGTCCGTGAGTCCAATCAAAATGTTCTATATCAGTTGAACCTGGAATCAACCCCAAACTTGCATGCTTCAGTCTCTGACATGTACATTTATATTACTTGAATACTCAGGAGCATTTTACAACATTATTCACAACAGGCCCTGCAGTCATGCTACACTGCTGTATATTCTGAAGTGTTTCCAGGGAAACATATTTTTTTAGATGAATTACTGGGTCAGGAGAGATGGAAAATTGCTGTTTTAAACGACACAAAAATAAAATTTAATGGTGGAAGAAATATGGCGTTTTGAAAATGTGAAAATAAACATCCTGCAAACTCTGGATATGAAGTTGTCAAGAGCAGTTTATGAAAGCAGCTTTGTCAGTGAATAAGAAGTAAAGCCTAATAATTTTTAATAAGACTGTAAATTCCCTTGTGATATTCAGCTACTGTAAACACTTTTTCCCCATATTTTTCAAGTATTTATGTAGTGTTGTTAAATGTGATTAAAGAGAGCTGATTTTATTGATGACTCTCTCACTCTGAAGGACTTGCCAACTCACTCTCACCAGAGGCTGGGGAGGGCGCGGGTGATTAAACTGCCAAGAAAAAGCATAGGGAAGCCTTTGAGGAATGGTTGGTACTTTTAGTGAAGATCACAGATAACCCACCTAAGCCATATGCATTGGTTCGTAACGGCATGGGAGGAATTCAGGCAGTATGGGGGGGGGGGGGGAGTGAAAGATAGAGAGCCAGATCCTCTGATTATGTGTGTACAGATCCTCAGCTAGTTTTAAATCAGCTTAAGTCTGTTGAAGTCAATGGACCTATGCCAATTTCCACCAGTTGGAGATCTGGCCCCCACCTTCCAAAAGTATTGTATAAAACAAAGTAATTGTCATGTACTAGATGTGTGTTAACAGAGTCATGTGACACAGCACTACCAGAATGTGGAAAGCCCCTGGGTATGTGAGATGTATCAGTTTCAGAGAGAATGAAAAGTCACTAGTGCTGCTCCAGTTAGGCCTAAGAAACCTAGATGCTTAGGATGGAGGGGTTTGTTTAATTGCTGAACTGTTGTGGATGTGCAAAACTTTAACAATGGCCCTGTGGGAGAAAGAACAAGGGGAAAGAGGATGTTAAGATCTACAACACTATGGAAGGAGGGAAAACATCTCACTAACAGCCAACTCACTAAGCCCAAAGATGTGGGTGCTGAGATGCTGCCCAAGGCCCGATCCAATGCCCATTGAAGTTAATAGAAAGACTCCCATTTATTTCAGCAGGCCTTGGATTGGGCCCTTAAAGCTGTTTCACAGGGATAGTAATATATGGAAATGAGGCTTTAAGCCCCACAAACTATAGGATGTATTAAAAACTGTAGAAAGTAATTAAGCATTAAAAAGCCCATTTCTGTCAGCTCTTTTTGCCATTTTGGAGAGTTAATCCCAGCTCAGTGAATTTCTTTTTGTTTTCCAAGAATGACCAAGCTGACAAACTCTACCTGCTTTGATGAAAGAGCTCAATTAGAAAGTGTTTGCTCCTGCTTGCAGGATGCCATTGTCCCAAGCTTTGATGGTAACAGCATTCATAAAGGTGTACAGGGATTCAAGACTGGGGCAGAAGATGTCTATATGCTCTGCTGCACCAACATGGGCAGAATCTTGGGAGCAGAATGGGGAACAGTGGGATGAGGGGAGCAGCATTGACTCTGCTGTATTCTCCCTTTTCCCAAATCGGACAGAAACCTTATGTCTGGAGGCCTGGGGCTCCATGTGTTGGGAAGGGTGATACTAAGGAAGGAGCTATTTCTCCATGGCATGGTCCCCTCTGGGCTAGGCACTATGAATGGAGGAAGTTATGCAGGGAGCATGCAGGGATGTCTTATTAGAGCAGGGTTGGGTTGCTGGTGGCTTTTGCACAGCTGCTTGTCCTCAGTTGTGGAAATATTGCAAGGAGAGCATTTGAGAGTATTTCCACTTCCTTGTCTTGATCCAGATGAAACCTGGTAGCACAGAGAGCATGAAGATACAGCAAAACCAACCAACCAAAGTTTGCTGTTGGGTTTTTTCCCAACTCTTAAATCAGAGTTGAGTTTGGTTCAGTTTGATGGATGTGGATATGTTTAGGTTAGATCTTATGTTATCCAAACTACTCTGTCTCTCTTTAACAATAGTGTGTACTTTACACTCTGCTATTGAAGAGATGCAAGTGTGTCAAAAACACTTCTGGAACTTAAGTGTGTAGAGGAGATGGCACTGATCTTGAACACTTGATCTGAACCCCACCAACCGTTGGCTTATCAAAGATGTAATTTGCATAAAATGCATTCTCTCTTAGTGTTCATATATTGAATATTTTCAGGTAATGATCTAATGGGAATACCTGTTATAAGCAAGGAATTCTTTTTTATACCTGCAGAAAGAATTGGACAGTGCATGTTTTGGAGCCTGAACAATGTTGGTTCTAAGCTTAATTTAAATTTCATGCGGTTTAGAGATGGATAGAAAACAAGGAATGTGGAAACTTACAACAGGAAAAACAAGTTCTTTAGTGAGTAGTAGAAAATGGCTGGAAGAGTAAAGGGATTTAAGAGACAGATTTTCTAGTTTCATCAGTTTGAAAAAGCAAATTGTTGTTGCTTTGGTTATTTATTAGGAGGCACTGTGACCAGAAAAACTGGACCAGACAGAGCCTGGGCTAGAATCACATTTATGAATTAATTCATTGAATTATTTTATTATTTTAAATATATAGATGTTTAATATTAATCTCAATTTTTGTAGAGAAGCATCTTCATTCTTCACGATCCCACAGTGCTTTGCAAACAATATAAGTAATTGGGCTACATCCTGTAGAAATGCAGCTGTCACTTGGTGGAGGGTGACCACCAGATGTACAATTGGCCCAAAGCAAACAGTATCTTGAGATGGGGGCAAGACTCCATAACCAAGAGCCATGGGATAAATCTTTACTCTTGCAAAAAACATCAAATATAGGGACAAGTTCCTGGCAACTAAATTATCTCTGCAGAAATCGAGAACTGAAATGTTGCTCACATAATACCTACATTTGTCTGCCATCTGCATTTACAACCAGGAACTCATTCACTAATCCAGATTTGGGTGTGAGCACATCCATGCCCACTGGGTGGTTTTAGAAGATGCAAGTGCAGGTGAAATTAGCCCCTTTGTAGAAGGCCTTTGCACCATTTTGCACTTGAGTGGGGCTTAAGTTGCCAACATTGCTTTGAGCATGCCTTTCTGCATAAGGGTAAATTTCACACACATTTTTGTAGGCACAGTTTAGTCACCATTACCTGAAGATTTGGCCCTCTGTGTCCATTCAAGACAAGGATTTTCATGTTCATCTGAAAGAAATTCTGAAATCAAGAACAGGGGCATAAATTACATTATGAGCTTCTAGCAGATTCAGGATTTACATTAAGATAGCTAAAGCCATATGCTAACCTTGTTTTATACTGTACATGTTGCTTTCTCTTCAGGTTGTTAACCAAAACAATTAATCAGATCAATTGGAGAAGCTTATGGTGGAGAAAAGTGGAGATTAGTCTTATTCCATTAAATGGAGTTCCCATCCTCCCTTGCTAACTTTATTTGTAGAAACCCAATAAGAAAAGAGCGGTGAATGGCAAGTGAATTTTATAGGCACTTTCTGAGGAGAAATGCTATTAATGTTGCAAAAGTTATTTATGCACTTCCTGAGCAGCTTATAAATGTAGATGAGCCCCATGCTGCTGATGTGTTTGGAACTAAACATAAATAGCAGGAGACACGCACCACTCACATGAAAACTCTACACACAAATAGTGATTCGGACAAGAAGGGATCTAGGGCAAAATTTAGAAAAACTAAATTAATAAAATTCATAGCAAACATTTTAGTTTAAAAAAACAACTGAGTGGCTTTCTCTGTGGAAAATAAAATAACTAGTATATTTGGGTACAGATCAAAGCTCTAAGTAGGATCAACCTCAAATTTTGGGTGTATTGGTTCTTTGTTTGCATTCCCAATCTTCATAAATGTTGCCATCTTTACATCCAAAACCCCAGGAGTGAAATTCTGGCCCTTGCACTGAGATGTTCAAAATCTAGATCTAAATGTTGCAGCTTAGTCCATCCCTAATACTACGCAAGGACTTAGCTGAAAATTGTTTTCATAATGTAGCTATTTTCATAATTTCAGACATAGAATTTTAAAATACAGTTCATGCTCATTTATCCAAATAGCCTAGGGGACATTCAAAAGTTCTGGGTAAAGGGGCATTCAGATAAACAAAATCGCTAACAGAGGACTGCAATGGGAGGATTTTCAGATAAAGGGAATTCAGATAACTAGAATGATACTGTATCTAAACCCAAACAAATTTCAATGTGGAAGAGAATCAAATGCTGCATATAAAAATCAGGCCCTTTATCATTTATACAGCAAATCTCCCTTAACTGTATCTACTAAATGTATTAAAATATATCCACTTTACCCTGCCACACATGGCATAAGTCACATAAACTCTGTTTTTAAACCATTGCCAAATTTATTACTGTCTGTCTATCTTGATATATCATGTTAAGCACCATTCTCTGCTGCAGTTTTACTTGGCCATCAGGGGTACAGTAAAAGCACTACACTCCCTCCTTCCTCTTGAGAAATCAGCTGCACCTGTGTCACTTCTGGCACACCCAATCACCACTCGTTAAAGAAGTGAGCTGCCCTAAATAGCTTGTAAAGACGATAGAGCTGTTCAGGAAAACGAAAATCCATCCTTAAAAAGAAAATCAGTCCTCTCAGCAAGTTCTTGCCCGAATGGAAAAATGCCCTTCTCTTCCTTTACCTAAAGCAGCTTGCCAGACCTGCTTTTCAACTAACCAAATCGAAACCTGTGCCGCCGCCTGCAGGTAGGGGGAGCTTCAGGACCACAATCAATTTCTGCTGGTTACATCACTGGTCCCTACTTCTCAAAGCATTGCGCAAAGTGGGGACCAGGCAATGCTGCTGAAGTCATTGTGTGTCACTACGAGGCATTCTAGACTGCTTGGACCCATGTCCCGTTAGTCTTGGTGTTTATATTCACTAAACGCTATGAAGGGGAAGAAGATAGGCCCCCACTCCTACTCAGTGAGAGTACTAGCCTTAGGATATAATACCCATCTCATTTATCACACATGCTGGAACACACAAATGCCAAACCCCTGCACACTGTGTTCTTTAGGCTGCTGCATAGCACAGCAGCCGTACCGTACTTAGAGAAGTCTTCTCTAAGAATTGCTTCTTTCACTGTTGCCTTCTTCCACCCCACCCACCCCCCGACAACAAGTAGTCCACAAATGAAAGCAGCAGTATTTTCTAACACGGAGGAGATCTTGCTCTTTCTGAAGCCAATGACGAATCTTTAATGACTTCAATGTGTGCTAGTGGAGCCCATTATTCAAATTGTGTGACAATTCTGCAACCTTCACTCGCATTGATCAGCACATCTTTTGATTTGGGGGGAGTGGGATAGAAGGGAAGTTGATTGTTGTTGTTTTTAATGTTTTGCGCTTTTTGCATTTCCAAACTGATTTGCTTTTGGTTTGGTAAAATATCGCAAAATAAACTAAACCTGCCTCAAACCTCACACTAGTATCGCAGCTGCAAGATTTCTGCAGAACAACCATTTCAGTTGAGTTTGAAACACTAATAATTATTAAAAGACATGCTGGCCCTTAATTAGAGCTACACTAGAGGGTTGAGATAGAATTAATGATATGCCTACAAATGTCAGTAATGTGTGAGGAATCAACAGTTTGCTGCTGAGTGGTACTGAAATGGAAGGCAAACCAAACAGGAAGGCAGAGGGAGTTGAGTACACAGAATTTCACGGGATTGTTTCCTATTTCAGGTTATGGTCCTATAGTTTTCTAGAGAAATTGGACATGCTTAGACCATATTTTGTTGTATCTTTTACTATTCTTAGTGTCATTGATCTAATTTTAGAAAAAGTTGCATTTGAAGGTTTTAGCAACCCAGACATGAGTAATCTTAACTCTTAGACCAACAGCTCAAACCAATAACAAATGGACAGTCAATGAAATTTTGAAAGGTTGCAAATTCAAAACTGATAACGGGAACACTTTAGCGTACACAGTTAGCCTGTGGAAGTCATTTCTACATAGCTGAAGGCAAGAGTGTATTACAATCCACGAGGGGATTACACATTTGTGAACATTATAAGAATATCTGGAGCTGTAATAGTAAATATTAAAAATACCCAACACATTTGGGCTTGATTCAAACCCTGAAGCATTAGGGTTTATGCCAGCCTCTCTAACTACAGAGCGTTAGAAAAATTTTCCCTGGGGGCACTGTGGTGGGTCCGCTTCCGCAGCGCCCCCTGAAGGCTGGGGCTAGGCGTGGCAGCGGACCTCCACCTGTCTTTGACACCCCCCCCCTCAAGGGAAAGGGGGGGCATGGCCCAATGGCCGGAGTCTATGGGATTGCTTCCCCCTCCCGGGGTAGCGTGGCCCAATGGCCGGAGTCAATAGGGTTGCTCCCCGCTCTCGGGGTAGCGCGGCCCAGTGGCCAGAGTCAATAGGGTTGCTTCCCGCTCTCGGGGTAGCGTGGCCCGGTGGCCAGAGTCAGTACAATTGCTTCCCGCTCTCGGGGTAGCGTGGCCCAGTGGCCAGAGTCAATACAATTGCTTCCCGCTCTCGGGGTAGCGTGGCCCAGTGGCCAGAGTCAATACAATTGCTTCCTGCTCTCGGGGTAGCGTGGCCTAATGGCCGTAGGGGTAGGGGGACCCGGGCCCTCCCACTCCACCGGGTCCCGACCCAGGGCTCACCTACCAGCGGGGCTGGTCTCGCCCCACGCTCGGCGGGGATCCGCCCGCAACATGCTGAGCTAGGCTGTCCCTTTAAAAGTTCCCTGGGTCACTTCCTACCCTGCCTTTGGTGTCCGGGGGTCCGTCGGAGTGATCTCCCTCCGGGCCGACGGCGGGTGGGTCCTCCAGCGGCGTCACAGCACGGCTGTCGTCTGGGTCCCAGGATGTTGGCTGTTCCTCCTCAGGAGCTGGTAACACAGGTCCTTCCCCTCTGGTGGTCAGCCCCAACTGAGCAACTCTGCAGGCTTTTATGCTGGGTCTCCAGCTGGAGCATGCCCAGCAGAGCTTCCGGGGCGTGGCTTCCTCTGCCCCGAGAGAAGGGTTAACCCTTGCTGTACCGGTGCGGGGCCGCTCAGCCCCGTCACAGGCACATTACAACTTCCCACTGCAAGGCTTCTTGTACCTTATTCTAGAGGCAGAAAATTCTGCTATAGGAGACAGGATAATAGACTACGTGGACAACTATCTGATCCAGTATGGCAATCCCTGCGTTTTCTATGTAAAAGACCTTCTGTAAGTACAATAACCCATTTTGAATAATTCTAGCAGATTGTGCTATTGGAGTTTTTGTTGCTTTATTTTCTTCTGAAATTCAGTTCAGCTACAAATAAACTGGTAAACAGATAAACATTAATTGAGTTAATCCAAGGAAACTCTTGGGCTACATCTATCACAGTAAATGTAAAAACAATCTTCATGCAAATGCTTTACTATATCAGAGTGGATTATCTACTTATCGTCAACCTTCCTGGAGTCTGTTTACTTACAGCTGATACTTACAGTATCATGTCCCATTATTATAGGGAAGAATCAGTTTATTAACTTTTTAGGCTGTGGTTTGAAGCAATATAATATTTATTTTGTATGCTGTGTAAGATTCTTATTTAAATCTGCCTCATGCAAATACTGAGCAGGATGAAAGGGTTTTAAAAAAATCTTTATTACAAAATATATTGATACTTTAACATAAAGGCAAATTAGAAGCCTAGAGTAAATATTATATGAATGCACTAAATGACCTGGGTTCCTTTCAACCTTCCAGTTAGTATATTTGTCACATCAGAACTTGTATATATCTGTTTTCCAGGTTAGCTAATCAGTTTCACAGACCAGTCCAAAGGAGTAGAGATGATATGGTGAGCATAATAATATTACCTCACTTTCATCTCCTTTTGCACCAGCTTTACATCTATTTTTGACCAGGAAGGCTGGCAAAATATTGTCCTTTGGTACCCCCATTCCAGGCAAGAAAACCCTGAGAGCGGGTGAGTAATCGCCATCTTCTTAGTCTTCTAAGAAAGACAGGAAATGAACCATTGAGGAAAGACTCCATCCCTCCCTACCAATGGCTGTAACCATGTGGACAACACCTTGTGCAAAACAATAGCAAAGGCAGCAAAGAGATCTAAAAGATACAGAATGAACACTTGGTCCTTTCTGACTATGCAGGAGAAGTCACTGACAGGAAGCCACGGTAGTCGCTGCACAGTATCAAGACTGAGGTCAAGGAAATCTGAGAGTGCTGGATATTGACATGGTTGATTAGACACCTTCTGTGTTTTAACCTTCCCTAAAAGAAAGATTACAGATCAAAGAGTAATTGGCAAGATCATTAATAACTTTTCTTAAGCTTAATGTCCACCTTCTGTGAGAGACCCTGGTACTCTACCTCCCAAAG
Source organism: Sternotherus odoratus (assembly GCA_032164245.1). NCBI lineage: Eukaryota > Metazoa > Chordata > Testudines > Kinosternidae > Sternotherus > Sternotherus odoratus. Next base: position 19,232,527 of record JAVMKO010000014.1, on the reverse strand, counting down.
GTCTCTTCCATAAATTCCATAAATTTTCACCTACTAGGGGCTGGTCTCCACTAGGGAGGGAAATCGACTGTAGATACGCAATTTCAGCTATGTTAATAACGTAGCTGAAATCGACGTCTCTACAGACGACTTACCTCCCATCCTCACGGCGGTGGCGGTCGGTGGCGCGGTCCCCCGTCGACTCCAGCTTGCACCTCTTCACGAGCTGGACTTCCGGAGTCGACAGGGGAACCGCTGGTGATCGATTTATCGCGTCTTAACGAGACGCGATAAATCGATCACCAAAAGATCGATCCCTGCCGGCTCAAGTGAAGACAAGCCCTAGGAGTTGCATGGATCAAGCTCATAGTGACAGGCTGTTTACTAGGCACATTATTGGTCATGAATAGCACCGCTTCCTACACTTCTTAATTACACATGTTTTGGTGGAGGTTGGCTTCAACCGCACTGACCTGTACCACCAGTTGAAACTTTTTTCTCAAATTTCTCAATTTTCCATTTTTTAATTTTCAGATTTTTTCATGAAATTATGTTGATTGCAACAAAATTGCCTGTGGGAAAAAATGTAAATGATATATCATATAAAAACAAAACTCGATAAACAAATTGACTGTTATGTCAAAATGTGACACATCAATAGCAGTATTAGTGCATAGTATGACTTACTGTTATGCACTAATACTGCGATGTCATAACTTGAAGTAAAAATATAAAACTTAAAGGAAAGAATAAAATACATTTCAAAACAAAAGTTATGTTTTGCAATGAAATGTCATTTTTAAGCAATATTTTCAAAATATTTTTTCTGAATTTCCATTTTTCTGGAAATGTTAAAAATATTTGACATGTCAAAATTTTCCACAACATGAAAAGTCCAAGTTTTTACCCACTTTACTGACTGGTACAAAATGGGGAGAATGCAGCCTGTAAGAGCCAAATGTCTCTAAGTCCTTCAAAGATGCAGGTTATGTGAGTAATATCTTTTATGGGACCAATTTTTGCTGGTGAGCGATGCAAACATTTGAGCTTACACAGATATTACCTCACCCACCTGTCTCTCTAATATCCTGGGACCAACACTGCGACCAACACTGCATACATTTATATCCTTCAGTTGATTAACATCAATCTTTGTTCATCCCAACTATTCACACTGTAATGGAGAAGCAAACTCAGTTTTGTAATGTCTTTTTGTATTGTTTAGGCTAGTGGAAGGCATTGTTAAGTAATTTTTAGCTCATTGATATGCAAACAGGTAAAATTATTTCTGAAGCTGACGTGAAAGGTAAAGCTAGATCAAAAATGTGTAAAGGAAAAAAAACACAGATAAGCTACTAAAAAATGCAGCAAGGTGGCCAATAAAGTGGCTGAGAAAGTTAAAGGATAGATAACATTGGTGTGCTAATGTAAAGCTGTTTACCTGAGGAAATACAAAAACATCAAATTGTCTGAAGATGCTATTAAAGCTCATGTATTCCTTTCTCAGATGAGAAACAGATTTCTATTGGAATGTAAATATATATTCATGAGAGGACTCTGTGAGAAGAATTTTGCCATTAATAACATTGTTTCCATTTGAGATATAACAGGCTGGCAACCCTACAATGAAATAAAGGTTGGTTTCCATCATGTGAGGAAGTGAATATTCAAAGCTCTCTTTTCAGAGGTATATTTATCTTAACAGCTCAACAAAGACATTCCTTATCTCTGTCTCTTTCTAAAAAATCAAGGATGTCCCATAATCCATTTTTATCTTTCCTTGGAAGCCAAGAACAAAGAGCATCTCAATTATTATTTTCTACCAGCATAGATTTCATCTGCGCTTGGAGGCAAAGGAAAGTTTTCACAAAACTAAGATACACCGTATTTATCTAACCTAAAGAATTGAAAAACCATTCCTTCAAGAAAAGAAAAGCGGGGGCTCTGGGAATAGGCTTCCTGCAGAGAATAATGTCTCATGTGAACAGAGTATCAGGTATGAAAAGAAACATCATGTTCTGAGATGCCTAAATAGAACTCTGGCTCCATTATTTTAATTTTTAATAGTCTTGGAATACCATTTAAATTCCAGAATATTGAAAGCATGCTAGACGATATTCAAAAAGGGCATGCACAGTGACTCAAGTAATGGACATGCCAGTTAGCCTAATGTCAGTTCTGGACAAAATAATGGAAATTTTCATATGTGATTCAAGGATAGGAATATAGTAAACATAGTTTTGTAGAAAATAGGTCTTGTTAAATAAACCTGAATTTATTTTTTGAGGAAATTACAAATTTGTTTGACAAAGGTAATTACAGAGATACAATATCCTTAGACTTTTGTAAGGCATTCGACTTAGTACAGCATGACATTCTGATTAAAACATTAGCACTATACAATATCTATAGAGCACACATTAAATAGATTAAGAAGTTGCTAACTGAGAGACCCCCAAAAGTAGTCAACAATCGGGAATCGTCATCAAATGGGGATGTCTCTAGTGGGGTTCCAAAGGGATTAGTAGTAGTAGGCCTGACATTATTCAAGGTTTTAATCAATAATCTGGAAGTAAATATAAAATCGCTGCTGATAAAATTTATGAATGACACAAATATTGCTGGAGTGATTAAATAATGATGATGACAGGGCCATTCAGACAGAGCAATATGGATCTCTTGGTAGCCTGGGTCCATTCATACAAAATGTGTTTTAATACAGGCAAATGCAAAGTTGTACATACTGGAACAGGAAGGAAGGCCATACCTACGGAATGGGCGGCTGTGTCCTGGACAGCAGTGACTCTGAAAAGGATTTAAGGGTCGTAGCAGATCAGCACCTCATCATGAACTCCTAACACGATGCTGCGGCAAAGGGGTTAAAGGAATCTGGGGATGTATAAACAAAGGAGTAGTGAGTTGTTATAGGGGGGTGATTTTACCTTGGTAGCTGGCCCTGGTGAGACTAATATTGGAATACTGCGTGCAGTTCTGATGTTCATGTGTTTTAAAAAATGATGTTAGAAATTGGGAAGGGTGTAGAAAAGAGCCGCAAAAATGATTCAAGGACTGAATAACGTGCCTTGCAGTGAGAGATTTAAAGAGCTTAATCTGTTCAATTCATCAAAAAGTAGAGTGATGGGTGATTTGATTACAGTCCATGAGGAGAGAATACTGCATACTAAAGGGCTCTTTGGTTTAGCAGAGAAAAATGTAACAAGAACCAAGGGCTGAGAGCTGAAGCCAGGCAAATTCAAATTAGAAATTTGACAACAGATTTCTAAGAGTGAGGATGATTGACCATTGGAAAAACTACCAAGGGAACTGTGGATTTTCCATTTCCTGATGTCTTCAGGTCAAGCCTGGATCCCAGTGTTTAAGGAATGCTTTTGTCAAACACAAGTCATTGGGCTCAATACAGGGATAATGGAGTAAAATTAATGCCCTGTGATATAGTTTAGGTCAGAATAGATTAGGTGAACTCTGTGGACCTCTGAAGATGATGACACCTTGTGATGAGGCATCTTCCCCAAATTGGCCAATAAGGGGTTAAAGTAGAGCCCTCAGGGGGCTATGTGAAAAGCAGCCAATAGGAGAGGGGCTGTAAGGAGTAGCCAATCAGGACCCAGCAGGCCCACATAAGAAGTGCCTCAGAGCAGAGCAGGGCCAGTAGCTGCCTGGTGCTTGAGTATGGAGGATTGTTCCTGAAGAAGGCTGCAACCCTGTAGCACCTTGGACAGGGCAGATTAGGCAGGAACATGGAGAAAAAAGGAGCTATGGATGGGCTGCTGAGACTGAGGAGTGTGTTGTGGCCATGGAGAAGTGGCCCCAGGAAAGGCAGAGATAGTAGAGGCAAAGGAGTGCAATAAGTGACTGCAGTTTGGAGGGTGCCTGAGTCGGGACCCAGAGTAATGGGCGGGCCTGGGTCTCTCCCCTCACTGCTCTCCACTGGGGAAGTGGCAGGACTAGGAACTAAACTTCCCTCAGAAGGGGGGAACATGGCTAGTGACACGGCTGGAGGGCTGAGCCACGAAGAAGACACCGTGGTTCCTGATGCTGCAAGAGGAGGAACTGTGGATAAGTGGTGATGGGTGCAGACTGCAGACAGGGGGGTCAGGCTCGAGCTAATCCCCCGAACTACCAGAAGGAGGCATCAGTGTGGCAGTGAGTGACGCTCCCTGTGACCCATTTCTGTTGATGGGGGAACTTGAAGCATGCGTTAAATAATATGGGGTGAAGGAAATAAGCATTTGTGTAACTGCTATAGATTTTCCTGGATTGGGAAATCTGAAATATATCTGTTGATGGAATTGTTTTTGAAAATGTGATGACATAAGCAAAATATCTGCACAAGAAAGGATTGCTGTTTCTTGTAGGTAGCAATTATAGTTGTCTATTATCTGACAAATGGAGAAATGATATCAACTTTGGGTATGCCCAGTTATAACACTGCTGACTGACATGACCATCAATCCATGCAGGTGAAGGTTCTTCCTTTAGGGCACTCAACCCACTGGAGGTTGTATTGAGAGACTGGAGCCCCATTAACCAAAATTCCTCCTGGGTGCTCCACAGTTGCCCGTACTGGAATGGCAGAACCAGAGGTGCTGACTTTCTAATGCTCAACCCCCACTCCGCCCCAGCCCCTCCCCACTCCACCCCTTCCCCCAACGCTCTGCCCCTACCCCACCTCTTGCTGCTTCATTCTGCCCCCTCCCCTGTGCACACTGAACTCTTTCTCCTCCCACTCCTCCCCAGCACCTCCTGCACACCTAAGAACCGCTTCTCCTTTGTCAGATAGCTGATCCCCATCGGAGTGCGAGGAGGGCCAAATGGGACTTTGGTCAGCCCTTGTGTGGGCACAAGAGGTGAGTGCCTTGCTCTTTTCTTCCTCTCAACTCCAGGGCAAGAGCCAACTAGCATCTAGCCCAAGGTTTCGATCACAGACACAATTATAAAACTACTTCTGCCCCAGCAGAATTCCTGTAGAATTGAAAACGAACTAGAAACCAATACTAGAGGAGTGGGTAATAGATATCCAGTGAGAGCGCAGAGCAATTTCCTCTGATCTGGCAGAAGGAGAAGCCAGATGAATGTCTGAAACTAAATATTGTGCATAGATTTTCACTGGACTCACTCCAGGCTTTTCAATAAGAGACTGCTGCTGAATGTCCAGCATCCGGGCTGCACTGTAGACGGAGCAGCAGGACAGTATGTACATTTATGGGCCTGTAACAAGCTGACTAACTTTTAGCAGTAAATGTCTAACCGTGTCTGATATTCTGAGCCAGAATATGGCATGAACATTACGGATAGCAATTTGAATGATTTGGGGGAGAGAATGGATGCCTCCAATCCCAATTCTGAATAGGTAATTACTGTGCTTGATTGCTCGACAGTGGAAATGTACAGTCACCTGCAGTGACTGATTTTTATTTCAGAATTCCAGAGACAGCAGCTTTTGAGCCAAATATTGACTCTCAGAGCGGGGAATTCTCCCCTGTGAAAAAGATCACCAGGGTTGCACTTAAATCCTATTTTGGGGACTTCAGTGGTATGGACAAACAGTGCCACATAGGTGAATTTCATCCTGAAGACCTAATATGGCTACAAGGGGCTCATGTTCCTGAAGATCACGCGGCCTGGTGTAATCAACTATGGGAAGCATCTCTGTTTCTCCTGGGTTAATATATTGTTAAGCTGTTTTCACTGGTTGTTTAACCCTAAAACAAGTACCTTCATGCTTTTCCCTATGCTGCTCCTTATGCTTGGCAGGAGCTACCAGTAAACATCTGCAAAACGTACTCATTGTCCTCCTTCAAATTCCTTCTTAAAAGTCTCCTTTCCCACAATGCCAACAACAATTGCTGGTGTGCTGAGACCACTCCACATAATATTGTCTTGTTTTTGGATTGTGCTTCTTTCTCTGTCTCCACCTGTTTTGTCTTGTCTGATACTTAGGGCTGGTCCCCACTACGGAGGGAGGGCGGGGGGATTGACTGCAGATACGCAGCTTCAGCTACATGAATCACATAGCTGAAGTTTGCGTATCTGCAGCCGACTTACCGCTCGTCCCCACGGCGGCGGCGGTCGGCGGCGCGCTCCCCCGTCGACTCCAGCTTGCGCCTCCCGGCAAGCTGGAGTTCCGGAGTCGACGGGGGCACACCAAGCGATTGATTTCTCGCGTCTTCACAAGACGTGAGAAATCGATCGCCAGAAGATCGATCGCTACCCGCCAATCCAGCGGGTAGTGATGACCTACCCTTAGATTGTAAATTCTTTGGGGAACAAGGACTTTTTGTTTTGTGACAAAGAGTCCTGTGGTACCTTAAAGACTAACTAAAGTATTGAAGCATAAGCTTTCGTGGACTAATACCCACTCCATTTGACTGCATGCATCTGAGGAAGTGGGTATTAGCCCACGAAAGCTTATGCTTCAATACTTTAGTTAGTCTTTAAGGTACCACAGGACTCTTTGTCACTTCTGCTATTCCAGACTAACACAGCTACCTCTCTGATTCTTTTTGTTTTGTGTTTGTACAGCCCCTAGCACAGTGCTCCATGCTGGGACTCCTAGATACTACTATATACAAAAAATAATAATATAATTCTTCAGTTTGGGTCAGTCTCAAGGAGTGTCTTTGATCTATTGGCAGTGTTGATGGGCCTGATAATCACCTTCCATCAGACTAAATGAGGAGCATTTAAATGCCCCCTTGTTCAGTAATAGCTGAAACAATAAAAGCTACCACTCAAATCACAGACCAGCATGGCTAGGATAGAGTAGGAGTTGAATAATATGGTCTAAGGAAGATTTTCTGTGGCTTGAATACAAATAGATATGCCTGGGTGTTTTTTGGTGGAGCTGTATGTGTCTGTGTGTGTCAGAAGTGGCAGAAAGGACATCAGAGAAAGCCAGAGACAGCAAGAGAAACAATTGTAGCATTACCCTTACAGAAAGCCGAGAGAGGAAATTTTGGACACAGTGCTCTCTGAACAGAGGCATGGCAATGTAAGCAAAGAAACTGTGTCCTGTAGTTACTTCTGTGTTCAAGGAAATAGGACTTTGTGTACATTCTTTGTAAATACATAGGAGTTGGGATCAAAGAAATAACTGAGTCCATCATCAATTTCTCAACCTAAGAGAAACCACCCGCAAGACCCTGATAATTGGCTATCAGCTAGGGCTAAAAAGGGGTAACCAAAAACAGTGAATTAAAGATGTCAAGTTGGAAACTAACCTTGAAAATAACTAGCTTCTTTTATTCTGAGTAAAGAATACTTAATTTGTTTTTGACTCCAAACTCCCTCCTTCTGAAGAAGAGCCTCAAGTTTCAATATATTATTATTATTCAATATATTATTATACAAGTAAAGGTTTGTTCATATTTGCTAGAAGCGCATGTTGTTAGTCTGGTTCATGTTTTTTAATGGAAACAGATACTTTGAAGTGATTAATTTACAGGGAAGGAACATAATTCAGCAGCTTTCTGAGATTCCCAAAGTAAATAATACAGACATAGTAAAGGCCAGCACTGTCATATTAATAATTGATGTTTGGCTGCCTCCTGTCTATTCATTGTGCTTTCTAAAAGTCCAATTAGAGTTGAGTTATAGTGGTCAATAAAGCAGCAACATTTAGAGCCAAAGAAGACAAACACAGACATATTTTGAAAATTGGATGCTTTTGATGCATGAGACAAAAACTAACCTAATCAAGGAAACTTTAAATGAGGGCAGTAGGGATTAGTCTAAACAGGAGAGAGAGGATTTCAAACAGATTATCTTTTTAACCAAGGCCATGGTTCAACAGTTTCAACTCTAGTGAAAGCATCAGTGGCAGTTCTCTGACCCTCCCCCAAAGCAGCTGAGCATGCAGTAGTGAATGGATGGAAAAATAGTGCCAGTGGAATGAAGAGAAGTAGCTATCAGAAAGCTGGGAAGCGGATTTGGGGGTTGTAGAGACGAGCAAATGAGATTTGTCAGCTTAGAGCAGAAGGACGGAAAGGAGTGTCCATGTGTCCCATCTGCAGAGAAAGTGGAGTCTGGTGGTAGAAAAGTGATTCTGACAGTATAAAAAATCAGAGTCATAGGCTTAGGCTACACTTGCAGCTGGCTTTGAGTTAAACCCGACTTCGTAGATAGCTCCAGGGAAAGCGCTCCAGTGTGTCCACACTGACAGCCACAACCGCACTGGTGTGGGCACATTTGCAGCACTTGCAGCTTGCTCCACCCAATGACTTCAGAGGGACAATAGAGAGAGCATGTTGGTAGTGCGGGTTTTTGCAGTTTCAGTCCCAGGCTTTGTGAGTCTGATCCCAGGCCCAGTTGGTGGGAGTCCTTCAGCATATCCATACTGCACTATATTTAAGTGACTGTTGTTATCACTAGTATTATTAATAATTATATCCCATTTCTCCAGTGGGTTGTGATGTATGAGGCGAAGCCGAGTGCGTTCAATCACCCAGGAGATGTGTAATGGCTCAGTAATGCATTCACAGTTGCATATTTCAGTTTTTATGCAATGGCAATAAAAATATAAAATGTGTTTAATTAAAAAGAGGCTTGTTTTAGTGAGCAAATGTACGGAATAAAAAAAATAATTGTAGCATTCAAAGTAGGAGGGTTTTTTTAAACTTTATTATAGCAATGGAATTTAAAAACACAATTTTGAAATCAATGCAAAAAAAACGATGAATACTTGTGGCGCCTTAGAGACTAACCAATTTATTTTGGCATAAGCTTTTGTGGGCTAAAACCCACTTCATTAGATGCATGGTGTGGAACATACAGTAGGAAGATGTAGATAGATATACAGAAAACATGAAAAGGTGAAGGTTGCCATACCAACTTTAAGTGGATTAATCCATTAAGGTGAGCTATTATCAGCAGGAGAAAAAAAACTTTTATAGGGCTGGTCTTCACTACAGGGGGGGATCGACTGGAGATATGCAACTTCAGCTACGTGTATCACGTAGATGAAGTTTGCGTATCTCCAGCCGACTTACCTGCTGTCCTCACGGTGGTGGCATTTGGCGGCACGCTCCCCCATCGACTCCAGATTGCGCCTCCCGGCAAGCTGGAGTTCTGGAGTCGACGGGGGCGCTGCAGGCAATCGATTTCTTGTGTCTTCACAAGACGCGAGAAATCGATCGCCAAAAGATCAATTGCTACCCGCCGATCCTGCGGGTAGTGAAGACCAGCCCTTAGTGATAATCAGGATGGCCCATTTCAAGCAGTTGGCAAGAAGGTGTGAGTACCAGTAGGGAGACACTTAACATGGGGAAATAGATTCAATTTGTGTAATGACCCAGCTATTCCCAGTCTTTATTCAAGCCTAATTTAATGGTATCCGGTTTGAAAATTAATTCCAGTTCAGCAGTTTCTCTTGGAGAGTCTGTTTTTGAAGGTTTATTTGGTTGAAGAATTGCCACTTTTAAGTTACCAGAAAGTTACTGAGTTACCAGAAAGATTGAAGTGTTCTCCTACTGGTTTTTGAATGCTATGATTCCTGGTGTCAGATTTGTGTCCATTTATTCTTTTGCATAGAGACTGTCCAGTTTGGCCAATGTACATAGCAGAGGGGCATTGCTGGCACATGATGGCATGTATCACATTGGTAGATGTGCAGGTGAACGAGCCCCTGAAGGTGTGGCTGATGTGATAAGGTCCTCTGATGGTATCGCTTGAATAGATAGGTGGACAGAGTTGGTACCAGGCTTTTTTGCAAGGGTAGGTTCTTGGGTTAGTGTTTTTGTTGTGTGGTGTGTGGTTGCTGGTGAGTATTTCATGCCACACTAAATCAATGCCGTTATTTTTCATTTTCCAGATTTTGGTGTGAGTATTAAATTATGAGTTTCTCAGAGATATGACAGCATATGTGAATTGGCTAATGAGTTGTCAGGAACGTACCTTTTAAAATTAAGGGGGAGAAACCATCATTCTTTCCATTAGGACTTAAAAAGTAAACAAAGAAATTTAACATTGAAAGCAGTGTTAAAATAATCTAGTTGCCTGGGAAGTCTTATCTAATCATTGTTTTTTTTTTGTATTCACTACTGGGTATGTCTGTTTCAACATTTATTTTTGATTTACTGTGTGAGGAATCCCCCCCCCTTGTAATGTAATGTCTATTGTCTTTTGAGGTACAATGTGCTATAACGAGTCTGTCTATCTTTGAGATTGTCTTGAAATACCAGTTGGCTGTTGGAAAGCAGAATATACTGTAATTATTTCTCCTTACTTTCATAGCGTAATGCACATAGGATTCATCTGCTGCTAATATTGCACAGTCCGCTTTCATATAGTATTTTTATCAACGTAATGAAATGATCCCCTTTCACATTATCCAGTAGCATAAAGCCTATTGATTTTATTGCTGTAAATATTTAGACTGGCTTATCAGAAAAGCACCCCCTTTGTGTATTAGCACAGCCCCTGCGGTGCTGATATAAAGTAGGAGGTGCACAAAGTGCTCTGTTAGGTGAAATTGTGAGAGACAGTTTACAGAGTTTAATTATTTTACTTATGTGCTATAGAGAGGACCCCACTTACTGGAGACCATTCAGTGCTTTCACACAACCTTCTAAACCAGAGAACTCTCTGGGCACAACCTTCTAAACCAGAGAACTCTCTCTCTGACCCCTTTCCCTTTACACTGGCCTATTATTGCAGTGTATGGGAGTTTATGAAGTGCAGCAGCCTAATTTTCTACCCCTGTTCCCTCATCCTCCCCCAGTCTACAGGTAACTCCTGTTGACCTTAAGCAAGAATAAGTCAATGGTAATTACTTATCTCCTGTTGAGGTAGAGTCAGACCCTGGATTTGGACCCCAGATGGGAGAAATCACTAGACATCCCATTAATTTATGAGTGGGAAGGCTTGTCTGTTGTGGCCCTCTGCATGTATACTGTCTAAAAAATAATAATAAAAAAGGTAAGCACAGAAGAAGCAAATCAACAATCAAGTTGTTCTTCGAATAAATATATTGTATTGAACTCGAGCACAGGGCTGTAGGTTACAGAGGAATGAATAAACTGATGATAATAACAGAAGCTGATTACATTGTGATGGGCAATAGCAGCAAATAGGCCTTATCTTGCAAAGTGAAATAGAAACTCACGCCACGGAAATAAGGCAAGATTCCCAGAGAGAGCATTTTAAGCAATTTACGAGCAATGACCCTCAACGCTGTGTATGCAAAAACAATATATTATTTTCAGAAGCGCAGCTGAAGCCCCTACTGCAACCAAAAATTATTTGTGTTGCCCAATTTCACATGCAGCCTATCATCAGATTTACATCCAATTGAGAAATGTTTGTGTTCACAAGTGGATGCTGTGCAGGAGCTCTTTGCTCATTAGCATGCATGCTGTCAAGCTCTCATCTTGACTATCTTTTCCCCCCTCTTCATTCAAATAAATAATAACATTTTGCAACCAAGGAGAAAGAGAGAGAGAACCCTCCATAGGAGCCAAAAGCTTATTTTAATGACTTCAGGTCCAATCTGTAAGGACTCAGACAAGTAGTCAACACTCCCATTAGATTCGATGGGACTACTCACCTGAGAAAGGTCACTTGCATGAGTCTGGTGTTCAGGAGCAGGAGATTGGAGAGCATATTGTCATTGGGCTGGAAGAATCAAATTTTCAGACATAATCTCAAATTCCTGCTAGTGGGGAAAAATTAGGTTTGGCAACTGCAAATGATTGTGTATAAAGCATTTGAAGATCACACTGATGCCAGCTAACATTTGGCCTAGAATATGAATAATTTTCTCTCCAGGTCCCTATAAATCAATTTAGAACCTGATTCAACATAGCAATTAATCATGTGTGTCTGTCATCCCTACTGAGCAACTCCCTTGAGTTTTAAGCATATCTTGAAGCCCCATCCTGCGTGTTAGTAATTAGCTATTTGAATTTGGTTGGCTATCCCCATTGGCTCCAATGGGACTTAAAGTTAAGCACACGCTGAACCAGGGCCTAAAGCAGTGGTGGGCAACCTACGGCCCATCAGGGTAGTCCGCTGGCAGGCCGTCAAACAGTTTGTTTACATTTACACAGCTGTATGCAGATTCCAGTGGCTGCATTTCACTGCTCCCAGCCAATGGGAGCTCCAGGAAGCAGTGACCAGAACGTCCCTGTGGCCCTCGCTGCTTCCTGCAACTCCCATTGGCTGGGAACGGAAAACTGCGGGCACTGGGAGATGTGGGCGGCCGTGCAAATGTAAACAAACCATCTGTCAGCCTGCCAGTGGATTACCCTGATGGTCCGCATGCAGCCCGCGGGCCCAGGTTGACCACCACTGGCCTAAAGTGTATCACAGAACTGAAATATTTGTTCCTTCAAAAAATGTTTAAATGAACCAGTTTCAAATGTCATTGCTCCATTTTCTCACTTTCCTTTAATATTTTATTAATTTATTTTCTTGCTTGCTTTCCTTTAACAATATTTGATCTATCTATTAAGGATCTATTCATCTCACCTATTTTGTGATAGTGTCTAGAAGACACAGTCATAGAAGGACCCCATTGTGCTAGGGGCTGTACAATCACTTAACAAAAAGACAGTCCCTGTCCCAAAGACCTTACAATTTATTGCAGTCACCTGAGTTGCTTTACATGCTACCCCACAAAAAAGAAATTGGAGTGTTACTATTCATTTGAATTAACTGAAAGTTTAAGTGTAGAGCAAATTCATACTTTAAGAAAGCAAACCAGAGTCTGGGAGAATATGATATGAAAAAAGACATCACAAGTAGGGTCAGATCCCAGCCCCCATTCCACTGGCTTTGCACTACTCCACAATGTAAAATGGGCAGAAAGCCTACTTCACCAGATAGCTGGGGATTCCCCCAGCATAGGGAAATCACCAGCTGGCATAGAGCTGATACATCCACTAACTGAGGTCGACTTACTGCAGTGTCTACTTACCTTACACTTCTTGTTCTGGTGGAGTATCGGAGTTGACAGGAGCGTGATCTGCAGTCGATTTAGCGAGTCTTCATTTAGACCAGTTAAATCAACCCCAGTATATTGATCACTAGAGCATCAATTCCCGGTAAGTGTAGACATGCCCTCGGTTTCCTCTAACTAGAAGTACAGCCATGGGTTAAATCCTGCCCAGTTTATGCACATTAGTTTGAATGGTTCTGACAGATGGAGTTTTTGGAAAATGATATACATCTTGCGTGAAATCCTAGCCTCAGTGACTCACATTGGCTTCAATGGGGCCAGGGTGACACCCTTTATTCTTTGGCTAGAGAAGATTTAGTAACTTTTAGGAAATGTTTCAGTAACTGTGAGCTCACAAATTCCCATCAAGTTTAACTTCATGATTATAGTTTTTAAGCTCTTCTTCCCCCTCCCTGATTATTTTCTTCACCTATTTCTGTGGCAGTAGAAACTGCTTCATATTGTGTTTTGCTCCTTCCATGAAATGTGCTTCATTCGTTCACCAGTCATCCATCATCAACGTGTTTCTTTTGGCTGACCCATAAAAATAAATCATTTTGGTAGGTTGTTGGTTTTTGAGGCGGGGGAGAGGATTGGCTGCTTTCTGGCTCTCTGTTCCTGAGAAAGCTTTAAGGGTTTTTATTTAACTGATCTATATCGGTGTGTGTAAAACACATGCTTTCCTTCTATTTCCTTCTACCACTAGTGTTTTCACCTGTCTTCCTATAAAGTAAAACCCAAACATTGCCTGTATTAGATATAGTCTTTGTGCTGAGTTGCAAAGTTATTATAAAGTGGTGTCATTTTTAGCAACGTAATAAATTCATGTTTTAAAAAGTGCTTTGAGATCCTTAGATGAAAGGCTCATATGATTATCGTTTTTTCAAATTATCCCAGGTGTACTGTAGTACATAATCCTAAATGACATTTTGCTTTGAAGTATTTAAGCTGAACAAGAAAGTCACGGCTTACAACTGACTAGTTTTTTTATAAAAATCTTCCTACTCCTTTCCATCTGCTCACTCTGTGAGAATATAAGTCTCAGTGATCTTCATTATTCTTGATTCATATTTTACTTAGGACAATATTAGCTTGTCATTCAATTGTCTCAAGTCACTGGCTGCCCTGGCATTGCCCTTCAGTGTAACCACAGCAACCCTGCATGCATGGTATAATGTATTTCAACTGATCTATGCAATGATCTTTGATGTTTTCTTTACTGCAAACATGTCCAGCTCACTTCACTAATTCCTTATACAGTAGACTCAACCCGCCGCCGCTTTGTGGCTTCCCCTGCCGACCGGTTTAGATATCCCGGTTAATCTGCTGCCTGGTTAACCTGCGCCCGGATAATCAGGAGTCTACTGTATTTAGATGTATTTTTTCATCTGTTTTGATTAAAACATCCACATTTTCTGTCAGCTATGTTCTACTCCTATACCAGTAAATGGGTACTAACCATTTAACTTTGGCTCTAAGAACTAGAAAGGTTATGTCACAGGGAAGAAAAGAGTTCCTGATTACTCTAACCACAGAAGAGACTGTCCAGTAGGAACTGTCATACTCATTTGGGATGTAATTAAAATCATTGATGAACAGCACAGTTTTCTTGGGCAATCTGGGCCAAATTCAGAAGTTTACATATGTTCATGGGATATCTACACTGTTCTTCTGGCTGGCTCATATTCATAAGTTATGGAAGGGGGATACTCCCTATGGGCGCCTTGTAGACTCACACACACATTCACCAAGGTGTAGCTTACCCACTAGACCCCTGAATGTGAACCACTGAGTCTAAATGCATTTATGGAAGTGTAAGTAAATCAAAACCAATGTATCTCACATACTGAGGAACAAGAAGACAGGAATATAGCAAGAAAGTTAATTAACAGGAAGCTATAATAATATGTAAACTAAAAATAGGTCACATCTTACTTTAGCCACTCACTTAAAATGCTTATATTTCCTTCTGGCCTCTCAGCTTGCAAATTATTACAGTTTAGACTTCCTTCTAGGAGTAAGTGGTGTAAGCTGGTTTGAGAGAATCAAATCAAGATTGTACAAAGTGATGGTGCATAAGGGAATCTAACACATTACCTCAGAATATGGCCCTCTGAATGTGCCACTCGTACTCCAACTCATTGTAGGCTATAACTATTATGATGGAATTACCTTTCCTCTACCAATTTAAGTAAACTAAATGGTGGGTCATTTTCTGAATTCAATATGAAAACTGTCGTAATAATATCGATTCTAGTCAGCTACCTGCTAAAGATTAATCACATTGATTTAACACCATATAATTTATTTGAAGACTTCTTAGCCCTGCTGTTCTTGAGTATATTTATTTCTCTCTCTGATGATGCTCTTTGGAGCAGCTCCAAAGCCAACAAAAGAAAGAGTGAGGAGAGAATGAGTAGGGAGGAGGCACAGAGAAAAGCTCAGCACTGCTGGCAGTTTTTGATACATTTGAGCAGTCAGCCTTGATTTCCATATTATCTGTGGTGAAGCAATAGACGCCTGTGGACTTGTTTTGAGTTTTTGGATGAAGCATTCTATACATGGCTGGTGTCAGTTACTGGCAGTGTTATTATTTTAGAGAAGATTCCAATATGGAAATCTTTACAGAGCCTGATTTCACATTGAAATCATGTAGTATAATACACCCGACTATAAAGAAAACTACTATATTTCAGTAAGGTATCCTTGATCAAGGGGCTTGCATTGCAGTCATAATAGTTCCTTTAGAGCCAAGCAGAGCAGCTACATAGCTCACATTTTCATCTCCCAGCTGAGATAGGAAGAGGCCAGTAAGAACATTTTTCATAAGAAAAAAGGATTAAATCTTGAATATAGACTTTTATAACTTCCATCTATTTCAGGTAATTTGTACTTGGCTGCTTTGTAATGAAAGCTGTGGTCAATAAATATCCCTGGGTCAAAGGCTACTGATTTCAGGTAAGAAGAATGTCAGACAGTAATGAAGAAATCATCTATGCAAAGAGTATTACTTTGGTATGCACCAATTCTTCACTCCTTCTATACTCTTTGGACCAGATTCTGATCTCAGTTTTATTCAGGGTAAATCCAGGGTAATTCCAATGATTTCATTGGAGATACACCCGATGTTCACTGTTGTAACTAAGATCATCTGTCCTTCATGGTTTAGTTTAATTCTTTAATTTTTTTTTTATTGAGATACTCACAAATATACCTGTAACAATCAGGGTCCAGACACCCCAGAAAGAGAACAGAAGGTTTAAACCTGCAAAAGAAAATCAGTCAAATCAATTGATTTTATACGACAATGTTAAACTGTAAAAATATATCAGGTCGTTTATGAAAGCTTGTGGTGTTCTAACCTTAATAATCACTATGAGGTATGTTTACAGGCTATGGTTATGAATTTGAGTGTATAGAGAACTGTGCTCCTAAACTTCAGCTCTACCTCATAGCAAGGCAATGATCAATCAGACAGGGAGAGGCACCTTCCAAGCCAGGTGTTTATCCAAAACTGGACTCAACAAAGGATCAATTGTGCAGCCCAGGCACAGACAATGATGACTATTAGAGTTAATGGAAAGACATTGAGACAACTGGAGATTTTCCCACTTCGAGCATCTATAGTAATTGAAGAAAAAACACCCTACAAACTCTTTTATAAATATAAGCGGTTTGAAGTGAAAGACATCCAGAAACTGAGGGATAGCCTGGAGGCAGGAAGCTGTCTATGAAAAAAATCCTTCTATTGCTAGGGATACACTGGGGAAACTGATCAACACCAATAGGTAAAGTGCTTTCAAAAAGGGATTTTATCTAACGTGGAAATATAAAGCCTGAGGTTGCATCTTTGTTTGCTTACTGTGTAACTTGTATATATTTCCTTCCCTTTACTGTTTTATCTTGCAATCTGTAGTTTTTCTATTAAATACACTTTTGGTTTATTTTTATCCCAAGCATGTCCCTGGTGTGCAATCTGCGTGGAGTGAGTGTGCAAAAGTCGACTGATAACTGGCATGCTGGTTTCACACCTTTCGGGGTTAAGAACCACTGGGAAATGGTCCAGCTGTCAGGTAAAATTCCAGAAAGATGGATTTGGGAAGATTTGGACCTGGAAGGAGTAACTAAACTGGTGAGATACGGGGGAGACCTTGTGCTTGTGGGCAGGCTACCATTGTTAGGGACCTGAGCCACAGCAGCATGGCACCAAGCCCTCCCCTCCCCTCCCCCCCACCAAAGTTACAGGGCTGGGAGGCAGAATCCCTTTACTGGTCAAGGTGGTCCCCAAATATCACAATTCTCTTTAATCAAACAAGCTAGGAAATCATTTACAGATTTTGCTTAATATCTGCTGAACTTACCGAGTCCCATAGCTGAACTATTGCATTTCTCTGATCCAGTTGACTTTTCAGTCACAAACCCTCTGAGGGAGGAGAAAGGGTGGTTAGGCTGATGAAGTAAACAATTCAGTTTAAGGAAATAACTAAGTGAAAACCTTTAAATAATAGTGACCAATCCTCAAAATGCAACCTGGCACTTGGTTAATTGGGATCATTCATGGTAGTTCTGTGCCCGGTAGTAGGAGTTGGCGGGCTCAGGTCCGATGTTTTGAATGTAAAGTATGTTTTAACAAACTGGGGTGGACTCACTCAATGTGCCATGCCATGGCATAAGCCACGGTAACCTATACATGTGTGAGACCTTGCAGATTTAAGCCCCACCCTCACTGAAGTCAGTAGCATAAAATTCATGTTGATTTCTATGGTGCAGAATCTGACCTGTAGCATGTTCTAAAGATCTCCTGTGTTCTCAAGAGCTGATAAGATGCCTGGGTTCTCTATAGTCTTCCCTGGAAGGGGAAGTGCAAGCTCAGATATAGGTGAGATGTGGGTGAGAGGTATATTGCAGTATTATACTGGGTAAAATTCTGTGGCCTGTGTTGTGCAGGAGGTCAGACTGAATGATCATAATGGTCCCTTCTGATCTTAAAGTCTATGAGTCTATGAACACAGTCAAGTGTCCGTTGGGTATGTCTACACTCCAGCTGGGGGTTTGCCTCCCAGCCTGGCAAGACAGACTTGTGCTAATGGGGCTCATGCAAGTCTGCTAAAAATAGTGGTATGGATTTTGCAACTCAGGCTGTTAAGTACCCCTGGCTCCCTAGGCTTGAGAGCCCAAGCTCCAGCCTGAGCCGCAATTTCCACAGTGCAATTTTTAATGTGTTGCCCTGAGACTCTCTAGCAGAGGCACGCACTCCCAACTGCAATGTAGACACATCTTTGGGGTCAGTGTGTCCTACCCTCTGTGAGCCCTTCCGACCCAGTCTTTGGAATTTCCCACACTGGGAGTGTGAATCCTCAGCAAGGGACATTGTTGCAGGCAAGTTACTAACAAACTTTAACAGACTTTATTTAACAACAGTGAAACCTCTTTACAGAGCTGCTGCTGCACCCCTCTGTAGCTCTAACTCAGGCTTGGCTCAACTCCTCCCCCCTCCTTCCTGTTTCCTGTCCTACAGTCCCCCAGTCCTAATCATTACAAGCAACATCTAAAACACCACAGAAATTCATCCAGTTTCCAACTCCTTTTCACAAAGAAAATGGAGTCGGACAGAGAGCTTGGCCACACATGGCTCTCTATATTATGAAATTAGTGAACCAAGATCAAGATCCACAACTATTCAAACATAAAAACTTGTGAGGTTTCCTAACTTGTGAGGGCTAACAGTTGATTGCTTAAGCTTATTTTTTCCTGACTAAAGCTTATATTCATTAAAGAATACTCTCTATTTATTTAGCATAATCTGTTTAAATCTTGCAGATAGTTATTAATAACATTGCATTATCAAATAATTCCTCAAAATACCCTCTAATTGTATTTCCAAAGCTTACATTGTTTTTGAAACCAGTATTGGCTTTAGACAGATTATAATAAAAACAAATGATTGTACATTTTAAATGACAGTTCTTGAAGAAAGCAGGTCTAACACCAGACTGATGACTAACCACAATATATAATTCCTCATAAAAGCTAATTGACAATTGTGTTTCTTAAAACATAAGAATTAATCAGGATTAACATCATTATGATGAAATCCAAAGGAATTAAAAATGATTTACCACTAACTGAACATTTTTGAAGGTGGTACTAAAATAGGTTAATTCAACAGCCTAGAATTCTCTATTTCATAAACACATCACATGTAAATTGTACTATAGTAGCCGAAAGTTGCCAGTTCATGAATGTGACATGGCTTATGTATGAAGTAATAACTTGATTCTCTTACTACACAAACTTCACCAACATGCTCAGCACTGAGACCGTGACATACTTTATGTGAATTCTTAAACAGATTTACCCTCATGCCATGTATCAATAGAAAACTATTTAAAATGAAGAAAGAGATAAAATTGTGGGGGAGAACCACATTAAAATAATAATATGTAACTCTTGCCAGATGGAGCCGGCAGCAACCAGGGCCGGTTTCCTTTTCAACTATTTAATACAGAACTGGCTCAAGCTCCCACCCACTAACCTGGAAAAATTACACACCACCCCCAAGCACCTCTGATGGGCAATACTTCCCCACTCGCAAGCACAGTGTGAGTGTTGAAAAGAAACTTTTAATGAAAGGAGAGAAGTCACATGACATTAATTAGGGAAAATGGCATACGCAGGATTCATGAACATAGAACTGTGCGCAAGACGCCTAGCCTGGAGTGCGTGGGGCAATGCCTTAAGCCAAAAGATGATTGTTCCTCTTTTTTCTTAATTAAAACCAGAAGGCCACACAAGAAATAGAGCACTTTAAACATGAAATAGAATGGTTGTCAAATCACAGAACAGTGCTAGATCATGTGTCTGAGTTTCAAGAAGAGGTCAGCTCTTAATTCCAAGAAGTCAAATCAGAATGTAACACAGCCTCTATTTATTCAATTCCCAATTTTTAAGAGCCACAAGACATTTTATGTAATTATTTCATCTCTGCTGACAGATGAAAGCAAGTTACCTATTGCTTTTGGGGCAAAATCTTCTGCTTCACTGCCCCACCACAAGTGATTTCAGTTATTTTTGAAGTACTCGATAAGAAGAGCTTTAAGGACTAATAAAGAAGACAGTCCTGCCCTGAAAACCTTGCAGCCTAGGGGCCTGATCATGTAATGACATCCTGCGGGCAGGCTTTTATGACCAAGCAGAGCCAACAGTCCTCAGCCCACCTGCACCATTACAGGACTGTGGCCCAGATGTAAGCCTGAGACAATGAGGAGGGATGGAATAAAGTAAGCAAGGTCAAAGGTTACTATCACAAGATCAGGTGATGATATAGGCTTGTTATGTAAACTCCTAGGACAAAATTCTGTGCTGTGTCTCTAAGAGGTGCAGCACAGAATTCATAGTCCAGGGACCGGAGCTGTTAAAGTGCCTTTATGCCACCTTTGCACCTTTCTGATCCTGGTCTGCTTCAGAGGCTGGAGAGACTTTCAGTACCTTAGACAGCCCTTGTCCTACCCAGAGCTCTTGGTAGCTCATTTTAAATCTTTCCCTGCATTTAAGGAAAATATTTTTGCACTACTTCCTTTACAAGCCCATTTCATCCCCTGACTAGCTCAAAAAAATAAAAATCAAATGTGATTTTTTTTCTACCATTTTCACCAGAATATGGAAACAGAGCAATGTTGAGTCAGGTACAATGGCAAGATTTGGAAATCTCTCTCAATTTAAGATGGATATACTAGATGAGAGAAGAGTCTAACATTAGGGGGAAGGTATTTAACTATCTCTCCTGAATGGATTTACTCGAGGCTTTACCACGTAGAAGCAAATAAATTATACAGATGCACTACTAACTAGATTAATATATAGGCAACAGAAGAGAAAATTGGATTAATTTAGTACCGTTAATATTTTGGGTACTCCAAAGCACTGATCATGCAGGGAAATCCAGCAGTCAGATGCGCTCAGCAATAGCTCACATAGACTTGAATGGCACAGTCTATTTAATTGTGGGTGAAACCTGATCCAGACGGATCGGTTTAACCTCTGTGGTCATTTCAAAAGTGCCATGGACGTTTTAATGATTTCCTGGGCAATTAACAGCACTGTCCAGAAGTGGCTTTGGTGTTAATATCAGACCCACATGTTAGCAACTCGAATATAAATAACTCCACCTCTCTCTACCTACCTTCGCATTAAACTCATCCCAGAGCCAAAATTACCTTGGCCCTTAATTATTATAACCTCCATCTCATTTATTCTCAGCTCTTCCTCCAATCAGTCTACCCACAATGCAACTGTAAAAGACATCATCTTGTGCTACTAACATCATTCCCTTTTATAAATTCCTCATTGATTTCTTTTCTCCAACAGCGTACAGTGAGCACTTCTTGTCCTCACATACAGAATCTTGCCCCATTTCCTATATTCCTCTACTTGTATTTCTTTCTCCACCTGCCACACTCCTCATGCTCTTCCTATTCGTTTCACCACTCCGCTTCCTGAAGGCTCAGTTCTGTAATCTGGACAAATCCCTGTGCAGGGGCGTGCTGGAGTGCAGTGAGACACTGAGAGATGCTATGCCTCCCAAAGCTGTTGGGAGGGAGGAATCCATCACAATTAATACCTATTGTTTCACCAGCTCTTCATAATACTGTAGTCACCTTCCACAAGCCAGTCAGAGCCCAGCAGCCATGTTCCACATTATTATGTACAAACCCATCAAACAATACATTATGGATGAGGACATAACATGCATAACAAGCAGTAACCCAATTCCATTTTTTAAGATCTGATAAAACAATGGGTTTAAAGGAGAATAATTATTCAACAAGACCAATCTCAATGTGTGATTTTGAAATAGCAGATGAAACCCATATCAGAAAGGACACTGCTATGTGTCAAAGGGAAGCCTGCTAGGAAACAAGAGTGCAAGGGTATTTGAAATATGAAGACAAAATAAACACAGTATACACATTACCTATGGAATTCGCTGCCAGAAGCTGTTAGTGAGACATATGGATGAATTTGGAATGAGTTAAACAAATGCATGACATGCAAAGAATATGAATAGTGTGTATAGTTTCATTAGATATTACATTGGCCATCAAACATCATGCTTCAGGACCTAAGCTGACCAGGTCAGGAAGATACTGTTTCTCTTTGTATTGCACTGCACAATAAAATAGATGATGCCACTTTCACAGTTCCCTCGAACTGCCAGCACTGATCGCTGTGCTTTGTGCGTAAGCCATGTTGTATTAGCATGTGGATGCAAACATGGAAATCTCATCTGGGTACACAACTGAGGGAACTGCATAGATGGGTTTTGTATGCAGATTTCTAACCTGCTGAAAAATCAGACCCAGCATGTCGCATGAATCATATATGTGACAACAGTCTGCATTCCATTTTCACACTTATATTTTGTTTTCATTGTTTTTGTAGTTTTTCTTCTGACTATAAGTAATCACATTTCAAAGCAATAGGATAATTATCTGCCCATCAAATTAGCTATTTTGAATGAAAGACCATTGCTACTTCACTTTCACTTTCTTTATAGTGGAGCAGTGATCCCCAGATTTTTTATATCATTTCTCTGGGAACATCAGGAGTAGGTAACGATAAGCGACTTTTTGAAACACTGCTTAAATGCAATTTATTTTACATAGCTTTGCACAATAAAACGGCATTCAGTAGATAATGCATTCAAAGGGCAGATAGTAATTCTCTGCAGACTTCATTAAATCAGTCTTTTCAAGTTAAATTAATGTGTCAAGTTAATTTTAGAATAAACAAACCAAGATACATAATTGCTTTGTTTGTGATAAATATTCCCTACTTTGTTATGAATTTATCAAGTGGTTTTGTATTTCAAATCTGTCTACCATCAAACACATCTTTGCGAGATTTCACTTTATTGATAGGCGTTTTGTACTGTGCAGTTCCCCGAGATACAAAGGAATCAGGACACAAAGGGGTTTTCTTGGAAAAGATTTTCACCTATATTAAGGCAAAATTCAAAATAAAAATAATCAATAACGTGCAACAGAAGGTAAATTAGGAATTAGCTTCCAGAATGATTTATTATTACTTATTGATATCATGACAGCACCTAAAGGCCCAGCTAGGGCCCAGTTGTACTTGGCCCAGTACAAACACATCAACGCTTTGAAGAGGTAGCAATCTAAATAGATAAGGCAAATAAGTGATGGGTGAAATGAAGGATTATTATCTCTATTTTACAGAAAAGAAACTGAGGTACAGAGCGTGACCTGCCCAAGGATATGCAGGAAGTTTGTAATAGAGTGGAAAACAATCCATTTTTTCCTGAGTCCCAGCTCAATGCCTTAGGCCACAAGATGATTGTTCCTCTTTTTTCTTAATTAAAACCAGAAGGCCACACAAGAAATAGAGCACTTTAAACATGAAATAGAATGGCTGTAAAATCACAGAACAGTGCTAGATCATGTGTCTGAGTTTCAGGAAGAGGTCAGCTCTTAATTCCAAGAAGTCAAATCAGAATGTAACACAACCTCTATTTATTCAATTCCCAATTTTTAAGAGCCACAAGACATTTTATGTAATTATTTCATCTCTGATGACAGAAGTATCTCTTTCCGCTGCATCGTATTTCAATGTGTACCATCAAGTAGACAAAGCCAATGCATCAAGATTTGTGATTAGATAGAGAAATAGGTACTGCAGCACAGCACTTCATGCACCAGCTTTACAGGGAAAGCTTATTAACACTGCTTCTCAGAACTATTCCTTCTGAACAAGCTGCTGGTTCATCGCCCACGATTGACTGGAGACTAATAACAAGGAGAAACATTTTAATTGGGATCTGAGAGATTTAAGGCGCCTTTTGCAACCATTACTCATTGTTGTCATTATTATTATTATTGCTGTAACAAGCAGAACCTTCAAAAGATGCCAGGGCTAAGGTATTAACACCTGACAGACAGTTCAGTACATATTTTTTTACTTTCTTTGCAATAACATTTCATATTATAGGTAGGGGGTGTGAAAATGCATTAAAAAGACCAATGATTCATGGTGATTTATGGGAATATAATGTTGGAATTGGTGCTCGTTGATGTTTTCTTTTATAGGGTTGTAAAACACTCTTAGGACTTATTTCAATCATGTTTTAAATATCAGTTTCAAGAAATTAGAATCATACTAAGCTGGAAGAAATGATTAAATTTCTTCAGATACCAATAAATTAGTAACAATAGCCTCCTCATTTTAAACATTTTTAAAATATGTGAGACAAACTGAGATGATAACCTAACAGATCTATTTGTGCATTGTTTGCCATTTTTTATTATTTTTTAAGTAATTATTTCAACAAGTTGCATCTGAGAAGGAGGTAAAACTCATCAGGGAGCAAGCTAATTTTGAGATATTGGGTGTGGCAATCTGTGTATTCACTGGATTTTTTTTTTTTTTTTTTTTTTTTGCTCTTGAGTGTCAGGTTCTGACCAGTTGCTAGATTCGGGTTTTGTGAAAAGCAGGATCTATGAAAGTTTACCTTCCTTTGTAGCAAGCCTTTTTTCCCCAGTCATGACCATTTCCAACCGTAGTTTGGTAATGGATACAAGATTTTTTAGTCAGAGTGCACTGATATTCAGTGAACACGTTGAACAAATAAGGGATGCTTAAGAACACAAATCTAGTATGTACCTCAGGCAAGTAGAAAATTTTTCATTTAGGTCAGATTTTTTCAGTAAACATTTTTGGGTTTTAGTAAAATATTTTGGTTTTTAGTTTCTGAAAATGCACATTGTTATTAAAACTGAACATTTTTGCCAAAAACAATTTTCAAAAAAACAAATATTTTAGTTTTCAGTTTGGGATTGTTTGAGTTCTTTTGTTTGGTGTTTTTGTTTTAATTAAAAACAAAAAAATATTGCAGTCAACAGTTGCCAAACAGTGCTATGTAAGATATTTCAGGTTTTTTCCTATGTGTAGGATAGGAGATAACTATATGAAATGACAGTTAATATGTTGAAGTATCTTGATTCGCCCATGGAAAAAACATGCTAGTTTTGAACAGTGGCTGACTACCTATGGACTTAAAACCTTCCCCGCCTTGTACAATTGTTTAAGGTATGTTGCGGTCCAGAAGGTCATACACTGAATCTTTTAGATGGGGGCCTAGTTGAATGTCTTTACATGGGGCCTCAGATATGGTTAATCTTAATCTGTTCATATGCAAAGGCTAAGAGATTTGACTGAGAAAATAGTTGATGTTCAGTTTTCTAAATGCCTAGTATATTGGCTCTTGTGACGGGGTATACCAATGCCCCCCAATCTAGCAAGGGTTAACAAGCTTCTGAGGGCCCACTCAGCCTTGCCCCACTACACCTGCACTTGCTGTCAGGTAATGAAGGGGTAGTCAACAAGAGAAGAGGCTACCTCACTGATTGGCTGATCAATGAAGAGAATAAATGTCCTGTCTACTGATTCTGGAGGAAGGGACCAGCCCAGAATCTCTGCAGAGACTATTGACTGCTGACTTCCAGAGCCCCTCTAGAGGAAGGTAGGTCTGGCACGGGACTGCTGAGTTTGGTTTGCGGGTCTATTTCTTCGCTTTAATTACAAGATTATTGAGCTGTCTGTGCTGCCTCGGATAGGCCTGAAGGGTCTAAATGAGACTGTTGCAAGGAACCATTACCAGGGGGGAGCTGTCTCAATAAACTCCATGGACTTTTGCTCCCTAACTGAGTTTGCCCTGTAGCTTAACTTGGATCCTGAGAAGGGCAGTCAGAGCTCTTTATGGGATTCAGTTCTTCCAGCAAATGAAAGGCACAACTTCAGTGCAGAGAGCAGGATTTTTAACTGTTTCCTTGATATTAATTTTTTGCTTAATACTTTGATTTATTGGGGACTCTTCCTATCGACCTAATTCACTGTTTGTATTTTACCTGAACTGAAGAGTGAGACTGAGGTGAAGGGCTCCAGGTTTACATCTGCTCTAAGAGCCCGGGAACTTCTGGTGTCACTCATATCAATGACAGGAGTTAATGAATTGGATCTCGGTCACAGAATGGATGACCTATTGAAATAATTGAATGTATATTTGCCTGGGAAATAAAATGGATTGAAAGGGTAGAAGTGAGAACAAAGGTAGAAGACAAATAGCACTGGCAGCAGTGACCTTTATGACCCCAATAAAGCAATCTGGAGATGACAAGAAATCCACACTGAAAGAGGTTGATGATTTATATACTCATAAGTCAGAATGGCTCATTCCTATGAATATGAATAATAAGCAAGGGCAAATTAGGTACCAAAGAGGAAACTGTCTTAGGAAACAAATGTTTTTGAAGAATAACTGACATAAGGTGAGAAGACCTTTGTCAGATTCACTGAAATGAAATAATCAAGAACAACTCTTCCATTAGTCTCATAAAAAGCCATAGGCCAGACGAACCGTGTTATTGCAGATTAAGGAATGCATAGGATGGACACCCATTTGACCAAAAGCTGTTTAGGATGAAATGACCGCATTCAGAAGTGACAAATAATGCTGTTTTGCTATTATCATATATGTTGTACAATATTGAAGTATCTTTCTTTTTTTTTTTTGAACATTCTGACCCAACAGTTGTAAGTGTGAGAGTTTGAAGAATCTTTCTGTGTATAACTTACAAATTCTGGTTGGTATTAGGAAGTCATTTATAAAATTGTTGTATCAGGAAATGCCTTTAGGAGGATGTGGAATCCATCAGTTGCTGACATGGTTTGCAGCATGTTTCAGACCAGGGACAATATAGAGTTATTAACTGTAACAACTGTGTTCTGGACTGAACAGTGGGGATGCTAAGGAGGCTGGCTGGAGCTGGGAGAAGCTACTTCCTCCAACTTATCTGCAAGGAGTAGGGGTTGGGAGTGGAGAGTGAAACCCCCCCAAACAGAATAAAGAGAAAGTGATGACAGAGCATGGCGTTAGCAAGGATTCCCACGAGGAACAAAAGTGGGGGAAGGCTTTTTGAAGGACAGGAAGCTTCGGGCAGAAAAGGGGAAGAGAATGGCAAGCTTTTGTAGGTAAAGGGAGTGGATGAGACTGATTTAACTGCAGGCCAACCACGCTCGGAGAAAACTAGCTGGGCTGGAAAGCTCCATGTCTGAAGAGAATCATGAGCTCCAAGGAAGAATCCTGGATACTGCAGAGGACTCTGCCTAAGCCCAAATAATTGTCTGGAGTGGTGAGGAACCTGAGGCAAGCAAATGCACATTTTATATAAATATTGCCCCTTCTTGTGGCAATAATTAAAAAGCAATGGTGTTTCTGAAACCCACACACCTCCTGGATGTGGTATTCTGTCCCATCTAGTGGCACTGATACCACTTAGATAAAATGAGTCTGCTCTATAGCCTTAGCTAACAGTCAGTTGGCTGTTAGCTCATGCGGTAGAGGCTCATGTACTAAGGCCCCAGATTCGATCCCAACGACCAGTGTCTGTTGGCGTTACATTTAGAATCCTGTGCAGTCTGTGTCAGTGCCCTTGAAGAGGTACACTGTAAATCAGAAGGCTCACACCTTCGGGACACTGGGGATTGTGCAAGAGCTGCTGGGGAGGCTTGATGGAGATGACACTAACATCAGGGCATAGGCATTTGTGCTGTGGAAGTTCCCGCTGCCAACAGGAGTGTCAGACACAAGGTCTACACCTGGTGTGTGTGCCTAGAGGTCCAAACCAGGAAGAGTTCCTAAACTCTGCTCAGCCCCAGCAAGCTAAGACCGTGTAGGATTCAGTGTTCGGATCACCTCAGAGCAAATCTGAGTGTCCAACAGGGGGAGATCAACCAAGTCAGACAGTTTGTCTAAAGATACATAGATATGTGCTGAAGGGCTCATTTTTCTGTTTTATTGTCTAGAAGTAACATGATGCAGCTTCTGTGCAGTCAGTGTGTGTGTGTGTGTGTAAAGTATAGAACCATGTGGTTTTTTCATTTTTAATGACTCTGTGAAGCATAGGGATTAGTTGCTGTCCTGCAAAGTAGAGCAAACACAGAACAGTAAGAAAGCAGCCTCTACTTATTAAAATATTAAGGGCCAAATACAGATGTGATGTAAGCAGGGGTACTGCCTTTTCACCAAAGATATTGACATTTGAAATATGAGCGCACTTAACATTGAGGAATTGTTTCTATCTCCTTACAATATATTGTAAAGTACTTCATCACCACAGGATCTGGACACCTTACAGCTCTATAAATAAAACAATTTTGGCCCAAATGCATAGATATTTTATCAAGTAGCCCAAACAGATATTGTGCAAAGTGGGGCAAGGGTTCGGGAAGTTTAGCAGATCAGTGACTATATTAATAATACCAGTACACTTAGTGGGAAATGTAAACGCCAAACTTATTTGGTTCTCATTCAAGCAAATCTCCCATTGACTTTAATGCTCTGGGATTATGTGTCTTGTTCAACCCAAGACAAACTTCCAGGAAAGTCATTGAAACTACAGATACTTTTGGTACCCATTTCAAAAATAGTGAATTTTGAGTTTTGAAACCACTTAGAATCTGCAACAATAATTTGGACCTGTCCATAGGGCTGTAAATGTCCTAAGGTTGAAACTGTCAGCTAATGTCTTAGATCCAGTTTGATTAAGGTTCTCTGGACCCAGATGGATAGTGATTTTTCTCTCACTCCATACCGCCCTTCCCCCAGACAATTATGCTAGCTACGTGGTTTTATAGACAATCTGCTATACTGTGCTAAAGACAATAGACATAACTACAAGATAAATCATATCTTTGGGAACCAGGGTTAGAACCCCTAACCTTCAAAAACACAGGCCTCTCACACATGAGGCAAAACCCCATGATGCTGGTATTATCCATTCCCTCATTTTCTCTGTGGGTCAGCCATGAGAGGGCAACATAACAGCCACAAATTTACACAAGACCGGTTATTTTAACAACAAAAATCTCAAAGAGAAAAATAACCTGCCCATGCTTGTTAGGAAACTGTGCAGTTATGGAAAATGTCATTAAGTACAATATATGGCATCGAAACATTTTCAGGATAAAAAGAGTACTTACTATTGCAAAAAAATTGATTTAAATATTTCTATACAGTAAACCCTCGATTTAACGGACCTCGATTTAACGGACTTCGGATGCAACGGACAAAATTTCTGAGCAAGTCTGATGCATTCCTGCACTGCCGCCTGGGTCACAGCAGCGGGCGGACTGGCTGACGGCTCCCGGCTGCCGCCCGGGTCCAGGCAGCGGGCAGGCTGGCTGACGGCTCCCGCCTGCGGGCGGGCTGGCTGGCTGACGGGTCCCGCCTGCTGGCTGACGGTTCCTGCCCGAGTCCCGGAAGCGGGCGGTCTGGCTGCCGGCTGCCGCCCGGGTCCCGGCAGCGGACGGGATGCAGAGCTGCCGCCCCAACCCTGTGGCGGGCGGGCTGCTGCTCCGACAGCTCATTTTTAAAAAATTATTAAATAACGGACTTTTTGATTTAACAGACACCCCCTCACCCGAATTAGTCCGTTAAATGGAGGTTTTACTGTACTATGTTCTGAGGTCTTCATTTTTTGTTTGTTTGTTTTATTCACCAGTTTGGCTTTTGTGTCTATTTCAACAATAACATTAATTATAACATGGCAAAAAATACTATTTAGCTACATTTCCCATTGTGACCTGTAATTATCTACAAGAGTTTAGTGAATAATACAGTAGCTTTCAATTATTTTTTAAAGAAAGCTTTTAAATATTCACTGATAGAATACAAGGTGATGTCATAATTAATGTTATAATGGTTATTAAAATTGTTATGCTAAATATTTCATAAACAAAACATTTGTGACCTAAATCAGTTACTAATTGTCCTAAGATAATTAATGCCAACAATTCTATGCATGCTTTTATCAAGTTGAGTTATAAGCCCACTGATCTCTCTCTCCTGGATTTATTTAGCTGTTAGTAAAGCTTGAAATATGAGAATTGATTTGTAAGGGTAAAAAAGTGATCAATTTAAAATGTTATGAAGCAAACCAGTTCTACTTCTAGTTAAAATAGAGTGAAATCGTAGAATTAAAAAGTGTAAAAACTGAATGTATGCCTTAGTTAATTGAAAGAATCAAGAGCTACATTTTTCATATTAGCTAAGCACAATTGTTCACCCAAATCACCATTTAGATATTACTGATCATTTGTGGCCATTTTGCTTTCTAAATTAGGGGCAAAAATGCTCTATATTCCATCAGTTTGTAACAGTAGCCTAGGGACCATTATACTGTCAAGAAATTGGTGAAACGTGGCTATGCCCCAACCCCAACATGAACTTTCTGGCAGGGAGTTTGAGAAGAGATGGTTTGTCCATGCCAGGGAATTCTCAGTTGTTCCATTAGAAGAACTTTATGGCCCTCTTGTGCCAATGGAGTGGTGCAAAAAGCCCAGGCCTGACCCAGTGCATTTATGAAAACACATCCCTGTTCTCCTTGTGATGTAGTATGATATGCTACCCACCCTTTCACTGGAAAGAGTTCCCCTGCCTATCCAGGGAAACTGATCAGGGATGGGAAAAGAGAAATAACCCTCCCTTTAAAAAAGTGGTTTGCAATTTGTCACCACGTTTAGCACTAATCAGCTTCTAAATTATACTAGAAATTTGAAGTGGCGGGCAAATAATACTGCACAGATGCTGCCGTACCATGTGATCTGGGGCTCCCCACAAGCCTGTGTTGAAACCCAAGAGCTTGGACATAATGAGGAGAGCTGTCCCCTCCCTCTCCCAAAGGGAGGTTCCTGCTTTGTGCTCCCCACAGAGCTTTCTTTGTCCTCCTGTGAGTTTCCTTCTGATCTCATGAGTAAAAAAAGTAAGAATTGAACCTATGGCCTTTTTTGTAAGCAGAATGTAACTGAGGATGAGCACTGATTTCCCTACATTTATTATAGCTCATCCTTAATAACTATACTGCTCACACGCTCCTAAGGCACGAATTGTGAGGGACATAAGGATGGCATATCTGACTCCTTTGGCACCAGGAGGAGGGAAAGGAACTAATCACTGACAGGCAAGCAGCATCACTATCAAGACTTCTGATCCCCAAAGTAGAAAAAAGTTGTCATCCCCCCCCCCCCCAAAAAAAAGAAGCTATTATAATCCTGATTTGCTTCAAATCCCACAAGGCATAATTATTTCTGTCAACATTTTCCCTGAAAAGCATGTAAAGGTATATGGTGCCTGAAATCAACCAAGAGGCAAATATGAAGTAGAAGAGACTTAAAGTGAAACTAAGTGGATCTACAATCGACATTCAGATTTCTGTTAGTAAACTCTTTGTTTTGACATCCTGGTTCATCTCCTGCCTACCACTTTGAACTGTGGGTGCACAGCTTCTGTTGACACTGCCTAGGTGTACAGCTGGTGTCCTCCAAGATAGTGCAAAATGTTGTGAAGAATGAGAAGGAGTCGCCAAGATCCACAATATTCCAAGGCTTGGAACTGAAGAGTGGCTTCCTAATGGCATTAAATAGAAAAGAGAAGACAGTTTTTATAACTCTGGGTCATA
Source organism: Sternotherus odoratus (assembly GCA_032164245.1). Taxonomy (NCBI): domain Eukaryota; kingdom Metazoa; phylum Chordata; order Testudines; family Kinosternidae; genus Sternotherus; species Sternotherus odoratus. The sequence continues at coordinate 19,201,057 of JAVMKO010000014.1, read as the reverse complement.
GCCTTAAACATAGAGGATCAGCAGCTCCCAAGGTGGAAAGAATTAAAAAGGAATTGAAAACTGGTGCTTCTTTTTGAGGTGATGTTGGCTTCAGCAACTTTAGTAGGCATTCTGTTTTTGCTGCACTGGTAGGACAGCTGCATTGAACGTGATTTTCAAGCTTCTTGTAAGCTAACAAACAGTAGTCATAGCAAAGCCATTCAAATGGATTGGGAGCATGTCCAAGCAGAAGAGTTCAAACATCCATAGAATCTTTGAGAATACAAGGTGTTTGAGCCCAGAAATTCACTGTTTCTTAGGAATGGAATGAAAGTCTCTCCAATACTCCAACTAATGTTGTTTAGATTAAACAGAAAGATGTAAATATTTCCTGTGTGTCATGGCCATATGTTATAAGTGTGAAGGGTGCCTTGCCTGGGTGGGGCTTGTTATCTGAGACAGGTAACATAGGAGTTTCCCTGCCATGGGGGGAGGGTGGAGCCTCGAGCCCATGAAGAAGGGAGGAGCAAAAAAATTAGTTCCATCTTGGCTGGTCTCCGGGGAGGAGGCAAAAGCCAGGGAGTTCCATCTTGGCTGGTCTCCAGGGAGGAGGCCAGGGGAGATCCATCTTGGCTGCACATGAGGCAGGAAGCTTGCCAAGGTAGCTAGCAAGGGTTCTAGACCATCTTTGGCTATAAAGATGGCTCTACCTTTTTCTGATACTTCTACTTAGCTAATGTGAGTATTACCATTTGATTCTTCTATTAAGCCGTGCCTTTTGGGGTGTCCTTTCCTTTTCAGAACAAAGTGGGGAAACCCAAATGTAAAGTGTCTGTATCTCTGCTTTAACCTTTTTCTTTATTAAATTTTCTAGTTATAAAACCGTCTGGTTTATTTCCCTTAGGGTTTTTCTCTGCTTCCAGTTGGGATGGGGGAAGGGAAGGGAATAGGAACCAGGGCAGCTAGGGGCCTAGCTGGAGTGTGAAGACTGTCTCTCCTTACCGTCAGGTTAGATGGGGGAGGGAGGAAGCAGTCTTCAGGTGTCTGCCTCTCAGGTACAGAGAGACAGGGGTGGGGGAAGTCTGCCTTCAGCCGGGGAGGGTGAAGGACAGAAAGCAGCCTCCAGGTATCTGACTTTGAATCCCAGGAAGGGGTACAAAGTTAGGGTCTGGCTCTCAAGTTGAGAGACAGGGTTAAGGGAAGTCTGCCTTCAGCTGGTCAGGGTGAAGGGAAGCAGTCTTCAGGTGTCTGACTTTAAAACCCAGGGAGGGGGTACAAAGTCAGGGTTAGGGGAAGATTGGGGGCCCCTCCAAGGTTTTGGAAGTATACCCGATTGGTGGCAGCGATTGGTAACCCCAAGAACCCCAACTGGCAAGGTGGGGGTGTGGGGGAAAAAAGACTTGTTGGTCTGGCATAGAAGAGGCCCAGCCTTTGTACTCAGGAGCATAAGGGCTGGGGGTAACCCCCTCTTACACCGTAAAAACAACGTAACTGCCAGTCCTGTAGACTTAAGAAATCCTGGTTGGCAGCAGTGGTCAATATTTCTGCTCAATTGCATCTCAGCCCACCAGCTAATTGCAGCGTTTGCTTGGCACTGCTGTGCAGCACTATATGGGAACCACTGGATATACCAGTGGTTCCCATATACCATATGCAGCTTCATTTGGGAGTTTCTCTCCTGCCGTTTTGGGTCACAGAGGTCATTCAAAACTTTCATACAAATTGTGGAGCAATATCTGGAGGCTAGCAGTCACTAAATTCCTTCTACTTTCTGTTACTTCTTTGCTCCTCAGCTTCTGGAAGACCTTGATTTTTTTATTAACTATTGTACATTAGCCCCATTATACATGCTTTCTGTGTGGTGAAAGAAAGTTCAAAGTTGTTAATTGAAAGGATTGTCAGATATCCATTTGCTGAGAAATCAATACCTGAGCCTTCCCAGACTCTGAACCCTGAAAAGAAAAAAGGAATGGTTTCCCTCTCATGTTACAATAAAAGCTGCTGCTTTGTTCAGAAATGTATGCAGTGTCAGGACACTGCCTTATTTTTATTCACAAGGTTTTGTCATTAAGACAAATTTGATGTAATTTACTTAATAGCTTCATTAGCACCCAGACAAGGTCGTGTTGTTTCATATCTCTTTGATAGAGTAGGGGGTTAAGAAACAGGATTTCTGGGTTCAATTCTGTATTCTTCAATGGACTTTGTAAGTAATTTTGGGAAGATAAATTAACCTTTTCTTCATCCTGGTGTCACAACTATCAAATCAGTATAAAACATAGGTGTTTTGAGACTTGTTTAGTTAATGAATGTTGAGTAGTGTGAGATTCCAGCTGCAGTGTAGACATTCTGTGTATGATCATGCACCAGATACATTTTTTAGCAAACAAAATGCTAAATAGACATATCTAGGCACACAATTTTGGTTGTCCAAATGCCAACATTTAAAAATTAGAACCTGGTTAATTTGTAGTGACTAATTTGATACTCAGATAATATTAGGATGTGTTTTCTCATAGTATAGTTTAGTGAGAAGGTGTGAGAACCAAATCTTATGGATTTTATTCCCAATTCTGCTACAAGCTTACTCAAAGTCACAAGGCAAATCAGTTTATTTCACTGTGCCTCACTTGCTCCATCTGTCATGTGGATAAAATACTTTCCTACCTCCATAAAGATGCTAAGAGATTTCAGTAAGTAGATCCATACCCTGCAAACACATTCATACTTGACTTTAAACAGGTGATTTGTCCCAATGAGCTAAGTGTTTGCATGATTGGGGCCCTAGCGTTTATAAAATGATATACTTTAAAGATCATAAAGTGCACTTGGATGGGTAAGGCTGTACCTGGGAATTATACTGTCCAGTTTTTTAAGTTAATAGAATCTGCATAATTTTTATAATCAATAAAATGAACTGTAAAACATTGTGAAAGTTAGCTAAGATTTTGTTGCTTTAGCTAAGGTGTTGGCATTCAATATTTGATTATAAATGAAAATATACTAAGTACTATCTGTTTATAATTAGCTAATCTTCAACAGTAGTATAAGTTGCTGCTTTGATATTAAGACACCATTCTCCCCCTCCTATATACCATTACAGAGACATTCTTAAAAAGAAAGGTGCGGCAAGTTCCCAAGGTGGCATATGGGTACCTTATTCAGTGAATTCACAATAAAGGAATAATAATAACTGGAGATGTGGACACGTTGTTGGAGTTGTGTTGATGTTAGCAGTACTGACAGGTATTCTGCGTGGTCATCATTGAAGCAGCAGCAGTTAATCAGCACAGTCCTTCATTTTCATTACAAGCTAATGAAGAATAGTCAAAATACAAACATCCTAATGGAGTATGGGTCACTTGGTGCAGCAGAAGTCACTTGGCCATAAAATCTTTGAAAATACATGCAAGTTAATGCCACTAAGTCTTTCTTTTTGGTGCATGGAATTGAAATACCATCAAAGCAAGTGTACTGTGTGATTAGGAGTTTAATTACACAGAATAATTTCTACTTTTTATTCACGCAGTGTATCCTCACCATGAGTAGTACAGCACCATCAAACCTTTAATGCTCAATGATCCTAAATGGAAAATATTTCTGCTCAAGTGTATCTTGGTCCATCTGTTAATCCCTAATTTGCTTGGCATGGAGAGAAGATAAAATATAGAACAATTGGATTTATCACTTCTCATGCCATAATTTCCTATCTGTAAGAAACTGCTGGAATCACTAATCAACAAGGAAACAGAACCTCGTCAAAAAGTAGAGCTACTTTTGTAGTGTAATAATTTTATTAAGACTTCTTTTAATTTTGATTCCTTATTTACTGTCATTTTCCTCTTGACATCTGGCCTTAACTGCATGTCCTATCTTGACTCCATTTTAAATATTTGTCATGTCTCATAAAAGATGATTTGAGAGAGATCATGGGAAAACATTTTTCAAGGCAGAGCAGTTCCCTATTCCTTTTCTAAGAAATCAAATTCTGAATTTTCCAAAAGCCTGAGCTCTGGAGGGTTTAAGGTTAAAACAAAACTGAAAATATTCCACTCATACAATAGTAAAACTTGCACTTCATTCACAAAATCTGAGTGTTGATGTGTTATATTAATTTCTTTGGCAAGATTTTGTAAGGTGAATTTAATCCAATTGAAGATTCGTATTCAGTAACTCCAGACTGGACTCTCTTGTCATATGTATAAGAGAAGGCATGATTCTAGTGGTTAGACTTGGGGCATGGGAAGCAGGGTTCCGTTCCTGGCTCAGTGACTGACCTGTGCAAAAGTTTATCCATCTTTAAAATATGTTTTGAGAATTAATACATGAAATGAATATTCTGGAAAAATCATTAACAGTTATACTGCTCAAATTAAGTAACTTCTTCACTTAATCGTATATAAGATATTGTGAAAGGTGGCTAAGGCTGCACTGTTAAGAGTCAATGCCCTTGAACAACAGTTGGAGGTGAAGGACTTCAAGTCTGGGGCATCTCATGAGGGTCACTGGGTTGTGACAGGCCATCAGGGTTTACAAATGGGTCCTAAACCCAAAAAGATTGAAAACCACTGATCTAATCTGACCTCCCGCATACCCCAGGGTTTCATTGAGATGAAAACCTTCCATTCAGTAAAACATTCAATATCCTTGGGATAAAAGAGTAAAAGGACAGAGGGATTAATTATAACGGGACCCTGTCTTCTTGAAACTTGTCAAATTTCTAACAGTAGAGTTAAAAACATTAGGAGCTAAGTGTCTGCATATTTCTGTAGTTTTACATTAGCATCTTTTTAATGTTTTTCTCCCCCTCCGTGGACAAGAAACTGAATGAGTCAATAGTTTACCTACCCTTGTTGCCAAGAAGGCTAACAGCTTTTCAGGCTGTATAAGTAGGAGCATTGCCAGCAGTTTGAAGGATGTAATCAGTTCCTTCTATTCAGCATTAGTGAAGCCTCATCTGGAGTACTGGGTTCAGTTTTGTACTCCATTTTACATATTACAAGAAGGATGTGGAAAAATTGGAGAGTCCAGCGGAGGGCAACAAAAATGATTAGGGGACTGGAGCACATGATTTATGAGGAGAGGCTGAGGGAACTAGGATTATCTGCAGAAGAAAAGAATGAGGAGGGATTTGATAGCTGCTTTCAGCTACCTGAAAGGGGTTCCAAAGAGGATGGATCTAGATTGTTCCCAGTGGTAGCAGATGACAGGAGGAGTAATGGTCTCAAGGTGCAGTGGGAGAGGTTTAGGTTGGATTTTAGGAAAAGCTTTTTCACTAGGAGGGTGGTGAAGCACTGGAATGGGTTACCTAGGGAGGTGGTGGAATTTCCTTCCTTAGAGGTGTAAAGAAAGGTTAAAATTATAAGAAAATGTCTTACTAAAGCTGTGTAACTAACTCTGGGTTGCTGTAAGTTTTTATCTTGTGTTATGCATTCTTGGAGGCGCCACTGGGCCTCACTCATCCTTCTCCTGTATATTTCATAAGTTTGTTTTACCACATGTTTTAGCTCATATCTCCATGTATTCTTACCCCATATGTACCATTTCAAGGCAGGAACTTTATGTTTGTACGTCTTGTTCTTTCCAGATAAATAAGTAAATAGATAGGAAACAACGTCATGTTTTTCACCTGCTAATTTGCATGAGGCCCTTCTTGCCTCCTCCTCCATGTAAAGAACCATATAAAAAGTCTTGTAATGATGTATGAGGGGAAGCCATAATTTGAGAGCTATCTCTGTGGCTTCACTTCGCTAGCGAATAAACTTTTGTATTCAAGCTTTCTCCAAGGCCTGCCTGTTCTTTGAAGGTAAATTGGGACACCTCCAAAGGAAACAAGCCATTTGTGCAACACAGGTTTTCAAGGTCAGACTTGATAAAGTCCTGGCTGGGATGATTTAGTTGGGGATTGGTCCTGCTTTGAGCAGAGGGTCAGACTAGATGACCTCCTGAGGTTCCTTCCAACTCTGATAGATTCTTGTATGAAGGACTCACTAAACAACAAAAATTGACTATGCCAAGGAAACAATGTATACTACACACAAATTATTGTCAAATGCACAAAGTAAATGGACTGTAAATAGACAATTTTCTTTGATCTTTATTACAAGATTCTAATCTACACTTGGGGGAAAAAAGTAGATAGAAGTGTGATTTAAATGACAGTGCCCCTAAAAGGAGAAGCAGGTGAAACTGGTTTATGTATTACTTTTGTATGGCAGGACTTTGTATGCTTGCATAATCTAGGAATTTATACATGCAGACATGACAGAACTTGTTAAAATATTCAGTGTTTTTGAAGGATCATATGGCTTGTTATAACGGTGATGAATATTTAAAACAAGAGAATCCATGGGGATTTTAACTACTCTTTATTAGGCTAGCTATTTGCTATTACACAATGGAAGATGTTCATATAATTTCAAGGTTCAGTTTGAGAGCTCAGCCTCTCCTAAATACGGGGGGGGGGGGGGGGGGAGCTAAAAGTCTGAACTTGTCTGATGCTACCGGTAGTTGCCCAACAACAAATTGCAAAATTATTTCCCCGCTGAAATAAGTTTTAAAACAAAAGTTCTTGAAGAATGAAATGTTCCATTTCCCTAAAGATAGGAATATGGAGAGAGGCTTATCAGTAGGTGCTTAAAGAGCTGTAGCAGAAGCCAAGCAGGTCAAAGTGAAATGATTACATATACACTGATAAATTTGGAGGACTTTTGAAATTCATTAATTCAAGGTGTCCTATATAGATCACATTTCCCAAATGTTGAGGAAAATCAGAGCATATGTGTAAGCTGAAGGCCTTTATTTCAGGGGGGCTTGTTTTTAAATAGACACTTATCTCAAACATGTCAGGTTTGCAAACTAGAGCCAACATTTTTAAATATTAGGCTCCTAAATAAAAACAGACTGGTTCACAGAACTGAACAGCAGAATCTCACTGACTGAAATAGAAGAAGCAAATGCAGCCCTAATTTAGACATACATATTTAACACAGTAAAATTAATATATTGAGAAATTGAATTGGATTTATCATGCACAGGTAGGTTTCCCTTTCAGGTTTCACTTACAGATCAGAAGTAAGATGCTGTGGGTTCAGAATAATTGAGCTTGCAGACTCAAGAGGAGCTGGGAAGCCCTGAGAGCACAAGTTCCAAGGCTCCCATCTCAGCTAGATGTTCCAGTTTCCCCAGCAGGCTTCCAGGCAGAATTTGGTTTAAAGTTATCTAAATATTTAATTTCTATGTTTCAAAAACTTTTGGATTCTGTTTCAAAGAATTTTGGTTGTTCAGAATTTCAAGAATACATTTCAAAATCCTCCATGAAACAGAATTACATTCTCTGCACAGCCTCGTATCTTACAACATTGACTGAAGCATCTGGTTCTGGTTAGTATCGATCATGAATTAGACTGCATCAACTGCTGTTCTGAATATCACAATTCTTCTGAATATGGCAATTCAAAGGGGAGTTATAGATTAGCAAGGGTTCATAAAGTAATGTTATTTCCCTTACCGCCACTTTTTCCCCCCAATGTAAATGTAAGTTGAAGATAACACCATTATTGCTAGTGAACTTAAAGTTAAACACATTTTCAACTGTCAAGGAAAATCCAAGCAAATATGCTTGTGTATATGTAAATTAGGCACACTCAGGTTCCTGGCATGCAGCTAGTGCAGGCTTTTGGCATTAAATGAACCTAGATAGATTCTATGAACACCCTGTTTTATAATAGTTATTATCACAAATGATTACAAACCCTTAATTTTACTAATACAAGCCCATATTGCTGTAATACTCAACTTTCTCTCCCCTAGATAGACAGTGACGTATAGCAGACTGACAAGAAATATAGTGACTTGATAAAAGACTAGATTTATAAATCAAGACTAGATTTATAAATGTTTATTAAAAACATAATTAATATAATGGGATCCATGCAGTATAGGTAGAGGAAGCAGTTGTGTTTTTAAAGCACCATCTTAGAGGTATGCAGCTTAATGCCAGACAAATATTGCAAACAGAAGTAAATGTTTTATGTTAACACATTATGGTTTCATATACAGGTTGAAAAAGAGTTGCAGAACTTTAACAGCTTTATGAGGTTACATAAGTCATACTTAGAAGAACGGTGTTACTCAGCTTTGGCAGTCTGTTCTTAAAGCCAAGAGTATAGATTTCCAGTTTTCCTATAGGTTATGCATATTTTATATAAAACCCACCGCTGGAAACTCCTTTTGTGGTAATGTTAAAATGAGGACACTTTCAGATTTAAGTAACAGATTAACCCTTCCAAAATACATATGCTTTAAAAAGGATTATGGATCTCACATGACTCTAACTTGGACTGAAATTCTGTGAAATATTAGTAGTTCTAAAGCATGAATAGATGAATATTATAAAGCTTCCTGATCAGAAATTGCCTATGCTGGGTTTGTTTTTTTGGATTTAGAAAAATGAGTTCCCATAAGTAACCTTTTTGTTTGCTAGTTAACTACTGAAGTTAATGAGGTTGGAACTTGACTTTTCTGCATACAATTACATAGGAGTCTCACTATGCTTGAATTACTTGTTTTTATTTTTAAATCAACAGTATAATCTGTGTACCATTAAAGTTAAAACTGATGTTTATTGCTGTAGAAAGCAAGATATTTCAAAGTAAAATGTGTATAATGATGAGTAGGGTTTTTTTTATTATTATGCCTCAGAGATTAGTTTTTATTTGTTCCCTGGTCAGATTGTTTTCTTATAGTACGCAAGGGTTGGAGAGTCAGACTGAAATAGCTAGGATTAAGTATGGAAATTTCTGGTTTAAGTTTTCTGTTCCAAAGCAACATCACCCAGTACCTAATACAGGGCACCCATAAATATTTTTATTAGGTACTGCCCTCAGATTTCTTCAGTTATTAGACACAACAGCATTTCATAACAGCAAGTAAATGACAAATCACTGAGTTCGATTCTTTATTGGGAAGCATAAAAACATACTTCTTGATAAGAGTGACTTTAGACAATTAGGTACATTTTTAGGATCATTTAATTTGATACCACAACAGAATATTAACCCTTTTTCACAATGTTTGTACAGCAAAAGATGAAGCAGATAAATGTCCAGCTATTTAACCAACAATAATTAAGTCATCAGAAACAAATTCATAATATGGAATCTCAAGGTTGGCTGGAGCAGGACCTTTTCTAATTCTGCCAGATGCATCATAGTGTGACCCATGGCAAGGGCAATAATAACCACCAAAATCTCCAGAATTTGAAATGGGCACACAACCAAGATGAGTACAGACACCTATCAATATAATCCATTCTGGTTTTTTTACTCTGTCTAAATCATGCTGTGGATCTCTTAGGTCACTCAATGATACTTCAGCTTCCTGATCAATCTCCTTCTGGGTTCTGTGACGCACAAAAAGGGGTTTCCCTCTCCACTTGAAAGCCACATTCTTGCCTTCTGGAATTTCAGACAACTTGACCTCAATTTTTGACAATGCCAACACATCAGCAGAAGCACTCATGCTGGAAACAAACTGGGTGACGATATTCTTAGCAGCATATGCAGAGGCTACACATGTTGTTGCGGTCAGAAGATAGGAAAACCCTTTCCTAGAATCGCTGCTATCTTGAGAAGATTTTGTTTTATCTAACACATCTTGGCGACGGTAGTCAGAAAAGTCAGGTACTGTGACATCATTGTGAACGTAACGAACACTAGCTGGAGCTGCAACAAAAAAGTAAATACTATTAACTGCAAGAATTGTCAGAATAGAAACCTTGTACTATAAACTATGAAGCTTCATTTTGTTTTCAGGAATTCAAGGTGAAACTGGAAAGAGGTCCATAATACTTTCTGTAAACAGTAAATCTGATAACTGCATATTGTTATAAAGTAATAGTTACTACCTTGTTATGGTAGTATAAGACCATTTGGCAAACCTAACAAGTTTCTATCAAGAGACCACCACCCACCAATATCTGACACTATAAGCCAAGTCTGTCTAAAAAGAAAAACTCCAGACTGTAATTATATTCATAAACAGAGCTATGTAACAATTTAGAGACCCCTGGCACAATTTAAAATACAGCAATGGTAAAGGACATTTTAAAATTCTATAACCTCTTAAGAGCTTAAAATCTATTTCCTTGATAAATCTTCCCTTCCATACTTCTCTTATTGAAAGACTGCTTATGAACGATGGTTTACCAGAATTTTAAAACTTTAAAATAAAAAATCTGGGGTTTTTTTTGTTTGTTTTTTTGAAACTGAGGTAGGTTAAATGGCGGCCTATCGGGCTTAAGAGTGTACCTCTTATGCATGTTAATGTTCTACACAGAAGAATACCATGGGCAGCAGGAAGGTAAGAAAGAAATTCTTAAGTGATTTTTTTTTTTTTTCATTTTAAAGTTTCCTGGAAACACTGGAATTAAGAAACATGGATTTAAAAAAGCATTTAGACGGTGAACTTGCAAATATTTATACATGTACCTTACTCTGACTTCAATGGAACCACTCGTGTGTAAAAAATAAACATGCATGTGTTTGCTAGATTACTGCACAAATTTAAGATATTTCCTTAAGGTCTTGTAGTCACACTCCAGTGCAAAACTTTATTGGTTGGCTTCCCACTTTCATAATTATATCAAAATGGTGCACTGGGTCAGAACTAATGCAAATTTATATGGTAGTTTTTTCAGAAACAGTGAAGGGTATTTGTCTTAAAAATTTATGCTCAGTTAAAGTAAATATCAATTTAAAGACTGAAAACACTACCTGCCAAGATTCTGTTGTCCACTAAGATATTTAGCCTTGTATTGCATGTTTAATTTTTTTCCTAGAAATTCCCATCAGTAACGGAAGATTAACAGGAATATCCCGAAGAAGTTATAAGGACACATTATGTGCAAAGGAAATAATCATACAGGGACTGCACCAAAATAGAACTAATGGAGGATACCAAGTGCATCTATTTACAAGGAACTTTGCAAAGAGAAGCCATTTTCCAGGTCTTTAATTGCAGAGAAATTAAGCAGGGTTTTTAAAAATTCTATGATAGCAAGTACTATTAATTCATTCATTTACTTTAAGGTCAAGAGTTAAACAGAAAAGATTTTACATCCCATAACGATGCAACACAGTTTTAGCTTAAAAGTGCTGTTCTCTTTTTAATGAGAAAGTGTAATATAGCATTAACCCTCACATAATAGTGAGGAATATAAATGATTTCCTATTGTACTGCAAGTATTAATCAAATGCACATCTTGTTATACATTTTATAGCAGAATGGCAGCCTCAGCCTCCTTTCCACAAGGAATAATACAGTTGGACCTCGCAATACTGCGACGATGGGGATCCAAAAATACCCAATCGCAGTAAACGTGGGGTCACGGTATTGCGGGGTCATGCGACATCAAAGTTCCGCATGCTGCCACCATCGGGAGCCCCGCGCTATAGCGGGGCGCAGTATTGCGGGGTTCCTCTGTAGTTGCCAATATGTGTAAACTATGAGACCACACAGTGAAAGCTATTACTACATGCCCCTGAATTAGATTTTGATGGCTTCTGTACAATGGAACAGCACACAAGATCATATGAATTAAGGATTAAGTGGGGTTCTGACACTGGACTAGTGTAGAGTTCTATGTTTGTATCTCAACATCAGATGAAGGCCAAAATTTTCAGAAGCAGCTGCTAATTGTGAGTGCAACTTCTGGTCTCAAAAACTGAGACTGAGGATTTTCACCCAAGAGGACATGCCAAATGCTCTGCTCTTCTGAAAATCAAGCCACAACACTCCAACACTCTCACATTGGTCACTCGGACCTTGAACCTCTCCCTCACCCCAACACATACATTCAGTGGCACCTTCAAGTGCAGTTGCAACTGTTTGATTTACAATAAAAGTGTTAACTAAATCAAGCAAAGGCAATCTGGAAGCTGAAAGAAGATATTCTGTACATTTTGTTCAGCCTACATTATACCCTTGCTGCCTTCCCTTCCCTAGAAACTAGGTTAATGTCTGGACACAACCTTGAGAAATGTCCACAAACCAATGTTAAACAAGACTTGAGTCAATGGAGACAAGGCCAAGTGCCACTTAACATATCAATTGATCAATAAATACTTGTGCATGCCTACTGTTTCCATATTTATGCACTAACCCCCCACCCTTTTTTGATACAGGAAACTAGAATAGTTTTAAAAATGGGACTATGGATAGTGTTATTCATTGGAAAAGGGGTTATACTGAAGGTTTGCATGGAAAATTTTCATAGAGACCTGACTTTACAGGACAATTTTCAAACCTAGAACTATTAAACTGAATGACTCTGTCAGTCCCCTTGCACATACTATTACAAAACACTGCATGAACTGAAAAACAATGAGGCTGAAGGGGAGTCTCCTTGTAAGATTAAAACTATTGTTTCTGTAACCCGAAAGAAGCCCCTCACTTTTGATCTCAGATGACGTCCTTGCCATGTTCTCCCCCATGCCTGTTCTCCCCCATGCTGGAGCTGTGAAGTGAAATCCCGCCAGGAGTAGCTGCCAAGGACTCAAGCACAAACTCTCATCTAAAGTTACTGCCCGTGATCACTTTGTCCTGGTCTAGATTCAATTACACCCTCGGATCTGGAAACGCTCCAGCTGTTCACGTGTCCCAGCCCCCACTCTCCTCAGTCCCGCACCCTGGGGAGATTTACAGCACCGGATCCTGGGTGGGCTGAAAAGATTTCCTCGGCTGGGGCTAGTCACAAACACTCCCTAGGGTGCAGATCAGAGTCAGTAACCCACAGCTGGGCTACAGGAGACACCCGAGCAGAGGTGCAGGCCCGGCCCCCAAGGTCACTCCCAAGGCCTCGCCAATGCTGAAGGGCGGTTGCAGAGTCCAGACGCAGGCCTGGCCCATTCCCCTCTCACACAGCGGCCTGAGGCGGGGAGGGGGTGTCACTGGTGTTGAGGCCTCTCCTGGGCCGGCTCCCTCCACCCACCTGCACCGCAGTGACCCGAGCGCAGCTCCCCACAGGCCCCAACAACAGCCAGCTCAGCGCCCCGTCCGCAGGCTGCCCCCACCCCCGTCCCGCACCGTTGAGGCTGGCGGTGGCGACGAGGCCACCGCGGGGCGCTCGGCCGCTCAGCGATTCCCGGCACAGCACAAGCCCCTTCGGGTCCAGCGGCAGCTTCTCGGCCGACATCACCAGCCCCGGCACTAGCGGCTTCAGCGGGCCCGGTACGGCGTGCGCCGCCGCCGACAGGTACGGAGCCAAGGGGCCGGCGCGGGACGCCACGGACAACATGGCGGCCACTGCGTCTCGAGCGGATCACCTCAGTCACTCCTAGGCGCAACCTCCCGGGAGCCGTAACGCCGCGCGGTCGACGTGCCCCGCCTCCTGCACGTTCGTACGTGCTCACGCCCCGCTCCCTCGGTTGGAGGGGGTAGTCAGGCTATGCGTGCCGATGGACGCTGCGTGACGTCACCCAGGCACCCTCTTCGGCGCGCCGGCCCAGCCCTGTGCCACGCCCCCAGCTTTGGGTTCTGCTGCGTCGGCTCCATGGCACAGCGAGTGTCCTTGGGCACTGCCAGTGCGCACGGTGATGTCATTCAGAACGCCCAGCGTCCTAGCGACACCATGCTACGTAATGCGGGAGATCACGTGGGGCCTTATTAAATAAGGTGTCCCCTCACCCTGCCAGAATAGCAGAGCCGGCAGGGCCCTCATGGGGCAAATAGTCCAGTGGAGCCCGGCAGGGCTGGCATGAGCTTCGTTGGGGCCAAAGGCAGGAAGTCGAAGCCCCGCTGCATGGGGCTGGAGCCCAGTGATCCAAGCCCAGGACTGAAGCCAGAGCGAGTTAGCTTCGCAGGCTCCCCTGTGGTGTGGGGCCGGGGAACTACCGTGTTTGTTACCCCCTAACGCCGGCCCTGCCTCTTACAGCCAGAAAAACAGTCGTTGGGGGCTGTGGAGTTTTGAGTTTGTTGTGACGCTTCAGAAAGAAAAACGTTGAGAACCCCAATACAGTCCAGTCATCCTCTGGCAAAATTAAGTCTACCTGTTCAGAATGTGTGTGTGTGTTGTGTCATAACATTGTGCCTTATATAAATGACCTAGTGTGCCACAATAACAAACTCACATGAAACCATCATCCCTTGTACCAAAACACCCTAACTCTGCAACACAGATATTGAAGTACCAAACTGTTTCAGATAAACCCCATCAGATCAGTGCAAAATGCCATCACAACACAGAATCATCAGGTCATATTAAAGTGCTGTCATAGCGACAAAATGTCATAATGTCACAGTCCAAGTCACTGTCGTGCCATTACAGCTTGTAAAAGAAAGATTATAGCACTGTCACATCATAGACCTGTGATCATGCTTGCCAATAGGTAATCATAGTCATAACAACTTTGGCCTGTTGCTATGCATTGTCATTGTTACATCAAATTGCTACTTAAGTGGATCCAAAATGGCAATCACATAAACATGTCACATGAAAACACTATTCTGTCACTCCAAAACATCATCACATGATCCCGACCTTGGCAGGATGACAGTTCATTGTTCTGTTTTTGGAATGTGCGGTTTGATGCTATCTGATCTTTAGACATTTATATTACTCTCATGGCCCTGGTAGCAAAAGCCACAATCCTACAAACATTTGTATATGTACTTAATTTTATTACTATGCTCAGGGTCAGGCCTAGAGTTCGATGTGGGTAGACACTAGCATCTATACAATAAATCATACAGATGATACAATATGAGGAACAAGGACATGTACAACTCTTTTATTTTACTGACAAACGACTAATGAGCTCCTTTGGGCCTTTCCAAGGCAACACACCTGCAAGATTTGTTCTGCCTGGAGGGAGGAGGAGTTTAAAAGGGAAAACCCACCACATGCTAGGGTGGCAAATAGGTAATTGAAACAGGGTGGGGAAAGAAGGAGCTAGTAATAAATCTCATAGGAGCTGAGTTGCGTGCCCCATGCCAGGGAGTTGGGGGGGGTGAAGCTAATGGTGCAGCATGTGCAGATGAAGTCCAAAGAGCTGTCCTAGGAAGACTGCCTGAGTTTCAGGTCAGCTTTGTTTCTTTCTGATATCTCATTGGCTTTGCTTTTTTAGAGGGGAGAGGCCTTGTCTCTTCTTTACGCCAAGTGGAGTGGAGGCTGCAGGGGCCTCCTGGTGCCCTAGGGTGCTATATTTAAAACAAAAAATAGCTGTTGACTAGTCTTTTATTATAGCAGGGTGTCCTAGGTGGGGAGGGTGCCTTGCCTGGGTGGGGGCTATGTTATCTAAAACAAGTGATGTAAGAGTCCCTGCCATGAGGGAGGGAGGAGCCTCCAGCCATGAGGAAGGGAGGAGTAAAAAGTCAGTTCCATCTTGGCTGGCCTTGAGGCAGGAGGCAAAGGGCCAGGGAGGGAGTTATCTCTGGCTGGAGAGAGAACTCAGCTTTTCTTCTTTTAAACTTCTATTTAGCTGATGTGAGTATAACCATTTGATTCTATTAAGCTGATGCCTTTTGGGGTGTTCTTTCCTTTTCAGAAGAAAGTGGGGAACCCCAAATTGTAGGTGTTTTGTATCTTCATTTCATTTCCTTTTCTTTATTCAATCTTGTTAGTTTATAAAACTGTCTGGCTTATTTTCCTTAGGGTTTTCTCTACTTCCAGTCTGGGAAGGGGGAAGGGAAATAGGGACCAGGGCATAGCTGGAGTATGGAGACTGTCTCTCCTCACAGTCAGGTTAGATGGGGGAAGGAGGGGGGGGGGGGAAAAGCAGCCTCCAGGTGCCTGTCTCTTCAATGAGAGGAGAGCGGGCGGGAAGGGGAAAGTAGCCTTCAGGTGTCTGACTTTAGTTTCCAGGGAGGAGGACAGAGTTAGGGTGGGGAAGTTTGCCCCCCCCCCCAGGTTTTGGAAGTATACCCAAATGGTGGCAGCGATTGGTAACCCCAAAAACCCCAACTGGCAAAGTGGGGGGGGGGGAAGGACTTGTTGGTCTGGCATATAAGAGCCCTGATCTCTGTACTCTGAGCATAGGGACAGGGGAATCCCCCTCTTACACAGGGGCAGCCCCCTGCCCCCTGATAATTCAATGTGTCCGCATCAGCCTAAGGGGGTTGCAGTCCTCAGGTGATTGTGATTGTTTGTTTGAAGTTCCTCTTGTTACCCTTGGGGCTTAGCAGGTATTTGGTAGTGGGGCTGGACTGATGTTTGCTATTACACCAAGTTCTAGCTCCTTTCTTTCCTGGCAGTGAAATGACTCTGCAAACACAATTTCTTCTCTTGAGAAGGGTGCCTTTCTGTGTCTCGGTGAGGCTCGTCACCAATTTATGCTTCTATTCTTTCTGCAGGTAAGCTGGCTGTTTGCCTTCCTGTCTCAAAAAGGCTACTATCCTTTTTTTTTCTTCTCCTGTTCATGAGGACTCTGATCTCCTCTTCCCTAATGAGACCTGCTATCAGTCCAGCCAGCTACAAGTCCTCAGGGTCAGACTGCCCAGAGCTTTTGGACTGGTTCTTCCCTGGGTCATGGAGCTTAGGAAGTGACCCAGGCCACTTTTAAGCAAGTAAATAAAAATTAGGTTTGCCACCTGTCTGATGCATTTTTCTACTCTCTCTAGTGGCTGTCAGTCCAGAGATGTAATTTGTGTGTGTTTGGGGGGGGGGGTTATGGTGTGCATGTGTGGTCACATGTATTGAATGTGTAACTAGCAATGTGTGTGTCATGGCCGGCATGCAGGTCCCACTGTGCATGCACAGCATACAGTGTGTTGGTCTCTTATCTGCTTGCTGCTGAAACCACAGTGGTTCCTCTCAGCACTGGGGACCAACTGAGGAGGAGGAGGACAGACTGGTCACCCAAGGGCAAGGCTTGTCAGCAAAAAAGAGCAGTGTTGGGACTGCAGGGGTGCTTGGGAGGGTAAGGTAGGGGAGTCCATGAGATACTTCAGGCGATAGTGGGTGTAGGGGCCAGAGAGGGTCAAGTTGCTGTTACAGGGTGGGGGAGGGGGGAAACAAACTGATGCTTTTGCTGACAGCTGGGCTGGATCTGAGACACCGCATGGAGGGGAGTGATCTATGCATGGGACCCCTCTGCATAGAGGGGAAGTACGTAAACACCAAGAGAGGGGGCACAGCAGCACCAAGTTAACCACAAAAGAAAGATTTCAAGGAGTTGAGATATGGCACCTGTCATGGGTTAGGGCACAAATATTTAAACTGCCTGGTGAACATATGCCAAGGAGCTGGCCATGCCTCACAGCCGATTAACTTTGTGGCAGCTTAGGGTTTTTTCCTTCAGTCTGTTTTGACCACACATGCCCTGTTAAGATGATCAAATTAATTTTTTGTCCAATTTTTCTAGTCTTTCTTTCAGTTGCAAGGGAGAAGAAACAGTGATAATCTTGCAATTTATCTCTGGAAATTTGTGGGTCGTAAATTTTTACATCCTGTTTGAAAAATGTAAAGCATGTTTTTTACTATGACACTTGTTTTTTATCACCACACTTCTGTGACCAGTCTCCAGTTTCTACAGCTTCAGTCTCTTACATTGCTTACCATCGGCACGTTCTGTCTGGGACTCTGACTCCTATGGAAGGCAAACAGTTCCCCAGAAACTCCTTCTTATCATCCATGATTAGCAGAGTGGAGGAACACAGCAGCTGTAGTTATCCGCAGAAGTCTATGTTCTCATTTTGGGACCACAAATTATACCATAGGCTCAGCTGCACACATTTAGAGCCCAATTCTCCACTCCATTACATCAGTTTTACATTGGTATAGAAGAGTTGGGAGTAAGGCCATTTATTTACACCTTGACTGAACTAGATTTATTACTGCAGAACCTGTATTCTAGGAATTTTACCTGCACAATGCAAGTTTGATTTTTATACCCGTTGTCTACAGTGGTGTTTCTCTTGGTTTATGCCTTGGTGAGTGAGAGGAGACTCTGGTCCTGTATCAGCACCTCTGATAAGCAAACTGTGATGTGTTCTAGTTTTCCTTTAGTAGAACTTTAGAGTCACCTGCCTTTTTGTTTGTTTTCAATCCAACCTAAAGGACTGCATTAGGACCACTCTAAAATATAGGGCAATGTCAGTTTGCATGCCACTGGGGAGCTTTTCAAATGAGTGCATGTAATCTAATTTTGGAGAAACTTCCTTATATCTAAGGACATGTAAAGCTATTAAAGGCCAAAACTGCTCAGTTGCTGTTTAGATTTATAAGACACCCCTGCTCTTGCCCCCCACTCCAGCGATGCCTGTCTCAATCTCTTGGTACTTTGCATTTTGAATTACATGTCCAATAGAAGTAGTCATGGCAGTAGCCACGTCCAAGGTAGAATAACTGAATAAACCAGCCCCTACAGATTACCAAGACATTCACTCCCCATCCTTTAAATATTACCCTTCAAGCAAACCTTTCCTCCCCCAAAGATCCCTTTAGAAGTTGAGCTCTGAAGTGTGCCTTGAGGGCCAGCAGACTTGGGTTGTTTCAGACTGAGTGTGGGGAGTAGTACATTTGAAACATATGGATAGAGAAGGCCTTGACACTTCCCAGAACATAGGATAAATCTAGTATAGAGGTGTTAACAAGATAGTTGATCTGAACAGCTTTCTATAATTCCATCTCAAGCCACCTCTCCGGCTGCAGTTCATCAGGCAATCAACCCCCACCCATTCACAAATAAGTGTGAAGGATTGGTACTCATTTTAGCTATATTAGAAGCTAGTGGTTTGAATTATAGCAGTTGCCAGGGTTGGTAAATTATATTAAGATTGTCTATTGAGAAGACTCCCATTGGGCAATCCAAAATGATACCAATTTGGGGCCCAATCCTGGTAGGTAATTTTATTCATAGGAGTATTTTAGTAGGCTTTCATTTCCCCCCCATGAAACTAATTTGCATGAACAACATTGTTCATGCACATAAATCTTTAGAGAAACACTCATAATCTGAAAGTTCACTCATGTTAGGAACTTTCCACACAGTCATTAATTAGCTTTTTTTTTTTTTTTTTTACTCTAATAGCCAATCTCATTTTTGCTTTTTACAGTATACATCAGAAAGCACAGTAGCAAAAACCAAACTATCTGTACTAAAATTTTTAATAAACTTCTTTACTTCAAAATCAATGACACTGGAGAGAAACTGAAAAATATTCTGTATATAAGCTGTATTTTGTGGTGATAGTTAATGTTTATTTGAAGAACCCTTCTAGTTTCTATTCTTTTTCTGCTGTAATGTTTCTTCCAAAATCATATTCTAAAGGTTATTATTTGTAATAATTGACTGACTCCAAAGACACAATAGAATCATAAAATATTGTTCGTTTACTTCATAGTCTTAATTGAGCCTTTTCTCTGAGCAGGAGGCTAAAATAATTAAACAATATATCCCATAAGGAGATTTGCTGATTAATAAATTATTTGATTACTAAGTATATTAAGTGTGCCTCCAATCAATACAATTGCCTAAAAGCTCCAAATTAGAAATAGTGTAATAAAATTTAAATGAAATGTACTGGGATTTGGTAGTTTTAATTACAAGGAATGATTAATTGATCCTTCAACTAGTATTGATCTACAACTTATTTAATTCTTAGCAATTTAATTTGTCAGACTTGAGCTCTGATAACTAACAATTTGCCTAATTAATGTTAAACCTGGAGCACTGAAGTAATTGTAGTTAGGAGTGAAGTTTCATACCAAAGCCCCCTTTTTGAAATGGGAAGTCAGATGCTGTGTGAACTGGTTTTTATGAAGTCCAGAACCAATACGATGCTGTTCCAGAAAAAGTAAAGGCAATTTTCGGTTGTATTAACAGACCTAGAATGCAAATCAAGGGAAGTGATATACTGCTCTGTTTTGGTGCAGGTTAGGGTTCAGCTGGAGTACTGGGTCTGGTTTGGGTCACCAATGCATAAAGAAACTGGAAAGGATCCAGAGGTGAGTGACAAAGATGATCCAAACCACAGGAGTAAAAGCTGAAAGAACTGGGTATGTTTTAGTCTGGAAAAGAGGAGATTAACTGGGGACAGGATAGCCTTCAGATATTTGACAGGCTGCCATAAGAAAAAGAAAAGTTGTTCACTCTTGAAACAGAGAGTAGGAAGAGACAATGGGTTCAAACTACAATGCAGCAGATTTAAACTAAATGTCAGGAAGAACTTCCTAACACTAAGACCAGTAAAACAATGGAACAGATGCCTTGGGATGTGGTGGAAGCACCTTCATGGGAGCTTTTTCAAAAGGAGGCTGGAGCGATCTGTCTTGGATAGTTCAGACTCAACAAATCCTCCATCTTGGCATGGGGTTAGGGCTTCTCTACACTGGCACTTTACAGAGCTACAACTTTCTCATTTAGGGATGTGAAAAAACACCCCCCTTGCTGAGCGCAGCAAGTTTCAGTGCTGTAAAGCACCAGTGTAGACAGTTCACCAGTGCTGAGAGCTATGCTCCTCATTAAGGGTTTTTTTTTCTTTTTCTTTTAGACTGCTGGGAGAACTCTCTGCTGTGACTATACAAGCCACGACAGCACTTTAACATTGCCAGTGTAAGCTAGCCCTTAGACTACATGATCCTTGTGGTTCCTTTGATATGATTTTATGAAAGAATACAGGCAGATAATATACTAATGATGCAAAGATACTTGAATGCTGCTGTCTGTCTCACTTTTATTGTTGCATGTGATGTGACTGACTTAAAGGTTTAAAAAAAATTATGCAGGGAGGGAGGGGCAGAACTGTGCAGATCTGCATGTCTCTCTCTCCCTTTTTAATGGCACAAGCTCCCCCCAAAAGTTTGACTTAAAATGGTAGATTTAGCAATTTAAAGAAGCAACTGCAAAATGCTATTTCTGTATTAACTGATGCAGACAATTTGTTATGCATAGTTCCCTGATGATCTAATTGAAATAAAACCGCTCCTTTATGTGGTATGGGGGAGCTAAATAGATTATATTGGCTTGTTAAAGTGACCTTTTCCCCCATTACCTTAAGGGGATATTTAAATTCTGACAGCTGTGAGAATCCTGGACAGGCTTCTATAATTGACCTGAGCACAGGACTAGAAAAATAGGGACAAAAGTGGCTTTGCGTCCTCCTCTGGCTTCCTGATCCTTGGGTTATCCAGGTGCTGAACTAGCTTTTTCCAGGATTTCCCATCTGCTGGCCCTGTACTTATGCCACTAGACAACATTGCACTACATTGTCTAGTTGGGCTAAATGAGGTACCTGTAATTTTTATTTAAAACGTAGGTCTTAATGCATCAGATACATACCAATATTGTCTTCAGGAACAGAAAGGATTAGGACTCAGAAATGGATTTTAAAACACGAAATTGGGTTGGCAAGAGGCATTTTCTCCTGTTAGAAGAATACAAGAAAGACAGGCTAATACATGGTTTCTTACCCTCGTGTAATTTCAGAATGGCTAAGCAGACTCTTGTGTGCATTTTTAAAACTTTTTTGCTTCTTGGTTCATACCATACATGCTGAGTTCCAACACAGAGCAAATTTTTATAACCAAGGTATAAATTGCTGAAAATTAGTTTGTCAGCACTTCAACTTTATCTTATCTGTAACAGTCAGAATAAACCACTATAATAATTATTGTTGCGCCTCTTTTATGGAGAGTGTCAGTTCAAATTGCTCAATTAGTCTGTCATTTAAAGTGAGTTAAAAGGTAATTTACATTAATACAAATAACAAGAGATGTCACTGCTGCTGCATTATGAATTAGCTGCAATATGTTGTAATGAATTTAGCATGTGCAACTGTGCCAGGTTCTTTCCTTACAGCATGTTGTTGAAGTACACCTTTTTTCAAATATTAACCGCAGAACACGTGTTAAAAGGCTAATTGTCTCAGACAAATTGATCTTACCAGAGGGCCGTGTTGTGTGAGGAGTTTGCTATCTTGCATTATTTGTATGCTCTGAAAAGTCAGTGTTGCTAAACTTGAGACTGTAACTTTTCTGGTCGGTTTTGATCTCTGTGTATTAATGTTTTCTTTGAATATTCTTATTTGGGTGGGAGGGGAAAACACAGAAGAAAGAGTCCCACTCAGTAAATCAGCAGGATAGTTGAAGGACAACTGCTTACCACCGTCAAGGAGGGGCATTTCACACTGCACATGTGGGATGAGATTCAACTAGTAGTTGATCAATCTAGTTGATACCACATGGCCCAAGGGTCTCTAGCAGTGTCGCTTCTCTATAGTCATTTTGCATGATATGATTTCTAAAGTACATAAGCCTGTCATTCTGGCTAAAGTGCAGTTGCTGTCGCACAGCCAGCCAATATACAAGGAACACACAGGGTTTAAATGCTGGCCTGCACCCAGGACCGGCGACAGGGGGGTACTACGGGTAGGGCTGTACCGGGCCCCAGACTTTAGGGGGCCCCCGGTACACAGCAGTACCCGTAGTCATTCCCCCTTGTGGCCGGGCCTGGAGAGCGGGGAAGGGGTGGGGAGGCGGCGCGGCTCTCCTCGACGAGCGCGGGTGTCCCTGGCAGGAGCAGTGAGCCCGGCTGGCAGCAGCGGCGCAGTCCGGGGGAGAAAGGGAGGTGGAGCAGCAAGGGCGGCTCACGCCGCTCTCGGGCTCTCGCTCCTGCTGCCGCCAGCTGTCAGTTGGGGGGGGGGGGGGAGCGCCGGCTAGGCTGGGGGGGGGGGGGCGGCTGGGCTTCCTCGCCCAGCCGCTGTCAGCTGGGGGGGGGGGGGCGGGGGGGCGCCGGCTGGGCGGGGGGGGGGGCAGGCGGCTGGGCTTCCTCCCCCAGCCGCTGTCAGCTGGGCTGGCGGGGGCCCAGCTGGGCTGGGGGGCCCCCCAAACTATCCGAGTAGGGGGCCCCCAAATTTCTGTCACCGGCCCTGCCTGCACCTAAATGGAGAAGGAAAATCTCCTATTTAGGAGAAAAACAATCCTAAAGATTTTTTTGATAGACACACAGGATGCTTATCCAGATTTCTGCTTGTCCTCTGCTGCAAAGTGGGTTCATAGAGGAAGCCCACCTTGGGTGTCTTCACAGAAGAGACCCTTACTTTTAATATCTCAATTGAGGTAGGAGAACCTACTGAATACCTGAAAGTTTCCCCCGTTCATCAGGAATAATGGTTGGTGAAAGCCATGTGGAACAGTCTTCTACTTCCTCTTCACTGAGCTGCTCTCCTTACTACCATCTTTTTTTTTTTTTCCAACAATCATCTCCCCCTGAAACATTTTATCATGTTTTGTCTCTAGTCTGTAATCTTTTCAGTACAGGGAGCATGTCTTTAATGATGTATATCGCTTTGTACAGACTCTTAATATTTCTTGAGGATCTTTCATTCAACTGCTGCTGAGGTATAAGAATACTTAGTCTGAGAGAATGATTAAGATCATTGGGTAGGTGGCATAATTGGAGGCCTGTATGGTCCCAAATGTTGATAGCATGGCTAGATAAATAATTCACTTGCAGAATTAACATTGATAATTAGGGCTCTGCTTTATACTCTAAATGTAGTGGAAAACAGAAATGACTAATTGTAAACTAGAGTTGTGTACAAAATGGCAAATACAAGAAAATTAATAGTGAATTCCTGGAACCCTTCTCTCTAGACACAGTGGGCCAAACTTTTCTACTTGTTGGTGTAGCAGAATCTGGTGCAATGCCTTAATTCCTGGGTCACAATATGTAATTAGACATGGGAGTATAGAAACAGTGAGGACCAAAACCAGACACACAAGATGAGGAAAAGATGATTTTACTCTGCCAACCTCAAATCAATCCAAAAAACAAACAAACAAAAAAAAACAACCCAAAGAGTCTAACATGTAGGACCTTTGTTTATACATCTCTGCAAAAAAGATAATTAAACCTAATCACAATTCTACATCAAAATTATATGTTAAAATATAAATAAGGTGGGGGCAGCCAGGTGGCAACATGATTATGATTTTGACTTTTGGGGGTGGGGAAGGCCATCTTTCACACTCCCTCCCCCCTGAATCTCTCCCATCCTTGGTGCTCAGGACCTAGGGATACTACACTGGGAGTGCGGGTACTCCTTGTTGTGCTGGCAAGAGTGGCTCATTGCTGTGGGTGTAGGCTGACCATATGTACCGTTTTGAACGGGACAGTCCCGGTTTTTTCATATTTCTGGACCGTTCTGTTTTTTTAACATAAATATCAATTTTGTCCCGTTTTTTGGGCAGGTCCCTCTTTGCAAGCTGCTTTCTAGGGCAGGGGTTCTCAAAGTGGGGGTTGCGACCACTGGAGGGGTCGCGGGCCACTTGTGGGGGTCTCAAGCCCCCACCACAGCAACTCCCTGCTGCGGGATCCCCGGGGACCAGCTCGAGCCCCAAGTCCTGGGGAGCGCAGCTCCAGCCGCGCTCCCCGGGCGGCGGCTGGAGCCCTGGGCGGCGGCTCGAGCCCCGAGCCCCGGCTGCCAGCGGGGGCCGGGGCTCAGCAGGCAGCCCGCCCGCAGCGTGGACTGTCTCATAAAACCTCCAGCCGGCAGCCCCCCACCGGCGCGCTCAGCCCCCGGCTGCGGCTCCAGACAGCTCCGCTCCGCCGTCGGCTTCAGCCTGCCGCCCACTGCCTCCTCTTCTCTCAATTCCTCCTTCTTCCCTCCTTCTCTGTATCCCCTTCTCCATCCCTCCCTTCCTCCCTTCTTTCCATCCCTCCTTCTCTGTCCCTTGCCTCCTCCATCCCCCCTGCTCCCTACCCCCATCTCTTCTCTCATCCATCCATCCTCTCCCTTCCTGCCTTCTCTCCATCCCTCATCCCCCTTCTCTCTCCCTCCATCCTCTTCATCCCCCCATCCATCTTCCCTCCCCCCCCCCCCAGTTCCCCCTCTGCCTCCCGCCTGCCCGGCGCTGGGGGGCCCAGGTGGGGCCATGGCGCTGGTCACCTCGCCCACCGAGCTGGAGTGCCTGGCCAAGCTGCTGTTCTGCCGTAAGGGGGCGCTGCACCAGAAGGTGATCCATGTGGTCAAAAGCCACAAAGTCACGGCACGCTTCTTCAAGCAGCCCACGTTCTGCAGCCACTGCACCAACCTCATCTGGCTAGAGCCCCCCTCAGCCCACGTTCTGCAGACACTGCACCGACATCATCTGGTGAGACCCTCTGGGCCCTAGAGCCCCCCCCCCCCCCGCACCCCTCAGCCCAGGTTCTGCAGCCACTGCACTGACTTCATCTGGTGAGACCCCCCAACCCCATCCCGTTTTTGCCATCCCAATGTCTCGTTTTTGTCTCAAGGAAATATGGTCAGCCTATGTGGGTGTCAACCTCAGGACAGAGACCCCAAACTAGTCTAATGATA
This sequence comes from Sternotherus odoratus, assembly GCA_032164245.1. NCBI lineage: Eukaryota > Metazoa > Chordata > Testudines > Kinosternidae > Sternotherus > Sternotherus odoratus. The sequence continues at coordinate 19,175,779 of JAVMKO010000014.1, read as the reverse complement.
GAACATACAATTTCATTAACCCAGTGACAAGTGTGAACTCCTCACTATAACCGTGTTACCAGGGAGTCACAGGGCACCTCTACTCGGGAGTCTAAGTCAATGTGTGAAAAAGCCTCCTCCCTCCAAGCAATGCAAGTTTCGTGCTGTCCACATCCCTCACTGGCACTATGCTGGCAGGGGATGCTCTCCTGCTGACATAGGTTCCGTTTCTCACCAAGGTGGAGTAATTGTGCCCACAGGAATGCACTCTCCCATCGGCATAGCGCATCTTCATTGGACATGCTACTGGGGTGCATTGATGTAGCACTGTAGTGCAGGCTTGCCACAGACAGCCCCCTTTGGCACGCCAATCTATCTTCCCACCTAGGCAAGCTGGACTTAGTGATAATTGGCTCTTTACACACCCAAAATCACACTAAAATTCAGGTTATTCCTGAAGAATCAGTCACTTACCTCAGGTCAATTGGTACCTTAGATCTCACACCAAAGCCAATGTCCGTGCTTGACTAAGGCCTAAAACCTTGTCACAACCTGGCAAAGGGTCTGCCAGTGTAAGACCCCTTGCTGGGGGAAGAACGACTTCTGACCCGCAGCATCTGTCTGGGGCAGATCAAATAGAAGTTGACAGTAATTTGAGACTGGGGACTGTCAAGTGTGGGAAATGGAAATGGTGGCTGGGGGTGGGAGGGTGTTGTTTTTCAAGGCTTCCATCGCCTTCTCTGATGTGATGGATCTCAAAGGATGGTTGGTGGAGAATAGTTATGAAAGAAAAAGTAATACAGTCATTTGAAATAAACCAACCTTGTATGATAGTTTAGGTGAGAGAGAACTAAAACCATTATAAAAGGTACAAAAGCGGAGCCAGGCTACAGATCAAACACTTACAGGGATGTTGAGATGGACAAAAGGAGTCAAATACACTACGAGCAGACAAAGATCAGGAACATAGCTATGTCCAACAAAGCAAAAACCAGAGGCTAGATGATCATTGCTCAGAACTGCATTAAAGGCTAGTCAACCAAGCAAAAAACCAAAGGCTCAAGAAAATTGTCTGCAGTAGTATCAAAGGCAGCCCATACAAATATCATTATGAGGGGGGAAATCCTCCCCCCCCCCCCGCCTTCTGAAAAAGGCAAGGTCTGACTTCACATTGTTAATGCATTAGACTATAGTAGACTCAATCATCTGAAGGACAATACAGCATTTATCTATATATCCGTGGCTCATACGTGGTGCTAATCCACCTTTTAATTAGACCTGCAGAGGGAAACAAAACGTATACTTGTATTTAAACAAGTCACCACATTAAGATGAGCATGCAAGAGCCATGCAGTAGGAAATCCAAGCATTTTTGGCTTTCCTGTGTGCTAATAAATTAATGCATTTGGGAACTACTATCGGAGACCTAATCAGATAATGTAAAACATCATTGTTTGCCACTTAAGCATCTTTAAAAGGAGTCTAGGGCTAAATCATCTCTACTGCAACTTCCTTCTATCCTGCATTAAAATAGTTCCTGCTGGCCAGTTAGTAGGTTGTTCTGCTTTTAACTTCAATACTGAAATTGCAGCCATCATTTACTAATACTACCATGTCCTTCACAGACTTCAAATACAATATGGTGTTTCTTGGTCTTCATCCCTTCAGTGCCCTGGTGATCTCAAAGGCTACAAGGTTTGTGTGGCACTCATCATGTCACATACAAATTCCATAGACTGCAAAGACCTATCATGTACAGACATGCAGATGGCACAATGGAAGATGTATTTTGAACTTTCATTGAGTTTTCAAGAGTTTAGAAAGTTTGTTTTAGACTAATTATACTTCCTATACGGCTCTATTGTTGGAGTGTAAGTAATAGCAAAAGCTGTGAACTGTGACTGCAGCACTGCAGTTGGGAACAAATCAAAGACAGTGATGTCTGTTCAGACATCTTTATGGCAACAGAAAATGGGCTCAACAAAAACAGCAGGGTACCTTAGGGATGCAAAATGCCATTTAAACTTTACATGTTGTGGTTCTGTAGAGGCAAAACATATCTTGGACTAAGGAGGAGGAGCAGCAGGCTGAACAAAACGAGAAGGTTAACTTTTTTCCCAATCATACAATGTACAATCAGATGTTGGTCATTAAGCTCTACTATAGACCTTTCTCTGATGAAAGGTTCCAGGATTTTGCCTACTAACAAGATTAAAACCAATCTAATGCAGACTCGTGTACACAGATAAGAACATAAGAAAGGCCGTACTGGGTCAGACCAATGGTCCATCTAGCCCAGTATCTTGTCTACCGACAGTGGCCAATGCCAGGTGCCCCGGAGTGAGTGAACCTAACAGGTAATAATCAAGTGATCTCTCTCCGTCCATCACCCCCTTCTGACAAACAGAGGCTAGGGACACCATTTCTTACCCATCCTGGCTAATAGCCATTAATGGACTTAACCTCCATGACTTTATCCAGTTCTTTTTTAAACCCTGTTATAGTCCTAGCTTTCACAGCCTCCTCTGGAAAGGAGTTCCATAGGTTGACTGTCCACTGTGTGAAGAACTTCCTTTTATTTGTTTTAAACCTACTGCCCACTAATTTCATTGGGTGGCCCCTAGTTCTTATGGGAACAAGTAAATAACTTTTCCTTATTCACTTTCTCCTTACCACTCATAATTTTATATACCTCTATCATATTGCCCCTTAGTCTCCTCTTTTCCAAGTTAAAAAGTCCTAGCCTCTTTAATCTCTTCTCATATGGGACCCGTTCCAAACCCCTAATCATTTTAGTTGATGGTTCATCAGACAAATCCTTCAAAAATGATGGTTATCGTATCTTTATCCAGTGGCATAATTGAGAAAATATAAGAGCACTAGATGAGGATATATCAGCTCAAACTGAAAGCTATTCTCAGTGCACCTCAAGAAATAAACAGCAGCAATAGAGGTCGATATTGTGATGTTTGTTGACTCTCAGGTGGCAATTCTTGATTCCTTTTGAAGAAACCAGAATGCTAGCAATGATACAATTCATAATGCATCTCGGAAAGTGCGGCAATTTTATTGACTTTTCAGTGGATTCCAACACGTGTTGGTGTATATACAAGTGAGGTAGATGACAAATTGGCCAAAACTGGAAGACTGGAAACTCAGGTTGGAATGACAACAGTTGAGAATGTTGATATCCTATTGAGGGAGAAAAATAAGCTGAAATAGTTAAAAGTTGAAAGATTCTCTGATCAAAGCTGCTTGGACAATAACATCCACTATAATGAGATTTTCATTTCTACAGTGTGCCCCATTAACAATCAGTAGAGATGGGACCAAGATATATCTACTCTACAGGACATGTTAGAAGCAGGCTTTAATATCTGCCCATGCTTTTATTGTGAGCAACGTGGATTGGATGCCTTGGATCAAGCCCTTTATTGTGAGCAACGTGGATTGGATGCCTTGGATCAAGCCCTTACAAAGAACTCTTTGTGTTGTCAAATTCATTCTCAAATTCCTTTGCCTGATAGGATTATTTGTGGGACAAGACTATGACAACAACAACAGAAGGACTTAATTCTCAATTATGATTCATTCTACTATTATTGTATTGCTTATAGAAATGGGTTATGTATCTTTCTACTGAGTTCATTCTGAATGTGTGTGTTCTACAGGATTGTGGTAGTTGCAGTATTGCATCCAAATTTGCTTTCCCAAATGCAGAATAAAAAAGAAAAGTAATAGTATTAGGTGGAGTTAAAACATTCATTTATGTCCTATATAAAGCATAGCAAGTACAAGATAATTGAATTACATTTGCAAAGTCATTCTATTCTGGCTCTTTCAGTATGCTGTTTCTGAGCAGAAGAGAAAATAAAGCCTTCTGTTGATTATAAAATTCCTTCTGTATATAATTCAGATACAGTCAATAAAAGGTGTTTTCCCATAGCCAATGCACAGTTTTTACATTAATTAAAATACAAATACAGTAGATGAGTGAGCACTTTTTTTCTTTGGGCTTCATCTTGCATTTACTGAATTCAAAGTAAATTGCCATTTACTTCAATGGATGCAGCAGCCTATTCTTTTTTTGTGAATAAAATAAATTATTATTTTTCAAAAGGCAGATGGTCCAGTGATTAGGGCACTAGCCTAGAACTCAGGAGACCTGGGTCCAATTCCCTGCCTCCTGTATGACTTTGCCCAGGTCACTTAGTTTCTCTGCCTGAATTTCCCAGCTATAAACTGGGGCTAATAATACTACCTTTTAAAGGAGTGCGGTGAGGACAAATCAAAGATTGTGAGATTCTCAAATACTCCACTAATGGGAGCCTGAGAAGTACATTAGATAGAAACTTTTTCTGCATTAGGCTGTTCAGAAGAATTTTAAATTTACCTCCCTTGACCTTTCTCTTTCTGGGAGAAAAAAACTATACTGTTTGGGTTTTTTTGTTTTTTAATCCCTAAGTAATCAACACAATAAACACAAGCATACTGAGGAACAGCATCAAGATTTAAATAAATAACTAAATAAATTGGCCATCTCCAACAAAGACAACGATTTTCAGAAACTTGTATTCACAGCTTGATGTGGAAAGGAAATGTATAGAAGCAAACATTCATGTAAAATTCCCTTCATTAGAAGGGAAGAACCCTATCAAATAATTCATGTAACTAAATCACTGCCAATAAAGATTAAAGGGGGGAAAGGCTGTTCTAAAAATGGGATAAAACAAAACCATAAATACTCTTTTTTTAAAAAAAAAAAGCCTATTAATTTAAGTATCTGAGTCAGTATGTTTGGATTACTGATGCTGGCAAGAGAGTGTAGATAGATGAAAAATTCTCTGCATGAAATAAGGAGGACAGTCTTGCTTTGCTCATGCATCAAAAACTCCTGTTGAACTCAATAGGAGTTTTGGGAGTTCCAGGAGTGTAGTAATATTTCTCTGTCTTATGAGACGGCGTGACCTTCCTTAATTCTTACTAAGGTTTCAGCTGAAACCAGCATTCCTTTCCTATATTAAGTGTTATTGCCATGTTCCATTAGAGCCTGACACACTTCCTACTGAAGTCAATGGGAGTCTTTCCTTTGACTTGAATGGCAGTGGGCCTGGGTCATTCAACAGTTGCTGTGTTTTAGATGCTGGGTTCAGCCTCAGGACTAGAGTCAGTTAGTAAATGAAGGGGCTACTGATACTGCTAGAGTGAAGGAATAATTTCTCTCTCCTCCTTAGCCCCCAGTTCATTAGTCTAAGGGAGAAATCCTGGGAAAATGTAAGTTAATGGGAGTTTTACTATTGCCTTGTGTGGACCCAGGATTTAATGCCAAGTTTCCCTGAAGTAAAAGAGCCTGTGAAAAAGCCATTCTCCTCCGAGTGAATGGGTGGATTCTTTGGACCACTGGGTAACTTCTTATGTCTTCCTGAGGAAAGAATGACCTGGAGGATTTTCCCCTCTGGAAATGATGTACTCTGTACCAGACTCAGGTCTGTGCTAAAACAAACTAACATATTGTACCTTATTTTGTCCATGTAGACCAGGGGTGGGTAAACTTTTTGGTCCTAGGGCCACATGGGGTTGTAAAACTGTATGGAGGGCTGGGTAGGGAAGGCTGTGCGTCCCCAAATAGCATGGCCACCGCCCCTATCCAGCCCCTCCCACTTCCTGCCCCCGACAATCCCCTCAGAATTCCCAACCCCTCCGCCCCGCTCCCTGTCACCTGACCACCCTGATCCGTATCCACACCCCCACCCCAACTGCCCCCAGAGCTCAACCCCCCCACTCCCTCCCCTAACTGCCCCTCCTCCTCAGGGCCGGCGACAGGAATTTTGGGGCCCCGTACGGCAGATCATACAGGGGCCCCCCCGCCAGTATCCTGCCGCCCGCGGGGGTTCCCCCCCCCAGTCTCCCACCGCCCGCAGGGTTCCCCCCCCCCTGCCAGTCTCCCGCCGCCTGCGGGGTTCCCCCCCCCGGCCGGTCTCCTGCCGCCCGCGCCCCCCCCCCCCCCGCCAGTCTCCCACCGCCCACGGGGTTCCCCCCCCCCGGCCGGTGTCCCGCCACCCGTGGGCTTCCCCCCCCCGCCGGTCTCCCGCTGCCCGTGCCCCCCCCCCCCCCGGCCGGTCTCCTACCTCCCACGGGCCCCAACCCCCGCATGCGCTGCAGCCGCGTGGCTGGCCGGGAGAAGCAAAGGGGGGCGGGGGAGGGGGCTGGTGAACGCTGCAGCGGCTGCCCTGAGCCGCGCCTTGCTCACAGCCCCGGCGACAAGGGGGTACAGCTGAGTACCCGCCCTGGACTTCAGGGGGCCCCCCTGAAGTCCGGGGCCCGGTACAGCTGTACCCGTTGTACCCCCCTGTCGCCGGCCCTGCTCCTCCTGAGACTCCGCCCCATCCAACGCTCCCTGTTCCCTGACTGCCCCCCATGGTCCTTGCCCCTTATCCAATCTCTGCCCCCCGCTCACTGGAGCCAGTTATGCCACTGCAACACTCCCCAGCAGGAGCAGTGGGCCAGAGTGCTTGCAGCGTGACTGGCAGGGAGGGGGGACAGCAGGGGAGGGGCTGGGGCTCGCCTCCCGGCTGGGAGCTCAAGCAGACTGTCTAGGATAGGGAAAACTACAGCCCGCAGGCCACATCTGACCCATGGGACAATCCCCAGTCCCTCTACCGCTGTCTGCCGTCCCCTGCCAGGGAGCGATGCAGTGGTGTGACTGGTGAGCGGGGGTTGGGGTGTGGGATTGGATAAGAGGCAGGTGGTCGGGGTGGCAGTCAGGCAGTATGGGGCATTGGATGGGTGATGAGGCAGAGAATCAGAGGGAGGGTGGTCAGAGGAGGAGGAGGAGGAGCAGGGGAGGGGCCAGGGTTTGCCTCCCCAGCCGGGAGCTCAGGTGGGCCGGACAGGACAGTTCCATGGGCTGGATGTGGCCTGTGGTCTGGAGTTTGCCCACTACAATGTAGACCCTATTAATGAGTGCTAAAGTGCACTAGGGAATAGTTTCAAGCAGCACTACATTAATGTGTACTAGCAGGGCCTACATGGACCAATTAATGAACAACATATTATTGTACTTTTATAAATCACATCCTCATAGGGCTCATAACCCCACCATTTTGACAAGGGCTATGTTGATTGTTAATTTTGAGTAATGAGGCTTTTCTTTTCAACTGCTTCTTAGAAACACCTCTTTCCTTGTGACATGGCAAACACATAGTGAGGAGAAAAGATACTCCGCAAATTATAGAGTCATTCAGGTCAATATGATGAAAATGATTTTTTTCTGAGATTTGTTTTATGGTAATAATTTGGTCAATTATTTATCTGATCACAAATCCATCTGTCAAAACAAGGCACAGAAACTGAGTTAAGGTCTTAAGAGACCTAACAGATCACATACATCAGAATATCCAGGAAAATTTGGCACAAATACTGAGTGCAATATATGACACTAAGTAATTTGCTTCATCTTCCACTACCACATAACTTTGCTTGTACCATTTTGGAGAAAGATTGGAGATTAGTCGAAGATAGCTACCAGTTAAATTTCCTCAATATTTATTTTGAAGATTTCTTTAAGGTGGCTCCCCAAATGTTTTTTACTTTTTGAAATTGATTCATGAGCAGAGATCAATCAGCAAAAAGTACCAATAATGAGTTCTCGTTAATAGGGAAGAGCTCGTTATCATGCTGATTGCATAAAACAGGTTTTTAGCCAACAAAGACTCCTGCAGGGAGAGCTCTTTCACCTGCTATGGGGAAAAAAATTCTAATTAAAACAAAAAATGCAATAAAGGGAAGTCATTTTTCTGTGAGTTTGTGTCAGAAGGAGTGAGCACTCTCTTCCTCTCTGTGTAACTCCTTGTAAACCCGGAGAGCTGCCCTCAGAGCGGTGTGGTAAAAAGGAAACTCGCTTCACAAACATTGTCTCACTTTTCCACATACTAAAAGCTAATTCCCTTCGTCCGTGCCCTCCTTCTCTGGGTGAAATCCTGACCCCACCCCGCCTCTCCCTCCACGTAAGTGATTTGGATTTTTGACACGGATTTTGGTGGGTCCAGGATGTTACCACTGACTTCTTTGTACTTCAGAATATTTTGGGCTGCAGAAAATTGTATCCCATGCTTCTCCCTGCCCAGGGAGGGATGGAATCTGTGGCTCTGCACAGCTTTGAGTGCAACTGGATTCCTGAGAGTTCTAGGAGGGGATTCAGTAAGCTGAGGAAATCTCTGTGTCCTAACAAATGGTGAGTTCTCTTCCATGGGTGACTAAGGGCAGGTCTATGCTTAAAACTGCATCTGTGTGCTCCTCTAGCATTTAAGGGGAGATAATCCTATGCCAATGGGAGAGTTTCTCGTGTTGGTGTAGTTAATCCACCTCCCTGAGAGGTGGTAGCCAAGTCGGTGGGAGAAACTCTTCTCTTCCTATCGACAGAACTATCTATGTGTGGGAGAGGGGGAAAGTATAACTATGTCACTCAGGGACATGGATTTTTTACACTCCTGAGCGATGTAGTTATACTGATAAAGGTCTGTAATGTAGGACTGGTCTGTGCTAGGAAGAGGCTTAAGAAGACCACAGAGAAAACATACTAGGCTTTTGTCTGTAAACAAGAGAGGAAGGATGGTCTAGGTGATAGGGCCGTAGCCTAGGTTTCGTTCCTTGCCCCACCACAGACTTCCTTTGTGATCTTGGGCAAGTTACTTATCTTCTCTCTTTTCATAAAATGGGGATACTAGTACATCCCTAAAGTAAAGTGCTCCAGTAGTACGGCATTGGGGGCCACATAAGTGCCTAAGATGGATAGTTTTGTTGCAGAAGTCAGCTAAGGAAAGCAAGAAAGAAAAGGACCTTGCAGTGTGTGTGTGGGTGTTGGTGTGTGTGGGTATGGGTGTGAAGTGGGGGCGAATAATAGGAACCCCAGACACATGAATCCCTATTGTTCTTAGGTGATCTGGGCAGGTGAAGCACTCTGGATGTGGGTTAGACTGTAATCCTATAAAGAATCCATTTCATTTGAGGCCCCCAATACAGCATTATAAGTAATTCCTATGTGTTTGTAGCCAGTGTAGGGGTTGGACTCATGGTGCTGCGTGAAATATGGTTCTTAAGGAACAAATCTGCCTGAGCTTTATCCTTGAGTGAAGGCTTCCTTTGCAAGTTGAGACTTTCTCTATGTCAAGCCCCTTTTTTAAAAGTTATTCTAGGCCAAGTGGAAAGGCCCATTGACCATACAGATCAGAATCCATAAATGAGGCTATCAGAGGTGAAGGTAGTTGCCTGGTGGTAGGAAGTGGAACATTTCACCAGGTCAAATTCCACTCAGGACAGCAGTGACTTAATATTACCGACCATTCAGTGGCTCAGTTTAAATGTGGGGAAAGTCTCCATATTAATTCTAGTGGACAGGTCTTTTGATCAGAGACCACATTACAACTGGCACCCTTCAGCAAAGGACAAGGATTGAGCTAACATATCTTCTTGCTCATAAAAGTGGTGTCTCCATAACTAAAGGCATGTTCTTGGGAGGTGAGAGGAAGCTGGTATTGCCATTACCCATCTTTTGTCCATTCTGTGGCTAAAGAGACTAATCCAGTTTTCAGTGCTGCAAAACTGTCACTTTTTTATAAGCATTAAATTCCCTTCAAATGTAAAACCCGTTCCTCTTTCTTCTCTTCTCATGAGGAAGATAGACTCAGACTTTTTTGTCTGAATAATATAATTGTTGGGAGAAATAATTTGGATTTTTTGTAAATTGAATAAAAAAGTGAAACTCCCAATGGATTATGATTATTTTATTTTACTGGAATAAATTGTTTTGATATCAGATACAGAACACTAATGTATTATGGTACAAAAATGGGTGAGAATGTGTTACAGTACATTTTATTTAGTTCATTCCTTCTGCAGGTACTACGGTAATTTAATTCATTTTCATTGGTTAATGGAATGTCTTTGAGCTCAAAATACTACGCTCAAAAGCATCAGGAGAACACAATGAGATTGCACCTGCAGTTTACAATGAAAAGATAAAAGGAAAAGACACTGCTACTTCCTGAGGAGAATTTTAAAAAGGGAGGGGGAAAGCCCTTTTTAATAATGGTTCATTTTCTTCCTCTTTAGTACAAAGTGATAAAAGGAAATAAATTCATGCTCCAAATCTTAGACATAGCAAAAGGGTCATTATATAAAGATGTTATCTTCAGGGGAGGGGGGGAACTTTGTCAAAAGTTGTTAATGTTGAAAGCATGAAAAGTGGATCTCAAGAAAAAACTGATTGTCAAGATGACAGAATAAATCTGTATACTTTTCCAATTTTCATCTCAACATGAAACCACAGCACGGTATTAAGTTTCTGTACAAAAGAATAGAATATACTGGTCAGTGGCTTGGTGGAAGGGGAATCCGATTTATAAAGCATATATTGGGTTTGGTAAAACAGAAACACGTCTCCAACTTAACAGTAGTGTTCTTTTGCTAGAACTATACTTGGAGGAAGTAATTTTTTTCCTCCCTGCCAGGTGAAAAGTGCTGGAAATAATTCTTCCATACATGTCACACTACGATGCTATCTGAGCATTGGGAACTTTGTGGGAGTTTCAGGAAAGTCAGTTGGATTGTATCTGTTAGGAATAGGGTTGTCAGGCATCTGATTTTTTGACTGGAATGCCTGGTCAAAAAGGGACCCTGGCGGCTCCGACCTTTGGCAGCCTAGCTGACTGGGTTGCCAAAGGTCCGGCTGACCACAGTAGTCGACTCTGTGTGGCTCTTGGAAGTGACTGGCATGTCCCTCTGGCTCCTAGTAGAGGGACAGTCAGGGGACTCCACACGCTGCCCTTGCCCACAGGCACATCCCCTAGTACCAGTTCCACAGCTCCCATTGGCCTAGGAGCTGGAGGGACATGTCACCGCTTCCTGAGAGCTGCCTGAGGTCAGCACCACCTGCATCCTGAATGCCCCCCACCTGACCTCAGCCTGCTGTCCCAGCATGGAACCCCCTCCTGCACTCAAATTCTCTCCCAACATTTGTACCCCAACCCTGAGCATGCACTCCCAAACAGAGCCCCCAGCCTCCTGCCCCAATCTGGAGCCCTTTCCCTCATCCTGAACCCTTCATCCATGGCCCCACCACAGAGCCTGCATCACCAGGCCAGAGCCTGTACCCCCTCCTACCCCAACTCCCTGCCACAGCCTGGAGCTCTCTGAATCCCCCATCCCAGAGCCCACACCCCTCCTGCACCCCAATCCCCTTCGCCAGCCTAGTGAAAATGAGTGAGGGTGGAGAAGAGCAAGTAACAGGGAGGGGGGATGGAGTGAAGAGGCGCTGGGCCTCAGAGAAGGGGCAGGGCAGGGGTGGGACCTTGGGGAAGGGGTGGGGGGGACAAGGATGTTCAGTTTTCTACAATTAGAAAGTTGGCACCCCTGGTTGGGAAGATAGAGTAGACACAAACAATAGGGGCCACAGAGTGGCTAACCAAGGAGAGATGGCTATCTGCACAGTAAAGAGAAGAAAATTGTCCCAGTTCACAAAACCCAACTTACAAGATGGTTTGAAAAGTTGTGTGTGAAGGGGATACCACCAGGCATCTTTATCAGCTGAGTCATAGATAATTCTTCCTCTGTGTTAAAAGCACTGGTTCTAGTCTAAAAAGTGGCTGTAAAAATGGTGCTTGATTACTCCATGGAACTTCTCCCTGTTTATATTGTGAATCTGAGCTGCAGACTACTTGGCAACAGTAAGTTTGCACAGGCTTTTACTCCTGTTAGCCCTGCAGTACCAAAAGAGAGTGAGCAAGATTCTATCAGGATGGTTTATTAAGTTTGGTTATTTACATCTGTGCACCCCATTGAAGGCCTTGAGGATACATGGGGGTCATTGAGGGCATGGTTTCAAGATAATGTTATTTAATAGCTGTAACCGAGGGCTTAATTTGGCCTTCAGCATGTCTATTTGTGTTGCTGATGTGCAATAAAGAAAGTCCAGTTTGGTTCTCAGATCTCAGGGTGGGTTTTCAAGGTTGGCAGAGTGGAAAAAAATATAATCTAAGTGAGCACATTTGCTAAAGAAACCCAAGACTCTAAACACCAAACCCCACAAAGTCATTTTTAGAGTTCCCTTTCATAGCAGAATTACATTGAAATTGATTATTTTTGCCAGCAATTGCACAGAACAAGTAAATTAATATGAACCTTCACCTCCAGCCAATATTTCAATTATCCATAATTAAGTGCAATTTATCTCTTAGTTTTAGTTTTGTCATAAAAATTGTTACTTTTCAATATTTCCACTAAAATGTTTACTCTTCCTTCACCTTCCTCTGCTGTTACACTGACTGTCTCTGTTGACTTTCCTATCATTTTACCTTTCAAGTGGATGGTGGCAATATAGTTTCCTAGCCCCCTCCCCTCCCCTCCCCTCCCCTCCCCCGCCGCCCCGTTGATTAACTCATTGACAGAAGAGCACCTTGAATACCAGTTCATCTTTTTACTAAATATTTCCATGAGCCCTTGAAGAGATGCTGAGTAGTTCTGAGTCAGTGGGTTAACCAGCCCAGGAAGTTCAGTCCACTGAAAGGTAAAGAGGTTTGAGGCTGAACATCACATACATAGAAACAAATTCATGCTTTTACTAATAATATAATGCTATGCAGCCAAAGCATCTTTCATGTGAGGATCTCAAAGCATTTGACCAACTTTAACTAACTATTTCTCACCGTACCCCATCTGGTTGGTAACTATGCAGTTTCTTCTTGGTTTTGGAAATATTTCTCTGAATACCTGTCCACACTAGAGACATAGTACTTTAGTTGTGTAATAGTACAAAACTGATGTCCTAACCCTTTGCTTTTCCATTACGTTTGCGTATCTCCAGAAGCACAGCTTGCTAGCTGTCTCTGTCTGTATTCCCCATTGCAGGTTTTTTTTCTCCTGTTTTTTTTTTTCTTTAATATTCCTCCCTCAATACCATTTTCTTTCTTTTTTTTATCAGGGTTTGGTGGAAAGAAATGGGAAATTGTAACAGGTGGCTCATGGCTTAGGGGTTGGAGGGCCTGTGGCTGGCCCACCTTGATTACTAAAGAGACACACCAGGGTTGGATCAGGTAATTCCCTGTCAAGGGAAGCAGAGGGCTGCAGCACAGAGGGAAGTGTAGGAAACTGCATGAAGTAAACAAGGTGTCTGTGGAAAAGACCTTTATTACAGGGGGGAATAAGCTAGAGTTAGAAACATGAGGTTCTAGCCGTGGAGGGAGTAGCCTGCTAAAGCAGAAAAGATCACAGGCAGTAGAGGCCTAGGAATAGGCTGGTAGTAGAAGGAAACCGGGGTCAGAGAGCTGAGTTTCTGCCCCAAAGGATTGTGACTGGCAGCTTTGGGCAGAGCAGACTGGGCTGAAGGAAGAGCTCCCAGTGTGGGGGAAGAAGCTAGGGTGAGTATGAACTCTTGTATAATGATTATGGATTTTATTTTGGTATTGTACTGATTGTTTGAATCACTGTTGTAATTTTGGAGCTTTTAAGAGGCCGATAAAAGGGGGCCAACAAGGACAGGGTGCTGACAAAACAACCTCTGGCCATGATGGGGTGCTCAGCAAACTGCAAACTGCCTATAAGAATGTTGAAAAGGGGGAACAGAGAACTGCTTGCTGCATAAGACAGCTGAAACATGCTTGCATTATTATTTCCTTTCTTCATCACTAATAGTGATTGCTAGTTACCAAATGCAACCTAAAGCCATGTAATTAATATTCTCTTCCAATCAGTGTGTTTACTTTACACAATATTGTTGGGTTTGGGTTGTGGGTTTTTTTTTTTATTAGTTTTGTTTTTGCCTTTGTATAATTGGCGTTTTGTAAAGGGGAAACTTGTTAAATGCATAATCTGTCTTTCCATCCTAGGGTGACCAGATACCAAATGTGAAAAATTAGGACAGGGGATGGGGTGTGTGTGTAAGAGGAGGCTATATAAGAAAAAGACCCCAAAATCAGAGCTCTGGTCATCTTCCTCCATCCATCCAGGCATGGTCCTTACTACTGTAGTATCAGAGTGGCTGTACAACATAACCACTCTCTACATATGTACATTCACAGCCATTGGCTTAAGAGCTTTGTTGGATGAAATCCATCTGTTTGGCGAACATGCACACTAAATCCTGTAAAAAGAGCTTTTTTTCCCCCTAAACTCCAATCTTTTGGTGTCTAGAATCAGCTGATTGGTTCTTTTATCTGATATTTATGTAAGCTGTATTCTGCTCTTGCATATGTTTAATGCTTGGGGGGCGGGCGAGGGATGCAAAAATGTGTTTTGGCAACTGAACTCACATGTAACTTGTAACTGGTTTGTATTATTGGTTAACTAATTAGTTGCAAAACGTTATCATTTTTACACTTTACCTCTGCAGAAAATCACTGGAAAGATCTTGGGATACTTGTGGAAAAACGTTAATAGAATAGCCTGCTCTTATGAGCCTCTGGAGTTCCCTTGGCTTAGAAGAGAGGGCACTGCTGGCAAAACATATTGCCATGAGAGCCTTTCATCTCTGAAATTTACTCTCTCATCCCCTTGATCCAGCATAGCTCTCGTGTTGACCTTCAGCATCTTTCTGAACAGACGACTTGAGGAGGATTAAAATAGAAAGGATGGGGATTCTCAGGGGAATTTGACGGGGTGTGTGTTTTGATATATCTTGTTGCTTTGTGTCTATGTGCATGGAGGTGGGGGGAAATGTGGTTTGGATTCTGTAATGATTTTTTAAAAAAAATCTTATTTCCAACGGATGGCAGGAGTGTCTGGGAGAGCTGTTTTTGTTTCAGTCAAATAAATAAGGTATCACTTTCTATCGGTTCCAAGAGCTATAAATCAAACTCCTCATTTCTGTGCCCTGAAAGGGGGCAGAATCACTATAAAGAAAAGGAAATATATTTTAAATAGTATCTTGGGAAGCACAATATTTCCAGTCTCGAAATCCTATGGAGATGCTTATTTGAATGAGATTTGCTCCAGACCTCACTGAAATCAATGAGAGTTTTGTGGCATTGACGCATCTCTGGTTGCAAGGCATCTGGTTTTTAATCGGAACACCCGGTTGAAAAGGGACCGTGGCACCTCCAGTCAGCACCACTGACCAGACCGTTAAAAGTCCAGTCAGCAGCACAGCAGGGCTAAGACAGGCTCCTGGTTCTGCATGGCTCCCAGAAGCAGCTGGCAGGACTGGCTCCTAGGCCTCGAGTTCCCTCCTGAACCCCTCATTTCTGGCCTCACCCCAGAGTCTGCACCTCCAGCCGGAGCTCTCATCCCCTCCCACACCCAGCCTGGTGAAAATGAGCAAGGGTGGGGGAGAGTGATCGATAGAGGGAGGAGGGAATGAAGTGAGTGGAGGGCGGGACCTCGGAGAAGAGGTGGGGAAATCAGAACGTTAGCAACCCTAGTCAACTGTGTGTGAATTTAATGATTAGTATTGGGCATTTAGGTAATATGGTGATGAGCACCATAGTAATTCCCAACTTAAATGGACAGATTCCAATAAAAGCCGGGTAACATCCACATTTTGCAGCTATTTAAAATCTCATATCTGTCCCTGGTTTCCCCCTCCTCCTTGCCTGTAGTTTTTGTCTACAGAGGAGAATTTGCACACTGGAATGATGGACATGTTCTCTGTTTTATTTTGTAATAGCTTTCTATTTGTTTCCTTCCAATATCACAAAAGCACATTTATATATTTTTTCAGACTTTGGCAGATAACCAATTTAAATAGTGAATATCTGATGGAAAAGGTTTTATGAATACAAAGCACTGCAAATCTCTACAAAAGGTGAGCAGGCTTTAGTAGAGTGAGACAGTCTCCGTTTTCTACATCTTTTTTTTAGTGCCATCACATCATTACTTTCCATTTGCTTCTTAATGTAATAGTATATTTTGTAAACATTGTTGCTGCTGACAAGAACATCAATTCCTGTTATTCATGAAGACTGCTCAGTATTCCAGCAATAAATAGCAAGCTGTAGGAACAATCACTTCAATGTTTATTTCTTAACATATATGTATGTCCTCTTGAAAAAGAGACGGATCCAGTTGATGTTTACCACATAGACCTTTTCCCAAAAGCACTGACGCTGACAGAGAATTCACATGCAAGTGAGAGACATCTTTTTAAAATATATTTTATTTATGTGTTGGGCAAACATTTACAAGGGCTATGGGGAAAAATGGTTGGGCAAATGGGAATTGCTTTTTTATAATTTTTTTAAATAGAATTATGAAGTTAATGGTTGATGGGAACAGTCATGATGAGGACATTATGGTTCCTGGAGTGAGGCAGGCCCATGGGGTGAGAGGAGGGTAGGAGAGATACCGCCTGCAGTGGGTGCACCAACTGGCAGAGCTAATCCCCAGGACAGCCAGCAGGAGGGGCCACTGATGGGTGGAACCTGTGATAACACCTATCCATGTGATCCACTTAAAGCACACAAGTAGTTGAATGCAAGTCATCTGAACAGCTCAGTTTGACGCATATACTGGAAGAGAAGCAGGGTCAGCACCTCATGGTGGTGGTGGGGGGGGGTTAGGGCTAAGAGCCACCTCAGCAGCTCCCCTCATCCTACTGGAAGAGGCTGGCACCAGCCTTGAGCCTCAGGCAGACACCGAGAGGTGCCTCGGGATAAATGCTGTTCCAGAATCATTCAGCCGGGGACTGGGTCTTGAACTCTGGATTTCGGGACCCTTCTGCCCTCTTCAGGATGGGTGGTCACCCTAGTCTGAGTATCACTGATCTAGCTAATTTGATTAGCAGCAGTAGTGAGGCTGTGGCAACATGAGCTGTGGCCCCTTGAGTATGTACCCAGGGTCCTGGGCTAGTGGTGCTACCCCATGCAGCCAAGTGTGCTGCCATGGCTTTATTACTGCTCAAGTTTACTTTGATCTTCAAATCCAAGCTAGCTGGGTTGAAGCACATGTAGACATATCTGATACGCTCAGTAGAAGGCCTTGACTGGATGCAAAGATGCCCCAGGTCCTGCCAATGAATTAAAGGAGGCTCTCCCATGTAGTTTTGGATGTTCAGTGGTCTTGTTCCTTGGAATATCAATTGCAGCTTTGGGAATTCCTTTTCTTGTTTGAAAAGAATTCTGTCACACTTCAAGGATAAGCATGGCCCATTTGGGGGGAGAAGGAGAAACTTAATTCTTCTGTCCTATGGCTGACTTGACTTCCGAACTGCATCTGAATGTCTTTGAGAAAGAACTTAAATGCCATTATCCAAGAAGACTTCAGCCTTCGTTGCATGAGCAATATTTAATTTAAACAACACTCATGTTAAGATCTGTACTTCTTATATTTCTGAATCTTTGACTATTTTTTTAATAATTGTATGTTGTACTGAACAATCACAAATGTAAATGTTTTTTAAAAAATCTTGTGACCTGAGACTTTCACTAAGTACATGCAGTTTGCCTTCGCACACCTTCCTGTCAGTGTCTTAGCTACAGGGCATCTGCTGCTGAGCTCCTTTGACTCCCCCACCCCAGGGAGCCAGGCATATCTCCTGCAGGGAGATGGCCAGCCTCAGACCTCTGACTGTCTGGGGACCTAGAAAACTGGGAGACTGGGAGCTCCCGTTAATTTCAGTGGCTGCTCAGCCCTTGGCAAGATTAGGCCCAGGGTTCATAAGTAGAAACATTTTGAATGTCAAAGACAGGCAGAATGATCAACTTTAAGTTTGGTGCATGTTGCTTGATGAGTAATGGCTGGCAGCACTAATAATGATGAATAAATATTCTTATGTGGCTGTTTGCAGTGATGCTGCAATTTTTCCATTACAAGAGAGGCTGTAAAAGATAAGTAGCAGATAAGCAGACAGTGACACACTCCTCTCAGTGAAGCGTTCCTTACCATTCAGCACTGCTGTTCTGCTGATGTGTGTGTCTTCTGATCATTTTGTTCTGCTATTCAATCTTTAAATGGAGCCAGGTATTCAAAAATTTGTTTCATGCTGCATCTACTGATTGGTGGCCAGATTTTCTAACTGCATTGGGATTGCGCAGTGGATCATGATATTGCAAATCAATATTTTAGTGGGAAAATGACCATAGCTGCCATTCTACCAATGATCAGGTGTAGAAAAATTTGTGAATAACTGATTCAACTGAAAGTTGTTTCTCTCAACTTTTCTGTTCTGTAGATCAGCAAGTACCAGCTAACTACTGCCTTTATATTGTAGGCCCTGTTGTTTCTTATTTTAGCATATCAAATGTTGTCATGTTTTTATGGTTGTTTTTTTCTCTCCCCGTAACACAGTTGTCAAGTACCAATTCTGTGAGGCATATATTGAGAAGCACATGCCTCGGATGACTAGCCCCATCAAAATATATGGGATTATGTATGTAAATATGGTGCTATCCCTCATCGGGGGAAGGAGAATGGTGGCAAAATCATGCTGTGGCAGTGTAATCCTCCAAGCCCTCATCACCGTGAATATTTGCTTAACTTCCTTTTTCTTGGTTTGTTTTTTTTCATTGATCACGTGGAATGACATCATGGTACAGAAGGCTGGCCACTCCCCAGATCCTCAAGCAGGGCTATTTTTTTTAACCTTGTTCACAGCCAGGGAGGGTCCACGCTGAGAAGTGTAAATGTTCACGCTGTGAATATCTCAAGGAAATGCTTAAACTTTGTTTTAATGGTGTATAAATTTATTCTACTTATCAGACAGATTTTGCAAGCATAAGATCTCATTAGCAGAAGAAAAATGGTATCCCAAGGCATCTAATGGTATTGAGACATCCTCTCCCTACCATGTCTTCTGTGAAATGCATGTAGTTATGTTTTGTTAAGCATCAGGAAAAAAAATCCTTATGGAAATAGTACTATTCCTTCATTAAGATAAATTTTATTGATGGGCTAGGGAAACTCTGTTAACTGTAAAATTGACATTGTTTTTGCTTGAACTCTATGCCAGAAAGACTACTTCTTTCAGGCATTTGGGGTCCTTATGGGTGGAAGGTCAGAAAAAGCTGTTCAGAAGTGTGCTTCTTAATGGTACATAGCAGAGCGCTTTACGTGAGCTGCAATAAGTAAGATCGATCACTCAGTATTTTTATTGAGGATCTATATCCTTGACAAGTAAACTTGTTCTCCACTTTTCATTTTTTTTTGTATGTAATGTTTGCAGTAGTGGGATGCTTAAAGACATGTAAATATTTTTTAATTTGTTTAAAAAACCCAAAGCTGTAAAAATTTAAGTCTGGCAACTACTCACTTAGTACTTTAATCAAGGGCATTCTCTGGAAATAGAAGTAGGAATATGAAAGGCCTGCAGTTTACATAGGGTTATGGCACATAAGATGAATAAGTAAAGACAGCAAAGGAAGAATTAAAATGTTAGACTTCTTTTCTGGACCAACAGAATAGTTTCAATGCCCCAATACCAATTACATTTAGAATTTGTTTTCTGGAGTCCAAGGTACAATTTGAGTGGAGGGGGGTTTCTTGAAAATATTTTTCAGACTACTCTTGGCTAATCTGATGAAGGACCTCTTTGTGATTTAGCCAAACGGGACAAAATTCCCTTGGTGTCTTAGCTGTTCAACAAGGTTTGCTATTGTCAAAAGTCCTTTGTTTCTCTCAACTTTCCCGTTATGTAGATCAGCAAGTACCAGCAACCAGTGCTGGGGAATTACACTGGTTGTCATATGGCAAACCAGATATCATGAAGATATTTATAAACAATAACTTGAATTGATACAATATTCAGAGCAGCAATTGACCTGCAGGCAAGAGAAGAAACATTTCTAATTTTTGTTTTGGGTTAGGGTTAGATCAAGAAGACTGAATTTACAACTTTAAGTTGTTTAATTCTTTACATACCAAGTTTTGGGTGGAATCAACTACTCATTCCAACCATAAAAACCAATAGTTATGATACAATCACAGAGACTTACTCAACCATATTTATTCAAAACCATCTTCACCACTGGCTAGCAATGTAATTCACTTTTACATCACTCCACTTCAGAATTAAATAAAAGTAACACTCATGATTTTCAGTAGACATATACAAAGTTTACAGGTAACAAAGAGTCCTGTGGCACCTTAAAGACTAACTAAAGTATTGAAGCATAAGCTTTCGTGGGCTAATACCCACTTCGTCGGATGCCCATGAAAGCTTATGCTTCAATACTTTAGTTAGTCTTTAAGGTGCCACAGGACTCTGTTACCTCTGCTATTCCAGACTAACACGGCTACCTCTCTGATTCTTGACAAAGTTTACAGAAGCTTTGCCCTTTTAACATATTACCGTTTTAATGACAGTATGAAAATATAGATGTATTTGTATTAAATTCCTTTCTGCTTGTAGTAACTATAATACCCTATAATAAACAAAACACCCATTGTCTCTGAGTTGGTTTATGGGGTTCTCCTAATACCTGTTTAGCTAGTGGCCTGTTACAGATAGTATCACACGCAGCTTCTGTTCTCGCTGACTTGCAGATTACTCCTTTTAATGAGCTCTTGTTCATCTGGTAATATAGTGCATCCACCAGATTCCTTAATTTTGTCCCTTTGATTGACTTCGTCTTCAGCTGGCAAATCCAATGCAGCTGCAGTTTTTGTATATTTTTCATTGTTAAAAATCTCCGCTCTTTAGTCTCATGTTCCTCTGATTCTAACTAATGCATCTGAATCATTTATTGTTATTATTGTTGTTGTTCTCTGCTATATGCTTAACTGTAGCTGGCTTCTGTCTGCCCCTTGGCTGTCCTGCCACAATTCTGATTTGAGGATTACCTCCTACCACCCTAAACTCCTCCTGTATTTTAGGAAGTATACGGCATGCTTTATTATATCTGCCCCTAAGACTTTGCATTTGTAGTGTGCCACATATCAGCTAACACTCTGAATGGTTCCAAGTTCCAGCACTTTTCCTAGCTAAAAAATATTTCCCTGCTCAAGCTTTTGAGGAGTCCAATTTTGTCAGTTATTTTTCATGGGCACGAGGGATATCTGATTGGGGAAGCAAACTCTGCATTGTGTCACCTCAACTACTAAGCAAAATCTTGTGTGAATTCAATTTTTGGCAGAGTTTTCTAAAGTCAAGAATGCACTGGCCCTAGTTCTGACAAGCTTTATCTTGGATATGGCTTGCAATATTCTTGGACTCACCCCTACACCATGTTCTCTTTGAGGGAGATGGACCCTGTCTTTTTCTGAGGTTTATTGGGACCTTGAATTGGATCAGCTATTGATTGTGGAGACAAAATATATGAAGCCCTGGTGATATTCTTCTCCTAAGCAGAAGAGAGAGATAAGAATGGCCCCGTGTAATTTGGTCTCGTTTCAGCTTTTCTATGCTTTCCATCACCATTACTACATTTCCCCATTGAAGTTAATTACTTTAAGGGCAACATTATCCCTCCATACATACCATTAACCATCAGTTAATAGCGTTTATAATAAAGAACAATGGGATTCATTTAGGGGAGAATTAAAAACCACACGCCACAGCTTCTAAAGCCAGATAAACAAGACAGGTTCAAGAATAGCAGCCGTGTTAATCTGTATTCGTAAAGAAAGTGAGGAATACTTGTAGCACCTTAGAGACTAACTAGTTTATTTCAGCATAAGTTTTCGTGAGCTATAGCTCACTTTGTCAGATGCACAGAATGGAACAGAAGTAAAATGCATTTGTACACACAGAAAGAAAAAGAAAAATAAATTGTACATTAGCATACCAATTCTAAAAGGGCTGTTAAATCTAGATGGTCCATTATCACTAGGAGAAAAATACACCTTTTGAAATGGAGATCTGTTGTCAGTAAGTCAGGAAATGAGAGAACCAGTCTGAACTTCTGTTAAGCCCCTAGTTAATATTGTCCAATTTGAAAATTAATTCCAGTTCCTCAGTTTCTCTTTGGAGTCTGTTTTGGAAGTTTTTCTGTTTCAAACTGAAACCATCAAATCTTTAATGGAATGGCCAGGAAGATTGAAGTGTTCTCCTACTGGTTTTTGAATGTTATGATTCCTGATGTCAGATTTGTGTCCATTTATTCTTTTGTGTAGAGCTGGCCGGTTTGGCCAATGTACAGTTCTGTTCCATTCTATGCATCCGACGAAGTGCGCTATGGCTCACGAAAGCTTATGCTGAAATAAACTAGTTAGTCTCTAAGGTGCTACAAGTATTCCTCACTTTCTTTACAGATACATAAAACTAATTTGTAAATTAGAAATGAAGGTTGAGCAAGCAGACCAAAAGAATAAATAAATCGAGAGTTGCGTTATAGGCTACTAGCGAAAATACGCGGCGTTGCTCGGGTCATTCGGAAGTGGGGAGGGGGCAGACAGCTGAGCGAGTGCGGGGTCCGTTGGAGGGGGCAGAGAGCTGAGCGAGTGTGGGGTCCGTTGGAGGGAGCAGAGAGCAAACCTGACACCCCACCTCACCCCCCCTGACCAAACCCGACACCCCCACCGCACTTACCCCTCGACCAACCCCGACTCACATTTTCACCCCCCGCCCCAAACCCAACATCCCCACGTCTCCCCCCTACCAACCCCAACACCCCCTGACCAACACCCACACCTCACCCCCCATAGACCAAACCTGACACGCCCACCTCACTTTCCCCCCCAACCAAACCCGACACCACTACCTACCACCACAAACAAACCCGACACCCACACCTCACTTATCCCTCGACCAACCCCGACCCCCCTCCTCAACCCCCAACCAAACCCAACACCCCCACCTTACCCCCACACCAAACCCAACACCCTCTGACCAACCCCAACCCCCACACCTCACCCACCCAGACACCTTCCCACCCCCCCAGACCAAACCCAACACCCCCGGCTCACTTACCCCCCGACCAAACCCGACACTCCCACCTCACCCCCCCAACCAAACCCGACACCCCCACCTCACTTACCCTCCGACCAAACCCAACTCGGGTCCGTCGGAGGTGGGGAGGGGGCAGAGAACTGAGGGATTCCGGGGTCCGTCGGAGGTGGGGAGGGGGCAGAGAGCTGAGGGATTCCGGGGTCCATCGGAGGGGGGAGGGGGCAGAGAGCTGAGGGATTCCGGGGTCCATTGGAGGGGGGAGGGGGAAGAGAGCTGAGGGATTCCGGGGTCCATTGGAGGGGGGAGGGGGCAGAGAGCTGAGCGAGTGCGGTGTCTGTTGGAGGGGGTATTATGACATCATAACTATGTCACAGAGAACAGCAGCTGCCCAGCTGATGTGAATGGCCTTTAAAGAATTTCACCCCTGGGGGGCGTCAGAGGTGAGATTTGAAAAATTTTCGACTCTTACGGTCATTAGGACCCCAAGACCTCTAACTGTACCAAATTTCAAGTCTCTAGCTCAAACAGTGTGGAAGGAGTAAGCGTTCATAGATACATACACTCATACACGCACGCATACACTATTTGACTTTTATATATATAGATATCTGCTGAAATTTTTAAAACTAAGCAAGTCACTGTTTCCAAAGCTCAGTTAGCAGACAGAAGCCAGCTATAGTTAAGCATATAGCAAATAGCAGAGAACAACATCCTTGGAGGTTTTTAAGGCCCAGTTTGACAAAGCCCTAGCTGCTGTAATTTAGTTGGTGTTGGTCCTGCTTTGAGCAGGGGATTAGACTAGATGACCTCCTGAGATCTCTTTCAACCCAAATCTTCTATGAGACGTGTCTTCCTAACCCCAGTAAGTTGTTGGATGGCTTATGCTCTGACATATCAGGGTTTACCACTCTTTAAAAATGTTTTTTAAAATGTTATTGCTTACTTTGGATATTCATATCCACGACATTAGCTTTTAATTTTTCTTTTTTAGTCCTATTATGCTCTTGTCTTGAATATTTTACCACATTGGGTTCTGTAAGTTTAATACATGAGTATTTTTAAAAAATTGCATTCTCAGTTTCAATTTTTTTGTGGCCATTGGAAATGCAGCTGGCATTTTGCTCTTTGAAATAACTGGACTAATGTGATGGACAAAATTTATTAAAAGAACCCATGTAATCCTCAACCAAATGCTGAGCGGAACCTAAGAAGACTTTTTTGTTGATTTGAGCTTGACATCCTATTATGCAGTAGAAAGCACTAATGCTGACACACTTGTGTTTAGAATTGAGCTTTCAGTGATTCTTTCTGCTGGTTAAGCAGCTCCGTGAGTATAGTTTAAACAGCACCAAGAGCATTCTTACTTTGATGCTTGTCAACTTCATTTACAAGAAACGGTTCAAAATGTGTTGTTGTTTTTTAATGATTTTGTCAAATTATTACAAGAGAGAATGAACGCTTAAATCACAGCACAGTTGTAAAATAAACTGGAAATTGCCTTTAAAATTCTATAGTAGTACTCAGTATTTGATTTGTGATTTATTCTTCTTGTTTAATCCTATAATAATTGCTGCCCTTTATTTGCTGGAAGCTGAGATTGGCTATCTGCATTTTAGTTTTCATTATGAATCTAGTCTTCATTCCAATGTAAATAAAGGACATGGTACTAAGGGAGGCAAGAATGCAGCTAACTTCTTTCTTCCTCCTTTGGTCTGAAAATCGTTCAGTTTCTAGATGAATGAAAGAATAATTTCAAATCTTTATGAAATTAAAACATTAAACTTTTAAAGATGTGTATGTGACTGACTCTGCATTTATTCGTTTGTGCTCAACTGTAGTCAGCTGTACAAGTGGTCTTTGGTTCATTTCATTTGTCATGTTCGGTTTTAAAGTGGGAACTGTAGTGGGGTGGCTGCCCCACTCCCCCCGCCAGAGTGGGCAAGAGTAGGCCAGAGAGGCTGTGCAGGCTGCCAGCCAATAAGAAAAGGGCCTACTGTAGGCCAATCAGGGCCAAGCTTGTAGCTGGCCAATCAGGGACCGGCTAGGTCCTATAAGAAAGCTGCCCAGGAGAGGGGCAGTCAGTCTCTCCTGGACCTTCAAGGAGGAAGGTCTGGCTCCTGGGAGAGGAGCTGCAGCACCAGGGACAGAGCAGTGCTGGGCAGGTTCGGGGGGGGGGGGGGAGGAGCAGAAGGGAACTCTGCCCTGGTTACCTGCCAGGCTGCCTGCCCTGAGAGAGGGGCCATCCGGTGCAGAGGGGCCGCAGGGAAAGTGGCCCAGGGAGAGTACAAGGGACTGGAGGAGAGAAGGAGGGCAGGATAGCTGCTGCCAAAGGGTCCCTGGGCCAGGACCCAGAGTAGAGGGCGGGCTTGGGTCCCCCCCCTTCTCCCCTTAGACTGCACCTGGCTGCGGGAGTGGCTTCTACAGCCTACACCCGACCCCTGCCAGAAGGGGTTCGACTTGGGGTGGCTGGCCACTGAAGCTGGACAGCTGAGGGACTACTGAACTCCCCCCAACCCCCCAGAAGGGGGTGAGTGTGGACTTGGGGGTACTGCCGGAGGGCAGTGCCCTGAAGAGGACACCACCCATGAGAAGCAACGCGAGTCCAGGCGTTAACAGAGAGCAATGTAGAGCAAGAGACGGACGGGACACCACCAGAGGAGGGCGCTCCACCGAGAACTGAGCTAATTCCCAGACTGTCCGGCAGGAGGCGCATGGTGGTGAGTCCCCGACCCGTTACAGGAACAATTGGCGATAAGTACTTTGGGCACAATGAAAAATTGCTATCCTTGAAGAGTCTTAAAGGAACTCAAGGCTGTCAAGGTATTATGTTCTCCACATACCTCAAAAGCTATAGTATGTTTTCTAAAAAATCTGTGTTTATGAATATCCTGCCTTGAGATGAAGCATTATGATCCTTGACAATAATGTATTGAACCTTTTAAAACTTTTCCATCCAAATTACTGATTCAGCACAATTTAATAATTTTTTTATTTGATGATCAGGAAGCTTCATCTGTAATTAAAGCTGACCTCCAGAAGCCATGCTGATAGGCATATTAATGCTGCTTTTACTGGCTTGCCAGTGTATAGTACACAACATGACAGGGAAACAAATGACTTAAATCGGAATAGTGGACACTGACAGACCCAAGCTAATTAATAATCTTGTCAATGAAGCTCCTGACAGAGCCCAGTGAAGTCTGTTGGGGAACCTGATAGCACTGTGTTCATATATTGAATTGCATTGTAAATCAATTAAATGTTTTTGCTAACACCTAATTAATTAAATGTTTAGCTATTGAGCTCAGCCCCCTCCCCCGTGACTATATCAGTGCTACATGGCTAATAAAACTTCACTCGTTTTAAATGAAATACTGGGTTAACAATTAGACTGTATAAATCAGTCTGCTTTCAACTTCCAGTTGTCGCAGTAGTAACTGGTTGGTTGGAATGGGTATTGGAAATACAGAATGGATAAATGCAGTTATAGTAGACATTCAAACTACAGATTTGTAAAGCAATCCATTAAATACTTTTCTGATGTGGATTATGTAACATCCTAAGATTTAGAAATTGTCCTGGACCCGAACTCTTCACCTGAATATCCCAGAATGTTGGGCAACTCTGGAGCTGAGCTCTTTAGATTGAGCACTTCTCTGCAAGCATCACACATACTAGGGATTTAGAGGTTTGGCAAATCTTCTCCGCTATATTTTTGTAGGGGCAGCGAAGGGACTTGTTTGAGTTCACAAGTCCTTTTTCTTGTAATATAAGCAGAGATCGGCAAACTCAATCTCACTGGGTTCACGTTTGGGGCAGGGATGTGGGGAATAAAGAGCTGTGGCAAAAAACATTATACAGCTCAAGCCAGTTCCCAAGACATCATTTCTGTTGACTTCAGTGGTGCAGAATCAGACTTGCAGAGACTGACAAACAGAGCAGAGGGTCAAGAGTTTAGCTGAGGGGAAAATATGAACATTCTGTTTTTTGGCATGCTGTTGCAACACACTGCTGAGCATACCTAGAGTTGTGAGCTTCTGTCTTCCTTACCAGCAAACACCTCAACACGCTACAGGTAACAATCAGTGAACTCCAGCCCCTGAGCTCCTCAAAGATATGGCTCTCTAACACACTGTACTTATCCCTCTGTGTTCACAGAAGATATTAAGTTTTCTGCTCTTTCTTTGAGTCAGTACATTACAGTTTATTAACTTGATGAAGTAAACACACCCCTCCCTTCAAATACAACACTGAGTTCATTTATAGTAAAAATAAAACAAGTCTATTAACAAAAGAACAGAGGTTAAGTGTTACCAAGTAGAAGGAATAAAGATAGAAATGGTTACAAACAAATAAAAGAAACATGAGGTTGTATCCATTAGAAAACACAACTTTACAAATTACGGACTTTGAGGAAACGTTCTTGAGCAATCTTTGTTTTCCAACAATAGCTGGCTCATTGTTCGTTAAAATACCCAGCGATTCTAAGGTGTGGGTTTTCCTTCTCTCTTCAAGTGAAGGATAACTTCATCTTTCTGTGCCCTTATCTCAAGGTCTGCCTTTGTTGCCAGCATCAACTTGATCCCTTGGGGCTCAGTCTCCTGTCCTCTCCTGGGGATTGACTCCATCTTGATTTAAGGAGCCCCTGGTAAGCATTACATGGGAGCATCCTGCTGCAATTTTACAATATAAATGTTCTCTTCCTGCAACTTCTGATATGAATGAATAGCTCATTGAATTTGACCACTACTGGTTTGAGGTGCTGGCCTCCTTTCATTTATCTGGAGAAAACTGATTAAACCAGGAATGTCAGGGGGAGTCGATAACTATCTTTTACTCTTGATAGTATGCTTTAAAGTCTGAGACTATCCATAATTCCATGTACAGCATTGTCGCCTGCATTTCACAATGATGATATTGACAGGTGTGGTTAGTTTTCAAAGGATGTTTTACACAGCATATTTTGGAGGGCTAACAATTCAAGAGTGTGTGCCTAGGGTTACAGCCATCCATAGGTCAATGTCTGCTGCTAGCCTGGTTTATGGAGACAGTTCTCATTCAGATCGCAAATGCTTCTCTCTGTCCAGAGAAACACATTTAGCTTTTTTCCTCTATGCTGTCAATTGGTTTGGAACTGCTAGAAGACTGAAATTCCAGGAGCAACCTTAGACCCACCTCTTTTAGTGCCAACTACTTCCACTACTCTGGCCGCTATTCTCTACCCTCCCTGTAACAATCCAAATATGTCAGCTTTCCATCAGGCCCTCAAACTCCCAAGCATAGTTTGTGTACTCAGAGACCTTGTCACTGTGCATGTAGTCCTATGCTGATGTAAGAGCTTATCTGTGTCACTGGCCATTATGGGCCGGTGTGTGTATACTTTATTGTGGGTTTTTGAATTTTCATTAGAATTTTTCTTATGGAAGTGTGTGTGTGTGTGTGTGTGTGTGTGTGTGTGTGTGTGAGAGAGAGAGATAAGATGCACTGCCATGCTGCTGCTCCAATAATACAGAATGTCAATTGTCATCTCTAATGAAGAAATAAGACTAGTGAATAACAAGTTTAAGGAGGGGTGGAAATATCTCAGAATCCGAAAGGTAGGTTATTAGAAAATACATAATCTTCTCATTCATATTACACTGCGAAGTAATTAATTTATTTCAGTGTCCTGTTGAGTCTGTATTTGATTAGCAGCTTGATAATTCACTGGTGTCTATTAAAGCTCATTGAGTGAGTATCCTAGAAAGGTTTGATTAAAAGAAAATTGGAAATCGTTACATATGTTGCAGAATCGCTGAGGGTCAAGTTCTGCCACCTTTACTTAGCCAGTAGGGATTGCTTGTTGAATGAGGGTATTACTTAAGGCTGGTCTTCACTACCGGGGGGGATCGACTGCAGATACGCAACTTCAGCTACGTGAATCATGTACCTGAAGTTTGCGTATCTGCAGCCGACTTACCGCTCGTCCTCATGGTGGCAGCGGTCGGCGGTGCACTCTCTCGTCGACTCCAACTTGCGCCTCCTGGCAAGCTGGAGTTCCGGAGTCGACGGGGGCACTGCAAGCGATCGATTTCTCACGTCTTCATAAGATGCGAGAAATCGATCACCAGAAGATCGATGGCTACCCGCTGATTTGGCGGGTAGTGAAGACGTACCCTTAGTGTGCATAAGAATGACAGAATCTGGCCCAGACTTCGAGGTAGAAAGCACCCTGAAGTAGATCATCTAATCCAACACTCTCTGCTCCTCTTTCTCCAGGAAGCCACTGTCACTTTAGGAAGCTGTGTGTGTAGGTCACAGGTGGATTAGTTCTACCAGGCCCATCGGAATTTGTTCATTCCCTGTTTGCTCTTGTTTTGGAGTCATTCATGGCCCAATTTCCCCCATTTCCACATTGTGTTAAATACTACTTAAGGGTGAAATTCATGTGTGGAGGATCTGGGGTTG
Organism: Sternotherus odoratus; assembly: GCA_032164245.1. Lineage (NCBI taxonomy): Eukaryota > Metazoa > Chordata > Testudines > Kinosternidae > Sternotherus > Sternotherus odoratus. The sequence goes on along the minus strand of JAVMKO010000014.1, from coordinate 19,146,543 downwards.
TGGGAGGAATTCACAGCCAGAGTGGGCATTCTGAGGGAGTAGGGTAGACTCTAGAGACATTTGTGGAATAGTCATTCATGCCCTCCATTAGTCTTACTATTGAACAGTAAGCTTTAAATATATTTTTTTCTACTACAGTATTTCAGGTAGCGGGTCTGATGTGTGTCTCATGCCAAATGCTGTAACTGTAACATAACTTCTCTGACTTGAGTCCAAGTACTCCTGATTTACAATGAGATGGGGAGGGTCAGCCCCGCAAAATGCTTAAGAGGTTAATCCTTCAAAGGGTGACAAATCCAAAGCATTTCATATATTGGGAGAGATTGCAATGAATGTGTGGGTTTCAGGTCAGATTTTGGAACGTTTAGAAGTTTAGCATTTTTTATTTTATTTATAGTGTTGCTTCTCAAGTTACTTTTTTAACATGACACTGAAAAAATGTTTGAAATATTTATATATATATATTTTAGAATCCTATTGAGTCTTGTAGGCCTGAGAAAGGCAGATAAGGAAAACTGAACGTAGACTGATCATATGATCTGTTCTTTCATGCATTCCTTATGTTTAGATAAATAATGTTTTTAATTTGATTATACCAAAATATCCCACTTACGGATTCAATAATTCTTTTTGTACATTGAGGATTTTTGGTGCAGTGCAAACATTTGCTGTAAATAAAGATTAATATGCCTTCTTTAAGTACAGTAGTACACCATCATAGCGGCGCTGCTAGTAAAAGAAATATCCATCTTTAGCTTCCATTTTCTTTAGCAGTAGAGTTGTTTAATGCCACAACTTCCCCACCAGTGAATTTTCTGCCCTGGGATCCTTGTTCATTGCCTATAGAAGATGGTATAAACTGGGGATAACTCTGGACCCTATTATGTAAATTAACATGGTGCTAAAATAGACACAGTACTTGCCAAATCTGTGTGGCTTTGCTGGGCTGACTTAGTGCAACTTGATTTTGTAAACAACTCTTCAGGCACGTACTACTGTTCTCTGAATGGAACACCCTTGTACAGTGAAATATTGAGAGATGAAGTAGTGATTAAGGAGATTCTGCAAACAGCATGCCTGCCTCAGGCAGAAGTCCTTTTCCTGTCAGTGTTCTTCGGTTAAAACCAAGCGATCTTTGAAAATGCTCTGCTGGTTACTTCTCACTCCCCGGAGCGGGGAGCATGAGTCTCCTCCTTTCTTAATCTTTTCATCTGTGTTCTACAGTGAGGTTGAACACATTAAAATGCTTATTCTTGTGACTTTGCTGTTCAATGGGAAGCATGGTGGGGTCATGGAAAAGTATTTGCCTTATGTGCAAGTGGCTACTGGTTAAAGTCCCCCACTAATCTCTTGTAGGGTTGGCAAAAATTATGTAACCTTTAGTTTTCAGAAGAAGGATTATCCAGTGGTTAAGGCACTAGCCAGACACTTAGGTTCAATTCCCTTTTCCAGCCCACATTAACTTCCCCTGGGACTGTTGGCAAGTCACTTAAGTGTGTAAATGCTTTTACGGATCTGGGTTTAACTTCTAACTTGAAATCAATAAAGGTCAGCAGGAACTTAGTCTCTTGAAGATCTGGGTCTGTGCCTCAATTTCCCATCTATTAAATGGGTGTAATAAAACTGCACAGATACACTACAGCCAAACATTTGTAAAGAGTGTGTGGTACTTACACACTATAGGATATTTAGAATATGCATAATAACAAATCTAAGTTACTTTTAGCTTGCAAATCCCCGTTGGTTTTTTTCATGAAGATACCGTTTTTTCACTGGATAAAAGTGGCACAAACTTTTGAGAGCTGGGCAAAATCTGACCTTAAGAGGTCATTCCACAAGTAGCTTTGAATTAACTATGGTACTTACATGTTTGGGAATAGGGAGTGGCAAAGGGTCATGGCCTGTCTTTCCCTCCACACAGGCTAATGCAGAGAGGGAATGGAGCAGCAGAGGGGTGTAACAGTGGTCATGGTAAATGACAGAATGGAATCTTTAACTCTTAAATTGCAGCTACGTGAGACAGTGAAATGTACTGCTACCTGAGTGGGGGGCGGGGGTCAGAACACCTAGCCTAAACCTATTTGAAGGTTGTGATCCCCACTTAGGGGAAGGAATGTAGTGGGGTATGTGGGAGTATACTTAGGAGTATCAGGACCAAATTAAGAAAAGGGAAAATGGCTGAATATCAGGGAAACCACAGGTTGGTGAGTTGGACTACGGACTAGTCTCCAAGTTGTGGAAATCCTGTTACCTGGGACTTTCCAAATTAGAAAATGTAGCTGAAAAGGCAGAATCTTGCACTGTCAAGAGGAGGGGCAGAATTTCTTCATCTTTAAGATATGAAAGTCTGTGTCCAATGAGGCATACTTTGGATGGCCATGAACAGTTGATGCATTTACTACTTTCTACTAATGATCAATGCAAACAAAATACAGATTTCTTTCCTGGACACAGAGCAGTGTGCTCCTTATTTGCAGCAGCTAAATAACAGGTATGTCCCGTCTCTGAATGCCAGTCTCCTCCCTCCCTCACACTGTGTCTTTTGGAGTCTTAAGAGAGAATGGTGATATCCATTGAGCATGCATGGGGAATCTTCCTAATGTTCCTCTGGAAAGGGTGAGTAATTCACTGAATGACACCTGACCAACTGTAAAGGGGCCAGTAGATGGCTTTTCCCTGAGTCAAATCACTATTCCTGTGGTCATTCACACAATTTAAAGGGAGCAGAGCATGGAAAAGTAGAATGATGATGGGGAGGGGAGGAAATGTGTATATACCCCACTGAAGCCACCTGACTATACCAGCCTCGAAGCTGGGTGTCTGGAACCTGTTGTCATATTCTTAAGATTTCCCTCTAACTATGGAACTTTATTATTTGTGTTAATTTATTGAATTATTTCTCTGGGTAACAGTGGAATTGACCTTTGAATAAATTTGTGGCGAAAGAGTTCAAATGACCAGAAAGCATGTTTAATGACCTAAAACTGGTGTGGTAAATCCTGCAACCCCAGAAAAATCCATGGGGTCACTCACCCCCAGGACTCAATCCCTAAACCTTTACTCATAGATAATTCCAAGGAAGTCAATTACTCACATGAAAAGAGAGTAGTTTTGAGTACAAGGATCTGAAACTGCACATTCTTTATTATTATAATTATTATTTATTATTATTATTTTTAATAATCCTATCAAAGTGTGTATTCTACCCAGGTACTAGCTCTGAATTATTTTTACCAGGCTATAGGAGATAGAAATACTTGCCAATGCTTAACCATTGTCTCTAGATAATATATCGGTACATCTGCATAATTAAAAGCACAAGTCCCTCTACATCACAGTTAATCTGAGTGATGCAAACTTTACCAGTACTTGATATCAACCCAAGAAAAAAGCTTCTTAGATTGGCAGAGCAAAAGGTTTTCTCAACAACAATTCAAAAAAAAAACAACACTGGTTTTCCTCTAGGAACGTAGTTTGTTTGGAATTATTTAAACCACAATTTCGGTATGGCACAATGTGGCAGGTGTGCATCTTATGATATAGTTGGCTTGTGTATCTAGGATAAAATTAACATGGCCATGCGAATGGGTCCTGGTTTTTATCATTTTTAGGGAAATCATAATTTGCATGGATTTCTAGGGTTGTTGTAATTGTTAACATATAGTTCATCCAACTTCCCAATTTTATTTTACAATTACCCCAATAGCTTACTTTCCAGTAGAATAGTCACATTGTTCTGGATACACATTTTATTGTAGGACTGAGAAGGGTTTATCTTCCTCTTTGAGGAACATATTGGGTTACTTTGACCTTTTTATTTATACTTGTGTAATTTGGTTGAATATATTTGCTTTTATGCATTTAAGTCTCTAATATGTGGTTCCATCATTACAAATGGCTTCTTAATTGCAAGTGCACAAATAATTATGGACATGGCAAACTGCCAAGTGAAACCTAGAGAACTTTTCTAGGGCATACATAAACAATTCTACTGTGCCTCTGTTAATATGCCTTGATCTCTACGCAAAACAGAAGAGGTTTCAGCAGTAGGAGAGAAGTTGTAATAAGCTATGAATGCCTGAACTGGGAATGACAGATGAACAATATACCTGTAATGCTTCTGTTTCAACAAATGAACCATCCTAGATTCCTGTGATCTATGTTACACTCTGGGCAGCTGGAGAGTAATGAAAAGGCAAAGTCATTCCCTTCTTGTCAGACAGAATATACTTTATGCCCTGTTGGTACTGGTAAAAGGGTAACAAAAATGTTGTACAGATGAATCCACCATCTGTGTACAGATACCTTCCACTATCCCTGGATGCTATCTTAAAACAGATTGAGACAGTCCGTAAGGTTTTTGTTACTGATAACAATAACAGAGGCAAGGAAAGTACTTGGATAGTATAAAGCTGAGGGCTATATAAGTAGAACTTAGTGGAATGCTGTTTTCCCATCCTGGGTAATTTATCAAGATTTTTTTAAGAGGGTTTTTTTTTCCCCTGTCCTGAATTAGGATGAAAAACTGAAACTTCAAATTTTTATTAAGTGATAATCAAAAAAAATTCAGGTCAATTGAAATGTTTCAATGTCAACCTTTCTCTATGTTTGACTCTTCTAAGGGGTTCTCAGTGCAGTGCCTAATCGACATGTCAGTAGAGATGCCTGGGTTCACATGGGCCTTGGAAACTGGGCTAAACCCTTTCCTTAGAGATGGTTCCTCTAGGTCAGATGTTGTAGCCCAGGTTTCCCAGAATATGTAGTGGACTTGTAGCAGGAGAAACAAATCCCTGAAGATTCAAGATTTGGAGACCTCCCATTGTTGTTCATATGCTGCAGTGGGTGTGTAGTAAGAAGGGTGTGAATCACAAATATGCTAAAATCTCTTAAAAATTGATATGGGTTGGGGGAGGAAAAGCACAGGCTGATGGGGAAAAGCCTATGAAGAAACTACTTTTGAAAGAGTTGTGTGTTTGTGTCCTGATTCCTATTTCTAAGCAGATATTTACACTCTCTAAATTAGTGTGCATGTTCTTAAATCTTACTATGTGACAATGATTTGAACTTAGCTCAAGGTTTCTCTAAAGATAATGCTCAAACATATCAATATTGAGGTATTGACCAAAGTTCAAACCACTTGTTCATACAAAAGATCATTTGATTTGATAAGAGAATCCTGCCTACCTGATCCATAACATAGTTGTGCCCAACCCTTTGGGCAACTGTATCAATTCATCAGACTTTATCTATTGGCAGCTAGTGCCTTCTGCTTCTCATTAAGGGCTAGTGCTTGCCAGTGAATGAGTGAGTTTGTGGTGTTACACACTCCCATTGCCGTGCTTGTGGAATATTGGTTTGGAGTAGCCCAAACTCCAGTTATCGTTGCACTGCCAAACACTGATAAGGAGCAGGTGACGGGGCTCAGTATTGCCTTAAGTAGAACTACAGGTCTGAGGAAAGCTGGCAAAGTTTCATGCCGAAATGGGAAAGCTCAAAGTGCCAATTAAAGCCTGAAGTACTCAATGCTCAGTGCATACCAAAGATTGCAAAATGCTGTCCTAATATTCCAGTGTCTTACACTCTGCTTTTGTCATCGCTACTCTCCCTGTGCAGTACAACTTGCACCATATCCTCACAAGCTATGCCAGGCATCCAAATTCTCGCATTCACACGTTTTGTCGTGGTTGTGTACTTTCCACTTTGATTCCCCTGCATCTAATGTCCAAGTACTGTGCTGACAATCCAGCAGCATGTTGGTCTGCTGCAATGCTACCTTTATTCTGCCTGCCTCTTTGCTGCATTTCCCTGCTGCCAATGCTCTAAGTAGACTGCAGCTGAATAACAAATGTATTTTTTTATTACAAGAGTTAGTACTGGAATCCCAGATGATGCAGGTACTGGGTGCTGTGTAATGGGTATGGCAGATGGAAACTTCAGCAGGATTTGAGATGTGGGAAATGAAATAACCAACTGACTGAATAATTCCCTCTGGCCAGAAAATTAGGAGATTGCTTAAATGTATGCATAGGGATTATCCCCACGAAAACTACATTTTTCCTCTGCACAGGAGATGAGGAGGAAAGCTGGGAGCTTGTGCAGGGGGAACCTGCGGTTCTGACATGAAGACCACGTGATCTCTGTGGCAGATCTCTCCCTTGAATGTGGAGACAGTAGGAATTCAGGGAACAGATGGGTGTATTGCACAAGCAAGAACATGGTCAGTAAGTCCAGAAGCAGCATAGATTGACCTCACCAAAACCCTGTGTAGAAAGGAACAGTGTGGCCTTGTCTGCTATTTTTCTCAATGACCATTCATTGATAGCAGACAGTTAGCCCTGCAGTATAAGAAGGGGGTGAGGATTCTGCAATAAATTAGACCCTTTTGTTTGGGTTTTGTTTACTTTTCTGGGAACACCCTTATGATGGCAGCTTTCTACTTGATACCTTCTTTTTGGAGAAGAAGATTGTGCCACTGAGCAAAGAGGTTTTATTGTTGTCTATTGTCATATTTTTGCCTGCCTGCTATACAGCAAACCACTTTTAAGGACCTATTTTCTTTGTCTAGACATATGATAGACATTCTAATGTTCCTTTGATATTTGTCCTGCCTTTTTAAAAAGAGAGATTTTGTGTACCTGTAGGGGTCGCGTCGGCGGGGCGCGGCCCCCTTCCGCCGGTCTGGCGGGGATTCCTTGCTTCACTACGTGGTCGGCGACCCTGAGGGGAATTAGTGGGGTCGCGTGTCCTAACCCCCACCGCTTGAGGGGCGGGAGTTACAGTCGCCCGGGGCTCAGGCCCTTGGGTGGGTCTATTAAGAGTCCCTGGGTTTGGGGCTCGGGCCCTCGGGTGGGCCAATCACGAGTCCCTGGGTTTGGGCTCAGGCCCTCTGGTGGGCCAATCACGAGTTCAAGACAGCAGGTCCCGCGGTGGGGAAGGGGGGACTGCCACCCACCAGTGGGGTGGCAGGGGGGGCGCAGGCCCACCCACTTCCTCTGCGCCCCAGCCCGGGGCCCTGGCAGCAAGAGCTTTGCTGCTGTCAGTGGGGATCCTGGCCGAAACACACTGACATCGGCTCCTCCCCCGGGCTACTTCCAGATCCCCCTTCCCTGGTGTGACGGTGCTGTTCCTGGTGGGATCCAACTGTGAGTGTCAGATCAGGACAGATTGCTTCCAAAAGGGCAACTACAGCCCAAAGCTGGGGTTTTTCCACACTAAGGCAAACCCAACCAGCCAAACAGAAAAGACTTTGGTCTCACCCCACTGGCTAACCGCAAGTCACACAAGCAATCCCCTTAAGACACTTCAGATTCCCAGTATCACCACCAGCAGCCACCTGTTCTGGGGATCAATGGTTATGAAAACCAATCCCCCAAATAAAGAAAACGGTTCTCCCCAATTCCAAAGAATCAGGCCCCAGACCCAGTCAATATACAAATCAGATCTTACCACAAATCACGCTGTAGCCAATCCTTTAGAATCTAAAATCTAAAGGTTTATTATAAAAGGAAAAAGGTCTAGGTGAGGGTTAAGAATGGTTAAAAGAAACCAATTACACGCAGTAATGGCACATCTCTTAGTCAGGCTTGCAGCAAAGGTAGGATAACTGCAGGTTCAGATCAAAGTCTTTGGATGCATCCCATTTGGGGGATGGGTCAGTACCATTGTCCAGAGTTCCCTGAGTAGCAAAGTTCCATCCAAAGCTGGAAACAAGGCAGGCTGAAGACTGGAGGTGAAAGACAAAATGGGGAATGTTCTTCCAGGCTTTATAGACTTTTTCTTCTGGGCCAAGACCCTCCTCCTTCTTCTGCAGAGTCCGGTTGCAAAATGGAGGCTCAGTCACAAGGTCCAATCACCAGACTTCTCCAGGATTCAGTTTCTGACCAGGCAGTGACATTCCTAGAGCAGCTCGGGTGTGGACAGGCATATACAAAATCCATTGTGTGGTTGATGTCCCTTAATGGGCCATCAGGCAGCCCCAGCCTGTCTGAGCCTTCACAGGAGCCAAGCCTAAGCTTGAAGTACAGCTTGAAGCTTTAACTTTAGTTACAAAATAGATACACACATATGGAATAGATACATACATAAGACACCTGTTATGACCCCCTTCCCATAATATTTCGTGCACCCATTGATCTACACGGTACCAAACTATTTCAGTACCGTGACACCTGGGTACCTGGGCTGTCGCGGGATCCTCCCCGGAGCCTAGGGTCATCGGCTCCTCCGGGTCGCTGTCCGGCGGCAGGTCGGGCAGGTCCCCGGGGCCGCAGGCGTTCTTGGCCGGGGGCTCCTCGGGGTAGTAGGCTGTCTGTGGTGTTGGTGGCGGCGGCGGCCCCTCCGCCGGGTAGTGGCCGGGAGGCGAGGTCAGCGGCTGGTCCCCGCGGGGGTCCTGTAGCCGCTCCTGTCTCTCCTCGGGGTAGTAGGCTGGCGGAGCCTTCAGCCGGTCCTCCAAGTGAGGGTCAAGTGGCTCCTCGGGGTACTGGCCGAGCGGTAGGGTCGGCGGCCTCTCCCAGTAATGGGGAGGCTGCTGGTCGGGCGGGTTCCGGCGTGGGGCCACCACTGGAGCGGCTCCCTTCACCGGTGTCGGCCGCCGGACTGAGCCCGGCGGCCGCTCTCTTATAGTTCCGGGTCCGCCCCCTGACCTCCGGAGGCGGGGCTGACCCGGCGCTGCCGCGGCTCCCTCCGGCCCCGGCCAGAAACCGCGTGGCTCACGGTCCGCCGGGAGCCGAGTCCCCCCTCTCCAGCCCCCGGACTGGGGCCGCCTCGGGAGTGATCGGCAGGGAGCCGCGCCGCCCCGCTACAGTACCCCTCCAGCACACTGAGTGATCTGTACAAACCAGACTAAGAAGCTGTGTTTGTGAAGAAAGGACAAAAATTAATTGGTTCCGGGTCCGCCCCCTGACCTCCGGAGGCGGGGCTGACCCGGCGCTGCCGCGGCTCCCTCCGGCCCCGGCCAGAAACCGCGTGGCTCACGGTCCGCCGGGAGCCGAGTCCCCCCTCTCCAGCCCCCGGACTGGGGCCGCCTCGGGAGTGATCGGCAGGGAGCCGCGCCGCCCCGCTACAGTACCCCTCCAGCACACTGAGTGATCTGTACAAACCAGACTAAGAAGCTGTGTTTGTGAAGAAAGGACAAAAATTAATTGGCCCGTTTGCTAAGCATTTTATATATAGTATTATACCAATCCTCCCAAGAAGCAATTTGCTGGTATTGCCATAAATAACCAGTTTATAACCGTTAGAAACTGAGAATAGCACTTTATACATACATACATACATACATACATACATACACACGTGGAGACATTTTAAAGGTACAAACCCAAGCAGTCATGCTAAAATATGTGTGGCATACTTAAGTTTTCTAGAGTAGGCCTTTCACATCTCTCACTGAAGATAGTCCTCTTTTTGGGAGTAAGCTATATGTATCAGTCTGCTGAAGCTATCTGTTTCACAGCAATAAAAACAGTCCTCTTCCATTTTGGTATCTTGCTCAATGATGTCTTCAAATGTCTTCTAAAGGGGCTTTGCAACTGATTTAATAATTTTGGGATTTTCTACACTTAACTCTTGCTGCCCCCAATAAAGGGTCCAGCCATGTGTGTGGCAGCGGGGAGGTGGGGTATGTTAGTGGCAGGGAAGCTTCAAATCCTATTGGGATTTCCCCGCAAAGGAAATCTCCCTCTCTCTCCCAAAGACAGTGAATAAAATGAGTTGGTCCTAGTGAGAGTTCCAAAATCCCCTAGATAATCATCTAGTCCAGTTACCTAATTTTTAGAAGTGTCAGGTATCTCTCTGCAGGCTCCATTTTGTTTGGTATTTTGACTGATGCTATGCATTGAGCAGAGGTTTTAACTGAACATACTTTTTTTTTGAGTGGTTATATTTGATTTAGAACCCAACCATCTATCTGTATTTCTTCCTATGTGCTTTACCTTGCATTTGTCAACATTATATTTCAATAGTCTGTTAGATTCCACTTGAGCTGCTCATAGTCTTCTCTCGTCTCAACTCAGCTGAACAGTTTTGTGCCATATGCAATTTTTTTTTACATTTTGCTGTTCATCCCACTCCCCAGGTAATTAATGATTAGTGGATCAATAGTGGTCCTGCAATGGAATCTTTTGATACCTCATACTACTAACCTTTTGCCATATTGAAAACTGATCATTTATCAGTTCCTACTTCCTACTTTTTCAGTTTTATGGGACTAGACATCATGGGACTAGAAATTCTGCCTTCTCATCCTCTAGCTACCTAGTGTTCAAATACTCTGAATCCTCAATTTTCCAGGATCTAATTAGCCCCTGGACTCCTAGAAGTAGAAGTGTTGTTTTTTTAAATAGAGGCATCTAGGGCCCTCAAAATACCCACTGTTCCTTTCCAATAATGGGATCCTAGAACGTGGTACAGATGCATATTCCCTGTCAAGCACCTCACATCCACTGTTGGACCCTTCCCAGCCAAAACCGCTCTTCATTGGAAACCCTCTCCCTTAGTCCCACTGTGCTCTTTAATGCTGTCTTTACAGCCATCAAGCAGGTTTCTGTTTTTCCCTCTTCAGCTGCAGTTTCATTGGATGTCACTGCTTCTCTTTATTTCCATATCTACACTGGCTCCTGGCTCTTGGCTTTCCAATTGTCTTGTTCTTAGCTAAGGATGTCCCTTTGTCTATTTTTAATTGAGTTAATGAGCTCACCCAGTGCATCAATGCCTTGGAGGCCATTTTCTCTTTTAGTGCAGACCTTCATGAACTGTCCCAAATGCATTAGATGTGGGCCTGTGCTCAGATGCATTCTGATCATATAGATCCTTGTTTTTCACAGAAGGACTCTCTTGAACAGCTTGTGATAGCTAGTTATATGCAAGGCCTAAAATAATTGGTGTTAAGACTAAAATAGTGACTTATTGACCACCTTGTAAGAGACTGCTTGGAATCATTTACCCAGGGCCAAAGACAAAGGTTGTATTATTTTATTTCTAAACTCCAAAGAATCAATAGATATGTGAGTGGGCTGTTTGAAAACAGCAGATCTAATGCAGTTTTACTGGGCAAAAAATTAATTGTCCTGTGAGGTTTTTAATGATGAAAAACTGTGTCATAGGTAATACATTTTATTCCTGTCACTTGGAAGAAAATTCTGAGTTAGTGAGACATTTAATCTGCTCTGGGTTTGGAATCTGACTATCCTAAAGACAGCTGTATGTGCACTCTCTCATGATAAGCTCAATGTAACAGAAATGGAAAAATCAGTCTCTGCACAAGCAAGGCAGAGTTTAATTCTTGGTTGTGCAATCCATTTTAATGAACACTGTACTTTCCATTTGCTACTTTGTCCCACCAAACAATGGAATCCCCTCCAAAGCACCTGCTGGGTAATAAATATTCTTCCTTGCTGTAAACAGCAAAGTTCACCAATAGTCCAAAACATTTTTTTTGTCAACAAAATCACTAAGATTTACAAAAAGAACATTACACACTAAACAAGCAAGTAGAAAAATTCTGCAAGTTCTGGTGGTGGAATGGGGCACAGGAGAAGAAAATATCTGTAGTCAAACTAATGGTCCGTAGCACTGGAATGTGAAGTCCATTTTTTCTCAGGGTAAATGCAGTTCAGTGCAGGCATACATAATGCAGTCTTCTACATATTTTGACTGATTAATTATCACAGCTTACCTACTAAAAATGAACCATCTCTGCTGCAGGTGTGAGGTATTTCACTCTGTACTGTAGCTAGGGTCTCAAGCGCCTAATGTTTTAAAGTAAAATGTAACACTTCTATGCCAAAACAAATACTGGAAACTACAGGGTATTGATCTTATACCGTACCTTGTTGGAAAAATTAACTTTATCGGAAGGAAACAAATTTATCTGCAAAAGCTCTGGCCTTCATACTAGAAATAGAGAATTTCTGCATGTACAAAATAGTTACCAAATAAACCCCACTGGCATATTTTTGGTGGTAATATTAAGTATTGATCGCCAAAATGGGTATCTTCATACTGTCACACACCTGTAGCAGCTATTAAATTATGTGTACATTGAAGCTCTATACCTGGTGGGTTTCATAATTCAATACTGATCAATATCAGATCAGTGTGGTGCTTTGCACATTGCAAACACTCAAGAGTATGGGAAAAGACCTTTTTTACTGGAATGCAATTTTAGAATTGCTAGTTAATGCAACCACTTAAATTAGGAGGTGGCATGCAAAAATATTTTGACATGAATGTGGTGATTTCTAGAACATATTAAAGTGAAATATTGATAGCACTAGCACAATGTCTGACTATACTATCTCTTCTACAAGGTTTCCTACAAATAAATACAGGTTCCTCACTATTCTGTTAGAAAGCATTCATCAAACAGATTCCAATTCACATTCATTGCTGGCCAATCTAATTGTGGAATATACCACCAGTTTGGGAGTGTTTGCCCAGTTTTGGGAGTCTAACCTGAGATTGGCTCTCTCAGCTGTCACCCATTCCAGACACTATTGTAGGCAAACCTTATGGGAGAATAATTTCAGAGCGCATCAGCCATATGCTCATGTACTCTGAATTTGCAATGCCATCTGCAATTGACTTGGTGCTAGCTGTGCACTGTACTGCAGCACACATGAGGTTAACATGAACACTGAAGACCTCTTTCTTAATGGGGTAACTAAGTAATCCTCCTCTGTCCCGGTTTAGTGGGTATGTAATTCTATGGACCTATACCCCCCCTTACAGTTAATCACTCCAAATGTAACATGAAGAAAATCCTGAGAGAGTGATAGCATAAAGAATTAAAGCTAAGGTCTTTCAAGATTAGAAGTTTCACTAACCATAATTATGTCTCAGATTTCAGTAAATAACAATCTTGGCAAAATGATCCTTCTGCCAGGCTGCTAAGAATCCAAAGCATTCCAGGACTCTGCAGTATTTGCTTGGTCACATTAGAATTGCTTTCCAGCTCCTCTTTCTTAATCTTTTCCTCCTTATTACTGATAAGGTTTAAATGCCAATTCATCTTGAAAGTATTGTCTTGATTACACTTGTATTATCTGAAGAAAATATTAAGGGAAATGTAATGTATCAACGTATATGTAGTAATCTTTAGATAAGCAGCTGTAAAACACATTGCTAAGGAGATTTTTGAAGTGGCTTAGCAATTAACAAATGAACAAAAGCAATGTATGACATTTCAGTATTATGCCTTCTCCTAATGCTTGACAGTATTAGTAAACAGTAAATTAAAACTTCTGGTAAACTGCCTGGGATGATCTGGATTTAAATAGTACCCGGTCAAGACTGAGCTGTTAGTAAGCTAGAAGGCTACAAGAAATGGCAGAGGACACGTGCTCTTGAGTGGACGGAGCTCGCCTGCCCTTTGTCACAGATGCAGAGCCGGGAGTGTCTTGAACTAGGTTGGAGTCCTGTGGCACCTTAAAGACTAACAAAAGTATTGAAGCATAAGCTTTTGTGGGCTAAATACCCACTTCCGTGCATCTGACGAAGTGGGTATTTAGCCCATGAAAGCTTATGCTTCAATACTTTTGTTAGTCTTTAAGGTGCCACAGGACTCTTAGTCTGGATCTGCAGAAGCGACAAACTTGGCTACCTCTCTGATTCTTGAACTAGGTAGAATCTCAGGTAGCAGCAGTGGCCAAGAGTGCAGGGTTCCGTCCCTTCTCCCCAAAATTGGCTGTAAGGTTGTAACTTTTTTTCCCCAAATGCTGGTGTTGCCACAGGCCTTGAATGTGAAGCCCTTCAGTGTGCTATACTAGCGAGGTTTGCAGCCAAAGGCCATTGGTAGGGTGAGCGGATGTCCCAATTTTATAGTGACAGTCCTAATTTTGGGGTCTTTTTCTTATATAGGCTCCATCTTCCCACACCTCCCCCCAGCCTGTCCTGATTTTTCACACTTGCTGTCTGGTCAGTCTACCACTGGGGAAACATCAGCCAGCGCAGGACACAATAACCTGCTTGTTCAGTGGTGGCTCTCGCAGGGAGTATGCTACGCTTATGCTTCACAATCTCATTTCTATATCTCCCCAGGGGTGGTCAGGGGCAGTGCAAGGGCTTTAGTTTTGACATGACAACCCCGTGGTTTAAAGCAGAGGAGCAGGTGGCTAGACATGCTCCGCGAGGGAGACATGATTCTGGAATCCTCCTCCTCCCCTTTTGCTCTAGGAGAGCCTGGATTTAATGACTTTCAGAGTAGGCCACAAGGCCGAGCTTTCTTCCCAGGTGTCAGTGGAAGAAGATACTGATTGGAGTGATGAGATTGGGGGGGGGGGAGATTTTGGTTTGATCTGGGTTGAAGAATCTTCTTCTAGAATTCCCTTTTTTTAAGATGTTCATCCATTGAATGATGGGAATGGCCCCTGGTGGTGGGAATGGCAGCAGCTCTTGGAGTGTAATGAAGTGAATGTGGCTTGTACTCTCCAACTTTTTGAAAAGCAACATTTAACTAATTGAAGTCAATGAGCTCCCAAGCCTTTTGCGTTCTCATTGTTTTGCATGGGAGCCATTGCAACTGCAGTGATCATCTGCCTAATTCTTCCATCTTCCCTCTCCAAACTGCATTGAGTGGAAGGAAACCAAAAGATAGGGTCTGTTTTAATGCACTTTTAAATAAACTACTATAAATCCCCACTCAGTTGCAATGGGTTTTGCAGTGACTCCTAATTCAGGGCTGAGGCTGCTTTTCCGATTAAAAACCACTCATACAGTGCGCACTGCAAATGGAGTGTTGTCCTGAGCCATAATCCAGCTGCTTGGAAGGATTCTGCTCATTCCCCATACAGATTACTTCTACTTCTGGAATAATCTAGATGGCAAAAAGCTGAGACAGGGACTGAACAGGGTAAAACCTTCTTCCTATGTGTTTGGACAGCAGGCTCCAATCTGTAACGTCTCTTCCATTGTACCTGCCGCAACATGAATGAAAACCTGGAAATGTCAAGTAATAATGCTTGATCCAGTGTCCTGCAGGGTCTTTGAGACAAAATCCAGCTGCACTCCCCAACCCGGAGGGATGCCATAGAATTGCACAAAGTCCCTCCTTGCTGCATATTGAATGATGGGTTAGCATAGCGCTGCTTTTCCTTTATCACTAGTATTGTGCAAGAGCATATCATGCACTGAACATTGCACTTTCTCCCCCGATAACCCACCTTGTGTGGAGTCAGTGCACAGAAATTGCATTCATCAAGGGCTTCTCAAATAGGCTGTGGCTACTGTAGCGCAGTGGTTGGGATCTACTCTAGTCCCAGTGCAAAGGGATGACCTTTGACCCTATAAACTCTGTGGGTTTTAGAGAGCGGGATGCAGCACTTTATTCCTGCTGCTCTCCTCCTATCTGTGTCTCTTCTATATACACGCTCACATTCAGAGAAGCAGCAGCCTGTGTTTGCTTCCTTTGCTTTTAGTCCTGTCCGAGCCTCAGGAAACATTAGCTCTTCCAGTGAAGATCTCAGGTGTGCTGTATATTATCAGCTTCCCAAGCTAGTTAAATAAATACATGCTACTTTTACTTACACTGCAGATGTTTTCATGAGAAAAGGGCCAATTTTTCTAATATCTCTCATGACCAAACTGTTTTCTTCAACGAATTCAGGCATTTCTTCCTCTAATAACAAGGGCTTTTCAGCTGTATATTGCTGGAATGACAGTCCTAGCCAGTTGCTAATTAGATAAGGGACAGATATTCATTCCCTTTCCATCTTCCTATTTAAAATCTTCATCTCACTACTTTTTCCTCTGCATAGAAACATCCTTGGAATTCATAGAGCGGGAACAATCCAACAGAACCTCAAGCACTTTGTTTCATTGAGCTATGTGCTGCTTGCTCTACCCTGGGGTGTCAGATCAGTCCTAGATCTGGCACTAGTCAATATTTTCAATAATGACTTGGATAATGGAGTGAAGTGTGCACTTATAAAATCTGTGGGTGACACCAAGCTAGGGATGGAGGGTTTAGAAGCACTTTGCAGGATGGGATTAGAATTCAAAATAGCCATGACACAGAGAATTGGTCTGAAATCTACAAGATGAAATTCAATAAAGACAAGTACTATACTTAGGAAGGAAAAATCAAATGTACAGCTACAAGACGGAGAGTAACTGGCTAGGTGACTTTACTGCTGGAAAAGGTCTGGGAAAGGTTATAGTAGATCACAAATTGAGTTAGTGATGCACTTGTGATAAAACTAGTATTCTGGGGTATAGTAACATGAGTAACACATGTAAGACAATTGTCCTACTCTTCTCACCCCTGGTAAGGCTACCTTCCTCCTTCAAATTCTCAACATAATTCTGTTTTCATGGGGCATAAAGTAATGAAGAAACAGGCAGCTGAAAGCTCCAGTCTGCAGCCAGGAATCTCTGGGAAAGGAAGACAAGATCACATCCATTTAACCAAAATGCTTAAAGGTTGGTTTTACTTGTAGATTGTGGATTCTTTTGGGGTTAAAAGTGCATAGCACCTAGTGCATGCTGCCATTGTCTAATTAGTAATAAAATTAATTGTTCCAGTTATGCTCACATGCTCATTTAAATTCAGGTAGCCTGTTCCTGTTTGTGCTGTTTGGGTATCTTCTTTCACTTGTACTGATGGGGGGGGGGGGGGATTATTGTAGAGAGCAGCTTGAAAATGACTTTGTGTTTTCACATGGAGGGAAAAAATGTCACACTTATTTTGAGGTTGAGTTGGATGCAGGAACAGAATTGAGCACCTCCTGGGAGTACTGATTAGAGCCCACTATAAATTGATGGATTTATTTTGGCAATCAAATTGAACTGGGAAAGTTAAAAAGCCTAACAGAACTCTGTCCACACAAAGTGGGGATTTTGCTTACAGGCACATATTTGATTGGGGAAAATCACACTTTTTTTGTATGGATCTGGTGATGAAGTGGATGTAACAGTCAGCAAGGGCTTGACTAAATTAATCCTTTTACTATAAGTGAATTACATTCTACATCAAATTCATGTCTGTTTAGGGGAATATTTAATTCTTCCATGCAGTAGGAGTAGATACATATACAGCACCTGTTGTGTTGTACTTAAATTGTTCAGTAACCCATGATACCCTAGCATAGCTTGCATTTTTATCCGGGGAGCAGAGGATAGTGGCATATGCACATCAAGTGGGGAGATCACCTCTAATGAAGGACTTAAGGAAAGTTTTCATGATACAGTAAAACCTCGATTTAACGGACTTCGGATGCAACGGACAAAATTTCTGAGCAAGTCTGATGCATCCCAAATCCATTTCTCGCGGGCTGGCTGCTGGCTCCTGGCTGCCGCCCGGGTCCAGACAGCAGGCGGGCTGGCTGTCGGCTCCCGGCTGCCGCCTGGGTCACAGCAGCGGGAGGTCTGGCTGGCGGGCGGGCTGGCTGCCTGCTCCCGGCTGCCGCCTGGGTCACGGCAGTGGGAGGTCTGGCTGGCGGGCGGGCTGGCTGCCTGCTCCCAGCTGCCGCCCGGGTCACGGCAGCGGGAGGGCTGTTTGGCGGGCAGGCTGGCTGCTGGCTTCCGCCCGGGTCCCGCTAGAGGGCGAGCTGCCGGGTCCCGGGTCCTGCCCAAGTCCCGCAAGCAGGCGGGCTGGCTGTCTGCTCCCAGCAGCCGGGACCTTGGCATGCTGGCTGCCGGGTCCCAGCTTCCGCCCAGGTCCCAGAAGCCGGGACCCGGGCGGGCTGGCTGACAGCTCCCGGGTCCCGGCAGCGGGCGGGCTGCAGAGCTGCCTCCCCAACCCTGTGCGGTCGGGCTGCTGCTCAGACAGCTCGGGTTTTTTTTATTATTAAATAACGGACTTTTTCATTTAACGGACACCCCCTCACCCGAATTAGTCCGTTAAATGGAGGTTTCACTGTATTGAGTATATAGTAAATGTTAGATGATGAAGCTTATTTCTCTAAAGTGAATTACTTAGACTGACAAGCAAAACAGAACCAACTCTTCATTTAATGTGCGTATTGTTACAAGGAAATGTGGAAAAATATCTTGGGGAGGCGAGGGAAAGGATTAGCATATCTATATAAATTGCACTACTCTCACCAGAAACTTGGAGGGCTTTACAGGCAATAAACTGGGAAGTATTCTCCCCATTCTATTAGGGAGAGCAAGGGTAAGTGAATTGCTCAAGTTCATATGGCAGCAGCATCAGGAATTGAACCCAGTTCTCTTGTCTCACTATTCTGGGCTTGAACCACGTGTCCACTGTGTGTGTCAGTCTGTTGGTTGTACTAAAGGTGTTAGGAGAGAAATCGTTGTGCACAGAGGTGACCATATTCCCCTGCTCTTCTTCACAGCATGTGATCAGACAGCATTCTAGTATTTCACATTTCTGTAATATCTAATTATGCCTCACTTGTACCTCTGGGTGAGAGATGCACGAATCGTTCCACCCACTGCTGAAATGTAGCCAATGCTGATATGAAATGCAAGAGCTGCTTACCATTGGCATTACAAAACACTTCAGTACAGGAACTGAAGAATACCATATCCAATTGAAATGGTAGAGGGGAATCCAGGTAGGCAGGATGTAATTCTCCATGATGGAATTTGGTGAGGGTGAAGTAATACTCTACAAAATCTGCTAGGGGACCTTGAATGAGAAGTGCCCAGACTTCAGTTTATATCCAAAACATGTCACTTCAGGAACAGAATAGCCTCCCACACTAAGATGACAGCTTTGATTCAGACAGAACTCTTCTGAAGAGAAGGGTCTGTAAATGGTGACCTTGGCACTTCAGAAAATAAATAAATAAAGCAGTACATTTGCACAATGTTCACCCTTAACTCTTTTTAAAAAAATATTTTAGGGGTCAAAATTAGATCCTAATCCATATAATTTGAACTCTTTAATAACCCCCAACATCATCTGGGTGTTTTTTTGAGGTCTTCTATACAAATACTAAACTGACCTTATCCTGCTTAGCTTGTCAGGCCTGACCTGCTCATAGACAGGGTAAAATGTCTTCAAGCCAGATCTAGATTTTAGTCCTTGCACTATATTAAGTTATATTCAACTACCGTGAAGTTCAGGTTCTCATTCTGACTCCAAAAGCAATGGTTAGAAAGGTCCGAATTAAGGCAGAACATCATGATCCTACAAGATCACCCTGTGGAGAGTCTTCTCTTACACAACCTATACATGTAGTCATGCTCCTCACGCTGCAATCCCAAGGCTGACGACTATAAAGCTCTGTAATATACTGATGATTAACAAAATAAATCATTCAATGTCTGCTGCAGAAAGCAAATGCTGAAAGTGGGGTTTGAGCTGAGTGTGAGGAGCATGACTACAGTTTGGCATCCCAACTGTCTGGCATAGTCCCCTATGCAAATGAACAATTCCCCTTCTTAGAAAAGATGATGAAGGGAAAAACGCAATAGCAGGTCAATAAGCTATGTTGAAATGTGATGAGTAGTAAGTTTCACTTGTTTCATATAAAAAATACTGGTGGATGAATGGATGTAGGCTTTCTAAATGTTAACCAATTTCTCATCCTCCTCTTGTGGATGCTGATTATATGGTGGATTGGTAACACACTCCAAACTTTTTCACACTAGTTTCATCACCCTGTAGAAGTCACTCTTGTTTTTTTAAAGCTGACCTAAAGGGTCAGTATTTTGGCACAGAAGATAACATACAACTCCTGAAAAGTCAGAGAGACATAGTTTTCTGCATTGGTACATTCCTCCACTACACAAAAGTGTTCTTCAGCTAGGAAATCCATTTTCAGAACGGTTGTAATACCCTTAAGAGCTCTCAGTTTTTGCCATACTCTTCTCCAGTTACACTACACTTGCTGCAATAAAAGCCTGTTTACAGAGAACAAGAGCTATTCTGTGAAGTCCTTCTAGGCAAACATTACAGGTTAAGAGTGTGTGTTTCAATAGCATTGGCAGCATTCTCAAATAACAATATGAAGGTTCCTGAATGTTTCATTACAAGAGTTCTTTACCCAAAGTGCAGATACCTTTTTAATATCAAGCTGACTGTGCAGATATCTGAAGAATGAGAACAAGGGGGAAGGTTGGGTTACGCTTCCCAATAGCTCTGATTCTCCACTTACCTGCATCTTGTGTAGTCTGGTACCCAGTGCAGAATGCTCTCAGTGCTGAGCTAGTGAAGAATTCTGACTTTGTAGATCTTTACACACCATACAGGTATAAGAGACTGTCAGGCCCTTTTGTGCCAAGTGGGTTGTCCTGTAATATCAGTGAATCAAGGAATAATATATTTTTCCCTCCACACTCTCCTCTCCCTTTGACTTCGTTTCTTCCAATCCTGGCTTGCAGCCAACGTTCAATTCCTCTGCTCCCAATCCCACAGTCCTCTGGGCTTCCCTCCTAGTTCCTCTCTCATATGTGCCATTTGCCTCATATGTGCTGTTTGCCTTATCAAACATCACATTTTTGAAACAGTGACTTCTTAATTTAAATTCAGCCCAATGTATCTGTGATAAGCCTAAGTCTGGGATTTGTGTGCCAACAGGATCAGGGCCCAAGTGCGTAGTCTGGGATGAAACAGGAAGCTCCATTCAATGGAGCTATGACAATTTACACCAGCCACTGCTGAAAAAAGCAATTGCTGCACAGAGTTCTTCCAGTAGCTGCCTTGATTGAATAAGAGGATTTGGCTCTTTAGGCAGAAATGAGAAAGAGTTAAGGCATTTTTATGGAAGGGAAAAGGAGAAAGTATAAAAAGTTTCGATAGTGTTTATATATCAATCAGAATTCTTTTAGAGCTTATCTCAGCCTTTCAGAATCTTTTTAATTTGCTGTAGGTCTGTATGCCACCGCAGACTGCAGCTTCATCCTCGACTATATTTGCTTATTATATAATTTTGAAATGCTTCTACAAATGCTTACCTATCACTAAAAAGCTGTAGGATGCATGAAAAGAGTATAACAAGAAATTGTTGTTTTTTGGGTTTTTTTAGGCTCCAGGGACCACTAGACTAGTCTGGTCTTGACCTACCAAACTTACAAGCAGCACCATTAGTGTTAGGGGCTAAACTGTTTTGTAATGATGACATTGACAGTCATTTTCAAGGGCAGGTATGTGATCAATTTAAGACAAGTGTGTGTGTATATTTAGAAAATCCACTATCAGAAGCACTTTATACTTGGTTTGAAGCCATTTTAACAAGCATTAGAGATAGTATACAATAA
Organism: Sternotherus odoratus; assembly: GCA_032164245.1. Lineage (NCBI taxonomy): Eukaryota > Metazoa > Chordata > Testudines > Kinosternidae > Sternotherus > Sternotherus odoratus. The sequence goes on along the minus strand of JAVMKO010000014.1, from coordinate 19,125,378 downwards.
CAATAAAGCTCCCATCAGTGTAGTATGTGGGCCTTCTGTATGATTGAAAATGCATCAGATCTCTCTAGAAGACATAATTTTCCTGCTTTCGAAGCAGACTTTGCCAGTGAAAATTATTGCTTCCCAATGTAATTGGGGTATAGTCTACAGGAAGGCTGTGTTTAAAGGGGTGAATATTGTGGTGTCTTTATATGGTGAAATTCACTTAAGAAATATCTGGATGAATTTGCAAGCAAATTTTGTCCCATAACTGGTTATGTCTATAGCTCTACTTAGCTTTATTTAGCTTTTGAACATCCTGAACAAGATTTTTTTTAAAAATAGATTTGTCTCCCCATATGTTTTCCTAAATGTATTTCTGCCATTTCAGAAAAGATTGATGGGCTTTTCTGAACACAGTGCTCCTGTATGTGGTTTATATCAAACATCTGTTTTACCTGCAGATAAGTGATATTTTTAGCTCTTTAAGGTTAGTCCGATAACGTTGGCTTGCTGTAGAGAACCCTCAAGCAAACTAGTAAGATTGCTACGTAACAGGAAAGCAATTTGTCAAATATCCTAAGCAAATATACAATTATAATTTTAATTTTTTTTGAAAGATTTCAATTTCTAGAATGGGGAAAATTGCTTACAGCCCTGATTTAGCAATGCACTTATGCACATGCTTAAAGTTACAATGCATTTAAGCAGTTTAGTAAGTCCAATTTAAGCATGTGCTTAAGTTCCATTGATGACAATGGGCCTTAAGCACACACTTATAGGCCCAGATTCAGCAAAGCATTTAAGTAAGTCAAAAGGTCCTTCCTGCACATGATCTAGCTTGCTAGCAAGAATACAGCACTACAGAATATTGCTAGCTAAGTCCCTAGTCCTGCACCCAGTTCTGCCTGTGTGCAGGAGTCTGCTGTAAGATTCATTGCAGAATCAGGGCCTAAAGCACAGAGATGTTTCATTATAAAGTGGATTATTATCTATATTTGTCAGCTCTTTAGCACTTCATAGTTACAAATGGTTCATGGAAATAGAGGTAATCAGTGAGATAGTATACAGGAGGCAGTTCCTTTGCAGGAATTCTGCCTGTATTGTACCCTTTAGCATAGGTAAGAATTTTAAGCTTTATGTCACTTATGTAATATTTGGAACAGAGAGCTTTTAAGGAGGCTTGTGATAAGGGGTTATAAAAACAGGATTTGATTGAAAAGATACACATCCTGCAAATGCACATAATACAGAGTGTCCATTAATATATGGCTATCAAGTGCATTGAATTTGTACAGCCCAAATGAAAAATGAATCGTGGATTGCACAGCAATTGTGTATGCACACCTGAGAGGAATTAAAAAAAAAAAGAGAGAGATTAATTTTGGTAGTCAGTGCATGTACAACAAACAATAATGGGCTTAAACTGAAGAAAAGAAAGAATTAGGCTAAATAAGAGGAAGTACTGTACTTTATAACAGTGAGGCCAGTTAGACCATCTGATAATCTGCCAGAAGAGGTGGTAGCAATATCACTAGTGTTATACCAGGCAAGATGAGAGAACGAATTAATAGGGATTTTGCAATGATCAGTTCCTGCTATCTTGAAGTTTATGCAGGGAGCTGACCAAAGGGGTCCTTCCCAGTGCTAATGTCTCTAAAAACTCAGGATTGATCATCAGGCATGCCTTATCACCTACTGAACTTAAAATACACTGTTTATATGCATGCTTTCAGCCAGTACTAAGGGCAATACTGCATAGTAAAGATAACTTTCTAGGCCAAGACATGTCATGGTTTTGCATCAGTCAGTGCAAATCATTTTGTTTTATGACAGACTCTATTTAGCAGACATGCAGGATGGAAAATAGGCAGTTTTCACTATCTAGTGATAAAGTATACTGGTATTCCATAAAGAGAGAGGCTAGATAACGTGCCATTACGCAGGCTGTCTGCCACTTTATTTACTGGGGTACATTTTAAATCCCTTTCCCAATATTCCTCTGGGAGTTAGCGAAGTGGTTCTTATTAAAGCATTAGGAAATTCTGAAGTATTAATGAGTATCAGACAGTGCTTGTGTGCAATAAAAATAATACACAGTGCTACATTTAGCAGAAATTATATATAACACTAAGTGCCTGAGTGTTGGTCCTATTAAATAGCTGGGAATGGAACTGAAGAGGAGCTCTCTGTAAGCTTGAAAGTTTATTTCTCTCTCTCTCTCTCTCTCTCTCTCTCTCTCTCTCTCTCTCTCTCTCTCTCTCTCTCTCTCTCTCTCTCATCAACAGAAGTTGGTCCAATAAAAGATATTACCTCACCCGCCTTGTGTCTCTCTAATACCCTGGGTCCAACATGGCTACAGTAATACTACATACATTATTAGATGGCTGTAACACAGCCATACTTAATTCTGATGCAATAGCTCAATTATAGTAGATGTTATATAGAATCAGCTACTTAAAAACAAAAAAGCATAAAGCATAAAGTATCTGCAAAAGAAGCCTCATGGAAGTAATTACAAACAAGGACTCTGCACATTAGGGAAGCAGCTAGAGACAGTGTAATGGATTAAATTGGTGGTGTGGTAGTAACTGAAGACTCTAATAAGGATGGGGCCCCAATGGGCTGGGCGCTGCACAGATACAGATAAACACAATCCCTACTCCCGTGAGCTTATGCTCTTAAATGACCAAGTGGGCCTCTTCTATCTCACTTTTCTGTGACTCATGCATTTTTAGGGCCTGCTCCTGCCACAAAGCTCACACCTGCAGAGCTCGGTGTGGGGTCATGGACTCAGGTTTCCATGATACAGGAAGCCTTTCAATTAAGGATACAACTGCTTACCTGTGGTGCTTATTAGCACTACCTTAAGCACACCTGTGCTGGTAAAGGCCCTGAACAGGGGGTGGGAGGGCTGCCACTGCCTAAGAAATACCTTTTCAGTGTTGCTGTTACAAGAGGTAGATGAGGGAAGAGAGGAGTAATGTTGAGTTGCTGCGTGCAGGGATGAACAGGCTTTAATAGTCCTGTTTTGGAAGAGGAGAGAAGATGAGACCACTTGCTGTCCTGTAGAGAAGTGAAAGAAGAAAATGTTTCTTCACAAGTAAGTTTGACCCCAGATTCTGAATTGTTTGATCCCACATGCTCTGTGCATGAAGAAACAATTGCCATTCCATGTGCCAAGGGGGATGTATCTATCCAGGCAAATATCAGATATGTTCTCTACCAATGCAACTCCTCCAGTTAGCTGTAGTATAGACAGGGAACAAATGACTTTACCAGCAGGGACTAGAAAATAGTAAAAATAATAGTAAAAAAATAATAGTAAAAAAAATAGTAAAAATACCTGCACTCTCCCTGTGCTACAGCTCCCATTGCTTCTACCACCACTGTAGAGCTATCTGACCAATTTTTCATTGTGGAAACAGTCATGATGTCTGGAAGGTCCTTGTGGTGGTTGACCTTGCCTTATTTTAAAGTTTATGGATTCAAGTCTGTTCCCATACAAGTGAATGAGAGTTTTTGCCATTGATTCTGATGTGAACAAGAAGAGGACCTGTATTTACTGTTTGCCTTCATTCTACAGTCTTATGTTGGCACCTCTTTCCTATATAATCATTCTCTCTCTTGCAATCTAATAGGAGCTGTGCATTTCCCTGAAATAACATGATTTTGTTTACTCATACACTTCTCCATGTTTCTACTTTAGCTGTGGAGTAGTTCCATGTTCTGTTTCCATAAACGCTGTTCATCAGAATAAGTTTCTTTAGCAAGCCCCTGTATTGTTGTTTTACCCAACTGGCTGATTCTATTGCTCACTAGTCACAGTAAACCAAGCATATCTGACTAAAGCTTACTAAATGATGGTTTGTGCTGTTGGACAAAGGCATTTTTCAGAAATACAACTTAAATACATCATTGGAATGAATGTGAGAAGAGATGATGTATTGTGAGCCTGAAGTAGAGTGACAGTGAATTTCTGATTCTATTAGAAGTTGTACAAATGCTTGTTTCATTCACTCCTTTGGTGCTGTTTCAAAGTTCTGAATTGTCTTTTCTGGAAGCCCACAAAATATCTTTCTTGGGTTTTTGTTCTATGCATCTTATCAAGCCTTAAGGGTAATGAACTCACTGATTGCTTTAACAATTGGTTTAAAAAGCTATCAAAGAGAAACAGCCCTTGATTGTTTCCTGATTCATTGGTCATTCCATTGCTATACACGCAGTGAGTTTTTACATGGAAGAACACACATTCCCGGGAACCCATGACCGACAACATGGAGAAATTCGCTATTGAGGCAATAGGAGAGCAGAGTGGCAGTGGAAGTGGTGAATGCCATGAGAATAGATGTTTATAAAGAACGATAAGAGGACCTGCAAAGTGGATTCATGGCACCAGGAGAGCAGAGTTGCAGTGGAAGTGGTGGATGGATGATGATGGTTAGCGGTAGTACTTCACGGTCTGCTGAAAGTACTATGCCGTCCACATGGGAAAAGGGCATGAAATGATTGTCTGACACTGCTTTCAGAGGAATGAGCAACTGATGACATGTACCCAAAACAACCCGCAACAATGTTTTTGACCCATCATGCACTGGGAGCTAAATCCAGAATTCCAATGGATGGTAGAGACTGGGAATTGTGGGATAGCTATCCACAGTGCACTGCTCTGAGAGTCGATGCTAACCTCGGTACTGTGAACGCACTCCACCAACTTAGTGCGTTTAGTGGGGACACGCACAGTCGAATGTATACAATCTGTTCAGAAAAATCAACTTCTATAAATTCAACCTAATTTCGTAGTGTAGAAACATAGAAACAGTCTGCCCGTTGTGAATTGCTACCTTCCTTATTCTCCAGTGCCTTTTGCCTTGATAGCATATTGTGGCAGGGTGGGCCTGACCCAGCCTGCCGCCCCTTTAAGAGGGAGAAAAGCCCTCTGCAAACCTCCCTGCAGAGAAGCCTAATAAGACACCTGGGCTGCAGAGCAATCAGCCGGATGGGTTGCACCTGGCAGCCTCCTCAGGGGGTATAAAAGCCTGCCAGGAAGGAAGCCCAGTGTGGTGGTAGTATGGAGTGAGAGAAAGAGCTGTGTCTAGAGCTGTAAGCTGTAGAGCTGTGTCTAGAGCTGAACTGTATAGAGCTGGTTAGAGCTGTAAGCTGAAGAGCTGAACTGTATAAAGCTGTGTACATTGGTGGTGGGGCCTTGCACTGTGAAATAAAGAGCACTGTTGGAGCCAAAGAAGAGTTTCCTGCCTGGTTCTGAAGAGGGGTGAGAAAGCGATCTGTCACAATATATTACATATTTTTTTAAAACTAGATTTCACTACAGGTTGCACATGTAAAACCACTCATTTCTCTGCCTCCATTTCTCTTATGTAGGCCTTTAGCAATGTGAATCCTAATTTATATTGGGATAAAATTGTTTAGCAGCCATTAGCCCAAATCAGAGAGGAATCTGATTCATTTATTTTAGACTCAGTAAACATGATTTAAGGTAATGATTATCTGAGTTTTTATTTCTTCACTCAGCACCACTGCAGTATTCTGCCCTTCCAGCCAAAGGCTTTCAAGGTGGAGAGGAAGAGCAGAATGTAATTTATATGTTGTCCTGAAGTAAAAATCAGATGTTTCTGTCAATTCTTGCTTCTCTGATTTTACAAGCTCTGTAAATTTAAGTGCAGTAGGTGCTGTTGCTGCCTGCCTGCTTTTGACAAGGAATTTGGAATTGATGGACATCAGTGTGCCACTGGGAACTCCATAACACTAATTGAAGCTCTGGTGACTAATCCATTACTTTATCCTGCTTCATGGCTCCTGACTTAATGGGCATTCCTACAATCAGAAATTCATTCATGCAGATGTGGCCAAAGCTCCCATTTAAGATCAAAGTAATCAAATTTATTTTCTTGACCTGTTGGGTACACTGCAGGCTCAGAATTACCGATATAAGTTTAGTAGTATCTGAGAAATAAAATCATGAGCATGCACCATTATTAAAGCTGCCCGGTCTTATCCTGGCAGAAAACAAGACACACGGCTGTATTGATCTTACAAATGAATGTGTAGGCGTTCTGTCTTACATCTACTTAGTTTATAAACACTTTAAATTGAGCACTCAAGACAACCTGCAGCCAAGGCTTGTCACTGACTGTAGGCTCTGGAAACTGCCTGCCGTTTTGCACGGAAGTGGGGGTATGATGTATTTACTTGGAAAAGCTAGGAGAGAGGCGCTTAATCCCAACTCTTCATAAGAATAGATAATCGCAATCCAACTATGTGCAAAATGTGCTGTGGTAGTGGAAGCCTCATAGACATAGGTGCATATAATTGTTGAATCGGAGCAGCCTTAAGGTGGATTGCTTAATCACTGAATGGCATTACTAGTGTTAGTGTAAGTCAGGAGTAACTCCATTGGCAGGCTTATACTGGGCTAGTAAATAGCTTTTCTCTACCTGTTTGAATTGTGTGGGTAGGTGTGTAAATAATTTTAACAGTACATTGTGGGACAGGTATTTGGCATTTCTAAAACTATTGCTCCCTTTTTTATTAGTTTAATGCCAACAGCACATCTTAGTGAGAGACTGCTTTTTTTAAGGTGAAACATTTTGATGAATCTTAGCTTAGGCTAAACTTTCAATTGCTCATTTTAGGGTTCTCTATTGTTACATGGAAATATGCATTGTTAAGAATGCATTAGCTTTTAGGGGAAGGAAGGTGATTCGGTAATCAAGTGAGGATTCAAGATGTTTGTAATATTGTACTAAAGTTTGATGACGTTACAAGAGAGGAACCAGAAATCGTACTGCTTTTGGTTTCAACTGCAATAGTAACTTGTAATGCATCAATGTGGTGCTATGTAGTCACTATTGTGCAGAACATTCTGAGCTATCATTTCAGTCGTCTTCTCAGATTTCACAGGGTTTATTGGAGAATAAATTAGTAATGTTCAAACCAGTAGAACTAGTTTTCACCCCAGGGATGATGCCACATTTAGAAAGATAAAGCTGGGTTTTCTAAGGCACCTTGGAGAGTTAGCACCCAACTCCCTTTGACTTTCAGTGAGATTTGGGTTTTTAACTCTTCGATGCCTTTTGAAAATCCCAGCGGAGGGGGAGGTCTTCACTCCAGAACTAACTTGAGTGCTCAGCCCCTGGGTTAGCCAACCCAAGGTGTGAGCAGCCACGCTGCAAATGCATGCCCTGTAACTGGGGCATGTCTATACTGTAATCAGGGTGGGTGGTTTGCAGCTCATGCAGATGTGTAGTGCAGAATATCCTACATATGGGATGAAATCATTGGCAGAAGTCCACTGACTTTAATAGGCCAAAGATATCATCTACCGAGGGGGGGGGAGGTATTTTTGTGGATCGGGAGTAGAGTGACTGTGTATGTGTGTATTATGTCATTTGATGGTTCATCAAATGTTGGCATAAGCATGTCTGCATGAAAGATGCATGCTTATTGTATTAAAATAGGGCAAATGATATTAAATACATAGAAAGTATCCAGAATGCATATAAACCAATAAATCTGCTTCATTTTCTTATTAAAGTAATTTTCATAATTGAAATATTACTCATTTTTATATGATTTGGACACTCTCTCTAGATTTCATTAGATGCTGATATGCCTGCCATGTCTCAGATAAGATTTGTATCGGCTTTTCCTCCTCTGATCCTTTTTTCAACAATTTTTCCTAAGTGGAACAAACACCCAATACTGTTTGTGAGAGACTTTTTTCAAGCTGATATTTAAACTGATTCAAAACAAGTTCAAAGGTTCTTGGTTATGACTGTCTGGCATCCATCCTAAATGCCGCGATGATATGATGTATCATGTCTCTCAGACTTCCCTTAATAAACCTTAATCCTTTTAACCCAAATTTGTCAATTTTCAAAGGTGAACTAAAACCACAATCCTCCTTTTGTAGATTGATTCATTCTAAAGCCAGAAAGGACCGTTGTGATCCTCAGTCTGAAATGTATAATGCAAGACATAGAACTTCTCTGAATTGATTCCTGTTTTGAAGGATTAATAGTCTTAACACTGTCATTACACAGGCCTTAAGTACACGCCATTGCTGTGTATATATTAAGGTAGCACCATAGGAAAGCAAATTATATTGTACATGTAACTGAGCTATGGTGAAGCTGCTGTGGGGAATTTACTTTCACTTTCCTGACAGCTGAGCATACAGCTCTCAACTTTAAAGGCTTGTTAAAATAGATTTGTCCACTTAATATACAGAACTAACTTGGATAAGGTCACCTACGAAAGGACTTGTGCCCCCTTTGCTGCTTTAGGATGGTCTATTTTATTTATTAACTATTAATTATTTTAAGATACAGAGTTTTTCTCCACACCTTAGAAATATCAGGAAATGTCAAATCTGGCTTCCCTGGATTTCGTATTGTGTGAGCTCTCTCACTTTAACAAAGGCTTCCTGTATTCCACACATCTGGCAGGGATTGGAGTTAACAAAAGCAAAGCAAAAATGGGGAAACCCTCCTCTTGGTTCAGTTATTCAACATTTCCCTCTGACTCTTGTAATATCATCATTTTAGGCAAAATCTGAGTTTCTAATATGGGAAAACAAGTATATATACTGTAAACACTTTAGGCCTTTTTTTCTCATCAAGAAGAAGCAAAGAAGGGCACAATTGTTTGATTCAAAGCAGTCATTTCACCCATTTCACCTATGTTGCCAGTTCTGGAATAGAAGGGACTGTTGTTAATCCAATAATTAAAATTATTCAAGAGGAAGCCCTGAACAGTTTGTGTTTCTGAATATCATTGATAAACATCTTATCCATTTTCCTGTTAAATATTTATGTACTCCTAAGGGTCTAGATCAGTAGCTCTCAACCTTTCTAGGCTACTGTAGCCCTTTGGAGGAACGCAAGACTAATCAGATTCCTGAAGTGTCACTTCACTTAAAAACTACTTCCTTACAAAATCAGACCTAAAAATACAAAAGTGTCACAGCACAATATTACTGAAAATTTGTTTATTTTCTAATTTTTTACCATATAATTATAAAATAAATCAATTGGAATATAAATATTGTTGGATTTCAGTAAGGAAGAACTATATGTTGAGAACCACTGGTCTAGATTGTAGTCACAGCCCTGCTTTGGGGAAAGAGCAAATGTCCACCACGCCAATAGTATTCCAGGCAGATTTAAAAAGGGGTTTTATTAAAGAGTTAGTGTAACCCATCAACTAGAAAAATGTCATTCAAAATTTAAAGGGGTCTTCAGCTTAATTCACAAAGTGTGATAGTCCATTGACATTTACAAATGGGTCCTGAGCATGAAAAGATTGAGATCCACTGTCCTATCTGGAGTCAATGGAGGTCCAGGGCACCTTGCTGGAGGTTCTGAGGTCCTCTTGGAGATCCTTTGAGTATTAGCTATTCATAAAGAGTTAAAAGTGTTTTTTCTTGTCTCCCCATTAAAAGATTTCCTCAGTCACTTGCTATTTAAACAAATGATCCTGCATGGTTTTGTTAGGAGTGTTAGGAGTTAGGTTTTGTTAGGAGTGTTATGAATCTCAGCAAAACTTGATATGGATTAATGTCTCATAAAAACTGATCTGTGAATGTGTCCTTGATTTAACATAGCTGTAACAGACAGATAAGGGATCACACCTAAAATGAAGCTTAATAGTCTACACAGAAACTAGCTCCATGTGGATACTGTGGCCAGGTTGGCCAGGGGTGGGGAAGTGGAACATACTGAAACTGAGAAGAGAGAGAGAGAGAGAGAGAGAGGCAGAGGCACAAACCAAGAAAGCTAAGCAGTAGCCTGTGAGCACAGTGTGATCCTGAGAAAAGCTAGATAGAGCTTTGGGGTCTTTTGGCTAAAGAGGCTTAGGTCTGTAAGTGAAGAAACTGCTCCTTTTGGTTTTGGTTCCTTCTGCATTCAGAAAAGCAGGACTTTGTCCATTCCTTATAAATAAAGAATATTTCATTTACGAAATACCAGTCTCCATCAATTTCTGCTCAAACTGGAACATCTCCAGAGCCCCAAAATCTTACTGGTTGCTAGAGTTGAAAAGGGGCAACAGCAGTTGCAGTAAGACTACAAATCTCAAGTGTGCTCTCTTTCCCTGACTGGTTAAGCTATGGGAACAGACAATGTTTCTCTAACTATGTTGCTGTCATTTTAAAGGAAGTTCATTTTACTTTGAGTCCTCATGCACTGTACAGCGGCTGTCAAGAGAAAGTACCAACAATGTTGAAGGCAACTTAAAGCTGGGGTTCCCTGAGGCTTGCTTTGAAGGGGAAGTTCTAGAGCAACTCAACTCTTCCCTGAAATTCAATGAATCTTAATTTAATGTCTGTGTAAATTTTAGTGTATGTCTACACTTAACACTGCAAAGGCACAGATGTGCCATGGCAGATCTTCAGTGTAGACACTACCTGCGCCAACCAGAATGATTATCCTGTCAGTGTCTGTTGACCTAGCACTGTCTACACTGGGGGTTAGGCTGGGATAGGTGGATTATTCACACCCCCGAGAGACATAGCTCTTTCGGTGTACTTTCCTAGTGTAGAGCAAGCCTAAATTGAAACTGGGACCTCTTTCATATAATATAGTCATAATCCACTTTTTGTCATGTACAAAGATGATTATTTATAAATGGTGTCTGTGATCTATACACTCTCCCTCCTTAATTTGATATTTGTATCTTCTCTGTTTATGTAATAAAAAGCTGCTTAGATACTGAAACTCTTGGGGAAGGGGAAAGGACTTACTTCCAACCTGCCTTTCTTAGCCAATGTTCTGTAATGAGTTGTGACTGCACAGTCACTTAAGTAATTCAACAAATTCTCATTGTGTTAAATTTAGCACAGGTTTTGCTTAGTTGACAGCAAAACAAACTCCTCACTAATGTTTTTAAATAAATTGCCCATTTATCATCATCTTCCATTCCCATTTTTATTTGCTTTCAAACCATCATTTGATTCTTATCACCATGTTACTTCTCTCTAATGCCTGAAGAGCTTTGCCTGCCTGCCTATTTGGCATAGTCCTAAACTGACTTGGATTATGTTTATTCAACATGCACCAATATATTTAATGGGACAGTCTTTGTTCTCCTGCTAGAATAATTAGTTGCTATACCAAAATAGTCTCTCTTTGAGCCCAGAGACTTCAAGCTTGACCACTCATTGGTATGAAATTGATTTTCATTTCTTTGCTGCTATCACACAGATCTGTTAGTCAGCAAAACCAGGAGCTTGACTGTGCTATTGCGGTATTGAAAAATTGTCTGGTGAATAGAAATGCATGTTAGATTCCATTTTCCGCACTAAATCTCAACAAAACAGAAGTTGTATGATTAGATCTTCCCATTAGAACAAGGTCACTTCAATGTTTCCATCTAGTTTTAGATGGATGTAACAGTTTTGTATAGTAAACTTTTTTTTAAAAAAAATTCTTTCTTCCCCATGAACTTTTTCATTTGAACATCACTCTGTTATGGCCACTTATCACATCTAAAATAGAATTCACAAACTGGCGTTGTTCTTTCTGTGCCTCATTCATGCTTTCATATCTTCTCTGGCTCGTTAGCTTGTCAACAAACTCACTGCCAGGCCACAATGGCTGGAAAAACTCCTGGTGGTCGAATGTCTGCACACACTACAATTCCACAAATTCTAATATCGCTAGATTTCTGACTCACAAATGAAGAGTAGAATTTTGCTGTTGACTCGCAAGCTCCTTCATGGTCACAAACTGGGTTTAATTTTAAGACCCTTCACCCTTAGCACTTAACAGAGAAAGAGAGATTTTCAGGTTCCGGTTACCAACTGCATAAACTGAATGGCAGAACAAATGTTTATTTGGCGACTCTTTGACTTTCATCACATTAAATATTGTAGAGTGTTCTGTTGGGTGAGCAAAGTGAGGTCTGGCACTCAAGTAAATGAAGTTTGTCTGTAACATAATTTTGGAATTGATTAGAGACATATTTATGTTTTAGGCATTGATGGCGGGACCTCTATAGAAAATAAAAACCGGAAAAGACAAAAAGGAGGGAATAGGGAACACATAGAGCACGTGGCTACTAGTTTGCAGAGCCAGCAGCTTCAGCCATTTCTGTAGTTGTCTATAGATCAAAGAAATGGATGATAGCAGCCATTAACATCTTCCAGCATATCATCCCCCATTTTAGTTCTGCTCATTCTCCCAATACGGTCCCAAATAGGTATTTGCTTCCTCCATTTGTCCTTCACTGCGCTGAGAACTTGTTCATTCTCAATAACTATCTTTGAGATCTGAACCAAAGTTTGAACCTAGTGAGCATCCTAGCTAGCAAAATCATTTGGTTAAAAGTAATGTTTTTGTTATGTTTACATTAATGCACTTGTCTCAGTATAGGCCAGCAAAGAAAACCCGTGAGCAGTTTGAACATTTTTAATTTTCAGACTAATATAGGAAACCCAAGATTTGCCTCAAGTTGGCATAGTTTTTGTGCATTCACAACCCTTCTTCTTTTTAGAAGCAACTGAGAATGAGAACTAAATTGTCCATTTGTATGCTATCACAAAAAGTAGCGCTTGATTAGTTACAGGGAATTTGGACCATATGCTTACCTTTATATACAAAGAAGTGGCTAAACCAATTTAATTTGTGGGGTACAAAATTGCTTCTGAGCAGAAAGCTTAAATGTCAAATTTTCAGCATACAGATCATAAAATGGTCAGGTCATCAATCTCTGAAATGGGGCTTTATAATGGAAACTCTGAGCGACAGATTCTTACTTACCGTATTTAAGTGTTCCTATATAATGGAGTTGAGGCTTATAGTAGCAAACTATTGTCTAACACACTGAAAAAAATGAACTGTGATGAAATCCTTAAATTTCAAGGGACAATAGCTAAGAAAGAAATGCTAAATGAAATTCTCCTATGTAAAATGTATGTGCAGCATAGGCTCAGAATAAAAAAAAGCACATGGAAGAAGAATAGGGAAGATTCATATATGTGCATCTTCTAAGTGACACGTTTGTTTGTATTTTAACATAGGATTGAAGAGAGAGCAGAAAAAATAAGAATTTATTATACACTCAAGGCTGTAGTACATCCAGGCTGATTAGTAAATCTTTATTCAGATAAGGGAGGTCTAAAACAAGATTAGAACACTGATCACAGATTTCATGTAGGTTGACATTGACTGGAAAAACAAATGTAGAATGACTGAGGCTAATGGTCATCACATGGAAATATAACATGACTTTTTTTCAGTAGCTTACAAAGCAACTCAGATCAGTGACCTAGAATCCAGAGCATCAGGGAGCTTTTTTGGTCATTGTCACTGCAGTCTGAATTTTTCAGATTTTGTATAAGAGATTATTCAGATGTATTGGATATCTGCAACAAGCAGTCATTTGCAATAGGCAATACATGGAGAGAATTGAGAAGTATTAATTGACCATACCAACTGCTTGAGGAGGAGGATCTGCTATAGGAAAGTGCAATTTTTTAAATGTGATGAATTGGAGGCTTTCTAGATATTTTCAAACAAATCTAATGTATATTGCTATATACAAGAGATTCATGTGTGCAATAGACCATAGAATAGTAGCACGCATGTCCACAGCAGGGAAATGGAGAAAGGGAATGTTTGGGGTTGAAATCAAGCATGAGTAAGCAAGTCATATGGAGTCCTGAATACCAGAATTAAGCCTTGCCTACAGCCTGCTTATATTCAAAGTGCCCAATGTATGAACATTTTGTGCCTGATATAACCTAATATGACAGTTACCTTGGTACTTTTGTAATTTTGTAAGTGTTTGCTTTATAGTACAGTACACTGGTTTCGCATTTTTCCCTATATGAAGATAGCTCATCATCTTATTCCAACAGTCCTGGAAGGAAACAACCCATGTAATGTGACCAGTGCACACAGTCTCTCACATGCTTTAGCAGAACAGTATTTTGCACATACCTATGGCGCTTGGGGAGAAGTATGGAGAAGGAGACCGTCTCCCTGAAACTACAGTGCTCCAGAGCAATAGTTTGCAGGAATTTTGTTTGATCTGCCACAGAGTTCTGGCAAAATGAACCCTTGACTGTGAGCTTTTTACTATTTCTCATGCTAGTCTTATGCAAAAGCATCACCACCATAATCTTCTCTAGTTGCTTTTTTCTATCATTAAGCGCTCTTTAGTCTGCACTTACAAAGGTCATGGGGCACTTTGATTTCCTCCCTCTCTCACCCTATTTCTCTGGCCCCAGGTCCACAGCTGGATTCATGCAGAGCAGGCCTTATACATTCATAGAGTCCAATGAATGTTAATGAGATTTCTCACCTGTGTAAATTGCCTAAATGCAAAACTGAGGCCTTAAGTCTCCACTGCTTTGAGTTTTTAGTGTTCACTCACTCAGCCCATATTGGTCTCCTTAAATATACTCCTTCTAGGTCTCTTTAGCTTCCCCTCTGCCATCTCTTCAACCTCTGATTCTGCTCCTTATGCACACACAGATGTTCTGGCTTTCAATCTTTCACTGCCCTTGTAATAAAACTCACTCAGATTAATGACCCATCAATCCTTTTTTTTAAAAAGGTGACATATTATAACTGTCTTGTAAGATACAGAGTTTGTGCTGTGCCCAAGTATGTGCTGAAGGAAGAATAAAAATGGGAGAACTATTGTGCTTCTTATACACAGATCTGGTAGTGCTGCCTATTTATTAAGTTTGCTCAATTATTCCCCTAAGAAGACCCATTTTCAGTTGTTTACAGCTGTTTTCACTGAAATTTTACATGCTGGATGGAACTTCAGGCCAGCTTTTTCAGAAAGTTTCAGCAAAACCAGTTTAGCTATTTCTGAGAGAGTCCCCGTGGCAAATGTTGTTTTGCCAATGATTAAAACATTCTTACAATTCGTTCTTTCTTTGAAAAACTGTAGCAGCTTTTGAACAGGGCATTGAAATTGGCATTGGCAAAGAGGCTGAAATTGATGCTATTTGCTATTTACCCACATCTGGGCAGCTGATAAATGTTTGAAAAATCTGTGTTGTATGTGCCCAGTAGAGACTTGATATCGTTTGACAGCTTAGTTCTGAAAGAGTCCATTTGTACAAATCGAGTTCCAGTCCAGGGCCAAAAAGGCTGAGCAGGACTTTCCTTGTAATTGCTGCTCCCAGCAGCCAGGGGACTGTGGTGCTACGTACAGGACACTTGCCCCTCCACTGACAACCTTAATTCTGGAATTTCCTAACTTTGAACTCTTGACTTTGCAACCTTAATGTCCTTTTGACCTTTTTTTCTGTGCATGCATGTGCGCATGCAGACTCTTTCATGTGTGCAAGCAAATGTCCAGTCTTTGGAAGACTGTGGTGGTGGTCTAGCTTTTTCTCTGTGTGGAAGCAGTTTCTGGGAACTGAGTCTTAGAGTCCGTACTGAAAATGTTGGAAGAGAGGACTGCCTTTGTACACTTTTTGGCTGCTTCTGTCCCAGGACTAGTGCATATGTGTAAAAGCAGGCAAGTTCCATCTAGACTACAGGTCAGTGATTTCTGGCAAGACCCCAAACATCTATCGTTCAGCACAGGGGTAACACGTCAAAAAGAGGGACAGCTACATACCAATTCACACTAGTATTTTGCAAATACTTTGGGGTGGTTTTTTTTAACTTGTTAGCTCTATATTTAGCAATATTGGATTAAACCATATAAAAGTGATTCTGTGCATGAATACTATTTGATCATTCATGTTCCAATAGCATCCAGAATGTTTAGGTGAAGTCTCCTTATGCAATACATACCCCAGGAAGCTTACAATCCTGCAATCTGTGCTTGTACAAAGCCCCACTGACTTCCATAGCTGCATGCAGGGGAGATTGCACAGTCATGGAACAATAAATGTTTGGTCTCTTTAATGTTACTGTGTATTTTCAGCTTTACTTTCTGATTCATGGAGCAAATGAGAAAATCTTCAGAAAACATAATCTAATTAATCTAAGTGCATTTGGATGCCTATTAAAATTCACCTGTCCTGGATTTTCCATTTATCATGATTATGACTGAACAACCAAACTGAGAAAGGTGCTGCTTTTTCATTTAATACAAAATGATGATTTATTACCCTGAATGTTTCTAGTAATGGTTTAGATCTAATGGACATTTCTGCATGACAAATCATTCATCCTCAGAGTAAAATTAGACATGTTGTTCTTTCATGTAGAACACTTCACAGTAATTCATGGGATATAGAAATCTTGTATCATTAAGTAATTGCCCACAGCACTTACTGCATATAGCAATTTGAAGTATATATGCAAATATTAATATGTAAATGTGATGTAGTTTGGAAAATCACTTTCCTGTTTACAAAGTTATGTAAATAAATGTGTAGTTTGACCTAGTAAGTTTGAAAACTACATTTTCTTTCACACTGCCAAACTCATAGTCTCAGACCTTAAATAAGAAATTGTGTGTGCACACTATAATGTGTATTCATACTAGGGCATCTTCTCCCATCTACATAATTATCACAAACCATTTATAGGATGGAGGTATGCAAAAAGGAGGCTAGCACTAGGAAACGTACTCTGGGGAATTTGTATTGCATTGTCAGGGGAATGGATAACATGACCGTATGCATTTTTTTGGTTTTGTTTTGTTTTTTGTTCTAATGTGGATGATTCTACAATTAGCCGTAAGCACCTTTAAATGGAGGAGATTCCGCCAGAGAGGTTTATTCCAACAATCCAGTCTGAATAACATACCGGAATGAAGAATCATAAGGCATGGATTTTGACATCTGTAACCTACTTCTAAACTCTTATTAAACAAAAGGAAGAGACTTAAGAAAGGTATATCCTGTCCTTAGCTTCCAGAGCTCTCTCGAGAAGAGCTCCTCTTAGTTAATTCTCAAAACAGTTAATCATCAATTTTACATCCTACTCCTGTTTAAGATAATGACACAAATCCCATGACCTACAAGGAAACATTTAAAAAACAAAAACAAAAACCTGGGCAAGTTCAGTGTTGAGAAAAGAAGACTGAGCAGGAACCTGATAAGTATTCTAATATGTTAAAGGCTGCTATAAAGAAAAAGGTGATTAGATATTCCCTGTGCCCACTAAAGGCAGGACAAGAAGTTGTCGGCTTAATCTGCAGTTTAGGTTAGATATTAGGAAATACTGTCGAACTAGAAGAATAGTTAACTACTGGAATAGGTTGCCAAGGGAGGTCATGGAATCCCAATCATTAAAGGGTATTAAGAACTGACTAGACAAACACCTGTCAGGGATGGTTTAAATTGAATTGACCCTGCCTCACCCTTGGGTGAAAGGGGTGGGTAAAGGGAAGATGAACTAGATGACCTCTTGAGGTCCCTTCCAGTTCTACTTTTCTGTAATTCAGTGGGGCCCTTAGGGCTGTATTCAACTTTCACTGAAGTCAGTGACCGTGTTTCCATAGATGGAAATGGGAGTTGACTTGGCCCCTTTTATTTAATATAACTGCATCCTGTAACAATTGCAATAATCTACCAGTTTTTGTCTGTATCCAGGCTCTTCTAGTCAATAGGAAAATTCCAGGCATCGAGTATTCTAATAAATCCATGTGTAATTTATTGAGATAATAAATTTGATAGTTGTGAGATCTGAACATTGTGCAAACCACAGTTCTAGCTCTAGGCCTGATTTTCTTTGCTTCTTTGCACTCCGTGCTGTCATTTACAATGTGCAAAGTGAAGTAGTAGTAGTTGTAGTATTTATGGTAATATCCAAAGTCCTAGGGCCCCATTGCTGTAGGGTTAAAGAGTTTGTGATGTAAACATACAAACAGATGAAAGATAGGGGACGGGGATACATCCTAGCAAATCAATTGGGTGAATAGAGGTGGGTAGAAAAGGAGCAGGAAAAGGAAAGAAGCGGAATAATCACAGCTAGTCCACCCTTTTGTAGGCATCTTGGAGCCCATCATACCAAGCTCACAGAATACATCCTCTCTTAATCAGAGGGGTTTTTATCTTTTAATAAAGTTGGTGAAACTTCCCCCTTGATTTTTAATAATGTTTGCTAATTTTGAATTGTAGGGGACAATGTGGCATGTTTTTAGAGGAACTTGGCAAATTGTCTCACTGGTGAGTTGGTAGAGTAATTCTTTAAAGGCATATTTCTAACTTTTGACATGCTTTTCCATGAAATCCATTGAAGGAAACACAACTAAAACTAGTAGATGTGATTCTGCTTTCATGCTGGGGTAAGTCGTGCAGGATTCTGCTGAAGTTAATGGAGTGGTACACATATAAAGTGGTTATCCATAAAAGGAAAGTTAGGAACATTTTTTATAAAAGAAAAATAAAGTTTAGTCCCAAAATCTGAGAAATCTACATTGACTCATGATAGATATACGGTGAAACTAATTCTGACCTTTTATGTGGCACTAAATTAAAATGGCATGAGATCATTGCTCATATAATACTATAGCACTCTCTAATTAGAGAAGAGTTCATCCAAAAGGATTTGGGAGTGACTGTTCATGCCTAAAACAATGCTTGCCCATCATAGACCAGTGTCTCTCTCTCTAGTTCTATTTCTGCAGATAGTCTTGCAGATTCAGGCTTTTGGATTATTCTTATTTGTCTTAAAGGTGATAAAATATTGTAGCAAAACTTCAGAACAGGTGTAGTAATGTTTTGATATCTGGAAGACACGAACATATGAAAATTAAAATTATTATGACATCTACAGGGTATTGATGAACTTGTGCAATCTTTTTCTTGCTAAACACTCAAATTCAATCCAAATGTCTTAATCACTAAAAGTTTCTATTTTAGACATTTTGGGACTGATTTTTGTTTTCCAGAGGTTGCTGAATGTTGGCAAGTCTAGTTCTAGTTTAAAAAGCAAGTTTATTGCTTTCTAATGTGCTGCACTCTTCATAAACACATTTTGTAATTCTCAAGAAGAAAACTATTTTTTCTCTATGAGCATAGTTGTTGATTACATGCCCTTTGTAGCCACAAGGATTTTTTTCCCTTTAAATCTTAATATGTGGACAAGTTTCAATTAAATTGCCAAAAAGAGTGGTGGGGGAGGGGGTAGAGATGAAGTTGACTGAAGGAAGGCGTGAAAGACAGCCAGATGGCCTCTTCCCTCTGGTCTGAAATTGTCATTCTCTTTAAGGAGTCTGCCACATTCAGTCACATTCAGCTTACTTCAAGGGGTGGGGTCAGGATCGGACAGCAGTTCTTTAGAATTTTATCTTTTTTTAATGGTATTAGAATGTAAAGGGGTATTTGGCTTCCTGAAAATTGTACACCACTGTGGTATATACTAAGTTCCACTGGTATTCTAGATTTCTCTATCCACCAAGCAAAGGGAGAACTGACTTTCAAGTAAACACATGCTTAGTTTGGTAGATGTCACACTGTTGTAAGGTGCTGATTGATCATATCACTCCTTACATTCTCTCTGAATCTGGCAGCTAGAGTTTTGAACACCTAATCTGAACAAGCAGTCTGGAACCTTAGTAACATTTAAAATTCATCTCTTTGAACGAGTGCAGACAGATTAATGAAGCAATATTTATTACACTGCTATCATGCTGTGCCTTTCTCCATATTCTGGGAGGGGGGGAGGTTAATATTTGATCTGACGAGCCTGTTCTTAAAGAAATATTTCATATTTTGATTACTCTTCTATTTGACTGCCCACCTAATTCATGCATGAAACATGCCTGGGGAAATTATGCACAGTAGTAGCTTTATTATGTCTGTCTGAAAACACTACCTTGCTGCGAGCATGATTATCCGTATATAAAGCTACAGGCATTTAGACTAATCTATGCCATCTTCCCTGGTTAATTATGTTGCTTTTATTTTTTCACTTAATTTATTCTCCTTATTCCTAGCTATTTTTGTTTTAATCAAAACAGGATAAGAGAACCTGCAGCAGGTCATCACACGGAATTTCCTTGCAAAGCAGAGGCTTAGAAATATTGGAGAGAATATTATAAATTGGAAGAGTTTATTGTGCACACCATTATTTTTTCTGCCTTTGAATGATTAACCAGACTTTGGTTGACTCTTTTATGACAAGGGTGCCTTTAGAAAGGTACAGATACCTACACTGTACAACTGAGTGCTTCACAGTATGGTGCAGAAATTTAATCCACGTCCTTTGAGTGCTTCTTTTTTAAAGTCCATTTCAAATGCAAGTACTTCACATGATTGTGTCCTCTTTGCTTCGGCACGGAATTTAGGACAAAAGCATTACTATAATTTTAGTGAAAGAACAGATTGACAGAGCAAGAAGAGTACCCAGAAGCCACCTACTACAGGACAGACCCAACAAAGACAACAACAGAACACCATTAGCCGTCACCTTCAGCCCCCAACTTAAGCCTCTCCAACGCATCATCAAAGACCTACAACCTATCCTGAAAGATGATCCCACACTCTCACAGATCTTGGGAGACAGACCAGTCCTCGCTTACAGACATCCCCCCAACCTGAAACAAATACTCACCATCAACCGCACACCACACAACAAAAACACTAACCCAGGTACCTATCCTTGTAACAAAGCCCGATGCCAACTCTGTCCTCATATCCGTTCAACTGACACCATCATAGGACCTAATCACATCAGCCATACCATCAGAGGCTCATTCACCTGCACATCGACCAATGTGATATATGCCATTATGTTCCAGCAATGCCCCTCTGCTATGTACATTGGCCAAACCGGCCAGTCTCTACGCAAAAGAATAAATGGCCACAAATCTGACATCAGGCATCATAACATTCAAAAACCAGTAGGAGAACACTTCAAACTTCCTGGCTATTCCATTAAAGATTTGATGATTTCAGTTTTGAAACAGAAAAACTTCCAAAACAGACTCCAACAAGAAACTGAGGAACTGGAATTAATTTTCAAATTGGACACAATTAACCAGAGGCTTAACAGAACTTCAGATTGGTTCTCTCATTACAGTAATTGATTGCATTTCCTGAGTTAATTTCACTAACAGCAGATCTCCATTTCAAAAGGTGTTTTTTTTCTCCTAGTGATAATGGACCATCTAGATTTAACAGCCCTCTTAGAATTGGTATGCTAATACACAATTTTTTTTCTTTTTCTTTCTTTCTGTGTGTATAAATGCATTTTACTTCTGTTCCATTCTGTGCATCCGATGAAGTGAGCTATAGCTCACGAAAGCTTATGCTGAAATAAACTAGTTAGTCTCTAAGGTGCTACAAGTATTCCTGGCTTTCTTTATAATTTTAGAGTAGATGCAATATTTTCAGCCCCTCAGGCTGTGGAAGACACTGCTAGGCAGAATGCCCCAAGCGTTCTTTCAGACCCTGATAAATTCAGTATTTGCCATGGGTAAGTGAACTTTAATACCTAATCAGTTTTGTAGAGAGAGAATGTTGTGGGTGCTTTAGGCAGAATGGCTCTCCTCTCCTCTCCACCTGCTCCCCACTTCTGGCTCACAGCAAACCCCGACACTCCTGCCCCTCCTTCACCAACTGCGGGTTTTCACATGCTCAAAAAAATTAGGAATGAACAGGCTTATATGGTGGGAGACTTAAATACCTGCTGTAGAGGTAAAGAAACTTGAGGCACAAAGCAGTGAAGTGACAGCCAATGTTATGTGGGAGAAACAGGAATTACAACCAACTGCCAGTCTTCCACTCATGCAGTTTGGTCAAATGGTTAGAGGGTTTTTTGTTTTGTTTTTCAGTCTCCCACTAATTCAGCCATTTTGAACATCACAATAACTCCATGCAGCTATGCTCCTATGAGTGCTAACATTAAACTTGGTCTGTTTATAATTTTTACTTATTTCTATAGCCACAAAATGTATGTTTTTCTAAACAGGGAGGAAACCAAAGCCCTTGCTCTGAAGAGGCTACCTTAGATGTGACGCTTTTAAATTGGAGCAATAAACTATAAGGGTTTGAACTTACTACAGTGTCTTCTATCAGAGGATCTGGAAAGACTTTTAGATCTAAGCCTCACAACTCCACTGTGAGGTTGGGAAGAAGGCTCAATTTTGACAAGACATAGAGGGTGAAATCCTGGCCCCACTGATGTCCATGAGAATTCTGCCACTGATTTCAATAGGGCCAGGATTTTATTGGGGACGTTAAATCACTTACAACACATTTACTTCAGATGTGGGAATAGAAGTTACATCTTTCCCCCACTCTCCTGATCCCAATCCTGCGATGGTCGCAAGTCCATGTTTTACCTCAAATACAATAATCTGAGAATTGTGGCTTATCTCTAAAAGGCATTGAAGAAGCTATACCCAGATTTAAATTTTACATTGATTTGCAAATAGTTTCCTTCTGAATATAGCTGCAAGAGAAACTACAGTTGTCCTTCCCATTGTCCACTCCACATGGATAAATAACCTACCCTATTTTTTCAAATACAGTGGGGTTTTTAGTCTTAATGAAGGTGTACTATCAAATATCTCTCACTCCTGTACCAGGAAAATAGTAATTTTTCATATTATATTATGCCCAAATATTAGATCAGCAAAATGGAGTCTGGTAACACAACCCTGTTAGTTTGGAGGAGAAGGTGTGTTTAAGAGCATCCTGTGAACTCTTTCCTCTGGCCAATAGGGATTCAGATACTAGAGTATTATGTAGACTTGTAGTGCATAGGTGAAGAGGTTTTGTGGATTTGCAGGAAGTTACCTGCACTACCCACTGAAGGGATAGAGATGCATTTGAACAAATGTGGAAAAGAGAACTCAGTGTGTGAAAATCCCTGTTAGACTGGCTCTTATTTCTCAGTCCTGGCTCAGGAGGAAGAGGCTGCTTGATATTGTGTGTTGGGATCATGAAGAGCTGTGAGACCCTATGCTTGCTTTTTGACTCTCTGCCTCTATAAAATGAAGATGAAAATTATATCTATGTGGTAATTAACTCTCTGGTTCTTTCCTCTCTGGTCTCCTTTTAGTGGAGAAGTTGTTTTACAATGAATAGGATCAGAGGAAAGCTGCTAAATAGATAACTCTTCACAACATGTCATAGCGTATATTCATTATCAGACTTGGTGCAGCTAGGCCAAAGGAAATGCTCCTAAATTTGACTAGTGGCTGGTTTGTAAGAAGTCACTTGAACTCAGATTCTGCCCATGCTGTAGTGGGCTGTGTAGTTTTTGCAAATCTTTCAGGTCTCTTGCTGCTTTCATTACTCAAAAATTGTATTCCAGCAGGACACCCCACAGACCTTGGCTCTTCAGTCCAGCTGACATACAGGCGCCAGTTTCCTTAGAACAAGGTGTTCTACATAGAGGTGTTTATGAATTCTTTGTATGTTTATCGCACACAATTATAAATAATGCCTAGACAGATGCTCCAAATAGTACAGATATTAGAAACTGAAGAGGAATATACTAAATTAATGTATGGCCTATCAGTGTTTGTTTCCTATTGTAATATGGGAGTCTCAGTTGGAATGCAATAATTGGCTCATTAAATTTGCCACATGTTCAAAGCCTTTTAACTCAACCTGGATTATTTTTTTTCCAAAAAGCTGAGGGCCTTTTTCATACACAAACCAAATAGCCACAGCCAGCCATTGAAACTACTTGGATTAAACCTGAATTAACCATTACTCTTCTAGGCTTCAAATATATTTTGATAAATGATCAATGCCAGCAGGAGAGAGGTAGGATTTGTTAGGTTTGCTTTCCATGCTGCGTTGAACAAAGTAGAGAGTGCGTAAATAAATACAAGTGTCTAACCTTTGGGATAGCAAACTGAAATATGTAGGTGTTGCGCACCCCGATGAAGATATAATCCATGTAGATTATACTGCATTTTTACCTGAAGATGTCAGATCTTCACAAAGGCAGGTAAATAGTACTCCCATTTTACAGATGGGGAAACTGGGACACCGCGTTTGAAATTTACCAAAGGTCACAGATGGAAATCACAAAGCCTGGAACAGAATCCTGTGCTCCTGACTCCCAGCTGTCTGCTCTAACCCCTTAGGGTATATCTCTACAAATGTGTTTAAACATCTGAGGCTGGCCCTTGTCCGCTGACTTGGGCTCATGGCTGTGGGGCTTTACATTTGTAGTGTAGACATTTGGGCTCAGGCTTGGGCTGGAAGCCAGGCTCTGGGACCCTCCCCTCCTCACAGGGTCCGAAATTTTGGGTTCCAGTCCGAGCTGGCATGTGTACAGTGCATTTTACAGCTCAGTAGCCTGAACCCTGCAAGCCCGAGTCAGCTGATATGTGGCAGCCACAGCTGTCTAATTGCAGTGTAGACATAGCCTTAAATGCCACTGTCTGTCTCTGTGAAATCTCTCAATAATCTGAGTATATTTAGTGTGTGTATTTATATCTAGATACACACAAGTGCACAAACATACATATACATATGAGCCCCAGCCCTGAACCTCTCCTGCACCCCAATATATATATATATATATAATGCATAAATGCATACATATATATATATATATATATATATATATATATATATATATATATATATATATATATATATATATATATATATATATATATATATATATATATATATATATATATATATATAATGCATAAATGCACCCCACATGCGTAAGGTGGCCAACTTCCTAATTGCACAAAATGGAACACTTTACCCCCCCCCCCTTCCCCAAGGCCTTATCCCCTGCTCACTACATTTACCCCTTCCTCGGTGGCTTCCTCTCCCACCCTAACTCACTTTCACTGGGCTGGGGCAGGGGATTGGGGTGAGGGCTCTAAATTTGGGATGTGGGAGGAGGCTGTGGGATAAGGCAGGGGATTGGGGTGTGGGAGGAGTGAGGGCTCTGGGGTGGGGATGCTGGCTCTGGGGTGGTACCAGGGATGAAGGGTTTGGGGTGCAGGAGAGGTTCAGGGCTGGGGCTCAGAGTTGGGGCAGGAAGGCTTACTTGAGCAACACCAGTTCAGATGATGCCTTCCCTACCACCCCCTCTCCCAGTCTCTGAGTGAGGGACAACCTTAAAGGAGCTGCTACCATTTTTGTCCTTTCAGTCAAGACAAAAGCCTTTCAGATAACAGGAGGTGCATTTGAGGCTATATGTACAGACATACTGTAGGCCTCCATTTTCTTTGGATGCAAGATAGGTAGACAGAAAACACCCACTCATCTAAAATTGCTTGTGATTCCTATAGGGTAGTATATCTTCTCTTCCTGTTCTAAACCACTATGTGTTGTTGCTAATTGCAATGAAACTTTTTCTCTTTTCACCCTAGAAGAACTGTTACTGGTGTTCTTTGACCACGTTATTTGCAAATACAGCAGAGAACTGTGCAATCAAAGTTTGTAGGGCTGGATATTAAAGGGGGGAAAATCTTGTGTTCAATTAATGTGCATGCAAACTTCAAAGTGCATCTGTTTTAGAGGATATGATAGAGCTTGTACATAAGTGTGTGTGCAATTTTGAAAATCTTTGTAAAGAATTTTGGGATCTGGTTGGGTGAAAGGCATTATGGGAATGTAAGTTCATTATCATATTACTACTGTGCATTCATGTAAATGCAAGGACTGTAATTTATTATGTACTAGCGAAAATACCCGGCGTTGCTTGGGTCAGTCGGAGGTGGGGAGGGGGCAGAGAGCTGAGCGAGTGCGGGGTCCGTTGGATGGGGGAGGGGGCAGAGAGCAAACCTGATACCCCCACCTCACCCGCCCAACCAAACCCGACACCCCCACCGCACTTACCCCTCGACCAACCCCGACTCACATTTTCACCCCCCCGTACCAACCCCAACACCCCCTGACCAACACCCACACCTCACCCCCCCATAGACCAAACCTGACACACCCACCTCACTTCCCCCCCAACCAAACCCGACACCCCTACCTACCACCACAAACAAACCCGACACCCACACCTCACTTACCCCTCGACCAACCCCGACCCCCCCCACCTTACCCCCCCCCCATCAAACCCAACACCCCCTGACCAACACCCACACCTCACCCCTCACCCACTCCGACACCTTCCCGACATCCCCGGCTCACTTAACCCCCCGACCAAACCCGACACCCCCACCTCACTTACCCTCCGACCAAACCCAACTCGGGTCCGTCGGAGGTGGGGAGGGGGCAGAGAGCTGAGCGAGTGCGGGGTCCGTTCGGGGGGGGGAGGGTATTATGACATAACTATGTCACAGAGAACAGCAGCTGCCCAGCTGATGTGAATGGGCTTTAAAGAATTTCACCCCTGGGGGGCATCAGAGGTGAGATTTGAAAAAATTTCAACTCTTACCCTGATTAGGACCCTAAGACCTATAACTGTACCAAATTTCAAGTCTCTAGCTCAAACAGTGTGGAAGGAGTAAGTGCACGTACATACATACATACATACACGCACGCATACATACACCATTTGACTTTTATATATATAGATTTATACAGCAGCTAACACAATCAGGTCCAACCTGGTTGTGGCCTTTAGGTGCTAGAGCAATATAAATGTTTAATAATGATACAATTGGACTATCTGATTATGAAACAGGTTTAAATATGCACCTCTGGTCTTTGACATTCTTCTAAATCCTAAAGTACTTGCTGTAAGAATACTTTAATCAGTGTTCAGCTTCTTTGATATAGTATTGTCCAGAGTATAGGTTATCTGGAACCTGGTTCAACTCATACCACGTTTTAGGACTTTTCCTGTGTAATTTGTTACAAGATAGTTACAGAAGCGCTATTTCTTGGGAATGAAGTTAAGAATAAATCGAATGAAACTTTTAGTGTATTTATCCACTCAAATATCTGAAGAGTGAGCTGACTGGCAAACAAGTCTGATGTGGAAGGAAGAGAGCTGGACTTCTTAAGTATGAATAATTTATTTTATGGATAAAATAATGCTGGGAATAGAGAGTCATGGAAAATTCTGTGTTACTGTTTGAGGTGTCTTACCTTTCTCCACTTCCACCTCACTTTCCATGCATTAACCAATATCTTCCTTAAAAGGTTTGCCCTGTAATTCTTTGATTTTGACAACTTTCATGCTGCCTTGAGAACCCATTGAAAAGCTGTCCAAAAAAAAAAGTGTCTGAAGCTATGAAATTGATGCCTTTTGTTTTCTTTGCACTGTGCCTTTGGATAGCTGAGCCCTGTCAATTTGCAGACCCAGAACCAGTCATGTTTTCAGAGTTGCTAGGGCCTGTAATGGACAAAGATACAAACTAGGCTCTCTCATGGATAGTTTACTTTTCTCTTGTTTTGCTGCTGTTTTTTCCTTCATCTAAAAATGTAAGTTTAGAATCCTTAATGAAAACATAGAATGTTACCTTTAGGTTGATTTGCTGCTCCGTGGATTCTCTCATCTTCAGGGTCCCTCCTGATGGGTCCTCTTGAAAACAGGCATCCCCTGTCATCCCTGTTTATAACCTGTACCAAGACTATTGTTCATTCCCCCACAATAAATGTTGTAGTTACTTTGGAGGTTTTCTTAAATTAGGTTTCTAATAATTAGCTATCAAAGAGACAGTCGATTGAAAACATACCACCCTAACTGCATGATTCGATAAACTATTCTGTAACTAGATAAACATCTAGTTACAGAAAGGAGAATAAAAATTTTACCTTCTGTAATCTTCTCTGTGGATTATCTCGTATGACTGCATGACCAAACTGACCCACCACACGAACCTCAAGTAATATGGTTCTCAAAGTGGAGGGTTTTTTTTATCGCTCTAATATTAGCCTTGGCAATGTTCCCTCGAAGAGAGATTCCCTCAGTTAACTTCCCTCTTTACTAATGAACGCATATCTCCAGTACTGCAGGGGGCCAATATTTATTTTCAGGAAGGACATTTTAAGTCAAGACGTTAATCTACCTGATGTGAGGTTTCCCTTGTGTAGTATTATGAGAGCAATTATGTCTATCTTTTTTTTTTCCTCTTCAGGGCCAATTAAGAATGGCCTGTAGTTCTTTTGTGGTCTGTTACTGGGCTCCTGGTGGTAATGACTTCAACCAATGCTGCCATATTTGAGGATTATGATTTCTTTATTTCAATAACTGTGTATTTGTTAAACTTCTTAAGATGAGGAACATCATCCATTTTACATGACATCAGCCTCTTGATTCGAGGTTGCCAAGCTAGCTCTAGGCCAGTACATGTCTCAGGACTTATAAATCCATTGAAATGTTAATTAAGATCAGTTTTGACTATGGCCCAGGTTGCCCCACCTTTAGGTCTGAGGAAATCCATGAAAGATCTCAATTCACAAGTGACAAATTCACCATTCTACTATTACAAAAGTGAGTCATGTACAGATAATCAGTTTGTAACCGAGGAGGTTGGAATCAGCTCTGTTCATACCTTTTTTAATGAGTTATGGACCCTTTGACTGAGACAGAGATGATGGAACAAAACAAATTGTATTTGTGTCTGAGATGATGTCCTGGGAAGCTTACTTGGACTGGGAGTCGATAGAAATAGTTCAGTCATGACAAAGGGATACATGGTCTCACTATAGTAAGAACGTGGGAAAGAGACTTGGACAGCATGCTTTCAAGGGCTAAGCCGCCCACAAATAGCCCCTTTCTTTAGAGTCCTTGCTTTGTTAGGTGTTTAGAATTATCCAACAAAACCCACTAACTGACCTCTTACTCGGATGAGGTGTAGCATAAGAAACCCTATGAATGGTGAGTGAAGATGAGGATAACTGTAAGCATGGAGTTATTCATGCTCTAGTAGAACTGAATTTATGTACAAGGGGAGCCTTAAGAACAACAGGGAGGTATAAAAAGGCAATCAACTCAGAACATTCTCCCGTATGCATATTTTTCTGAAAAAGCACCCATGAGAACAGGATTTGATGACTCTCTTATTTTGGAATATATAGCTCAGAACTCATTTTTACCGAATGTACGGTACCACTTTTAAATCAAAGACTGGCCTCCATCTCCGTAAATGGATGCCTCAAAACTATTAATAGATTTTCCTATTAGCTTGAATTTTATGAAACGTTAGGTTATTACAAGAGGAACATAAAATGCCAGTAATACAATTCTGATAACTAACCTACACTATCTGTCATACATCTGATTGCTGTAAAAATTTGCTCATTTCAGTTGTAGCAAAGAACAAGTTGGGTCTTGCCAATGAATTTTAACCTGTAAATACTGGCTCCACATTTAGAGCCCTGACTTGTGTTGGGAAAAATTGTCTTTTTTTGCTAGGTTTGGGATTCTGAATGACAGATATTGCATCACTATGAATTCTCAACCATCTTAATTTGCAGGCCCCAGCATGCACCTTTTAAAAGCGTGCATCTGGCTTGACCTACCTTCAAGAGTCAGCACACTTTGCATGGAGGAGGCAGGGAACTGACCCTGCTCGAGAGATGGGAACTGCAGAGCCAAGGGAGTGGAAGAAGTGTAGCTAATCATGTAAAGGAGCCTCTTCTCCTTTCCTCCATAAAAAGAGATGAGACTCCAGCATAGGTCTGCTATAAAAACCCAGCACTGATCAAGAAGGAAGTGGGTGGGGATAAAGGAAAGGAAAAGTATGTGTGTGTGTGGGGGGGGAGAATGGGCCTCTGTCCCTATTTAAATAATCATTAGGGTGGGTTAGAACTGTAGATACTTTTGCTGTTGTCTTGCTCTCATTTGGTCATATTGTGTGGAGTCCTGTTTTCCCATCCTTTGAGCTCTGCTCTGTTCTGTCATTCGAGGGGAGAGTTGTCTGTCTTGGTCTCCTGTCAGTTGAATACCAGCCTGCTGGCGAGGAACCTGTCCCCGTTGGAATGTCACGGAAGTCTCTATCCCTGCCCAATGCTTCCCAGCTCTCCATTGATGCATGAGTGTCTTCCCAGAATTCTGCCCTGGAAAGGGGGAAGACTAGGGCAGCTGTTTAATCATTAGGCAGTCATGCTGCAAAAAAAGTGGCAAATGATATAAGATTTAAAAAAAACACTGGCCAAGATATTTTTATAGTTTTATTCTTTATCATTTTTTAAAAACTAGCTGGACTCATGCTTAGATTCCTCCGCTAATGGGCAATGTTACCCCATTGCATGGCGAAATTGTGGTTCTCCCTTTGTTTTCATTACATAACTATCAAATTTGTGTTTAGAATTAGGAGTGGGAGACAGGTAATTTGTAACTAGAGCTGTGAACTGGAAGTCAAGCCTCCAGAATTCTTTCCAGGTCTGCTTCTGACTCAGTGTAAACTTAGGCAAGATGGGGAAACAGAGGCACAGATACCTGCCACTTCTGTAAAATGGAAGTAAAACCTACCTGTTAGGGATGTTTTGACTTTAATTGATTAACATCTGTTAGAAGCTTTGAAATTCCCGAATGAAAAGTGCTAGAGATATGCCATGAAATATTTTGTTGTGGGGAATTAAACACAAAACAACTATTAAGCAAACTGATTTAACACTAAAAATGACAATCTTATTCATTTAATGTGTTTTTAATGCTTACAAGAATTTAAAAGGTGTATAAAGTGACTTGGGAATTAGAGAATTGAGTCTTTTTTTAAAAAAACAAAACCATTTTTTCTTCTATCAGGCTTATTCTATTGAGAACTTGGGTTTCCAAACCAAGAGACTGAAAATTCTTAATATACAGGATCATGAACTGGGTGTGTACATTCTAAAATATTTTCTTTAGCAGTGCATTTATATCATTAATCTAAACTCTGGCAATGCTTTGCAAATGCTGTTTTAAGACCTTAACATATTCTGGTTTATCTATTCTTGATTAAAATGCAATCAGATATTGATTTGCTTAAGACTTAATAAGTGCTAGAAGCAGACATGTATGTAATTTAGCGACAGATTAAACATCATCTTTCATTTGAGCTACTGTCTCAAGGCATGTCTATAATGAATGTAGCGAAGACAAATTATGCCATTTAACACTGGTAATTTGCTTTGAAACTTTTTTGGTTACGTAGCTACCAAAGGGTCAGGAGACTTGTTTCAGGAAAATGGAAACACTGAGATATTAACCAGACTGTAATGAGATTATAAAAACAATGATTGATCAGATCTGTTGCAGTTGTGGCTGGCTGGGAGCACTGCCGTTCTGTGGAATGGTTTTCTTAACATCAGGAAACAGTAACATTGATGGCTGCCCTCTCCTGGGTATTCAATCCGCTTCAGTGCTTTTGTTTATCCTAGCTCAAAATATTCTCTCGTAGATTTTCCTGCCATCATGCAGTGTGGCAAGGCTTTTATTTCTGAAAATGCTGGAGCTCTATAATGAAGCAAAGGACTGCATAAGTAAATTGCTATATATATATATATAATACAGGAACTATATAATATGTGACTGCAGATGATGGAGCTGCTCATGCAGCAATCTCTGTTAACATGAAAAGTTCTAAAAATGCTTGAGGACTCTTGTTTTTAAAGTGTGTTTTTCCTGGGTACATGGCAGTTCTCATTTGCATGAGGAAGCTAACTGGCCACTTCCCAGAACAAAGCTGACAATACTGCCAGTCTCCAATCCTGATGGAAGCAGGGTAAGATGGTAAGCCAGGTAATGAAACAGTGAGGGAAAACTGTAGTGAAAGACTGACCATAAATTACAGCAGAGGACTGGCAATGAATGAGCACAGGAAAGACACTTGATCTGATAACTGGAGCTTTGTGCCACTAATGAAAAATCAGGAGGTGACGGAAGAATTAAAAAAATTATTTAAGTTTCCGATTCAACATTGCCTTCAGCCTGACTTTTGAATGGCTGCAGTGACCCTATTATGGTTTTGACAGGAATGACACTTGATTCCTCAATTCTTGAGCTGCTGCTTTAAATTTATGGCAAAACATGAAAGTCCAAAATCAAAATGCAAATTTTTATGTTGACTGAGTACTAAACCCACAAGTGATAAAATATAAAAGTTTCTCCCATGTGTCATGAACTAGTGGCTGTTTTTAAAGCTATGCCTGCTCTTCCTGACTTTGCACAATGCCATTCACTTGATAGGATAGTTTAGGGTGCCTGTTCCTTTATGAATGTTCTCTTTCGCTTTGTGCATACTTATTTACTGTGAACAGTAAATTGTTGATCGTGTCTTGTTCACTGAAATGCATGAAAATATGGATGGAATACTGCTGATTAGTTAAAATCTGTGAAAATGCAGTACATTGAGAGGAAGGATGACAGCAATAAACTCTGATATTTGCATAAACAATGGTACCACAGATGTAGTCTATTGAAAATAGATGGGTATATACTACTTTCTGAGTCGGAGTTTGTACATCACTTTACAACACAATCATCTTGCTTTCTGTCAGCTTGATTTGTTACTTTTGACCTAAACTGTGTGGCTAGAATTTTAGTGCTCAGATTTTAGCATCAAACATGAGTCTTAGTAATGGAGTTATTTCTCAACATGCTTTAGAGAAGCAGTGTATATTGTTCATGTAACTTGAAGCTGTTGTCTACTTAGTTGTCTGGTGAAAGACCAGAATACATATTGCATACATGATGAGTTTATTACCCAAAAGGAAAGCAATCCTAGTTCAGTGTTTGTAAAACTGTCATGCATGTTCTATTACACATGCATGTGTACAACTAGTCAATCTACAGGCAAAATATTTGTCCAATTCTGCATAATTTCTATCAGATACTAAACATACTGTGGCAGTTCCATTAAAATATGCACGAGTGCATTTCAGAAATGTCTGTGTTGTATTTACCATGGATTACACTAGTCATGGTCAAAATTGTGAGCAGAGATTATCACATTTTTGAGACGCCCCTGATATCAAAATAGACATAATGTAAGTATTGTGCCCCAGCATTACGCCACGCTATAAAATGTGATCACTGATTATAGGTGTCATTACCGAGAAAAATAGCAAACCGTGGGTGGTAGCTAGCTACATGTACTGATTAATTTGAAGACATTCATATGTATTGAACAGTTACTTTGTTTACTCTTCTTGTTGTCATGCGAATGTGATTTTCCTGTTCAATAACTCACTAAAGTAATGATGCAAGCTAATGGGAAATGCATGAGGTTCTATTAGACCATTTATCATCAGAAAAGAAAGAAGTGTGTAGCCAGTAAATAAATAGCAGTGAATTCATTATGACATCCAGACAGCTGCTGCTGTGCTTCTGGTTTTTGCCACATGTGAGAGGGTACTGTAAGCCAACGTTCTCCTGGTTCATAATTATTCATGTAAGTACAAATTAGTTACAATAACTATTTGTTGTAAAATCTAATAGACTCATTGCCAAAAAATGGACAAACCAATGTTTCAGAAAAGAGGGGTCTGAACTGGAGCCAAATGTAGCATAAATCTGAGGGTCCGATACTGATTTTGCTTACACCAGTAAAGCATGAGTTATTCCAGGAAAATCAGGGGAGTTAACAGCAGGATACGTAGGATCAGAATCCATCCCTAAAATACAGCCAGTTGCTTGCTGAGTTTTTAATCCAAACGCAATGCAGTCTTCCTGGAACAGAAGTGGAGGCTGTTATGTTGCAAATATAGGAATAGATTTTTTTCTTCCTTCCCCAGCAGTACTTTCTTGGGGGATCGTCTTGTTTAGATGCACAGAAGGGGCGGGGCCTCAGGTGGGAGGGCAGGGCTGGGGATCAGGGTTCCTTTGCCAGTCGGCCTGCACTGCCTGGGGCTCCAGCCCCGGGGTAGCTGCTCCTTTTTGCCCCCACCCCGGGGATTGCCCGGGGGTGGGCAAAAGGGGCAGGGATGTTAGTGCTGTGTGGCAGCACTTTTTAAGCAGGGTCCTTTTGCTGGGACAGCTCTTTAACATCCTTGCCCCTTTGGCGCCCTTCCATCAGGGGCCCTGCGCGGCAGCGCTTTAAAGTAAGGTAGCAGGCACCGGCACAGGTGGGTCCTTTTTACCGGTACACCGTACCGGCCTGGACCGCTTTACTTTCAACCCTGCTAGTCCGTGAAGAACAGCAAGGCAGTTGGAATGGGGGCTCTGAGGCATTTCAAATCGCTTTCATGGCAGATAAATTCTCTCCCCTGTCCTCATTCCATCTCCCAGTGGACAGAATGCACATTGCCATGGCAATCTCCCATGTTCAGATTCCATCTGGAACCAGGGCAGTGTCACCTTTTAATCCATCTGTGGGGTCACTCTCACTTAAGGTGTGAGGCTTGTGGCTTCCCAAGCAGGTGGTTTTCTCCTGCTAGTTGGGAAGTGGGAAGCCAGCTGTGTAGCGCCTTGTGATGACAAACAACTGCAATTCCTGGAATTTAGGCAACCTAGTGGAAATCTTAGCCCCACTGAAATCTCTGCAAAAACTCCTACTGATTTCAAGGGGGCTAGAATGTCACCTTCTGATTATATTATATTACAGGTATCTCTGATCTTTTTGTGCACTTAATAAACAGGAACTATCGTGTTAAATGTGTCCTTTACATTACTGTAATACACAGTTATGGCCTGTGGAGTAAAGAATCCAAGTGCAAAGATAATAAATTACTCTGAATTTACTGTTCTTTATAGCGACTTTACAGAAAATTGTAGGAACGGGCTATTTTAATTGTTGGCAGGTTTTTTGGTTAGCTTTTCAGCTCTCCTCTCATAACATCTGAATGTTTTCCCATAAGATGCGTACTACCAAATCACTTTGGGAGATTTTTTTTTTAGCTTATCTATATAACTTCTCTGAACAAACCCAACTCCTCACTATTCTTATTTTATGTCAAAACAACAACAAAAAGGAAACCTGCTTGGGAGCAGTCAAAGCTAACTTTCCACCACCTATTTCAGTGTACCATTATCGTGCATTTTAAGAGAACTAAAGAACAAAATGTATTCCTGCTGTGCAACAGAGTAGCAGTTACTTTCACAAAATGCTCTGTAAGTGCTGATGCTCTTAAGGGATTTAGCCAAGTCCTAAATATGTCTTTTCACACTCTTGGTGAAACTTGTTTATGCGGGGTGAAAAAATACAGTTTGAAATGATGTTCACTGTTTAGCCAAAAAAAAAAACAAACCCAGAACACACAGTGAATCCTGTAACGGTGTCCCTTCCTTTCCTGATGTCCCTGCCTTTCCTGATGTCCCTTTCTTTCCCAAGGGCTGGGGGCTGTGCTTTTAGCATTTGCAAATAGTTGTCCTATTTCCTTCAACTTTATTTGTGCTATCTTTTGAGCCTGTTTCAGTTGCATTGCCCATACCACCTTCTCTAAAACCTCTTTTAGACATACCTACGGACAAAGAGGGGAGGACCTTGCAGTTGCAGATTCATGTGTTTGTGTGCCCAAAGAGAAACTGTGGGGGGGTTCTGCACTGCAAATGGTAAAAGAGCATGGATTCAAATGGTAGAGTCATCCATGCACAGCCTTTCCTTGTTAATGATGTGTGTGAATCTCTCTGCATAGATTAAAGGCAGTGTTTGGGTCAGGAGTACCTGCAAGGTAAAGGATTATATAAAACAATTTCAGTCCATGTAATGAGCCCCTTGGTTTTAGGTTCCTGCCATGCCTGGGTGCACAGAGCTGGGATGAGGTCAGAATTTCTTTCCTAACTATGTATGTGTTTGCTGCAAATGTCTTTTTGAGAGCAGGGAGTGTGTACTGTAATACACACATGCGTACATGTTCATTTCATTGGTTTTTAGTTGTATGTTTAGCTGCAACAGCTATAGGAATAAACACGTTTTTACATGGCATTCCAAAAGCTTCATTCAAAGATCACAAAAGTCAGTGGAAAGATTTTTTAGGCCGCAAAGGTCTAGTGATGGTTGATAAACGTACCCAGAGAAATTTCTGACTGATTTCCTTTGTTCAAGATAAGAGGAGATAATCACTGGAAAGGATATTTGTTAAACTGTGTGGTTATGGTTCCGGGCTTCAGTTGCAATACACAATCTTTCTCAATCTTGACAAGTGTAAATGTTTAATGTGTGAAGGGTGAAGCTGTGTGTAGTTGAAGGGCATGAGGTTTCTGTCTGGTTTCCAAAGTGTCAGAGGGGAGATAGGGACACTAATATTGTAAAGGACTTTTGGCAATGGCCCATTTCTGCATGATGTGAACAGGTAGGAATACAGTGCTTTGCACTAGTTCAGTCCGACTTTTGTTTGTAACTTATCTAATATACTTTCTCTGAATTACTACTTAGAGAGGTAGGCAGTGGACTATTTTGTTCTTCTGAGTTACTCCATAATAGAGAGTCAAATTAAAATAAAATATCCCGGATTTATGCTTGATTCCCTTTTTATCTGGTTTGATTTTTATTTCTTTTCTTTTTTCTCCTCTTATGTACTGTAGATTCTCTAATTCTCTCAGTCATTCTGTTGATGAATGTGATTTTGGTGATGCTTAGGCAGATAGTGATGGATGGTCATAGATTGGAATAACATGTTAAGTGCTGTACAATATATCCTTCTCCTCAGACATCCTTGCTTTTAAAACAGTGGAAGTGGTCTCTATCCTTAATCCTAGAACAGTATTCTCTTCAACTTGCTCTGCAGGTCCCTATATGGTATGATCCAATCCTCGGATTCAGTAGAACTTTAAAAAAGGGGAGGAGGAGGATCCAGGGAACTACAGGCCAGTCAGCCTCACCGCAGTCCCTGGAAAAATCATGGAGAAGGTCCTCAAGGAAGCAATTCTGTAGCACTTAAAAGAGACAAAAGTGATCAGGAACAGTCTACATGGATTCACCAAGGGCAAGTCATTCCTAACTAACCTTCTATGATCAGATAATTGGATCTGTGGATGAGGGGAAAGCAGTGCATGTGTTATTCCTTGACTTTAGCAAAGCTTTTGTTATGGTCTCCTACGGTATTCTCACCAGCAAAAGTAGTATGGGCTGGATGAATGGACCATAAGGTAGAGAGAAAGCTGGCTAGATCGTCGGGCTCAACGGGTAGTGATCAATGGCTCCATGTCTAGTTGGCAGCCAGTATCAAGTGAAGTGCCCCAAGGGTCGGTCCTGGGGCCAGTTTTGTTCAATATTTTCATTAATGATCTGGAGGATGGCGTGGACTTAACCCTCAGCAAGTTTGAGGGTTAACACTAAACTGGGAGGAGTGGTAGATATGCTGGAGGGCAGGGACAGGATACAGAGGGACCCAGACAAATTAGAGGATTGGGCCAAAAGAAATCTGATGAAGTTCAACAAGGACTAGTGCAGAGTCCTGCATTTAGGACAGAAGAATCCCATGCAATGCTACAGACTAGGCAGCAGTTCTGCAGAAAAGGACCTAGGGGTTACACTGGATGAGAAGCTGGATGCGAGTCAATAGTGTGCCCTGGGATATGAGAACCCAGTTGCCAAGAAGGCTAATGGCATTTTGGGTTGTATAAGTAGGGGCATTGTCAGAAGTCAAGGGATGTGATCATTCTCCTCTATTTGGCATTGGTGAGGCCTCATCTGGAGTAGTGCTCCAGTTTTGGGCACCACTCTACAAGAAGGGCATGGAAAAATTGGAAAGAGTCCAGAGGAGGGTAACAAAAATGATTAGGGGGCTGGAGCACATGACTCATGAGGAGAGGCTGAGTAAACTGGGGTTGCTTAGTCTACAGAAGAGAAGACTGAGGGGGGATTTGATAGCTGCTTTCAACTACCTGAAAGGGGGTTCCAAAGAGGATGGATCTAGACTGTTCTCAGTGGTACCAGATGACATAACAAGGAGTAATGGTCTCAAGTTGCTGTGGGGAAGGTTTAGGTTGGATATTAGGAAAACCTTTTTCACTAGGAGGGTGTGAAGCACTAGAATGGGTTACCTAGGGAGGTGATGGAATTTCCTTCCTTAGAGGTTTCGAAAGTCAGACTTGACAAAGCCCAGACTAGGATGATTTAGTTGGGGATTGGTCCTGCTTTGAGCAGGGGGTTGGACTAGATGACCTCCTGAGGTCCCTTCCAGCCCTGATATTCTATTCTGTTCTGTTCTATTCTATGAACTGTGTTCAGGCCGGGACCCAAGCGGTGCAGAGTCAATGGCAGCTATAAAACTCTTCGATCATGCCCAGTCCTGGGGACGGAGATGTATTCTGGAGCAATTTAAACAACCCAAGAAGTCATTCCTGCAGCTGGAGATTGAAGGACCATAGCACTGTTTTGACAGTTACCTGATTCCTTAGGCACAACCTGTAGGCTAGAGTGGGAGGAGGAGTATTGGTGATTCTGCTGCCCAGGAATTTGTCCTGTGCTGGAGGAATTCCCTGGTGTCTGGAAGCAACTGTTCCGTTCATATCATACCACTTAAGCTGGTATAAAGGGACCACAGGACAGTGATGCATCAGGCTCAGGGAGCAACTTATCCAATGAATGTTGTTACCCATTTAGAGTTGATGATTAATTGGAAAGTTTTATTTTTTTAACAATGAACATATAAATTCCTAGAATTTTTTGATTAGTGCTTTAATTAAAAATAAGATTTGGCATTGCATATGCTAGAGCTGTGTCAAATTGCACAGTAAAACTGAAGACAACTCACTTTTTGTATTTCATTATGTGTCAAAAAGTGCCCTATTTTCAAAAAAAAAATAAAAAATAAAAAAAATTACATCTTAACTATAAATTCATGTCTTGAGTAAAAACGCTAAATGTTTGCTAAAAATATAATTGCATTACATTTTTGCAAAGGTGTAATTTAAAACTTTTGAATGCAAAAAAAACATTTTTGTGAAATTTCTCATGCAAAAATCTGACACAAAATGAAAGTGTGATAAATGTCAAACTTTCACTGCCTCGCACAGCACAGTGTTTGAGGAGCCGATGCCTGTTTCTGTTGTAGGCTGAGGATGAAATGCATTGTTTCATTATGAGAGAAGTAAGACAATGATAGAGGAATAGCAAATTATGTCCTGACCTTAACAGCACTGCATTCATTTAATGTAATTAATTGATTTTTTTATTTTGAATGATGTGGAGAAGAGCTATGGTTGCCTCTGTTTATTGCTTGTGATAAATAGTGTGTTGAGAAACAAACTCAAATATAATTGGAAAAGAGAGAGAAATCTCTTGAGCACTGACTTTCATGCACACAAATCATGTGCGCAAATACTGTTTCGGAGCCTAAAGGGTGTACAAATGTTCTTTGAAATGGCACAAAGCTAAGAACTGATCTTTCGGCAGCCTTACAAGACAAAGGGAATTATTATACTTTAGGTGTGGGGAATTTATGGTATCCCTTTGTCCAGGCAATCTAAATGTTAATTGGCAACTATACCAGTCTCCATTCTGAATAACTCCAAGTAGCTATTTTCTACTTGCTTTGTAATTTTAGTCACTTTGGTTTATGATGAAATACTTTAAATGCAAAGTTCCAGGCTATCCTATTATAGGAAAGTCTTTTAAAATATGAGTGTCATAAACAGGTTAGACTATTCGCCTAAACCCTGTGCAAACATGCTTTGAATAATTTTATACTTTGTCTATAATGTCTGCAGATAATCTGTTAGGCTAACATTTTCAGCAGTGCCCTGTCTGAAAAACCAGGGGCCTGATTTTCTGAGTACATGTAGCTCCCAGAGACTGCTCATGTGTTTTAAGTGAAGCATCCTTGCTTCCCAAGACTTGGGTCTATTAGCCAACACTATAGCAGACTCATCAACCTCCATGTGTGATTCAGCCACCACTAGAAGGGGACAGAGCACCATATTGAGTGGGTGTGGGTTACAAAGACAGGACCAGCAGCAAGATGTTGGCTTTCTCTGTGGTGACTTGTCTGTCTCTTCTGTTTTTAGAACATCAGTACATTGAATGTATGTGCCTACTGCTCCGTTTTTCTCCTCCCTCTCCCCTACTCTGGGTGGCCCCCCAGCTACCGAAAAACCTCTCTGCCTCTCCATGCGCTGGATGGAAATGGCCAGTTAAGGAGTAAAAGTGTGATGGGAAATTGCTGAGTTGACAGTCCTGTTGCTTCCTTTCATTGACCTTAGTTACTGGGTGTTCTGCTTCTCGATAGAGAGTGGATGAGTTATATTACTAACGTTCTCCTCTGTCAAACATCCCTCTATCAATGTAATCTAGTAACAGTTTTGTTTTTATAACTCAGCATTTTAGTATCAAGATGACATTCAGGTAAAATAGCATCCATGGTAGGTTTCAGTGATTTTGAACATTTCACAGTAAACAGCTGCAGTGCCAATTCCTCTGATAATATTACAGGAAGGGTTTCGCTTTTTTTGTCTTTAAGTTTGTATGAGCCCTGGTAAATGCTACATCTATGGGAGCAGATAACTTAAAGATACTTTGTAATTCCCTAAATAGCTCCTGGCTTTAAATAAAAATAAAGAGCAGATGGTTGATGGGAAAGAGCAGTAGTTGTTTGAGAAGTCTCCGTGCCTGTCATGATTGATTGCAGGTCAGAAAAAAAAGGAACACGGATCAAAGGTAGTGTTGTCCAGTGGTTAAAGAACCACAGGATTGGGTGTTGAAGTTCTGGATTCTCTTCCTGACCCTGGGCTTAGGCAAGCCACTTATACTGTCTGTTCCATCTGCCTCAGAGGAATGTTACAAAACTTCTTAGGTTTGTCAAATACTTGAAATCATTGGATGGAGATTGCTATAGAAGTGCAAGGTAGAATTATTGCTATTATAAAATGAATCCAGCTTCCACTATATTTCAGTATTACTAATCACATTTGCATAAAAAC
Organism: Sternotherus odoratus; assembly: GCA_032164245.1. Lineage (NCBI taxonomy): Eukaryota > Metazoa > Chordata > Testudines > Kinosternidae > Sternotherus > Sternotherus odoratus. The sequence continues at coordinate 19,084,837 of JAVMKO010000014.1, read as the reverse complement.
AGTGTCTTTGTTTCTGGAGATATTAGTTAATCTTATCCACAACAGTTCTTATCCTGTCTGTGACACTGCAACTGGTTACTGTGGAAATTAATACATCACATAAGATTATAAATCCAGATGGAGCACGTGGACATCAAAACAAAATGTGTTCTAATGGAAATGTTCTTATTAATTAGAAGAGAGCTAGAGAAATATGAAAAAGGCAGGATCTCTTCTTTCCAAATATGCTGGTGCTTTGTCTTTGGTTTGTGTTTATTCATGTTCTCAATCACTACTACAGAACTAGAGTGTAGCCAAAATGCTCATTATCTAGGTAAATATAAAACACTATCATTTCCTTTATATTTGGTTGAAGCCAGTTGTGATTTTTTTTATGTACACAGTAATAGGAAGGCATCTAACATACAGTACATAGCAGGTTAACGCTGCTATTTCTGTCCCACAATATTCTTTACATATGAAATCAGGAGAAGAAAATATTCCATGTTCAATTGCATAATGCAAAGATTCAGTCAATAAATCTTAATTTGAGTTAAGTTACTGAAAGAGTTAATATTACGGGCTGTTAAAGGGGCTCTTTTAGCTTTTATAGCTGTAGTTATTTTCTGTACATAAGTCACTGCTGTGTTTGTGGCATTTTATATATAAACTGTATTCGATTGCAATCTAATTGCACAACAAGGTCCAGATGAGATTAGAAATTGTCAGATTTCACAAGTATGCATTTTCGAGTGTATTCATTAGCCTCACCTTGAAATGCATTGAATGTTTGGTAATGGGGAATTCTGCTAAAGGTAGAATATTATCACCTACCCCTCTAATTTGAGTTGTCATGTCAGATAAATGACATGTCAGCCTCCAGTATTTAGATACTAATTTGATAGGGAACCAGATAATTGCCTACCAGCAGATATATAAATGTAGTGACAAGGGAATATTGGTAGCAAAAATATCTTTAGCTCTTCTTAGCTGCATACCTGAGACAAGAAAGTGAATGGCATTGAAGGAAGAGATCTCTCCCAAGAGGAGAAAAAAATCTGAGCAAATCATCTTTAACCTATTACAAATTATGGAGAACACCCCAGCTTCTCTTAGACCCTGATCCTGCAAATACTTAAGCACGTGTATAAGTTTTCTTACAAGAGTTGTCCCGTTGAAGTCCGTGGAACTACTCCCATGAGCACAGTTACAAACCTCTTAAGTATTTGCAGTTCTGAGCCTCAGACTGTCTGGCAAGTAACCTCTATATTACAAACCCAGTTTACCCAGTATACCAAATCCTGAGCAAACTTTTATTCTGAAACAGCATTATGTAGCTTGATCATTTAGGAGTCCCCATTTTTCACCCTCTGCCTTTCTAAAATTGTGTGGGCAGTAACTTGTGCCTGTTCTCTGTATGTATTTTTTCCATCCTTAAACTCTTTAAAGGACACATATAAAAGTGCAGGTTTGCAGAAATTCAATTTTGCATGGACACAAATGGGTGCAGGTGATTGTAGTGATTTTTTTTAAAATCAATCCTTCTGAATAGCTCTGTATATGACGCATTATGTAACTAAATATTAAGTGTGGGTTTTTTTTACAGTTGCCTGCCAAACATTGCTTCAGTCACTCATATTTAAGTTCCCATGTTTGCTGTGTTTTACCCTCAGTTTATAGATCTGGGTGGGCAAACGTTTTGGCCCAAGAGCCGCATCGGGATTCCAAAATTGTATGGAGGGCCGGGTAGGGAAGGCTGTGCCTCCCCAAACAGCCTGGCCCCATCACCCTATCTGACCCTCTTCCACTTCCCGCCCCCTGACTGCCCCCTCAGAACCCTCAACCCATCCAGCCCTCCCCCCCCCGCTCCCTGTCCCCTGACTGTCCCCACCCCCATCCACACCCCTGCCCCAACAGACCCCCAGGACTTCCAAGGCCTATCCAACCCTCCCACCCCCTGACTGTCCCCTCCAGAACCTCCGTCCCATCCAACGTCTCCCTGTCCCCTGATTGTCCCCCAGGACTCCCTGCCCTTTATTCAACTGCCCAGCCCCTCCCCCCATCATGCAACTGAGAGCAGTCTGTCTGGCAGCCGTACAGCCCACTAGAGCTAGACAAGCTGTCCCTCAGGAGCTTGCAATCCCACCCCCAGAGTGTTGCCTATGCAGCGGCGTGGCTGCGGGGGCTGGAGGATAGCAGGGGAGGGGCCAGGGGGTGCCTCCCTGGCTGGGAGCTCAGGGGCTGGGCAGGATGGTCCCGCAGGCCATAGTTTGCCCACCCATGTCCTAGGTCTATGGCTGTTTCTCACTGTTTGCTCATCACTAAACATACTTTACTATTATTTTCCTACCATTTTTATGTCTCATAACTCTTTTCCGAGCGGTTGTTTTCTTTTCACACTTTGTACTGTCACAATTGTTCATTCCCTCTCCCCGCTTCTGCCCAGGTACCTTCAAGTGGTTCAGCCTTAATCCAAATAAGGATGAAATTTATTATATGGGGTTGCGGGAAGCCACTGGAAAAATGGTGAAGATTATATTGGTTCCCTCAGATGAGGGGATTTGTCTGCTTTTTTGTTTCCTAAATGTGTGGCATGGGATGTTGTTGAATCCTCCACTAGTGTTTGGGAGGCAGTAGCTCACTGCACAGGGGCATTTATATCTATCATGGTCAGGCCCTCCAGTGAAAACACCTCAGAATGACCCCTATAGAGCCATAAAATGTGGGTTCACCTTAAAACTATTAAAACATGACCGTCTGGAGTGATGTCAGGAGCATTTTGGTCAATTTGCTGAATGGGATGCACACACACAGAGGTTAAAATTTCTGTGCACTTAGACACACTGGCACAAATGACTGTCTCTAACACAGTGGAGATGCTGCTATTCTGTAATTGCATTGATTTCACTTTGCCTTTTCAGATTAAGGGTAGCGGAAAGGGCAAATCAGCTTATAACGATCACCACATCATAAACAAGCAAACAAAGTAATTGTTTGATTATATTGCTAACTCTCTCCAGAGACCAGAATGTCCTAGAGAAGGAGATTTTAAGTCTCACTAGAATAAGACTGCAATTATAAATGAAAGGAAAAAAGAATATTTTTGTACTGCATTTTTTTGTTTAACTCTTAAATGGTTACTCCATTTGAAACGTGAGCCTTATGTACCTTAGTTCGTCCATTGCTAAACAGAAAAAAACATAGCAGTTGATGGGTTTTCTGTATCAATACAACTTTACAGTGTCATTTAATGTAGGTTTGAACTGGGGGAAAATCATTTTCTCTTCCAAGCTCTGTCCATCGACGATGTCCTAATGAGATGCCGTTTGCAGTAGATTGAGCAAATCTTTGTAACACGCTTGTGTATTTTGCTGGACTCCTCAGGCTTGACTCCTGCTCATTTGGGATTTGGATATGCTGAGCTCTGCTGGGTGCCTGGGGTTTCTTTTCCTCTCAAGAGGGATTGAATGCCCCCAATGGAACAAACCTTATGGCATTAAGATAGACTTCACTGAATTAAGTTAAACCTTATTGAATTAGGGTTAATACCTTTGGGACACATTGTATTAAAATTCAGTTGTGTGTGTGCTATATTGTGGTGTTGTACGTACTTTCTCTAGTAGGATGGGGGAATGCTAATGGACTTAGTCCATTATGAGACCTTTAAAACCATACTCCCCCAGGTTCAAACTGAATACTCCAGGGACCAACAGACAAAGTCATTTAATGTAGGCTTGAACTGGGGGAAAATCATTTTCTCTTCCAAGCTCTGTCCAAAGATAAATTATTTGGTTTTAGATTGACTCAGGGTCTTTTTCCTGATCCATCCAACAGACAGGCCCCAGTCTTTCGGGAACGCTTGGAAGGACTGGGTGTACTGAGGAGTCATAAGACTGAGTGTTTGTTCCGAGCTGAAGCTGTGATGAATTTGCAACCACAAGGAATCCCCCTGGGTGGCGGGAGGGGAGTAGGGGAAGGGTGTAGGACTGCTTCTGCCAGAGCTGATGTGAGACTTGGGGTGATCCCTAGTTAGCTTATTAGCAGGCATGTAGGTTCTTTTATTGTGTTTAATGTTCTCTCTGTAGTGCTTTTACCTTAAGAATTAAGCAGGTTTCTTTGGGAAGTGCTGTGTGGCAATTATAATAACTGTAGCAATTACACCTGCTCTCAGTCTTTGAAGAGAAAGAAAGCCAGTATGTTTTCCCTCCCTTGGGAAGACAGGGAGCTGTGCTGCCTGGACATACCCTGGTCAGAAGGGGGAGAGATTTGTGTCTCCACCTGAGGAATGGCTGGATGTCTGAGGGTGGGTGCCCTTGCTGGACCATTGACATGAAATACAGGTGCAGTTGCTCTGAACTGTGACACCGAGAGCCTCGCTCAGGCACATGCTGTACATGTACAAGTCAGAGCCTGGAAAGTGTGTTTTCTGTTTAACTCTGGATGTGCTAATGTAGATAAGGGCCATGCTTGAAGATGGATGCTGGCATCTGCTCTGAGACTGGCTTCCCCTTGTTGGGACTATGATGATCCCTTGTGCTCCAGTCCTTCTTTCTGTCTTGTTGGCTTTCCAGAGTGGGAGAGAAAAGTAAGTGATGGGACTCTCCTGTGACTTCCATGCGTGCTGCCAAAATGAAATGTGCAAATTTCCATACATGACTTTTCCCCTTCTTATATGCTGTGATCAACACTGACACTTAACATAGATGCCCAGTGATGATTCAACAAGTAATTGACATGAACAGGGAAGTTCACCCAGCTCAGAGCTATTGTTTTATGCTCTCGACAAACTCAGGCTAACATCACTCCATGATTTACACTCCGTTCACATTTGCAAGGTTATCTTCACAGCTCAGCTCGGAACAAACACTCAGTCTTATGCGTCCTCGGTATCCCCAATATGGTGTCCTCAAAGTGTATGGCAAGTAGTCACCAGCTGATCTAGTTTGAGCCTGGTATAAAATATAACGTATGCTATTTTTTTTTGTCATTGTAGTATTGCTCCAAAATAAATCTACCAGAGAATGTTTGTGATAAGGAAGACAGCACTCTACCCAATTACCTCAGTAGGTAATAGGACGGGAGTGTTGTGAGAATTATTTTCAGACATTTGGGCTGATACCATTCACAGGTAGTGGAGACATATGTCCTGTTAAAACACACACATCATTCTTAACCGACACACAAGATGGGGAAATTGCATTGAAAATATTTGTGACCACAAGAGTACTGACGGACTCATTTGCCCCAGATTTTCTCCCCCTTAAAAAAAATAATGAAAATTCACGGCCAGACTGACCATTTCTGTCTTGAGTTTCATCCTCGTGCAGTTTCGAATGGTGGAGTGTTAAAGCCCTTGAAAAACGGTGTTTATTATGGTTACATCAACAGACTTTAAACTATAGTGGCACTGCTGGGCTTTGCAGTAATAACATTAGTGTTTAGGGCTGTCAAAGTTAATGTCACTAATCTATGTCTAGAAGGTAAAAGGCAATGATGAATGAATGTCATCTTCTGCCATAATAGGTTTCCTGAGTCCAGAAGACTCTCTAAGCCTTTAAAATAGCCATAGACAGATGAATGGGAGTGTTCAGTGAGCTGCAGCACAGGGTTCTGCTCTCAGGGGGTCCTACTCTTTGTCAAGAACAAAAATTGTTACAGAAAATATATTAAAATATAAGATATTGGTATGGCTTTGCTGCTTTGTAGTTGGTGAAGCAAAGAATCTGCTACCGGAGTGAGTGATTAGAACCGATTTTTAGGCTTGGGTTATCTGTCCCTATAGAAAGCACAAGCAGCTCCTCCCCAAGGTGTCTGGAAAATATTAAATATAGGTGATGAGGGGTTGTCTGTATGATATGGAAAGCAGCGTGTGTTCATGTACAGGCTTCTGCTCCTAGATCAGACAGGATCAGATTTTGCTTGTTTTCACTATTTTTTCTGCAATACACCTCTGAATGTATTGTTGAAATGCATGACTGACACTTGCTAGATTCTTACTTTGTCCATTCATGCTTTTTCTGCAAAAGTTATATTTAATCTACAAAAAGCAATATGGATGTTTAACTCTTATTATACAATAGATCCCGAAGTGCATTATAAAGGTGGCATTTCCACATTACATACTGTAGCCTGCTGGCAAGGTTAGATGCCTTTTTCAAGATCCCCCAGATCTCCTGACTCCCTTGCTTTAACTACTACCCCATATTGCCTACTATAGGTGTACGCAGTATATAGTGCACAGTGGGTACAGAATGCTGTTCATAGTTGATTACATTTGCAGGCTCCCCCACTCTCAGGTGTATGATTGGAATTAAATTTCTGGATTGTCCTAAAATGCAGACCCTGAAGGAGCAATAGTGAGTGAAGAAACTTCAACTCCTATGGGCCTTTGATTCAAATGCAGTCACCAAGGAGTACTAGTAATAATTCGGATTTGGTTAGTGACGGTGGACAATATTGGAATTGTCAGCTGATGCTTGTGATATATGCAGAGTTCTACTCTGGTTATATTATGGCTTAATTTCATAATACAATGATTTAAATTGAGAGAAAGCAAACTTTTCAACACCAGCCTCACTCTGGCATGGTTATAGTTTTATGGTTTAAATCATATGACTCAAAATTGGTCCATTCCTGGTTCCTATGTGACCTTGAACAAGGGATTATGGCTCAGGTTTTTAATAGTATTTTGGTGCTGCTCTGCTCAGCATTGCAAAGCCTTAGTCATGTATGACCCGTGTTCAAAAAAGGCTTAGGCACTTTGTTCTCAGCAAGCTGGGGTCTGAATCCACACCACCCTAGCCTGCTGCGGACTAATTGTCTGTGGGGCCCCTGCTGAAGTGCGCTAACAGTTTATTAATGTGAGACTAGATCAGAATGTGTTAATGAACTGTTAATGCACATCAGCAGGTCCCCATAATTAGTTCATGGCAGGCTAGTGTGAGGTAGCTTCACACCCCAGCTGGCCACAAACAAATTCTTCATGTAGACAAGCTCTATGTTCAATTTACAAGACAGTGGGACTTCAGAGCTCTAGGTTATATCGACACTCAAGGGGTGGGGGTGGGGAAACGCATGGCTCAAAGCCTGGTTCAACTGAGTTGGACTTGTGCTGTGGAGCTTAAAAAAAATTAGCTGCGTAGACATTTCCACTTGGACTGGAGCCCAGGTGCTAAGACCCAGCAAGGAGGATGCAGGAACATCTATGTGGTTATTTTTGAGGCCTGTAGTGTGAACCCAAGTCAGTTGGCCCGGCCATTGAGACTCATTGCCATGGGGTTTTTTGTTTGTGGGTTGGTTTGGGTTTTTTGCAGTGTAAACATAGGCAGTTAGGGTATGTCACTCTTGAACATGGGATTTATCCTTCTCCTTTCCCCTTGTCTCCTCTATCTCTCCTTCCCGTCTCCAGATTGGTTCCGCCACACTGATAAAAGAAGGATTTTATTGAGGGGTGAAGTAGCCTGTAATGGAGTCTTGCAAGACTGGACTTGCCTGGGACATGTACTATATTATGAACCAATAAAGTATGATTAGTTTTGATTTCATTTCTGTTTTTTCTATTCTGTGATTTAAAGCAAGGGTCAGTGAGTAGGTTTTGTGCTGGGGCTGGTATATTTAATAACATTTTGCAAGGCTGCTCTAACTCTAAAAAATATGTGCCTGACTTGTATTCTTTTCTGTTATGAATTTAAATCCCAATACATTTTTGGACATTTAATATAAAAAAGGTGAAATACAACCATCATATGGCAACTACAAGTTTGCTTATATCTGGTTTGACTTGCACTCAGATCCAGAGCTCTCTGTATGTTCCCTTTGAAAATTCCATTGAAAGTCTTCTGCCAAAGGTCTAGTCTTCAACTAGCCATGTGTATTAGAAGTTCTTGCTTTCTCTGAAAGTAGTTGCATTGTTATAGTTAGATTGTGGAGGTGCTCACTAGTGACCATCTACATACACAAGCATGAGCCTATGAACCCAAATTGTGCTCAACATACTCACGTGGGACTGCTCAAGAAATAAGGCTAAAATTTGTCCCCAGTATTAGGAGCCTAATGGACAAGCCAATTTAGTAACTGACCATATTTAAGCATAACCCATCTACCAAAGTGAGCTAAAGATAGTATGCCTGTCATCTGAAGTTATTTCCTGACAATACATTTGCAAGTGCAGTAACTAAAACCACTGTCTGAGAGCAGTCTTATTATGTCAGTGCTTACTGGATGTCAGTGAGATTTCCATGTTCCACACTTAGCATAACGATTCCAGTAAAATCCATCCCAACCTTATCCACATTCAATACTCGTTACCTATTCAAAACCCTTCCTAACTTGCAGTTCATGGTGTTGGTTGTGTATCCTCTTCAGAGATTTTTTCTCTGTATTCTGTACCACTTCAGTGTTGTGATCTGAGCTATGTTAAGGAATTATCTTTCTTTGGTATGCAGGAAACATGATGCATCATAGAATGATAGTAAACGTTGGGCCTCATTCTAATCCCAGTTAACTATCTCACGCACTTTGGTTCACAATCTAAACAGTAATAAAGAACACACACAATGTCATGTGACCTAGATGTCCAATCTAATTTAGTCAGCACTGCTTGAATACTAACTATTTTGGATAAATTGCTCATGAACAGTCTACAGACCTCAAATTCATCGCAGAGGTATTTCGGCGAATGATTGCAAATAAATAAATTCAAGAAACTGGAAATCTGCTCATGGATAATTTGTGAACTGAAAGGTGTTGGTTTTTTTACAAATTATTCACTCACCTCTGTTTTCCAAGTGGTTTAACTGGTACATGGACTTTCGAAAACATGTGACTGACTGACTGTTTCATCAGCTGTAATTTTTAAGAGAGCATGTACTTAAATCCTCTTTCTTTTTTTAACGTCTTTTCAGATGTAGAAAGCATATGTTCAAAAACCTCCAAGAGAAGAGAGAGGATGAAAGGGCAGCACTTTTAAACATGGAATTTCCTGTGGGAAATGCCCAAATACCCAAAAGGAGGAACAAGCATTGTGTAACATTGTGGTTATGGTCCTGGGAATACCACTACAAGATTGCCCCTTCGAGGAGCAGTGACAACCCTGGCCAATGATTCCAGTGACTTAAAGGTGGGTTCCATTATTTAAAAACACTTACAGCAGCCTCTTTACTTTCAAAGCATTCCCAAGGCTGCTCCTTTATACATCTCTTCCCTTAATTACAGCTTGACCTCCAAGCTTCCATGTCTCTCTTCCCCACTCTTGACTTCATGCAACTTACATTGTCCCTTATCGTAGGAGAGTCCACTGAATAGCGTGTGAAGCATGACTCTGCTACTCAACCTGCAAATCACTTCTGAAAACCCACCTGTTTTGTGAAACTTACACATCAAAAGATCCTCTGAACTTTGTTTCAGATTTCACAGAGCATGAACAGGTGTAAAATTAAACCACGAAGATCATTAGTGTTTACCATCTATAGTAGTTGCTCAAATCAACATTATAGTTGTCAGATAAGATCTGCAATTGTGCTTGGTGCTGTATATGATTCAGAAATATAGTCATGGCATCAGATACAAAGAAAACAGGATGTACCTGGAAACCATTATAAGGGAATAATTTGGAGGCTTTAAATTTCATTAACTCAAATTGTGATGCCCATAAGAAATAAGTGGGTTTTTACAAGGGATTTGAATAGGGAAGTGGGTGGGTGCCTTGACTTGAAAAACTGCTAGTGAAGTTGAGGCACTACTGTAGTACCATGGGATTTTTTTAATTATGGCCAGTTATGTAAAATACCTGAGCTTTATCCTGATAGGCCTCAACTCTCGTTGATTTTAGAGAGCAAGGGTTACCTACAGATGTACGCATAGTGGACTCTGCAATCCCTTCACGTTTGAGTTTTCCCCCTATTCGAGGAAGGGCAAATTCTTCCCCTCACACCTGCAGCGGAACTGCTATGGCTCCACACTAAAGTCAGTGTGATGGGGAAGATTCAAGAGCTCTACAAAGTAGAGGTTTGGGGAGTTATATAGGGCATTGGTTGGGGTGAGACCAGTGGATCTGCTGCTTTGTGAGTCTACCAGCCATCCAATGTTGTTGGGTTATTCAGGGAGGATCAGAACTTGGCTTTCTGGGACAGTGTTCTCCTGTAAATGAGGGAGTGCTGAGCAGGTTTCTTGTAACATGTGATTTGCATAATTACTGACTCTTTTGAAGTACCCGTGTGTAACATCTGCCTATGTAGTTTTCTGCATTGTATAAGCTTTCACCATAAAGTCCACTTTGGGGCGGGGGGGGGAGGGATACTGTTGATTCATCATCTCTCATGGCTGAGATGCAGTACTCTAAACTAGGCCAGTTCAGGTCACTGCACATTGTTCCTTGTGTTATGTGCTCCTGTATAGGGGTCCAAACACTATTCTGCCTGGACATAGACCTCTCCTGTATCAGCCAGTGGCAAAAGGAATTCAAATCCACTCTCATCATTTCTTGTATTCAGATGCACAAGCTTTGCTGCTGTATTTTGACCTGAATTAATTTGGGATTGTACTAGAGATCATCCCTTCTTCTAGCTCACCACCCTGAAGGAAAACAAGGGTTTGGTGTTCTGTTGTCAGGTATATGTGGGTCAAGAATTCCAGCTCAGGCCTATAACTAGTCTGCAACTTCCTCTTGATTATTCCATTATGATCCTATTGCATAAACACCAGGTAGCTATTAAATCACCATTCTACATAAAAATATGTTTTGGAAATAATGTCTGGATCTGTTTAGTCACCTGTGCAAGCTCTAGTAAAACTCACCTGCAAACCTTCGAATTAAAGCATGGGCAAAGAAAGTCAAGAGTAGTTGGGAGTTATGCACAGTAAGTGACTCCCACAAAGCCAGCTCCCCCTTTTAATAAACAACCTGCATCAATAAGAACCTTGAAACAAGTGTTCAGAGGTCCATGACTCTGCTAATGCTTTGTGAAAATAAAGTGGAATGTTCTAAATAGAAAACAGCTGTTTATCCAGAGAAGTGTCAAACTCTGTTAATGCAAGATAACAGACTTCCTAGTGAAAATGACAGTTGCATGGGGAACACATTTTTCATTTTAAGTAAAGACAGCATGAAAAGCCTCTTGCCTGCAAATAGATGAAATTGGGCATTGTAGTCTGAAGATTTTCTAGGGCCAGGGCCCCCCAGTGCAGTGCCTGTCATGTCCTCGATAATACATATTGGACATTTTGTAGATAACCCTGGAAGGCTATTCAATTCCCAAATGGAAAAGGGTATTGCTGTTCCCTGCAATGTGAATGAACAATGATTAATCCACGGAAAATCTGAGATGGATCTTGCAATCTATCCTCATGTGAACACTCCCATGGAAAGCAATAGGATTGCTCACTTCAGTAAGGATTACTTATATGTGAGCATTGCAAGACCAGCCCTTTTAGGTAAGGAAGCAGAACAAGTGCAACACATAAACATCTCAGAACAAACCGTGCAGCTGACAACAGTAAAACAATATCAATTATTCATGCTTCAGGCACAAGAAACAGGGTAAGCACATTTCCAACACGCTCAGGTTTCTTTTTAGGCATCTTTTTCTCTAAAATACCTAGAAAGATTTGTTTTCAGCACCATGGAGGAGATTTGCTGTTCATTCTTAAGCAGAATGAAGAATTAATAAGAATGAACTTAATTTTCCAATGTGCTACTCTCTCCTTTCACTAGAAGCAGGCTTATGGGCAAACCTCTTGTGACCTGCATAATAAAGATCTTTCTTCTTTATGTTGCAGCTACTTCCACAGGGGTGAATTATGATAATCTACTGCTCCGCCCTTCATCTCTCTTCCAATAGCTACATTCAGGACTTGAAGGATGTTAAATGCTTTTGAGACCCAGTGTACCCAGTTCCTCTGCTCCAGTTGTATCAGTGACACCCTCGCCTTTTGCATTGGTTACATAATGATTTCAGAAATAATGTGCTTCCAAGTTTAATAGAGTTTCAAATATTAATGTAGAAATTTGAATTGACACAATAGTGGTGAATTTTATGGAATTTTCCATAAGCCACTGTGGTGTTTTTTTCCTGTTTGAAAGTGACCTATCTGACGCATTGGAAATGAGTACAATATATAACCCGAACTGCTAACTGTAAATAGTCACATTGGTTACAGACTAGTAAACCATGGACTCTAGGAAACTATAATGCCTTGATAGGTCCATGGTTCACCACATCTAGGTCTGATACTGCCAGCTCTGCAGAAAGGAAATGCAAGTCCTCATGAATTATAAAGGCTGTAAATTAAGGTATCCTTTACAGTCCGATTTTTTCCCCTGTCCTTTTGTGATGAGCAAGACATCAAAACGTAAGAAGCAAATGGTCAGCATAAGAGAGCTGTTTGAGAGAGGCTCAGGACTACTTTGATCACTAAATGCTTACTGAAATAAAAACAAACTAGCTCTCATGCTGATCAAGTAAATTTTTTTCTTTCCACTTTCCCTTGTGCTGTACTTCTGCATCACTTATTTCAGGTTCGACTGAAGCTGTGGTGTGCTGCTGAGAGCTTTGAAGTGAAATGCACAGATGGTGCGCCAAGACATACTGTTGTCATTGCAAACAATGCAAATGCTACGTTCTTCCTTCATGTACCCAGTGTTAGTGTTTTGTGGGGCTATATCAATTGAAGGAAATGTGACATTCCCTATCCCTCTTCTCCTCCTCTTCCTCCCCCTGCCCTTTTGTTTAGGTTACTTTACACACTGTTAAAATAATTTATTTTAGCAGCATCTTGTCTGATCAGTGTGTGTGTGTGTGAGGAGGGGGGAATAGAGGAACAATTCTACATAGTCTACAAGAAAGCCATTGATAAAACAAAGTTAAACTGGTTTATTGGAACAGACAAGTCAGAATTAATAAATACAAAAAAAGATCAAAAAACCCCAAATAAGCCATTATCAACCTTACATTGTGATTTAACACAGAAGCATGTGAGGCAGAAATGAAATTTCAAATATGGGCTTTAGATTTTTCAAAAGTAAGGTATAAAAACTATACTTTGCATCCCTGTAGCTTTTCCATAAGCAAAAAAAAACCCTTTTCCGTGAAATATTAAGAAAATAACAACAAAATATGCTAGAGGATGTATCCACAGAATACAACCAAACTGGTTAAAATTTGACACTTTAAAACTCTTTTGCTACAAAAACGTTGCTGATGGAGGTGGTGGGGGAAGGTTTCACACAGCTCTCTAGATAGTGAAAAATATTTAAGACTGCCTCTGATATTCTGTAGATTTCAATAGATAAAATTAATTTATTAAAGCACTTCTACTTGAAACCTGATATTGCTCAGTGATGCCCAATACTGAATAGCCAGCAAAATACAAATACTGTAATTCCATTCCATGTTCTGTAGAGCTTTGTTTATAAAGCTCTTTGAAGACTTAAAGTATTTCCTGTGCACTGTATATTATTTTAATGGATTAGAATTTTTCAGGGTAATATTCATGACTGTTTCACTTCTAGGTGTTTGATAATAAGAAATTGTAAAATTAATATAGTGATTGTGACACAGATGGGCCAACATTTCTCAGAGCAGGGTATGCTGACACCTTTGCTCATGTTGAATAGTTCCTTGCATCATCAGTGTCCAATTGAAGAGTCATGGGGTAAGGAACTATTAACATGAACAAGAGTATCAGGATCTCAGTAAATATATAAACAATTCCCTCCTCCTTTTTTTTGGGGGGGGGGGGGGGGACTTAACCAACCTGGAGACCTTGGATTTCAGATTTCAGCAGTAGCCCATTCATTCATCCATTTTCCAGTACTGTCTGACAGTTGCTAATGGCTGTAAAATGTAGAAGTGGAGAGGCAAACTGCAGGAAATGTTTTAAATTATAGGTCCAGAATTATTTTGTGCAGTTGAAATGTAACTCTACTGGGCAACTCAGCAGGCATTTAGGACAAGTAAGCTTCATTTTTCTGTCAACTCTTATGAACTAAAATTGGAGGAGTAATTGCTATGAAAAATATCACATTTTGCAGTCCTATTGTTTCACTAGAACAGTTTGCATGCCTTAGCCCCTGTGCTGTTGCCACTATACTGCTAACTACTTAATGTGGCTTTCATAGTTCATTACAATACATTTTTAAAAAAGTTTCTGCAGTTGTCCATTGTAGAGCCAATATTCATTTCAGAAGGCCTTGTTTGGAAATATTAAACCTGAGGTCCAGAAAATAGATTATTAAGAGGTGGACACCCAGCTGATAGGATAATTGGTATAGTACTAAGAAAGTAGATTGCTGCGCCTGGGAGAGGATGATGGAACCATGGTGCCTATAATAATTATACTTATTTGCACAGGATGTAGTGGTTCTGAATTTGTAATAAATTAGTAGTATGTCACCTTTAAGTTCCTAGCTGAAAGGTCAAGGATCTGAATGGGCCTGGAGTCAGAACTGTTCCCACTTCCAGAGGTGTAGGGTTTGGATGGGGAGACACTTCAGCACAGATGATATTGCTCTTACCTTTTATTGTGATTAGATGGAAGACTTCAGTACAAGTCTTCCAATCAACAGCTTTCACTAAATTCACCCAGTGATCCCTTGTTTTGTTCTTCAATGAAGCATTTCCTTTCTTCCAGGAAAAGAATCAGTATTATAAAAGCCAAACTTCCAAACACCAGATAGGGCGAGATGTCCCAATTTTATAAGGACAGTCCCGATTTTGGGGGGGGTTTCTTATATAGGCCCCTATTGCCCCACATCTCCTATCCAGATTTTTCACACTTGCTATTGGGTCACCCTAACACCAAGTCCAACTTCTACCATCATTTTCACAGTACCATGATGTGTGCATGCTGGGACAGTATTTTGTTAACATGGCTAACAGCACAATTGCACTGTGAAAATTTTTGGTGCAAAAATTAAGTTAAATATGCACATAGAAAACAGAGAATAGATCAAGAAAGCCAGTCCTCCTCTGTGTCTCCTCCCAAGCTGTAAAATAGGCACTGGTACATTACTGTGGTGGAGCTGTTAGAAAATGTAGACTAGAAATAAAAGGACTTTGATCAGAGATAAAATAATGGATGGCCTTCAGTACTGGCACTTCTGGAATATTTAGACATGCTTCATATCTGTACTGCCTTCTCCAAAGTCAAAGAATCAGAATGCTTCACCCAGATGTAGCTGAAAATATATTTGGGCAAAAATAATACCTGATGTTCCATTTCATTAGTCACTGATTTGTAGTATGTACTTTAGGCATTTTGGAGGCCATACCTCTAGCCTTCACTCCAGTAACAGGTGTCTAAATTTGTGATTTCCTGCGTAAAAGGTGCCATGTCTGCCAGCCTGGCATAGTTTTGTCACTTTGTTACCTGTCAAGGCAGCGCTGCTGAAAATCCAGAAGGAAGCACATTTTCCTCTGGGATTAAGCAAATACTCTGCCTCAAAGAATGCTGGGAGCTGTTGTATGACTTGAAAGACAATTAGATCATGCAGGAAGTGTGAAGACAAGCTGGTGGAAACAGCAACAGATATACAGACTTTTAGAGCCAGATCCTCAGTTGGCGTAAATCAGCATTGCTCTATTGAAGTTTATAACACTGGCTGAGGCTCTGGTGCAACAAAGTGAATGTTTAAGCTCCTTTCTAAACACTGTTTTTATGTTGAATGGCCAACAGATCACTCAGATGAGCTATAAATTCTCTCTCCCCCCCCCGGTCTGATTGCCCTCACTCGTGTTACTGGATCAAATTGACGTGGTCTGAAGAGTTAAACTTATGGCTACAAAACTTAACTTTGCTGCTGGCCAATTTTAGAGCTGACACTATAGCAATTGAGGAGGAGGAGGAGGAGGAGGGTTCTAACCCGATTTCACAGGTCTATTTTGTTGGTAATTGTCAAAGTGTGTCTCCCCACTCTGAACTCTAGGGTAAAGATGTGGGGACCCCGCATGAAAGAAGAAATCACGCCCCAAGCTTATTTTACCAGCTTAGGTTAAAACTTTCCCCCAGAACATAAACTTCCCCTATGTCTGGGCTTGGAAAACACTGCCACCACCAATTTAAGTCCCCCAAACCATGGGTTAGGGTAAATTGGAATCCCCTTGTAATACCGCCCCCCCCCCACACACACACACACAAATCTCCTCCCTTTACCTGGGAGAGATTCGAGAACAAAGACCATAAACCCTCACTTTCTGTGAGACGTGCCCGATCCAAACCAGGATCGCTCCAAGGGAAACAAAGTCAGAGTATTAAAAGCAAGCATTTAATTAAAGAAAAAGAGAAAAGCATAAACCCCTTGTACAGAAATCAATAGAAAAACCCTTAACATCACTCAACCTCCTGACCCCCTCCCTTGGAATTTTTCCCTCTGCTACAGCTTAACAGCAAGGAACACCGTGAATCAATTATCAAGTGATACAGTTCAAGCGTCCTAATGACTTACTGCTGGACTTGGCTTTCTTAGAAGATTATAGAAAACTAGAATAGAGCCAGAAGGTCCATAGCCAGACGAATGGCACAGATGGACAGACCAGAGAGATGAGTGGGAGGAAACTGAAAGAAAAAGCCACCCCCTTGGTTCTTGAGGTTGATTACGTCATCTCCCTCTCTCGGTTGCTTCAGGTTAACCTTTCACGGGTAAAACAGTAATTCTAAGCTACTTTATACTTATGACAGTAATGGTCATTACTTAGTTGAATAACTGTAAAGTTTATCTGTCCCAATGAGAATTTAGGCCTCATTGTGCTAGTCACAGGACAAATGTAAGTGAGAAATAAATCTTGCCCTATAAAGTTCCCCAACATACAGGTATAAGAATGGGAGGGAATGGGGCATGGAGGATGAGGGTAACTGTGATAGGAACATGGGGTCACATAGACTAGTTACACGCACAATTCAATTGTCTCTGCGTTTTAAGGTTTTTGAGAGCTGCTTTTTTCACCTGTTATAGTAGTGCCCAAGAAGCCATAGCAATTACAGAAAACCAAAATAGAAATCTGATCAATGGACTTGGGGAAACCAATCCTTGTTAACTCTGAATTTAACTGAGAACTATTATAATAAATCCATTTTTAGTGGTTTGCCTCAATCTGTGAAATGAGTTTACTGAAGTTTACTAATTTTGTATGTCAGAAACATGGTCTAAAAACTGCATTCACATTGAAGAGCATTTTCTCAAGGCATGGTTCTAAATGTTTTATTCTGATAAATCTTGACAACATACTAACTGTGGGTAGAGGTTAGAGCTGGCTAAAAAACTGAATTTCCCTCTTGTGAAAATTTTTCATGTTTTGCAATGAAAAGCCCAACGTTTAAGTTTTCACAGGAGTGAAATTGCATAGGAGTGAAGTCCATCCAGATTTTTTGGGTTTGCTCCTTGACCTATTTAGGCTTCTGTCAGGGGGATTGTTTGGGATGTGGGCAGGCAGGGGGACCTGGGAGCTATCCTGGCAGGGGAGCCCAAGATGAATTGGCAGGAATCCAGGCAAGCGGGCTTGACCAAAAATTTTGATGGAGTTGACGCATTCCACAGGAACACGTTTGGTCGAATCAGCGTTTTCAGACAGAAAACTGTTCCACTGGAAAACTTTGACTACCTTCAGTAGAGGTGGAGGCAAGAGGAACCTGAGAAGGAAGCTGATTTGGCAAACCTGGTGGCGATTTAGCCTCCTTGCCCATCCGACAATGCTGAAGCTACAGACGTTTTCTCTGCTCTTAGCTGCATGGGACGTGAAACGCTGATGGTAGCCTTTCATGGGAGAGATCTTAACATTGCTTTCCACAATCCCAGTGTTTGACTATTGCAGGCAGTCGACTGAAATATAAGATACTTGAAACCATGCAGAAGGCTAATCTTTTAGAACCTAAATAAATTTCCTGAGCTGACCCTTGTCTGTGCTATTGGCAAAATAAAGGGATCATTTGGCCAGTACTTGCTCAATTTGCAATTAGATGTGCTGGCTCTGCTCCAGTGAGCATTCCATCAGCAAGAATATTCAGCAGCACTGAGGATATTGTAGCTCTATGCTGACCCAGGCTGTTGCTAAATGGAGTAGAAGAGTTTTAGTGAAAGTAAATCTACTCGTATTTTAATACCCAAGGAAGGCCTGTTCTGGAAGTGGTGAGGATGCAGTGCAATGAAGGGAGGGCTAAGCGTAACGTGTTTTAATTCCGTATGCTTGTTTTCTTTGTCTTGATCAGTTTTGTCTCCACACTTTTGAAGTGGCTTGTCTTTCATTTTGTGCTGCGCTGTGAAGCTGCACACAGCAGAACCACATTCATCCACGTGAAAGGCTGAGAGGCCCATTCTGAAATCTGTGCGTTGGCGAGAAAAGGGGTGAAATCCAGCTCTCCCCATCCATAGCTACAAAGTTCTCCCAGGGAGCATGCAGCCCCCCACTCCTCCCCTCTGCACACACTCAGCTCTGTGGGCTACTTTGAACTGAAGTCAGCTGCATGGAACATCTCATCAGCTGCTCTGCAAGGATAAAGGGGAAAGCCAGGATAAAGAGCTCTGTCCTCTGCCCCAGATCTGGATGCTTTGTGCTATCTCAATTCTATGCTACCCATTTCCTCAGTGTACAGAAGGGAGGGAGGGTGTCAGTCTCTATTGTGCTCTGCCTGATCTTCAGCTTGTAAAACTGTCCCTATGATGCTACTACATCTGGCATAATTGAGGGGTAGCCTTTAGGCTTCTCTTTAGGATGCTGGCTCAGGATTGGGGGAGAGGAAGGTGGTTTGTAAATAAACTTTCCTTTCCCACTTTCCTTAGTTCAGCCCACTGTGATGCTCATTTATGTTGACAGCTCTTGTTTAGCTTTGATTTATATTTCACAATATGGTCATAAACATGGACTGCAGAATAGTTTATTAAAAATCATGTAAGCTTGTATGAGACTGCAGTACTTAGCTACTATACTTTGGCTGAGGTATGGGGGAAGACTAAAATTGTGTAGGTACAGATTATGTGGATAAGTGATAAACTGCATTCCAGCTTCACTCTGAAATCACTTTTTATAATCCCAAAATTGGCCTTAGCTTCAAACTAAAATAACTTTAGACAACTCACTACTGCAGCGAGTTTAATAGATTACTGTTTGTAGTAATGATTTCTTTCTCTCTATTTCAGCTGTATATATTCGAGAATTTCTCTAAGATGCATAATGGATTTCCATTTTTCTCAGTTTGTGTTGGAAGAATACTGTTGTATGGACATCATGTTGGCACTCTTTTTTTCTACTTGTCCCCCATGTCAGATGTATTCCCCTCCTTCCATGAATTTTATCTGTGCCTTTAGATTTCTGTATGGAAAGCAAATCAAACTATGGCGATCTTAAACTCACTTCTTCCTTTGAAATAATGAACGTCCAGCTGGATTTCAGAGGATTTCAGCTGGACAGATGTCCCTTGATGCCTTGCAGCAGGATTTATCACTCTGTAAGACTGATTCTGGATTATTGCATACTTAGCTGTCATGAGACCAAATGTAACACTGATTGAGGCCTAAGTGAATGGTACAGTGTGTGTGCAGGTCTGGGAGCCAGGGACTTCAATGTTCTATTCTTGGCTCTTCCAATGGCGCTCTCTCTCTCTCTCTCTCTCTCTCTCTCTCTCTCTCTCTCTCTCTCTCTCTCTCTGACTTTAGCATGGTCATTAGGGACAAGCTTCCAATTATTTTCTAATTATGGGTGTCTTAAATTTTGGATGCCCAACTTAAGACACTTATGGGTGGGCTTCACGAGCAGGAATTACATGGTAACGCTCAGCGCCTAGTGGAATTCACAATCCTGAATTAGGGGCCTGGACTCCCCTAGACAATGCATGGGGAGAGTTAAGCGCCTGAGAATGGGATATGTAAAGCCAGCCCGCTGAGCAAGGAGCAGCCTAAGATAGTCAGTAGGAAATACCACAGAGGGTGTGGCCCACGGCCCACCCCTCAAAGGGACGTAGCTGTTTAAGTCCAGCTTGCAGGGAGATGCCTTCTTTCAGATTCAGAGATGTGAATCCTTTTTTGGAGCTGAGCACCTAAGACACATCAGTTCTCTTTCAAGCAAAGTGGTGGTGGTGCCACCTCCTTTATCACTCACCTGGGATGTGGGAGACCTGGATTCAAATCCTCCCCCCACTTGATATAGAGCAGTGGTTTGAACTCCCACCACTCAGGAACCACTGGCTTTGTGGTGGTCTGTGGTGGGGTGCACTTTCTCTCCTGTTGAAGAGATTCTTCTGTAGAATAAAGCTAGCAGCTCTATAGCTGAGGCACGAGAGTGTTTGTGCAGTGCTCTGAAGATGAAGCATGCTTCATAAAGACGGTGTGGCAAGGCAACCAAAGGGGTGTCCAGCCCAAGAAACTTAAGAAGAAATATTGTAAAATAGCACATATTTAGTATTTACATTTTCTAAGTGTGTGTGTGTGTGTGTACATACGTTTAATATAACCATACAATATAAATTTCAAATAACTTCTATCTTAGTTAGAGATAACTTTTAAACTGATATGGGCTGTTATTAACCCTTGGCATTAGTAATAAGTTTAAATATAGTACACATTTGTTTGTTCAGGGTTTTTAAATTACAGTAATGCTCAGCACAGGCTAGGAGCTGTCCAAATATAGAAGTCCCTGCCCTGGAGACCATACAGTGTAAGTATACTTAATTACATAAGTAAGTTTAATTATACTAAATGGTGCAATATTTCTACTACCATATTGTACTACTTAAATGACAAATTCCCTGCAGCTGACCTCAAACTGGGCAGTGTCATGTTATGTGAAAAGTATCATTTCTGTACTATTGTTCACAGTGTAATCACTGTATCTGGAGAGATTAAGGGAGGGGATAATTAAAACTCTGGGATTAGTAGGTGTGATGTTGACATCTTGGTACATATAGGGTGGGAATGTATTCTGCCTGCCCACCTTCTCAAGTGGTTACTTCAGGTCTGAACAAAGCTCCAGTCTTTGATTCTAGAGTGACTTTAAGAAACGAAATATATTTATTTATTCAGGTCTAACATATCAGATTTATAATGCAAATAAATATTCCTAAATGATTTATTTAGGCATGAGAAAAATCTCTTCTGCAATCTGTGCATTGTATTTCAATTCCTGAAGGTACTGAAGCCTAATTCATGTCATGTGTGTACAACGATGGCTGACTTTGAAGGAAATCATGCTGCAATGTTTCCTGATCAACTGGGAGCTGGGGAAATATCTGACAACAGGCATTCAGTAACTTTTGTAATAGAATATCAATCACTGATGGACCCATTGTACGTATATTGCTTGGAAAGACCGTTCGTGTGATGACAGCCAACAGGCCATGTTTAAACCATTGGCCCTTAATACCCTGATCTTGAATTTTCATTCTTGCAAGGCAGATGCATCACTAATGCTGTCTGACCTGTGCTTGGGAGATGTGATATTTGCAAACTAATATGGCAATTGTGACATTGTCAGGCCCTTTAAGGGGCAAATTTCACATCTAGATCCACAGCCCTGAATACAACAAAGGGGCGGGATTTGGAGCACATTATGTAAGGATTCAAACACAGCCCTGCATGGCTTCAGAGCTCCCCAAGAGACAAGGGACTTTGTAGGTAAGGCACAGTAACCACGGGGGATCTGACGCTGGACACGAGCCATGCCCTCACCTGCAGACACAGCAGCAGCTGCCTGCCCTTATGGGAAAAGTCTTACAGCATTTAATAAGAAAAGTGATCCTATCTCTAGACTCCTAACCATTTATAGAATTATGATCTTGTTATAGAATTTCTCTCACAATGTTCACAAACCTACAGGAAAGCCCTCATTCTCTATTCTAATTCTATGGGTTTATTCATGTAATGTCTAAAGTACCATATTTCACAGCTATAAACTCCTACTGGATTAATTCCTATTATACTTTATAGACCTTTTTCATAAGGCCTAAGGCTGCAGTAACAATTGTGGAGCAGTTCTGTTGAAACATCCATGTTTCACAGTACATGCTTTTGGCCTATGTCCTGGGTTGAGGCTTTTGCCTTAAGTCCAGAAAGGCTTTGGAAATTCAGCCCTCTGTAAAAATAACTGGCATATAATGGCATGCAAAAATATAGACTTTGAACTTTTATGTACATCTACTATGTTCAGATCCCCCAACCAATATATGTGAAAGGTTTTCACTCGTTTGTTGTTCTTAGGCTGAGGGAAACTTAGGAGAATTACTTTTTCTTTTTAATCCGTTCTTATCTTAAAAAGACTTCCTTCTAATTTCCCTGACGTTATTGTTCTGCATGCCTGGCTGAAATAAAACTGCATATTGCCTTACTCAGCTAGGCTTTTTTTAACTACTAAGAAACAAAATTGTGCATATGCAGTATGCTTCAGATAAGATCAGTTATCCCTTGTCTGTTGCTTCGTATAATTTCTTATGCAGAGAACTAATGTTAACAGCTGCTCAAGCTAGTTAAAAATGAATCTGCAATTGCTGTTTGTTTAAAAACTACTTCTGCCCATGTACTGATATTTTTTGTAGGATGTTTTCATCTGTAGGATATTCTTTATAAAACTATGACATTTTCCAAAAACAATATGATTGATGTTTGGTTTTGTTTTTTAAAGACCCACAGAGCCAGATTTTCAAACACATTAGGCACATAAAGATGTCAGGAGGTGCTTGGTGGGATTTTCAAAAATACCAGCACAGGTTAGGCACCTAACTCCCATTGATTTAGGTACCTAAAGTGCTTTGGCATTTTTTAAAATCTCCCTAGGTACCTAAATACCTTTGGAAATCTTATTCAGAAGTCTTAATGTGATGGAGATCATTCCAGTAGGATTTCATTCATTAACTTTCTGTTATTTCAACATGTTATTCAATATTGAAATAAACCTTTAATGTGTCTATCAAGGATTCACCCTGTATACATTAATACAATGTAGCATAGTAATTAAGCTCAGTAATCTCGTTTAAGGCTTTTAATGAAATTGATTATTTTTAAAGGCGCTTGGCTGGTTCTCAGGTTTTCTTATCATATGGGTCAGTGTTGGATTATTACTGATGTTCTTTTTCAGCTGTGGATGGATACTGATTTGGGTCCCTGAATTCTGGTTCTTCGGGGGACACAAGCTGAAATGCACAAGAGAATGAGAGGCTTTATTTTAATATTTTTCCTCTAGAAAAAATGGCCATTGTTTCCATGATTGATTTATATCTATGTTCAAAAGATTATATAGCAAAACACTGGAGTTCTTCATATTTAAATAACCGTAGGGACCAGATGTTTCCACTTGTAAGCATTCTTGTACATACCCTACTGAGCAATATCTGTTTAGGCCCACATGTGTGCAAATTCCTAGTTTGCACATGCACTAGATATTGGTAGTTCCAGGAGTTCGTGGAAAGTAAGGCTGACATAGGTCAGGCACATGCAAATGTGTGCATGCAGTTGCAAGCGCCTCACTTTAGAAAACTTGCCCTTCTATTGGATTTCAGTTCCAATATGCAGCAAGGGACAGAATGTACTGAGTTCATGTAACTTCCTGAGTAAGAGTTCAATGGTCCAAGTCCAGCAACATTGATTTGTTTGTAGCAGAAGTTTGTGTGACTGGAATTCCATGCTTTGAGTGTGATACAATTTCATCCTGATCTACCAGGCCAGCACAAGGCCCTCAAGGCATCTCACTGTGCAACTGAGGCTAATGGAACACGGTGGAGATCCCAATCTGCCCTGCCTAAACCAATGTGGAAGGTGGTGTTGCGGGTGGACCAGTCAGGCTGAGAGAACCTCAAAGGTCACCCTGGATATGTTTGTGTGCTTGGAGGGAGTTCTCGCTTCCATAGGAATAAACACTCCTGCTTCTCACTCTTTTTCTCCTCTCCCTGCACCTCTTGGCCCCATCTCGTCTACCAATTTCCTTTGGTGACAGCCTGCAAAAAAAGCAGATACCTTTGTCTGGCAACCTGTGGACCAGTGACCTAGCAGCTACTTCACACCTCACCACAGGAAGTTTCCCCATAGCAGAGAGACCCCACTGGTGATGGACTCTGGTTGACAGGGGGACCCTGCAATGCACATTAACAGAAAAGTGTCAGAGGCTGAGTGAATAGCTGCAGGAGCTGAAATGTATTTGTCTCCCTGTTTAGATGAGGATCTGTCAGGAGTTCCTGGAAAGTAAAGCTGTTGGAGAGAAGAGGAAAATGTGAGATGTTGACTAGCACAGAGAAGAAAGGTGCCACCCAAAACTGCTGGTCAGCTCTGTGTGTGTGTGTGTGTGTGTGTGTGTGTGTGTGTGTGTGTGTAAGTGTACATGACACTAGGGTGATATGGAAGTGGGTTTTGTTATTGTAATGGGAAAATATAATGCTTTCCGTAGATAATGTGTGTCCGTTATTAGTTGGGTAGATAGATGTATGTAGTCATTTTTTGTTTTGCAGGATTTCATTGGATATTTGAAATTTAAAAATGCAAGAAGCATGCCTTACTTTCAGACCTGAAAGCACATAGCTTATTCTGGATGTCAGCTCGCAGTATTCCTTAATAGCTTTCCCTTAATTTATCTGCTTATGTGCTGGAAGATGGATAGAATCAAATATCATAGTAAGTGTAGAACTCTGAGAAAACCATTCAGTTTTCAACCCAGCACAGTGAACAAGCTTGATTCAGCAATCTAAAAAGTTGGAAAACACTTAGTGCACTTGCCACATGTCGTTCCACCAAATATTTCATCTGAGCTGCTGCATGAACAGATAGTTGCTTTCCTAACTAAAAGAAAAAATCATCAGTTATATCACTGTAAATTGCTAGCAGGCATGTAGTGTAATATTGACATGTCAAGCTGTTACATTATTATGTAGCTTTATGCAATGTAACTTGCTAGGTGATGAAATGCCAGCACTGTGACAAGTGAAATGTTTTATTCGTTTGTTCCTCTGGGAATTATGCTATTTATTCTCACAGTATCTTCCCAGCTTATAAAAACACAGCTCAGCAATGTTAACAAAGCCCAACTTTAAAAAGAAGAGGACTGCAGACACTTAAGCACCTGCTTTTATAAATATATCCACAGATCAGGTACGTGTGCATGCAAGTGGGTCTAAAGCAAATTATACCCCAAGTGTATGTGTCTTTTTTTTTGTAAAACTAGGGCTTGATTTTGTCTGTTTTGAAACCGTCACTTAGTAATTGATTACACCTGTGCAGCTAAATTTCAAGGCGTGAGAATACGTATGAACTCTGGCTGTGCTAGTCAGAAATAAAACATGTGAACATCTGGTACAACAGCAAACCAGGTCACGTGTTGTTTCTTATGCTACAGGTTAAAGCCATCATTAGATTTGTATTTATTTATAAATGAATGACACCCAGACTTCTCTGTATATTACAGTAGTTATTGCCGTACGTTTCTTTAGTTACTTTAATCAGATGACCAAAAAGACTAAGTCTGGTCTTGCCATCATTAACACTGAACTGATGTTAATATATTTAAAGCAGTGGCATGGGCTGGTGAGTTCTCCTGGCTTTATATCATACTTGCAGATTTTGGTGAGAATTAAGGAATCCTTTGCCATGCTTATGCTAGATGAGTAAAACAACAACCAGAATCTGTATACCTTTTGGATCTGAGCATCTGTTGCCCAATGGTAGTTCATACCTGCTCCTGTTACCTCATGCTTTTTGTTCTCTTATTCTTGCCTTTATTACGAGTGAGTTTTAATTTCTGTCATTAGAATTGGTTGAAAATGTCTCAACCCTTTTCTCCAAAAACCGTTTTTGATAGAGATTTAGTGCTCTTTCCCCCCGATTTATTCATTCACTTTCAAATCAAAAACATTATATGGTTTTCACTTTCCTAAGTAGGAGTTTTGCCAAACTAAAAATTTGGTTAACTTTTTCATTAACATTTTCAGTGCTTGCCCTTTTAATAGGAAAATAAAATCACTTAATGGGTATAGCTTTTATTTTTCAACCTGCTGTAAAGGTAAAGCTCAATACTGGCCCTCCCCCTGCTCTAGGTTATTACCAGCATGCCCAGAATGAACTCAGTGGGCCAAAAATACTATTACTTATGTACATGTGCGGTCACTGCATTAGCTCAGTTGGTCAGCAAGGTGAGTTGACTTTATGGGTGTGGTACTTCTAACCTGGGATCGTGCTGTCTCTTACCTTCTCACATACATGACACACTTTGGCTTCTGGGATAGATTTGGGGGGAGGGGAGGTAGTTAATACAGTTCCATGTGTCTTCCCTGCTTGAGGGGGGAAAATCTTATGGACTTGCTTTGTGTTATAGACATTCAATTGTTTCTTCCTTTCCCTCTCTGTGCCCTTATTGTAACTCTCTACAGCAAGGTCTTTCTTTTTCATCAGTACTGCCTTGTTGTCTGGAAAGAATCCACTTCACTTACACACTTCCTCTCTTCAAATGTCCTGTTCACCTTTCATTGACAATAACCTTTTTTTCTTCCCTCCCCATTACTACACCCTTCCACTATCCTCTCCTTGTGCTGCAACCAGAATACAAGAATCCTTGGCCAATGGGGTGTAGGTCACTGTGGTCTCCATCCCTTTTATTTCATGTCTTAAGTTCTACTTCTTTCTTTTACTTTGCTTTGTCTTTGTTTAGTGCCTTTCCACGTGTATAAAAGTACTCGCTGCCCTTCCTTTCCCCTGCCACGTTCTCCATTCCTCTTTCATTCAGCATTGCATGTGGAACCCTAATACAACTGGTTCCGGTAGGAATGCAGCCCCATTCTGCTGGGGGCTGTGCAAACACAGAAGAGAGACGAGCCCTGCCCTGCCCTGCCTGCTAAAGACATGGATGAAGAGTAGAGGGTTTGATATGCAAGTAAATGACTCTAGGGAAGCATGGGCATGGCTTTTAGTTACGGGGATTGTATATCTTTTAAATGGGGGTGCGACTGGAGAGAAATGGAGTTGGAAATGGAAAGAAGGGGAATAGTCACTGCCTGTCATGATCAGCAGGCTGGGTTCTGTGGACCCCATGGAAGAGGTGAAAGAAAGATAAGGTTGTGGCTGTTTGAATTTTATAAGGGAGTTTTCTCCAGGCACAAAGGACCACATGGGAGAAAGATAGTGTATTGTAACCAGACTTTTGTTGTTAGTGTCTCCAGATTCAGGCTCTTTGGGTGTTTTTGTGAGGGTAGGTGAGAAATGGAAAAGGTCTAACATAGAAAAGGATTGGTGTCTCCTAGACATACAGTTCCCTGATGCCAGGCATCTGATACTACACTTCAGGTTAGTTTTTATTTATTTTACCTCGTGGTTTAGCCATGTTGATTTCTTTTTTGATTTTAATAAGTTCCTGCTGAATGTAAACAGCCCATACATTGTATTGCTGTCATTCATAATATTCAGCATGGGTCTATGTTTCAGAAAATCAAAGTGTTAAGGAATGTGAATGTGTTTTAAATATGAGGAGTTTCTTTTAAACTAGTTTCGGAGAAATGGAGACTATAGTACAGGCTCCTATAATATGCTTATTTAGGGAAAGATCTTGAAATCAATGCAAAAAAATCCATGTTCAGTATACAAAGGGATTATATATATAAATCAAAGGGATATGCTGCAGTTCATTAAACCATCTGTGCTATTAACATATTTTATATAAGCAGAATACCTAAATGGAAACTCAGCTTTTGTAATCCAAAAAGCTTTTTCTCGAAAGGATGTGTTCCCTGTACTGATGAAGGCAATGGGCACTGTTCTCAGTTGTACCAGTGTAAATCCTGAGTAACTCTACTGACATCAATAAAATGACAGAAACATAGGGCTGGAACGGCCTTCAAGAAGTCATCAAGTCCAGCCCACTGTGCTGAGACAGGACCTAGTAAACCTAAATCATCCCTGAAAGGTATTTGTCCAACCTGTTCTTAAAATCCTCCATTGATAGGGATTCCACAGCCTCCCTTGGAAACCTATTCCAGAGTTTAACAACGCTTGTAGTTAGAAAGTTTTTCCTGATACCTAACCTGAATCTTCCTCGCTGTGGACTAAGCCCATTATGTCTTCTATGGAGAGCAGTGACTGAGAGGAGATTTTCTCCCAAAGCATGACTTTTTTATTTTATGTCTTAAGACTTCTAAAGTAGAAAAAAATTACACAATGTGATGCAAAGAGTCTTAATATTAACATTGTAGATAATATTTTATATCTGTTTATATATATAAAAGTCAAATGGTGTATGCGTGCGTGTATGTATGCGTGTATGTACGTGCACTTACTCCTTCCACACCGTTTGAGCTAGAGACTTGAAATTTGGTACAGTTAGAGGTCTTAGTGTCCTAATCAGGGTAAGAGTCGAAAATTTTTCAAATCTCACCTCTGACGCCCCCCAGGGGTGAAATTATTTAAACGCCAATCACATCAGCTGGGCAGCTGCTGTTCTCTGTGACATACTTATGATGTTATAATACCCCCTCCAACGGACCCCGCACTCACTCAGCTCTCTGCCTCCTCCCCCCTCCAACGGACCCCGCACTCGCTCAGCTCTCTGCCCCCTCCCCACCTCTGACGGACCCGAGTTGAGTTTGGTCGGAGGGTAAGTGAGGTAGGGGTGTCAGGTTTGGTCGGGGGGTGAGGTGGGGGTGTTGGGTTTGGTCTGGGGGGGGTGGGAAGGTGTCGGGGTGGGTGAGGGGTGAGGTGTGGGTGTTGGGGTTGGTCAGGGGGTGTTGGGGTTGGTTGGGGGGGGCTAGGACGGGGGTCCGGTTTGGTCAAGAGGTAAGTGAGGTGTGGATGTCGGGTTTGTTTGTGGTGGTAGGTAGGGGTGTCGGGTTTGGTTGGGGGGGAAGTGAGGTGGGTGTGTCAGGTTTGGTCTACGGGGGGTGAGGTGTGGGTGTTGGTCAGGGGGTGTTGGGTTTGGGTGGGGGGGTGAGATGGGGGTGTCAGGTTTGCTCTCTGCCCCCTGCCACCCTCCAACGGACCCTGCACTCGCTCAGCTCTCTGTCCCCTCCCCACCTCCGACGGACCCGAGCAACGCCGGGTATTTTCGCTAGTTACTTATAAATCATAAATATTTAAATGAATTTCACCAGTAGGTGTAATCTCCTAAATAGTCAAAGGCTCCTGTTCAAAATGTTTACATTGCAACCCTATTCTAGTTCCTAAACTTTCACATAGTCTAATTAGCAAAGTGAATGAATGTGGCTTTTCCCATGAAGCTTAAACTCTGATCCAGAATTTCACGTTTAAGGAAAAAAAGAACAAAATGTCAACTGAGAAACTTTCATTTCTGTAAAGCTGTGGGACTATGAAATCGTGCTTGCCTGAAATTGAGTTACACACCAGTCAGTGTTAAACCAGAGTAATGCAATGATGAATGAGGGTCAGTGTCTGACAACCACTCTTTTCATGCCCAGCACAACTCTGTGCCATAAGACATTTTCAAGCAATAGTTCATATTTAATCTCTATCTTCCCCCAGGTACACATTCCCAATATTTGCCTTCTCTGTGTGTGAGCAAGAGAGTCAAGTGGCATCAAGGCCCTGTAAACATGAATTACAGAGGGGAACCAAAAACGCAAGATTGTCAGGTCTTAATTTTATTTCCAGTCTCTCTCAGGAAAGCTGATGTAATTATACACTCAAATCCGATAATTATAGCACTTTGTAACAGTGTTTAGTATTTTAATATGCAAAGATGCAGTGTAAAGAGAACTTTTATTAACCTAAAATAGTAATTAGTCAGATTTTTAATTTTCCTTCTGTTCTTTTAGATTTAAAATGTCTTCTCTAATAAATCTGTATTGAGATGACTCAAAGCCCTGTGAATATTTGCAGTTACACACACCATTTATTTTACTTTCGCTACTAGAAAATTCAGTTCAGGACGCATTGGCATAAAGATTAATAGACTTCATTTGAGAGATGCTTGGAGAAGATTCAGGCAGCTGATTTGTAGAGAAGCCTGAAAGTTGGCACCTGCAAGATAATGTATGAAAAAATGTTAAACCTTAAAGGAAAGAGGGTTCCTATGGATTTCTGGCTCTTTCTCTCTCTCTCTCTCTCTCTTTTTTTAATAGCATGGTTACTCTTCAAGATAATCTCAAATTTGTGGCTGGAGAAAATCTGGACTGCTATATAAATCCTGAGTAATTAACTTTTATGTGATTGTTCCTGCACTGGATTGGGGGCAGAGCAAGCTCCACTTCTGTTGACTCTCGCCTGTGGGCTGGTGTAGCAGCTGCTGCCCATCTGTGGCCTCAATACTAGGGCTTCCAGTTACTAAACACATGTAATCAGAGGATGCTTCCCCAGCCCACCCCTGACATTTCCCTCTATGCTAATACACAGAGACCCCAGTGCATAGTTTCTCTGCCTGCTGCGACCCTCTGTACCTGATGATAGAATGTTGGGGCAAAAATGTATGTGCTGTGTTCTGAATCAATTGATGTTTAATGTGGAGCTCACTTCAAGATTGTACATATGAATCCACAATACTTGATCTGAGCTCCATTGCTATATTTGTACAGAAAAGGTCGATTTTTAACTTCATCTGCTAATCACTTCCCACTTCTCAGAAACTGTCAGAAAACTATTCTCAATGTCATTACTATATTTGAAATTGTAATAAGGGACTCTGAGTAACTAAACTGACATTAAAAAACAAGTGTTAGATTTGCTAATTGGCACCTTTATTCCTCTGAATGAAACCACTCTAGAGTTTGTGTTCATCTCTGCTTGTATCTAGTGATTCAAAATACTGATGTTAGCAAAATCATGACACTTTCACCTGAATTCAAATGTTGGAAAAAAGCAAAACTTTCCTATAGACTTTTTTCCTAAGAGTCCAGATTGTTTTTTAAACTATCAATCAGGAGGGTAGATAGTGAGAGGAAAGAGAGTCCACTGGTAGCACAGATAGCCTGTGTTGCTCTGGGCAAGTCACGTAGTGTCTCTGTGCTTCAGTTCCCCAAAGGCATAATGGTACTTAGGCAGGTCTACACTTGTGTGGAGGTTGATCTAAGATACGTAACTTCTGCTATGTGAATAGTGTAGCTAAAATCGACCCATCGTAGGTCGACTTATTTGGGTATCATCATAGTGGCAAGTCAACTGCTGCCATCCCCCCCGTTGACTCCTCTTCCGCCTCTTGTGGTTGTGGAGTTCCGCAGTCAACGGGGAGAGTGCTTGGGGATTGATTTATCATGTCTACACTAGACGCAATAAATCAATCCCCGATAGAGTGATCACTTCCCGCCGATCTGGCAGGTAGTGTAGACATACCCTTAGTTACCTGATGAAGATCGTGAGAGGTAATTACTGAATACTGGCTAAAAATTGAAATTTCCTGTGAACCAAAAACTTGGTGGTGCTGAGGGTGTTTTTTCTTGCAAATCTAACACATGGTCTCTCGATCTCTTCTGTAGAAGCTGTTCGCTATTCGGTGCCAGAGAGAGATCCACTGACTTTGTAGCCTAGTGGATAGTGCACTCACCTGCAATATGACAGTCCAGGATTCAACAGTCCCTGCTCTGTTTTCAGACTAGTTGACATCTGATGTGTAACTTACATGACTGTTTGTAAGCACAAAATTTGATTCAGAGACCTGCTCTATTTTAGTTACATTTGTCTGCTCCAGTCTCAGCCCAAGTGAATGGAAGATGTCAGGGAAAGTACATATGGGGGGAGGAAAATCAAAGGGCTCTCTCTGCAAGAGATTTTATAAATAGTTCTGGGTTTTAAGATAACATCTCTTCAGTGCTATAATTCAGAAAACAGTTTAATATATTAAACATTTTGCAAGCAATTGGACTTTAATGAGGACTAATTACATCGCTTCTTCTGGATTTCTAATACAGACTGTATGTTTAGTGGTATCTCTTGGCAACATTTTATCAGAGAGCCATCAGCATTTTCATTATGAATTGCTGTAAAAATTTGCTCTGGGCTAAATCTTCGCTTAATATTTCCACACTTCTATTTCAAGATCAGCTTCAATTAAATATATATATATATATATATATATACACATACACACACACACACACACACACACAAGCTATTAGCCCAAAATATGGTCTAATCTCTTTTGGTAATTTGACAAAAATGGCAAGTTTACAATGACTGAGGATGTTTTGTGAAAAACAGCTCCTGTCTGTGCAGTGTATATTTCTCACCAACTTCAAAAAACATTTCATTATATAAAGCACAATCCTAAATATGCAGCTGATTTAACCAGACCCACTCTATAAAAGAGCTATTCTGGTCTCTTGAATAAATCATCTACTTCTAAAATAATGTATATAGTGATTTAATCGATATCTATTGCCTGACTTTTCTATCAGCATCATAAACAGTTTAAAATATTCACCAGTTCAAAGTTGAAAAGATTAATGACAGAGATCTTGAGAATTTTCAGACATATTTATTTACTAGGCTGTTGGAAATTCTAACTGGCAGCTAGTTGC
Source organism: Sternotherus odoratus (assembly GCA_032164245.1). Lineage (NCBI taxonomy): Eukaryota > Metazoa > Chordata > Testudines > Kinosternidae > Sternotherus > Sternotherus odoratus. The sequence goes on along the minus strand of JAVMKO010000014.1, from coordinate 19,052,452 downwards.
AGCTCTGTAGAATAGAACTCCAGTTTACTCTCTTGTGCAGCATATTATCTAAGGATAATATTCATTTCCATGCAGTGGCTTTTCATTTTGCTCGTGCCTACTGGTGGCAGGAGCACTTGCTATGGAAGGGATACAAGTATTGTATAAAATGAATTGGGAAAGGATTGAAAAGGAAAGCCTCTCTTAAGGGACCTGAGGAAGGGGTTTGGGTTCCTACATCTGCAACAGCAAGAAGCTGATCCTCCTTCTATAGTCTTTGTTTACTTCATAAAAGGGGAGGGCAGCAGGGTCTCAGCAAGGGTCCCTGGTTGGGGATTATAAGGAAATGATGATGACCAGTGCTCCCAGATATTTTAAGTGAATAGAAGTGTGGCCTAATGAAACTACATCCATTACCTACTGTTTGTCTTTCGCTGTGGTATACACCACTTCAGTCCTCAAAATAGATCTTCTCTGAGATTTACGTTTCTCATAGACTTTGTATTGGCCCTAGGATGAATTGCAAGAAAACAGGAATGGGTTATTCTTGTCATGTCAATGGTATTTTCTAAAGTATTGGTTGTTGACCTAGATCTGGCCCCATTGAAGGTAATGGTAAAAGTCTCTCAATGCAATGGGAGTAGAGTTAGATGCAGTGAATTACAAATCGAGTTAGATGATTTTTTTGTCTGCAGCTTTTTTTGCTGAAAAAAGCACATTCACAGCCCCAAAATATTTCACAAATTCATGTCTTTTTAACCCAGGGGTCTCAAACATGCGGCCCGGGGGCCACATGCAGCCCGCAAAGCCCTTCCCTGCGGCCCACCAAGCTTCCTGGCGCCCCCCCTCCCCCTTGGTCCCCCCATAGCAGTTTGCAGGATGGAGGGGCCAGAAGTGGAGGCTTCTCTGCTGCCTGGCTGGGCCGCGCATGTTTCTAGCTCTGGACTTCCTAGATTGCTCTTGCTTTGTTTGCCAAACAGCTGTTGGTGGTGCCTAGCGCTTTCCAGGAGGGAATGGGGAGCTGCGTGCTCAGAGGAGGAGGTGAGGCAGGGGTGGGACCTCTTGGAAGGGGTGGAGTGGGGGCGGAGCCGGGGCAGCGAGGGCAGGGTGTGTGTCAGTGGTGTGGCCCTCGGGCCAGTGCACTAGTCCTCATGGAAGGGGTGGAGTGGGGGCAGAGCCGGGGCAGCGAGGGCAGGGTGTGTGTCAGTGGTGCGGCCCTCAGGCCAGTGCACTAGTCCTCATGGAAGGGGTGGAGTGGGGGCAGAGCCGGGGCAGCGAGGGTATGTGTGTGTGTCAGTGGTGCGGCCCTCGGGCCAGTGCACTAGTCCTCATGCGGCCCTCATGGTCATTTGAGTTTGAGACCCCTGTTTTAACCCAATTGCACATGTTGGAAGAAACCCCCTCTCGTGTAACTGCTCTATGCCGATGGGAGAGAGATCTCCCATCAATGTAACTAAACTACCTTCAACCAATAGTGGTAGCTCTGTCAACAGGAGAAACTGTCTTGCTGCCATAGCGCTGTGCACACTACCACTTCCGTCACTTGAGGGCGGAGGTTCACACCACTGAGTGAGATAAGTTTTGCTGACATAAGTGGTAGTGTAACTGAGTAGACATGGTCTTAGCCAAATAGTTTGTGGATGTTGTGAAAATACTGCTTGAAGCAGAGTGATACTAGCTATTGAAGGACAGATCTAGAAACACAATTTCAAATTTTAACAATGTGAGTGCCCAAGGAACACGAATAAAATAGCCACCAGTTTGGCAGTCCCATATGCGCATATGAAACATTGGGCTCTGGTGTCTCCAACCACCTGGGAGCTAAGAATGGTTAGGTTTTATGTCAAGGGTTTATGATATCTATTACCTACAGCAGCTTTCAGTAAAACTAAGGGCTTATCTGTATGAGAAAGTTTTGCTGCATTAACAATACTAGTATAGTTAAAGTGACACACGCACAGAGTGTGGTCACAGTTGTACCCATATGAAAGCGTTTATACAAGTATAGCTTACTCTAATATAGGAATAGAAATAAGATAAACCAGTATAAGAGATCTGTTATACCTGTATAAATCCATTCACACTAGAGCTTATACAAGTATAAATACATACAGATACAAAAAATCACACTCTAATTAAAAGAGACACAGTGGGCAAGGTAATATCTTTTATTAGACCAATTTTCTGTTTGTAAAAGAGACTAGCTTTTCAGCTCCACAGAGCTCTTCTTTGGCCTAAGAAAGGTACTCAGAGTGTCACAGCTAAATACAAAGTGGAACAGATTGTTAAGCATAAGGAGTTAACACGTGTTGCAAGAAACTACTAAACATGAAGTGGGCACTTAGCATCTCTGTAGTAATAGACAAAGTAGAGTTAGTGGTTTATAGTATCTCTCTTCAGTCCATGATTTTTACTGTCCAACAGAGTTATGAATTAAGCTTCCAGGCTTGTCTTTTGAGGAAAGCTTATTTCCTTCACAGACACATCTCGGTCCTTGTTGCCCTCCTATCCTGAGACCCACACTGCAAACACTTTAATTGACACCATTATACTGGTATAACTTTTCTTGTGTGGACCTAGCCTTATAGAAAATCAGTGTGTATGCTGTGTTTCTTTATCCATATGTCTTCCTCTGAAGTAACCCAATGGAAGAGTTAGTCAGAATGTCATGGCCATTCCCTGGGTAGGTTGAAATTAGCTTTTTGTTTGTTTTTGTTTTTCAAACAAATAAAATACAGGTAATTGGTTTAATTAAAAATCTCCCTTGTTGCTTCTTTAGGAGAGGAATGCATCTTGCTTGGCACAAGTAGGGATATATAAGCTAGTTTCCTACATTGATGGATGAACCTCAAGTTCATTTGAGCTATGCATCCTTACATTCAAATGTTGTATGTATCCAGAAGTTTAGATGAAGTTACCTAAATTTCTTTTGGTCTCAAGATACTTCTAATAATTCTCCGGTCCCTATGGGGTGAAGATACTGAATAGAATAGAGGAACAAGGAATAGAATTTCTCATGGAATTTCAGTACTTCTGTGCATGGTCCCAGCAATCCCCCAAATGCTTGTAAATGAAAATCATAAATGTTAAGTGATCACTTTCATACAATACACATATTCAGAGCACTCTCAAACCACTAAAGAATGAAGTCGAACAGTAGATTATTAAAGATGGTGTAGGGGTCGCGTCGGCGGGGCGCGGCCCCCTTCCGCCGGTCTGGCGGGGATTCCTCGCTTCACTGCGCTGTTGGCGACCCTCAGGGGAATTAGCTGGGTCACGTGTCCTAACCTCCACCGCCCGAGGGGCGGGGGTGGGGGCCCACAGTCACCCGGGGCTCAGGCCCTCGGGTAGGTCTATTAAGAGTCCCTGGGTTCGGGGCTCGGGCCCTCGGGTAGGCCAATCACAAGTCCCTGGGTTCGGGCTCAGGCCCTCTGGTGGGCCAATCAAGAGTTCAGGACAGCTGGTCCAGCGGGGGAAGGGGAGACTGCCACTCACCAGTGGGGTGGCAGGGGGGGCGCAGGCCCACCCACTTCCTCTGCGCCCCAGCCCGGGGCCCTGGCAGCAAGCGCTTTGCTGCTGTCAGTGGGGATCCTGGCCGAAACACACTGACATCGGCTCCTCCCCTGGGCTACTTCCAGATCCCCCTTCCCTGGGTACCTGGGCTGTCGCGGGGTCCTCCCCGGAGCCGAGGGTCATCGGCTCCTCCGGGTCGCTGTCCGGCGGCAGGTCGGGCAGGTCCTCGGGGTCGCAGGCATGCTCGGCCGGCGGGACCTCGGGGTAGTAGGCTGTCTGTGGTGTTGGTGGCGGCAGCCCCTCCGCCGGGTAGTGGTCGGGAGGCGAGGTCGGCGGCTGGTCCCAGCGGGGGTCCTGGAGCCGCTCCTGTCGCTCGTCGGGGTAGTAGGTGGTCTGAGTCTTCAGCCGGTCCTCCAAGTGAGGGTCAAGTGGCTCCTCGGGGTAGTAGGTGGTCTGAGTCCTCAGCCGGTCCTCCAAGTGAGGGTCAAGTGGCTCCTCGGGGTAGTAGGTGGTCTGAGTCCTCAGCCGGTCCTCCAAGTGAGGGTCAAGTGGCTCCTCGGGGGAGTAGGTGGTCTGAGTCCTCAGCCGGTCCTCCAAGTGAGGGTCAAGTGACTCCTCGGGGTAGTAGGTGGTCTGAGTCCTCAGCCGGTCCTCCAAGTGAGGGTCAAGTGGCTCCTCGGGGTAGTAGCCGAGCGGCAAGCTCGGCGGCCTCTCCCAGTAATGGGGAGGCTGCTGTTCAGGCGGGTTCCGGCGTGGGGCCACCACGGGAGCGGCTCCCTTCACCTGACTGAGCCCGGCGGCCGCTCCTTTCTAGTTCCGGGTCCGCCCCCTGACCCCCGGGGGCAGGGCTGACCCGGCACTGCCGCGGCATCCTCCGGCGCCGGCCAGGGACCGCGTGGCTCGCGGTCCGCCGGGAGCAGAGTCCCCCCTCTCCAGCCCCCGAACTTCCGGGGGCGGGGCTCCCGCGGCGTTAGCGCGGTTTCCCCTGGCCCCGGCCAGGGGCCGCCTCGGGCGCGATCGGCCGGGAGCCGCGCCGCCCCGCTACAGATGGTAATACCTATTTTACAGATAGAGAAAATTGGAACATGAGAGGTTGTCTTGTTGAAGGTCACCCAGAGAGTCAATGACACAACCAGGCTTAGAACACAGGAGCTACTTGATCAAACCACTATATCCTGCTGCCTTTCTGTGTGAATTCCATTGACTCCGTTGTGCTGTGGATCTGAACCAGTTCACTGAGCCTTTCAAGGAGAACAGTTGTTTTTTGGTTTCAACTTTAAGCCTGTGTCCTCTAAAACAAAATGCAGATGTTTTTGATGCAACATGGTTCTAAGAACCCATATATAAGGCATTTAATTGCTTCAGTACCTCACTGATGGGCAATTATTTGTCATGTCATATTGGTAGCCTATTGTATGACAAAGTAATGTAACATGATAAGGTGTTATGTTTTAATTATTGCAGTGTCCTAAATGAAAATGCACTTAATTTCATCTGGCATCACCACTTATCACATCAGAAAGCAAACGTAAAGCCTAAAATAGAGCCATTACATGGAAATCTAGTCAAATAACAGCAGCCTTCAAAATGTATCCAGATCTAAAAATATTTTAGTAAGCCTGAATATGTAGTTAACAGAAGAAAACAAAGAATAGGCTTCTAGAAATCTGGCAATAAAACATTTGCTGATTTCCATGTAGGATCGCATCTTCCTGCATACTGCATTGGGGGAGTGAAGAAGGTTGAGATGGAGTTTGTCACAGATGGTGCTTGAACATGCATAAATTCACTTCTCTCAAGAACAGATGGAAATTTAAAAAAACAAAACAGTATTTGTGATAGTTGCTCCAAGACAATAGGTAACTGTCTATCAATTTGCTGCAGTGTCTTCTTGCAACCTGGCTATTGCCCTTGCCAAATAATCCATCTTGGAGTAAGGCTTGGTGGGACTATGTGAAAGCCCCTTTCAATTTTGACTGGCAAACAGCTGAGGTATTTGGGACTAGCTGTGCCCTTTATACAATGGTTATGTTTGTAGTACCTGATGTAGCTGTATTTACTGCACTGCAGTTAAGATATTATACAAGTCCTGGCTCCAAATTCCTTCACTTAAATTTTCAATGAGACTTTCAATCAAGGAATCACCATAAAATATATTCAGATGAGGCAGTGTGGATAAAGAACTGGATTGGGACTCCGAAGACGGGTTCTCTTCCATTGTGTGGCCATAAGACCTTGGGCACCACTTACACTGGCTGAGGATTTGCCTCTTAATGCCTTGTTCATGACGGGGAAGATGTGAGCTCTGTTACATCACCACTCACTTGAGCCTACTGAGAACAAATGTTAGTGAAGCCTGTGGTGCTGCCTGATCTATTCAAAGCTTCTCTGTGAGAACTGAAGCAAACGCAGCAATTGCAGAAGCCAAAAACCATTTATGGACTCAATGTGACCCAGAAATAATGGAACTCAGGTCAAGGAGTTACTGGTTTTTGTCTGGAGCTCAAGGAGGGGAATAAATCTGAAGGCAACTGTTTAAGATTTATTTTTAGTACGGTCAATTCCTCAACATTTTCTGGAGTTTAGAAATACTGGTTCGTTCAATTGCGAAGCCACCTGCCATATAAAATATGTGGTTAAGCTAGAGAGTTTCTGTTAATTGGCTCTTCATCATCTGCAGCTGCTTATCTTCTCTTTTTATGTAATTCTCTATGGGGCTGGACATCAACATTGTCTACATACTGCATGCCATTCATCAGCGAGAATGAATGAAATACATAGCAATATATCATCAGCTTGGCTGGGTTCCATAGAGCCAAGGAGAAGTGGAAGATTAGTGCAATAATCTTAAATCTTTAATGATAATGGAGTTAAATGTATTCCATTTCCATTTCTCGTTACTATTGACAGAGAGCACTGTAGGTGTCAGTATCTCTGTGGCACAAAATGTACCACAGTGTTCTGTAACTGAAGATCCTATTTACTTCTTCCTTTGAAACCACTTAAGTAAATGAGTACATGCTCTAGAGGGCACTTAGTACTGTATACGCTACATATGTGAATGTGAGATCTATATAGCTCATACACACACTGTACGAGGGTCAGTAGGCCCTCCAAGCCGCTGGGGCGGTGGGGAGCTACTGCCTCGCAGCAAGGCCTTGGTTGCACCTCCCAGTCACGGGGGAATTAGGGTTGGGAGGTGGACCGGCTAGCGTCCGTGGCGGGCCCCTCAGGCAGGGGAGCACTGGCAAGAGTCTATAGCGTGCCCCTCAGGCAGGGGAGTGCCGGCAAGAGTCTATAGCGCGCCCCTCAGGCAGGGGAGCACTGGCAAGAGTCTATAGCGCACCCCTCAGGCAGGGGAGCACCGGCAAGAGTCTATAGCGCACCCCTCAGGCAGGGGAGCACCGGCAAGAGTCTATAGCGCGCCCCTCAGGCAGGGGAGCACTGGCAAGAGTCTATAGCATGCCCCTCAGGCAGGGGAGTGCTGGCAAGAGTCTATAGCGTGCCCCTCAGGCAGGGGAGTGCTGGCAAGAGTCTATAGCGCGCCCCTCAGGCAGGGGAGCACCGGCAAGAGTCTATAGCGCACCCCTCAGGCAGGGGAGCACCGGCAAGAGTCTATAGCGCGCCCCTCAGGCAGGGGAGTGCCGGCAAGAGTCTATAGCGCGCCCCTCAGGCAGGGGAGGCACTGGCTAGGGTCTGGGGGTGCACCTCACAGGCGAGGGGGCACCAGCAGGAGTTGGGGTCATCTGCCACGGGCAGCTCCTCTTCCCCTTCAGCGTCTGCCTCTGTCAGCCATGGGTCGCTGCTGGGCTCTGGTAATCCTCTGGGGTACTCTGCCGCGGGCAGCTCCAGTTCCCCCTCAACGTCCGCCTCGGGCAGGCACGGGTCACTGCTAGGCTTCGGTGGGCCCTCGGGTATTCGGACCGGGCCTCCCCTGGATCAGCAGCAGGGTGTGGAGGAGACAGCCAGTGGTCTGCGTCTGTCTTCCCCTCTGGTGCTGCCCTGACTAAGCTAAGGGCCCAGCCCTTTATACTTCCTGTTCCACCCCTCCCCTTCCTGGGGGTGGAGCCATCTTGATCTGACCCCACCCACTCAGGCTTAGAGAGTAGTTCTTCCCCCTCTGGCTCAGAGGGAGGCCACCAATGCCCCCTACACACACACGCACATATGCATAATATATGATATAATCTGTGGAAATGATGCCCACAAATTCCTGCAAATACTTGTTGAATTTTGTTAATTTCTTCACCTGTGTTCATGTCCTTTTCTGTGAATTTTCCAAGCAATCAGATTTTACTGACCTGAAAAAAGTGCATTTCAAATTCACATGCATGAAATTCTTATGCATATTCCTTCAATGAAGGACAATAACAGACTTTTTCTGGCCCATCAAGTCACCCATTATAAGTCACCCACGATAGCTCTAACACTGAATAATGAGAATTCTTGTTGACCAACCAGAAAAATGAGATGAATACGTATGAATAAATCTGAGGAAACTGTGATCTGCTTACAAATATTGCATAGCAGAAAATGGTTATATTCATCTGATGTGTTACTCATCGTGAGTTAGATACTTAAGTTTAACATCATTTCCTGTGTGCTCTGGATGTAGTCCTGCTGGTGTGTGAGACAGAGTTCAGTTATGATGTTATACCAAATGGCTCTCTGTTCCTCTGACATACTGCATCCCATTGCTGATTGGCAGGCAGCTCTGTGAGTCAGAGGTTATTTAATAGAACAGAATAAGAATCAACGGTAGAACAAAAGTGAGGATCAAAACAATCAAGTGTAAGAAGGAAAGGCCCTCTCAAGGTATCTTGGTCCTGTAACTTCCTCCCTTTCGGAGTAGAAGTGCCACGTATAAAGGAGAGCTATAGACATAAGAAGAGCCCAGCTCAAGTAAGAGCACAGTCCCATAATTCTTCTTCTCCTTCCAGATCATAAGTATTTGAGGGCAATCATTTCAGTTCTCCATTTCACTCTAGTATTCTGTTCTACCATATTATTGGCATCAATGGGATTTTGAGCTTGTAGAATGCTGGAGTTGTGAGGTACAGTGGAGATCTGTACTGTGAATCTGACTCTGTATTTTTGTTTTGTAAAGTTTTTTATTGGACAACTAGAATTCCATCATACCTTAAATATCTAAGTTTAGATTGCAAGCTCTTTGAGGTAGCAACCATGTTTTCGGATGTGTTTGAACAGTGCCCAGGACACTTGAGCCTTTATCCTGATTGGGATCTCTGGGCATGGCCAGAGTATAAACACTAAAAAAATATAAAGCATTCCATTTGGGGGGGGGGGGACTAGATTATGAAGGGTCAGGTGGAGTAATGAAATCTATCCGTGACACCACACAATGCAGCAGTTGCAGCTCCTGAAAGTTAGACTGATCCAAAATACTTCAGAGCAGTTACTGGTCTACAGATATTTGTTTGAGCACTTTTTAAAAATTAGTTTTCAAACCAGTGTGTGGTTTCTAATACTGTGCATTAGAAGGTGATATACTTCATTGTTTTTTAAAAAGTTTTTAAACACTTCCAGCCAGGTCAGCCAGCTATCAAGCTTCAGCAGCTACTCTACATCCACACTGTAAGATAGGGGTAAGATTCTCAGCTCACATAGACATACTCATGCTAGCTCTCATTAAGCTAGTGGGCTAAAAATAGAAGTATAGCTACTGTAGCATGGAGACTGGCAGCCCGCCCCATGTGCCAACCGGCCTGAACCCTGTAGGTATGTATTCTGAGCAGCTAGCCTGTGCCACCTCTTCTCACTGCCCTTACTACAGCTCTGAGCTAGCCCAAGTATGTTTACATGAGCAGTGAATCACACCCCTACCTCCAACTGTAGACATAGCCTATAGCTTCAGAGTCCCAAGGCATGAGGGTCCTAGCTTGGTAACCACCCGCATTTGAGAAACAGTATTGCCCACTCCACTTCAAATATGCTTGGAATCAACTCCTGAACGATACCTGAAATACCTGTAACCATTTGCCATATCTGTGCTCTGTGTATAGAAATGTAAATCTATGAAAATGTTTCTGTGTATCTAATTGATTAAATTCTAGTCCTTCACATTTGCTTTCCTTATAGGCCTTTAGAAGTAAACAAGATAGATGGAGGTGCAATGAAGAGATTAATTTTAAAGCATCATTCTAAGCAAAATTTTAGTGGAATATGTTATTACTGCAATTACAATGTAGAGGTTTTACACAGTAACTGTGTAGATAACTTTTAACGTTCTCCAGGAACATGTCCCAACAAATTTGAAAGGACAAACAGTAATCTAGCAGTCTGGACCACATGTCCTGCACGGGTACGTAGAAGATGGATGGTAGGATGGCAGATGCAATGAGTTATAGATCTCAGAAGCAATATCATCCATCTATGCTCCTCAAGATGCCCTAAGAAATATTGGAAGATGTTCTTTTATGTCTTTAAGATGTACTTCAGTGTCTGCTGATGACAGCTATCATTCCAGAAAAGAATAAGCTTTAGAATACATGCTATATTTATCTATAATTTATTGCAGTAAAGTGTACAAACTATTCTGCAACATCCATGGTATACCACAAATAAGAGATTACAATGACTTTAGACGACAAACCCTGAATATATCTAACTCATACACTTTGTATTCTCATTACATAATTTTGAATATTAAACAGTTTGCTTGGTCAAAGTGGTATAATTTCAACAATGCAGCATTTTAATACTCACTCGACTAAACTGGTAAGAGTAAATCTTTCCTAAATCACTTTTTGTCCTGAAGGATTCTGAAGTACTTGGAATAGTTTGAATAAATTTTGAGCTGGAAACTAGAAGCACATTTTTAACCACAGGAGGTGTGAAGTTCTAGAACAGCCTCCCAAGCAGAGAGGGGCAAGCAACACAACTAGTTTTAAAATGGAACTTTGTACATTTGCAGCTGGGATTATCTGATCAGTTTGCTTGCAATAGAAAGGGATTGGACTCTAACCTAGAAGTGTCCTTTCAGCCCTATGTCCTTTGTGCCTGTTTGCCTGATATAGAACTATAGCTAGGGCCCGTTCAGCCACCTTTGAGATTAAATGGAATAACTTGGTAGAGTACATAGGGAAGAATATTTTATCCAATTGGAATGAAGAGATTTATGTCGGGGGAAGGGGAGCGATACTTTAAATATCTCTGAGGTTCTTGCATGTGCCCAGTTACCATGGTATCGGATAGTCTCTGACAGTTTTAATGTGTTCATGGTTATAACACTCTGAGGTAAGGAAGTGTCATTATCCCCATTTTGCAGATGGAGAATTAGGCACAGAGAGTAAATAACCTGCCTCAGATCAGAGAGCAAGTCTGGAGCAGGGCATTGAACCAGGTCTCCTGAATCCCAGGCTAGCACCCTAGCTATTGGATTTAATACCCGGAGGAGGAGTATGTGTCCAGGACAATATAGTTAATGCTCTGGTTTTCTACAGGAGTTCTGTTTTGGGTCTCATCTGAAGCATAGCACCTCATGCACCAAGGTAATTTGGTTTAGCTGTGACTCAGAAAGAGAGAGTATCACCTTGTGAACTGCCAGCTCTACTTCCCATGGCACCAAGCCCAGATGTCCCATGGCATTCTCCCATCAAAGTACTCCAGAGTTACTGCCTAATTTGAGATCTGCCTGACTCAGAGTAGCAGGTGGCATAGCTGGTGGTGTTGAATTATTTTTCTCCTGATAGCTTTTCCATTTTATTTTAAAGAGATTATTAGTTTACATGAGATATTATCTTTCACACTAGTAGAGGGTGGCATTTCTCTCATCTATGATTCTGCATTTTTGCCTCTATTTTCTATCCTTCTATCTTCTGATATATTGCATTATCTCTGAAGTCAATTAATTAATCTTACAACAGTGCATCTATGTCCAATCCAATCCCTTCTGGCTTTTTTTACAAGAGCTGCTTTCTTTTATTTCTGATGTTGCCAATATTTTTTTTATTAGGGAGACTGTAGTGAGAACTGATGAGCAAGCTATATCAGTAGACTCATAGCTTCTTGGTAACACTCCCCCTCTTTCTTTACTTCCTTCTGTAGCTCAATTATGTTGTTGTACTCCCCACAATTTTACCTTTGTTTCTTTACGATCATAAAATACATTTGATTCATATCGGTCTGGTTTCAGATCAACAGAAACAACTGTGTTAAGGGTTTATCTACCCTACTTCTGCTAAATCTCATGATCTATAATTAGTTTTCCCTGATTTACCAGAACCCTTTGATCTTATAGATCATAAAATTCTTATGCATCATTTATCTTCTGCTTTTAGCTTTCGGGGCCTGATGCTCAAATGATTTAATAGCTCATTTCATGTTACAGTATTTATGGCTAGGTTTTATTGTGAATTCTTCTGATTGAAATGTAGGTGATACTTCAAGATACTTGTCTTGGCCAATTAATGTTTTCTTTGTCACTGCAGTCTTGGGGGTGTTTGTTACTAAAGAATCCTCATTCTGCTGAGGATATCGGCTATGTCTGCACTGTAAGATAGGACTGTGATTCTCAGCTCACATAGACATACTCATGCTAGCTCTCATTAAACTAGTGGGCTAAAAATAGAAGAGTAGCCACGGTAGCATGGAAACTGGCAGCCTGCCCCATGTGCCAACCGTCCTGAACCCTGTAGGTATGTACTTTGGGCAGCTAGCCCATGCCACCTCTTCCCACTGCCCTTGCTACAGCCCTGAGTTAGTCCAAGTATGTTTACATGAGCAGTGAATCATCCCCCTAGCTCCAACTGCAGACATAGCCTATAGCTTCACAGTCCCGAGGCATGAGCGCCCTAGCTTGATAACTACCCACATTAGGAAACGCTATTGCCCAGTCCACTTCAAATATCCTTGGAATCAACTCCTGAACAATACCTGAAATACCTGTAACCATTTGCCATATCTGTGCTCTGTGTATAGAAATGTAAATCTATGAAAAGCCAGAAGCTAAAGGGGGAAAAAATTTAATGGGAGCTGGGCATCTAACTCCCTTTTGTCACTCTGAGCATTTCCCATGCAGCCTCCTCCCACAAAAAAAGTTTTCCTTTGCAAACTCTATCCACTCTGTATGCCTTTTTTAAAAAACTGGCAGAGTTCCCAAGCAAGCACATACTCTTTTATACAAGTCTGCTACAATATGGTCCATAGACACAATGGGTACCCAAAGAGTGAAACATTTACTCCAGTTGAATCCTTTTGGGGATATGAAGGGTTATACAAATGTGCCCCCAAAGACTTAACCTGCTCACTGCATAATATCTTGTCCCTTTGCCATCATCCTTTGAGTTTTGCCAACAAGCTTATGGACCTAGTTTTGTTGGAGCTCAGCACTTTAGCCTACAACTCCCCCATTGTAAGGCTGTTTGGTTTAGCTATAGTCCCACAGTGATAGAGGAATTACTCCAGATATTGGTAGGAAATTTACATGTGTAGACACAAGTCATATCTGTTTCTGTTGTTTTTTTTAGAAGTGTTCAATGTTATTGGGGCAGGAAAGGTTGGAGAAGTTAGTAGGATGATGATCTCACCCTGGATAACTTTCTGCTTTTATGAGCCCTAAACTTTCACTACTGCAGTCTAGTCATTGGAATCAAAACTGAGGGCAGCTAAATACTTATCAGGATCAGATTCAGGCAAATCGTGATATTGAGCCTCCTAGTCCCACCTCTGCATTGTGTTCCTACCCTCCCACTAGCATGTCAGGGCCTAGAGGGTAGGAGGGGCCTAGAGCAGTGTGGAGATACATGCTGGAGTTTATACCTCTTCCACCTATTGTTTTAGGCTATCCACAGACCAGGCAGACATCACTGCATTGGTTTGCACTCAGCTCATGTTTTCAAGCTTTTCTTCACAGCCACATGGGCTTAGACATTTACAATCTTTACTAATTTTTCTAAGTGACCCTCAGTACATGACTCTAGGAGTTGGGCCCTTAGGTATGGATCTATGGTGCCTTTGCCTCATTCCAGCCCAGAAGTACTTGTTAGGTGCCTATAGACAGATATAAGTCACCTGATCTTTTCAGAGATGTTGAGCCTCCACAGTTTCCATTATCTTCAGTGCCATTTATCTAAGTGCCCAAGTATGGATGTCAGGTACCCACATTTGAAAATGTTGGCCTCTCACTCCTGACTAGCGTATCCATCAATAGCATAGCTGATCATCTCTGCTTTCTGAGCCAGACCCTCAGCTGGCATAAATCAGTGTAGCTCAGTTAAAGGCAATAGGGCTAATCTGAGTTGCATTAGCTGAGAATTTGGCCCTATGTGCTCTGGTGTGGCACAGAATTTCACTGCATTTACTGAACAGTCTTGTATAAGGTTATGAAGCTGGTTTGTTATTATACAGCTACAGGGGGGTATATGGTGCTTTAAGACCAATATAGTGATAGATCCCAGCTCCAAGGAGCTTACAATCAAATTTTGACATGAAACATCAAGGCATAATTATAGACAAGTGGATGGGGATGGTTAATGGGGGGATGAGAATGACAGCACTTACATACAAAAAAAATCCTCTGATACTCGCACCTTCTTGTCAACTTCTGGGAATGAGCCACATCCACTTTGATTGAATTGGCCTCGTTAGTACTACAAAAAGTAATTTTCCCTCTGTTGATATTCATCCCCTCTTGTCAACTGTTGAACATGGGCTACATCTACCCTAACTGAATTGGCCTTGTTAGCACCGACACCCGCCTCCCCACACACACTTGGAAAGGTAACTCCCATCTATTCATGTGCTGCATATTTATACCTGCTTAGTGTATTGTCCACTCCATGCATATGATGAAGTGGGTTATATCCCACGAAAGCTTCTGCCCAAATAAATGTGTTAGTCTCTAAGGTGCCACAAGGACCCCTCGTTGTTTTTACTGATACAGACTAACATGGCTACTACTCTGAACACTTACATCGTATCAGACCCTGCTTAGCAACGCTTTCATAACTGTCTCATGGAAACCGTCTTTGTCATGAAAAGTACATGTACTTTTTAAGGAAAAAATGTTTTTACTGATCTCTCAGAATATGCATTGAGAAAATAAATAAAGCTCAAGAAAAATCTGAGATGCATGCCTGGTGTAAAGACATTGATGTAACAAATCTGCTTACCTATGTGAAAACAACTAATAGTACTAGCAGTTACAATCCAAAGAACAAGACAGGTTTGCTAGTCCAGGAAATAGTTAAGGAATTTTTCTCCCAGCTTTGACAATTATGTTATCTATAAATAAGTTATTGGTTTCTTTGACAAAATTACACACACACACACACACACAAAACAATGCACTTCTACTTAATAAGACAGCATCTTGTTTATTTTTAAAGAAAACTTAATGTGGCATGACAGTATAGTACCATATATTCCCTCTTGTACTATACATTTTTTATTTTATGCTTTTCTTCAAGTTTCTGTAGCTGTCCGTTCTAGTATCTCGCTGTTTTACAGATATTAAAATACATCCATCCAATACTATAAAGGACTTCCTGTTTGTAAATAATCTTCAAAGCCCCTCCAACATTCAGCCCCCCTCTTCTTCCAAGAAGAAAGTTGTCCTGTAAAAGCTTATAGTCCTATAAGTTGCTGTCTCCCCATACCTGTGATTCCCAGCTGGTTTTCAGATGTCACATTCAGGTCTTTAGAATTCTATTTTTGTTGATCATGTTGATAGTAACTTCAGGATGCTATACTGCCTGGCTGCACTTCTGAGCAGTGCAGAGAAGGAAGCAACATTTCTAGCAACACAAGTATTGCGCTGTAATATGTCATCAAAATATTGATAATAAATCATAGGCCTTATGCAGTGCTACATATCCTGTGATTTGAAATGTCAAAAAGGAGCTATTATGCTTCCAATTTGGTATAAAATAATCACAGTGAAATAGGTGGACCTGTCAAGTTGTTAAAAGATGATGCTGAAATACACAGTTCTCTGCACAGCAGTGGGGCTCTCACAGACAGGAAATATTGGAATGTGGAAAACAGGCAGTCAGACAAATTCTTTGCATTGATAGCACTGTGAAAATAACTTGCATTTTAATGTTTCCATCTTGATTCTACATTGGGAAGTATGGGCCCAAAATATTATGCAGAAATAGGTAGTATGTTGGAAATGGTTGCATGACCTTGTAGTACAGATATACAAAGAAATGGTGTGGGGGGGTTTTAAAGGCACTCAGGCAAATTCAGTTTTATTTTAAACTAATCTTAAGGGTTCATTTACAGAACAAAGTCCAATGGGTCGGAAGACTTGACAAGAAGGAACAAAAAGTTTCAGCTTCTTCCTATAAAATTACAAAGTCACCCTTTTATTATCAATTGCCATAAATCTCCACAGAGCACTTAGCAGCCAAAAATAGAATTAAAATGTTCTGAATTGCAATGGCAAAAAGATCACTGATCAATCCAATAATTAAACCATCTACAAATAAACTACAAGGCATCCATTTTTGTTTTCTAGTCTTATCATTAAGTGCCGTGATAGCACTACCCGATGAGAGACCATTGAACTGCTCTTTGCATGGCTGCTAGTTGGTTGACCTCACAAATGGTTATCCATGCTGAGAATGCAGTAATATTTGCAATGTGATTGACATAGTTGGTTTGTCGTGTGTGTAATTCTACAAATGCTATAGCACAAAAGGGCCTATGAAGGAATTTTTTACAATTTCTTGAGTGTTTACAGTGCCCACTGTAACCCTTCTGCCCTTCAGAATTGGCAGCACAAGGGCCGGGTTCAGTACATAGGGGTTCCCTCTCAACAATACAATGCAAACTGGCTCGAGCCCCCACCCAGTGACCTGGGAAAATCCTAACACACCCCTGGGCGCCTCAATGAGGCAATACTTCCCCTCTTGCAAGCACAGATTGGTGTAACAGAAGATCTTTATTAACATGAGGTAAATGACATCACTAAACTGGGAAAAACACCACACCTAGGGTTCATACACCAACCCGTGAGCAAATTGCCCCTCCCCAGCAAGTTTGGGCTGTGTCCTCTCCTGTGGGTTCAGGAGTCCAGCAACCCAAACGTCACCCAAAGTCCCACAAGTCCAATAGCCCAAAGTCCCTGGAGTCCAGCAACCCCAAAAGTCACCCAAAGTCCCAAAAGTTCAACAGCCCCAAAGTCTCTGGAGTCCCTGGTGGAAAGTCACTCTGCCGAGTCTTACCTCCCAGGCTGGGTGGAAGTGGAGAGCAGAGTGGAGGGTACCTTCATGAGGTCCGAGGCCGACGGCCCAGTCTCTCCGTGGGGTGCTGGTGGCTCCGCTAGCCGCCCTGCTAGCCGACTCAGGAACTGCTCTGCCCGTGGCTCGACTCTGCTCGCTGTCTCAGGAACTGCTCAGGAACCGCTCGGCCAGCTGTCTCAGGAACGGGTCAGCCGGCACCGGGGCTGCTCGGCCAGCTGTCTCAGGAACGGGTCAGCCGGCACCGGGGCTGCTTGGCCAGCTGTCTCAGGAACGGGTCAGCCAGCACCGGGACTGCTCAGCCAGCTGTCTCAGGAACGGGTCAGCTGGCACAGGAACCGCTCTGCTTAGGGCCCCCCACTTAAGATAAAGCTCAGTGATTTCCAGCTCTTAAGTGATTTCCAGCTCTTAAGTGATTTCCAGCTCATAGCGGGGGGCCTTAGTGCAGAGGCACCACCAGACCCAAAACAACTTCAGCTCCGTGGGCTGAAGTTAGACTCCTAAAGGAAGCAAAAGTCAGCTCTGACATTCCACTGGGGAGAGAGGCCAGGTGCAATAGGCCTGTGCGGCCCTCAGACAAGGCCCTGACCACAAGGTCTTGAGCCTGTCTACAGCCTCTCTCAATTCAGTGAGTTTTGGAACCCCTGTCCCTTGTTTACCGAGTGCTACCTAGCTGAAGGCGAGTCCCTCCAGCATGCCAAAGGCCAAATCAATGTCCCAACCCCTCATTCACATAAACATGTTAATCAGCGCTCTATCATTCTTGCCCCAATACTACAGAAACTGGGGGTCCCACAGTAGCCAAAGTGATCATTTTGGCTGTTAGAGGGCAGGCCAGGTGCGGTGGGTGTGTCTAAGCAAATCAGGTGTTATTTTCCAAAAGCTACTGCAATTTCTGCAACTCACCACTGGATGTCACCCATACTGACACTGCAAAGTCATTGCAATTCCTGCAATTCCCTGACACTGCTTACACCACTGTATTATATACACGTGGTTTGTACAAGACAATGTAGTATTTCTTTGTTTCCTCCCACATCCTGTAAGTCCTGTGCAGAGAAATTAGAAAGCTGGTGTAATAACCCTCAGTGCACTAGTGCAATTATTCACTGCAAAAGAGTGTTGGCCTGTGATAAGTATTATGGCAGAGCAGTAGCCCTGCCTGTAGTTAAGGTTGACTGGCACTTACCATTATAGGACCTTGTGTTCAGATCACTTTACCAAACTCTAACTGTTCAGAATGCAATTTTCTATGCTGGGCACAGACTCAGACTTTAAGGCCAGAAAGGACCATTATGATTCTCTAGTCTGATCTCCTGCATATTGCTGGGTTCTTCCAAGGCAGGTGGGTATCTTGTAGCAACAGTTTTATGTGTGAGGTACTTAGAGGAAACACCAGCTCCTGAATCTTTTGCTGTGTTTGTGGCATGCAGCCTTGTTGGTGTGTGCCAGTCTTAGGTGGTCATCTGCTCTATACTCCTACACATGCTGCTAACACTTTAACAACTGACATAGCCGAAAGGTAATTAAATGTTGAGTCTTGCATTTGCTCTAGCCTCTTAGCATTAATTGAATCACCATAAATGTGTATGTTTGTACTTATACGATGTGGTAAACCAGCTGCACTTCTTCATTTTGACCTTTTTCGTTTAGCACTTACTTCAAATGATGCTTCTTCATGAGATGTATGTGATGTATGTATGCCTTTGTATCTGTCTGTGCCTGTAGTGGGGTGGCTGCCCCACTCCCACAGAACAGGGGATAAAAGAGCCCTGGGGAGGGCTGCAGCTGGGAAAAAGAATGGAAGTAGCTGAGGGAGTAGCTGACCGTAACTGTGGCAAGCTCAATTAGGGCCTAGCTGGCCCTGATAAAATGGCTGTGGGGCAGAAACTGGAGGAGTCTCTCTCCAGACTTGGAGAGAGAAGGACCTAGCTGCCTAGGAGAAAAGGGTACCTGAAGTGGAGCAGGGCTGGGGAAAGGCACGAGGGGCTGGGGAAGCTCCAGCCTGGCATCTCCCTAGGCCGCAGGCCTTGTTATAGACCCAAGAAAGGTACTGGGGCAGCCCAGAGACAGGCAAAGGCAGCAGGTCCTACCCCCTTGCCGATGAAGAGTGGCCATTATAGACTGCAGTCTGCCCCAGGGAATGGGAGCTAGATGACAAATGGCAATAGCTACTGAGGCAAGGTGGGCTGGTTTCCTGGGGCTTTGGTCTTGCCAAAACAAAATTATGCAGACTTTGCAAACAGCTACATTAAGGGCGAATAAAGTGTCTCCTAAGTTAGTCACAATAGGAAAGGGGAGGAGGGAGGACTGGAATTGCGGTTCCTGGAGAGGTTATGCCTTTCATAGACATACCTGCCTTGGTGTGGGGGAGCACAGGGAGATACCTCTTCAACCGATGTAACAAGTACTATCTCTCAGGCAACTTTGGTTGCTAGTGAGGCCCACAATACAGTTAGGCTCTGCTAATACTCCCTGACTCAATGGAAACTAATTATGGCTGCCTGCAAGGGAGGGGGAGGGCTCTGAGCACCCCCTGTTTCCTTGCACCCCCTGTTTCCTATTGTCGGACTTGTTTAAAATGAGAACCCAGGCATTCAGTGTCATGCTTTGGTTCATGTAGCAAAGCAGCAGTCGAGTTGGGAATGTTGTATTTATTATTTGTTTCAGTACTAAGAGGCTCCCACTAGGATTATGGTCTTGTTCTACGAAGCACTGTACAAATATTCGAGTTCTCATCCTAATTTAGGTTTGCAGCCTAATTCCAGACAGGATGCAAAGTGTGTGCAACAAACAGCTTCCATTGGGTGAAGGAAAATGAGGAAAGCTGTAAGTAATAAGATCCACATTTTTATCCAGAGAGCTACGTGCATAATTCACAAATCTTTTTAAAAATGAACAAGACATCTTAATGAGTCTCTTTGAAGAACCAAACCTAGTTTGCTTGGATCCCTGCTGCATGTTGGGATAGCTTTTGAGACCTTCTCCACTCAGTAACCTCCAAGACCTTATTTACTTGGTTGCTAAGACCTCAGCTCCACTTCAAACTTGTCACTGAGGTTTCTTTATTGGCATCCAACCAAACTACACTTGAGTAGATTAGGCTCAAACATAGGGGGTGGGTACAGGGCATACTGCACATTCAAAGTTGCACAGCAAACCCCTTTCTTTGTATACGTTTACACATTAGGTTGCATTTACTATACACTGTATGACAAGCTTTGGGACTGGCTTGGTGGCTTTGTAGGAACTGATCCCTGTACAGCATGCAGTGTGTATGCACAATTTACTCTTTACCTCAATTTATGTTCCAGACCTGGCTTATCTTTTCCATTGTTTTTCTGTCCATTGTAAATGGCTCTCTGGCTGTTTGCCCTTATTTTATCTAGTAGAGACATTCTGTTTCTAGCCTGCTGATCCATTTACCTCCCTAATCCTGTCTCCCAAGAAATAAAACCTCACCCATGTCCAATTACTCATGTCAAGCCAGGCCTACATTCTAGCCACTAGACTGCAGCATCACCCATTAGAAAGGAATTGTGCATTTATTATTCACCATAAAATGAAAAAGATATGCTAATTGGGCAGCACGGTAACCTCTTACTGCATTGCTTCAGATGTCTCCCAGTGCAAAAATACCAAATCAGTCTGAGAATTTGGTCAGATCAAGAGACTTTACATTGTGACATAATCTACTCCTATGTAGTTCAATCTAAACTGATATCTGAGGTTGTATTGCAGCACATATTTTAAAAGATGCCACTTCTCTTGAAGAATATATCATAGCATACCATAACCTGGTATTTCTTAGGGTTTGGCATCTGGATACACAGTCCCATTTACAGTGTTTCGATCACCACAGTGCATTTTAGCTGGTAGAGACATTCTGTTGACACATCACAAATGCACTCTGTATGCACTGCACTGCACTGCAAATGTTGTGCAAAGGCTCTGAGTGAAATGCACTTTTAAAAGCCCATTTGAATGCACGGTAACAAGCCAGTTTTAGTCTAACATTATTTAAGTGATAAATATGGTAAACACAACAGACACAAACACTGTAAAAATTGAACATCTTGTTAATTGTATATAAAATCTATCCCTGACACACATCCATGTAATGGTTTCAGTTCCTTTAGAAATCCATCAAAACACTATGCCAGTCAAATTGATAAAGGTTCCTTCCAAAGAGATGAGTACACTCCTATCACTAAATGTAACACTAATTGTTACATAGTTTAGAAAACTGCTAGAGTCCAAATTCTCACAACCACATCTCCAACATTTGTTCCTAATCACAAACACGCAATATTTTTACAAGCATTAATTTATTTTGTTTTATTTAACAAAAAAAATTGTTACCCCATATCAAGTTATGCTTTGATTTATATGGCCCCCTTCTCTCTCACACACACCTTTTTTTAAAAGAAAGTCTTTGGCAAACATGGTTTGCCTCACTTAGTTGAAAGCAAACCTCCCAAATGTGAACTGAGAGTTAACCAATTCAGTGATGTCTGCTGGAATCTGCAGATACCTTTTGTGAGCTATTGTTTCAGGCTGTGAACTGCCTCACTTCTCATTCATCTGATTGGACCATCAATGCTAAGACCCAGTGATGACTCTTTGGTGTTAATGTATTCCAGTGAAGCCATTGAAGAGATGGGATGGGGAGTTCCTGCAAGGAAGGAGATAGGGTGACCGGATGTCCCAATTTTATAGGGACAGTCCCAATTTTGGGGTCTTTTTCTTATATAGGCTCCTATTACCCCCCACCCCCGTCCCGATTTTTCACACTTGCTGTCTGGTCACCCTAGAAGGAGATGCAAAGGGAAGCGCAGAGGAAGCTCTCAAAGACGGGGGATAAGAAAGACAGACAGAAAAGGGGAAGCGGAAGGGGAAGGGACAGAGAGGCAAAAGCAAAAGTGGCCTCACCATCACAAGTGATGATGAATTCAACAGTAAGGGACTGAGAAACATTAAAATGTAGTTACTACATAAGTGCAGTATTCTCTCCATATCAGTTCAGCCCTCCCATTGACATCAGTGAGAGAGCTGCTATGGATTGAGAGCAGTACAGAATCCAGAATTTATATCTTATGCCTCATAATTAAACATGACACACATGCTTTGTCTGGTCACCTCGGTGCCTACTTTCTCCCATTGAATGTGATCCATCAAGTGATCCATCCCCTATGCAAATCCAATTACAAGGCAATTACAGAGGGCACATTTTGAAAATCAAACCCCCAATGCCATTTGATTATGCAGGGCCACTTGCACGAAGCCTATGCACCACACTTGGAACAGTTTTCTTTTCATCTTCATAAAACCCTTTATCAAAACATGCCAACAATATGAGTATCCAGTCCCTTTTCAGATAGGACTATGCTATGCAGGGATCAAGTTTTTATATGAATGCCATTTTAAGCTCTCTTTCCAGGAGATGTCTGCCACAAGTCTACATCAAAAGTAAAATGAGCTTGCACATACCGTACAGAGAACTAAACCCAATTTGGAACTTGGGTTCTTGTGAATGTTGGTTATTATTTTAATGGATCTTCATCTTTTTCTAAGCAAACAGACAGTGGCAAATATTTAAGTTCTTATAACTATTAAACTGAAAGGTGGATGTAACATGATAGTTGCATTTAGGATTTAAGTTTGTAATCTAGAAAATCCCTTTTAAGATTCTTTATTCTACCCAAACACAGGGTGGGAAAAAATAGGACTGAGATGAGACAGCTCTGTCATTATAATCTACCTGAAATCCTCCAATCCTTTTGCTAAAGACCACCTACATCCATTCCTATCCCTGTTCGTTCACTATCTCTAAAAATAAGTGGTTTCAAAATGCTGGCATATATGGTTTAAAATGAGAATAATAAAAAGGTAAAATACTTTAGCACTTGCATTCCGAATATATTATATCAACCTGTTCCACTCTAATAGAGATCATGAAAACTAAAAGGGGAAAAGACATGTGAAGTCATCCTGCTCATCTCCCATCAATGCATAACTGATCCCTGCAGTCTTCTCGCTAATACTTTATATGTGTGTTTTCAGTTGGTCTCCCTCCAAGGAGGCTGGTGGCATCTTAAAGCTGTGAAGCAAAACTTGCATATAAATCTAGGCTCAGCACAACAGGTAAAAAGTAAAACCATACAAAACTCTGAAATTATAGGTGGTATGTTCCTCAAGAACCCTATACTGAGGGCTCGTTATGAGAAGATAACTACCGTAAGAAAAGAAAACAGCTAAGATCCTGATGTTTTCCCCAACTGAAGCAATTGAGAATTTTTCCATTGACTTCAGTGGCAGCAGAGTCTGGCCCTAATATCTAGAAGATCTTGATGCTGACTCCATTATAAAGATCTTATGGGCCATGCATCATATATACGAGTTTTACAAATCCCTCTGTGTATCCCTGATACTGCAGTAGACTGGCTATTTAAAAAAGAGAGAGAGAGAGTACCAGGTTACCGGTCCACTGAAGGGCTTTAATCATCTATATGATGAAAGGCTGAAACCTGGAGAATCCATTTTTATTTTGATACCAATTATTGAATGTATTCTTTGTTATTGGATTACCTGAATGTAATGAAATGCCTTTCCAGAGCTTATCAGTGTTTCATTTCTTCTCTTTATCAGCATGAAGTATTTAAACTGAGCTCTGTTATCTTGGACACTAGCCCTATGTCAGAGAGAGAGAGAGAGAGTGTAATTAGAGCCTTCTTCATAGGAAGGAGACTTTTTGTTCTTTGTAAGAACCATGCCTCTTTAACAAAGCAACTGAATAAGGTTTTGTTACATTGTAAACAGTCAGCTGTGTAATCAACTATTCAAAGTCAAAAAAACCCGTATGAAATAAATACAGATCACATCTGTTTTCCCAATGCATTTGCTGAGGGTCTGGATGGTAGAGATCAGACTAGCTCAGCACACCAATACAATTTATTGTATAATATTTTAACTTTTGTAATGAGTTTGTGGCTTCCTGAGAACAAGGACTGTACAAACGAAGTCCATCCAACAAAGACATAAATAGCCAGATTTTCAAGGGGGCCTGCATATACATAGCTTCAGTTTCAATATGTGCAATGATTTGCACAACTTTTTTTTCCCTGCATTGTTTTCTCCTCTATATGTCCATGAAGATGTGTTTGTCACAAGTGATGATATACTGAAAATTGAGGTACAGTAAACCCTCGATTTTGCGGACCTCGATTTAACGGACTTTGGATTTAACGGACAAAATTTCCGGTCCGTATGTCATATATGAAAATTAACACCCTGTTAATTTTAAAATTCTTTTAACCAAGATTTGCTTATAATTAAATTAACAGGTTATTTTTTGTTATTAATTCACTATTACAGTAGACTCCCGATTATCCGGGTGCGGGTTAACCGGGCTGCGGATTAACCGGGATATCTAAATGGATCGTAGGGGAAACCTCAGAGCGGCGGCGGGCTCAGCCTTAGCCTGCCGCTGCTTTTGGGCTTCTCCCACTGGCCCCTTATGAGCTGGGGTCTCAGCCTGCTTCCAGCCTGGGTGTAGGAAAGCCCAAAGCGGCGGCAGCTTCCTACACCCAGGCTGGCTGCAGGCTGAGACCCCGGCTGGCAAGGGGCCAGCAAGGGAAACCCCAAAGCAGTGGCAGGTTGAGCGCTCAGCCCGCCGCCAGGCTGGAAGCAGGCTGAGACCCCAGCTCGTAAGGGGCAGTGGGAGAAGCCCCAAAGCAGCGGCAGGCTAAGGCTGAGCCCGCAGCTGCTTTGGGGCTTCCCCTACCGACCCGTTTAGACATCCCGGTTAATCCGCAGCCCGGTTAACCCGCGCCCGGATAATCTGGAGTCTACTGTATAGAAAACTTTTCTGTGAAATTAAACTTTTCATACATACTTAATTTTAATTACACAAACGTGTCTATTTGCCAATTTTTTAACATACGCATTCGGAAAACCTACTTTATTATATAACAGCCTTTTGGCTTTAACGGACACCCCCTCGCCCGAATTAGTCCGTTATATTGAGGTTTTACTGTACACACAACTGTATATGCAAACTCTAGGATGTATAAACAGAGATCACCGTTTTAAAACCATCCCTTACAAATTCCATATAAACAGTAGAGTGAATTTATTCTATTGTTATTTCTAAGCAAGTACTGAAAATGTACCAAATTGTCTCTTTGAATATCGTTATCGTTATTTAATGTTCTCAGTGGTATAAAAGAAATGCAGGCAATCCCTGCCCTGTAGTGTACTGAACAGGCACATGCTTCTAGATCTGAGACAGAATCAATACCTAAAAATAAGGGTAATGAGCCCAGCATACTGGCCAAATTCTCCTAAATTCTTTCTGGTTTCCAATATATTTAGGGTGTTGTCACTTGCTGTGAACTCATGAATGACAGGCTGCATTTTAGGTGTGAATGATGAGATTCCAGTGTTTCCTGCAGTCTGGGTTACAGAAATCCTGCAAATGGGTCTCTGCAGGTAGACTGGTTCCCACACTCACATCTGTCCTGTGTGGACCCAATTGCAGGATTGGGGTCTACATTGCTTTAAGAACCATAAGATTCTGTGTGATGAAAGAGTTTGTAAATGTAACTCATTCTGATTTCCTGTGTGTTCAGACTCTCTCCAGCATTTTAATAAGTTATGGACTTGTGTTAAATTTTATACTTTAAATTTAAAATGGCTTTGTAATAGTGTGTGTGCCTGTACATATATATCCATGTATTATAGGTAGTCCTGGCAGCAATGCTTATATTAAGGTTGCCTAACACTGACATAAGATGCATAAGACATAACACATAAGATGCTGTTTTCCATTATTGGTGACTGTCCCCTACTTGAAGAATTCAGGCTCAAATTTTCTCTGCCGGATGTCTGCCTTGCTTTGGAAAGTTTTAGCGAAAATGATTCAGGCATTGTGAAGAACGAAGTTAAGGAAAAGTGCATTGTTTTGCCAATGTTAGTGCTTACATCCATTTCACTGAGAATTTTCTTCAGCTCCAGGCACTGCAGACAGAGACTTGAAACTCCACACAGGGGCTTCCCTAGCGTGAAGGATGTACCTTTGTCATTTCCAAGAAAATGCACCCAAATCTGGCCAAGGTATAAGCCCTGGGGGTCAGGAGGGGATGGGGAGAATTGCAGTGCTTTCTCGAGGCTTGCACTGAATGAGGTGCGGAACCCTCTGGAAGCATTAGTGTGCTATCCTGTAGTTAAATAGTGTAGCATGATGCATGCACACCAGGGAGCTGAATTAAGGTTGCATGGGCATTTCCTAACTTTTGAATGATCGGCATTTCAACCTTAATGTTCTTGTAACATAGTGTTTTGTGTGTAATATCTATTTAATCAGCCCATTCCAGTAACAATGTTTGTTCTTGCATTCCTAAACTTCAAAGAAACCAATTTTTTTGAAAAGTCTAAACAATAAAATAAAATAAATTATTTTTTTTCAAGATTGAACCCTTGCAAGCCAAGTTTTAGCCTGGAGCAAATTTTTATGACCAAATTATGAACCCCGATAAGAGCTGTATAATAGTTTGTCAGCACTTCCAACTCGAGGAGAGCAAATGCACCACTATAACAAAGAGAGAACATATACCAAGGTCTCGAGTCAGGGACTCACCCATAACTCATGACTGACAAAGCATTAAGGGAATTATAAAATGTCAGACTTGTAATTCTCTGTATCTCATATTATACAATCATATATTCCTGTAATATATTGGATTGGACTTTCTAGTTTTGCTTTCAAAAATCATATATAAAAAGCCAGCGGAGCCTAATTTAATTGATCTGTGGGTTGTTGATCATTTTTCTTTTTGCACTCATTGAGTTTCTTAGCCTTCTTGTCACTTGTGGGCTTTCAGATTGTATTTTTTCCTTTGTACAGTCATAAGTTTTCCTATTTGAGTGTCAGCCACATAAGAAAAACATTTCAAATTATGTAGCAGCTTGAAGTTTTCCCAGTTGGTTTCATACCTTGGGTGAGTGGGGTGGGCAATGGAAATTATTGAGAAAGCACTAGAAAATAGTATTTTTTCTAAATGTCTGTTTCTCCATTTGAGGTTGGAGAATAAAAAAAACAACTATGGGTGCCATTTCTTTATTTCGTCTCTTGGGGGGGAGAGGATTTCATTTCAGTGGTGAATAAAGAGGACCCCATGTGTAGTCCGAGTATCAATGAATAGGTCTGATTCTCCAAGGTCCAGAGAGCTCTCAGCTCCCACTGAGTCTCCAGAACTGTGAAGGATCTGTGCAAAGTATGCCAAGAACGTTGGCAGCTTTTTTAGCTGAAAGACGTTGGTATAAATGTAAACTAACTCTGCTCCCTAGACTACTAAGAAATGAGAGGGAGACTCAAGGAGGTGTCTCGATTGATTGATAGAGCACCCATCATTGTGGTACCTCAGCTCTTTTAATATGAAATAAACACAGAAGTATCTCTCTCTTTCAGCCTTGCCACTCAGAACAAGCATAGTGATTATTGGGGTTTATTTTTTGCAGGTATAGGGATATCACTGTGATTAGTAGTTTGTTATGGGAAAGCTAAATCAAAGAGTAGGATCTCTAGGAAAATGTTTAGGTAGGGGAGAGGGTTCTCCTTCCAGTCAGGTACGTAGCTGAAATGAGATTCACGCTGTACACCTTTGATTTGGACTTTGCTTGAGGGAAAACCCTGTTGCATTTGTGTTTAGGACATTCTTTATGTATATCATACAGCCTGCCATTTGCAGATGTTTGGACATGCAAAATCCTTTCCTTTCCAAGATGGTTTGAAAGGCAGCCTGTGGGGAAGGAGAGATCTAAATTTAAAGCTATTGAAAAAAGCTTCCATTTCACGGTTACCATGTTGTCATAAGATATTTTGGATAAGAACTTTAAAATGTAAGGCCCTTTATTCTTAATGGCTATTAATGGTCTCTTGCCAGTTTTCCTAAGAGTTTGCCCCAGTACCCTGTGACTGATGAGTAGCACGTTGCATTCCACTTGTCCACTTGGCTGGTGGCCTCCACTGTGGACGAGACTCAAGTTCTCTGATGTGTGGGAATCACTTATGAAGCGCTCTGGCAAGAAAGGCATTATCCACATATAAAGCAGAATATTCTGTGTCATAACTGCGCTGCTCTCAGCATGGCACATATTTTAAAACTGAAGGGAACATCCTTTCCCCTCCCCTTTTTTACATGTTAATCAAAAGTATTGTGTCCTAACAAACTAGACTTGAGTGTTCCCTCTGATATCACTGTCCGGCACCTAACCATGGTTTTATGGAGGTTAGAAAACAGCTTAATTTGCAAGCGTGGTTTTTGTTGTTGCTTTTACAAAAATGTTTTATTTTGTCCTGCAATAAAATCTCAAACAAACAAGTGTATACAAATAAAGAAGGGCAGATATGCATTTTGTGAGTTCTAGTAGGGAAATTGATTTTTTCTGTATGAGCTATCAAATACTCTGGATTAAAAAATAAACAGAAGAACATAGACAAATTGTGAATAAGATTCTGATATTAAAAGCCATGCTGTCCCCCAGGAACAATGCTTTATTGGTTAAGGCAATAAGGTGATGGGAATTCTGGTGAAAGTTAGGTTTTCCCACTCCCCCGAATCGGCAGAGTTTCTATGGACAGTTTTAATTTTTATTTTATTTTCCCCTACTCTTAAAATGTAATGTCAGAGATCATAAGACAAGACGCAAGAAGGGTCACTCAGCAATATTTATTAGCTTATTAAATTGAACTACTCCTACTGGACTAAGAAAAACCTATAACATTTTCACAAAATCCACACAAGTACAGTAATGTGTAGTGGCAGACTGTGTCTCTTCTGTCTGTTAGTCTTTCTTGTAGTGCTTATTGACAGTGATTTATTAGAGGTTTTATGTAAATACATTAATACTTGCAGCTGTATTCTAATGCTGTGCCCTTTCAAGAGAATAGAGCATCAGAATGTGGTAAATACGCATGTTAACTGGACCTGGATAGAGTTCTGCACTGGGGGTCAGCTCAGGGGACCTAACTTCTCCTCTTGACTCTGGCACTGACTTGTTGAGAAATTCGTGTCCTCACTCCTTGCCTCAGTTTCCTTATCTGTAAAATGGGGGACAATGGTACTTCTCTGCCTTTGTAAAGCATATTGAAATCTATGGATGTAAACAGAGCATCAATTCACTGAGTATTATTATAATAGGTCTCTGGTACCTAGCAGCAGTGTCAGTCTGCTGTTAAACTGAGATATTACCCTCTCACTCTCTGAATATTTGGGCTCTACGTGAGTGGAGTGTAGAGAAGATGTAGTGCTGAAGTCCCGCACTCTGGATTACTCACATATATAAATTTACATGCGTGCATAAGCATTTGCAGGCTTGGGCCACAGATCATTCTGGAGGCTACAGTAAACTCTGCTAGGTGTAATTGCTCAGTGTGTGGATTCCCCACCTCCACAGATTGCTATTCTCTCAGTTGATAGCTCCGTTATTGTTTTTTGTGTTGGTGTGCTGAGTGGGAGTTCTTGTGCAAACCGAATGGGAGGGAGTTTTTGTACACTAACAAATTTCCAGGTTGAAAAGGATCTTTTTATTCCCTTTCAGTGCTATATCATTTTGTTTTGCCTGGACATTTATAGTTCCTGTCTCCAAGCTTTCTTTGGTTCTCTATAATGTTTACTGAAGTTTTAACCTGCTTTCCACATTTAAGGAGCCTCTATTTAAGCCCAGGCATGCTTCCATTCTAGAGCTGCTGTTATGCTATTGTTGACTAAATACAAAACAAACAAAATGTGCTCATAAATGACACATACAGAACATGAAAAAATGCAGAACCCTACTGTAAGTTTATATTGGTCTTATTTTATTGCTCTCTTGGTGATTAAAACCCATAGGAAACAATGAGTGAACAATTAAAGCCACACAATTTCTTATTCAATTACTTTCACAACTTAAAAAGGAAAAGAAAAATAGAATTTTCAGATTTAAAAAATGTATTTATTTTGGGAAGGAATTTTAGGAACTTTTTGAGGCTTCCGAATTAATGAGACTTCTGTTCTGTGAAGTCCAGTAAAATCGCTTCATTCATTGCACTTCTAGGGCAGCATAAGCATGGTAGAATAACATTGTCAGTCAGATATCAGAGTTAACAAAGTCCTGTGGCACCTTAAAGACTAACTATAAAGTTTTGAAGCATGAGCTTTCGTGGGCTAATACCCACTTCGTCGGATGCAAGCAGTAGAAGTGTTCACATACAGGCAGTTATAGAAAAGTAGGTAAGAGCCAGGGGGGAGGTGAAAAGGTTAGTCCAATTAAGCTGAGCCAGCTTGTTATCTCCGATCAGGGAGTGTGGATTATTCGTCTAGCATTTGAATGGGGTGTGTGGACATGGAGAGATGAGAAACAATGTCTGTAATGAGCCAACCATTGTAGATCCCGGTTCAATCCCAAAGTGTGTGAGCTGAATTTGCAAATGAATTGAAGCTCTGCAGTCTCTCTTTGCAGTCTGGATCGGAAGTTCCCTTTCTGCAGAATGGTGACCTTTAAATCTGTAATAGTGTGTCCAGGCAGGTTGAAGTGTTCCCCTACAGGTTTTTGTATATTGCCATTCCTAATATCTGATTTGTGTGCATTTATCCTTTTTCGTAGGGACTGTCCAGTTTGGCCGATGTACATAGCAGAGGGACACTGGTGGCATATAATGGCATATATGACATTGGTTGATGTGCAGGTGAATGAGCCAGTGATGGTATGGTTGATCTGGTTAGGTCCTGTGATGGTGTTGCTGGTGTAGATATGTGGGCAGAGTTGGCATCGAGGTTTGTTGCATGGATTGGTTCCTGAGTTGGAGTTATTGTGGTGCAGTGTGCTGTTGCTGTTGAGAATTTGTTTAAGGTTGGCAGGTTGTCTGTGTGCCAGGACTGGCCTTCCTCCCAAGGCTTTTGAAAGTGAGGGATTATTGTCCAGGATGGGTTGTAGGTCACTGATGATGCGTTGCAAAGGTTTTAACTGAGGACTGTAGGTGATGGCCAGTGGTGTTCTGTTGTTTTTTTTCTTGGGCTTGTCTTGTAGCAGCAGGCTTCTGGGTACACGTCTGGCTCTGTTGATCTGTGTCCTTATTTCCTTGTGTGGGTATTGTAGTTTTGAGAAAGCCTGGTGAAGATCTCGTAGGTGTTGGTCTCTGTCTGAGGGGTTGGAGCAAATCCGATTGTACCTCAGTGCTTGGCTGTAGACAATGGATCGTGTGGTGTGTCCGGGATGGAAGCTGGTGGCATGAAGGTAGGCATAGCTGTCGGTAGGTTTTCGGTATAGGGTGGTGTCGATGTGGCCACTTTGTTAACTCTGCTATTCCAGACTAACACGGCTACCACCCTGATTCTTGACAGTCAGATATCAGTTCAGCTAAACCATTAGGAAAAGCACATTTACACTAATGGCTCTATAGTTAGTCGGTAACAAAAACCTACAGGAAAATAGATCCATTTCACAGTTCACTGCTCCTGCAATTTAATCAATATTGTTTTTACTGTCTCTCTCTCTTTTTTTTTTTTTTTTTACATTATCTATAACATCTCTTTTTGACAGGAAGTCTGAGTGCCAGCCATAAAATTACGCTCTAGGTATTACTAAAAGAGCAGTTAATACCATAGTGGGTCTCAAGTTTATTTACCCACACAAACCCCAGGGGTAAATACATATTTTCTGTTTCAAATGAAGAATTTTTACTGCTATCTTAAGGCAGTAATAATGGGGACTTTTTTTGCCTTCTCTATGAAAGAGCTAGATCCTGCCAGGTGCTGAGTGTTTTGGTAGAGCAATTCAGTATGTGTACGGTTCCACTGGGTTATCACAACAGAGGGCTGCTGTGGATAAGGGGCCATGGGATCAGAATTTATGTGGAGCTGCAAGCAGAGCAGTGGATTTCAGCTCACATTTGTATTTCACCACTCCAAATGCACACAGCCCACATTCTCAAGGGAAGGGCAGAAACCTCAAATGATAAAGCTTCATCCTCTTAAGTAAAATGCAAGTTTTGACAATCTCTACAAATATGCAATATCAAGTCATGAAAGGAGTGTGATAGGATTCAAAGGTTTGTAGCAGAAATAGTTAATTATTTTGTAACATTCATAACCAAAATCATATTGCTCATTGTAATATTCAAATCTGAGCTCTTCTGTATAGTAAGCAACAAAAATGTGCCGGCACAGTGTTGGAGAGACAGAAGACAAGATACCCTGGTTATTCTGATTGTCACTGTCTCTCTTTCTGATATGAAGCTAGTGTTGAGAAAGTGTTTTTCTTCCGTGAGACATCAAAACAAGAAGTCTTTTAGGAGAGACTCAAAGGACGAGAGGCTGGGGCCTGAGTGTACTGTGATCAGAAGATCATTCCATGCCTAGGACTCACATGGAAAGGAGGCACAGAAGAGGAGGTGGGAGATGAATGGGATGGAGAAGGGCATGAACATGGGTGTTGTCAGAAACGAGATCAGGACGGAGACTGGAGAAGTTCTGCCAGGCTTTGAAGGTAAGGCCGAGAAGTGAAAATGTGATATGGGAAGCAAGGAAGAACCCAGGATTCAAAGGGGGAAGTGATGTGGTCTGAATGATGGAGAAGAGATTTTAGCTGCATTTTGGAGTCACCAAAGGGAAGCAATCAGGGGTACTGGAGAGGAGGGGGGTTAGTGTAGTTATGGCGAGAGAACATCTGGGCACAGACAAAACAATTTTCAATATAGTATGGTCCTGTGGATAGTGCACTGGACTGGAACTCAAGAGATTTCAGTTCTGTTTCTGGCTCTGCCTTTGGCCTGTGGTGTGATCTTCAGCAAATCACTGAGACCTCCATTTTTCCATCTGTAAAATTGAGATGATACCTTCCTCTTCTAAAGTGCTTTGGTATATATGCATATGCAAAGTCACTTATTGGCATAATCCTGCCAGTCTAGCAAATATCTTATGCACATGCCTAGTTTTAAACATATGCATACATGTAGAGTGCTCAGCTTCTTCAGATTAAACTCTAGAAGAGCAAAGAGTTATTTTAAATTCAGCTAGCATAACAGTCAGTTCAATTATGGGAACTGTGGAAGAATTATAAACAATCACTCAAGTACTTCCACTGTGTAATCCTCAGAGAATTTTTAGAAAGGGCTTTTTTCCCCAACACAGTATGTCTGATGTCTAAAGGTTACAAAGGGCTTTAATAGTCTTTACGTTTCTGAAGCTTTCCATTTTCACTGTTTATAATAACATTTATTCAAATAGAAAGCTTAATTCTTAATTAAAAATAGATTGTATAAAGAACATTTAATAAAATAAGGCATAAAAAGTGCTACAGTATATAATGCTATTCTATAAAAATAGATGCAACCATTCTATTAATATATTACATTCAAGTGGATTGCAAATCAAAAGAAAAGTTTTTTACTGGCATGTAAAACAGACAGAATGTTGGATATCATTTAACATAATAGTTAAATATAGGTTATTGATTTTTAAAAAAATCACTTAAGCAAGGATGGGTGAAGGAGAACTTTGCAAAACCACAGGCTAAATGCACAACTGTTGGTTGTTTTGCAGAGCTTGCAAAACTATTGATCATGTGAAATTCTTGTCCAGTTGTTTAAACCCATATTGTGTTTCAAGGACAAATTATTTTTAGAGGGCTTGATACTGCTTCTGTTGAGATCAACAGGAGGTATATCTCTTTCCTTTATCTTAGGACTCAGCTACACTAGAGAGTTTACAGCAGTGCAGCTGCGCCACTGTAAGCTCTTTAATGTTGCCACTCTAAGGGCATGGTTACACTTACAGGATTATAGCGCCTTTGGTTATAGCTGTCCCCGTATACAGGAATAGGTATAGCGCTATAGCGTGTCCACACTGGGACCCACCAGCGGTATAGCGTGGCCACATTTGTGGCACTTGCAGTGGCACAGGGAGTGGTGCATTATGGGTGGCTATTCCAGCATTCAGCTGGGTGCAATGTGCTTTTCAAACGAGGGGGGGCGAGGGGGAGTGTGTTGTGTGTATGCGGAGGGAGAGAATGAGTGCATTTTCTTTGTGCTGAGAGCCTGTCAGTGAGTTTTCCTTAGAGAAAACTAGCAGGCTCTGAATTTCAGTCACACAGCTCCCTCCGTAAACATTTGCATTACATATCTGCCAAGTTAAGAGAGAAACTCTGAAAACGTACTTCCGCATTCCTCCAGCTGAGTTCAAAACAAAGGGAAGAGATGTCAATTGCCTTAAATGGCTTGGGACATCTCCAGAGATCACTTAAAACGCTTGAAGTGTTACTACCCATTCACACTGGTGATAATACGGTATAACTGTGGGTTTATAGCGCTCCTGGAGGCTTTATAGTGCTATAAAGTGCCAGTGTAACCAAGGCCTAAGCTGACGGATGAGAGTTCTCCCATCAGCTTCACTACTCCAACCTCCACGAACGGCAATAGCTATGGCTTTTTGGCTAAGAAAGCATTATCTAAAAAGTATTGCCAAATAAGTTTTTATCACTTTATATTGAAGTAGCATTCCAGAAAGTACAATTGAAGCAAAAACCGTGGAATGTGTGATCATCTAAGAGCTAATTCAATTCAGCTGAGACCGTTCTACCCAGATCCCTGAAGGCCTAATGAATTAACGTCTGACTAAATCATGCTTTTAAGATCCTTTATTTATGATCTTTCTAGAAACCGAAAAATCTTTGAACTTGAGCCTTCTCCACCAATATTCTGAAAAAGTCTTTATTACAGAGCTTAATGGCATTCATGTCTCCAATATTATCTGCTGAACACTGATCTGTTTATTGGAAACTGCTTGTTAACAAATCAATGAGCAATTTATATTCTGAACATCTTTTTTTAAAACTTGTATCTATCCCTAAATTTTGACTTTGCTCTGACGACAAATAGGGCCTGATCAGAAGCCCATTGAAAATCTCACATTGACTTCACTGAGCTTTAGGTCATGTCAGCCATATTCAGTGACTTTCAGTCTTATGCACAGAATTGCTAGCTTATCTGAACTTGTTCGTTAATCAGAGCAGCAAAGAGGAAAGACCAGAGACTTGTCTAACATTGCACACCTAAGTGCTAACAACTCTTTAAGAGATACCTTATAGTAACTCTGTATGTTGGTGAAAGTGAAAGAAGAGTCAGAATTTTACATCGTGTATCGGACTGAAGACTCTATCTTTAAATTAATGAGCTTTGATGGCCAAGGAGTTTGGTCACATGTTATGGAAAATCACCCACTGCCTTGGAGACCTGTGACAAATTGGCCAAAAAA
This sequence comes from Sternotherus odoratus, assembly GCA_032164245.1. Lineage (NCBI taxonomy): Eukaryota > Metazoa > Chordata > Testudines > Kinosternidae > Sternotherus > Sternotherus odoratus. The sequence continues at coordinate 19,017,465 of JAVMKO010000014.1, read as the reverse complement.
AAAAAAAGAAGATGCAGTTCAAGGCCCCAGTTGGCACACATTTATTCACACACCTGAGCAGTCTCATTTATAAGTCATTGCAGGATTGGAGCATAAATTTTACAGGCCTGATCCAATTCTCAGTGGAGTCTGTGAAAAATCTCCTATTGGCTGCAAGGGCATTGGATCCAGACTGCATTCTGAAGTTCCTGACTTCCAGTTTAAATTAAAAATACTGTATCACAATTTTCAATAGTTAATATATTAAGAATAATATGTAATAATAGAATGTGTGTTACCATTTAGAGAGTAGTTAGGTCTTATCTACTTCAGACAGACAAAATATTCTTTAAGGAGAAATCATTGGAAGTGGGTAAATCCATCTCATTGATTTTTCCCTATCTCTGATTTTTATGACTCAATATTTTATTCTTGTATTTTAGGGGTTTTGTGGGGGGGTTTCTATTTTATTCTGAAATGACTAGCAATGGTATGAAGCACTCTTTTTTGTATGTTTCAGAATTATTTTCACTCATAAATGAATATAGTGTAAGAACGTACTTCTCTGGTAGACAGTTAAAACCCTGCCTAAAAGGAACAGTTTAAAGCACCAGTCAGACAGTAATGACTTTCCCTTAATCCGCTTTTTACCAATGCTGCAACTGCACTATGTGACTTTAAACAAGATTTGGAAACCGTGTAGGTGGGCATTGCTACTTGGCACCTTAGAAAACTGTTGTAAAGAACCTTTTGGAAAATCAAAGATGATGTTGTGACCCAATAAAATCTATCAGGATCAGAGAGAGAGATGATTTATACTACTGAGGAATTGCTGGAGAGGAGAGGAAAACTGAAAGAGGATTGAATTGGGATAGACATGAAAGGAGAGAGAATAAGACAACTGGATTTTTCAGATGTCTAATCATATCACTGCATAAAGAAAGGGGACGAGGGTATAAATAAACCACAGATCAAACAGAGGCACTTGTCAAATTGTAATAGAAAAGACTTATGAAGAAGAAATCAGTTTTAAACAGTGTGGGTGGACACAGGCAGGCAGGATTGTCTAAACCCTGGAATGTTCCTCTCCTTGTATTTACCAGCATCCTTTGCATTGACACCTTTCAGTCATATTTAGTCCAAAGACTGCTTGGGGCATATTGACAGGCTCGCCTACAGCAAATGGCACCTGCCAAGCTGGGAGATGATGATGGAATTTCATCTCTGGTGCTGTGTGAAAAGAAGAAGGGTAACATCAGGGTGATGGAAAGAGAGTCCTCTGCCAACAGTGTGCTTTGCTGGGTACATATGATTACAGTGAAGGTATGCAACTCAGCACACCTCAAAACAGTAGACCCTGAGTGACCAAGTAGGTGAACTAGCCCCACAGCTGGTACTTCTCTTGGACAATTCCAAGGTTCCATCTCTGGCTACATTTATGTAGCTACAATTTTCTGTAGTAGTTACACTGATAGGATATGAAGTGCTTATGCTACATAAGGGATAGCATAGAATGAACCTTTACAAAGAAAAACCCATTGATTCGCTTCCTTCTATTTTCTTGGGGAAATATTTTCCATGAAATGTCCCATTGTTAGTGTTTAAAATCTTTTCACCTTTTCTCTCTTTTCCCTATTTTAAAAATGGGACATTCATCAGCCATTTTGATCCTGCTGGTTGTATGCATAGCAGGATACAAGGTAACAAGCAGTTCTACCGCTAGCCTGGCCCTACATTATTAAGTTATATTACATTTATATATCGAGAGAGAGACCACGAAGCATGCTCATTGAATAGCAGCAGTGGTAGTGTGAACTGTTGAGTGAAAGCCTTGAGTTGAGGTGCTGCAGTGTTCTGCTACAGCTGCAGTTTATAAGTGGCTTTTAAAGGAAACCCCAAATAAGATGTGCTAAATTCTAGCCATGTGTTTTGACCCTTCAAATACTGGTTAACCCTGAGGGGCTTTTAAACTTTCAAGACTGGCCTACTTCCAAGGATTTAGGAACTCCCGGAAGGGGATGCCCAATAGAATATAGATAGCTAATCTAAACAAAGCCAGTCCTCTCGGACGTGAATACTCCTACATCCTGCTCGGGTATCCTGCCCCCTGCCCTCTCAGGCTGCCACTTCTGTCCCTGGTCTCAGGACAGGAGGCAGGAGTGAGTAGCTGGCTGTAAAGTGCATTATTGACTAGGCATGGAAGAGAGCCCATAGCTTGATGAGAAGTAAAACAACATGGGAGGGCTAGCAAGTATGGAGCAGGGAATAATCGGCCCATTTGGAGTGGAGAGGTCACACCGGGTTTTATTCAGGTAATAGAAAGGGGTTGGAGATGGCAATTAAGTGATTAGTTTTGGTTTAACAATTAGAAAAATTAGAAAAAGGATGGAAAACTCAGGGTATCAACTGTAGGCCTGAATATCAGCACAATTAATCAGATATTAGTGACTTTGGGGACATGCTTCTCAATCTGCAATGTTCTCAATAGACTGCATTTTAACAATACAATGTTCATTGGTTTAATTGCACCTTTAATTTGTTCAGGTCCAATGAATATTCAGTCTGTGGAGAGATGAATATCAAATCCTGTCTCTAGTCTAGTTGGAGTTTATTCTGTTGCACCATGTCTCTCTGTTTGTGATGATTTGCAGGATCAAATATACAGTATTTTTCAGACCAGTAAAGCCAAAGGTAATGCCATTTTTTTCACTTTTTATCCTTTTTTAAAAAAGACACAAAAATTAATCTGTGCAATGTGGGTGTAGAATTAAACTTTTCAACAATTGGAAAGAAGTTTTAAAACTGAGCGGATCCAATTTCTATGCTTTTGGTTCTAGCATTGCATAATTAGATCTTCTGCTAACTTAATTGAATCTTCTTTTAGTGCTGTTCCAGCCTGCCTACAGCCTTCCATTTGGTTATATAATAAACCTGTATTGTGTTGTTTAATTACATCAGCTACACTATTAGACTGCACTGACATTGCACTGCTTATGTAGAGCTGCAACATTGACTAGAGGGAGTATTTATTCTCATTTGCTTTGATGTGTGTGCCATTTCCCATGCTCATCTGTTCAGTGTTTCTAGGTAATTATTACAATTTAGCATCCATTTTAATTATAATGTGTAACATTTATTTTAATAAGTCCAAGGAGTGTGTTCTTTCAGTTTCTACAATGCATCTTTTCTATGGAAATAAGTAAAATTCTTTTTTCACTAATGACATGGTTAAATTTTAATTCTGACAGTAATTTTTTTGACTTAGTTGGAATATTGCTTGTCTGCAACCTTGCAAATAGTTTTAGGGGCACTACCAGCCTAATCCTGTATCCCCTAGATTACAAAAGATTGTTATTCTCTTGTGATTCAATGAGTATAAAAAATTCTGAATCTCATTTGACAGATCCAGTTAAATTATTAAACCACCAGGGAAAGTCTTAATTGATTAGTCTTATGGCTATGCTGTGTATTTTGCAAATGATCTTTCTTGTACTATCTCCAATGATAGCAGTTCTTTAAAAAACATATTTAGGTTTTGCATAGCAAAGAGCAAAATATTGTTGTAGTATATGTAATTTGTATCTATTATGACTTGGAGATTTTTTTGTGCATACCTGCAATGCATGTATAAGCAAAAAGGAAAGACCTTTTGCATAGTCAGCTGCCATTTTGTGTTCAGATATATCCTGCTACAAAGGAGATACACATTGAGTGTGGTTCTATGGCGAACTGACTTTTGGAAATAGATCCACAGTTTGTACATCATCCAAATTGAAGCTGGAATTCACCACAACCATTGTACATAAAACAAGACACAGAGCACTAACTAAATACATTGAATTCTAACTCTCCAAACATTTACAATTTATCTGGAGCTATTTAGTAGGTAGATGTCTTATTCTCATGGGATCTCAGAAAGATTGCTTTCTTTTCAGTCTAACAGTTAACTAGGAATAAGTACAGTAGACTCTTGATTATCCAGGATGATAGGGAAAAAATAATTCTGGTTAATAAAATACTGGATAATCACCATCCATAGGAAATATGGGGAGAGGGGGTTTGGTTCACCAGCCACCCTGTGTCGGGGGGAGGGGGTATTGGTTCACTGGCTGCCCTGTGCCCTGGTGGGGGGGGGGTTGGTGTGTGCTTGGGGCGGCAGCAGAGACAGAACCAGCCCTATGAGTTGCATGTATTTTTTTTTTGACATCCTGGTTAATCCACATTCTGGTTAATCCAATCCTGGATAATCGAGAGTCTACTGTAGTTTTAAAAGCATTTGCTCTGAAACAGATTTAGCCTGAACGTTTTAATTTTGCATTGGCTACATAATGAAGATCTTCTCAGAATCTTTTCCCTGATTCTTCACCAATCATGTCATTGTTTGATACACATCAACTGAGTAGTATGTAGTGTTAAATGCAGGTGTTCAGTTCATAACAATAACCAAATGATGGAAAACCTTAAGGCTAAAATTTCCAGAAGTGCCTAAATCCAGTTGAAAAAATGTATAAACATTTCTGGAAAATTTAGCTTAAACCTATTAATGAAAGGAACACCCAAGTAATTAAGTTTGAGTGTAAAATAATTATCTAGCTTAGATACTATGATTCTGGGCACAATAGAAGTATCTCTTTCCATGAGATGACTTTTTGTATTATACTTTGCTATTCATTTATTCTTCTTTCTTCCTATACATTGGACCTATAATGCAAGGAACATTGCCAGCATGGATCCACTTTACGCAAAGAACAAACTGACTATAACTCTATTTCTGTCTTGTTTACTGGACTTACTATAATCTTGAGGAGCTTCCTGATGGACCTCTTAGAGAAAGCTATAAACTAAAATTGTTTCCTGACAGCAAAACACTACCTCTTATCACAGTATGGTAGATCCCATCCTGCATTGCTAAATGTATAGCCGCACATACTGATTTCTAAACTATTACTTGGAATTTAGAGTAGAGGTGGGCCATGCAGGCTAAGAAACTTTCGGCACTTCTGTAAGTGTGGGCTATTTGGAGACCTGCAATTACGGTAGATATTGTACTACCAATGGAGGCCCTATCAGGTGGGATGTATGACTTGCCAAACCTTTCTGAAGGAAATTTCCTGCATCTGCTTCTGGATATATTTCCATCCAGGAAGAGTTAGTAAGGAAAGGAAGAATTAAACATGATTTTTTTAAAAAATCTTTAAATTTCACATATGAACTAGGGGACTAACTCAGAGCACAGATAAAGTGAAGTCCACTTTAGAAATTTCATCCCAGCTGAATTAACAATAAAATTACTACACTTACATTTCCTGTGGACATACGGGCTACGCTATGAAAGTAGATATTTTCAGTTCTTTGGAGGAAGCCAAAGGAAGGTGGCATTATTATGCTTTCCTCCAGGCAGTGCCCCTTTTCCTCCATACAACACCAATTCTGATTCTGTTCAGCCACAAGAGAACAATGAATAAAAACAACCTTTGTGGTTGTAGGATCTATTTTTTTCCGATCTTACCCAGCTCAGTGTTTAGCATTTGACTCCTGAAAGAGAACATACTACTACTCTGCATATATCTGATCAGACACATGTCATTGGTAATGTTGCAAGCTAAAAATATGCTAAAAAAGCTGAGCAGTTCACATTTAAAATGACTCTTTCTTTATATCAGGGGTCTCAAACTCAAATGACCACGAGGGCCGCATGAGGACTAGTGCACTGGCTCGAGGGCCGCACCACTGACACACACACACACCCTCGCTGCCCCGGCTGTGCCCCCACTCCACCCCTTCCATGAGGACTAGTGCACTGGCCCGAGGGCCACACCACTGACACACACCCTGCCCTTGCTGCCCCCACTCCACCCCTTCCAAGAGGTCCCACCCCTGCCCCACCTCCTCCTCTGAGCACGCAGCTCCCCATTCCCTCCTGGAAAGCACTAGGCACCACCAACAGCTGTTTGGCAAACAAAGCAAGAGCAATCTAGGAAGTCCAGAGCTAGAAACACATGCGGCCCAGCCAGGCAGCAGAGAAGCCTCCACTTCTGGCCCCTCCGTCCTGCAAACTGCTATGGGAGGACCGGGGAGGGGGCACCAGGAAGCTTGGCGGGCCGCAGGGAAGGGCTTTGCGGGCCGCATGTGGCCCCCGGGCCGCATGTTTGAGACCCCTGCTTTATATGAAGTGCTGCTGTTCTCATCTGGCCTGCTTTTATTCCCTCCCACCCCCATTTAAAGAAACACACATGCTTTCATGCATGATCTCAGCCCTATCCTGTATAGTGTTGCTGAGTCCTCAGCTCCTACCAAGCTCATCTTGTTGGTTTCGGTCCCATATCTGTTTGCCCAATTGTACAGGAACTCCTCACTTAAAGTCATCCCGGTTAATGTTGTTTTGTTGTTACGTTGCTGATCAGTTAGGGAACATTTAAAGTTGTGCAGTGCTTTCTTCTAACATCATTTGGCAACCGCTTGCTTTGTTTATTGCTTGCAGGAAGAGCAGTCCATTGCAGCTGGCTGGTGGGGTCTTGGAACCAGGGTGGACCGGCAGCCCCCCTATCAGCTCCCCGCTCTCAAAAGTTCACTGTTCAGCAGTTGCCCGGTAGGCTATCAATTGCTGGCAGTTCAGCTGTCCCTCCCACCCACTGCCATGTGCTGCTCCTGCCCTCTGGCTTGGAGCTGCTCCCCAAGACTCCTCCTTGTTGTGTGGGGAGTGGGGGAGAAGGGAGAAAGGGGAGGGCTAATGTTGGGGTGTCCCTCTCCCCCATGCTCCTACACGTCACTTACCCATCTTCCATAGAGCAGAGGGGAGGGAGCTCTCTGCAAGCTCTCTGGTTTCTGCAAGCTGATCTAATTAACAAGACAGTGTACTTTAACAGTCTGCATACTTAGAGGAATCTCTCTCTTTCTCACACTCTCACTCACACACACACACACACACACAGACATGTGTGTGTGTGTGTGTCTCTGTCTGCCCTCCCTCCTTTCCTGCTGCCGAGAGTGAGAGTTAACTCTTGAGAGCTCAGTCAATATATATATGTATAATCGCTTATCATCGTTTCACTTAGTCACATTTTTCAGGAATATAATCACAACATTAAGTGAGGAGTTCCTGTACTTTTAAAGACTCAACAAGAATTTTTTGCAGTCAAAGCCAATGCAGCCACAAAGTGAGTGTGCAAGAAATCTGAAATCACTATCGTTCTTCCTTAGGTCAATATAGTAGGTGAATTTTACTCAGTTCAGAAGAACATAAGAACAGCCATACTGGGTAAGACCCCCTAGCTCAGTATCCGGTCTTCTGACAGTGGCCAATGCCATGAGCTTCAGAGGGAATGAACAGAACAGGTAATCATTAAGTGATCCATCCCTTCTTGCTCATTCCCAGCTTCTGGCAAACCAAGGCGAGGGACACTTCAGAGATATGGTTTTGCATCTCTGCCCATAAAATTCCTTCTCGTGTTCTCACTCACTCTGCAGAATTCCCATAGTATTTCTTCTTCTTTCCATCTGCTACATTTCAAATCTGTGACAATTCAGGCTCCCAGTTGACACACCATAATCACTGGCTAGAAGGCGTCCAGAGATCAAAAGGAATGTCCCTGCATACTGTGTGTATCATTGTGTCCAACTCTTGGTGTAGAAACAAGGAAGCTTTTTGAGTCCCCTGGTAATTTTGGATTCCTTGACTTGCTTGCAGAGAAAAGAATGATAGAATGTCCTGGTAATGCAGAGTCCCTTTCTTATGTATCTTGAACAAAGATTAAGGTAACTGGTATTTATTTGGAAAGCATTCAAGCCTCAGAGTACTATTTTCTTGAACGTATACCCAAGAGACAAATCAGAAATAACCATAGTGAATTATTCATTTCAAGGAAATCTTTAGACTTAATACCAAAAAATCACTTCTGAAATCCAGGCTGAGCTTATATAGTTTAGCCCAATGTTGTTTATCGGTATAATTTATATTAAATGTAAAGTGCAGCTACACAACAGCCTGAACAAATCATTTCTACTGCTGAAAAAACTTCTAAAAATGGTTGTCTTTGAATAAATTTAATAAATACAAATTTTGACATTTCCTACAATCATTTTGTAGACTTCAATTTTGTTTATTTTGACCTGAATGTCTATTCTGCTAGTATTTCTAATTCTCTGTGGTATAACTAGTGTTTCATCCATTTTCTTTGCATCTGCTATACAAGAAGCCAATTCAGTTATTTCTAAAAAGGGAGCCTTTAAATATTTAAAGAAATCTTGTTATGTCTTCAGAAATAGAACAGCAAAGCATTTTGAAATAAAAGTGCTGACTAAATAAAGTCTGGGTTTTTAATAAACGTGATGAATGTAATATGAACTGCTAGTTACGATGTCCTTTGTCTTGCATGTTATGTATGCTTTTTGAGTAAAACAGTCTCTTGCACTTTAATGTTTTATAGTGCAGCCTTTGAGTAAAGAAAAGTCAGTCTAGATACAATCGACAAATATGGTCTTAGGAAAAACATTTCTGTTTAAAATATACAAAAGGCATCTGTCCCAGGTGGTATTGAATGTCATCTTGGAATTAGGCTGGCAAGTGAGCTTTGCTATTATTTAGATTTTTTTTCCCATCCGTGTCAACTGTTGCACATGAAACGCAAAATTGCTTGAACACTACAGCCACTCAGAAATTTTCCATTGAAGAGGCTTTTGGATGGAAAATGTAGTTTCCATAGAACATTAGTCCATCTTTCAATTTTCCACCTGGAAAATCAAAACGGAATATTTCATTTGGGTTGGGTCAACTCAAAATTAAACATTTCAGTTTTGTTGAACCAGATTAAAACATTTTATTTGGGGTCAATTTGATGTTAACCTGTATCATTCTGAGCTACCACTGTATCTTGAAAGATGACGTCATTTGATTGCCTCATGTTCTTGTTCTCTGTGGGTTAGGCTCCCTGAACCAGACTACTTCTCCCACGATGGTCCAGGCTCTCCCAACTCTGGCTACACTGCTGTGGTGCATCATGGGATCATGATTATCGCTCATCTTTCTTATTATTTAATAAAAACATAAAATCTCAGATGAATTTAATCAGGAAAAGCTTCAGTAGATGGGTGAAAGTGGGTTGGTTTGGCAAGAAGTGGCCACCAGTATCGGCCCGTATTCAGCGGATGATAAAGTTTTGGCACGGCAGCGCTTTAATGTCTCAGCCTCTTTTGGCCCCACCTCGGTGGCCTTGCTGGTAGGATCTCTACCAATGATGGGGATAATAGGGGCAGCTACCCCAGGGCCTGGCATTTTAAAAGGGCCTTGGGCTCCTGGCCGCCGCCACTGCTCCAGCAGCAGCAGCCAGAGCCCAGGACCCTTTTAAATCACCACTGAAGCCCCGTGCAGCACAGGGCAGATAGTGCAGATCGTCTGGCTGTGGGAGGCTGACCCCTAGCCTCGTCCTTTTGCCCAAGGCCCCGCCCCTTCTGGGGGCCCGGAGCCAGGTCTCTGTAGTGGTAAGTTGTCTCTTTCTTTCACCCCCATCCGTGATGGAGATGGAAATACATTCTCATCTAGTTCATCATGTAACACAAATATTACTCTTGAATCCTCAGTCTTGGTGAAAAAAGAAAAATTGACATCTCCAGTGTATGTGTTGAACTGGTCTGTGGTGCTCCAGCCTGCTCCTGCATTAAGCTCTGCAGAGCTTCTCACTCTTTTTCATAGTGTGGAACATATATTAATAGAGTGTCTAGTAGATAAAAGACTGTCAGTCAGGGTTAGCCTTGGTGTTCTTTCCAATTTTTGCAAACTATGGAACTTCTTGCATCAGAATTGAGTCTAAAATGGATTGTGACAGGAAATGGAGACTTGAACAGTAGCTGTGTACAGAGGACCTAGGTTCCAATCCTGAGAACATTTATGAATGTGAGTAACTTTGTGCACTTGAATAGTCCCACTGAGGAACTACTCAGGTGCTTAAAGTTTTGTCCCCTGCATAAGTGTTTGCAGGATCAGGACCATTCTTTCATCTTGATCCAGCCTCAGAGAGATCAGTTCCCCAGCAATAGAAAGGCATTGGCAAATTCTTGGAGATCTCAGAATAGGATAAAGTAGAGCAATTCCATGAGTCCCCCACTTGCTATTTGGGGAAAACTCATAGAAATAAAGCTACTACTTAGGAATTCTACAACATGTCTATGAAATGCTGTCTTCATCATAAACAATGGGGGAATTATAACTGGAAATAATAGTTGTTTCCAAAGTACTACATTTTAAATGTTTATCAAATCTTATAAGCCAAAAATAAAAAAGACCTACTACTATGTTATCCAGTTCATTACTTGCCAGTAGAATAATCTTTTATTCTATAATCTTTTTGTGAGTAGTTAAAATCACCCCTTACTATCTGATGGATTGATGAAATTAAGTAGTGTTCTCTTGGAATAAACAATTCTCTATATTTTTGTCAACTTCAGCTACTAGGAATGACGGGTATAACATTAAACAGCATAAAAGATTGTTGACACTGTGGAGTTGGAGAGAAAGTTCCACGATGAATTCATTTTATCATGTGAAAGAAATGCAAATCAGTAATTTTTTCACGTTGTGTTCCTGATTTTACTGCCTGCTGTCCTTTACCTAATCTCTCACTTTGCCAAGCTGCTATCTTTTGGGGGTATTTTCTTCAAAGGTGCAAGATTTTTCTACTTTCCCATTTTTCATTAACTGGTCCTTGATTCTGCTTTTTCTGTACCCCAAAAACTCTCATTGACTTTTAGTGGTACTTTTTGGTGCACGAGGAGTGCCAGATTAGGCTGTTCATTTGGGAAATACTTTGCTTCTGCTTGGACTCTTTTCCTATTAGCCTGGGAGATATTTAAAAACATTTATTCATTTTACTTGGTTTTGATCAACCCAGTTGTCTCTTTGTAGGTTACACTGTATGCCTGGATTTGGATTTATTTTCTCTGTTCACACATCCTCGTTGGCAGTCTCCTTCATGCTGTTTTTAATAGGTTTTTTACATGATAGACATTGTGGCTTTGTAGTTTGGTACCTACAGTGTCTCTAATTTTCATCTCCCTTTGACTTGCCCAGTACCCATCACATTCTGATCCTGTGTCCTGCATTCAGTGCTGCTGGTGGCATTACAGCAGACAGATGTGCTGCTTAGTAGAACTAGCATTCAGACTTCCCCTTTTATGAAAAATTAAAATGGCTTTTGGAAAGCCTCCCAGTGTATACATCTACCTCTCCAATTCAGACCCCAGAGGCTGAGATGGAACCCAGAGGTAGTGAGGTTGATTAACTTAATAATGGCAGACTAATTTCACTCTTTCCATGACATAGTGTCTCTGAACCCCCTACCAAAAAAAATTGATGGCTGCTTGCCAAATATAAATTAAGCACCTGCATGGCTGATGCGCCAAATATAAATTAAGCACCTGCATGGCTGATGCGCACAGCTGTACCTGTCCACATATCATTCCAGGTGCCATTTGCTTTGATTAAGAGCAAGCAGATAGAGGGTTTAATTAGCAGAAGTCCACAACACAGATAATCCTGCTACTTTCTTCCCCTACTTGGCTCCCCTTTTCCTGACCATACATGTTGTGCTGTCCTCCATGCCAAATAAATAGTGTTGGCTGCTGATTGACTACAAGTTAGTGGTGGTAACAAGCAATCATTTACTAGCTAATATGACAAGGAATCCAGTGGCACCTTAAAGACTAACAGATTTATTTGGGTATAAGCTTTCATGGGGTTTTTTTACCACTTGGTTTTTCACAGATTATTTTTTCTGGAAACTTTTTTACTCTGTAAGTAGAACATGTATGTAACCCTGCAGTTCCCCAGGACATGGACACTGAATGTATTGTTTCAGTGTTTTATCTTGACGTACATCTCTAAGTATGGTAAAGTATAAATATCAGAGACTAGAATGTTAAATGCAGCTCCTCCACACCTCATGCTTCATATCTACCACTCTTTCTTGCACTGAGTGAAAAATTCCTCCTCAAACCCATTGAAATCTGTAGGTAATGTGCAATTGCTAAAATAGCACTACCTACAAACTTTCCTATGTCCCCAGCTCAGAACCAATAGAACAATGCCAGACTGCCAGGAGATTGTACTGGAAACTCCACGGTGCACGCACATGTTTAAATCCTTAAAATGTTAATTAATCATAACCAATTTCCAGCAGACCACCAAAAGGCACACCTGCAACTTGGGTCATAGTTCTGCACCATTGCAGTCAATGGGAATCTGGGCATTCACCTCAGTGGAAGGAGAATCTGCTCCTATTTCTCTGCCAAACTTTAATTTTCTATTACAACTTGCTGGGGGAGGGAGGAGAGAAGGAGGGGAGAAGGGATTTTTTTAATTATTGCAATTATTATAACACACACTGGATTTTTTTGTCACTGTCTTGATTCTTGAAAACAACTGAAACACTTTATCCCAAAGGGTTCAAAGAAATTTGCTTCTGGTCTGAGAACAAACCTGCCACATTTCAAGACAAATGTAAGACTAAAAATCATAATCTGAAAATGACCCCTTAGAATGGCAGCATTTGTGCAAATGTAACTATGCACTGCTGCACTCTCCACCTATTATAAACTTCTGATGTGCTGGGACTGTCTGAAAGCACCCATTGCATTTACATAGTGTGTGGGGAGTGTTACGCTTCACTTGTTTCTTTTGTTCATTCAGGCTCTTATTGAGGCATATTTGAGAATGTTTGGGGGCTGAGTAGGTAGAGAGAAATAGCACATATGTCCAGTGTAATTTGCTGGCATCTTTATAGCCATTTATCTGATCTCCCAGAGAACTGTGTAGAGACATGAAGAATTATAAGAGGGCATTGAAACAAAACAAGGTAAAAGCCTGGCTACTAAAACTTTGTAAAGGAAGATTCCGATATATTAATGTAATAAACCGTACTACAGTTGTGGGGATGGGGGAAGGGAGAGAAACAGCCTTCCTTTTCATTTGAATGGCAGCCAACGTTTGAATTAATGTCATAGCAAGAGAAGATGTAGCTTTACATTTGAAATGTATTGATTTTCATATCTTTGTCTCCTGACATTTATTTTCAAAGCTAGCTTGACCAGGCTCTGAATTTTATGTTTTCTTTCCTCTGCATATTTTCATACGAGGAGACAAAGTCGGAGGGTGTATATCTTGGAGGAGACCACGAATGAGCAGGGCAGGCTTGGTCTTTTCTTTAATTCTGTAGAAACATGCACAGTATACTAGGACATTCTGGTTCTCCACTGCAACTTCTCAGAGGTGGGATATGAGGATTTAGTGAGCTGCAGCATCAAATGTTGCACAAAGGTCCAGCAGGGTGACCTGGGCTTTATTTCTCATGTCTAAGAACAGTGGCAGCTCATACCACAGGGCAACAAGGGTTGTTTCCAGACCATGCTCTAGCCAGAAGCCTGGCTGATAGGAATCCAGGGTACTGTCAACTGCCAGGTAGTTTGGAGATCATTGTTTGCTAGCTTCTCAATTAGTTGGCTTAGAAAAGGGAGGTTAGACACTGAGTGGTAACATACAAAGTCCCTAGCTTGGAGGAAAGAGAACTAGGCAGACTGTTACTTGTTTTAGGGTGGGTGGTAGATTCCCCTCACCAGAGGAGGTGACAGGTGAGCACTAATGCAGACTTTAATCTTTCTGATGTATGTCACAATACAAAGAAAAACGTATTCTGCCAACAAATGGCCACATGTCAACAGAACACTTTATAACAGCTTGACATTACAACATCAGTCAAGATGACAAGCTTTACAAAACTGACCTCTGTAAAGAGGAGATACTGGATGATGATCACTTTCAACTCTGCATAACACTAGTAAATTACCTTGTATGCACTTCTGACAGTTTGTCAAAATGGGTGCAAATTTCATGATTTAAGGTTACTAACAACAATAATCCATCCATTTTCCCACTCCCACCTCACAGCTCCATAACTTACCTTTAAAATTTGAGCAATAAAAACTGTATGCAATCTTAGCATGCAGGAATTCTGTAATGTTAGTGTCCTTGCTATAAAGTACTATTTGTTTACATTGACGGTGATATGTAATTGTCTCAAGAATAATAATAATAATTAATAATAGACTACAATGAGAGTTTACCCAAATAAGGATTAAGGAAAAAATATAGCTTTGTCGTCTTTTCAGTGTTAACTCAAGATAAAACTTGTGTTGCCTCTAGCCCAGTTCCTGTCCACATACAAATCTGTAGCTTGAGTTTCATAGTGTGAACTCACTAGTCCGTCGGGGATGTGGGTTGAAGCTCAAGTGCTGCTGATTCTCACTCTAGCAATGCAGTGGGGAGGCAGCAAGCAGCTCTAGCTCGTGAACTGCTAATTTAGACTAGTTCAAGTGGAGTTAACTGGAACTAATACTGCAGTGAAGACAAGCCTTTAAGCACTACCCAATAATTGCTATACCTAGGCATGCTGTTTCCTCGTTGACCCCTTTTTAGGTTATACCTATATTATGAAGCCCCCTAGTGTAGATTCAGCCTACACCAACAGAAGCATTTCTTCCAATGTACTTGGAGTTGCAAATACTAGTATTCCTGCTTATGTTTAAAATGTTAATCATGTGTTTGATCAATTCGTTACTGTAGATATCCCCAAAGATTGGTGTCATTGGTGAAATAGGCATAGTACTAATGCCGTAATGTCATCAACCTTGCCTTGGATTGGCGAGCAGGCCTGTATTTCAATTATTCATTCCACTGAAAGGTTTACTATGTTCTCCTTATCTGAAGCTTTCTTCCTTCTTGCTTGATTTTGAATAGGGATAGTCCTATGGAATCTAGCCTAAAGCTTTTTGTCATATCATGGGCTGAGACACATTGCTGAAGGCAAAATAACCAGGGACTGAAACCTTCAAAGTTCTGAATATCCTCAACTCCCATTACCATTGCCTCAAGTTTCCATTAAGTTTAATGGGGGCTCAGGAGTCCAACTTCACAAGACTTCACAATTTCACAGTCTCAATTCCATATTACCTGCTTCCTGTCATACCTTGGTCCAAGTAAAAAGATGTTAGCCGAATCTATTGGAGGTGCTTACGGAGTACCTAACAAAAGACTATAGCTGACTGGTGTTTTCGGTCTCTGCTTCATGGGGTTGCATTTCCTTACCATTTCTGGAAGTACCGCCACAGTGTGCAGGAGGCCCTGGAATGAGTGTACTAGCGCTAAAGAACTAGAATAGTGCTGTAGCTTAGTAAGATTTATTTATGGATAAGTGAATCCTTCAACTGCTGCTGCTTCCCCTTATCCCATCAGTTGGGGTCAGGACACTGTGCAAGTGTTCTCCATCTTCATCTGTCTCAGGCGACATTAAGGTCTACAGCTTGTCGTCGCCTTTGATGCAATCCATCCATCACTTCCACAACTTTCCTCGGGGTCTCTCTCCTACCACCCTCTCCTGCCATGCTATCTTCACTGGGTCCCCTTCGTTCATTATTTGCATGTGTCCAAATCAGCAAAGTCGTGCTTCCTGGCATTTTATAGAGGTTGGGAACTCATTCCCATCTCTGGCCTGGCCCTAAGAGCCCTTCAGGGAGTGACCCCTTCAGCACTGTGTAAAAATCCTTTTTGTATGTGTGTGCTAGAGTGTGTATTACTCTCTGAGTGGAGGAAATGAGGATTTCAAGACAGGAGCTTTGATTCTATCCAATATGCTAAAATGACAGCTCTATTCATACACCGTCTAATAAAAGGAATTGTTATAGCTAAGCTTTGGCATTGATGATACACCAGTAATTGAGGAATCAAGGCATTTTATTGGTACATGAACAGGTCTGACCCATCTCAACGGAGAGCAGTGGGGCATGTACACACAACCCAGCACGTCTCAGGTTGCTCATCCAACTACAGCAAAGAGGAAATCTGTTTGTTTTCTGATGAAAAATAAATACATTGGGGGGAATGGACTGCAGGAGAGTCTCAAAGGCAGATGTATAGCAATGCCTGGGTCAGGGGCAGGCAGAACTAATCCATGCGGAAGTCAATAGTTAGCTACTGTCTGAATTTGTTAGGGGTTATTTTTGAGAAATGAATAAACAAGGGGATGTGTGGAAAAGAATTAAAACCCAGTTGGGCGTGACCAGTCTGTCTCGGTTGCATCATGAGGTGAGTGCAGCAGCACAGCCCTTGCCTTACAAAAATGCAGCGTGGATGGCAGGCAGAGTTTGCTGAGAAGCTCTTCTCCAACGTGACAAAATAAACCCGAAGGAGAAGAGGAAGGTGAGAGTGGGGAAGGGGTGGAGACCACTGGCTGGGAAGCACTAGGCCATGGTCTGTGGTGTGATGGTGATATGTCCGCCTTAGCCTGATGCCGAGTTTCTACTTTCCTTCACCAACGCTGTGTTTTTACACAGAGGAAGTGAAAGGGAATACGGCTTATTTGTCAGTACAGTGCAATCAATTCACTTCTTGTTGCATTTCAAGTGTTTTGCATTGTAGGAGCCCTGTGGGAAAGAAGGGAAGATTCACTAGAATGACACAGACTCCAATTCCACTTGTTTGTTCCCCACAAATGTTTAGTTGGCAGCTTGTCATTCCAAGTAAGACTCTGAACTAGGCTTTCAAGCTATTAAAAAAAATGGTGTGATTAATCGTGCTATTAAACAATGATAGTACCATTTATTTCAATACTAGTGAAAATACCCAGCGTTGCTCAGATCCGTCGGAGGTGGGGAGGGGGCAGAGAGCTGAGTGAGTGCGGGGTCTGTTGGAGGGGGGAGGGGGCAGAGAGCAAACCTGACACCCCCACCTGACCCCCCCTGAACAAACCCGACACCCCCACCTCACTTACCCCTCGACCAACCCCGACTCACATTTTCACCCCAACACCCAAACCCAACACCCCCATGTCTCCCCCCTACCAACACCCCCTGACCAACACCCACACCTCACCCCCCGTAGACCAAACCTGACACACCCACCTCACTTCCCCCCCAACCAAACCCGACACCCCTACCTACCACCACAAACAAACCCAACACCCACACCTCACTTACCCCTCGACCAACCCTGACCCCCCTCCTCACCCCCCCACCAAACCCAACACCCCCTGACCAACCCTAACACCCACACCTCACCCACCCCGACACCTTCCCACCCACCCCAGACCAAACCCAACACCCCTGGCTCACTTACCCCCCCAACCAAACCCGACACCCCCACCTCACCCCCCAACCAAACCCGACACCCCTACCTCACTTACCCTCCGACCAAATCCAACTCAGGTCCGTTGGAGGGGGGAGGGGGCAGAGAGCTGAGCAAATGCAGGGTCCGTTGGAGAGGGTATTATGACATCATAACTATGTCACAGAGAACAGCAGCTGATGTGATTGGCCTTTAAATAATTTCACCCTTGGCGGGCGTCAGAGGTGAGATTTGAAATTTTTTCGACTCTTACCCTGATTAGGACATTAAGACCTCTAACTGTACCAAATTTCAAGTCTCTAGCTCAAACGGTGTGGAAGGAGTAAGTACATACACGCATACACCATTTGACTTTTATATTTATAGATTTTTGGATGCTTTCTACATTTTCAAATATATTGATTTCAATTACAACACAGAATATAAAGTGTACAATGTATTTATTTTTATTACAAATATTTGCACTGTAAAAAACCCTCATACAAGTGTTGTAGTGCAATCTCTTTATCGTGAAAGTTGAATTTACAAATATAGAATTATGAACAAAAAACCTGCATTCAGTAAAACTTTCGAGCCTGCAAGTCCAATCAGTCCTACTTCTTGTTCAGTCAATCGCTCAGACAAACAAGTTTTTTTTACATTTGCAGAGGATAATGCTTCCTGCTGCTTGTTCACAGTTTCACCTGAAAGTGAGAAGAAGTGTTCTCCTTCTGGTTTTTGAATGTTGTGTTTCCTGATATCAGATTTGTATCCATTTATGCTTTTGCATAGAGACTGTCCAGTTTGGCCAATGTACATGGCAGAGGGGCATTGCTGGCACATGATGGCATACATCACATTGGTAGATGTGCAGATGAACAAGCCCCTGATGATGTGGTTAGGTCCTATGATGGTGTCCCTTGAATAGATATGAGGACAGAGTTGGCACCAGGGTTTGTTGCAGGGTTTGGTTCCTGGGCTGGTGTTTCTGTTGTGTGGTGTGTAGCTGCTGGTGACTATTTGCTTCAGGTTGGGCGGCTATTTGTAAGCGAGGACTGGCCTGTTCCTCAAGGTTGGTGAGAGTGAGGGATCGTCCTTCAGGATACATTGTAGATACTTGATGATGTGCTGAAGAGGTTTTAGTTGGGGGCTGTAGGAGACAGGCTGTAGGTGTTCTGTTATTTTCTTTGTTGGGCCTGTCTTGTAATAGGTGACCTCTGGGTACCCTTCTGCCTCTGTTAATCTGTTTCTTCTCTTCACCAGGTGGGAATTATAGTTTTAAGAATACGTGATAGAGATCTTATAGGTGTTTGTCTCTGTCTGAGGGATTGGAGTAAAAGTGGTTGTATCTTAGAGCTTGGCTGTAGACAATGGATTGTGTGATGTGTCCTGGATGGAAGCTGGAGGCATGAGGGTAAGTATAGCAGTCAGTAGGTTTCTGGTATAGCCAGGTTTGAAGAGCAGGGGGAGTGACCACCAAAAAAGAAGGTGCCACTTCCAGGGCGCCTTCCCAAACCGCGGGGGGAAGAAAATTTACCTGGTGGAGCCGCCGCCAAAACACCATCACCGGACAAAGCAGTGAAGCGGGTATGACCGCCGAAAGAAGTGGAGCCTTTTCGGCAGCATTTCGGTGGACGGACCTGGTTCGCTGCCTTGTCCAGCAGCGGCTTTTCGGCGATAACTCTATGATTCCCCCTGCTTCAGCCACCCTGTGAGTTCAAAAAAGGCATCACTTTGGGGAATCTGCCCTCAGGGGGAATGGCTGCTCCCTCTGATTCCCCCCCCTAGCTACGCTACGGGGTATAGCGTGGTGTTTATGTGACCATCACATATTTGACTGTAGTGTCTAGGAAGGGGATCTCTTGTGTGGACTGCTGAAGGCTGAGGTTGATGGTGAGGTGGAAACTGTTGAAATCCAGGTGGAATACTTCAAGGGCCTCCTTCCTGTGGGTCCATATGATGATGTCATCAATGTAGTACAAATAGAGAAGGAGTGCTAGGGGATGAGAGCTGAGGAAGCGTCACTCCATCATGAGCTGCTGTGCACATCTGTATTTGGTAAATGCTGATATTTGTATTGCTGCAGTAAAACAAGTTTTGCTGGACCTGCATACTAGTCTCAACATCTACAGTTCAATAGCTCAACTCTTCCCTATTTGCATAGGGTGTGTGTATGTGAGTGCACTTTTTCCTTTACATAACAGAAAGCAACGAGACCGTCTTGTACGCTTCTGCATTTACTTGTCACAATGACTTGATTTAAAAGGAAATACTTCCTTTTGGGACCCCAAAATGTACCTTCACTAAAGGAAGATTTAAATCCTGTGTAACATCCCAGGACTGAAGGGTGACTCTTACAGCCTGTATTTTAACTAATTAAAATGACTTTGCTTTTAAAAGTGTTGGGATAAATTCTCATCTGGCATAAATGAGCACATTAATTCCTTTGTCTTCAATAGAGCTACAAAAGTTTACACCAGTGGGAATCAACTCTTTGAGTTCTCATTGATATATGAGTCTGGTTGGAAAGAACTTAGGCTGTGTTTTGTGTATAAAAAATAAACCACTATTAGTGCCAAGTGTTCAGAGTATAACAGATGTACAATCAAAAATACACACCTATTCACAGCACCTACAAAGTCAGCATGTGCAAGTGTTGAGTTTGAACTTTACCCTGACTTGATGGCTCTGTCTGGACTTTTGACCAAAGCTCTGACCTCCGAACAACTCCTGACTTCTCCCTGCCCCTTAAGTAGCCATCTCCCCTTTGTCTTTGGGATTTACATTTCTTGAGCTATGTAGGGCTGGCTTTAACCTGTTTTACCCAGCAGAATCTTGATTGATTATGCATGACCATTATGACCTGTTAATTACTTTGTTTACTTCTGTGTATAAATATTGATGCCTGCCCCTAATAAAATTGCCACACTTACTCTGAAGCTTCTGAGCTAAGAATAGTGTGAGCCCGTTGCTCAACGAATTGGTGTCTGTGTACTTGGTCTCTGACAGCTTGTGAGCCCTATACCAACTCCGCACAAACTCGGGTGTTGGAGAGGTGAGTGGGACTTGCTATTTTACCTAACACAAGCATAAATATAGCAATTACCCATGCAACCCTAACAGATGACCTGCACAGCGATTTTCTTTTCACAGTTGTAGGTTCTGGAATCCCGGTTCTTTGCTTTTACCAAACAGTTCTTCCTCTCTTTCGGTGTTATGCTGATGACAGAGCATTCTTCGGAAATGCTGTGTGAGATTTAAATTGCTTTAAAGTGGGCTACTTGGTGGAATAAGGCCATGATTCAGCAAAGTACTTAACCACATGCTTAATTTAAAAGTACAGAAATAGTCCCATTAACTATGAAAGTGAAGGTAACAAAGAGTCCTGTGGCACTTTAAAGACTAACTAAAGTGAAGTTCGTGTTTAAATGCTGTGCTGGATTAGAGCCTTAAACAGCTTGAGTGGCTTGTTGAACAAAACTGTTTCTGTTATACAAGCATCATGAAACACTTGAGTTCACGGGCCAGTTTTTTAGCTTGGATACACACGTGTACAGCGTTCACTGACATCACTGCATTTGGCCCTACATTTTTACCCCTAGGTATAACCTAAAAATAGCCAACCATTTAAAATTAAATTAATCAAGACACTTGCCCTTGTGCGATAATGTTGGATGGTGACTCTCACCTTGGAATAAAGTTTTACATCCAAATTCTAATTCCCTGCAAACCAGGGATTAAAATGTGGATGCTGACACAGCCATAAAGAGAGCGAGTCGCGCACTTTATTGTAACAGCTTTTGATTGCCTAGCGAAGAAATGCATAATGAATAAACATTATTTTTAAAAACTGCATGGCACAATGAATTTTTCAGCGGGGAGAAAACAGAAGAGAAAGTATTTAAAAATACATGAGTTTCATATTTGATTATAAGTCAAGAAGCAGCAGAAAGAAAAAGAAAGATAGAAACGGCAACAGGCACCAGCCTTTTAGTCTTGAATTAATGAGGTTTTTCATAATGGGGAGGGAGTGACATAGTGATTAGTTAATTACTGTGCAGAATGATATAATTAATGCACAACTGAAATTAGTATACAATGAATTAAGCTGCCACATAATGCAGGAAATAAAAATTGAAAAGGAAACCTTGATTGTTGATTGAAGTTATTACAGTAGAAAGTGTACTGAACTCATAATAGTGTAGCTATCAAGCAGCGTGTTATTTAACTAGTGAGAACTGAATCCAGCTGTTAATATCAATACCATTGCAGATACAATTATACTTCTCAACTGCACATGTATAAGCAAACAGGGCACAAAGCTCCCTCAGCTAGGCTGCAGCACAAGGGATAAAAGATGGCAGGAGACCCCACAAATACCGAGACAGAATTCATGCATTATTATAATAATTATTGATTAGATTTACCGTAGTAACCCTAATCAAGAACCAGGACCCAACTGTACAAACACAGAACGAAAGGATGGGTCTCCCCTTCCCGCCCACCCCGCGGAAAAGCTTGCGATCTAAGACTAAGACAAGAGACAACAGATGGATACAGACAAAAGGCGGAGTACAAGGAAAAATAAAACAGTAAAACAAATCAATGGTTTTGCAGACCAGCAGCCTAATTTAAGCATAAGGGCCAGGGGGGGAGGAGGGGGGGAAAGGAAGTTTGAAAGTCTTGTAGGGTTTTTCAATGAGCATAATGAGATATCTTGCAGATATTTTCGGTGAGCTCCTCCCCATTGTGAGAGGCAGCATGGGGTAAAGTACAAAGGTGCTTGTTTGAAAATGTAATAAGTGGGTGATGATGCTCAATAGACTGTTAGGGGTTGGATCTGGCTAACACACCAGCTGGCACATCACCCCCAGTACAGCAAGGGGCACGTATAGGCCAGCCGGTATGGCCCATCCACAAAAAAAGATAGACATTTGTTTCTACTTAGGTCAGCTCACCTCCGCACATGGAGCCCTAGTAACAGAATGGCTCTTGTGCCAGACACACAGTTCACTGCGGGACTGCTTCAAATAAGGGCAGATTTCTCACGTAAGTTGTGGTGTGCGCTCTGGCCACTTAAGTCCTTGAAGTTTAAGGGCAACTGCCAGTTCAGGAGTGATGGGTATTTCTACAAAGCAAATCTAGTTGCACTTTAGGAAGATCCGGGGTGAGCCAAGCTATAATCAGCAGGGGGGCTGTGTTGGGGCGAAAGTGAGAATAAGCCATCAGGGCATAATTTAGGCACTAGGGTCTGCTGTAAATTGCATAAACAGGAAGAGTCCTGAAGAGGATTGTTATGATGTCCAGGGTTCGCCAGAACATAGTGAATTCCAGTCACCCTGCTAAACATCCCCAGCACTGCAGGGGCTGTGAATAGCATTGACAGAGCACCAGAGAATTGACTCACTTTCTCTATAGCACTGTGCCTTGTACTCTGAATATTGACAATCCAACCTCAGGGTTGTTTAGATGAGAATCCACAAATGTAGCAGTTTATTTTAACTCATTCTAACCATTTTACGTTGCAGGAAATTGGACTGTTGATCTTACAAGAGCAAGCTTTCTCCAAGATGATTACTTTTATTATTGTTTAGCTAGTCCTATAGGTATGCATGACATTTTATAGGTCTAAAAGAAAATTTGGTTTCTGCCAGATGGAATTTATAATCTAATATA
The DNA here is from genome assembly GCA_032164245.1 of Sternotherus odoratus. Taxonomy (NCBI): domain Eukaryota; kingdom Metazoa; phylum Chordata; order Testudines; family Kinosternidae; genus Sternotherus; species Sternotherus odoratus. The sequence continues at coordinate 18,994,667 of JAVMKO010000014.1, read as the reverse complement.
TATACTGATACCTCAAGGGAAATTAATGAAGGAGAAAAATTAGAAAAGGAGCATTTTGTGTTTGTTTGATTCATGCGTGGGAACTCTGAGCTATGATCATTGATTTATGCTACAGTAATTTATTGCTGTTTATTGCACTGTACTTGGAGTCCTCTTGATTTGAGCAATGTTAAAAATTAGGTGCGAATGACTTTTATTGGGTTGTGAGATTTTTACCACCTTTTGCTTCTAGCTGGAACCAGGATATGAAAGGTACATCTGCAAAAATTAAAAACCCAAGATTGCAGGCTGGAATATTTCTGTTAGTTTAATCTCAAGATTAACGGTGGCGTCATGTATGTCCATCTTCATTTTTAAATTGAAATAAAAAAAGATTGAACAGTTGCAATACTGACAGGATGCTGATTCTACAAGCATGAAACATAAATTGTAAACCAAGTTAGTAAAGAGATATCAGTTGTAATGAATGACCAGAAATATAACCAAAAAGTAAATCGTAGAGGCGGGATATCCTGAGATGGGGCCCCAGTTCCACAGATCACTCGAAGTCAGGGCCATTAGGAAGAACATGTTTCTTGAGTAGAAGTACTTTGAAAGCCTTTCATAATTTTACTGGTAATGTAATGCAGTCACAAGAACTGTGCAATATCTGATTTTTCAGTTAACTGCCAATTCCAAAACATTGGGGAGGTGTGAAACCATTTTGGGTTGAATTAAACATTGTTTGACTCAATACAAAATGTTCCATTTTGATTTGGAGGTTTTTTTTAATGTTTTTATGTAGTGAGCTGAAGGAAATTTCAAAATGAAGTTATTTTGAATCAAAACATCTTATTTTGAAAATGTCAAAATAAAACATTTTGATCTTTTAAAAGTTTTTATAACTTGACTGAATTTTGGTGAATTCAACATCAATTCACAAAATGTTGGTTGTCCCAAATCTGCATTTTTCACTTCCCAAAAAGTTCACCCAGCTCTAGCAGTCACTTGTCCCGACCAGGCATGACCTAGGGAGATCGTGTCATGACGTTATATAGGAGAAGTTCAGGAAGTGCTTGATCATTGTCCTATTAAACTTAATGGCAAAAGTCCCATCAACTTCAATTGTGCATAATCAGGCTGTTGTTCTGGGAGTTAGAGTGCTAGTGAGAGCCACAGAATCTTATCTGGGTCCCAGAAGCTGGAATGCAGAATCCCAGTTCCTCCTTTAGCACAAGACACAGCAGTAACCTACAAAGAGATTTCAAGACTGGAGTGAGACATGGTCAAACTGCCTAGGATCTAGGGAAATGACCAAAAGCAAGAAGGAATAGAGTTGACCAGTTTTCCATAAACAACTGACTTTCAAAAGAGATGAGCTGAGCCTCACAGATAGACTTTTTCTCATCTTTACTGTTCGCAGAAATTATGTTCAGGTCAGTTTCTTTTGAGGATTCCCTGTTAGCCAGCGTCTGGTAAAATTCAAGCCATGTTGATCTATCTGACATCACAAAATCAAAAGAAAAGTGGGGTTTATTTAGTGTAATCTCAGCCTCTCTCTCTCTCCTCTATGCCGCTCTTCTACAGATGCTCCACTGAGAAAGTAATAATCTTTCTGCTTTTTCCCAGTTAGGTTACAGGTGACAGAAAAATCTCACTTGGTAAGAAAGGTATTAAAGTATTATAAAATAAAACAGAGAGCCTTCAAAAGTTTGTGTCATGTCTGAGGACATTTAAGATAAACAGCAACAGGAAATGAAGAACTTTATATTGTCATTTCATTTAAATGGATTGTTTTAAAAATTAATATTTACATCATTTGAAAGGAAGGAAATACCTGCTTTTCTCTCTCTCTCTCTCTCTTCCCCCCCCCCCCAAAAAAAAAAGGTTTGGTAGACAGAATCTTCTACAAAGAAGAATGATGGTTCCTTTCAGATTAAGTAACAGGCCAGAATTGGTGCCTCTTTTGTAGTTCTGTGCTTGTAATGGAGGAACCTGAAAATCCTACAGATGTTTTGCAACCTCAGGACTGTCTTCTCATCCATAGGTGGTAGTTCAAATTCCTTTCTGACTATAAGTGCCCTAGAAATTCTCGCTCACCTAAGAACAGAGGGACACCATGATTCTAATATTTAAGATGGCTCCCAAACCTTTTACTGTATGTACTTTAGTTCTTACTTTACTCATTGCTTCTATTTATTAATACTGTCCTTGTCATATGACTTCTTTCACTGTTGGTCAGGTTTTCTGCTCTGTTCAGACGTTGCCTGAAAGTGTGCTGGTATGTCAAACAGCCAGGTAACTGGCTGTGTGCTAGCATATGAGCCTACAATGCGTTGTAGTGCAAAACGTTTCCCACTCTACAGTGAAGACCTGGTTGAAAGATGCTTTGTATATGTGAATGTGTCACTTAGTAACTACTTTGATATTCACTGATAAAAGGAGCTTTTGTTTGATCTGAGTGAATCAGAGCTTTTTTGGAAAAGTTGCATGTGGGAGGCAGAATTGGGTCTGGTTCAACCTGTCCCTCCAGTGAGTGAGTCGCATCTGAATCTCTCTATATAGTACATATACAGAATGACAGGATAATTTATAAACTAGCTCCTACTCAAGCCTGTTGTTTTTAGCTATTAGTTTGCTCAAGCCCATTTAGTGTTTAACATCCTCCCCTTGGAACTGGCTTGGAGATCAGATCAGATCTTTACAGCAAAACTTGTGACTATTTTTACAGTAACTAAACTGCCCTTTCCATTACGCTGCCTGTGGTTAGGCTCAGATCGAAAGCAGAAGGAAAGACCGTTGTAATTCCTCAAACACGCTGCACCTCACAACTCCCTCCTGCACCCCAACCCCTTGCCCCAACACAGAACCCCCTTCTGTGCCAAACTCCCTCACAGAACCCGCATCCCTCACCCTCACCTGCATCCCGACACTCTGCACCAGCCTGCAGCCCCCTCCTGCACCCAAACTCCCTCCCAGAAAGGAACTAATACAACAACTGTTCTAAAGTAAGAAGTAGGCTATTGGGAATTAACGTCACTATATTCTACATATTTTAAACCTGAAATTTAACCACAGAACTTCTTTATGTTAATTAAAAGGCAAGTTTACTAGTGTTAATAGCCTCAATGCCATAATTGTGATCTGTTTAGTTTAGGGAAGAGATTTGAAAACAGGGGCTCCACAAAATCTAGTAGCCCTGGGCCCACAGGAAAGTTAATCCGGCCCTGAAAATCGGTGTAATTTACGTCATTTGGGGGCTGACTTATTCACAGCCCTGAGTGACATAAATTATACCGACATGAATGGCCCTCTTATTAAGGTTAGTGGGAGCTGGATTGGGTGTTTTGCCCTCTGTGATGCGTTGGTTCCTCCTATTGGAGATGACACTTTCCTGGAGGCAGAATTAAACTTCAAATTGTTTGATGCCTTAATCCAGCAAGCACAAAAAATACATATGGATGGATGGGAGCCCTGTCATGTGCAGGGAGATTGGCCCTGCTTCACCCTGACCTATGTCAGAAAATCAAGTTCAGTCTCTTATCTGCAGTTCTGTGCATTATGTTTATTGCATCTATAAAATAACACTGAAGCTTGGTGAATGTATCTTCCATTTTAAATACATGCGAAAGATTGTCTGCAAGGCCTAGTCTAAAATCAATTTGAATTGTAAGCCCCATCCTCACATTTGTTCAGTGGCTTCAAAAGCAACTTACTCTGCCATTTGTTCCAAGAATGAGACAGGAACCCCAGCATGCTCATCACAGTAATGTGCTATATAATGCTCTGTAGCAAAATGCTGTCAAAATCTCCTGAAAACTTCAGAAAATCAAGCAAATTGTTTCTTCTGTAGTCTCCTGTCTGACTGTTAAAAAGTTTTTATTCAATTCCCTGTGTTCTAGAATTAGAACATGTTGTAAATAGATGTCTGGCAACATACAGCCTTACTAGACAGAGTGACAGATCAGCGAGTCAAATCTATCCCTGGTGTATCTCCATTGACATCAATGCACCAGGGATGAATTTGACACACACTAATAGGCAGAAAGGAGCTTAATACCTGGAGACGCAGCAAGCTTGGCCCAAATCACTAATTATTAACTGCTAAACACAGATTGGTAAAACTAACTAATTCAGACATCCCCTGTGAACATATAATTTGGCAGTGTTCCATTTACACACAGATTGACAGTCCAGGTAGCAGCTGAACGCAGAAAAATTCACAGCAGCGATTTGATATTTTAAAGCTTCCTTGGAGAGGTGCCACCTCAGGAGCACAACAGATTACTACTCACGTGTGGGTTTTTTGTGTGCATTAGTTTCAATCTTATTTGTTGGAAATTAAGTGTAAACACAACATATACTTCTACTCTGGAGAATGGGAAGGCTGAGCTATAGTCAGGCTCTGAAGTGTCAAATTATAACAATGAAAAAAATATTTAAAGATCAGCAGAAGCCAGTTTAATGCAGACACTCTAACTTTGGATATATAATACAACAAAGAGTAAAAGTTTCAAAAGCATCCAAGTCCCATGCTCTGGAAACTTTTAGGCTCTTATGTGTCCCATTTGAAAGTGGGCCTTGGGTAAAATTTTCAAGCGCACCCATTTTCTCCATGTCACATAGTGATATTTTGCACTTCTGTCGTTCCATCTGTCCCAGGGTGTTAAGTTCCTTACAGATAGTAATAAACAGGGCCGGCGACAGAAATTTTGGGGCCCCCTACTCTCATCGTTTGGGGGCCCCCCAGCCCAGACAGGGCTCCCCAGCCCAGCCAGGGACCCCCAGCCCAGCCAGCGCTCCCCCCCAGCTGACAGCGGCTGGGGGGGGGGGAAAGCCCAGTCGGGGGGGGCAGCCTAGCCGGCGCTCCCCCCCCCCCAGCTGACAGTGGCTGGCGGCAGCGCGAGCCCGGGAGCAGCATGTTCCGCCCTTTTTTCTCTCCCCTCCCCCCCGCGCCCTTTCTTTCTCTCCCACCCCCACGCCCTTTCTCCCCCGGACCCGGCAGGGGAAGCCCTACCATGCTGCGGAGCCTTCCCCCACACTTTCTCCCCCAGACTGCGCCGCTGCCGCCGGCCGGGCTCACTGCTCCTGCCGGGGACACGCGCGCTCGTCCGGGGGAGAGCCGCGCCGCCTCCCCGCCCCTTCCCCTCTCTCTAGGCCCGGCGACAAGGGAGGATGACTATGGGTACTGCTGTGTACCGGGGGGCCCCTAAAATCCGGGGCCCAGTACAGCTGTACCCGTAGTACCCCCCTGTCACTGGCCCTGGTAATAAATGGAACATCACAGCACACCTGGGAGGTAGATGAGTGGTATTTGTCCCTATTACAGACAGGGAAAGGGAAGCAGGAAAGTGATGGGCGCATCCTGTGAGGTGCAGAGTACCTCTTCTGAAGTGCTCAGTGCCCTCCACTTACATCAAAGGTGGGGTGGGGGTTCTCAGCACTCTAGAGAGGGTGCTCGCATCTTCCAGGTTTGGCCCATAGTGTCTTACACAAGGCTGGTTGTAGGAGTATTGGGAATAGAACCCAGATCTTCTGTGCTTAAGCCATAACAACTCCCTCCTCTTTTTTGGTCTCATCTAATTTAGCATCTTCCTTACTCATGCTCTGTCAATAAAATAGGTAAAGGGAATGTGTAGGTGCCAGATATCAGTATTGTGGCTCCACTTAAAGTCAAATCACTTCCACAATAGTCTCGATCTCCTTCCTTCCTTTCATGCCCTGTTCCAGGATATTTTAAAATTACTAATATTTTTTCTTTTATTTCCATTACTGAGTGTCCTCTAATGTTCTTCCCACACATTGCTGTCTGCAACCCTCTAACTGCTAACATCTGAGATATTTATAAAGGATTCAAGACAATAAGGTGCAGTAAAAAGAGATTTGTGTAGCCATAGGACTTGCACCTCTTTGTGGAAGTGGCAGTAGTTGTCTACTGTAGGCAGACCAATTGGTAACATAACAAAATGATTCACAGGATACACTCACGGTGAGTTTACCAAAGGCACAGATTTCCAGTATACCATCAGAGTTGCAATTTTTGTGTTGTTTTTTTTTATATAATTACCTGCACTTTGTGTGGTCCTTGTTTTAGAATCCATCATCACACGCATAACCACATATAGTTGTGAGCCGAATAGAAATGGTAGGAAATTTCTGACACTAACTTTTGTGCATAGAAGGCCTCATCTAAGTCCGTTGGAGTAATGGAAAGAATCCCATTGACTTCAATGGGCTTTAGGTCAAGCCCCTATTTATTACCTCTTTGAGCTCTGCTTCCCAATTAATGCTTAACTAAAGCTAACAATATTCAAGAATGGGATTTACAGTCTGGACACTCGTTTCTTTCTTAGAAATAGTTATTCTCCGTTTTATTGGGACTATTTTTCTGTTATCTTTTGTTTCCACATTGACACCAGCTTCTCATTTGTCAACAGTTTCTGGCAAATTTAAAACTTGATCTCCTGCAATCTTGGACATGCAGGATTTTTTTATCTGCAGTGTGCATTTGGCTTTAATTTTCTTTTAATGCCCCTAGACTTTTGTGTACTGAGGCATGACTTTGTATTTAAGGGCTAGTTTCCAATGCTAGTGCAGACTTTTTGACTTTCTTTTGATAATTTTTCCCCTTCCTTTGCCTTTCCTTGTTTGCCTTATCGTTTTTCCAAACTAATAAGTTCTATGTCTGGTCCTTCTGCAATGAAGCAATTTTCTCTCCATATTTTATATAGTACCTAAGAGTCAGAATCTGCTTCCATTTCTCCCACTGAATAGTACTTTACTCTTCAAGTTTCCTCATTGATTTCAATGGGACTAATCAGAGTACAGTACTATTTGAGGTGAAGAAGGGTATCACCCGACATGCTGACAGGGTGAAACAAAGGAGGCAATTGCCCAGAGGCCCAGGCAATTTAAAAGGCTCGGGGGGGGGGGGACCCCTGCCGTCCCTGCCGTCCCTGCCGTCCCTGCCAGCAGTGGAGGGACAGCAGACTTCCTGCCCACCCTTACTCTGCACCGCTACTGGAAGCGTTAACTGGAGACACACAGTGGTTTCTTGACATTGTGTAATTTGGCATGCCTGCTGTATATAAAAAATCCTCTTCAAAAGCTCCCAAAGGGCTAGATTCTCAACCAAGGTCCTTTGACTTCTTTGGAGCTTTGTCAGTCTACACCGGTAGGGGATTTGGCTTTCACTCACTCATTATTTTCTAAACACAGGAAAAATACTTTGGAAATCCTATAGACAAAACCCAGTTGATTAAAAAACCAGAAGAAAGTATTGTGTGCAAGGATGGAACAAATAATGTTAAGCTCAGAGATGTAACATGTAGAGATGGTCAAAATTTTACCAGTGGAACAGCTTTCCATCAGATTCCAAGTAATCAAAATGTTTTTACAGGAACATATTAAATTGTTGACATTAGGTATGGAAAATTTCAATAGGATCAAAAGATAGCATTTAATTTCAATTTTTGTTATTTTATTTCATATATAAAAGTTGAAACAACCACATCAAAACAAAACAGTTCAGAAAGTTTGTTTGATGGTAAATGTTGGCACATATCTTTTACTTCTTATTTGGAATGAAAACCAATTTCAAAATGTCAGAACTTCTTATGGAACAGATTTCCATATTTCTGATCACCTTTAGTAATAAACTATTTTAAAATAAATTGTTTTCCTTAGGGAACTGGACGAATTTGTGCATGTGAGGTTTTTATTGTAGCAAATGTATGCACGAGAACGAGTGGTCCAGACAATCATTACATGAGATAACCTATTAGAAAATAAATAATAGCTTGGCACCCTCCAAGGCAATGTAGCCTTTTCCTCTGCATCAGTATGCACTTTATGTAACATGAGCTATCAGCACCATGAATTTCAAGAACTCAGAATGAGACTGCAGTATGCAATTCACCATCTTAGCCATGAGTAAAACATCAACATGATCGCTTCTATTTTGTTCATAATAAGAATCTAGATCAGATAAACCAAACGAGGTAAATGTGTTGAGATAACAGGCAACAGAAGAACTCCATCTGCAATCTCATCCTTGAAAAGTTAAGGCAGGAAAAGTTATTGTCCCAATTAGCCATTGTGGTGAGTATCTAGTGAGAAAATCGGTAAAGACCATTAAGCACTTACGTTTCTGATATTTTTATGCCTTTTTCACCACAGATTATTTTCCTGTTGATAAATGGTTGTGGGAGGAGATAATTTACCACGTCTGGAAAGTTACTGATGGTAGAAATCTGATCCATCCTGTGCAGCAGGGTTTGCTGGCAAAGCTGGAATATTTAGAGATGTTGTATTGGACAGGAAGATATTTTTATATTGAATAATATAAAACCACTTATCCCTTTTATTCCTGCTCCTGTAGAGAGCATTTTATTTTGACTTGAAAAAAGCCAATAAAAATTATGATCTGAAAAGCACACTCCATCCTGAACGTTACATAACATTCTCCTTGTCATAACACTCTCGAGTTTTTCCTAATGACTACAAGGCTGGGCCACACATAAAGATTATGAGTAAGTGCAATGCACAACATCTACACTGGGAATGGATTTTGAAAGTAGTGTCACCTCAACAAATTTTAGGGTTGTTCACATCTGGGAATTTGATACAAACTCAGGTTGGTTTAAAACGAAATAGAGTTACACGTTGGATTAGCTGAAAATACTTGACTTGCAAGGATGTTTTCATACCGAAGGTGGAATTAATTCTGTTCTAATACTGCCAGTTTATTTCACCTAAATATATTCTTACTGAAAAGATAAAAACATATATATAATTCAGACATTGTCCAATATCTAGATCATACGATCATTGTAAAAACAAAAAGGGGTTGGGCTCAATATCACTTATATGTTACTCTAAGAAAATGGAAATTTGTCCCGTACCACTGGGGAGTAACTGAATCACCCAATTCAATTGCAAGTCCAATCTGAAAAAGCACTTTAAACATTAGATCCCTTCACTGATAGTCCCACTCCTGTGTAGTTTAGTTTTTCACTAGTTTATTATGTTTAACTGAGTGTCTAAGCCCCATCACTGGAAATCCAGCCAATGGAATGTTATGTAATTTACTCTTTATTTACTCCTTAACCCCATTCTGTGCCTTTCTCATTCCTGCCTTTGGCACCTCCATGCTAAACAATTGCAGTACAGAAGCTTCAGCTGGTACACGTTGCTCTAGTCTTCCTTCTTGGAGTGCGTCAGTGAGATCCCATTAGTCCTCTGTGCTCTGAATTGCACAGGTTTTCCATATGCTTCAGTTTAAGGTATTCAGTTGTAATCTCTACATAAAAAATATAATTTGGGAAATGGCTGCTCTAGAAACCACCTCCTTTCTGTTCACCATCATGTTGGCTGAAACTTTTTGTTTATAGTCTCTAGATGAATATTCCCAGTTATGGAGGTAGGGCATACTCAGTGAATCATCTCCCTCTCCCGCTCCAGTAGAGTCTAAGGATATGTTTACACTACAGCTGGGATCGACACTCTGAGATCGATCCATAGGCTGTTGATTTAGTGGGTCTAGTGAACACCCGCCAAATTAACAGCAGATCACTCTCCAGTCAACCCTGTACTCTACCCCAGAGGAGAAGAGTAAGGTAAAATAATGGGAGAGTTTCTCGTATAGACCCCACGGTAACTCGATCTAAGGTACGTCAACTCCAGCTATGTTGTTAATGTATCTGGAGTTGCATAGTATGGGTCGACTTATTGCGCTGGTGTAAACATAGCCTAGTTTGCTAGATGATATATGCTAGTATAAAAGAAGGCTATCTTCTCAGACAAGCCTTGCCAAATGGGTCTCCATTTAAGTAGTCTTCCTTTTCTTTGCTGCTTTTTTAATTGACACTTCTCTTTCTTTACTTATTTTGCTGCATTGTTATAAACTGACCATTTGGCATTTTTGTACCTAGATATACCTCACCAAATGCTATGAAAACAGCTAAATTCATTTAATTTTCAGTATGTTTTAAATCTGATGGTACAGTGCCATTTATAAGCAAGTATTATGATTTGTGCATTCATGGTTATAACTATTAATAAGAATAATAATTATACCATTTTACACCACTGATTATTGAAATTATTTATTGGGGGGGGGGGCTGAGACTATATAGGCAGTGTAATGCTATTAACTCCCCTAACATCTTCCAATCAAAAATCAATGTTAGTACTCCTCATAGAAGTTTAGGTTTTGCTTCACTTGAGTCCGTTCTCTGAGCAGTCCAATTCTGATTGCCAACAGAGCATATCAGCTAGTCTTGTCACTCAGTTAGGGATCTTCCCTCTGCTCCCATGTAATTTTTTGAAAACAACTTCCATGGGGAGTTCTGTTTCCAAATCCCATTAACAGTTAATGGGATATACAAATGCAAAGATAACATAAGAACATAAGAATGGCCATACTGGGTCAGACCAAAGGTCCATCTAGCCCAGCATCCTGTCTACCGACAGTGGCCAATGCCAGGTGCCCCGGAGTGAGTGAACCTAACAGGTATGATCGAGCGATCTCTCTCCTGCCATCCATCACCCCCCTCTGACAGACAGAGGCTAGGGACACCATTCATTACCCATCCCGGCTAATAGCCATTTATGGACTTAGCCTCCATGAATTTATCCAGCTCTCTTTTAAACCCTGTTATAGTCCTAGCCTTCACAGCCTCCTCAGGTAAGGAGTTCCACAGGTTGACTGTGCGCTGCGTGAAGAACTTCCTTTTATTTGTTTTAAACCTGCTGCACGCCAATTTCATTGAGTGGCCCCTAGTTCTTCTATCTTGGGAACAAGTAAATAACTTTTCCTTATTTACTTCCTCCACACCACTCATAATTTTATATACCTCTATCATATCCCCCCTTAGTCTCATGATGTAACTCAAACTTGTTCCTGTGAGACTTCATTTCTTCCCTAAAGTCAGATATAGACCTATGTTTGATCCAGTGCAAATATTCCACTGTATTTATTGAAGATGATTCATAAGTTCATAGGTGGCTATTTAAAGTTCACTTGTATTTGGTTTTTATCCATTCACAGATTACTTTCAGTTTGCATGCTAGAGGTTTTTAGTGTTTTACTATGCTAATGAAAATGTACTTCCAGAACTAACGTGTTACTTCTGTACATTGAATGTTCCACAGACTTATGTCATGATCTGGGTGAAAGATGAAAGACTCCGCAGCATTCAAGGAATGAAATATACAAATCACTTTAAGATGGAAATACATACACATATCAAAGCACCCCAAAAAATACACATAGCTAATTACAAACCATAGAAGCAATTCCACCCATGTAATTTTTTTGGACTAGGGAGTTAACTGGTTTGGGGGGTGGGGGCATTGTTTTCTTTGTTAGTGGTGGCTATTTAAATTTGTGTATGGGTTGGGTTATCAGACATAATTCTGTGAAATACGCACTAGTAGCCAGAGTGCAGGTAGGATCAGACAGGTACATGTGGCATACATCTAATATTACATATGACAACATTATGTAATCAGATAATGCAAGGTCTTATGGGACCATCTGAAATACACACTGATGAACATCAAAGCTGAGATCACTAAAGGGTTTTAAGGGACCATACTCACCTAGGTTCCTTTGAAAACCCCAGTGCACGTAAATCTTGTAGAGTGAATGATAATACTGGACTTGGGCCTTCCTCAGAGAACAAATAATTCTACAAAAATATTAGCATTAACATTTCATGACCACTTGAAAATCAATACTATTAGGTATTTTCTTTTGAATGTGAAAGCATTTCCTTTAATGTGTGGACAGAAGAATATCCAGTAAAAAACACTGCTCGGTTGTAAACCAAACAGATTTTGTATATACCAAATATTGAATTTGCAATTATATTTTATGCTCAGTTTGTAGATCTAATGTATGTACCTCTAAACCAAAATATGTCCTTATCCTTTGATTATCACTGGCAATTATAAAATACTAGCGAAAATACCCGGCATTGCTCGGGTCAGTCAGAGGTGGGGAGGGGGCAGACAGCTGAGCAAGTACGGGGTCCGTTGGATGGGGGCAGAGAGCAAACCTGACACCCCCACTTCACAGTGTCTCCCCCCTACCAACCCCAACACCCCCTGACCAACACCCACACCTCAACCCCCGTGGACCAAACCTGACACACCCACCTCACTTCCCCCCCAACCAAGCCCGACACCCCTACCTACCACCACAAACAAACCCGACACCCACACCTCACTTACCCCTCGACCAAACCCGACTCCCCACCTTACCCCCCCACCAAACCCAACACCCCCTGACCAACCCCAACCCCGACACCTCACCCCTCACCCACCCAGACACCTTCCCACCCCCCCAGACCAAACCCAACACCCCCGGCTCACTTACCCCCCGACCAAACCCGACACCCCCACCTCACCCCCCGAACAAACCCGACACCCCTACCTCACTTACCCTCCGACCAAACCCAACTCGAGTCCGTCGGAGGTGGGGAGGGGGCAGAGAGCTGAGGATTCCGGGGTCCGTCGGAGGTGGGGAGGGGGCAGAGAGCTGAGGGATTCTGGGGTCCGTCGGAGGTGGGGAGGGGGCAGAGAGCTGAGGGATTCCGGGGTCCGTCGGAGGTGGGGAGGGGGCAGAGAGCTGAGGGATTCCAGGGTCCGTCGGAGGTGGGGAGGGGGCAGAGAGCTGAGGGATTCTGGGGTCTGTCGGAGGGGGGAGGGGACAGAGAGCTGAGCGAGTGCGGTGTCCGTTGGAGGGGGTATTATGACATCATAACTATGTCACAGAGAACAGCAGCTGCCCAGCTGATGTGATTGGCCTTTAAATAATTTCACCCCTGGGGGGCGTCAGAGGTGAGATTTGAAAAAATTTCAACTCTTACGGTCATTAGGACCCCAAGACCTCTAACTGTACCAAATTTCAAATCTCTAGCTCAAATGGTGTGGAAGGAGTAAGCATACATACATACACGCACGCACGCATACACCATTTGACTTTTATATATATAGATTCTCTTATAAGTAATGCAGTTATTCTTACCACTTCTTTTTTCTGCTCAACATTTGTTTCTCCTGTAATATCCTTATTTAACATCTGAGTATTACCTCTCTAAAGTAATTACTTAGAAATTTAAGGGGGGAAATGTTGTCACTGAGGAATGTAGACACAGACATAAGCTGTGCCTATACTAGAAAGACAGGGAATTTTTGAAGAGAGATCTCCTGTTATAAACTCTTAGTGTAGATAAGACATGTGGCAGCTTTACCTTGGTGGAACGGATTAAGAACTGCACAATGGTTTTAGGAGATGACGCTCTCGTTGTGAAAAGTGCACCTTTTTGCTCAAGTCTTTAGTCATAAAAGAACTGAGCTTTCTAGTAATGCAAAAGCGACTTCAGGAGTTTGCAGGCTGCTAGGGGTAGGACCTCAACAAATTGTTGTTGTGTGTCGCAAAATAGTGGTACAATATCTCGATGGACAATTCTAGCAGAGACAAGACACAGGTAGTTTTTACACTGAGGTAGTTAGCTGAGGTCAACCCTATACCCTACCCTGGGGTTTACCTCAGTAAAAACTACCCATGTCTTGTCTTCTCTAAGATTAAACGTGGCCATAACTATCTCAATGCAAAAACTTGGTTTTTGTACAAAGAAGACATAGCCTGTGAGGCCATTCTGCTTAGGAATTGTTTCCCCACATTTCCTTCTATGGCTGAAATCTACATGGCTCCAGCTCACTTAGTGGCCATCTCCTATTGGCTTTGGGGGAGGATGAGGCCAGCTAGGCCACATCGGTATTTATTCCATTTTCCATAGCAAATGCATTTGTTCTGAGTGCCTCTGTGACTGAGCAAAACACTCCTTCCAGAGCAGTCACCGCAGAGAGATTTCTGTTAATCTTACAAATCTTAACTGACATACGATTTCCAGAAAACAAGCTTAGAAATCTCTTTTGAGACCATCTGTATAGAAACTTCTTCTACTTATCCTCAAATCATAAAGAAATTTTGACTTAAGTTTCTAAGAGTTTCTTTATCCCTCAATGGCTTATTATTTATGGGAGGCCACAAGAAGGAAATAAATGTTAAAAGTATTATAAGCTTACCTGTATTCTGCTTTAGCATAGCCTCCAACTACTGCCTACATCTATATTCATGCATGAGGAGTGGGCAGGCTGCATTAGTCACAATGCCAAGCCTCAATATTCATCGGGGCTCTCTAAGGACAGAATGTCAGGGATCGAAAAGTTAGAGTTCCTGGTACTCTGGGGGTAGCAAATCAATTCCTGCCACGCCACCCAGAGAATTCTGTGCTAAATTTGAACTTTAATATTTATTTAGCTTTCCATGCTCTGACAGCTTGAATCTACGTTACATTGTTTGATTTCAGGTGATACCGAGGGATGTGCACTTCAGAACTCTCCAGGAAATAAGCCATCACTGTTGTTCCTTTCTTGGGATGTACAGTGTGTGTCAAAAATAACTCCATGGCATGGCAATACAAATCAGTGTCAATCTGTACTGATTCAAAAACTGGGGATTCTAAAAAGCTCAGTGATTTCCATATGAATCCAAGAGACACTCATGAGAAAGAAATGAGGTATTATAGGCAGGTATATTAATTCACATAATAAAACCAAGCCAATAATCAGTCTGTGTTCTGTTTACAAAAGACACTAGAATGAAAAGGCGGGGAATGCTTTCCTTCAAGCAGACAACTTGACTTGACATAAAAAAGTTGGCATAAAAAAGATGCAATTTCATGCGAAGGAACTTATTTCATTCAAAAGTGATGAAATGTCATGTCTGGGAGATTGCAGATGAGATCATTTGGGACAGATTCTGGCTGGCTTGTATTGGGCAGTGATCACAGATGTCCCTTTCCATTTTACAACATCACCATAGTGGCCACGTGTAAAGGGGAAGGAAAATCTCAGTGCCTGTGTCAACAGCAAGGTACAACAACTGCGTCTGACAGACAAGTCATTCTCTACAACACTGAAATCGGTCTTGCTGTTTTTCAAATTCTCTGGATGATTTGGAATTGCTCTGCATCAACTGTTTTGTAGGCTAGCCAGTTATTAAGTTTAGCTGCAGTAGTACTTTGATTGAAATATGGTGTCACTGAGTTGTGTGCTACCCAAGTTCTCAATCGAGAGAGAACACCTCACGTTAATCAGTTTTCTGGCCTTGAAGGCTGACGCTTTCTGCTTTTTTGAATTACCTAAAGGGAGCAAGCTATTGGTCCCCAACTGCTGTGAAATTATTTGGACATCTTCAAGACAGTATCCATTACAAACCCTTTAACTGTAGCTTTGCTATATATTGCAACCATAAAGACAGAAAACAAAGAACTACGTTTCTTTCTTCCTTTGATTTACTATATACACTTAACTAGTTGGATTTTCTAGCTTTGCATTTAATGGATGGTATTACCTGTGAAGTTACACTACTATCATGGTTTCAAGCCATGGGTACATGTAACAGTAATGGTAATTCTGGCTTTTTTAATTCGTCCTGGCATACACTGGCGTGACTCCAGTTGAAATCATTAAGAGTTGCATCTTCTTATGCTGAAGATGAATCCTGGTCTCACTTTCTCACTGGGCCTCCTCCCACTGAGTGTGCTTGAAATGGATTGGAGGTTGCTCCAAACTTTTATTCTTGTGATGAAGCTCCATTACAAGCAAGAGCATGTGCAATTCAATGGGCAATAACGGACAGGTTAACTTGACCTTTTGGCTTGATAAACTGGTATGGTGTTAAGAGTAGTTTGGGAATTGTTGATCTGACATACAGCACCTCAAAGGGCAGCAGTAAACCTAGTCTCTTAGTTGTATTTCTTAACTCCAGAGAGATCTTCCAAAAATCCAAGAAAAAGCCATAGCTAAAGCCTGCATAGTTTTACTTGCTTTTAAATTACTTTTTTAATATTTCAGAACATATTTACTATAATCCTAAAAGCCTTCCTGAAACCCCAGCAAGTCATGTTACAACCTCTATTACTGATAATAAGCCATTTGGCTTACTTCCTATTCTTAGCTGGAAGACGACAATTCCAAACAAAACAAGTTTTGAAAGTTCAGGCTAGTTATTAATATTATGTTTTCATGTGAATACCCTTCAGAAACACAATTGCAGTAGTTATCATTCACAGTGGTTTGGGTAATAGAGGGCTGGTTGTTCCTCACTAAATTCCCCAGGAACCATCGTTTTTCTTTTTCCCTCCCTTCTCAGCACCTGGTAACTATTTTATATTAAGTTTTTTCTAGCCCAGTGGTTCCCAAACTTCAACAACCCATGAACCCCTTTCACTAAAATGTCAACTGTATTGAACCCCCTCCTAAAAATGAATATTTCCAGGGATTTTCTCCCCTACCTCAGCATAAATTATAAAAGCAGTGATCTTGGAAATATAACATTTGTTTTTATTACATGCTTACTGTACACTATTTATTCTTTATCATTACAGTATTGTTATTACATTATGAAAACAGCAACACTCTTCCAAGAACTCACTTTTTTTCCTTGTATCACTTTGGATTAAGCCTGTTATAAGACAGGGCTCTTATTAGAGGTGCCAGTAGAAAAAAGGAGTGTGGGGGCAAAGTCCCCACACAACCCGGGATCTGGGGGTACCACCAGAAAAGAGGGGCATGAAAAAGGGGAGGGACCCATGGGGTGTGTGCTGATGCAGGGGTGGCATCTGATCCTCGTCGCCCCCCCATACTGGCGTCTCTGGCTCCTATGTTTCATCAATGAGCATCAGATGTGAAACTGAATGAAAATATCTAAGAAGCCAGCTCAGAGTTCCTCCTACACAAGCAGTCAGGTCTTGAGCAGTCCAGAAAAACAACACACATTACAACAAATCTTAAACTTGTTCTTCATAATGACTTAAAAAACACTAACCGCCTATTTCATTTTAAAAACAGCAAAAAAAAAATCCACCTCTCTTTCTATTTCGTAAAAGGAGTCTTGAAGTTTAAATTTCCTAAGTGTGATAGATATGCTGTTTTGATCTGCTTCGCTCTTGGAAGTCCCCAAGTCTCCGGGCTCCTCGCCCCATGCTGGGTTCCTAGGGACAGCTCTGTCCAGCATTAGGGATTTTTTCCCCCGAGAGCCTCCTATAACATTTCACGAACCCCATTTTGGGAACCACTGTTCTAGCCTGAAAGAGCAGAACCTACAGCCTCATCCTGAGGCAGTTGTACTATCCTTTCAAGTGCCTGAGAAGATTATTCATCCATCAATGGTAAAGCTAGTGTCCTTTTGGTAGATAATGAAAATAGAGCCATGACCAGTCCATCCTATTTGGATCCAGATTGGGAATGTAACATTCATGGTTGCTTGTAGCTATCTGGTTTATTGGTTTGGGCCATTGTCTTGAAAACAGAGAGAGAACATCACAGGATTTAGCAAAGAGCTACATAATGACCTCCTGCTTGGAAATATCTTCATTTATTAAGTCTCTAATACAATACTGTCTTTTCTAGGAACTGGACTAAGAACTCTATGGTGATAACTTAACCTCCATCTGTGTAACTATATTCCTATCTCTAGAAAATACAGAACTTGATCCTTGCTCATACCTGTGTAATTCAGGGCAAGATCGGGAAAGCTGAAAGGTGATTTAGAGTCACCTTGCTTTGCATTTATCCTTAGCAATATTGAAGACCCACTGAAACCCCCATCCTTCACCTGCCAGGGCTGAGGCAGCCAGCAATGGGGAGCCCATAGCATTGTGGCTTTTACGGGAGAGCTGAGGGAGTAGTAAATTTGGGCCTCTTTGCATATGTCTCAGCTCTCTCTGGATGGCTCAGAAGTCATAGGATTTCCCTGCAAATCTGAGGTTATCCATGGTTATCAAGGGGTATGTCTCCAGCTGATCAGGGAATGCTCCACTCCCTCCAAGGGATGATCTGTAGAAAAGCTGTAAGCTGAAACTCTGAGTTTGCTGGCTTTTGTGTAGGGTTTTTCTAAGCCGTGGACAATCTCGGGCATAGCTATTTCCGATCATTCATAATTAATTAAATGTGAAAATCAATTGACTCACTTTAGGTAATTAATTAGGCTTAAAAAGCTCTCACATGCTTTACCAGATGGCCCTGACCATCACCCCAACCCTAGCCCTACAACCTGCTCATTGATTTGTGCCATCTGTTAGATGGGTTCACTAGGGTTAGCAGTCCTGAGCACCCAACTTCTGAACATGTTTGCCCACAAATTCTCTTGTGCTCCCTGCATGGACATAAAGTGCCCCTTTGGGGATGGATTCCTGAACATTCAGACCTAAGCACTTTCATTTTGCAAGGCATCCTCAGAAACAGCTTTCCCCTGGGGTAGTCTCTTTGTTTGGTTATTTGTGCTTGAAATGTAAGTTAGTTAGAAGTCTATTGACCCTTTGAGGCACCAATATTCAACTATTTGCTTGAGGTTCTTTACTTGATAAATTACTAATTTAGGGTGAAATCATACTCTTTAGTGGCTCTGTGTTCATAAATCACAATCTGACACTTTTCCTCTGCGGGCAGATTGCTGTTTGCAGCATGTTCCATTTGCCACTAGACCAGATGACAATATTAGTTTATCAGGAGAGACTTGTATTTTAAACCAAATCCTGATGTGAAAAATTCCCATCTGTCCATATTGCAGCTTGAATGTTTTTATTGTTAAACAATCTGAGTGATCTTGAGCTCAGAAGACTTCTCATAGAAAGCAAAGAAATCTACTGTGGACTGCAGGATCAAATACACAAAAAAGAAGAAACAGTCTTTCAGCTTGACAGTGGTTTACAGCCCATATAGATATTTTAGCAGATCAGTAATGATGATGAGAAATCACACACCACTTTTCAATTATGTAGCATTTAATCAAGAATAAGATTTAACTAAAGCTGGGATCCAGCATTTTCAGGAACCTATTAAGCTGTCCCTGTTTTGAAATTGGAACCAAAAGATTTTGCTTCCCAGGCTAGCCTGCAGCTAATAATAATAAATGGTTTAATTATTTCTGTAGAAGTTGTTATAAATAGCTTGGGAAAATAGCATGCTTTTACAAATCTAGCCTCACTCTTCTGTTTGGGAGGTTGTGACTTTGCTTTTTGTTGAAATAAAATTTTCTTTTTTTATTTACAACTTTAAAAATATGAGACACAACACGATCCTTTCTGCCTCAAAGGAGCCACTGCTAGAGATGGGTAAGATATTCAGAGCAAGTGTGTTCACTTGCTCTGAATATTTTGAGAGATTCTGGCTGGCCCTTTTGTGGATGAACAGCATAGGAGGATAGTGGAAGATGCTTCTTCCCTGGCTCTTATGTAGTCTACTACTGTCCCCAGGGTACATGTTATCCCAAAGCCAAGCAATCTTGGTTTAGGTACACAAACCATTCAACACAGTATGCTGACTGCTGGGAGCGGGAATCAGTTGCTCCCATTAAGGGAAGGGTTGAGAGCAACGAAGCAGCTTCTGCACATCTGTTCCCTGATTGGCTTTTATTGCATGGAGAAAAGAGATGAGAGATTTCAAGATGACCATGTGAACACGCCCCGGGGGAACCTTCACACAAACACTGGTTGTCTAGTAGTAGTAGAGTGGCACCTAAGGATATCAACTAGGGATCAAGGCCCCATTTTGATAAGAATTTCACTTTCTCCTACTGTTCTTTTCCCCCCAAAATTGTGTATATAAATGTTCACAGGAAACGAATAAAAAGTAGGAAATATCTTTGAAGCAAATTCATTGTTCAGATTTGAACAATGTTCCCACCATTTTTTTTTAACTTTTAGCCAGTTCTAGTCACAGCCCCGCTCAAGCTGTTTTTGCCCTAAAAGCTGAGGCTCACTATAGGTGCAGTTGCAATGCTCTGAAACAACTTTGACTTTCATCCTACTTCATTATAAACAGAGTGAGACAGATGGGCTTTTTGTAACTGACTTTTAATTGTGCATTAAATCTGTGCAAAACTTTAAGGTCTGTTCTTTGCATTTCACGTGCAGTTAGAGCTGAGAGTTACAGATCAGTGAGAACTGTTCAATTACAGATTAACAGAATGTTGCCCAGGATGGTGTTAGAGTGAAGAGGCTCTCCAGTCATATAAAGAGCACTAATTTTGAAAACAGCAGCTTCCGGTGCATTCCAGCGGAGGAGGGAAATAGTCAGAGGGAAGATCATACTTGACTGGGTGTCTGAAGTTCAAGAATTAGCATGTTTCTAGTATTTCACCCTGTTTGAAGCAGCGTATATATGTAAACTAGTTAATCTCCACTCCATTATTGTGAGGTAGCTGTGTAAAACGCATTCTCCCCTTTTTAAAGGTGGAGAAATGGAGACAGAGATGTGAAGTGACTTGTCACACAGTGTGTCTGTAGCAGAGCCAGGATTAAAACTCAGCACCTGTTTCCTCCCAGACTTACACTAGTTCCTCCATATCATGCTGTTGGTATAAATAAACATATCAGACCGTGCTTCAAATAGCCTGTATGAAATGGATACATTACTAAATCATATATGAACAAGTGTGGGAGGGAGGGAAATAATCTAGGAGAATGCATGTGACTAGTAAATTTGTACCATGACTCAAGGAGACTAAAAGAATAGCCGCTTTTATTGGAACACTTAACAATTGTACAATAATCCACCTATTTCTGGGAGAAGACCCAGGACACTTATGATGAGCCATGCTGCTACAAGGGTGAGACAAGCAAAGGTGCTTTTACTACAGAAGCTGAAGGGGTAAACACAGGTTTCGAAGTCGAGTCTTTACTGTTGAAACAAAGACATCTCTGCATGTGACCTGATTGCTGAATCTAGTCTTCACCATGGTCAATGAAAACCATATTTGGTTTTCTCTATGGTTCTGTTTAGTAGAACAGAGGCTTTTTTCCTGGCCATCTCTATATAATGCACTTTTATCATGTTAAAAAAATGTATGGAAGGAGAAGCAGCTGGAAGCAGCAGCATCACCTTTGTTCAGGAGTCTACTTTACTTCCAAAAACCAATTCAGCTAATAAGAAACAAGGTTAATGCATCCTGGCAGTTTGATACAATTGCTGTTCTTTTCCACTCATGATGTAACTCATAAAAATGTCGTGCACCATTTATGCAAGGCTTTTGTACATTACATAAAAAGGTGGAAAGAAGTTGTTTCAGGGAGACTACAGCGTGTTCTGCTGGGAATCATTAAACTCAATTTTCCCTGAATGTAATTAATATCTTCCCCATTATACACTCAAGGAAGGACAGTGTAGCCCTAAATGGAAGGAAAGTAATCAGCAGAAGAGACATGGCCTGGTTCAGTACACAGAGGAGAATACTTTGTGTGTTCGTTTAGAAAATGAACTTTGGGACAAATCCGAAAGGGATAATAACTTACAACTTTAGAGCTAGTTCTGTACAAAACAAAAGAGATGGCTCTCACTGACCTACAGCAAGCTTCACACAATTCAGTGACTATTTATTGTAGCCATTGTAATATAATCTATCTGACTACATAAAGGGGTCCAAAATCATTGCCTGATGTAACTCTGACCTTACTAAAGAGACCCCAGTGGTGAATTTGGCTCTGAGTTGGAGTCCTTTCTCACAAAGATGAATGTATTAAAAACTGAGCTGTGGAGAACCTGTCCATTTTGGGTCCTACAGGTTTGTTTTGGCTGTTTTGTGCCCATTTTGTAATAACACTGATGAGTTTCACCACTTCACCTCTTCCTTCCAGGACTACCCTTCCTCCAGCAGGGCCCAGCTCTGCCCATTGCCTGATGGTGATGTATGCTTCTGCCTCACTTGCGTCCCCATCTGATACCGGCCTGGCTCACTCCTCCATCCTGCCCTTTGGAGAGAGACATTGGGTACTTCTGATGCACTTACCCATATTCTGTGGTGGGGAAACGGCCTCTTAGAGAACTCAAATGGCTTAACACATTTGTGAATCAGGCCCAATATTGGAAAGAGTGGAAATTGTAGGTGAAAGGACAGTAAGACACTAGAGTGAAAGTTCTCCTACAACATTGTGTTTCTGTTCTGTGAATTCACCTTGGTGACTACTGATGTTCATCTAAGACATTGAACCATCACAGGTTGTAATCATGGTTCCTATGCTGTGAGATGCTTCCCATTCTCTCACACCCCTCAAGTCAAAGGGAGATTGGGGGTGCTGTACCCTGAAAATGTGGGACCTAAGTACTTCACTTGACAGTTACGTTTATCTGTTAGTTAACTTGATCACCAGCTGACATCTTATTTGTACAAATCGGCAGAAAAATTGATTTTTGTGCATTTTGTACGTACAATACAGTCTGACTTGCCTAGAATAGAAACAAAGGCAAATTAAAGAGAATTTATGTCCTTATGTTTAATCGTCAGACAGTTACAGATAATTTAAATAAATTAGATGTTTAAATTACTCAGAAAGCACAAAATTAATGTGTATGGAGTAATTTGCTACATTTTGTTGAATCAATCCATTTCAATTTTTCTTAATTATATTCTCTGCTTTCTAGGTTGCCTTCGAGCTGTGGCACAGTTATATTTTATCAGCAGCAGGTATAAAAATTGTGCATTCAGCTCTCAGCAGTGGACACCACTTAAAGTACTAGAGTAAGCAGTTCACAGAGACATAGAGAACATGAAGTGAACAGCAGACCAGGGAAATGATTGAGACTCCTCTTCAGCTTAGTGCGCTCAGGGTTCTAAACACATTGTGAAAGAGGAAAGGGCTTGAGTTCAGTAGATAAGGGAAACAAAAGCCCTAAATACCCAGTGGGCTATTCGTGAATCTATATATATAAAAGTCAAATGGTGTATGCGTGTATGTGTGCGTGTATGTACGTTCCCTTACTCCTTCCACACCGTTTGAGCTAGAGACTTGAAATTTGGTACAGTTAGAGGTCTTAGGGTCCTAATCAGGGTAAGAGTCAAAAATTTTTCAAATCTCATCTCTGACACCCCCCAGGGGTGAAATTATTTAAAGGCCAATCACATCAGCTGGGCAGCTGCTGTTCTCTGTGACATAGTTATGATGTCATAATACCCCCCTCCAACGGACCCTGCACTCGCTCAGCTCTCTGCTCCCTCCCCCCTCCAATGGACCCCACACTCGCTCAGCTCTCTGGCCCTCCCCACTCTAATGGACCCCGCACTCACTCAGCTCTCTGCCCCCTCCCCACCTCCGACGGACCCGAGCAACGCCGGGTATTTTTGCTAGTACTTAATAAATGTGAATATGCTTTTGTTAAACATCTGATTTGAACATTTTAAATAAAGTTAGCAGAACTCTCTTCTGTATATAACAGTGTTATCATGATTCTCTGCATACAAACAAACCACATGAAAGTTGTTGTATTAATGTGAAGGGCCTCATTCCCTTCCCATTTAGAAGTGATGTGAACTGGAGTTCTTCCGATGATGTCCATACAGGTAAAATAGGTGTAAGAATCACAGGCCCCAAACATCTATTCAGGGTATAAACCCAGTCCCCCAGTGAGCATTGCATCCACATGGAGATCCACTGAGGCTCTGTGCAAGCTCATAGATAGCCTGTGTCAAGCTTGTTGCAAGACTGGAGACTCCTAAGAAGCTTTGAAGTCTGGGTCTTGCATCTAAAATGATGAACCGTTGTGGAAAAACAGTGATGTTCCCATGGAAATCGACGGCATGACACTAGAGCTATGGATGAGAAGGCATGTATTTGTTTATAACTTTTTCTCCCCCAAATTAGTCTTTGGGGTGCAATTTCTCGTGTTTATTTTTACCCCAATGCTGAATCTCTTTGACAAGTCTCAGGAAAGTTTAGGAGAAGTGTTAGGAAATGTGTAGAATTTTTGTTTGCAGGAGACAGATTAACCCGGGGTGGTTCAGGGGAACTCTGTAGATGAGTCTGAAAGAATTGGGGCTACAAGATCCAGGGAATGGTAAGCCTGAGGGAAGAACTAGATATGCTTCCTTTTAAAATGTTTTTATTCTAAACAAACGATCCTTTGCTTTAAGGAAGTGGTGTGGTCACGAATTACCACTGTCCGAGAATGAACTGAAGAGTCTGAGCCCAAGTCAGATCCGATAAGGTGATCACAGTTGATACACGGCAAACTGCCACCAACGCCCAGTCGGAGCGTGGGAGAAATATGAGAAAGCGCCCTAGAGGGGATGTGCTCAGAGAAACCCAAGAGGAGATGAAGAGCAGTTGGCCCAGTAAGTGACAGAGAGCACCATGGATTTAAAGTGAGACAGTGGCCTGGATTCAGTCTGGTTGTTTCCTGAAGGTGCATTTCCTTTGCTATTTTCACATCTTGCAATCGACCAAGTTTTCCAGTTTCTCTCTGAAATAGGGATGAATGCTTCCAATTGTGATTTTTTGACCATCCGTTTCATCTTGTGGGGAGCCTGTAGGCAATTTCTATTCAAATGTATTATTTCTTAGACTCTGGAGGGTTGGGGGGGAGGGGAGTACAAGAGATGCTAGAGGAACGATTCCAATTTCTTTAGAACAGTGAAGAACGAGCATAAAGAGGGCAGCGCACCAGAACAAAAAAACCTAAATGCCCAGTGGGTTATTCATAAATAGTTAATAAACCTGAACATACTCTTAACTGCACACCTGGTCCAACCAGTGTGTGACTGAGATTAAAATGGCTTGGAATTCAGCAAAAGAAAATCTAGGCTATGAACAAAAAAAGTCCTCAATGCAAGGCCTGTTCTATTGTGGAAAGAGAAGTGATGCAAGATCCATCGCACAAATCATTTAAAGTTGAGACTGGACCAAGTAATCAAGAATATAAGGAACAATATTGCACTGGCTAGAGAATGAGCAAGGTAGAGAAGAGAGCACTTGTGAGCCCTGAATCTTGTGAGCTCAGGTCTCTTCCATCTCTAAATGTTGTTATGCTTCTATGAATATTCTCCAAATTCAGGTCATTCAAACCTTGAGGTGCTTGCTGCCTTAAGGGAAGGTATTTCCAAGCCTATTTGCTCTTTGCAGTCCCTGCTCAAAGGTTTAGCTATTGCACATGCAATCTAAAAGGCTCAATGCTAGATGGTGCTGAGCTCCCTCCACTCCCATTTAGGCTAATTCAGTATTTCACTCGAGACCCAACGTGGAGATGGTCCAAAGCACTCAAACACACACACACACACACACACACACACAGCGCGCGTGTGCACACACACACTACTTGCCAACACACACACACAGCGCATGCACACACACTACTTGCCACCCCGAATGTTGGTGGTTTAATTGCTGACGATGGAGAGGTGATTCAGACACTAGTCCAGTCCTGTCTGTCTGCCAAGGGAACAAAAGTTTTTGCAAGAATTGGTTCACAGCCTTAACATTGCAGTGTACTGCACGTGTCTTGAGGTAACTGAGGCCACCATTCAGCAAAGCACTTAAGCGTGTGCTTAAAGTAGGGTGACTAGGTGTCCCGATTTTATAGGGACAGTCCTGATTTGAGAGCCTTTTTCTTATATAGGTTCCTATTACCCCCCATTGCCTGTCCTGATTTTTCACATTTGCTGTCTGGTCACCCTAGCTTAAAGTTAAGTTTGTACTTAAGTGCTTTGCTTAGTACCTGTGTCCTGGAAGGAAGCTGGAAGAGTGAGCTTCTCTCTGGTATGATTACGTGACCCTTGTACCCCCTGCAGCCCAGCGATATGTTCTGGAAAGTGGGATCTTCAGGGTGGATAGTCTGACATGGTAACGACTTACTGCCCTTGTTATATCATTGCACTGCAGTTTGGGTTCCCTGAATGCGATGGCTAGAGAATCCAAACCACCTATGTACAGCTACTCTCTTAATTTCCCTTATCTTTACACTTGCTGGCTCCTGCTGGGAAAGCAAACTCCACCATGAGAAAAGGCTGTTCTTGCATATTTCTGCCCTTGCCACTTTCATCCAAAAGCTATCCTGATCAAGTGTAGTTATTAACCTCTGCATGTGGGAAGTAGGGTATTTAGATTCAGGGATATGAGGCTGAATCTTGCACTGTATGCCTTGAAAGAAGACTGAGGCTGGAGGCTGGCTGTTGATCTCAGATATCTGCAGTAACAGCTAAGAGGCTGAAGTTCTTAAAATAAAACAGCTCACCTGGGGTTTTGATGAAGGCACTAATTTAATCAAAAAGTCAGAGAAGCTTACAAGGCTTATTGGGGCACAAGGACTAGAAGCACAGCTGCCTAATCACCTCCTGAAATTCCTGTTACAAAGGGGAAAGTGAGGCATAGCATTCCTCTTCATCTCCCTACAAACACACGGAAGAACCTTTATCATCTCCTGTGTAATGGTCTATACCCTATAAAATACCAATATTTATTCTCTCCATCTCCTTTATCCAATCTAGCTAGATAGTGTGTTTCGGAC
Source organism: Sternotherus odoratus (assembly GCA_032164245.1). Classification (NCBI taxonomy): domain Eukaryota; kingdom Metazoa; phylum Chordata; order Testudines; family Kinosternidae; genus Sternotherus; species Sternotherus odoratus. The sequence goes on along the minus strand of JAVMKO010000014.1, from coordinate 18,968,339 downwards.
GTTACTAGAGCATAATTCACTCCAGTTCTTTCACAGGTCGCCAAAGCCTCCACGTTCATGTTCGGTGATAGGACTCAATAGGCACCACGATTAGAGACCTATAAGAGACATTCTCATGACAGAGAATGATCACAAGGCCTGTGGAGAGACAGACTAAGATAGCACAGCAGCTTTATGAACTAGACCAGTGAGACTAGTCATTTGTGCCATATGAAAACTGAATAGGTGACATCCTGTCCCCAGTGGCAAAAATCCCATTGACTTCAATGGGACCAGGATTTCATTCAGTTTTTGCAGGCATAAAAGATGCCTTTGTATGCACACAAAAGTTCTGTCTCTTGCAGGGGCAAGCTAAATTGCTGGCACAAATTGCAGCTTGGGGAAACTTGGCTCTACAGAAGAAGAGTAATAATGGTGGCTTAGTATTACAAAAACTCACATTCCATTTTCAGGTCTAGTGGTGAGCAATTGCAAGGTTGCTTGAAAGATGGCCTGAGCCTTAAAAACTAATACAAAACCCATGCAGGGTCCATTTTTTTAAGACTAGTTGAAACATCATGTATCAAAGTAACTGGAAGCTGAGCTGAGGAAAAACCTTTTGTTTTTTTGCTTAGCAAATTCTTTGCAGCCTGACTGGGAAAGTTCACAGGAACATTTTTCAGTGCAAGTTTGTTGCCCAGTTGTATCATGTTTCCTGAATGTGCTGTCATGATGAAAAATGTTGCAGCAGGTTAGCTATAAAAATTCTAGCATACAGGAAGTGTTTTGATTTTTATGATAGAAGGAGTCAAAGTTTAACTGCTCCTGAGGTTTGCCACTGTTTTCTGGTGGTATCCATTGGTGAGTTTTTTACCATTAACTTCAGTGGGACCTGGATTTCAGTCTGACCATCTAGTCTATTTATGCTTGTCATCTAATAGGTGGCTAATCTATTGTACCTACACAATTTAGTGTCAGTAAATACTGCTGCTAAGTCTATGGCTGATTCTTTGGTAATGACTTTAGGCTTCAAGTTTGCTTTTATTATTTCGTGGTTCCATCCGGTAGAATTTTGCAAACCACTCACAAAATTGCTATGGGGAGAGCAATGGTGTGGGTCTACTGACAACTACTCCCCAGAAAAGGATCCTGCCATATCTTAGAGGATTCTGCTACATGTGCCAGGAGACAACCTTTTTTCTTTTCTTTTTTTTTTAAACCTGATCCAACTATTTGGGCAGGGGCAGTTTTTAAATTCTGGTTGTAAAGCTATGACCCAATCCATTTTGTCGGAGAAAGAGCAAGCATATTTTGGCAAGTTTAAAAACAAAAAAGCAAATAATTTTTGAAACCCTATAAAACAGCTGTTATTGATTAAGTCATTTTGACTTGACCTTGAGATTACTTTGTAAGGCTTATCCATTCTCCCAGCCTTCTGAGAAAGAGGTCAATTAAAAAGGTGCAGGTGAGTTAAGTGAGTGAAATCAAATGTTAGTCCTGATAATAGTTTTGGAGTAGGGGTGAGTAAGAGTTATCATTGCTATATTGTAAGTTTTTTGTCTATGCTTTCACCTCAAAAGTGTCCAGCAGAGGCCGGATCCTGGCCATTTGCTGTATGTATATGGCCCTTGTGGCGTATATGGATTCTGCACAATCTACATTTTCATTTATTTAAAAAAAAATTCTCAGGAGTTGTGAAGAAAACCTTCCAGATGCAAAGCAAGTGTAACTGATGCAAAGCTGTCGTCTTGAGTCTGAAACAATGCTCTGGGAGATACAAACTCCCCTACCTCATTATCTCATTTGGGTGTTAAATCCATGCCTAATGATGGCACCTTGCATATTATTTCAGGGCTCATCAGTTTACCAGAGTGGATAGGGAATGACTAAAACTCACAAGGGATTTAGTTGATGCTGAAGGGAAGGAATTGCAGTGGGGAGAAAGGAGAGAGACAAAGACAAGAAAGATAGGGAGAAAGGAGGACAGGGAAGGCAAAGAACAAAGGGTAGAAATGGTAGTGGTCATAAAGCTGGGCTTTATTTTTCTGCCAAGTGAAACTGAAGTGAATTAAGATATAATAATTGTAAGAAGTAAAAGTTGAGTTACTTAGAGAAGCCATGTTCTTCCCAGATCTGTGTGCGGGCCTCTCATGGACATCTGGGTCAGGTCTGTTTATGGACTGCGGGAAGTACACAGTCCTCCATTTATAACCTGGACTGCAGATTACAGTTGTAAATGGAATTCAGCCCTTTCCCAAGGTGAGTTGGACATCTTTGCTTAAATGAGATAATGTTAGAGCTTAGGAGGCGTGCATTCTAGAAATGAATCCAGTCATCACTGCCTCTCAAAGAACAGCCAAAGAAGCCCGTTTCTCCAGTTTTGCATTTATTTATGAAAATTCCACTAGCTGCCGTTTCCTTGACATAAGGCTCTGAGAAAGTTGTGCAAAGTTACAAAATCCAAGCAGCCCATTTACATCACATTTTCTGAAGTCCTCATTTCTTGCCTCCCTTCTGATTAAAATGTGTAGTTGCTGTAATAGGAGTGTACTGCTGGTAACTTCTGTTTTCTCATGAACGTACAGATAATGTCAAGAAAACAAATGAAACAAAACTGCTGCCTGATTGCAAGTATATACTTAGAGTTTCAGTGTCCCTTTGGGTGGGAGCTAATATAAAGTTGCTTAGTAAATCAGTAAACAAGTTAGTGTGCACAAAAAAGATAAGCTAGAAAACCATCTAAAATGAAGGGCTTACAGGAAACAATCAAATATACGAGGAGTTGGGCAGACTCTCAATCAACTCTGCTTTAGAATAAGGAAGCTACTTCTTTCAGATCCACATCAATTAATCAGTTACATAATTAGTATTGATTGTAAATGTATTGTAGTTGTATCCAAAAGCTGTTGAACCTTGGTGGTCAATATTCCAGTTTCCCTGTGGAATAACTGAAGATAAATTCATCATCATTATTAGCATTGCCATATCACTAATTAATACAGAGCCCTGGATATGTTTGTACATTTATGACTCTACTGTAAAGGCTCCCAATGGCAATTATTTTAAACTGCTCAACAGTTTAAAAAATGTATGAAACCTGTTGTCTGAACTAAACAGCCCAAGCTGCAGTAAAATTGTCACTGATCTGACTTAAATTGACATAAGCCAGGAAATCTATTGCTCAGTTTTCAGAGGGACTGAACATTCCTGAAATCCACTGGAGTTGTTGATGCTCAGGACCTTTGAAAAATAATCTAGTGAATTTTAGGCTGCCGCTCCACCCTTGATCCTGCTTTCAGTGTCCCGATACTGAAAGAGATCTCAGAACTGTCAATGGTCTTAGAAATCCTACATTATGCATAAGTACAATAAGGAAGCTGAGGTTGGAATAGCAATGATGGGCCTTATCTTAGCTGTTTGGAGTAAAATAGTGTTTTTCATTTTAGTTTCCTAGAATATTTTTTTAATAGTCACAGGATTAGAAAAAAACCCTACCTATTGTTATAATGCCATGATCACTAATGACATAATCTGCACTCCATTTCACTGAACATGTATAGTCTTATATAGTTCATATGTATCCAGCAGCATGTGTAAAGAACCAGTTCAAGTCAGGCTTTAAATAAGTCACCTGACTTTCCTCTGTTTGGGAACTTGAGACCAGTGGTCTCTTAAAACACAGTATTTTCATTTAGCAGTTGGAAAATATTGAAATGAGGGAGGATGAAAAAACTAACTATACAGACAAAGACTGCAAAAAGAGAACTAAAGACATTGGTGAGATTAAAGTCATGGAAGATGAAAGTGAAAATATATTAATCAGTGAGAACCAGATTCAGAAACGATGGAGAATGTCTTTGCAAGTCCTATGAATGAATGAAAAGAATCCAAGAGACCCACATCATATGATGAAAACAAACCAGCGTCTGGTAGCACCAGTATTAGAAGAAGTTGTTGCCCAGACATTGAGTAATGGAAAAAATAAGAAAGTGCTCAGCCTGGTGGCATAGCAGCAGAAGTATGGAAGTGCCCGGGACAGGTAGGCATGAACATATTGACCTAACTGTTTAATTTCATCCTGAGCACTGAGAAGATGCCTGATGTTTGGAGAAAGAGCACATTAGTACCAATATTTACAAGAAAAGGAGACATACGAGACTGGTGGTAACTACTGCAGCATTAAACGCATGAGCCACATGAAGATCTGGGAGAAAGATATTGATAAGAGATCACAAACAGAAGTGAAAGTCTGTGACAGTCAGTTTAGATTCATGCCAGGCAAATCAACAATGAATGCTATTTTTGCATTAAGATTTCTTATGGAAAAATATAGATAAATGAAGAAGATCCTTTATATTCATCAATCTGGAGAAAGCTGATGACCATATTCCAAGAGAACATGAATAGAATATTCCATCTGGTGGAGTATAAGGAAACAGACACCTGAAGATTGTATAAGACTCAAGGATACTGTTAGCATAGTTAGAGGGCTATGTGGAGAAACTTCACCGTTTCTAATAATAGTCAGAGTACATCAAGGCTCAGTACTAAAGCCCCTCTTCGTTTATGTTGATACTTGATGCCCTTACAGAAAATAGCCAGAGTGGCACCTTGCTGAGTGCCGTTTGCAGATGTGCTCATAGGTGGGAGCAAAGAGGAAGTGTAAGAAGACTTAGAGAGATGGGGGTGCATATTTGAAAGAAATGCCATGAACATAATGTAGGGGTCGCGTCGTCGGGGCGCGAGCCCCTCTTGTCAGTTTGGCGGGGATCCCGGGCCTCGCGGCGGGGTTGGCGACCCGGAGGGGAATTAGCGGGGTCGCCTGCCCTAACGGTGCTGCTCGAGGGGCGGGATTTACGGCCGCCCGGGCGTTTGGCCCCTCGGGCGGATGGGTTGAGTGTCTCGGGGCTCGGGCTCCAGGCCCTTGGTTGGCCCCGTCACGAGCCCTCACGGTCGGGCTTAGGTCCTTGGGTGGCTCTGCTGGAGGTTCCTGCCGGCCGGTGTCGCGGTCGGGAAGGGGGAACTGCCACCCTCTATGGGCGGGGGTGGCAGGGGGGGCGCAGGCCCACCCACTTCCTCTGCGCCCCAGCCCGGGGCCCTAGCAGCACAAGCCTTGCTGCGGTCAGTGGGGATCCCGGCCGCAACACACTGACATCGGCTCCTCCCCCGGGCTGCTTCCGAATCCCCCTTCCCCGGGTACCTGGGTCGTTGCGGGGTCCTCCCCGGAGCCTAGGTTCATCGGCTCCTCTGGGTCGCTGTCCGGTGGCAGGTCGGGTAGGTCCTCGGAGACGCCGGTGTGCTCAGCTGGGGGTTCCTCGGGGTAATAGGCTGTCGGAGGGGGCGCTGGTGACGGTGGTCCTTCCGCCTGGTAATGGTCGGGAGGCGAGGTCAGTGGCTGGTCCCAGTCGGGGTCTGGTGGCTGCTTCCGACTTCCTTCGGGATAGTCGGAGGGTGGATCCCTCAGCCGGTCCTCCAGGTGAGGGTCCAGGGGTTCCTCTGGGTAGTGCCCCAGGGGTAAAGTCGGCGGTCTCTCCCAGTACTGGGGAGGCTGTCGCTCTGGCGGGTCTCGGCGGGGAGCTACTCCGTGGGCAGCTCCCTTTGCCGGTGTCGGCCGCCCCACTGAGCTGGGCGGCCGATCCTTTGTAGTTCCGGGTCCGCCCCCTGACCTCCGGGGGCGGGGCTGACCCGGCACTGTTGCGGCTGCGTCGGGCCACGGCCGGAAGCTGCGTGGCCCGCAGTCTGGGGGCGGCCAGCCCCCCTCTCTCCCGCTCCCGGGCTTCCGGGGGCGGGGCTCCGGTAGCGCTACCGCCGCTCTCTCCGGTCCCGGCCAGGGGTCGTCCTGGGTGGCCGGGGGCTGCGCCGCCCCGCTACGCTGGGGGCGGGGCTCCTGCGGCGTTACCGCCGCTCCCTCCGGCCCCGGCCAGGGGTCGTCCTGGGTGGCCGGGGGCTGCGCCGCCCTGCTACGCTGGGGGCGGGGCTCCTGCGGCGCTACCGCCGCTCCCTCCGGCCCCGGCCAGGGGCCGTTAGGGACGCGGCCGGCCGGGAGCCGTGCCGCCCCCCTACACCCCTCCCCCCTTAAGTCCGGGTCCTGCTCGTCGGGCCCGGGCACTCCTATACCACCTAAGCGGGACAGAAAGTCCGCATTTGCGTGGTCCTTCCCCGCGCGGTGGTATATCGTGAAGGCGTAGGGCTGGAGTGTCAGGTACCACCGCTGGAGCCTCATGTTGGTATCCTTCATCCGGTTTAACCACTGGAGCGGGGCATGGTCTGTGACAAGGGTGAAGGGAGCTCCCAGCAGGTAGTAGCGGAGGGCGTCGCAAGCCCACTTTATTGCCAGGGCCTCCTTCTCTATGACAGCATAGTTCCTTTCCCGGGGGAACAGCTTCCGGCTGATATACACGATCGGGTGGTCCTCCCCATGTATCTCCTGTGAGAGGACCGCCCCTAACCCTATCTCTGAAGCATCGGTTTGTAGAATGAATTTTTGGTCGAAATCGGGGCTGTAGAGGACCGGCGCCCGACAGAGGCTGTCCTTCAGTGCCCGGAAGGACTTTTCACATGCCGAGGTCCAGGCTATGCGTCGCGGGCTCTCCTTCGTCAGCAGGTTGGTCAGGGGGGCAGCAACGGACGCAAACCGGGGTATGAAGCGGCGGTAGTAGCCTGCGAGTCCCAGGAACTGGCGCACCTGCTTCTTCGTTGCCGGGGTCGGGCAGGCTGCCACGGCCTGGATCTTATCCACGAGCGGCTTCACTTGTCCATTGCCGACCATATAACCCAGGTAAGTCGTCTCTTGCCACCCAATGCGGCACTTCTTTGGGTGGGCGGTCAACCCAGCCTCGCGCAGGGACCGTAAGACCGCCGCCACTTTGATAAGATGGTCCTCCCAGTGCCGGCTGTAGATGACTACATCATCAAGGTAGGCGGCGGCGTACTCGTGATGAGGTTGAAGGATGCCGTCCATCAGCCGCTGGAACGTGGCCGGGGCCTCGTGGAGGCCGAACGGCATCCTTGTAAATTGGTATAGGCCCGTCGGGGTAGCGAACGCGGTTTTCTCCTTGGAGGCAGGGTCCAACGGGATCTGCCAATAACCTTTGCTAAGATCCAGGGTAGTCAAAAAACGGGCTTCCCCCAGACGGCCGAGCAGTTCGTCCACGCGGGGCATGGGGTATGCGTCAAATTTAGAAATGGCATTGACTCGACGAAAGTCGATACAAAAGCGCTGGGTTCCGTCGGGCTTGGGGACCAGCACTATCGGGTTCCGCCATCCACTCCTGGATGGTTCAATCACCCCCAGGGCCAGCATGGTGCGTACCTCCTCGTCCACGAGGCCCCGTAGTCTGTGTGGCAGAGGCCGTGTTGCTTCTCGGATGACTACCCCCGGTTCCGTTTGAATCGTGTGGTAGGCCAGGGTGGTGTAACCTGGCTGGTTTGTAAAGGTCCGCGGGAAGGCACGGAGAAGACAGCGGACCTCCTTCAGTTGTTCGCCGGTAAGGGTTCCCGCGAGTTGGGGCCCGCCGGGGTCCGGGCGTAAGGTGGCTTGGGGCCCAAGTTCTGGGTCGGGTGGGTATGGGTCGATCAGGAGGCCATCCCTGGGGCGCCATGGTTTCAGGAGGTTAATATGGTACAGTTGGGTTTTCCGTCGGCGGTCTGGCTGGCTGATTTCGTAGGTGACTGGGCCCACCTTCCGGAGTACCTCGTAAGGCCCTTGCCAGCGGGCCAGGAGCTTCGACTCGCTGGAGGGCAGGAGTAGGAGGACTTGGTCCCCGGGTTCGAAGTTCCGCCGCTGGGCATCTCGGTTGTAGGTCCTTGTTTGAGCCGCTTGGGCGGATTTTAGGTTCTCGCGGGCTAGGGCCCCAACTTGCGTAAGTTGTTCGCGGAGGTCTATGACGTACTTTAAGAGGCCCTGTGCTGGGGACGGCGCTTGTTCCCAAGCCTCCCGCATTAAGTCTAATAGGCCCCGGGGTTGGCGCCCATAGAGGAGTTCGAAGGGGGAGAACTTTGTAGATGTCTGGGGCACCTCTCGGATGGCCAACAGTAGGGGGGGGATCAGGCGGTCCCAGTGCCGCAGTTCCTCTGGGGAGAACTTGCGTAACATCCCCTTCAACGTCCGGTTGAACCTCTCCACCAGTCCATCGGTCTGGGGGTGGTAGACAGAGGTTCGTAGTTGCTTAATCCCCAGAAGGTCACAGACCTGGTGTAGCAGGCGGGAAGTGAAATTAGTCCCTTGGTCCGTGAGCACTTCCTTGGGCAAGCCTACCCGGGCAAAGATCTTCATCAGCTCATCTGCGATTGCCCGGGCGGTGATACTCCGCAGAGGCACCGCCTCAGGGAAACGGGTTGCATAATCTACCAGGACCAATACATGCTGGAACCCCGCGGTGCTTCTGGGGAGGGGCCCGATCAGGTCCATCGCGATGCGCTCAAAGGGCGTCTCAATGATTGGCATCGGGACCAGGGGGGCCTTTGGGGTCTGGGCCGGCGCGGCACGCTGGCAGGCAGGGCAGGAGAGGCAGTAGTTTTTTACCTCCTGGTGTACCCCGGGCCAAAAGAAGCGGGCCAGGACGCGGGCCGCCGTCTTCTCATGGCCGAGATGGCCTGCCGCCGGAATGTCATGGGCTAGGTGCATCACTGCGCGGCGGTGGACCCGCGGTACGAGCAGCTGCGCCCTGGGCTCGCCGGTGCGGGGGTCAGGCTCTACCCGGTAGAGTCGATCCTGCCGAAGTTCGAAGCGGGGCCACTGCTGCGCCCGCCGGGAGTCCACTACGGTCCCGTCGACGACGGCTAGTTGTTCATAGGCCTGGCGCAGGGTCGGATCTGCCCTCTGGTCCCGACAAAAGTCGGTAAATCTAGGCTGCTCGTCGGGGTTCTCCAGGCGGGGATCTCCGGGCGTGAGTGCGGGTTCCCTGGCGGCGGGGACTGCCTCTCCGGGGTCCTGGGTCTCCGGGGGTTGGGTCTCTAGCACGGGGATCGGTGTCGCCTTACCTTCGGCGGCAGTGCGGAGGACCTCCGCAAACTTGGGCCAGTCCCGTCCCAATATGACCGGGTAGGCGAGTCGGGGTGCTAGGCCGACCCGCATTCGCCGAGTGACTCCCCCGACCCGTAGTTGCACTTGGGCGCAGGGGTAGGGCTGGATGTCCCCGTGGATACACTGGAGGTGTACGGAGCCCAGTTGGGGATCGGCCGGCGGGCCGAGCGAGTGTCGTATCAGGGTCTGTCCTGAGCCGGAGTCCAGGAGGGCCGTGGTTGCATACGCCCCGACCGTCACCGGCACGGTGAGCTTGGTGGTCTGGGGCTGCCGGGCTCGGTCCTCCCCCGCGCAGACCTGCCCGAAGTTACACTCCATCAGGGGGCAGTCGCGTTGTAGATGGCCCTGTTTCCCACAGGCAAAACAGGGCCCTGGTTCAGGGCGACCCGGTCGGTTCCGCCCGGTTGCCGGACTACTCGGGGGACTGAGCCCCCCCCGCTCACCCCTTGGGCGGGGCGTTGTGGCCCGCGGGCTGGGGCCGTCAAAGGGCCGGGCCCGGGGTTCCTGGCCTCGTCTGGGCCCCCCCCTTGCTTCCGGGTGGGTGCCCCCCTTCCTTTCCGGCGGGGGATTCTCACGTCCTGGTGGGCCGCCACGCCCGGGGGTCCCAGCGGGGGTTTCGGCAGCCATGAAGTCTTCCATCAGCGTTATGGCCGTGGAGAGGGTGGCGGGCCGGTGTCGAATCACCCAGGTCCGACCTCGGGGCGGGAGGATGTGCAGGAACTGCTCGAGCACAACTTGTTCCATAAGCTCGCCCGGTGTGCGATGCTCGGGCTGGAGCCATTTCCGGCAGGCCTCTTTGAGTTCTTGGGCAATCACGCGGGGTCGAGCCCCCGGCGGGTAGGCCAGGGTCCTAAATCGCTGCCGGAAGGTCTCCGGGCTGATGTCTAGAGCATCCAATATCGCCCTCTTGACCCGCGGGTAGTCCCGTGCCTCTTCTATAGCTAGCCCCCGGTACACGGTCTGGGCCGTTCCCGTCAGGTAGGGTGCCAGGAGGGTGGCCCATTGATCAGGGGCCCACCCCGCGACCAGGGCAACCCTTTCAAACGTGACTAGGAAGGCCTCGGGGTCGTCGCTGGGGCCCATCTTCGTCAGGCGGACTGGGAGAGGCCCCCCCACGGGCCCCGCAGCACCTGCCCCAGGCTGGGGTCCGGGCAGGTGCGGTAGCACAGCGGTCAGCTGCTGGAGGCACTGCTGTTGTTGGACGCCCAGCTGTTGGATCATTTGTTGCTGCTGTTGTAGCTGGGCTGTGGCCTGCTGCTGCTGCTGTTGCAGCTGCGTGGCCTGTTGTTGCTGGCTTTCCGCCAGGAACTTGAGGAGCTTGTCTACATCCATCACTTAGGCGGGTCGATGCCTCTTCAGATCCCTACCTGCAGGGGTCGAGGAATCGTGCCCGCATTCTCCACCACGTGTAGGGGTCGCGTCGTCGGGGCGCGAGCCCCTCTTGTCAGTTTGGCGGGGATCCCGGGCCTCGCGGCGGGGTTGGCGACCCGGAGGGGAATTAGCGGGGTCGCCTGCCCTAACGGTGCTGCTCGAGGGGCGGGATTTACGGCCGCCCGGGCGTTTGGCCCCTCGGGCGGATGGGTTGAGTGTCTCGGGGCTCGGGCTCCAGGCCCTTGGTTGGCCCCGTCACGAGCCCTCACGGTCGGGCTTAGGTCCTTGGGTGGCTCTGCTGGAGGTTCCTGCCGGCCGGTGTCGCGGTCGGGAAGGGGGAACTGCCACCCTCTATGGGCGGGGGTGGCAGGGGGGGCGCAGGCCCACCCACTTCCTCTGCGCCCCAGCCCGGGGCCCTAGCAGCACAAGCCTTGCTGCGGTCAGTGGGGATCCCGGCCGCAACACACTGACATCGGCTCCTCCCCCGGGCTGCTTCCGAATCCCCCTTCCCCGGGTACCTGGGTCGTTGCGGGGTCCTCCCCGGAGCCTGGGTTCATCGGCTCCTCTGGGTCGCTGTCCGGTGGCAGGTCGGGTAGGTCCTCGGAGACGCCGGTGTGCTCAGCTGGGGGTTCCTCGGGGTAATAGGCTGTCGGAGGGGGCGCTGGTGACGGTGGTCCTTCCGCCTGGTAATGGTCGGGAGGCGAGGTCAGTGGCTGGTCCCAGTCGGGGTCTGGTGGCTGCTTCCGACTTCCTTCGGGATAGTCGGAGGGTGGATCCCTCAGCCGGTCCTCCAGGTGAGGGTCCAGGGGTTCCTCTGGGTAGTGCCCCAGGGGTAAAGTCGGCGGTCTCTCCCAGTACTGGGGAGGCTGTCGCTCTGGCGGGTCTCGGCGGGGAGCTACTCCGTGGGCAGCTCCCTTTGCCGGTGTCGGCCGCCCCACTGAGCTGGGCGGCCGATCCTTTGTAGTTCCGGGTCCGCCCCCTGACCTCCGGGGGCGGGGCTGACCCGGCACTGTTGCGGCTGCGTCGGGCCACGGCCGGAAGCTGCGTGGCCCGCAGTCTGGGGGCGGCCAGCCCCCCTCTCTCCCGCTCCCGGGCTTCCGGGGGCGGGGCTCCGGTGGCGCTACCGCCGCTCTCTCCGGTCCCGGCCAGGGGTCGTCCTGGGTGGCCGGGGGCTGCGCCGCCCCGCTACGCTGGGGGCGGGGCTCCTGCGGCGTTACTGCCGCTCCCTCCGGCCCCGGCCAGGGGTCGTCCTGGGTGGCCGGGGGCTGCGCCGCCCTGCTACGCTGGGGGCGGGGCTCCTGCGGCGCTACCGCCGCTCCCTCCGGCCCCGGCCAGGGGCCGTTAGGGACGCGGACGGCCGGGAGCCGTGCCGCCCCCCTACAATAATCAAAACAAAAGTACATGGTCTTTAGATTCAATGATACCTTGCAGGAAGACAACAAAACTGTCTAGAGGAGCCAAAGGTATAGAAGTTCAAGTACCTAGGTTTGATAGCACAGAATAATGGTGAATGCAATCACTAACTTAAAAACAGTGTATAGGTCGTGTATGTTTATGTCCTGCTGCACAGGATTTTGATCCCAGGCAATGTGCAGGATATAAGATAGATTCAGTTAAATTGGCTTCCCTTGCTGTGGTAGGATGATAACTAAAATATTTCTGTAGCTGTGCTGGGATGATAGGATACAAATCTAAATTCTTCCTCCACTCCAACACCTTGCTTCGGAGTGCCTAACCAGAAAGGGGTACTTTTCCATGCTTTTGCACGTGCTGGTGGATCATCCAGGATGTTTCACTAATATGAATATTAGCTGGTAAGGGAAGGTCCATGATGCTTGCATCAGAAATATACTCGCCAGGAATACTGGATTTGATAAGCTACAAGCAAGGATGTTTTCTCTGACCAGCATATTCACGTTGGTGGCTGCCAATAGTGATTCTGGAGAACCTGGCCTACCCATTGCTTCCTGGCTCATAAAGCTTTACATCAGGAACCTGGTCTGCAGCAAAGAAATTTTAACTATCTTCTGAGAAGCTGCATGTATTTTAGAGTAGAATTTGGTCCTGTCACTCTGATTAAGAGATTAACCCTGAGGATCAGGTCGGAGAATTTTGCCCTAAAATTGCTAATCTATAAGTATATCAATTGTCTTTTATATTCTATATCTAGTTCTCAGAATATTTTTAAAGATAGTCAAATTGCATTTGCCAAATATAAAACTCCACAAATTTTGTCCTTTTTTGGTTAATGAAGCACTTATGAACCAGTCCCATTATTTCCAAACCTATTCAGTTGCCCAAAATGTTCAGTGAATATAAACAAACATCTGACAAGCTATGGATTATTTATGAAGTATCCAGTGTTGACATTTAGAACTCAAACTTTGAAATTGGTCACCCACGGTCCTAATGGATCAAATCAACATATTCAATATTTGGTACACTTACTCAAGTGAATCAGGTTGTCCAGTTTAAACATTTGTGAATATAAAAGGATTATGACATAATGGCGTGCTCTAATGTTAATAAAAAAACAATTTTTTCTTAGTATTCAACCAGATTCTACTTGGTACACACAGTGAAGACTTAACCAGCTATCATAATAAGAAGCAGAGATGTTCAATCAGAGAAATCTACTAGGGTCTGTGATTCATTCTATCTTTAGTGCATGGTGAAGTTTTATAATGTAATGGCTTCTCAGCATTATTTGAACTTTCTCTGTGTTTCTTGGCAGGTTAGTAACTTCAAACCTTTAATATGTTAAAACTTTACCATGAGTTAACAAATATAATTGCAAGAGGAAAACAAAGTAATCTCTTTAAGGATTAAAGTATCTAAATAAACAATTATTAGAACACCAAGTCTGTCAGAAGAAAATAACTCTTTCTGTATATAAATAGAGCCATATAAATTTGCATGTTGTTTCCCCAGCAGCTCCTTTAACACGTCATCTGACCTCAAAATACAGCCTCAATCTACTGAAAATGTGTCCATCTAGTAAATGAAATGACAATTCCATTTGTTAGTTATTTCTCTGTTTTAATCCTATCTATTTCAAAATTAATCCTGGTTCCCACATAAACCTAAGTACTATCTGCTGACATACAATGTCTGGGTAATCAACAGTCATAGATAATCCTCTTTGCTTTAGGCCTGATAGGCAGTAATACTCTGAATGGTGAAGGGATAGGGGGCTGGTTTGGGGTTGGTTTTCTTCCCTCCATCCCCCCCCCCCCCCAGCTGTCATACTGAACTTCTTAATTATTTTAATGAGTTTTTATATTTACATGTTCAATTTTCCGTGAGCATATGTCCTAGTGTGTCATTTCACTTGAGTTTTTCATGGAGTGGCGTACATGTTGTCAAGTCTCATGCTAAAATTAGGGCAAGGCCCTACACCTTACTATGGGCCAGGAGCAATGAGGACTGCTTAGCATCTTGCACATAGGCCCTTTGTTTGCCATGTCACCACAACTAAGCTTCACTTTTTAGGTCTTTAGAAATGTTAGTTTGTGTTTAGTGTTGATCAGATTAATGTGACAAAATTAATAAAGTACTTTAATATACAGAAAGAGGAGACTGAAGGGAATTTAAATTAAGAAGACGGAAGAACAAAGGAAGTTCTTAAATGAACATTTTGAGCAGTAGCTTAACATTATAAAGATTAATAGGAATTAATTTGCATATATAATGTGATGTACAGAACACAATTCAAAGTGACTATGGGTTCTAAGAGCATTATTATTGTAAAAGAGCAACATAAAATAGACAGGTCTGTTCCCTTCCCCTTGTTTTGTTTGACTATAGATTCTAAAATAAACACCAGACACTGTCTCAGCTGCTCTTGTGTAGTGTGTGCTTACATCTAGGTCTGTTCCTACATGATCATTTTACATATAAGCTTCCATATCTACAGCTCTACTATAAACCACATGCAGTCATAAACCATGAATATGCAAATAACTGTGTGTGTTACACAAATAGTAAATATATGTAGACTATCATTTAAATGATATTGGACCAAAATAAGATGTGTCCTCTATGGTGATGTAAGTGGGGATAAATAAGTCTAACTTGTATACTAGGGGCAACAATAGGGATGGATACACTAAGAAAAGAAAATAATCATTAAAGTTAGTAGCAGGCTACTTACTAACTTAATGTGTAACTTCTGGGCCCTCAGCATGTGAGGGTCTGCCTGCATTGCAATCAGATGTGAAACTGCAGCACATTCAGCTTTGATCTAACTATCTTGAATAACAATAGCAAGGAAGCCGCTGCAGCATGGCAAGCAGTTAATCTCTCCAATACATACTCAGGTCCTATGCGCAGCATGTCCAGGTGCTGCGGTCACACCTCCAACTGCAGCATAGACAGACCTTCGCACTAGATTCCTCTTACACTTACTTTAGCTTTCATGACGTCTGAATCTGGCATGTGATAAACCTGATACCTATTCTTTGTCAAGTGGCAGCGTTCATCACTACTCATTTGTCTACATGTAAGAAATGTCCATTTCCCCCTCCTATGTTCTGAGAGGTCCTATTGACTCTCCTTAAACTTTTCTTCAGCTGGAAGTCTCCAACAAAAGTGATTTTTAAAAAAAAAAAATGTCCCTGGGGAAAAAGATTCCTTAACACCAGTTTAGAATATAATATAGAATACAAACATAAGCCATCAGCAGCAAACTAGATTACAACCCATACATTTGCCATCACACAGGATGATGTGTGATGTGTACAGTGGGACATGATAATCTTCTCAGGCAGCACAATGTAGCTCATAATTTAGCTCACTATGTCACTTTTTCCCCAATAACTTCAAGCTGTTATCTCTATAGGAAGCAAAGGCAGCAATATGGATACCTAAACAGTGATGTTCTTAGGGAAGATAATGAGAATCACCAAGGTGTGTACAAAGAGCATATTCATATGTAGCACACTGGAAAGCAAACAGTGGGACTGCTATTATTTGTATTGGCCATCTGTGGTTGTGTTTGCTTGCAATAACATCCCACTTACAAATTGCTGTTTCCATGATGAGTTGCAATCTGTTTCCAAGTACAATCAGGCAATACAGAACATGAAAGTCTAAATTGCATTAAATCTAATTTGAACACAACATTTCCCAGAACATATGCATACTGACGTTTAGGAGTGGTGGGAGGCTAAGGGGAATATGTATTTAAATTTCTAAATGTACATGTCAAACACTTTTGGATTTCAAAAAGACAGAGGGGTGATTTTGCATTTAAAAGTTTAAAAATCCAGGCTTTGTCTTACTGTCTCAGTGTAGTTGCTCTTTTGAGCTACTTTCACAGATGCAGAGAAACTTGGCAATGCTGATTATCTGGCCATAGGTGCTGAGATAGCTCAGGAGTGGTATGCACTGGGTCTCAGCTGCTTTGAAGCCTAAGGACCAAATTCAGCCCTTGTTTAACTCCATTGACTTCAGGAAGATTGTGCCTACTTACACTAGAGGTGAATTTTGACTCTAATCTGCACAGGATGTGTCTTTTTTTTATCTTAAAGGAAATAACAGGTGCAGTTCTAAACTGTGTGTGTGCGTAGGTAATATGTATTTGTGCAGAATTTATGCATATTAGGTGGCCAAAAACTTCTTGATATAGCTTCAAGTTTTTGGTGTGTTTTTATTTTAATATGTGATGTATTAAAACAATGATGTGATTCCTATGAAGATGGGCCTCGTGCCATGCCTCCAGACATGGGTTGCCTGCCAACTTGTTAGGAACACAGATTTTCCAGTGTTAGATATGGGAGGCGATGCTACATCTACAGTGCACAAAAACCGTATTGCAGGAAGCATCGCTTGTAGTTCCAAAATGGACATTTTATAGCCAGAAATAATAATGGTTGGCTTTCATTACATCAATTATTTCAAATACCACCTTTGCACAGGAAAAAGGATGATCTGGCCTATGGAGACAATAAAAACAAACTCATTTTTATGTACCTGCCTGTGTGTGGAGAGTTCATTTTGGAAGTTAATCCAACTCAGAAGCTCATTACCTTAACTACTTACTGGCAGTTAAGAACAGGAGGAGCAGCCATTTGGATGGAAACTTGCCCTCAGCAAATGTTTGCTCTTTTGGCTGCCAGCTTTGATGCACATGTTGCATATTCGAATAGCACTGTAGCTTTGCTCAAGCTGGCAAGATTGTGTTTCTTGGAATCAGGGTTTCATTGAGCAGCCAACATAATAAATGAAGGAGGCTTTCTAAAAAAAAATTAATTTCTTCTTTGTCTTTTGGCTACAGAGCAAGTAGACCATCTAAAATCTGATGTATCCTTAAACAGGGACTATATCATACACATGCGGGAGGATGGACTGCCACTTGGTAGTCAGGGTTCTCATAGGTCTTTCCAGCTCTAGCAACTGTAAGACCATTTGTTCAGCAGAGCTGGCATTCAAGCATTCCATATTGGTGACGGTTGGCATGTGATGCGGTGTATAGACCCCACACTGGGCAACAAGGAGGTAAGGGATTATCTGGGTTTAGCCAGCCCTGCCCCACCACACCTAAAGCAAATGCTCCATCTGCTGAAGGAATCTGCAGGGAATTCGCTCAGTTGGGTGGCAGAGCTAGAGGTGAGCAGACCTGCAATCCACAGCTCCAGCAGCCCAAGCAGAGGGAAGTCTAAAGCTCTGACACAGCTGCCCAAAATGGCCCTCCCTGAGGGAAGTGAGGACCCATCCTAGAGACAACCAGCGAGAGAAGTATCCTGTGGACCTTGGATACTGGTAACTCCCTATTACTACTTTTGGTTTGGATTTCCCCAACAGGGGAAGGCTTGGGACTAATCTGACCCTGGGAGGGGGTGTGAGGAGAGGAAGAGGCCCAGAGAGGACAGCCTTAAGCAGCCTGGGTTGCCAGACTACTGGTAGCCCAAAAGGCTCTGGGTCAGAGCTTGGTGGAGTGGGAGGGCCTGCAGGAGCTTCCCTCTCTACAACCCCCCTGGTAGCCAGGGGTTGTGGCCATGACCACTAGGCCATGCTCCACAACCAGATCCTGAGTGAGGGCCATTACATGACCCCATTTGTATCTTAAAGACATTACAAAGTTTGTGGACACTTCGAGCTGCCAGCAAGATTGCTTTTATATTGGAGTAAGCATGCAGCTCACACACAAGAATGGCTTGTGTTCTCAAAAGGTACATAACCTAATACTGCTGAGTCCTAGATAATTGGTGCGATGGCAAGATGATGGTTGCAGTAGAGTGAATACTGTTCAGCCAAAGGCACGGGTAACAGACTGATTTCATGAGCCGCCGCTCCTGTAGTGGTTCTGTGGCTGTGAAGATCACAGTTGAGTTGAGTGCCTAGCCTAAAACCATGGTGGTGCTTTACCTAGGGGTGTTATAGTGGTTGCTTTTAAAATCCCTTTTATTGTTTCAAGTCACAGCTTAGTATTTATAGTCAAAGTGCTTCTTTGGGGGAGATTTCCCTTTGACCCAACAGAACAAATATATCTCTTGATGGTACCAGGGAACCCCCAAAATTCACACACAAGAGGATTTCTGTCAGTGGATCCAAACTATGAAAATACCATTAAGGAGCTCCTGTCATTTACAGACACGTTTCTTTCATGCAACTGGAAACCTTCATTTCATTACGCAAATTATTTCTCTGAAAGCTGCTAAGGAGGATTGTGGTCTATAATTAGAATAATACCCCACAGGATTACATTCACAAATGTAATTATATAATCATTTAGAACTAAATAGTGCCATGAAACTACATGGTATTTCAAAGCAGTGGTGGGATTTTTTTTTCAAAGTATTTTCTATTGTACAGCAATTGCCACAAACCAGTTAAATTAAACAATGACACTCCTTCCTCTGTGCCAGAAAACTTTGTGGTAATCCCAGCTACTAAAGATCTTTTTTTCCCTTCAGACATCTTATTTAATTTAGAAGTGGTTACTTGCTAGAGTGTCAATGAACCAAAAGATTCTTCTTTGGTACAACAGGATAGGTGTGGTCACAGGCAGTTTAACTTATGTCTTCCTTGTTGGGGCTTGTGAGCTCGCCATCCTACCCTGTGGAGCTCAAAAACAAACAGTGCACCATCAAGTTATGGACTGCCCCTCTTTATCATCTTGATTGTGGCTGGATGGACGCACTTGACATCTCTGGATGATGCAGCTATGATCATGATTACATTACTTACCCAACATCTAATTCATTGTTTCTGCCATCAAAAACTGTACGCCAGAAGAAGTTACTTGCTATTAGATGTTTAGCCCTCAAAATCTAAGGTCAGATGTGTAGAGGGTGTAAAACAGAATATCTCCATGGAAACCTGTGGTGCTATGGTGATTTACAGAAGTTGGTGATCTGTCCATAGTGTTCATTTCAAAGATACATCAGACAGTTGACAACGTGTTGATAAAATGTTCCTAAACACATCCCCATTCATCGTGGGATACCTTGTCATGGGCCCTATGTCGATTCTGTCATTTCACTTCATGTGTGAAAATGACCCTGTTAGAATATATAACAACAACATTTCTAGCCAAAAAGAAAAAGTGTGTGTTGCTTTCTTTCTGGTACAAAAGTGGCATTTTTTCACCCTTAAAGAAATACACTACAGTATTGTTCTGTACACTCTGTACTACAACTGGCATATTGTTAGTTCATTATTTTGGAGCTGTTACTGTTGAATACTCAAGTATTGTATTAGTATATCTCAAAGTCATAAGCCTGACTGAGTGCATCCGTGCACTATATGGCAAACCCCTGCTTCAAAGCCATTGCAACCTCATCTTACTGCTTTTCCAACTGAAATAATAAAATGTGAAAATGTGAAGCAGAGCAGTTGTGATGGATGATTTTTTCCTATGGTTTGCAAAGATCATTTCTAATCTTCATACTGCTGACATGTTATCATGTCACATCATTTTTTTTACATCAGTTTTGAGGCTCACGGTGCCTTGTCTCCCACGTACAATGCAGGAAAACTTGCTTAGTGTGGCATATTGGAGAAAAGCATCAGAAATCAAAAGCACTATTCTGACTTGTATTATTAGCAGTTCATCCATTGTACTTTGAGAAGGCAGAACTCTGATTAGGCAGACGGGTCAATAGCAAGGTAAACTAACGAGAGTTTTCTATATTAGCAACTGGGAAAGATAACTGCTTCACTGAGCACTCCAGTTATATCTGGGTAGCTCATACAGCCCTAATGAGAACAATGTAATCAGGGTATCTCTTCTAATATATTAGCAAGAGCAGCTTAAAGTTCTCCAGGATCCCTGCGATGAACTGACATATGGATTTAAACAGATAAATCAAGAGCTGCATGGGGGATATTTTAGACTGCAAGGACTGAGGGATGTTTTCTTTTCTCCATTACTTATCTCTTTGCTATTTGTGGTTTGATGGACAACTTTGATGTATTTAAACCAAAGAAATGAAGTGATTTTGGAGCTGCCCTGCGTGGTCTACCATTCATCAGATGTACCTTCCAGCAGATTACAAAAAAGGGGTGGGATCTAATAGCTAGGAGTTCACTGTATTCACTTTCTAATTTATGACTCTAACAGCTCTATCAGGTTATGGATTAGCGTATCACAACATGCAAAAATAAACTTGAAAGCAGCAGCATTTATCACCAGGGACCTTACGATACCCTCCTGAATCAACAGGAAATGAGGACTTAAGAAACGAGAGAGGATATGACACAAAAGCCACCTTCTTTGTATGATGGGCTCCCCTTTTATAATTGCACATAGGGACAGGGGACACAACCTAAAAACCATGTAGAGGAGTTGTTGGGTTTTCTAGGCCCATCTACAGATGGCCGAAAGGAAGGCTGGTGTAGCTACCTGATAGGAAGCGTTGCTATAGTTTGGTCATGTTGTAGCACCACAAGCAATAGTATCTACGGCCACAGGGACTCCTGAAGCATCCAGAGATGTCAAAATGGCTTGGGACAAGTGAAATTGCATCATGCCATCAAATTCTCATAGACTGATGCTGACACAGGGTCAGATCCCATTCCCGTTTACATCAGTGGGAGTTTATAAGTCCAGTGGTTCAGGATTGGACCTTTGATCGTTTAATACAATGTAGCAGTTTTTGTATGCTATTTTCTGACATGCTCATGACTGTGACTGTTCCCTATTTTCCCTAGTGGCCAGCCATGGCACCCAAACTATGTATATTTCAAATGTACCTGGCTGGTGATGAGCAGAGGCAAAGCATGCCTTGTAAACTGTTTCCTTTTCTACATGAATTCTTTTTATTTTTTCTCTCTAGATCAATTGATCTGTATCTCTCTTTCTTATATGGTCTGCATTACCGTAATATATGAGTGCCTCACAAGTCCCAATCTTTTTAATGTTTTTATCCTCACCATACTTCTGTGAGGTAGGGCAGTGCTATTATTCCCCATTTTACAGATGGGGAACTGAGGCATAGAGAATCTTTCTTGAGAAAACACAGGAATTCTCTGGTGGAACAGGGAAATGGATTCAAGTGTCGCAGTCCCAGGCTAGTGTCCTAACCACTGAACCATCCTTCCTCATACCTGGACATAAATCAGTTGGAGAAAATGTTCCAAATAAGTTTTACTATCGAGCTTCCCAAGTGGAGAAATGATGGGGTATGGGATTAGATCTTTTGATGGGCTGTGAGCAGCTTCCTTAGACAAGCACCATCATCTCAACATGAGAAATAATTTCGATCAGCCAGGTGAATAGAACTTGTTCGGCTTCTCTCACCAGGTGTTATTCCAATTCAACAGTGCTGTGACTTCACTGCTTTCTGGGGAGTTACTTCAGTGTGAAACTGGAATAAAGCAGCAGTGATGAAGCAGTTCACTTCAAAGTCATTTTTACCCTTTGCAATTCTATGTGACTTTGCGCACGGACTTTTGCAGGATGACTGTTCTACTTTAACATGGCTGCTGTGTTCCTATAATTTGTAAGGTAGATACTCAGGAAAAGAATGACTCAGTAGTGGAGAGTTCAGTGCTGTTCAACAATTGATGTGGCTTTTATTTATTAGAGCTTTTTAAAAAAAATAGTAAAGGGGAGCAGGAAGGGAGGAATTGGTTATCATCGCCTTCATTTTGCCAAGGAAATTGGAATTCACTCTGCTTTATTAATATCTAACAGAAACTTGCAGACCATTTCCCCCATCCAAAAATCTGGACTATGGTGTAATCAATTTACAAGCAGATATTTACAGGAAAAAATACCAGTCATTTAAAAAATTGAAATTGACAGTCAGTTGAATCTTGTAGTTCCCTAATCTGCCGCTATGCTGAACTTAAACTTCCACTTGTTAAATTGGTGGGGACTGGATGACTCAGAGGATTGCTACTGGAAGACAGTCTTTCACCTTTAGGATCTGTCACATTGATATGACTGTGTTTGTAAGGCTATCTGGTCACTCAGTTGTCCTCTAACTCAGTTGCCCACAATTTGTAGCATGCTCTGGACTTCAGCTGTATTTTTTAACCACACTAAAACCTTAGACAGGCCTGAAATTTCTGTCTGGTTACAAAACATGATTAAGTTTCAGGGAGCACTACATATTAGAACCAGGTTTGAAACAAAGTTGGAAGGCCACTGAGTTGTAACTAGCTGCTTTGACATGGTTGTATTTGTCGTGTTGACAGAACCTGAGAGCACTGCCTTGAATTAAGTAGAAAGTGTTGAAACACCGTTGGCATTTGACAGTTGTTCAGGGACGAGTTTGTGCTGTCACTGTAGTTTTTAGTACAAGCTGCCCCTACAACCAACCAAAATAATAAACAACAACAATTGCAGTCATCAGACCTGTTAGTGGGCTCAGCGTGTGGAAACTTAACTGGACATAGAGATGGAGTGACTCCTAAATAATTCCTGGAGCATTGGTAGAGCAGCTTAGGGACTCCTGGGCTTGCGTTCTATCCAAGATAGTTATATAGTCGCCCATAACAATAGTATCTGAGCACCTCTCAATCTTTAGTGTATTTATCCTCACAGCTCCCTTTAAGGTCCCAGGGTAGTGCTATTAGCCCCAGTTTACACATGGGAACAGAGGTACGAAGAAACTACTTGCCCAGAGTTGTACAGAAAGTCTGTAGTAGAGCAGGGACTTGAACCCAGGTATCCTAAGTCCCAAGCTCGTGCCCTAATCACTGGAGAATCCTTCCTCTCTCAGCCTTGTTTTGTTGCTAAGCAGAGCCTCTCATGTTGCTTCACTGTCAATCCTGGACTTTTCACAAACATTAAGTATTACAAATTCACTTTAAAATGTAAAGAAGAAGCTACATTTGGCAAAATATAAGCTCCAGCTTTTGTTGTGGAAAAAAGGTGAATACTGAAAGGCAGCCCAGTAGCAGAAAGGGGGCATTGATAGCCACACTGGGTGATAGTACTGATACTAGAAACATTGAGGAGAGCAGAAGACTACAGCAGATAGAAAAAAAATATTAAAACTAATAAAATGTTGTGTGTATGTATAAAACCTCAATTCTAATCTCGGTGCATCAGTGATACCTGTTCCTGGAGTTTGAGGGCATTAGGACTTCTAAAGGTTTATTATAGGCAGTTGCATGAACATTAGTCTATTTATTATTCATCATGAGATTGCTGACATTATTTTTACAGTGTTTTTATATTGAGCTTACTAAATGGATAGATTTGTGTTAGGACACCTAAGTAATTTCCCTGTATTAAAGAGAGCCTAGAAATACAAGGGCCTAAACTATTGCTGTAATGAATTTTCTTTCTCACAGGGATATTTATTCAGTCTCTTCTGTAAACAGAGAAGTGAGTTCAGACCATGTGCAAATGTGTTAATTATGCTTAGCTGGTTTAAGGGCTGAAGTGTGAAGGAATGGTGTTTCTGCAGACAAAACTTTTGGCCAGCTCATTGGAGTACGTTTTAAATTCAGCCTGGTCTCCTTTAAACCAAGAACATGACTTGTAATATATCAGCTGGGATGTCTAAGCCAGGCTTTGGAAATCTAGGTGAAGTATGAAGTACACAGTCACTCAGACGCATGTTGCATTCACTTCACATCCTCCACCCCTCTTTGTTGGATAAATCAGTTGTAGGAAATAGTTTCAAATTATTTGAGTTTTACAATCTTTCTTCCCAAGTGGGTGAATGATGTGGTCTGCATTTTTATAGTTCGTACTTTCTAATTAATTAATCACAGATCACTACATTAACTCATATCAGATGCTGGGCCTAGTTCTCTCCTATATTCTGAGTGGTTTGTTCCAATTGAACCAGCTCCCTGGGAATTCCCCCACCCCCACCCCAAGCATAAGGGAAATCTCCGGTGTGATAGCGGAGATGCAGCCTCTCTAAGCCACCTCCCTGAGCATAGGAGTGTGGCCAAAGGAAAGGGAACATCATGGCTGGAATGTGTTGCATACCCATTATTACAGGAAAAGGCCTGTAGAATATTTCACATGTCATTTTGGAACATAGAAACAGATTGCAGGGTCTCCTGTTCTCCCAATCATCCAAACAACCTTCCTTCTTTTACAGTGTTTTACATTGTACATCTTTACATGCTTTGGGAACACTGTCTACCCCTCAATTTTTTCTAGAAACCATTCCACCTATGGACCTGCATGGGGCCAGTCTGTCTCCCAGCAAGAAAGAGCTTGATGAACTCTTTGTCCTTCTCATCCCTTATAGCCTGTGGTCCTCTGGATCCTACACTATTCCCGTAATCAGTTTGGAGCTAAATTATGTCCTTAAGGTCCATCTGGTGGTGTAGGTAGCTCCAAAGCCCACAGCCTCAGTAGGAGCTCCTGGAATTATTGATCTCCAGAGGCTGTGATGCTGCCGGGAGTGCAGGGTGTTCCTGTGCGCAGTGCAGTGTGCACTCAGTCAGGAGTGACTCCGGTAATGTTCTACTGTACAAAGCTGGTGAGGGTAAGATTAAAATCAGGCCCTAAATATCAGTTTTCAAGGTGAAACTTAAATATCGGTAGACCATCTATGCATATAAAGAAGTGTTTGGGGATTTGTTTGTTTCAGGGACAAAGTGGATGAGAGTTTGTGATTGTTCCAATAGCATTATCTGGAACTGAAATTTAAAGATTCAGGAAGAAAGCCGGCAGCACCAATAGCACAAAATCAAGAATAACCTATAAAAATGGGCACTGCCGATGGAGAAATATCTGAATTTTGGGAGTCCCCATCTTAGTTAGAAGTGAGCAACACAAAATGAGAGACAATAAGAACTCACCTGATTTTTCATTCATACTGAGCCTTTCCAGAAGTTCAGAAAAGTTCACCTCACTTTTTTCCCCTATTGCTTTAAATCTCTGACTCTGATTTTGATGGAGACCTGAAGCAGCAGTGCTGAAATAAACTATAAATATAATGGCTTCATTCTGCCCCTGGACATCAAGAAGCTCAGTCGCTGATTTTATGATATCAAGGGGCAGCTGGCTGATTTAGTGCTGCCTGATTTTGTTATGCTATGCAGAGAGAGACAGAGAGCACCCTCTCTTATCTCTGCAACAGAGACATTGACATGCCCTAATCATTCATGTTCATAGCAAACAAATATACTGGCCAAGCTGGACTGCAAAGCAACAACAAAGTAGCACACGCAAAATCAAGGAATCTTTAACATACGTTTCTCCTAGTCTATTATGACCAAAGAATCTTAAAAATTCCAGTTCTGTCATGAATCAGAGAGGTAGCCGTGTTAGTCTGGAATAGCAGAGGTAACAAAAGTCCTGTGGCACCTTAAAGACTAACTATAAAGTTTTGAAGCATAAGCTTTCGTGGGCTAATACCCACTTCGTCGGATGCAAGCAGTGGAAGTGTCCAGCTGGACACTGGACACTTCCACTGCTTGCATCCGACGAAGTGGGTATTAGCCCACGAAAGCTTATGCTTCGATACTTTATAGTTAGTCTTTAAGGTGCCACAGGACTTTTGTTAGTTCTGTCATGTGCATTATCACATCACTCACCTTCAGCACTTCATCTGGTGGCCTTTTTGTTTGCCTCTTTTGCCACATTTAATGTCATCTTTTATTTTCTGAGATTATTTTTTTCTCTCCCTTCCTCTGTTCTCATATTATGACTCCAGTCTGGCACCCTCTTTTCTAGAGAAACTCAAAATGCCATAAAAGCTTTAAGACAAAACTTCTGAGCATGTGTATACAGTCTCGCCAGCCAGAAGTGCAGAGCAGCTCTCTTTCAATCCTATTACCGCCTAATTTTCTTTCTACACTAGGTCAGGGTGAAAGATGGCATGCAGGATTATCAGTATGGTCAGGTCGTGATTTAACAGTATCATTCAGCAGATGAGAGTCAAGTTCTCAGCTGCTATAAGACTTAACCTAAAAGCATTCTGAAGCAAGCTAAAAGCTTAAGCATTGCTTCATCTCGTACTCGCACCTATAGTGTGTGCTGACCTTTCATACTGCTAGACCCAAAGTGTGTAGTGAAAAATCCCTCTGCAATTTAGGGCTCCAAGGAGTTTAGTCTGACTCATCCTTTGAAAACACATTTAGGTTGCCACTTCAGGGTTCAGAATGGGAAAATATATTATTTAGAGAGAAATAAGTGTCTAAGTGTCTAATGTAAACTGCAGTCTAACTAGGCAAAGATGGGTCCATCCCATGTGTCATCTTGTATATTCTGGAACTCTGCAGCCTAAAATCAGGAAGTTAGAGGTGGAAAGAACTATTAAGTCGTCTAGCCCACTCCTTCATCAATGACGGATAATTTCTTCTCTAGTCTGCGAGGAGTGAAAGCGGGAGCATCATGCCTCACCAAACACTTTTCCGGGTCAGCTCTGGAACCAGGAATGGCCTATGATGCATCAGTCATATATGATTGGGCCAGACACCTGATCTAGGGTTGGTGGCCTGATTTCTTGCTGCTGGAAGGCAGATCTGCAAAGAAGTCAAGCTCATCTTGGTGAGAGTCACCAGTTCATCCTGATCCCCCATGAAACCCAAAACCAGAGCTCCCACTGTAGAATATCCAATGCCAGTAGAGTTCCCCCCTCTCTCTCCTTGGCTCCATTTGCTGCCAGAGGGAGCTTTGCATTTTTCCCTCTAATAACACCAGAAGTCATTCAGCCAAATGACTTCCTCTCTTCCAGCCCTCTTGATAGAGGACAGAGAAAGGAGCTTCTCCATCGGTTTTTAATCAAGTTTGGAATGTCAAATTTGCAATCTCTTTATGAAAATTCAAAGGGCCCAGTTTTTCCAACCCTAACCCACACTGAGTGGAACGTTACTTAACCAGTGGCACTATTTATGGTTCTGAGGAGTAAGGCGCTATTATTCAATGTAAAGCTACAAGAATTGAGTCCAAATTTCTTTAAAATATTTCAGAAAGACTCTTGGAATTTCTCTCTTCCTCTTTCTTCATCCCCGTTGGAATGATGATCATTCAATTGAAAATAGTCAGTTTTAGGAACAAAAAATGTGGGCTGGGGGTATTTACTGTATTTTAGCTAGACTAAAGTAGATGAAAGAAGAGCAGGGCAGAAAGGAATGCCCAGTGTTCCAACACACAAACAGGTGATGGCAGGGGCTCTGTTGTCTTATGCACAGAACAGCCAGAAATGTTTATTTTTCTTTGTTAAATGGATTTCCTTAACAGCCTCCATGATGCTCAGTCCCCCTGCAGGCCCATGGCTCTTCTCACAGGAAACGGGGAAGGAGGGGAGAAATTAGACTAGTCAGGAGGTCTTTTGTGATCCCTGTCAGTTTAAATTGTCTGCTTTTTTGCATAGCTCTAAACCTCACCTGTTTTGGTCAGTTTATTCATGTGTCTTTGTAAGGCTTTGCATATTCAGGCTTCTTTCAGCTGAGAAAACTAATTGAACAAAGTTGGCAGAACACTCTACTTAAGAGTAAGTAAACTTGGTCAAGAAATATATCTGCTTCTGCATAGATTTTCCTACATTGTTCAATCGTATTGTTTCTTTAGCTGTCTTTTGCTGAATGTGTTCATGCCTAAAGCACCCTTTTCTCTTCATCTCTGCATTTGACTGGTTCTCGCAGGCTGAGATCTGTGAAAAGTAATTAAATTAAATCTTTTTTCCTAATTGGATTGAGTCTCTTCAGTCGTTGTCCATTTCCTTCAGGCTCCCTAGAGTAGCCTGGATTTGGAGTCTGTAGTTTTGGTAACAAAATGCTGTTTCTTTTTAGTGAGTTTCTGTTTTTATTACTCACTGCCCAGAGACTGTCCTTATTTCTCATGGGCAGCATTTTCATCAGAGATGTTTCCTCGAAGCACTGTCCGCTCTGAGTGTTTTTTATAGTTCTCTTCCAAGACCTTGTCCCATAGCTTTGGCTATAAGCATGCTCCACCCTGCTCCAGGTCTTTAGTCATCTTGCAGGTTCAGTCTGACCACAGCCAGCAGTCTGGCAGATGGTTTCAGCAGTTCCCATGCCTCTTGGGAATACTCATATTGCCACTCCTACTTTGCATTTCATTCCTTCCTTCCTTGAAGGCAAGAGCTGATTGCTTTCCAACAGGAACCCCCAACAGTGATTATCTCCAGCATAACCTGAGCTGGAATGGGTGACTTAGCTTTCAAAAAAGCAAAGTTATTAGAGATAAATAGAGAAGATAATTGAAGTGAAAGATGGTAAAACATGAACACGACTCAGATTGATGTTTCTAAGAATATCACTAGGTGAACAAGAGCCCCCTGTCACGAAGGCTGGTAGGGTTTTTTCCATTCAGCTCTATTCTCACCCGTGTCTGGCCCACCCTTCTGCACTGTCCTGTGAAGATCTGAAACCACTATGCCACAGCATTCAGGATGTGACCCTAAGAGCGCCCCAGTGCCTCATGTCAAAGGGTTCCCTGGTATGTCACAGTAAATTTCTTTCGGCCTGACCAGTTCAATACATCTCACTCATTGTGGTCGTGATATTTATTTAAAAGTTGTCTTGCAACAGAAGTTTTGAAAACTGATAACATGCTGGTCATTGATGGCACTGTGAAAGGTATACAACAACATTTATTTAGTCAAAAGCCCAATTTGTCATAGATGGAGAATATTCAACCAGCCCTAATTTTTACATTGGATGTAAGAAAAAGAGAACTCAAGTCTTCAGCTTCCAGGCCAAAAAAAAAGCAATGAAAAATGGTTCAAATTGTGGCTGAGAGAAGTAGGGGTGGAGAGAATTAACTACATTATTGCAGAGATATGAGGGCAAATGCTGTTCTCATCTGCATCCATGGAGTCACGCTGTGTGTGCAGTGGTGTAAATGGGAACAGAATTTTCCCTATTGATCATGGTGACCAGTGATACCCTTGTACCTTAACTGACTATATATCTGGAAGATGTGCAATTAATGAGGTTATAAATCAAGTGGATACTGACCATTCAGGGGACAGGAGATATCTTTCAAAATGCAGCCATGCCACAAAGTTCTGATCCAGATCTGAACTTCCAGACAGTTCAGAGATGGTCACATGTGCTGGGTTCATTTAGCTTCCAAGAGTGCCAAGGAGCAGCCACAAGGATCGGGGCCTAGATCAAGGAGATCAGGTCAAGTCAATCAGATGAGAAGCTCGACTAAATGGGTTGGTTTGGTTTTAAGATTAGTTTTGAAAACTCTCTCAATCATGCAGGTTTAAGGTCGAGGGGGAGGGTCTCTGTTGTGGGCATCCTGTGGTCGTTGAGAGAACGGTAAAGCTATGAAAACAAAAATAGTCCCACGCAGCTGACAGCACTGCGAGGGCTATTATGAGTCACCACTCCAGCCCATAGTGCTATGAATAGAGTGCCCTCTAAAATATAGACAGACAGTGCTAGAAGCTAAATATCCACAGAGTCAAAGCAATCCACTGGAAGCAATGACATGCCAAATCACTTCCATGTATGGAGGTTGAGCTCAGATGGGAGAAACTGGAAACTATTCTATATGTTTGTTTAGCCCTAACCAAATTACTCTGCATGAACAATGTAATCAATGTCTTCATGTCAATGGTTGGTTTGATTTTCTAAAATCTGCTTTTGACAAACTTGCAGATCTTCTGCTTTCTGAATCTTAATTTTCCTTTGCCAGACAGAAATTGGCTCCGTATTTCAAAAAAATATGCACAGTAATATATCACATGAAGAGAGCAATACATCCACTAATGAGGAGCCTCTTTTCCAACAAAGGTGTAGTAGTGAAAACTGAATAACTGAGTAAGACTGTCTGAAAATGTTGACTTAACTGCCTGGGAGAAAGGGCCAAGAGATGT
The DNA here is from genome assembly GCA_032164245.1 of Sternotherus odoratus. Classification (NCBI taxonomy): domain Eukaryota; kingdom Metazoa; phylum Chordata; order Testudines; family Kinosternidae; genus Sternotherus; species Sternotherus odoratus. The sequence goes on along the minus strand of JAVMKO010000014.1, from coordinate 18,938,747 downwards.
AATTCATTCAGTATGTAACCTGGTTCCTGGAGTCCTTGTTTCATAATCGCTTGGTGTGAACTGTACATCCAGGTATGGTTGCAAGTGCTGTAGTCAATGTAATGGAAGGCAGCACTTGTGATTCCGCTCCAGGAGAGCTAACTTTAGCAGCGCCGCAGTTAAGTGAATGAGAAAAGGTCTAGTGTAATTTCAATTGACAGTAAAAGGCCTCTGTATTGTTACCTTTATTTCTTTTTAAGGGTTCTTGTTAACAATATAATTACTACTCAGGTTCAGACTTCAACAAAACTGTTGTCCTCCCTCCCCCCCCTACTTCTTTATTTTTGGCTTTCTCCTGCCAAGCTGTGGTATGATGAGCTCTATAATTCTAAGACTTCACTGGGTAGGCCCTTTCCTCCCTGGTGTTGCTGTTCCTCTCCCGGTCTTAGGGTTTATCTAGGTAGCTGTAGCAGAAAACAAGAAGTCGCTGGTGTGGAATTAATTGAAAACAATAATATGAAATTCTTTTGTCAAATTCATGGATCCGGGGCAGTACTTCTTGGATTTAACCGCTTCCATATTGCCTGTTAAAAATCATACCGAATACTGGGAGCAAACTGCAAGACTAGTGCTGCTCCCTGCAGTCAACACGTGACTACAGAAGTGCCAATATCCTCATAGAAAGGTTGCACTTAATTAAGAGGAGGCTGCTGCGTAGGAATAGAGCAGTGAAAGATTTTTTAAAAAGACGGAATTAGGAACATCTCTCTGAATCTCAGACAGTTCACAGTGGCCTGCAGCATACTGTATTTGTGTGTATTTCAAACGCAGAGCAGGTTAAAAGTTTGGAGCTTTGCTTTGCTTTGTACTACTAAATAGGGGGTCAGGTTAAATGGCTAAAAAGTGTTCATTCTTTTCTAGGTAGATGCAAGGAATTCCAATGCATCTGATAACCATTATAACTTTATGAAAAGGGGTTGGAAGAAAAAATAAAAGCTAAGTTCTATCAGATCTTTCCTTAAAGTATGTGATAGATGATTAAGGCACATAGAAAACTTTAGTAGTATCTAAATGGAATTTCTCTCTGCACAAATTCATTATAAAACGAATCTACTGCTTTAATGATAATAGGATGGTATTATTTATGTAGACAGCTCCAGCCGTTCCTGAAGAGGAGTAAATGTTGTAATCATAGTCAAAACGCCCTGCCTGCTTGCTAGCACATTATTTGGTATTAATTTTAGTGTGGAATAATCATCAAAGGAATATTTGGATTTATCATTTGCAAAGGCATTTTTACATAATATGAATCCAATAAGTATCCTTCTCTCATCAACATGAACCCAAAACAGGGTAGACTTCATTCTCCTAATAAACCAGTGCTCTCTCTGGAAATTTTAAAGGTTTAATAACACACTGTTGTTCTCAAGAAACAGAAAATGACAAATATTTACAATAGCAATGCATGACAGCTACTCCCATGTATATGGTCAGAAGGACTGTCAGATTTAGGGATGGATTCCTAAGGCCAACAATGTAGCATGGCCCATAGCTCTCTACTGAATTCTAGTTGAATTTTTAAAGAAGTAAAATTACTGTTCTAACATGGAAAACTGTTTGTTTGTTTTAGTTTATTGTTCGGTGTAATATTGACCTAAGTGACCTGGGATTTTTTTTAAAATTCCAGTGCTGAAATTTTTCAGTCTTTGAGCTCAATTACATATATATGCAGTGTGTCTTTTTGTACACTTGGGGTGTCAATGGACTTAGCCCTGCTCCTGACTGTTTATGAAGCCAATGTGTGCTTTCTGTCTGTCATACATCCGTGCATCACTGAAACATACCATCCCCTTAGCAGTTCTTGATGCTGCCTGGAAAGGGATTAGTGGACTCCAAGGATTTGCTGAGGAAGGTGATGTGACTCATTGCCCAAGCTAGATACAAGGGAAGTGGAAAGTGTGTCTGAGGGCACAAGATGTGGGCTGAGCAGTCATGAGGGAAGGATTCTATGAGCAACCAGCCTGGGAAGAAAGTCAGGGTAAGGCTTGTTGTTTCTTGTTTTTCTTTCTTGATGAAATCCCTGTAAATGGATCAAGTGTGGACTATACATCTCATTTGGAATATATTTATAAAACAAGTCCATCACTGATTGTGGGCAAAACCCCAAATTTACCTGTCTGTAAAACATGCATGAATATTGATATACTTCATAAGGGTGCTTTGAGACTCAACCTTTTTAAAGTGTGTTGTGATTTTCAGGTGAAGGGAAATAGAGAAACATCAAGGATACCTGTGCACTGGTAGGATAAGCAACAAGTCCAGGATCCACCTTAAGGCTGTACACTTACTGGATGCAATCGAGGGCCAGGGCCCATAAATGTATTGGCCCCACTCCCAGAGTAAGCAAAAAAGTGCCTCTGAAAGGTAATACTACCAGTCTTGGGATCCCCAGTTTATTCTATCACTGAAATCCATTTGCTTCCCTACACACGGAAGGAAAAAGTTGTCTAAAATGTGTTAAATCAGGCCATAGGTGGGGGGGGGGGCAGTTTTGTGTCACCTCTAGCAGAGTCTTCATGCCCAAACAATAGTCTTCTCCTTTTCTTCAGCACTTATCTGAACAGTCGGCCATAGCAATTTTTTGCCATTTGTGCCTGTATGGCCACAAGAGTTTCACGAGCCAAAAGTCCAACACCAGAACAGACTTCATGCACCCAAGTTATTTCACCACTTTTTTCCATGGCATTACTATGTATTATTATCTTCTGCTGTGGCATTCAAACACCCTTCATAATTCAGGTGCTTCTCCGACATCATGAGCCTGCAGCAAGCTGAAAGAACAATCCTTGCATGGACCTGTCTCTTCTCTCTTCATACCAACCAAAGACACATCTGCCATTTGCAGTTTATGCCATTCCACCCCTTCCATGTACATTCTCTCGCCACCCCCCTTCTTCCTCCGATGGTTGTGTGGGATACGAACAGTCAGTCCGAGGGTAATCAATTAATCAAACATTGTGTGTTACCCAGCAGCTGCCAGAAACCATCCTTTCTGGCATATTCTTCCAAGAACAAGATGGAGGAAGAGCCTCCTGCCCACATACTTTGAGGATAATGCCCCAGATCAGCTCCACTTTAAATTACCCCAGAGAAGGGCTTGGTGCCAAAGGCAGGTGGAGCTTGCTCTGTCATTATACCAAGAAAGTAGAACTCTTCTTTCCAGATGTGTATACTCTGGTGCCTTTTTTCCCTAAGAACTTAATCCAGCATATTAAAAAAAATCAAATAATCCTCTAGTCTGAATAATAACAATTAGCTTAGCTTCTTAAAAGGAACACATTAAGAAAAAGATGTTTAAAAAATAACGGCACTTTCCCTTCCCACTTTTATATTTAATAAGCTAAATGGTGTTGGATTTAAAATTCCAGTTAATAGGCAAGAGCACAGAAATGACCAATTTTAATTTTAGACCATATCTACTGTTGTTAATGCTGTTTAATAAGACCCCATGGCCATTAGTATTAATTGGCCTAAAAGCAGAAAAAAAGTAGACGTTTTAATCAAACCATAAAAATAAAGAACATTTATATGAACAATTTAAAAATTCCTTTCCCTCAGACTATCAGTCCTGCAAAAGGAGATAAATCACACCTGAGTTTTAGGGACCAATCTCTCTAGCTGGTGCTCTCTCCAGCAATCTGCATGCAGAATTCTTATCAATAGGCCAAGTTCTCTGCTGATCCACCCAAGTGTATCCCTGCAGAAATTGACCCAATGGGAGATGGAACAACTGGAGACCATGACCTTCAGTCAATATCCCTGTGTATCTTTTAGAAGATCTTAGACAGAGTTATTAGTTACAAAGAAAACTACTAGCTGACTAAGAAGCAATTAGCTGTATTCCTGTCCTCTGAGGCAAAAATGCATGAGTCAAATGTGTTAATGGGAAAATAAATATTACTAAATAACATGAAAATGCTATTGACAAGTAAAATGTACAGGGTTGGAGTTGATGTCCTGTGAGTCAAATCCTGCTCTTCTTGTGCATAGACCTTGTCTACACTGGGGATTTCAGCCACAAGTGTAGCCACACCAGTGCAACCCCCTAAAGCAGGCCGACCAAGCTGCTATAAACAACCATGGGCACCAGTGCTGCTTACCCCTGCTGTAAACAGGGCTGTTCCCCACATTAGATCAAGCCTCAATGTTTGCTTGAATATGGACAACAGGAATTGGCAGGAAAGGTAAATAATGTTTTGTTTATTACACTGTTACTTATTATTTATATTATGATAGCGCCAAAGATGCCCTCTTTAGGATGGGGGGGTCCTATTGTGCCATGGATCAGCACAGTCCCTTTCTTCTTGTCTTTTTGAAAGGGCATGATATGAACAAGGCTGATTTTAACAATGCACATGTTGCTTTACTATGTCGGAACACCTTCGCTTATCCTCTCTCTGCCCGTCACCCCCCAGGCAGGGTATGGGCCACCAATCACAGAGCACTCCAACTCTGTTGTTGGCATTTCAGTAGCAAGGTGGTTCCCTACAGGGTGGAGTTGGTAGCCCCACACCCATGTTAAGCCTACAGCACCTGGTATTCCTAGGAGGTCTCCCATCCAATAGCCAGGCCCAACCCTGCTTAGCTTCCGAGATCAGACTGGATCCGGCGTGTTCAGGGTGGTTTAGCGGTACCACTTCTCCTCTAGCAACAGCTAAAGTTGGCACCTTGAGCATGTCCCTTTAATAGTGTATAACCAAAGCCCACAAATGCAAGGAACACAGTTACCAGATGAGCTTGATCCTGAAGATTTGGGCAAAATTCCTAGTGAAGTCTGGGAGGTCTAACAGGATTAGCATGACTTCTGTGGGGAATCGTCATAAAATGTTTGTGACAAATCTTACTCCATCCTTAATTTATCCTTTGTGCCAACGTATTACAGCTCATGTGATATTCTACATATGATCATCAACTCCCTGTTCTAATACCCTTTTAATAGGGTACCAGTCATTGGTAACTCTGAATTTCCTTTCTTTTGTGTGTTTGTTGGACCTTTAGGGCCTGACTTGTGTAAATGCACATATACAACTATATGCCTATGAAGTATTTAGATCTGCAAATTACCAGTTATGCTTTTAACTGACTTTTTATGTGCATACACAATTTTCAAAGATAATCGTATTTATATATGAAACTACTATATAAATCTATATATGTATATAGATAAATAGATGTCTAGCTAGATTGATATATCCCCTCCTTAATGTCCATTAATTAACGCAACGATTGCATATCTGATCTCGGACTACTCTATGGACAAAGGACAGTTTCTGTGCTATGATAATTATATGATCTGGATAGTGCCATAGTACTGAATGTATCTAGTGTATACTGGCAGTATGTAATCTGATCTCCTCTTGTGGAAGGAATGTAGCTTCCAACAAAGGTAAAATTGCTCTTAAATGTAAAATTTCCTGTTTAAAGAGATGACTCAACCCCACACCAGTCTGGATTACACCCCAGAATGTGGTGGCCTCCTCAGGGCTGGCGACAGAAATTTGGGGGCCCCCTACTCTGATAGTTTGGGGGGCCCCCAGCCCGGCTGGGCCCCCCCCCCCCAGCCCAGCCCAGCCCAGCCGGCACTCCCCCCCGCTCCCCCAGGCAGCGAGAGCGGTGTGAGCCGCCCTTTCTCCCCCTCCTCCCCCGGACAGCGCTGCTGCCGCCGGCCGGGCTCACAGCTCCTGCCGGGGCCAGGCGCGCTTGTCCGGGGGAGAGCCGCACCGCCTCCCCGCCCCTTCCCCGCTCTCCAGGTCCGGCGACAAGGGGGGACGACAACAGGTACAGCTGTGTACCGGGGCCCCCCTAAAGTCGGGGGGGCGGTACAGCTGTACCCGTAGTACCCCCCTGTCGCCGGCCCTGGGCCTCCTTGTCCCAGAAAAATAAAATCTTCCTCCAAAATGCCTGTGAAACCAAAAGAACCCACTCTACCTTCCTCTGTAACATTGGAAACAGCTTAAGCAATTTAAATAATTCTATGTAAAATATTCCTATCTGAGCCAGTAATTTGTATGCTGGATTTTCACTCGATGCAATATGAAATAGCTGAGATGCCTTATCACAGCCTGAAAGCTGACATTATAAGGAACTACTAAAAATATTACACAGACTTTGCACAGCAAAGAGCATTCAAAACCTAGCTGGTGAGCATCATCTGTAACCATTTTTAAATGCAGACATCTCCGCTCTTTCATGATATTACAAAAGGGTGGGGAGAATCTCGTCTAGCTGTATGAATCATTTTTTTCATGTGCAGCCCTTTTTTTTTAAACAACTTGGGGACAAGGGGAATCGTCTTAAATTGCCAGAAAAGGTGGGGGTAGGGGGATAAAGCAGCTAATGCATGCTTCAAAGGCTGATTTCTCACTTGCAGGCATTTTCACCAGGGAACCTTTTGCCAAATGCAGGCACAGTAGGGTATCCTCTAGCGGTCTTCTGGTGGTGGGCTCCTATTCTAGGCATGGCAAATGCATCCAAAGGCTCACCAATCCTGTTGCACTGGGGGAACTGAAATGTCAGAAGTGGATGGCTCAGCAGCAGTGAGCCCTCCACAGTGTGGCGCCTGGTCTGGCAGGGTAGAAGAACCCACCCTTTTCTATCTATATTATTCTTTATTTGTATTGTGGTAACATCTATAGACCGCTGTTAGAGTGAGGTTCTTATTGCGTTAAGGGCTAAACAGTCACATAGAAGATGGTCTCTGCTCAGAGAGTTTACAGTTTAATTAACCCTCTGTTGGCCAATGTATTTTTTCACATCTGATAACTCTATTGATTGTCACTAGTGGGGACTCCAGGAATCTTGGTTTCCACAGAGCACTAATTGGGCCTAAAGTCTGCATTACCATATCAAACCCACAATGCAAAAGTACCAGAGGGAGTAACTTTTAGCTTAAAGAAGCTACCCTGACACACAGGGTATGATTAGACTACAGATTGTAGCGCGTTTTTTTATAGCGCTTCCCTATTTAGTGCAACAGGTGTTGCTCTAGAGGCTGTGCACATTGAAGCCCTCTAGTGCCAAAGAATGAACACATTAGCGGCGCTTCTGGCGGTAGTGAGAGTACCGCGATAGGGCAGGTATCCCACAGAGCACTTCTTCTGAAATCTGGCACAGTGCCTTGTGGGGAAGGTGGGCGTTTATTGCGGCCATTCTGCATCCAGTTAAAACTCCCGTGATGCTTTCTTTTATATCCCAGCAATCCTTTCATTTTCCGGCCAACTCTTGCGCCGTTTCTCAAGGGTTTCAGCTTTTCTCAATGCTCCGTTGCCCATTTCCCCTGTGCTGTAATGGATCGCGAACTGCTGCAGACCATGCTGGCGAGTGTTGCCAGCACAACTCTCTGCATGGCACAGTTTATTCTTGAAAGGGAAACGGAAAGTAGTGATGAGTCTGAAGACGATCTCGAAATAGAGCCGAGGAAGAAATTGGACAGTACAGTGCTCATCGCTTTAACTGACATGCTCATGACCGTGGAATGCCGCTTCTGGGCATGGGAAACGAGCACTAACTGGTGGGATCGCATCGTCTTGCAGGTGTGGGATGATGAGCAGTGGCTGAAAAACTTTCGCATGAGAAAAGCCACTTTCATGGGACTGTGTGCTGAACTTGCCCCCGTTCTGCAGCGCCAGGACACCAGACTGAGAGCTGCGATCCCGATGGAGAAGTGGGTGGCTATAGCACTCTAGAAGCTTGCCACCCCAGAGAACTACCGATCTGTTGGCAACAACTTTGGGGTGGGGAAGTCGACTGTTGGAGTCGTGCTGATGGAAGTGTGCAAGGCCATTAATCGCCTTCTGCTACGAAAAATTGTGACCCTTGGCGACGTACTTGAGATTGTGGCTGGCTTTGAGCAGATGGGGTTCCCTAACTGTGGAGGGGCGATCGATGGGAACCATATTCCTATTCTGGCCCCCGAACACCTAACTGACCAGTACATTAAACAAAAGGGGTACTTCTCTATGGTTCTTCAGGCGCTTGTCGATCACCGTGGGCGGTTCACTGACATTAATGCAGGCTGATCGGGAAGGGTGCATGACGCACGCATCTTCCGCAACAGCTGCCTGTTCGGGAAGCTGGAGGAAGGCACATTTTTCCCAGACCAGAGGATCACCGTGGGGGAAGTGCAAATGCCCATTGTGATTCTTGGCGACCCCGCTTACCCTCTAATGCCCTGGCTCATGAAATCCTACACGGGGAGCCTGGACAGCAGCCAGGAAAGGTTCAACTACCAGCTGAGCCGCTGTCGAATGACTGTGGAAAGAGCCTTTGGGCGTCTGAAAGCCAGATGGCGATGCCTTTACGGCAAGATAGACATGGCAGAGGGAAGTATAAGTATTTCTGCATGCTGTGCCCTACACAATCTCTGTGAGTAGAAGGGCGAAGCCTTTACTGTGGCATGGACCTCAGAGGTTCAGCGACTGGTGGCCAATTATGCACAGCCCGAGAGCAGGCCTATTAGAGAGATCCAGCGCGAGGGTACAAGGATCAGGGAAGCCTTAAGGGAACATTTTATGGCTGAAAGTGAGTTCTAATGGCAGTTGCAGACGGAGGGATGGAGTTTGGGATGGAGGTTGTGGGGTTGCAGTCTGTTAATCGGATGAGGCGGTAGCCTTTATAGTACCTACTTCACACATGTGTGCACCGAATAAAGAAACCCATTTATTAAAAAGAATTCATTTATTGAACAGCTTTCTCATAATCTGCCATCATGGTTCAAAAATAATATACTTTGTTGTGGGCAAAGAAGGGGTGTGAAACTGGTTTTGGGGGAGAAGGGTGTGAACTGTGTTTGAGGGTTTAAGGGGTGTGAACTGAGGGTTCAAGGGGTGTGCACTTGCGGTTGGAAAGGGGACATCTACATAGTGGTGTATGTCCCAAATCCATAATCTCCACTGCCCTCCGAATTACTGTACTCCTCCAACCCATTCTGGGGACTGCGGCCCTGCCTGTTAACAGGGATCGGGTTCAGTGGGTAAGGGTGCTGGATCTGTGGGGTGGTCGGTGAAGGGATGGGGGTTGGAGGCAGCTGTGGGTAATAATAAGCAGCCGGCTGCTGATACTGGCCGGGAGGACCCATAAGGCCAGGATGCCAGTGGGTAGGGGGCAATTGGTTGGGAGGGGGGCTTCAAGGGCCTGCTGCACCAGAAAAGCAGCCATCTGCTGCAGAGTCTGTACTTGCAGCTGCAGCATTTTAAGCAGCTTGTCAGTAGTCTCCTGGCGAGACCTCTCTCTCTCCTGCCTTTGCTGTTCTCTGCGATCTTCCAAACGGTTCGTCTGCTCCTCCCTGCGTTGGCTGTCAACGCGGTTGTCCAGTGAAGCCTGTTCTATAACTTGCCTCAGAAGCTCCTCTTTGCTCTTCCTCGGCTTGCTTTGCAGGTTACTCACTTTTTGACCCACCGACGCAGCTGGTGTGGGTGTCAAGGGCAGAGCTGCGAATAGGAATAGGAACAGTTGTAGAGTTAAAGCACAAGAACCCATTGTTGGCCACAGACACTCTCGGGGACTCCCATGCATTCCTGGAATCTTTTTTCCTGTTCCCCTGTCCAAATTCTTTCAAAGTTTTTGATGTGTGTGACGGGGCAAGCAAGGGCGGTGGTTCTAAGGAGATGTGGCTTCCGCCCAGCCCCATACGAGGCTTGCATCTGTGTGGCACGGCACTCTCCCCCCCCCCCCCCCATCTCAGATCTTTGGCTTGGACTGTCTTCCCTCCCCCCTAGAACCTGTGGAGCTTGGTGTCTTAAACACAGCAGCTGCAGTCTCCAGACGCTGTTGCTCGCTCTGGGTGCACTCTGGGCTGGAGAACAGCTCCTGGCTGCATGTTTCCAGTGAGTTCAAAATGTGACGTCTGTGACTCATCTCCCTCCTCCTTGTCTGGCTCCTGCTGCGAGGCGGCTTGCTGGTAGTCTACAGCAGTGGTCCCCAACCCCCGGTCCGCGGACCGGTACCGGTCCATGGAGCATTTGGTACCGGTCCGCGGCCGCGTTCCCCTACGGGCCGCGTTCTCCTCCGGGCCGCGACCGCGTTCCCCAACGGGCCGCGTTCTCCTCCGGGCTGCGGCCGCGTTTTCCCCCGGGCCGCCTTTGCTTGCGCACCCGGCAGCTTCCCGCGCTCTTTTCCGGTACGGCGGCTTCACGCCTTACCTTCCGGTCCGGCTTCCGGCGGCTTTTCGGCGGACTTAAAACACTCCGCCGCCGCGAATTAAAGTAATGAAGCTCAGCGAATGAATTCTGCGGGTTTTCGGCGGACATACATCAGTCCGCCGCACAGAATGAAAAATTCAATTCCCGCCCGGGCCGCAAGCCTGCACTCCCCCGCGTGGACCGGTCCGCGGCCATGAAAAGGTTGGGGAACACTGGTCTACAGCATCCATTACCCCCCCACCTTCAGTAGGTGGCTGGGAAGAAGTGTCATGGGGGTTCACAGGAACGAACGTTGAATCCCCCCCAGGATCACATCCAAAGACTGATAGTACCTGAAAAACACAGGAGCTGCCCCGGAGCGACTGTTGGCATCACGGGCTTTGCTATATGCGATCCGCAGCTCCTTCACTTTTGCCCTGCACTGGAGAGTGTCACAGTCATACCCTCTGTCCCTCATGGCACCTGAGATCTTTTCATAAGTTTCATAATTTTGGCGGCTGGACCACAACTGGGACTGCACCGCCGATTCCCCCCAACAGCTGATGAGGTCCTTGACCTCAGACTCAGACCACGCTCACGATCGCTTAGCCCGAGGTGGCATGGGACTGGGAGGCATAGCTGCAGGTAAATTAGTACCTGAGCAGTCCACGCCTGGCTGCAGGAAACAGGAAAAGGTTTTTCAAGTTTCCCGGGTCACCTGAGGAGGTGATACGAGTTTTAAATGATGGCCAGAGATGACGGAATGGGAATTCTGGGCCAGGATGCTGGAGGCTGGAGGCTCATTATCATGCAAGGGGTGTGCACATTCCAAACCTTGCACTAAAACGGTAGCGCTAAAAGCTTTATGCCTCTCATTTATGAGGTTTAACAGTAGCGCTTTAAACAGTCAGTAAATGCGCAAAATGTGCCTTTGAAGTGTGTTCGGTCAGTGTAATTGTAGTGCTAATGGAGGGGTTTTGCGCTGCAAAGCTCCAGTCTAACCATACCCACAATGTCCAGCAGTTTTTTGTGGGGGGAGGGGCGTTTGGGAGTTTTGGGGTTTTGAACTTGCATTTCTCTGCTCCAGATCAAGTTGGTATTTGAAGTGTGGCATTATAAAGGAAATTGACACTTTCAAATGACTTTCCTTTTCAAACAAAAATTCAAGCTTTTCTTCCCGGCATGCTTTCCCCGAAGTCTTTTTCTGGAATTGGATCTGGATTTCATACAGAATCAGAAATAATCAGACTAAAAAAATTGTTTTAAAAACCTCTCTCTCTCTCTCTCCCTCTCTCTCTCTCTCTCTCATAATTGCTAAATCCTTTGCTGGTTGAGAAGGGTACACATCTTTTGCCAGTGGGGGATTGGTGCTTTCATGGATTTGTAGATCTGAGTGTTTATTTTTCTACCAAATTATGCTCCCATCCAGAGATTTTAAAATAGGCTATTAATTAATTGCATCAGCAGACACTGCATTATTTGTCTCCCATCACTGATGTTTGTATTGCAGCTGATGGGGGATTTTTCCAGCAGTTGTTACAGACAAGTAGGTGGCATTCTTCACTGAAAAAGAGATTTACTCCCTTAAAGTAGAGCAGAAAAATAACTTGGGACTTTGGCTGTGAATAATACACCACACCACTGTCCCAGTGGTAGATTCAGCAATCTGACTTGCGGACCAACGTGGGGCTAAATACAAATGCCTTGTGAACATGTTTAAGTGAATGTGAACCAAATCTAAACTGACAAAGAAAATTTGTGCTCTGAAAGCTCAGACCTTTTGAGAATGTCTTATTTATTCCCTGCTAATAAGAGCTACTGTAAAAATGACTTTGAAGATATGAAAAAGAGGAGGTATTTTTAGGTACAAATGCAGGAAGAAAGGAAAATCAGAGCAGTGTTGGCCCAAGCTAGCTAGGAAAATACAATAAAGTACTGTATTTCTGTTCTGCCAAACACAGAGCATTGCCTCTCATTTTTAATTGTCACCTAAACAATGAGCGCACAACTAAGTAGATTAGATGAAAATCTGAGGGTTTTAAGCTCCCCAGTGAAGCCATGAAAGGCACAGAACTAACTCCAAACTACTTACAGGTATCTGCTGTTTGCAGAAGGGGCTTCTCTGCTTCGTAGTGCCAGGGAAATTACTCCCATATCTAGTCAGATACACATAAGCAAAGTTGATGGGTTTATGCGCCACACATCACCAATGAGTCCATCATACACCATATGTTTTTTCCCCTCTCATCTTTTGAGTCATGCAGACTCCATGGTTTGTGCTCCAGCATTACTGCATGCTGGCCTCATTTGTCCTCTTCCGTTTTTGAGAGGTCTAAGAAGAAGATCCTGTACATTTACACAGCTCTGAAATTTTTTCATCTCTCTGAGCAGCTGCTGGTAGGCACCGTAAAGTCAGAATGCAGCGTAAGATACATTCTTATGGTCAAGAGCACACCTTTTACTCAGTCTGTTTATCCCTTTTTGTTTGGCACACATGAAAAAGTCCTCCTTTCACCTTAATAAATAGAAGAATTTATTAAAGCTGCTTTTGGGGCACCCTGACTATTCCTTTTCTATAACCGCCAAAAGGAAATGTGAACAGGATTGACAATCTCGTTTGTCTTTGTGATAGAAATGCAAAGTCACAAATTTGTAGCAAGTTATGTGCACATCATAATAAGAAGGGCAGCAAGAAGTCCTTTTCCAGCCAGTGCAATTTATTTACCTCTTTTCAAAATCAGCTCCCTATTGTGTGCCTACAAATCTGCATGCTCTGAATATGCATTCAGAGGCAAAGAAAACAGGATAACTTTGAAAGGATATTATGTGGGAAACTGAAAAAAGTCCTTTATAATTACTTGAAGTTCTGTGAAATTAGACAGTATATTTTTATGTATTTCAATCAGAAATAAAAATGCACTCAGCTGATGGCCATAGAAATCAAAAAGAAGCATATGATTCTAGTCCGATGAATGTTTGCTGTGTGTTTGTAATAATCTTACTTTAACATTCCAGGGCATTTGTCGTCCTCAAGCTAACTATGGCTGCCTTATTGATCTATGAAGGGTCAGAGAATATAGAATGTGATGCTTCTGAATGCAGACTTAGTGACAGGTGAGCTACAGTCAAGGGGCACATCGAGCCCTTGATCCACATATGCAGTGATATGAGTTCTTCAGGTGGAACATGGGTTGGATATGAGATGAAGGGATTGAGACAGTTGAACTTGGGATGCTGACGATCTGGGTTCAATTCCCTGTTCTGCCACAGACCTCATGTGTGACCGTGGGCAAGTCAGCTAGTCTCTTGGGGCCTTGGTTCCCCATCTCTTCAATGGAGGTACAGTAATAGCACTGTCCAACAGGCTGTGAGAATAAAAAATTGTGACAGGCTCAGAAACTAGAGCAAGAAGGACACCCAAAAGAGGCAGCTTAATCTACAAATAGAGGAAGGGAGAGAAACATCTTCCTGTTCCTAGGAAAGAGGAAGGATTTCTGGGTCTGTACATAGCTCATCAGTGTACTGTATGCAATTTTGTAAGGTAATGAGCACAAGAGAGCTAGTGTAGACTGATTATTGGAAGAACTCCTAGAGTTGGTTGTTCCCAGTTCTAGTGCTGCCAAAAGGCTGAATATTTCTGATACATCCTAGTTCAGCGTTTCTCAAATTGGGGTCTGTGGACCCTTGGGGGTCCCTAAACATACTCCAGGGTCTGTGGGCCCTGCTGAGAAACTCCTCCTCCTCCCTCAATGCCTCTCCCTCCCTGAGCAGGGAGCCTTGGGGATCCCTGAAAATTTTTAATCAAAATGGGGTTCCTCGGGTTGCTAAAGTTTGAGAACCACTGTCCTATTGTATTATGCCACACACCATCTGATAGTGTTGACTGGAAGGCTGTTTCACATCCAATATCAGAAAATGTTGGATGGGCTTTCCAACAAAAATCTGTGTAAGATTAATAATGTACATAGAAACAATCAGGCATCATTACACTACCAAATTCAATCCCCATCACATTTTAATGGTAATAGGAAGGGGACGTGTGTTATGTAATAATGGAATTATTTTCTTTAAAAAACCCATAATTATAAACACAAATGAAGTTACTGGGACTGTTTGGATTATAATTTCTATCATTGGGATGAGAAAATGTGGGTCTGAATTTATGAAAATATTGTGCAATTCAGTTATCAGCTAGAATTTGTGGTTTTGATTTAACTGGGAATATATCTAAATGGCTCCATCTTTTTATACCAAAAGTGTTGTATCAATAAATATTGTAGCAATCAGTTGGTTAATATAATAACAATATTGTCACCTAGCAAGAGAATGAAACAAATCACATACTGTTTTGAAAAACGTAAGCCCCTTCAAAATGGCTCTCACATTTCAGGAAAAAAAATCACACACACTTCCATTCAACTGGCAGGTGTTCCCTGGGGTAATGTACTGCAGTTCTTTCCCCCTTTCTCAACACTGGCACAAGTCAGATATTGAAATTATGATCATCCATGACTACAACCAGTTTATTTTTGCTGTCTAGTATTTAACTGAATTTACCGAAGTCTGATGAATCTGACTAATCATTAAAAGGTGCAATAACAAGAACAAAAATGCATGGTTTGAGTGAGCATGCACAAATGCAGATGATGAAGAAAAATAAGTTGAATTTCTAACCCACAGTGAAGCAATTGTGAAGAATCTGGTTAGACAATTTTAGTAATTTGTCATTTATTCATTAACTTATACTGTAACATTCTCTTTATTTATTTTTTAGCATAATGGCAAAGTACAGATGCACAGAATGCAAGCATAATGCTATCTACAAGATAGCTTTAGGACAGATGGTATCCTAGATTTGTAAGAAGGCCTTTCTATAATTAACAGTTGGACTCATTACATCCAAAAACATTCACTCATGTAATGTGCTTTTGCATATTATCAGTAATATACTAAAACCCATCAATTACATTGCCGTATTTGTAAAAACACAGAGATCTGACATGTTTAAAGAGTAAAATACAAGTCATTAGCTGCAATTTTAATTTAACAAGTCTAATTTTATAAATGAGTGAATTTTTCCCAGGCTATCATTTCTAATTATGCATTTACATAAATTCATGATATGTGATTGATGAAATATTAATACCAAAGGCAATTTTCTGTCTGTGTGGAGCACTGAGAAAAAACTTTGTTCACAGTACATCTTAATATCATGTGAAATTATAATTCCAGCACTTGTTCAATGTGTTTGTTAGTGGATCAGTATCAAAAGAGTGCAGCTCTTCTTTTACCCACTGAAACCACCAGCCAAATACAGTCAGGTGAACATTTTGGTCTCATCTTAACTTCAGCCATGAGATAGCAATTTGAAAGCTGTCAGCTGTTACGTAAGAAAATGTCAAGAATAAAAGCTGCCAAAAAGCCTGAATTCCTTGTTCCTGAATATGAAGGTACTTCCAAGTGCAGCCAAAAACAAAAATACAGCTTTTTTGGGGAAAAAATAAGAATGATTGATTTGTGTGAGATATTTGGGGTGTGCGGGAAAATCCATCCACTTTGGTAATACTCATTAAAATTAAGAGGTGGATCAGACCCTCCAGGGATACCACACAGTACTAGAGACACGATGGCAGCAGTACAATTCCACAATACTCACAAGTGGAAAACTAGCTGAAGTAAACCAAAAGGCTACTACTTTGGCTCTTTTTTACGTGCACTGCTGCCTTTGGATTGCTGTCTTCTGATTGTTGCCCAGGATGTTTTAAACTAGCCTGGCAGTGCCAGAATTTGCCCCAAAGTGAATGGCTGTTGGACTCCCACTCAATGGAAGGTTGTTCTTCCCCCACAAACACCAATGGGGCAGCTAAGGCTACACTTGTTCCAGGCAGTTGCTGAGCCTAGCAACAACTAGAGCTGGTTGAAATTTTTCAGATAATTTTTCTTCTTGAGAAACTGCCTTTTTTTTCTAAAATAAACACATTTCACACACAACTTTTGACTTTTTTCATCAATTTTCATTGTTTCTTGCAATGTTTTTTAAATAAAAATTCTAATTTTTTATTGAAAAGTTTTATCACCATTTTTTGTTTGCTAAGTCTAACTGGTTCAATTTGGAAAAGAATGGCAAAATACTTCCCTCCCCACCATCACGAAGCTCCCCTACCCGAATCCTGCAAAATGAAAACAAGTTCAAATTTGTGATTTTATTATTATTATTATTACTATTATTAACATGCTTTACCGCCATTCTCTCTTCAGGGTAGCTCTGAGTGCTTATAGTTGTGTTCCCAGCTCTGTTCTCTGCACATATGAAAAAACACAGATGACTTCAACACGTCCCTTTTTCTCCCCACTGGTGCTCTCCCTTTATTAGACTTAAATAAGCAAACAAAACCCACTGTAGTTAAGATAGGGAGGCTTATGCATGGCAAGGCTGAGATTTCAAAGCCAACTAGGAGATTTAGTCACTCTGAAATGAAGGGGAGTTGTGTCGCTAGATCCCCTAGTTGATTTGAAAATCTCTACCAGAGTTGACATCAATAGCACAGTGTGCAATTCAGCAAGAAAATATTCTAGAGCCCTGTAACAGGGTGTACAGACTCAGGAGCTAACTCAGCACCCTGTCACTCAAATCCCCACCAATTTATATCAATTGGGCACTGACGGAAAGACAGGCAGTTGGCAGAGGAGGCCAATTAAGTGAGTGGAGATACAGCTGAGGGTTAATCAGGTGGAAGTGTTGCCAGCAGCTAGGGCTATATAAGCAAGCAGGAAGCAGTGGTGCTGGAACAATGTTATAGTAGGGTTGCTGATGGTAGAAACCATGTATGTAGGGTTTGTTGTTATTACTTCAAGCCAGGGGATCAGCAGCACCCCCAGAACTCTGAGTTTCTGCACCACTGCCAGGAAGGAAGTGCTGGGAGGAGAGTTTGGAGCCTGAAGTAAGGCAAAAGAGAGCTGGACTAGCTGTTGTGACTGTACCCTTCCCCAGCAGTAAAGGCAGTACCTGGCTATTGATGGTCATATAATAAAGCCTCGTGGTGGTTGAGAACACCTGGAGTGCTTGTGGTCTGTGATTAAGGCCTGAAAGGACTCTCTGGAGACCACCCTGTGACAGGTCCTATTGTGCTTTGTCCAGAGCACAGGTTGGGGTGGAAGGGGAATTTAGAGGGCAGTTCCTGGGGGCACAGCCTAGCAGACTGGTGCATGGGGGGCAGGATGAAGTGCTCTTCCATTATTTCACTTTCTTGCTGGTGATGTAGCACCCTTATCTACAGTCCATGGCCCAGTGCTGAAAGAGAAAAGGCCATGCAATACACTGGCCCTGTGAGCTGTTGATGGCCCCAGCTGTGTCTGTCCTTTGAAGTACAAGGAATGGTACTCTTGCTGCCCCCTGGGCAGGCAACAAAGACTCTTGTGATGCCTCACCTCATTTGCAATAGTCCCAGGCCTAAAGCCCAGTTAAAAGGGGCCTTGTCAGTACTATGCAATACAGGTAGGTAAGCAGAAATGGGCCACATAGTTAAGGCTAAGATTTAAGTCATGGGTATTTTTAGTAAAATTCATGAACAGGTCACAGGCAATAAACAAAAACTCACAGCCCTGTGCCCTGTCCATGACTTGTACTATATGCCCTGGCTAAATCTTGGGTGTTTTGGAGCGGCACCATGGGGTGGGGAGTGGTCGGGGGGGCGGGGGGGGGGTACTCCTACTGGGTGCCCAGGGGGAGAGGGACCCAGGGTATAGCTGCTGGGGTATAGCCTGGGACCACCCCTGTTGCTGGGGGGTGGGAGAGCGGGGCGGTACAGCTGGCCCCGGAGCCACCCGAGCTGCCAGTCAGTCCTGGGGTCAGGCATCCCAGCAGGCTACAGAGGTCATGGAGAGTCACGGAATCTGTGACTTACATGACCTCCATGACAGACTTGCAGTCTTACACATGGCCTTTCAGAGAGAGAAATATTCTGAGACCTAATATACTGAGCTTCCACAGAAACTGGTAGAAGTTCAATGCGTGGAGTACAGAACCCAAATGCATCCACAGCTGTAACACAAATATTCATTTTAGTCAGAAATCTTTAATCAATGTTCTATTTTGATTTCTTCTTGTAGAGTTCACCTGCTGAATAACATTAACTGGGTTAATTCTGGTTATCATGTCTGTCAATGTCTTTATCACTGTCGTCTGGTTTGCTCCTCTTCCCTTGACCTCTAAAGACCAAAACTATGTAGCTGCAGCAACCACTGCTGAATGCTAGTAAGATTATTTCTACGTGCAAAGTACTCTAAGGGAGAAAACTTTTTACAGTATTCCCTACACAAGATGATGAGGCTTAACTCCTATAACAGAACAAATTAAAACTTACTCCTCTTAAAGAGTGGAAATCTGTCTCCAGCTAGCAATGTCAGCATATATAATTTACAAATAATATCTATTTTGTATTGTTGATTACTCTCTGTTGGTTATTATTATGTAAAGGATTTTGTTGTAATATTTATGATAATGCAGATTTTAAATTATAACATTTATCTTCAGTAGGATTGTTTGTTTCCTGCATGTCACTGCTTACCACTACAATTTATACCCTGACTGGAGCTTTTTTGATTCCTTGCTTGTTAGTTGTGATATGTATGAACATGTATAACGTTCAGGATTGCTAGAGGCTGGTGGAATCAAAGTACAATTCCTATTGGTACAGCTGGGTTGACTCAACCTACCACACTACTTCTGAATAGGTATCATCAGTGGATAACCTTCCTATCAATTCAACTACTTGACAAATGTTGTCCCTGGAATTTGACACACTGTAACACAAATGAATTCCTAGGACCATGTGAAACTTGTCAGTTTAAATTCATTTGGATTCCTGCAACTTAAATTCACATGAATGAACACTGAACTTTTGGTGAATAATCTGCAGATGAAGAATTGATCACTACAGGTGAAATTCACCCCCTGTGCAGAGGCTTAAATGAGACTTATGTGATGTACAGGCATTGTGCTGGCCCTAGTCTACACAGAGGTGAATTTCACACTTTGAATAATTTTGAACAAATCAGTTTTTCAATTTATTCAAAGTTTTCTAACAGAATAGGTCTAACCAATGGTATGTTGTGAATTATTGCTCATCTCTAATAATTCATTAAATCCTTTCTTAGAGCATCTTTTCCAACACAGTTTTGAGGATCAACTGCTAAAACTCACTAGTGTAACAAGGATGATAGGAAAGTGTGTCAATATTTTATATTGTATTTCTACCAAGACATCACTGTATCTGGTTTTCAATTAATTCTTCTTTCCATATGTAAGAGTGGGGTTCCCAAGCCTCTGTGCTCTCGAGTACAAAGACTGGGACTCTTTTCTAGCCCAAACCACTTAATTTAGCTGCTTCCCAGCCAAATTAAGTCCCTACACCCCGAGAAACCCCACTCCACCAGTGGGGTTCTTGGGGTACCACAGCTGCAACCATCCGGGTGTACTTCCAAAACCTTGGAGGGGCCCCCGGACTTCCCCAAAACCCTAACTCTGCCCCCCTCCCCAAGAGCCAGAGTCAGACACCTGGAGGCTGCTTCCCCTCCCCCTTCACCCTTCCCGGCTGAAGGCAGAGACAGCCTCCGCTCCTCAGCAGATAACCTGAGATGATTCCTTTACCTACCCCCCCCCACCGCCTCTCTTCCCAGTGAAGAGAGAGAGACCTTAAGGGAATTAAACCAAACGTTTTATAACTAAAAGATTTAATACAGAAAAAGAATAAAACAGAGATACAGTACACTTCACAATCTGGGGTTCCCTAACTCCCCTCTAAAAAGGACTGAGACACCCCAAATAGGCACAGGCGTATAATAGCAGAGATCACTTACAATCAGCTAAGTAGAAATATAAGAGAAGAGTAGAGTCATCTTAATAGCCAAAGATGCTCCAAGACCCGTTTCCAGCTACATGGCCAGCAAAACGAAACTGACTAAAAACTCCTCCTCATGGCAGGGAGCTCTTACCTCTCTTGTTCTCAGATAACATTAACCCTCTCCAGCCCTTTACACTTATGACACCGTATGTTCAAGAAGCTTCCTGCCCTTAACTGGACTGTCCAGGTTTGTCTGTGATCCATATTTTCTACCCACAATCTGTCTAATCTGAAAGATCCCCCTGATACTGTAATATCTAGTCAATTGTTGTAGCACAAATCTCCTAATCTAAACATATTGGTTATAGTTGAAGTTTAGGTGATTACAATTTTTGTATGATGAGAGCATCAAGAAAGTCAGGCCAGAAAAATCTGTCAGAAGGTAGCCAACTGATTTTTTTTCCATCTTGTTTTCATATTAATGAAAGCTGGGGGGGGGGGGAGATGCAATTTCCCCAAATGGGACACATGACTGTGACCCACCCTTCAACTTATGTCTCTTTGTTCCTGTTAGTATCTGGCCACTGTTCACCTGGCCTACCCTGATGGCAAAAAACTTCACTGGCAGAGGACATCTCTACTTAGGCCCTATGACCAAGACTGACCAAGTTGTTTAAGTCCCATAAAGGCTTTATCCTGCAGCCTCTCTTTTGAGGTTGCAGGGCTCTTTTCTCCTTTGGGAGGAGCAACTAGACACCTACCCAACCAGGGAATTCCTTCAAATGAGGATTATTAAAATCACAAAAACCTGATCTAAAATCAAATAAAGTTTGCTTTTCATGACTAGATTTCAGATAAGGTATTCTCAGCTTAGTTACAGAAAGGAAGAGAAAACATTACCTGTTCAAAGAGCAGGTCCTGTTGACCTCTCCTGCCTTGTGTCTGGGGTTCTTGTGTCTCCTGCTAGAGTTCTGAGACAGAGACACCCCTCTTTTGTTAAGAGCTGTTTTATTATATTATTATCCCTTCAAACAGCATCCTTGGTAGTCATTATGAACATTGTATCTGAGGGACAGATCAATCCTCATGCCCCCCCCTCCCCCCGGTTAGGATATCTTCTGCATACCCTCCACAATCATGTCTTTGCCCTTTGGATACTTGTTGTTCTCAAGGTTGAACATGGAGGCCTATCTTCCAGTCTCCAGTTTTATAATCAAGGTATTGTCATCTATTCTGAACTCCCTGTAACTCTGATGCGATAGCCCTTAACATGAAGCAGAATGTATGTGGTGGGGTGTCTGGGTTTGTGACCACTTTCTTTTTAGTGATGTATAAAGAAAGCTGGGGAGGGGAGGAAAGGAGAGTGTGTTTTAAAAGAGGGGTTGCTTATTTTTTTAACCTTAGAAATATCCAGTCTGTTTTCCCTGGTTTTGCTGCAGGTGTTCTTGGAGGACTCCAATATGGACTGGAAGCTGCCTCAGCCCTTGAATGAAGAGAGATGGATGGTGAGTCTTTAACAGTGACATATTATCTTCTAATTGTCTATAGGGAATTTTGCATTAACAAAAAAAAACACTGAATTTTAAGTAATGAATAAAAATCACCTCTCTACCCCGCAATTAATTTTTTTAACCGGTCCTCCCTGCAGTGCGGCTTAAGCCTCCTCCCTGGGTCTTTCTACTTAGGGGCTTCTCCCCTCCCCTCACATGGGTTGGGTCCTGAGTTGTTTGTGATGCCTGGTGCCTCCCCAGAATGTGACTCCTCACTGGGCCTAGCCCACAAGGGGTGCTTTCCCTTGGGAAAATGAATAATGCTACCACTGGTGGCAAGGACTATAAAACCCAGTACACAGGAAACCATAATCCATCCACATAAACCCCCGCACAGACCTGACGCACTCAAAAATAACAATAAGAGCAAACAGGGACAGAAAAGTAGGCTCTGGGGAATGGGTTGGGGATAAATTACTATCTCCCAACACTCACAACTCTTCCCAACCCCCAGCACCCTCCCTGGCACCTTCCCTGCTAGATGGTGCACAGAGCACAAAGCCAGAAGCAAGTGCTGCAGAGCTGTGAATGCTGGTCAGTTAAACAAAGAAAGGTTAAATAAAGAAGGGGATCCTCTTCATGTCTTCACCCCAGGCTGGTTCCCTGCTCCGGAGTCCTGTGGAGGTCGCACATGGCCCTTGATAGGTAGTGCCAGGTTGGATGGTTGGTGCCAGGTTGGATCCACAGGTCTGAAAGGAACAGTCTGACCCTTGCACTAGATCCCACAGAGGTCCAAAGCCTCCTTTTGTGGGGAGAGGAAGTTAATCGGATTCCCTGAGCTGTTCTGCTTCTCCCTCCACTCAGAAGCTCAAAGCTACTCAAACTGGAAAGTAAAACTCGTCTTGTTGTCTGAGTCAAGTTCTCCCCTCCATTGAGGGGCTGAGCAGCCTAGACTCAGCACTGACCCAGTAAACTGCCTGACCATATCGTCCTATTGAGAAGCCACCCTATTGGCCTTGGCTGGAGTCTCTAGTCCATTCTATCACCACACCTGACTCCAAACATGCTGGGAAATGGTGTCGGGGGCTCTTGTAGCCACCATTGCTGTTATTCATAGGGTAGGAAAGGGGTGGGCAAAATTTTTGGCATGAGAGCCACATTGGGATCGTGAAACTGTATGGTGTGTCTCCCCAAACAGCCTGGCTCCTGCCCCCTATCCACCCCATCCCACTTCCCGACCCCTGATTGCCCCACTCAGAACCCCCAATCCATCCAACCCCCCCACCCGCTCCTGGTCCCCTGACCACCCCCTCCAGGGACCCTTCCTCCCCTGACTGCCCCCTGGGACCCCGCTCCCTCTCCCCTGACTGCCCTGGTCCCTATCCACACCCCCAGACAGGCCCCCCTGCACTCCCACGCCTACCCAACCCCCTCCCCCCCCCCCCGCTCCCTGGCCCCTGACTGCTGCCCGGGACCCCATGCCCCTTATCCAATACCCCCCCACTCCCCATCCCCTTACCATGCTGCTCAGAGCATCAGGCACTCGCAGCCACGCTACTGCAGCACTTCCCAGCAGGAGCAGCAGCATGCTTGCGGCTATGGGGAAGGAGGGACAGCAAGGGAGGGGCCAGGGACAGCCAGGGGAGGGGTCAGGGGCAGCCTCCCCAGCCAGGAGCTCAGAGGCCAGGCAGGACAGTCCCGTGGTCCAGATGTGGCCCGCGGGCCGTAGTTTGCCCACCCCTGTCCTAGAGGCTCAGTCCAGAATACAGGAGCTGGCAAACTCCAAGGGGGGGGGGATACATTTGCATATCATGTGCAGTGTTCCAGTAATTACACGGTTCTCCCATCATCCATAGTGTCTTCCTGGCAAAAAGAGGAGGCATAACCTGAATTTCTAATGCATTTGGAGTAGGAAACATATTTCTGTTCTGCTGGCACAGTAATAGTAATAAAACAAGCCAAACATTTGTTTTTAAAAAACAAAACAAAACACATTTTCGTGCAGCTTCACACACCACAGAAAACGAACAAAAGGGCACGGAAGTAATTTGTTTTCTATTGCAGGTGACTTTTAAAATCCTGTAGAGATATTCTCCTTAAGCTCTGCAATTTTAGGAGTATTTTACTCTAGCTTAGTGTTCAGTGGGACTAAAGATGGAGACCAAGAATTCAGTCACTAAGGATTTTTAGAAAGGATTGCCTAGGGTCAACCTCCCCACAATCAAGTCCAAAAGAACAAAAGGAATTAACTTAATCATTAAGTACCAACTTTATAAGATCTTGTAATGATAAAGAAACATAAAAACTTTCTACAGCATAACAGGCTATTTTATAATCCACATACATTATATTCACAGTTATACATACATAAACAAAGGAGACACATTAAATCTAAACAGGGTGAGAGTAAGTCCCAGTTCCTAAAAGCTTGAGCTGAGGTCATCTGAGTCTCCGTTACAGTCTTTGATCCTCAAAATCTATACAATCTGTTGAGTGAAAAGCACTGCAGCTATACTTCTCTCCTCTTGCTTGTAGAAACCTTCATGCAGACTCTTCCTCCTCCTCTGCTGAAATCATTCAGTTAGCTATCAGCTAACTTATTAACCAATCACTCAGTTTAAGTATATAGAAAAACTGCTGCAAAATGCTTCAGAGTTAGGGGAAGCAGCCTGCTTTTTCTCATCTTCTCCCAAGCCACACAGGGCACGTGGCCAGGGCCGGCGACAGAAATTTTGGGGCCCCCTACTCTGATCATTGGGGGCCCCCTACTCTGATCGTTTGGGCCCCCCAGTTCCCTCCTGGCCTATTCTCCTTCCCCCCCCTGCCTGACCCAGCCCACCCAACCTAATCTCCTCCCCCAGCCTAACCTCCTCCCCTCCCCACCCATGCCGTCAGGCAGTCAGGGACAAGCCGCCCTGCCCGGGCTGTGGTGCAGGGGTCGCTGCTTTGTCCCCGGGGTGTTGGATATGAGGGAGCAGGGCGCTGGGGCCGGGATGTCGAAGGGTTAATGGGAGGGAGGGAGGCAGGTGCCTGGCGCCCCGCTGCCCCCGCTCCTGCCCTGGCGCCCCCTGCCTGCAGCTCGGGCTCAGGCTCGCTCCTGCTTTCCCAGGGATGCTGTGCGGTCAGCTGGCCCCTCTTCTCGTGCTGAGCATCCAGCGCAGCCCTGCCCCCTTCGCCGCCAGTGAGCCAGACGCGCCCCGAGCCGGAGCGGGCGGCAGAGCCGGGCACCGCGGGTGGAGCCCAGCACCAGGCGGCAGACCCGGCGACAAGGGGGGACGACTACGGGTACAGCTGTGTACCGGGCCCCAGACTTAAGGGGTCCCCCTTAAGTCCGGGGCCCGGTACAGCTCTACCCATAGTCCCCCCCTGTCGCCGGCCCTGCACGTGGCCATTAGTAAAGCAGCTGCACTGACTACTTGCCCTCATGGTTTCTGAGTCCAGCATCAGGGAACTTGTTCAGTATACCCAAAACTCCCACACCCAGTTCCAGAAAGAGTGCTATATGAAACACTGACCCAGCCACAACTCATTCCTATCACTCCCCCACCAACAGATCTCTTAAAGAGATATCTCCTTATTAGTTGTATGGGTTACAGTACCTCTTGCAGGCAATGTGTCCCACATTGGCATTAAAATCTGGCTGCCTCTATGCATTTAGCATGTTTTTGCAAAGCATGGGGCACTAGAAGACACGTTACTATTGCCTCGTGATAAGCATATGTTGCCGCCTCCTTCCACAAGCTCTTAAAGTGTACGTCTTGTCTTAGATCTTACATTTATTAACAAAAAGCAGACGAGAAAGCTGAATGAAATGGAAATGAAAACAATAACAAATACACTTACTGTATAAAGCAAAAATGTATCTCACCAAACTGCAGGAAAGCTCTACCTTAAAAACCTTGTGTTGAAAGTAAAACAAAACCTTTGATTTGTCTAAAGTGAAAAGATGCTTCATAAATAAACCCACTGAGAAACACATGGTTTTCTCGTTGTTTTAATCCCATTGTGCCAAAACAGGACTAATCAATTTCAGGTAGGAGAATTTGTTAGATTTCCACCTATTTTCTAAATCCTGGAATAGCTTCAAGACAAGGCAGCCCACTGTTTGCTAATGGGAAATAAGAAAGTAATCATGTATGTTGAAAACAACGTGGACCCTTTGAACTTGCTGCATTTATGACCTTTTACAAACTTCTTATGGGAATACAAATACTTTGATTTTGGCTTGATTGGAATTGAAATCTCATTGGTGGGGAGGGAGGAAGGGAAAATGCAATAAAGTCTCCTGAATTGATGTTAAACCACTGACATTTTAAAAAGAACCATGCTGGCAGTTGCCAGTCTATTGTTATGAGTGACAGTGAAGCAGAAACTGCACAGTGAAGGTCACAGTGCTGGAAGCAAAGATATGAACATTTTAGTATCACTTTTTTTGCAGTGGTGTTTGTATCCCATACTTATTTTTTGCTCCTCACCTATTTTCCAAAGACAATAGCCTGCAGAAACTTGTTAAAATACACTGTCAGAGTATTCATGTTCCTGGGGACAAACATCAAGCACTAAAGTTTCCTATGAAACCCGTGTCTAAGCTACAGCGGTGCTAAACGGAGTAGTCTGCAAGTGTCTTTCTCACATCAGGGGGCGGGGGACATATATGAATAGGGCTGCCATTGTCATTATTTGGAATCACCTGGAAAACTAATCTCTTTAGCAATAGCAAAATAGGTCCCCTGTGACTGTGGGGGAGAAAAAAACCTTGAGTCTCTAATGAGAAAAAGCCCATAAAACAAATCTAAGAAAGGAAAGGGGATCTAAGGAACAGGACCTATTTCTGACTTTTGGGAGAATGATGGGTGAGGATAGATTAGATGAGATGAGATACTACAGGGCAAACCCAGAAACAGACGGATCTGGGAATTCCCATTAAAACAAAAAAAGTGACTCACCATATATGCTCTGGGCATGGGCAATAATGGGGGGAAAAAATTCAGTTGTATCTTTTTTTGAAAGGGTGGCCTACAATGGTTTTTTTTCTTTGAGTTAACCTCAAACAGCACAATGATCTGTTACCAAAAGGCTCCTAAGCCAGTCATTTTAAAGTATTTTGCATATTTATATAATGGGGTTGCTGGTTATTAAAAATTGGAGTGGGGGGAGGAGAAATGGCCTTAAATGTTATCAGCTACATATTAATGGTGTCTTTTATGGGATTTTGTAGATTTCTATAAAACATGGTCCAGCAAAGGCAAATAATTCACATTTAATAATCTTCATAATTCTGTCTTTTTAAAGGGCCAGATACCCACTTTATGTTAATCAGCATAGAATAAGGATGAAAGCACTAGGATCCAGTTGAAGTCTAATATGGTCCCATAGAAATTATTTTTAAAATGGTTTTCTATATGTTTTTGAACCATTTGTAGAATTATACAGCAGGGATGTAATTCTCTATTAAAATCTAATGGTTGATTCAGGAAAAATAAAAGCCTATGGAAATGCTATAGGAAGGATATTTCTATAAAAGCAAGTCATTGCCATTTATCCAGTGGTAAAATAATTATATTATAGTCACCTTTATATTAATATTCACCTACCACACAAGAATGCTGTGAGGTTCAACTAATAATTGTGAAGTGATTCTTTGCATGGGAAGTACTATGGGGCCTTGATCTAGCAAAGTACCTAAACACATGCTTCATTTAAAGCATGTGAGAGGGTTTCACTGGGATTTGTTTGAGTGGATCCCACTGAAGAATCTGTGACTAGATGTGCAGTATATGTTTGTGGCTTCTTGTTCCAAAGAATGGCATTCCAGGCTTTCATCGCCTGCATGTTGTAGACATAAGCAGGTAAATGATGGATTCCAGGCTCTGGAAAACCTATTTAGTGACAGGGCCCACTCAGTAGCTAACTCCAAAACTGGCTGATACCACAAAAGCACCGTGATGTCCAATAAAATATTTGCTCCTCAGATTAGTATATAATAATATTGTTATTGTTTATATTAGACCAAATCATAAAGAGATTTATTCTTACCCTAGATTAATAATTGTGAAAAAATAACACTGGAGTCCACATGTTTCTTGTTCTAATTGTATGGAATGATAACATAACTAGAGCACTCAGTTGTTACATATAAAATCAGACTGGCTGGGTGTGATACAAACAGGATATCTCTGGAGGACTGTTTTTAATCCAAGGGACACTGCCAATACAAAAAGACATTTCAAATTGTGTCTGTTACTAATAACATTAGATTTATTGCAAATAAAAGGTTCTTTTAAAATTTACATTGCCTTTTCGCTTTTCATATTCTTATTTTTTGTCTAAGAAGTGAAACTAAATTAATATAGCCTGTTTAGTGTTAATTCAGTGCTGCAGTGTTTGAATTGTAAATATTTTGAGGAATACTTTAAATATATATTTTAATAAAAATCTAAATTTTTGGTAAAACTACTTTATAAATGTCCCTTATAAATATAAAATGTTTGCCATTTTTTCAAAAATGCACTTGGCAGTTTTATATGTAAAAATACAGATAAAATCTGAAGACATCTAGATCTGCAAGCCACTGGAGCGCCCTCAGCTAAGTACTGAGGATAAGCAAGCAGAAGAAGTTGATCGTAAAGTCAAGGTCATCAGCTACAAAATGCTGCAGCTTTCTCAGCTCTGCAAGGAATTCAGGTAAGTAACTTCTTCCAAGCTGTGGAAGATATTTATTTTGAATCTGAATTATAATCTGACCTGACACTGTGTTATCTTGATAGGTGTTTTCAAATCATCACACTCATTGGTAGGTGATAAAGCAAGTCATTGAGTTACCGTACATCAGTCTATTCCAGATGAGGATTTGATGCATATACTATAAAGTACAACCTACCCCCTTGCTAGGATTTAGTTTTATTAGTAACTTAAGTAACAACACCACCACAAACTTTCTATCCAAATTTACTTGGTCCTAGATTTTCCTTGCTGTATTTATCTGTCCTAAACCATAGTTATCTTTTTTCCTAAGGGAAGCAACATAGCTAAGTCACAGTGGATACTGGAACCAGACTAGGGGCTGGTCTCCACTACGGGGGGGAGGGGGGGGAGAGGGGGATTGACTGCAGATATGCAACTTGCGTATCTGCAGCCGACTTACCTCTCGCCCCCACGGTGGCGGCAGTCGGCGTCCCCACGGCGGCGGCAAGCGATCGATTTCTCGCATCCTCATCAGACACGAGAAATCGATCGCCAGAAAATCAATTGCTACCCGCTGATTCGGCGGGTAGTGAAGACATACCTAGGACTCCCAAGGGCGGGGCGGAGGGGTGTCTGTTCCCAGGACTGGATTGCTGGGTGACTTTGAACAAGTCATTTCACATCCCTGGGCCATCTTTAAAATGGGGAATAATGCTTACCTCCTTCACAAAGATCTTTGAGAAGGAGTGTTGTGCAAGATTATTGCATTATTATTTCTTAGATGGGCTCTTATATCGTGGTTGGAGCTAAATGGCTCCACCTGCTTGTATAATTCAGCTGTACCTACAGGAATGGCTCAAGCACCTGATGAACAGAATAACCTCAAAGAGGGGCCTTGTATTACTATTATAATAATATACAGGGTCTTAGATGCTGTCAGCTGTTAGAAGTTTTTCACAAACTTTGTAAAAAGCTAAGATTTACATTGGCATGTGATTAACTGAGCAGGTAAAAAATTTCCAATGAATCTAAACAGTCTGTGAGATCATGTTGAGTCCATCAAATCTTTCAGTACAAACCAGACAGGCAGGTTTGATTTCCTGCCATCCTGCCCGCCAGCTGAAGGCAAGGCAGAGTGATGGGCAGTCCCGTTCCCAAGACTGTCCATCCAGTGGCCAGGCAGGCTACCTGTTCACCAGCCACCCAGCCCATTTGCTGACACCAGCCAGGAAACTGACTTGCAAGCTCAGAAATTTTCCAAAATTTTCATTTTGTTTTTTCCAAATCTGATTTTTTTCAAAATTGGCCATTCCACAGAAAATGTTGTATATCTGACTTTTTGTACCAATTCAGAATGGAAAACATTTCAGAAATCTGAAATCGCCCATAGCACAGAAATTCCAGTTCCTGCACTGCTATAGTGGTTACATGAAGACATGGATGGACAGTGATGTTACTGAATGAAATGCAGAACAAGATTAGATTTTGGAAGTGCACCTCACACTTATTTAAACATCTCTCCACATAGCTTAGACAAATACCAAGCTATTGTACCATGTGATTATAACACACAGTGTAGGCCCAACCCTGCAGCCTTTACTCATCCTGTGAACATTTTTCTCTCTAGGATACAAATGATCTTATTTCAAATGAAAATGCACTGACTTGCTGGATCTAGACTATTCTCAGTGGTACCAGATGACAGAACAAGGAGCAATGGTCTCAAGTTGCAGTGAGAGGTTTAGGTTGGTTATTAGGAAAAAAAAATTTCACTAGGAGGGTGGTGAAGCACTGGAATCGGTTACGTAGGGAGGTGGTGGAATCTCCTCTTTTAGAGGTTTTTAAGGTCAGGCTTGACAAAGCCCTGGCTAGATGACCTCCTGTGTGGTTCCTTCCAACCCTGATATTCTATGTTATTAAAGAAGGGACAAATCTGTTGAATATGGAAAAGCTGATGATAACTGAGAAATCAACTCCACTCATGGAGCAAGCACTCCAAGAAAATGCTTGGACGTTGAACAATTTGTTAACAGTGCAAAATTAATTTATTGCTGTTCCAATGAAGTCATTTTAAAGTTACTTTTAGTCAGTGACTAAAATCTTTAAAAAGCTGTGGTAATAGTTAGAGTGCCAAGGAAACTACATTGCTTGAAAAATTTTGACATTACCTGTATAATCGATATTCTCCAGCCAAACAAATTCAATTTGCAGGGCTATAAATGTATAAAGCTATAGACTCACACTTCAGATCAGTTAAATTAATGATTTGGTGTCTCTCTCACTCCAATATGCTTAAATGAAGCATAATAAAATTAAAATATATATGATCTGATATCAAAGTATCTCAGGATGCTTTATATTAACTTACAAGCATTACAACACAATGCCTAATAAGCTTCTCACTATCCACTCTGAGGTGACCAAAAGCTATTGAAAGGTCACTTTCCCTCTCACTGAAATGCAGTCACTGCTGAGGTGGAATACAGGATACAAAATAGGAAGTGAAACTGAATACAGTGAAGCCTGCAGGAAGCTTCCTATACACTAAGCTTCTGTACTACCAACTTTCTCTGTTGCTATGATTGATTCAGTGATATCAACAATGTAGAAGCCACTGTATACAAAGCTCTGGTGACTGCCACTGCTGGTGTCAGATATTGTATCTTTAAGATCTGCTCTGAGCAGGGCTAGATGAAACCATGATTTAAACCTTCCCCACCACTGGAGTCCTGCCTATAGCAGC
This sequence comes from Sternotherus odoratus, assembly GCA_032164245.1. Classification (NCBI taxonomy): domain Eukaryota; kingdom Metazoa; phylum Chordata; order Testudines; family Kinosternidae; genus Sternotherus; species Sternotherus odoratus. The sequence goes on along the minus strand of JAVMKO010000014.1, from coordinate 18,907,831 downwards.
TTCCCACTCATGCTACCAAGGTTGAAGATTAACAAACTGTAGCACCAGTGGGAATTTTTTGTCAAAAAGAAAGCCTTTTGTACAGCACCATTTTCAGACCAACTTCTGTCTTAAAAGAGACTATATACTGAAAAGTTTCAGAGTGGTAGCTGTGTTAGTCTGTATCAGCAAAAACAACAAAGAGTCTTTGTGGCACCTTAGAGATCAAATAAATTTTTTAGTCTCTCAGGTGCCACAGGGACTCTTCGCTGTTTTTATATATTGAAAGAACTTATTTCACCTTTATTAAAAGCGATGACCAGGTGTTTTTTTTCTTTTTTAGTTCCTTTTTATGGTCAGTTCACACAGCTTTTAAATGATTCTTTCCAGCTGGAAATGCAGGGCAAATTTGAGTACATAGAATGCAATTACTGAGGTTCTTGCATTTTCAAAAAAATAAGTCATGTCAAATTTAATGAGTACAGGTGCCCAGATCTCTCATCTGAAAGACAACACCTTCAGCAGCACAGTGCACCAAACCACTATGGAGTATTGATGAAATCACTAACACAAAAGGAAGAGTGCCACCTGCTGAATTCCCAAAGCAGCTTTCTGTAGCACCTAGAGATTTCTTGGGAGTCTCCCATGCTGACCAAACCCACCATGAAATATTAGAGAGTGAGCAGTACTAAACTATATTTAAACCACCATGGTCTCTGCCAATGACAGAGATACCAAGATGCTTCATGCTTTAAAAAACCCCTACTGGTTAGTTATGAGTTAGTAGTGTGTCTCCTTTATGTCATTCCTTGCACTGCTTGCCTACTGTCCTCACAACTCACCACTCACACACATACAGCAACCATAGCCACCTCACCTTCTCTTGTCATCCAGGTAGCAGAGGGAAAACTTCTGGCTGACGAATATTTAATCAGAAATATCAGTATGATATTAACAGGGGGATGCTCCCATTAACTCAGTTATAATAACTGGCTCCTCAAGTAAAAAAACTCCAGGTCCCAGGTATTAGCCAAAGATATGGTTATGACCAAGTTGGGAGAGCAGGCTAAAGCTATCCAACATTTCATGGAAATGGAAGTTTATTGATTGGTATCATTGCAGGAAACCTTCTGAGGCTGCAAATGCAAAATAAAAATATGTAAGGTGACTTTTATTAACGCAGTAGATTGATAGTTATCTTCTCAGTTCATAAAAAAGGAAGGATTAAATTCTTTAAGTTTAATGTCTCTAAGAAATAATCTGTCCTGTGATTGCTTTGCCAACACCTTCTATTTCACTTTTCAGTTTGTAGCCAACTGAAAAGCTCCCTGGAAGTGCGCTTTCTAATGAAGACTGCGTGATAGCCCTTGTATGGATGACCCTATAACGTTGACTAGCACCGGGAAATGCTGCAGACTGAGGTAAGCGGCGTGTATTGTAATTTGTTTAGCAAAATAATGATACAGCCCCTAGCACTCCAGAGAAGAGGAGGAGGGGACCAGAATAGTCTCTGCCTGGGACGAGGTCGAGAGGGGGATTCCTTGTCTGCATCCCTCACCCCTGTTCCAGACCCAGCCCCGCTCCTCGGGGAGTCGCAGGACCCCGCACATAGCTAACCCCAGAGAACCTCTGGCCCCGCACGTTAGTGTGAGAATCGGGCGCGGTACAGAGCCAGGGACTCGGATCCTTCCTCCGGCGAGGCAGGTGAAACCCGCGGCGGCTCCACCGAGGGCTGGGCTCTGTCCACTCGCAGCTCCGACGAGCCAGCCCGGGAGTTAATGAAGCGCCCGCACCGATCCGGGGCTCCGGGTCAGTCCCTGGCACCTCCGTTGTTGTTTCACCTCCCCGGGGGTCCCCCTCGCCCCCCAGCTGGGTTTGCGGCAGGGGCGTTTCTCTGCCCCCTGGGCCGGGCGGCTGGCCGAGGAGGCGAAGCGAGGCACGTTAGCCGCTGTCCAAGCGCCCACCCCCGCTGCTGCAGGGGGCGAGAGGCGGCTCCGCGGTCCCCCCCAGCGCCCGGGGGGCGGGGACGGTCCGTCTCCCTGGCCGAGGGCAGGAAACGTCCCCCCCTCCCGCCGGGGCCCGACCGGAAATCTGCCTTGCTCCGAATCAACTAGTCGTTGTCCCCCGGCCCCGAGCGCCGCGCCGCTCCCGGCCCCTGCGCGCTCTCGGGCGGGCACCGCTCGCTCGGGCCGCCCCGGAGGTGCCCGGGTCACAGCCGCCGGCTCCTGGTCCGCCCCGCCATGGGGCAGCAGCCGCGCCGGGCTGGCGGCGGGAGCCCCGGGTAAGGAGGGGGAGGCCGGGCGGGGAGTTATTCCTGCCGACGGGCGGGCACGGCGGGCCGAGGGCTGATCGGCTCCGGGCCGGCCGGCGAGCAGCGCCCCAGGGGTTGTGAACTTCGAGCCCAGCTGTTCGGGGGCCCGCCGTGCCGGAGAGTCCCGCGCTGGGGGGGGGGGCGGGACTGGGATGGACCCTGTAGCGGGGGGACCAGCCCCCTGCCCGAGCTAGAGCCCCGGAGCGCGGGGGGGGGGGGGCGGGCGGGGATCCTGTCACCGCGCAGTGGGGGCGCGGGGCGCTGCGGGGACACACGCCGGGCGGGCGGGCGGCTTCTCTTTGTGCTGTCGGGGCTGCATTGCGCGGGGACGTCAGCTCCTGAAATTCCCTCCCATAGGTCGAGCCGCGTGTCGGAGTGAGGGGGGGGGGGGGGGGAGCCCGGCCGGACCGCGCCGCGCCGCACCGCACATCGCGCCAGAAGCAAACGGCGGATCTGGACCTGCCGAGGCGCCTCCTGACCGCGGCCGTCCCCGCCGCAGGCAGAGACACCCCGGGCCGCGAACGGGAGAGGATCGCTCGGGAACGACGCGGATAGTCCCGACACCTTCCCCGGAACCCGAGACCGGATCGGCCACTGGGATGGGGCTCGGAGGGGAGCTCAGGACCCTTCCCCGCCTTGCGGACGGCACCAAACCCTCTTCCCCGCGAGGAAGCTGAATCCCGAGGGCGGATTGGTCATTTCATCCCCCGGAGCTACCCGAGCCGGCTGTGGATCTTACACTTGCTGTCTGTCGTCAAAGTTAGCGGGGGGGAGGGGGGGTGGGGGCTGGTTGCTTGTTTTTCCTTTTGGCAAGAGTCCGGCCCCTGGAGTCCGCCGCGGCTTCTCGTTGCAATGGGATCGCAGAGTTCTTAGCCCCGGGGCGGCCACGCTGCGTTCTCCACTCGCCCGCCCCTCGGAAGTTTCCATATGTGAAATGGAAAATCGAGGGCTCTTCGGCGCCCTTTGTTCCCTGCTGTTCAATGCCCCCCTGCTGCTCATAGTCAACGGTAAGTAGCAAACTTTCGCTATCTCCCTAGAGCTAATCGACCCCCGCTCCCGATCCGGCGGGCTGGGAAGGAAGCCACTGGACCGGTGCGGGGAGAAGTCCAGGGTGGCTGGGAAGGGTTAGTGGCCAGGGGAACCGGGTCTTTGACTCGGTGAAACGCGGTTCTCCTTTGTATCCGATCGAGTCAAATCCTCCTCCCCGTCCCCGGTCGCTAGAGACGGGGCTGGTTGGCACGTTGTGGAGTCGGAACCTGACCGCTTGTGCAGCGCGTGTTGCGGGGCGGGGGACAGAAGAGGGAACCAGGTGACGCGATGCCAGTTGCGGTGGTCACGGGGAGGGGGGCACAGGGCACACCCCGGGCTCTGCGGGATCGCGGCTCCCTGCGCCCCCGGGCTGGCTGGAGCGGAGCGCCTTGAACTCTGCCCGTGTTGGCTGCTATTTGCGAGACGGATTTTTTGGCCCTGGGAATCGGAACATCCGTTTCTTCCTTTTCGGAGAGGAGCTTTTCTGTCACGCTCCCCAGCCCTGGGGCACCGGGAGGTGCCCAGGCTGCGGGGTGACGGGGAATCAAGCCCGCCTGTGTTCTCGCTAGGCGGCAGAGCCCTGAAACGCCAGACCCTCATTTCCCCGACGGCGTTCAGCCTCGGGGTTAAAGCGGATCCGATTACCACGAACCGGGCTGATGTTGTCTCTGGATCTCTCCCGCTAACCCGCCCTTGTCATTCTATCTTCTCCTCCCAGCTACGTTCACTGAAGTTCCCAAAGATGTGACTGTTAGGGAGGGAGAGGATATTGAGATGCCCTGTGCTTTTCGGGCCAGCGGATCCACCTCTTACTCCTTGGAAATCCAGTGGTGGTACCTTAAAGAACCAGCCAGAGAACTTGGGCATGAATTAGCCATCAGTGCCCCTGGCAGCAGAAGCAAGGTAACAAAGTGCCACGGAAACATACGTGTTCATTAAGTGCAATGATTAAAATAAAGCGACCGGACGCTGGAGGTGAAAGGAGCTTCCCCGTTACCTCCCGGGAAGTAGGTAGGAACCCCCAGCCCGGTGTCCTAAACTCGCCCATGGGAGAGGAGGGGAGACTAGAATTTGGTGACAATGCGCCCCAGAAACTCTGACAGCCCTTTTGAGGATTGTAAACATCTTTCAGGATAGTAAATACTCTATCTGTCTCGCTGCGAGCCCCATCGGTCAGTCCAGAGAGCAGCTTTCACCCGGTCTGTTGTATTACATTACAAAGTGGAGATAAACAGGAGGCAACTGCGAAACTGGGCTAGTCTGACCCGAGCTGGAAATCGCTCCGAACAAACGTGGGAGAGGTTGATTAAACAAGATGAGCGCCTGTCCCTAGCTGATTAATGAGAGCAGATGGAGGAGAGAGGGATGGGCCCCAAGATCCTGCAGGACAATTGTGTAGTTGGGTGATTTATTTACAAACTCAGATGAAGTGATTAACATGCGGTAAGGAAAGCGGGTAACATCTTGTGTGTGTTTTTTCTCCACACACGAAGGCAGTTGGCTCCAATACAGGCTCCAGTCTTAATTTCTAGGCTGCATTTCCCAGACACCCAGTTTATTGTGCAGCCTAGATCTTGGCACAACACCTTGTATTGGCAGCATAATGTTGCCCAGGATATAAACAAGGGTAACAAATCAGAGGAGAAGTCTGGAGCAGAAGTTCCAAGATGTGTCTTTCTAAAGTAAACAGCATCTGACCTTTTCCTGCCACAGAGCCATCAAACCCGATGATACTCCCTGAGGAGCCTCTAATGCCTACACCAGGGCCCAGCTATATGGCAGACTTGTTTTCCTGCAAGGCTCAATATAGATGCAAAGCATATAGACTCCGAACTGATCTGATGCCGTTTAGCTGGGGGAAATGTAGGTCTGTTGTTAGCGAAATAAATCACTTGGAGTTAAATGTCTTCTTTACCCTCCTATAAAACTGCGTGCTGCTTTTACAATAAATGGTGACAGGGATTGCCCAGAAAATGACCGTCTCCTTGGGAGGCGCATCTGAGAGAGCAGAGGCATCATTTCATTTTACAATAAAGTTGATTTGTAACAAGGAAATGATCAGATCCAAAAACCGATGAGCTGTATCTGATCTTGTGCTGCTTAGGGACCTCATCCCTGCACTAAAGCAATTCAGGATCTGGCTTCACCAAGTCATTTCCATGCGCAACTCTGCCTACACCAGCTATTTCAAATTTAACTGGTCTTTTTACAGAGACCATCTCTCTGTTTATACAAGGAGCAGACCTATATCCCCTAGCAACGGCAAAACTTTTACTATGGGCATCTAATAAGCCGAGATACATTTTACCAAATCAATCCTGTTCCTTAAACACCAATTGATTAAATCAAATCCAAATCCTCCCAATAATCAATTGGTTTGAAACAAGTTATGAAGGTTGCACTGAAGATCTGTTTGTCCTTCCTCTATTTAGCTGGGGACCTGGGTGCTTATAATAATGTTAATTTGCTTTAGGAGGCTAGTCTAACACGTTTCCTTCTCTGCTTTTTTAGGTAACAAATAAGGATGCAACTAAAATCAGCGTAAGTGTAGATCAAACAGAGTGATGCACAATTTCTATATGTACATGCTGGTTTTGTAACACCCCCACACATGAGTTCAGCCAGTTTAACCTAGAGTAAGGGAAATGTTGGAGCACAGTGGCATGGGCATGTTTTCCTCTCCTTGGTGTGCCATATCTCCATCAAAATGTTACAATCTGTTGCTATTTTAACTATCAAATTTTATGACTTGCAAATCCAGGCAAGAGGTATTTGTTCTTTCTCCCCTTCTTTGATCTCACCTAGAAAGTACTGGAGGTCAAGTCAAGTGATATTTCTGCTTTTCATTTGGCTGCCTCCAATATTGAAACCCTCCTCCCTTCCCCTCCCTCTCCCACAGCAATGTCAAATTTCTTTATAGCACATTATATCCAATTTCTGTTAGTTCAGGCCCGATCTAGTCACTGATTTCTCCGGGAGCATGAGCAGGCCCATTTATTTGTATGGCTTTAATCCCGTCACTGTGACACTCTTATTTCCATCTGTGCAGGCTAGTGAGAATAAGAAAAGGGTGCTAGGGAACATAGGGACAATCTTGCAGAGATTAAACACCGCAGCTGGGAGTAAAGATAGGATGAGATCTTTCATTTACTCAGGCTTAGTCCAGTCCCACTGAAACGAAAGGCAATCAGTAAAGCCAGCAAAAAATGAGCCTTTATCGTGGGAGGGTAGAAGGCACTAGGTAATGGCTAGAATGTCAGACTTGGGGATTGTGTGTGTGGTCTGGCCATTACATATGAAGGTATTTGGGTATTTTGTGTTGGATTGAGGTAAGGAGAGGTACATTAGTTAAGGTGTGTATTTTTAGAAGGGAGAGGGAAGGTTAGTGACTGGGTGGTGTATGTTCCACTTCATAGGGGGGTGAGAGAGAGGAAATACATTATTTTTAGCAGGCTGGGTGTGGAGTGGGGAAATTAAGTGGCTGGAGGGTTTGTTTCATTTTGGAGGAAGATTACTACTCAGATTTATTTTTAGAAAGGCAATTGAAGGAGTACTGGCTGACTTGGTTTTAGATGAGAGATGCCTTTAGTTTTGGAAGGGGATGAGGCACGATTAGTGGCTTTTTAAAAATAAGTATAGAAAGAAGATGGCATGTTCAATACATAAACTTTGGGACAAGGGAGGGACATGATTAGTGGCAGGTTCCTTGAGTGCTATGGAGAGGTGTATGGAGAGGTGTACTGGAATTGGTGGCTGGGTTTTTGACTTTGATGGGAGATGCAGTGCTTAAAAGTATTTATTTATGGAAAATAATGGGGTAGGAGCAATGGTTGTGTGTCTGTGTGTTTGATTTCTGGGAGGGAGGGAAGGAAAGCGATGCATCTGGAGCCGAGGGTGGATGACTGCCATGGGTGGCTGCACTGTTGAGTACATTGTGTGGAACTGGTGGATTCGGTAGTTTGGTGCTTGGCTACTAGAGAATGCATCACTTACTGCATTTAATTTTGGCTGGGATAGGTTCAGTAATCTGGTAATTTGGAGGGGGGTCATTTATTTCCAGGAGGAGCTGGCAGGTTGGATTACAGAAGGAGAGAGATTTGATTTCGGAGAGGAGCTTGGGTGTCTGAGATGCTACATGTTTGCCTTTAAATTCTTAGAGGTGGTGAAGCAGGCTGCAGCGGAGGTGCATTAATTTCTGGGAGGAGCAGGCTGGGGCAAGAGGGAAAGATGCATTGGGGTAGGTTTGGGGTCAGAGGGACGTGCATTGGGGTAGACTGGGGGAAGAGGTGCATTGGGGCAGAGGGAGGTGCCCCGGGGTAGATTCAGGGAGGTACATTGAGTCAGACTGGGGTAGCAGATGGGGGAGGTGCACCGGGGCAGACCTGGGGAGGTAATAAGGGGGGGGAAGTGCATTGGCGCAAGCCCAAAAGGAGATGGGGGGTGTCTTCGGCAGGCGGGGGGGGGGCGTGGGAGATGCACTGGGGCGGGGGCAGGTTCCCTGGGATGTACAGGCAGGTGTATTGGAGCGTGCCGGGCGGGGTGGGGGGAGGGCGGTGTATTCGGGCGGGGGGGGGCGGTGTATTGGAGCGGGCCCGGGCGGGGGGGGGGGAGAGGGCCGTGTATTGGAGCGGGCCCGGGCGGGGGGGTGTATTGGAGCGGGGCCGGGGGGGGGGAGAGGGTGTATTGGAGCGGGCCCGGGCGGGGTGGGGGGTGTATTGGAGCGGGCGGGGGCGGTGTATTGGAGCGGGCCCGGGCGGGGTGGGGGGAGGGGGGTGTATTGGAGCGGGCGGGAGCGGGCCCGGGCGGTGTATTGGAGCGGGCGGGGGCGGTGTATTGGAGCGGGCCCGGGAGGGAGGGGAGGGCGGTGTATTGGAGCGGGCGGGAGCGGGCCCGGGCGGAGGGGTGGGGTGTATTGGAGCGGGCGCGGGTGCCCTGGGGCAGGCGCGGCAGTGACCGGCCCGCGGGCTGGGGAGGGGGGAGGGAGAGGAGGGCGGCCGGTGTATTGGCGCGGGCGGGGGAGGATTTGCCCTGGGGCAGGCGCGGCAGTGACCGGCCCGCGGGCGAGGGGGGGGGGAGGAGGAGGAGGGCGGCCGGTGTATTGGCGGGGGGGGGGGTGCCCTGGGGCAGGCGCGGCAGTGACCGGCCCGCGGGCGAGGGGGGGGGGGGAGGAGGAGGAGGGCGGCCGGTGTATTGGCGCGGGCCGGGGGGGGGGGGGTGCTCTGGGGCAGGCGCGGCAGTGACCGGCCCGCGGGCGAGGGGGGGGGGGGGAGGAGGGCGGCCGGTGTATTGGCGCGGGCCGGGGGGGGGGGGTGCTCTGGGGCAGGCGCGGCAGTGACCGGCCCGCGGGCGAGGGGGGGGGGGGAGGAGGGCGGCCGGTGTATTGGCGCGGGCGGGGGGGGGGTGCCCTGGGGCAGGCGCGGCAGTGACCGGCCCGCGGGCTGGGGGGGAGGGCGGCCGGTGTATTGGCGGGGGGGGGGGGTGCCCTGGGGCAGGCGCGGCAGTGACCGGCCCGCGGGCTGTGGTCTCTTGCAGACGGTGCGGGTCCAGGGCAACGACATCTCGCACCGGCTGCGGCTGTCCGGCGCGCGGCGGCAGGACGAGGGCGTGTACGAGTGCCGGGTGTCGGACTACGGCGACGACGAGACCCAGGAGCACAAAGCCCAGGCGCTGCTGCGGGTCGTGTCGCGCTTCGCCCCGCCCGACGTGCAGGCGGCCGAGGCGGTCTCGCACATCCAGAGCAGCGGCCCGCGCCGGTACAGCCCGGCCAGCAGGGCCACCGCCGAGCCCGGCCTGGAGAAGCGCCTGCTGCCGCCCCAGGGGGCCGGGGCCGCCGCCGCCCCCTCCGCTTCCACCACCGCCGCGTCCTCCTCCGCCTCGCCCCCTCCCGGCAAGGCCGCCATCCTCCGCCAGCAGCACGGATCAGGTGGGTGCCCTGCGGGCTCGGGGAGCGCGGTGGGAGCGCAGCGACACCCAGCGGGGCGCGGGAGAAGCCCAAGCAGCCGAGCGAGGCTCCGTATTCTGCAGGGAGAAACAAAGGGCCATAAAACTGGCCCTGCCATAAAGTGATTCCAAGGATGTTAGTATGGGGAGGCTCTTTTGAGTCAGCGTGGCACCCCGCCAAAATCCACCAAGCCAGAGGGGTTTGGGAGCTAAGAGAACAGGCCTCTAGTGGGGAGCCCTAATTGAATGGGTTGCAAATGGGGGATTTTGAGGATTAAGGTTTGTTTATTTGTGGAGCATGTCAGTTTCCTTTCCAACTGGTATCTGCAAATTATATCCGCTAGTAAGGGGGAAACTCCATTACTGGTCCCCTGGTATTGCAGATTCTTTCAGCCTAGTCATTGCAGAGGGTTTCCTGGCCTCCACTAGGGTTGGATTTTTTTCTGATTACACATGTAATAAACATGTACCTTTTACTTCAGTGGATGTTTCAGTTGTCTTTAAAAGCTTATAGTGGATTTATCTTTCTATACATAAAACTAGACATAAATTGTGTTGAAAATAATGAATTAAAATGGAGGTGGCAATTGTGTCTGGATTGAAGGACAGACCAATTTAAATCATAATACAACCTTTGCATGTGGGAGTGGTAGAATGGACCAAGTGGCAATAATGCACTTCAGATTCTCAGTCCTGGCAACATTATAAAGGGTTTAAAATTGTTTCCTTTATTAAAATATATTAGTGCAGACCAGCAGTAGAAAGAAATTTAATTAAGGTAGTAAAAACTAAGGGTCCAATTCTGCAAATAGTTAAGTATGTGAGTAAATTTATTTCTAGATTTAAGTGCAGAAAGGATCATGTTTTAAGACTCAATCCTGCATTATTTTAAAGTCAATGAGAGTTTTGTGGGGAACTCCATGGGGAGTAGGATAGAAACCAGAGCTTTTTATGTAGGTATACCTTTTCAAAAGCATTTTTACATCTGTGCCTTTTGTTGTGGTTTGCTTTTGAATGGAAACAATATTTATAAAGTAAAATGTTACAATTTTTCTATAGAGGTCTTAAGCTTCAATACTACAAGTTGACCTGTGTGGGCAAGCTGTTGATCCCACAGAAGAAAGCTAAATGTCAACTGCTGTACAATGAATTCTACATTTTAGCTTTTAGCATTCAAAGTGATTATATTACCATTTATTTTAACAAAACTTGCAAATGCAAACACTGGGAAGCCGTTCTAAGCTAATTTCTTTCAGCAGTGTAATTATTACTGTATTCTGTCCCAATCCTGCTCCCATTGAGGTCAGTTGTAAAATTCCATTTACTTTAGTGGTGGTAGGATCTGGCTTTTTTTGTTCTACATTGTGAAGACTGTAAAGATGTTCAGCATTATCCTGGCTGTGTTTGGTTCATGTGTTGGCCACTATCTTTTACATAATGTAGAGCAAGTAATCATACCTGTATATATGGAAGATGGCAAGTGGATAGTTGAGCATGATCAGAAGCAGAATTGAGGTCACCTGACCGGAGAGGGCATGTGGAATGAGACTCATCTTTAAATGGAAATATACATCTTTCTTTATTTCCATTTACACTCTTGCATCAAACATTTACAGGCTCTGGATCAAATAATTGAAACCAAGCATGTCAATTATTACTATCCAGAAACTGTATGTAGCTAGCAGATGAACTGTCTTCTGTGATTTTTACCTACCTCTGTGCTTTGCACAGTCAAATGTCATCCTGTGAAATCTGGGTTTTGTTTTGTACCATATGAAAGAGTATTGTATACTGTTTTGTTGACTATTCCTTGAGCTAGTGAGGATGAGCATGCCATCCTCACTAATAGTGACTTTTCAAGACAAATGTAAAAGTTCTGTCTTAAACCTTTCCATGTGCACTATTGGTTGTAGATACTTCCATGGCTGACAGTGACACCAGGGAATTAAACTAGAACAATAGAATGCCTTTGAGCCATTCTTTTCCATTAAACATGTAGATTGTCATTTGAGCAGCCAGAATTGGCTTTGTGTGTTGTATTCACATCTTCCCCTTTCTCTGTTGATCTTAGTTTAACAGCTACGTGGAGGATTAAAAAGTCTTGTGATGTCAGTGTTTCATTACTGACACAAGGAAGGGTCTTGCTATATAAAAAGGTCTCATTTAGGATATGTACTGTTCTGCAACCTGCCCATCTAAGTCAACACTTGCATAGTGCATATGCCATGATAAAACAGTCTGGTCACATTGTAATTGGCACTATGCCACCTTAACAGATGTGAATGAGTGTGTGCAGCCAAGAGAGCATGTTTGCTGTGTCTGTTAGGGCAAGATCTGCTGCCTAGATTATCTAAATTGCTGTCTAGCCTGATTTTTTACATGCCTGTTGTTAGGGGATGTGTCACTGCTACATCATTTCTAGACTGGATTAATTTCCAAAAATAAAACACAACTGTTGCAGCCAGATATACTGGGCTCATTTAAATCAAGTGAAAGATGTGGAATGCAGAAAAGCGTCTTGAAGTTCTGTCAGGGAGTCTCCATCTGGACCCCCTTACAAAATAGGCTAAATCAAGATCTGCTGTTGTGACATCCTCTTTTCACAGGCTAGCGTGAATGACCACCACCACACAATGGCATACGAGCTGGTTATCTTCCAGGAAGAAAGTTGAGGTGGTTCTGCAGAACTTGGGTAGCTGTTAGTTGTCATAGTGCTTATTTAATAAGGTGAGCAAGAGCCATTACTTGTGTCTACTTGCAGAGGACACATTGTGTTTTATATTCCGTGCTGGTGTCTTGTGAAGATAATCTGCTTTTCCTCCATTTGACTCGAGTCACCAAATGACAAAATTTTACTTTGGTCTGTTACAGTTTCCATAGTTTTGCACAACTTGGATCAGCCTAGAATTATTCTGATAATAAAATGTCGGTATGGGAAGGAGATTCACGATACCGCCCCAGGGATTAGTAATATGAAGACTTGAGCTTCCAAGTTGCTCTTTCTAATGCATTCCAGATTGATAGTGACTGAAAGTTATTGCCATGTGATGGCTATTTGAAACAAATTGGTGGTTGCTGTCCATATTCCAGTGAACTGGTGTCTGCATCCTAAAAACCACTAAAAACTTTGCGGTAAAGAGACACAGATTTGAATGGAGCAGTCCCTTCTTCTCAGAGCTAAGGCACAGGGGCAAGGTGCTTTGGGGGAAGGTGGCATTACCAGTGCTAGTGTTTTGCCTGTTTTGTGGAAAATAGAAAAGTCTTCACTCTCGGGCTCTTACTTGGACATGTGCTTTCACAAACACCAGCAACTCTTAAAATGTGTTTAAAGAAACAGTCAGCATCACTCGGCAAGGTTTCTAATAATTAATACTTTAATGGCTGGTGTTCAGTCATTCTGATATTCTGACTGAGGTAATTAGGCTTTTCTCATAAATAGTGGCTTCTCTTTCTTTGTCTTGCTCTCAAAAAAGAAGCCTTCATTCGAGTTGACCCACTCATGGCAGTTTAGCTCTTCACTGAATAGGACTGTCCAAGTCAAACCTCTACGATCAGAGGTGACTGAGCCCACAAGACACTAAATCCTGTGCTGGCTTACAGAGGCTCAGTCAACAGCTGTGGAAATACAGGGTATCTGTAGCACTAGTGGGTAAAGCATCTGACAACGCACGTTGCTGGACTCTGGCTGCCCATGCACACTGCAGATTTGTCCTAAGATATGTGGTAGCTTTCCACAAAGGAAATTAGAAGAGGAAAGTGAGGATGCCTCCCACAAAGAAGGACTATTCCATATGCAGAAGTACAAATGCTTCGGGTACCATTGATTGTTGGCGTAAGAGCTGAGCAGAAGTAACTGGGGATCTATTTGCCTGCAGTGCATTCCTCCCTGAGCTAAATTCCAAAATGAATAGCTAAAACCAAAGCGAGCAAGAGGGGATGTAAACTATGAACATGCCACCTCGTTACTATGCTGCTCTAGATCTGAAGCTGGTGAGTGATGCAAATAGACAACACATCCAGAAGGGGTGTGCACATGTTTTTGTTTGGGAAGACTTCTCACTGAGCCCCTACTACTTTCTGCTCTAAATACATGCTTGCCATTCTGGCTCTTCAGTCTGCTCAGCATTCAGTGTGCTCTGGGATATCTTGTTAGCATAGTAGTAATCCCAATTTATTGGAAAATGTAGGATTGGGACCCTTAAAGGGTAAGGCAGCAAGTGAGGACATGGCTTAACATGGTAGAAGCATCAACAGGCAGTAGAGGAAGTTTACAGACCATCAAGAAAGGTGTGAACTGAATAAAAGGAAACTGCACAGGGAAGGAAGGGAGCAAATTCCACTAAATATGAACTCAATAAGACATCTGTTAAAAGTGATAATATAGGTCACTGCCTTGCAAACCCTATTGCCTGAATGGATCCATGGGTTTTAATGCAACTACTCATCTAAGGGTTCCCATTACTGGGCCCATATTAATAATCTGTAAAGCAATAATTATCAATATGTGCTGCTTAAATAAAATGTTGTTGACCAAACATACTGAATGGATTTTGATGGAAAGTAGTTCATTTACCATAAGTACTACAGTATCTATTGTAGAAAATATTTTAAAACAAGAAAAACATGCATGTTTTCTGTTGGCTCTGTGGGAATATTGCCTTTTATTAAAGGAAATGCAAAGTGTGACAGTTAGCAAAATTACACACATCTTATGTTCAGGGGTTTTGTAAAACACATTGATGGCACTATATAAATAATGTCTGTCCAATCAAAATTTGCACTTTTAAAATGAGCACATCATCATTAATAGAATTTTTGTAATGCCATAAATCCAAAAACATTTTGTAATTATAAAAGACCTAATCCTACTCCTGATATATTATGTGGGGTTTTGCCAGATGCAGAAATAGTCCCCAAAACAGGGTATATAGTTGCCATCCATTTTTAAGAAGAGCTCCTGTTTATTTCAGTGGGCTGCTCAGTTTAAAAGTTGATGACCTGATATGGGCCACTGTATGCTGGATAACTTCGGACTCCTCCTGTTCCCAGTGCAAAAAGAGTTTTTTCCCAATAGTTTCAGTGTAGTGGTATAGGCCTTCCTATGTACTATACTCCAAAAGCTGTAATTATATAGAGTCAATTGCTGCCCTCAAATGTGCTTGCAGGGCTCTTGTTGACTTCAGTGGGAATCCTACTCATGCATTCAAAGACAAAAGCATGGTCCTCTTTTTATTTTCTAATGGTTTTAAAGTGGATTGAATGTGGCTGTTATAGACATTTTCTAAAGTATACTTAGTTCTATTTGACAGACCCAGATCTAAATGGGAAATCTATAATATGGGTCCTGCAGCAGGGGTGCTGGAACAATGTTTAGAGGGGGGATGCTGCTGATGGAAACCATGTCTTTGGTATTACTACTTCAAGCAAGAGGGCTGCGGCAGCACCCCGAGCTTCCCTAGCTCCAGCATCACTGGCCTGTAGGTAAAAATAGCTTGTAGTGCAAACTTCTGATCTTCTTTGTAAACATAGAAGAGAACAAATCCAATGTTTGTTGTAAAACTGTTGCATAATATGTCAAATATTAGCTGGTCAAATAGAAGATTATCTGTAATATTTAAACTAGTATATAAAACAGATCTGTGGTCTAATGAGATTGAGAGAGATTATTGCTTGCCTGCATAAAGGTGGATTATCTAACGTATTTAAATCAATGTGGAAATTGTTACTTAGGCTGTAAGTAAGGCAAGCCATACTGCTAAGATTATCTTTGATAATAGTCATGTTGTAATACTTGGGGCCATCTATATGAGCCCTAAAATGCAAAGAAGACAAAATTCAACTCAGTTTAAAAAATAAAAGTTAAATTAGAACTGTAAAATAAAATCAGGCTGAAGAAGTAGAACAGCGTACAGAGTATTAATGTTTTCAGAAGTGCACCTGCGTTGGACTTTATTGTATTGAAGTAGCATTTAGTGGTCCTGTGTGTATCAGGGCCCCATTATTCTAGGGACTCTACATTTGTCTCTAAAAATGTACAGTACAAGGAAGTCCCTGCCCCAAAGAGTATACAGTCTAAATAGACAAGGTAGACAAAGGGTGGAAGGGAGAAAAGATCAAGTGATTTGCCCAAGCTGTGGCATAGCTAGAAATTGAACCCATGCCTCCTGCATTTCAGTCAACTACCTTAACAAGACAGACTTTACTCTCTGATGAAGTGACAGGCACATATAATCTACATATTTATCTCCTGAAAGACAAGTCGGCTCCATTGTCTGCACAACAGTCTTGTAAAGAATGCGTAAAAGGGGTTGCTGGTAAATTACGTAACATATTGTGGAGTGGGCAGGTCCTTTTTTTGCATGTTTTGGTGTTACAAAGGGGTAATCACCAAAAAATGTGTCCCATAATTTATGGATTGCCCCAAATATGTGTGTACCTACTGGTTTGAGGGCAAACCTGTGCTTTGGTGTAGATTACAAATAGGAGTTTCAGAATTCCCTTTGATTTGCTTGATCTCTAGTCACAAAGTTCTGAAGCAGAAGCCTTTAAATACAAAAACAAAGATAAGAATGTGGAACAAGAAGCTATTCTTCATTATGCTTGAAGTGCTCAGAAGTGCACTGCAAAACTGAAGCCTAAATGCAGAGATGAATTGTTCATAGTAGGGAAGCAAATGAGTGGGCGGGGGGGGGGGGGGGGGAAGAAGAAAAAAAAAAAGCCTTTTCTGACTGATGTTACAGAAATCCTTGCTTGTGCCTAATCTGTTGGAGAATATGTTCTGAGATAGTATAGCCGTTGAAAGACCCTAATTCTGTAGTCCTTGTGCATGCAAAACTCCCAGTTCCATTGGAGGGAAGTGCATATATGTAGACAGGCCTTGAGCTGGGATGGGCTGTGGAGCCACAAAGCTTGGATCAGAGAAACCACTGAGGTGAAGAAGGCAATATAAGAGGATATTAGGGCCTGATATGCGGACTGGGAAGCAGAAGGCAAGTTGTTAGAGCAGGGAAGCTAAAGTTCTATAAGCACTTAGACTTGTTGTGGTAGCCCTTTGTTGTGATTTGTTGGAAGCCCTTTGTTCAGATTGGATTTGGGCTCAGTTTGAGACTATAACTACAGCTTGGGTCCAAAGCTCTGCTGAGTTTAGTCAGACTTCGGCTACTGGAGCTAATTTATCTTTATGCAGCAATTTTTCATCAAGTAATTTGGAAAGGCCAAACCTTGTAATTTCTTACATGGCTTAATTTCCCCATTCTTGCAGCTCTCCGATGTCTGCAACTGGTGCTTTCAGTGAGATCACACACCACATTCCAAGAGGATGACTATTGCCTTTGCACAATGTAAATGAAATCTTGGTCATCACCTTTTTCATATACATTAAGTACAATACATTGGGCATAAATGAAATTCGAATAAGCTTCTAAATGTCACTGGGTAATAAAAGTGCAGAAGGAATTTCTCATTAAATACACACACTAAGGTTTTTAAAAGCTAGACATGTTAAGGATTCTCTTGGTTTACAGTAGGACAAGTGAGGTCAAGTGCTTTTTCTGCAATGTGATATTGGTTAGTTTATAGACTGGACAAAAGTAAGAACTCTGTTGCAATGTCTTCAGCACAAAGGAGTTAGGGCAGGCTAATTATTTTGAAAAATATGATTTATTTGATTTAGCTCTCACATGGAATGCAAAAGTATAGTAGCCTATGCCAGACTAGAACAAATAAATCTACATATTCTATTTATATTTTAAAGTATGTATAAATTGTAATAAAGAAGAAGTATTAGAAAAGTTAAAAAGAAACTGGAGACCACTTTCTATTAATGTTTGTGGACTACTTTTTCAAAGACCTTTCTAAATTGCATTTGCATCAGCAATACTTGCCCATGTATCCATTTATGAGTGAAAAATGGTCATTTGCAGGTGGAAAACGATGTGCCTAAATGTCTGTCTGTGTACCCACGCATATAAGTTGTTTGCATGCACAGAAATCATGCAAGTACACTTTGCAAATTTTGAAGGTACATTTCCAGTGGTGGTTTTGTAAAATCAGTCTCTAATGAGTAGCGCTTGTTCACAGTCAGTACTGTACTTCTTGCAAGAGAAGTTGGTAATAGATTATCAAGGACTCCATTATATTGATACAGAATTAATGATGTATTAAGTTTTTGGGGTGTGGATTGTATTGTAATATTTAAAATTCCCTTAATCTTTAAAGTAGTACACTTAAACTACTTTAAATTCAACATTGAGAGCCAAGAATGTAATACGCAAACCTAGTTATAAAGAGGATTATTATAGTGGGGTTTGTAGTTGAAAAGCAAAAATATGACATCATCTGCTAGAAAATTAGTCTGATAATAGTCCTATAAAGACAGTAGTTCGTCTTTACTTACCAGAGTCTGACAGGGTTGTATTAGTAATAAGATGGCTTCATTATAGGTTCTAATTTAGCTCTTCTAAATCAATGTGTATTGTGACAGGTTCACAATTGCTATTTACTATGTGTTGTTAAAATTTAGATAATGGTAAAGCAGTTCCATGTGTCAATAATAAAATGGGGGTATCAGCAAAATAGTAGTATTTGTCACAACAGCAGTTAACAACCAAGTATTTTGTATTGCTAGGCTATCATCAGTTGGGAGGCAATTGTGTTAGCACAAAAGTAGAGCAGTTTGGCAGAATAACAACTGTGTTCTGTGGAGAAGCTGGTGTGTTTGCAGTACAGAGCTTATTGTGACACAGTTGGAGAAAAGAAATGTAGGTATGAAGTGGTTACAATAACTTTTTGAGGCTTGCTCATGTATCTGGATAGATTAGTGGTACAAATCGGAATGTTCTTTTTTAACATGCTAATGACAGGTGTTAACCTCCAAACTAATCTAAACAGGATTAACAATTAATTTGATGCTGTTTTATGTCTACCACATTAGTCAATTGCAAAACATACTCTAGCTAAGCACATTTAAAAAGCACATTTTACTAGCCTGGTAGATATAAAAAGCAGTGTGCTTCCAAGTGCTTCTCATCTGAATCCTAATGCTTTTGACTTGTTTTTTTGTTTGTTTGTTTTTACTTTTTTCCGTTTCACATATGGCATTCACTATTCTCCCTCTGTCCACACTTTTTCCTTAGCAAGTGTCTTGTTGGCTGTTTCTATAAAGATTATATTTCATAGCTCTCAATGGAAAGTGCTACAGCTACTTTCTTTTAATCCAGAAGAGGGTGGTGGCTGTCCTTTTTGTCAGCAAGTGCCCTACATAGATTCAGCAGTGGAAAGTGTGTGTACAAACATTTGGGAATATAGATATAGATATAGACTTAGACATAGGAAGAGTGATCTCTTCTTCATAGAGATTGAGGTCTGCAGCTCTTAAAATATTTACTTTTCCCGTATAGACTGAGGCCTGAGATTTCAAAACTGCTCCTGAATCTCACTCTAGTACTTCCATAGGTCAATAAGTACTAAAGCAGTGGTTCCCAAAGTGGGCAATACCGCCCCCTGGTGGGCGCTGGAACGATTCAGGGGGGCGATAGTAGCCTCAGGTGCAATTGGGGGGCGTTGAATAAAAATAGGGGGCCGTGAAAGAATAAAGAAAGAGGAGAAGATAAGAAAATTTTGAAATACTGTTCGTACATGTTTCATCTGTTGTGTAACATAGGAAGTCGTAGTGATTAGGTACTTTATTTTCCAAATTGGGGGGCGTTGAATAAAATTATTAGCAAATTAATTAACTAAAAAAAGAAGCTGACTGCAAATAACTAATCGCGGTGATTTAAGAATGCTGCTGACAAAGTTAGAGCTGAATATTAACAAATTGATAGCAGCGCACCAGGTTCATCCTTCTCATTAGAATTATTTTTAATGTTATTCGTGATTTTTATTTAAATATTAACCTTCGTTATCGTAATTTTCTGTGTGTAATGCAAATGTTACTATGGTCGATTTCAATAAATAATTTTATAATTTTAAGCTTCAACATGTCTTATTTGCAACAACATCTTTTCTTACTATGTTGTAGGACGTGGGTAGAAATATAGATACATAAAATAACGCAAATTTGTCGCTGCATCTTTCTGTTTGTTCACTTAAAGAAGGTAGATTTTCAGGGGGGCGCTGAGTAATTTTTTATCTGAAAAAGGGGCGGTAGGCCAAATAAGTTTGGGAACCTCTGTACCAAAGTGAGGTTCAGGAGCAGTTTTGAAATCTCAGGCCTCTGTCTATACGGGAAGAGTAAATATTTTAAGAGAGTTATTGTCTGGAAAATTCAAAAGTAAAAGTACATTGACTTCAGTAATTCAGAAACTTCCACATTTAAATTTCCAGCTGGAGGATAGGTCTATCAATGGCTATTAGCCAGAATGGGCAGGAGTGGTGTCCCTCGTCTCTGTTTGCCAGAAGCTTGGAATGGATGACAGGGGATGGATCACTTGATTATCTGTTCTGTTCGTTCCATCTGGGGCACCTGGCATTGGTCACTGTCTGAAGATAGGATACTGGGCTAGATGAACCTTTGGTCTGACCCAGTATAGCCATTCTTGTGTTCTAAATGCTAATTAACAACATATAGGGACTTCTCCTGTGAAATCAAAGCTGACAAGTGTTGGACCAATGAATGGTAAAAGCTTATTTGCTATCTAAGGCCCCACTCCTGTGAACACTTAATACAGGGTATAGTGTTTACTTCTACCTTACTACAGTCAAGTTAAATTGCCATCTTTTGCAATTTTGTTGTAAGCCTTGCAATAGTTGGTGTTTCTCTTGAAGTCCAGCTCCTGGAGTCATCTGAATATCCCAGCTTTCACTTTAAAAATACAGTAAAACCTTGATTTAACGGACTTCGGATGCAACGGAGAAAATTTCTGATCCATATCAGACCGCAACGCCTCCCGGCTGCCGCCCGGGTCCTGGCAGCAGGCGGGCTGTGGGGCTGCCGCCCCGACCCTGTGGCGGGTGGGCTGCTGCTCCAACAGCTCGTTTTTTTATTATTATTAAATAACGGACTTTTTGATTTAACGGACACCCCCTCGCCCGAATTAGTCTGTTAAATGGAGGTTTTACTGTAGGATCTAGCTGTCATGGCTGCAGAGCAAGGTTTGAAAATGTGGCTTAAGTGCACTCTTAAAACAAGAAGGCAAGTAACCCCTCCCCCACCCCCTGTTTTCAAATCTGGATCCAATCCCACAATTCTTTCTCATGACAAAATCCAGAAAATCTGGGACCAGGTAGGGCTCAGTTACACCTGGGTTTGTCAAGAAACTTGCTCAAGTAAATTAAGGGTCATCCCACTGACTTCAAGGGAGATGCTTAGACTTACACTGATGCAACCGAAAGCAGAATATGGCTCACTGAATTCAAGTTGCTTTTAATTGCTAAAAGCAGTAAGGGGTGTTGGCCAAGCTGAACAAGAGGTAAGCTAATGAGAGTTGTGCATCTGACCCAGTCTTGTTTCTTCCAAAGTTAATGCCACCTGAATCTCCTTTCAGAACAGTTTTAACATATATAACTTCATTGATTTTGGTAGGTTTGCTTACACTGGTAAGAAAGGAAAATTTGGTGTTGAGTGTTGAAATAGAGAACAAACAACCAAAAAGAGGTTTCTTTAACTCTAGCTGCTAAAATTCATTGTGAAATAAGCATGCTCAGATGATTTTAAAAGGGTTATGAACAGTTCTCCTGCAAAATTCAAACAGGGGAATATATGTAAAACACGGAGATTTCAAGTTCTTCACTCGCACATAAAGTGGTAAATACTGGTTTTAATACAGAGGTTTAAACTGAGATTTAAACCAGATTAGGAGTACTGAGAATTTAAAATTTGCCATGGCAGGTCTCGTAAATTTGCAGTTGTTATACATAGTTACAGATGATGGTTGCTTGGCATAATAAGAGAAATCCTAACCACGTGCTGTTGGCCCTGCTTCAGAACACCCGTTAAAAAAACAAATTTATAGCTGATCAGTTCTTAGCTGCTGTTTCAAGGGGGATTTTCCCATTTATTAAAATGCTTCTTTTTCTTTTTCCTTAGATGAACTGTAGCACAACCCTAGACATCCAAGTCCTGTTTGTTCACTGAACAGGTTTGATGCCAGCTGCAGCAGTGCTCCTTTTCCTGAGCTTAGATTTGAATAGCTAAGTGTACCAAGCCAAATCCTCACCTCAGTGCTATGCAGGTGTGGAGCTGGCTGACTGCCTGGGTGCCCTGCCAAGTTTTACATAGCCATCAAGAGCTGCCACCTGCCTGAGAGGCAAAGTCTTAGGCTTCACTGCAGATGGCCATATACAGTAACTGTGGCACTCCTGTGGGAGATGATGAACCCTATATCATTATTCAAGGGCTGGCCCCTCCAAGGCTGTTCGAGTGGTCCAGGCAGTGGTCCAGGCATGAGACGAGGTTACTGACAGTTTGGAAATGGTGGTGTCAGCTGGAACCCATGGTACCAGTGATCTAGACTCGGTATATAATAAGTGTAGAGATACTGTTTATTTTATTTATCATTAAACATTAGGCATCAAATGAGCTGTTGAAGTGGTTTTGTTTTTCCATGTACATTTGCTATATTCTACTTTAAACCACAAATAATTAAACAGATTTTTGAAAACATCAAACATTTAACTATTTAGTCATATCTGTTGGTATGATAACGATAAGAACAAAAAATAGCAGTAAAGGTTGTGATTGACTCTACAGCTTCTCTGGTCAATTTAACTTCGCATTTTCTGACCTTGATGCATTTTTTTTCAGACATCACTATGTATCAGCATATTCATATTTGTGCATGGACTCTTTTTTAAGGAAAAATTAGGAGAACGGCTATTGTATATCAGTAAACACATACATGGGGCTGATCCTATAACCACTGGCATTCAAAACTCCTGTTGCTATAAATGAGAGTTTAGAATGTGTGTAATATGCAGCCTGGGACCCTTAGAACCCAGCCCTGCTAAGTGCTGAACACCCTCAGTTCCCAGTTGGATCAGTGCATTTCAGAGACACTTGAAAGGTATAGGAGCCCTTCAGCCCCTCAGGGGATTTGGCTCACTTTTTTTTTTTTTTTGGCCTTTATTTTAATGTGCACAATATATTAATGCCAGCAACTGCAGCATGATATTCTGCATTTATTTGACTGAGTTTTAACTGTATTTGGTCCCTCTGAATTCAGTGTTCCTGTATGTGTACGGGATCAGATGTAGAAGTAATCAGAGCCCTGTTTATATGTAAGGCACAGGACTCCAGATATACTGAAGTGAAAAGAATGCCTGGAGTGGGAACTCTTTCCCCCGTAGTTATTTCTGAACTATATTTCCTTCTACATGCCAAAGACCCTTGACCTTAGACCTGTCCCAGGCTTTCCTAAATAGAAACATTTGTGAGTTACTATAAGCATAGATAAGAATTTGGAAAACACATTGATGTGAAAACTTCCTTATGTTTGCCCCTCTTCTTGAATTATTAAAAGGCTAAATAGAATAGAATAAATAAATTTGAACTAAATTATTTTTC
Organism: Sternotherus odoratus; assembly: GCA_032164245.1. Classification (NCBI taxonomy): domain Eukaryota; kingdom Metazoa; phylum Chordata; order Testudines; family Kinosternidae; genus Sternotherus; species Sternotherus odoratus. The sequence continues at coordinate 18,885,068 of JAVMKO010000014.1, read as the reverse complement.
TTGGGCAAAGAACAAGCATGAGAAAAGGTCACTCCAAAGGGGGAGGAAAGAAGAGAAGCTCTTATACCAGGTAACCCCAGTCCCAACTGTCAGAGAACAGCCTTTGGAGTCTGGTGTCCCCAAGCCGTTCCTGTTTACAGGTTTCATTTGTCCCAGGTACAGTTACTTTGACTGGCTTGTCACAGGCCTTCATTGACCAGAGAGGCAGGATTATAACTGGATGGGAGGGGGTGATGAGGAGGCCCACTGCCTCAAGGCTCCTTGAGGTAGTGCAAAGGGAGTATGTCTGCTGATACATCCTTCAAAAGTGTTAACTATGCACTTTCCCCTGCATGGAGGTAGCTCCACTGGCTCACACAAGGATTTAGGGGTGAGTATCATCCCACCTCCTCTTTGCCCATTTTAGGGGAGCCTTACAGTGTTGTCAGTGCAAATCTTGCCAGAGATTGGGAATGTATCCTGTCCCGTCCCTCGTCCCCCCCCCCCCCCAAGGGACAGAAAGGCACAGGTTCCTTGCACCTGACCCTTACCTAGCCCTTCGTGCTTCTACAGGACTGTCGCATGCTGACCCTTGGAAAAATGAGTTAGGCATTTCCTATATTAGTTTCATTCACTGCCTCATGAAGTTTAGTTGGTTTAGGTATACAAAGTGTGACCCTTTCTCTTTGTGAGCTGCTTTTTCCCACTTGTACCTCTACCTCTCTTGCAGCAACATGCAATTATAGGACAGAAGATGCCCAGGAAGTACCTTTTAGATCTTGAGGTTTATACAGCTATGCCATGCTTACTGTCTTCCCTCCTTTCACACACATCTCTAATGCCCTTTAAAAACAACTTTATGAATTGCTTCTTTTGCTACCTTAGTTAATTGCATTTGTTAATATTTCCTGTAAAAAAAATCCTTTTGATGTTCAGCTATTAGTTGATGGGCCCATATACAAATATACATGAAAAGACTTAAATTAAAATGCCAGTAACTGAAGGCAAACTGCATTCATGCAGGATGACTTCTCATAAACTCATTGGAGTCTGGAAACTAGATGGTGTGAAAATTAATTCTTAATAGCATGCTGGCAGATTTGTGATTGAATATTTTGTTGTTGAATAGTAATGTATCTTTGCTGGTGAGACAAATATAGGCCATGAGTTAATTTGAGCGGTGGTGCCATGTTTACAGAAGAACATTTCCAAGTATTCCCTTCAACTGAGCCACAGAATGCACATGGAGAGACTCACAATGCATGCAAACTCCTAAATTAACTCCATGCAGGTTCCTAAATTAAAAGTGGACTGATTTTTTTCAGATACACTGATTGCCTGCAGGTTCCACTTGAAGTCTTCCTCTCTGAAAAGTGACATAAATACAGCACTGGGTGGTTCCCTGTTTTGTCTCTCAATGACTCCATAACTAATACACTCAGTGTTTACAAGCGTGAAGCTGTTTCTTCCGCCAATCCTGCAAACTCAACCTGGGATCTGAGGGTCAAGCTGGGCTCTTTCTGTCTTTTGCGTTAACTCCAGTAATAAAGGTTCCACAGAGCAAAGTAGGTCTTCAGCTACACTTGTACACCCCCCCCCCATTGCCTTCCATCATGGCCTCCATGATGCCCAGGAAAATCCATTGCCTTCAGTAAGCTTGCATAGCTGTAACTGTGTACTAACTGCCAATCAATTAATGCAGACAAATCCAACTCACTTAGTTTCAGTTGTGTTGGCTCTGAAGCAGTAATAACTCATCTTGCAGACAGGATTATGAATAAACAAAAGAAGCAGATCTGCTGAGTAAGAAGATGCCATTTTTCACATTAGCTTCTCAGAGAACTGAGCTGTAAAGGGTGTGGAAACAACCATGATCCCCACACAGTTCTAGGAAGTATTGGTCCCTAGTCACAGTGTGTCTAGGAGCTTCTTCTAGAGCAGGGCACATCTACACTACCCTTAATAGAGGATTGGGTCTTGTGGCACAGGATACACTTTTCTTTTGAATGCAGGTAGTTCATGAATAGAAAATAAACATTTTAAGAAACCTTCCTCTGTAAACACTTTGACTGGTATGATGCATGGAAAGGAGTTGGCTATGAAAAGAATCATTTGCAACCTCTCTTGCATTGTTATAAAGTTAAACATTTAACTTTTAAACTCCCTCGATTAAAAGCTACAGCTGCTATTAAGGCAGCAGCTATAAAGACAGAAGGACACACTTAAGAAGCAGCAATGCCTAAAGGTAATAGTGGACAGCAAACTAGATATGAGTTGGGAATATGATAAAAGAGCAGGGAGGACCCAGTTTTAATCTGTAGCAGGGTAGCTCTACTCCGTGGTGCCTCTGCTGACAATAGGGTTGCCAAGTGTCTGGTTTTCGACCAGAATGCCTGGTCAAAAAGGGTCCCTAGTGGCTCCAGTCAGCACAGCTGACTGGGCCACTAAAAGTCCAGTTGGCCACAGCAGCTGGCTCTGCACAGCTCCCAGAAGCTGCTGGCATGTCCCTCCGGTTCCTATGCACGGAGGTGGATGGAGGCTCCACGCACTGCCCTGTTTGCAGCACTGGTGCAACCCTGAGCACTAGCTCTGCCCCTCCTATTGGTTGTTGGGACCTGTGGCCAATGGGAGCTTCAAGGGCAGCACCTGCAGATGGGGGGAGCGTGTGGAACCTCCTAGCCGCCCCTCTGCCTAGGAGCCAGAGGAACATGCCATCCACTTCCGGGAGCTGCCTGAGGTAAGCGCTCTCCGGAGCCCACACCCCAAGCCCCTTCCTGCATGCCAATCCCCTGCCCCAGCCCTGAGCCACCTCTTGTACCCAAACTACCTCCCAGAGCCTGCATTCCTCTTGCACCCCAACCCCCCTGGATGGGAATTTAGAGAAGAGCAATAAAAAAGAATCAGATTAAAAACTGACTTGCAAGGAATGATTTAAAAGAATTAAATATACTTGGCTAAGGGACAATTTCCTTGGAACAGAACTGTTTTCACCTTTTGAGTACTTGTAAACATCACAGAGAGAAGAATGATTTAAGGTAACACAAGGTAACAGAAATAAGAAATTTTATCTGTATGTGAGAAAATTCTTCTTAACCATGAGATCTACTAGACTGTGGAGAAATCCCAGAGGTAGGATGAACATCCATCACTTGGGGCATTTAAAACTAATCTGGATAAACCCTTTGAGATGATACTGAATAAAACAGTCTTGCCCTTCCTAGGGTTTGGACTAGATGACTTTAATAAGTCTCTTCCACAACTGACTCCGTCTAGATATTGCTCTATGTGTAAAAGATAACCAAAATGCAAGGTCTTGCTGTCTCAATTCCAAACAAAACTGTACAGGTCTTGGTGATTAAAGAATGTTGCAGAGTACAGCCACCGCATTTGTCATTTTCTTTTAAACTGATGGGCGGATGATACCTGTCATCTGTCAGGAAATGATAGAATGGATTAAGGTATATTCATAGCAGTCTCAATTGCTGCTCTACTAGATGCCAAGTTTAGGCTATACCATTAGTAATGCATAATGAAATGACCTAAGTGAGAGGTAGGCTTTGGGGAAAAAAGGCATTTGAGGTGGAGAGCTCTACGATGGATTTTACTATTAAAATTAAGCTTCTGGCCTCTGGCTAAAATGATTAAAATAAATCCTCTATTCTTCTATATGAAGAGGCTATGTATGTAACACTTTTTAAAGACAGAATATTAATCTCTCCCTCTCCCCTTGTCTTTTTCTTTTCTAGGTACAGGACCTATTTATGCTACAGACCCACTCCTATATATGTTCCTGTTAATACTGCATAAGCTTGTACACTTATTAGTAAACCACTGATGGACTATTTTATCCAATATTCCCTAAGCCAAACAAAAAGGAACCTACTTAAAAACAAACCAAACCCTTGATAAGAACTGTAGTTTTAAAGATGGACAGAGAGAGACTGAAAGAAGCATGACAAAATTGTACATGGGGAAGGGGAAACATATTTTTGGGGACGTTACACAAAATAAACCACCTAAAATAATGCATCTCGTTTCCAGATTATATGGTGTAAAGCCATGCTCTGCATGGCACCTATGATTTCTCTATTTTAATGTAATATTTTTTCTTTTCTAAACCTTCCCTCTGACTATTCATTTTGCACGAACTGTTGAGCAGTTATCTTTATGATAATATGTAAAGATGTTGAGTCAAAGCCCTTCTAAAGAAGGGAAATATTTTTAGTAGATTATTGTGTTTAGGTTTTTTGGATTTCCTTTTTCTGTTTTTTAATTAAAGTAAATTATTTCCTTTTGAGACATTTTGATTAAAAAAGGCACATCTTACCATAATTAATATTCACTGTCAATAATATTTATTTTTAAATAAAGATTGGAAGCAAGGTAAGACATTTGTTTATAAACTGTATTGTATATTGCTGAATAACAGTTGAATAAAAAGATTTTGAAATAATGTTTCTACAGCTGTGTTTGAGTTTTAATGCCTTTATACATAGACAGCACTGAATTGCTACATGTATTCTGTGCTGCTCCTGCAGTCGCAATTCATGGCTCTTTGCCTACTTTCTGAAGCACTCAGAACATCCGAGTATCTTGCAATCTCCTGCTTGTTCACAACAAGAAGGACAAAGGAATGATGGTGCAACATGTAACTGTATATTAAATCTATATCAAAAAGGAATCTAGTGCCAGGTGTGTTAGTATCTGGTCACAAAGCAGAGATTTATGCTGATAACCTCAGTTTGGGGAAGTTGCTACATTATGCAGTCAGAAGGACCATTAAACAATATGGAGTGTTGAGGGCAGGTTACATTTTGGGTGTATCTATTTTTACAATATCCTTGCAAAAACAGCAGAATAAAAAAATTAATTACATTCTCAAATGTACAGTATTAATAAACTAAAAAGTAATAATGTATTGTGTGAAATAGATAATACTTAGTCCTGCCAGAAGTACAGGGGATTGAACTAGATGACCTCTCAAGGTCCCTCCCAGGCCTATGATTCTGTGATATAAGTAGGGCCTGAACCGACATCCGTTGACTGCAATAGGTCCTGGATCAGGCTCTTAGATTTCTGTTGACAAATACCAAATAAAAGGGTTCTCTCCCCCCCCCCTAAAAAAATTGACTTCTTACCACTTTCTTTCCACAAAAAAAATGGTTTGAAAATTTTTTCATTAACCAAAAATGTCCTCTCTCAAAAAAACAGAATGGTTATTGAAACTTTGTTTTTACTGAAAAATGGTTGGGGTGGGAAGGTGAACTTCAAACACTGAGATTGGTTTGAAACTGGGATAAGGTTTGCCTGTGCAAGCCTTGCTTTACATCAGTGAAGTGCAGCTAAACTGGTGGTTTAGACAACACCCTAAATACGTATTGTGGGTCCTCCCTTTTTTTTTTTTAAACTGTTACTGCTTAATTCTCTGGTGTTTGTAACTGATTCGGTTTATGATTACATCATTATGCAATATTTCCTTTTATAAGTTTGAATTTCAAAGAATAGGGAATTTATATGTAATATGCTTACAGGTATGGAATTTTGGGGGCAAATATTTAGAAACAAAATAGTAGGTTAATCTTTTTACATTTGAACAATGTATTCATTTATCTGAAACCCCTTGTGTGATGAATCTCAATAGGCTTCACTAATGATCAAATTGAGTTTGATTTTTAAAAAGAGGAAAATATCTTACCAATATGAAGAAAACCAACCCATAACATAAATAAGGAGTTGCCTGCTAAATGCCATTACACATGACTCCTATTTTGTCAATACATTAAGCTGTTTCAGATTTCATTCATATCGATCAGTAATCTAGTTGTAAATGTAATCTTATTTTTTGGAGATAAAGTGAATCTGACCTGAAGGATATATGATTTTTTTAAAATAGTTCATTCAATACCGCACTGTGCTGATGTCAGATTAAAGACTTAGCTATCATTGTTATCTAGGGGACCAGAAGGGCTGGACAGTGAAATAGCAAAATCTGCTTCTGTTTCGTTTTTCTGAGAAAGGGATATTATTGGAGTCTTCTATGCTTGCAAAAGAAACACCCTTTTATTTAACAAAAATGTGCAGAAAAAGACATCTACTGAAGTTGCTAAGATCTCTTGGTCTGAGTTGATATTTCAAGAGCTACATTTCCTATAGATGTGTTTTATTTCCAAAAAGATTTGCCTGAGGAAGCAGATGTACAATATTCACTTAGAGTACTTCATTAAAGTCCAGTCAAGGTTGCTGCTGCACCAGGTCTGGAAATCTCTTACAAAGAGAAGGTGGTTGTATCTGCAAAACTGAATCCTAAACAAGAAATAATCTGGTGGCAGCTGACAAAAATGGTGGTAGGTTCATTGACTTCAGCAGGTGCTGAGGATGTTCAGTTCCTTGTGATTGACTTTTTAGGCGATTTGATTAGCAGGAAACAAATTAGGCTTTTAAAGTTCTTTAGCCACCATTCAGTCCCCTGCCAAGCATGTACATGCAGTACTGGAGATGCAGCTCTTGATGTTTTGACTCAAATAATGAAGGATTCTATATAACTCTAGCTCAGTCAGCTTTAGTGTTTTAACATTATAGTGGGAATTGGAGTATTTACTATCCCTAAACACTTAGATGTGAATATTATTCCAGAATCTCTTCCTTTGGAACAATTCTGTGCACCACGCTGCACTGGCCAACAGCAAATATACTAATTCAAATATTTGTTGTATGCTAAGATTTTTAATGGATTCTTCCTAATGTGTTAAACTGGTACATAAACACACTCTCTCTTACCTGGCAGAGTGCTTCTGAGAGTACATGGGACTGGCTATGGTTTTATTGCTTGCTTTTGTTTATACTGTACATTTAAAAATAAATGAGTTTTGTGCTCCTGACAGCATTAAGCTTCTGTTAACAGAACAGGTACAGCAAAGGCAGTAATTTGTGCACGCTTCCTCAGACTATCTACCTGAATCCTCTTTTAGAGAGACTACCAGAGGAGTAAGAGGGTTGTTCAGACTCCCTGCATATTACGACTCTGGATTCTCTGATGAGACTGCCAAACATAGTGATGGATTTGTGATGAAAACTTCTAAACTAGCTATTGGATTGAAACATCAGCTCATTTCATGTATACTACCATGTTATGCTAAACTCAGGCTGGTGAATCCATATCACAGTAGTAATTCCCTTAATCTATTCAGTCTTTCATGTGTATGCAGTAGATACATCTATTCAAAAAGCAGAACTTTGGAAGAGCATGTGGTGGAAACAGTGACTCTAAGGTTCTGGAGCTTGGAATATCTTGTATATCATCACCGTGCTAAGATGTTGGAAAAGGGATATTCCTGCTTTCAGAATGTGAAGGTGAGTGGGATTCTCATTTACAGTGAGGAAGGAGGAGTGAAAAGAAAAGAGGTGAATGCTTGATGCTACCTAAATTTAATACTAGCATTTAATTCATGACCATAAAATTGTTCACGGACAGTTATTCCATCTGCAAGTACTCAGTGGGCTTGTTAATATTAACAAGAGGTTTGGTAATCTACTCATTAAGTGCTGGTCATGTAAGTGAAACCTGAATGGATTTTAACTGAGTTCCTTAGATGAGTTCAACAATATGCTGTGAGGATGGCAAAAAACTTCTCGAAGAAGTAGAAGGGGGCAAGAAAATGGTAAATAATTGAAGCATAAAGAGGTGGAATGTTCTAGTCCAGTTCTTAGCCTACACTCATCAGTGCAGTATCTGATCATATAACATGATTTTCAGGAGTTAGGAATGCAAAACATCTCATAACAATAGCCTTTGACTTAATATTTTGGTCACAGAACATGTACCTGCAGAGGACTTTGACATCAATTAAAAACTTTGTGCACTCGAAAAAAATGAATTTTCCACGATTTTTAATGTTTCAGGCTTTAATCAGGTTTTTATCATTACTGAGATGAGAATTAGACTGATGTAGGAAATAAGAGTTTCAGACCTCAGTTTGAAAAGTGAAACTGTACCCAGAGGATTTGGTGAAAAAGCTTTATTAGAAAAGTATGAATCTTAAATACAGTTAAATCTATTGGGCCACATTCAGGATTTGTTCCATTCTATGAGACATGGCTGTACTCTGCCACAGCATCTTCAGTACAGCACTTGTATTCTGACCTGACTATGTCCCATGAAGACCCTAGGTCATTTCTTCCCAACACAGAGGTCACAGCAGTGACAGACTGCATTTCTGCCCCTCCCTTCAGGACATGCTTTCTTTTTGATTCTGTCTTCAAAGAACCCACTGGAGTGAACCTTCCAGATTTGAGTGACTCCTAGATAAAGTGATGCTATTTTTCCAGAAGAAACACGACACCGGGCTGACCTGAAGCCCACTTCCCTACTTCCTCCCCCCATCCCTGGCCTAAGGCCCCCCTTTCTCTCCCGTGCATGGGGTCAGCCTGAGGCCTACACACCCTCGCTGCCCACCCATGCGCGGGGCCAGCCCAAACCCCTTTGCCACCTGCCCATAGGCAGGGCAAGCCTGAGTTCCCCCTGCTACCAGTGCCTCTCTCTACCCCCCTGGCTGCTCACCCTGAGGACCCTGTCTAACTCCTGCATGCAGGGCTGGCCAAATGCTCCCTACCGCCCGCCTATGCAGAGCCGCTCTCCCAAGCCCTCCCTCCCATGCAGGGCTGCTCACCCGCCTCCCTGCCCCCTGCATGTTCCTCAGTTGGCAAGAGCAAACAGGATAAATGCACAGTTCCCCCCCCCCCAAAGGGACTGCCCCAGCCAAAATGGGACGTATGGTCACCCTACTCCTAGAGAAAAGTGCAGCAGTTCTATCTCACTTGGCCAACTCTTTTCCCAAGTCCACATACATAGAAGTAGCAACATAGAAGCCCAATATTTTGAGAGGTTTACAGGGGAGCGTTGGCTAAAAAACATGGCGGCAGCGTATAATACAGTTGTAGTCTTAAAATTAAATGTAATGATAAGAAATATTCAGAAGGAAAATGGCACGAATACCTGACAAGCCTAAAATGTATGTATGTTGGGAGGAGGTTTTACAGCTTTATTGCTTCTGAGTATGTTGGGGATTTTTACTAAAACATCTTTCCATTGAGAGCACTACTTCCCTGAAAACAGCAATGGCTTCGCTTCTCCTGATCATGTTCACAAAGGGCAACATCCCTCCACAGTTTCTGCTTTAGTTTTAATGGCCAAAGCCTTGCAGCAAATTTTGCTCTTTCATAAGATTCAGTAGTCCTGAGGGTGTGTGCTGTCAGTGTCCATTAGGAGTAGGTACTGTGTACTATACAGCTTTCGGAGGGTTTTGTTTCTTCCAATTGCCTACCATAATAAGTCAGACGGTCCTTCAGAACCCAACACTAGGTTAATTGAATCTTTGACATAATACATCAAATCCAAGTGCTGTTGGAGTTTTTTATACATTACTTCTAATATCATGGGACAGTACACATAACTCCTGGGCTACTGCAGTGCCGCTGCAAGCTAAGAGTAAGCAATGACTTTTATGAACCAAGGCTAATAACCCAGTACACAGTTTCACTGAAAAATTAATGGAACTTTGCATTTTTCATCACAGTGGCTCCAGGCTGCATCATCAGTCTGGTTGCACTTACACTCGTATCAATCCACTGATATAAACAGCGTTAGCTCCAGATTTACACCAGTGTTGGATTAAATCTGGCCCTACATGTACTCAAAATGCACAGGACTAATTCACTTTTGCAATACATATGTGTGAAGAGCTATTTAAATCATGTTACACATCTGCAAAATTTACTATTTATGCCGTGACCAACCCGAGAAAAATGTGTGGTTTCTCTGCAGCATTTCTCAAACTGGGGGCCCCAACCCAGCAGGGGGTTGCAAACCTATTAAGGGGTTGTGCTATTGCCACCCTTACTTCTCCGCTTCTGCTGGTGGTGCTGCTGCCTTCAGAGCTGCGTACCCAGCCAGCATCCACCGCTGTCCACTCTGCCTTCAGAGCTGGGCAGCCGGAGACCAGATTTCACAGTCCATGATGCAATTTTCACAGCCATGTATTTGGTAGACCCTTACATATGTAATCTTTAAAGATCAAAGAAATATAGCCCACAAGCCCACAGTCCTCTACTGCTTGCATCCGACGAAGTGGGTATTAGCCCACGAAAGCTTATGCTTCAATACTTTAGTTAGTCTTTAAGGTTCCACAGGACTCTTTGTTACTTCTGCTATTCCAGACTAACACAGCTACCTCTCTGATTCTTGAGCCCACAAGCTGTTAGTATAGTGTTACAGAGTATCTACTGATATATTTACATTTTTTTAATGTCTTCCAAGTCTACATCAGGCAAAATTACCCCAGAAGGCAGTGGATGAAATCCTCCCTCTATTGAAGTCAATGGCAAAAACCCCATGGATGTCAGTAGAGCCAGGATTCCATTCAATAAGGAAGGATAGCAGGTGTAGGCATTCCATTACGAATGCAAAAAGGACATTGGAGAACATCTCCATTTTTCATTTCTAACATGAAATCAGGTTGTGCTGATTTATTGTAGTTGAAATTAGTAAGTAAATAAACTGCTTCATTGTGGAGAACTTGTATGTCAAAAAGAAGTTGGTAAGGTAAGTGCTGCTTCCATAGCATCTTTTACTAAACAATAAATTTTGTGCTTAGCCCTGCCTCTGGCTAAGTTCATTATTCATCATCCCAAATCTTTGGGCAGTTATTATTCAAACTCCCTCAGTACTTCTATTTAATAAAAAAAAGGACAGAAAAATTGATGGGATCAAAAATGTTAGTCTTAATGCTTTTAGCAAAGACAGATTGGAGCAGTGCTTTTCTGAGAATATTAATTTGTAATGTATTGGTTTAAATAGAATGTTCTTCTTCTTAGTGCAAAGTAATACAGGGCCTGCTCCTTCGGGGAGAGTTTTGCCAGAATAAGGACTGCAAGTTTTGGTCCATGATTTGGTTGATTTACTATCCCTGGAATATATCAACTGCCTCTGAGACCCGGGTTTCTGCACATCAGGATGAAAGCATTTAACAGCATTACATGGTTAGCATTACAAATCCTGGGAGAGCACTGATATACCAAATGAATGCAAATTAATTCAAATTGAGATAAAGAGCATTTAGATGGGGAGACATTCAATTTTATCAGAGAAAGGACAATGATTTTTCCAGTAAGCTCCTAATACTGTAAATCACTGAACTTGATTAATTCAAGAGGTTAATCATCGAATAGGTAGGGCCATATCCTGCTTGCTTTATGGGTGTGACTTGTCCTGATGACAGTATAAGAACATTCTTTTTCAATTAGTATTTTTTTATATCTGAAGAAGTAGACGTTTTGGAAACAAAAAAAAGTGCATGTAATCACAAGCAAAAAGAAACCAAACTAAAAAATGTTTAAAATTATTTTTATAGTGTTGACCAGTGTCTTTGTGAATAATCATAAAAGCAGAATTGTACTTCTAACTAGAGCAAAGTAATAATCAAAACACTTCTGGTCAAAAACTTTTAATGGTCTATTTTTTAAATGATTTACAGTATTTGTGAAATGTCAGCCCTCCACTCCAAAGTTTTCTCAGTTTAACTATACTACTGCAGTGGCACCAGCTTCCCGACATCTGATCCAGAGGTCAGAAGATGGTCTTCTCTCTCTGCTGACTCAATCTTTGTTCTCTTTGCTAGCTTTGTTCTCGTGGTGCAATGTTGAAACAGACCAACAAAGGAATTTCTATTTGATTAAAATGGTTTATTCTTGTTGTGATGCTACTGTAACACTTTACAGAGTTGGCTCTGGGTGTAGGGGTCTCCTGTGGAAAGTAGGTTGTTGGGGTTCCAGCTCAACTCCCTTCTCTTGTTGGAATAGATTAGACCTGGAATGAACTCAATGGCCAAATTGGTATTCATGTTGGTATCCCGACTTCTCCCTCAACAATGAGGCTCTCTGCAGCTTCACGTGACACCATCTGCTAAGAAGCCAAGTAGGAAGTGACGGAGGCATTTAAGGAATTTACATTTTGCCCTGGGCCTCTGACGCCAGTGTGACAGAGGGACAGTATCAGGAATGGTGCTGTGAACAGAGACCATGCTTGTCATGTTGAGTCCCATGTGGTTTATAGGTCATGTAGTTTGAAGGGCCACCACTGACACTTTGAGATCACTGAGACCAATCTTAAAATAAGCTGAAAAAATGGACCTTTTCTATCAAATCTGGATCATAGCGACTCAAACCTACAATATTAAAAAAATGCTTTAAACGAACACATTTAATAGGGGTGAAACTAATAGGGTTATATGGAAATTACTCAAAATGTATAATAATATATAGATGCATGTATAGAGGGTAGTTTTTGTTAACTATTATCTTTGGTTTTATAGCCAGGCCTTTCTAAAGGAGGATGCTTTAGGTCAACTTCATGTTAATGGGCTTGATGCAGGAATCACTCGTGAAATTTTAAGGCCTGGGTTATACAAGAAGTAAGACTAGATGACCGCAGAACATGTTCCTTTCTAGCCTTAAAATCTTTGAATCCATGTAATTTCCAATGAAGTTATATATGATGTTTTTAAAGAAACAATAAAGTTTATTTCTTATTAAATTTCATGAGGTTATAGTAGTTCTGACAGTCAGTCAGTGGGAGTATGGTCACTAATTTCCACTTCTGGGTCTTCAGGGGCCATATGCATTGTGTAAGGAGCTGACTGCTGATGGTCTCTCAGCTAAATCCACAGCTACTTTTGGCAAAATCTTAGTGCCATATTTCTGAGTTCCATACACTCAATCTCTTTTTGTAAATGTTGTTCTTATTCAAAGAGAATATTATAAACCACAAAGAACTTATACTTACATGATGTATAAAGTGCAGGATGTAGTGTTGCATTTTGAATTTCTTAATTTATGTAAGGTATCCGTTCATTTTTGGTTTGCATTGGATAGTTCCATTTCAGTACTTGCTAGGTTGTCAGAATTGCTCGGAGTGATGGATGCCTGTCAGTGTGTCATTAACCAAGCAGCTTTTGCATCTTTAAAGGTGTGTTATCTGCTCTACAGAAAGGTAAGTTGTACTTCCATTTGGTTGTACTATCTGGAAGGTAATTGTTTTGTTACTCTGAAATGTACTCCCTTTCCCCCCTCTCCTGGTCTACAGGTGTAAGCAGAGCTATGTGCTTGCTTACTCTTTCCCTGAGTGGGGAGCAGTGGGGAACCAGCTTAACCCCTTACTCACTTGTCAGCACTGGGCTTGTAATTTATACCTGGTGTAGACCTACAGCAAATTACCATTGCCCTAAGCAAAGAGGGAGAAAGGGTGAGCTTTGTGACTCATGTGTGTGTCATGGGCTGGCTTCTGGGGTGATGTAGCTTATGCATCAGGGCTGTGCTGAAAGTCCAAACTGAGCCCAGAAGTGAACATTTTTGATTCAGGGTGTAGAATAAAGAATAAGTGAGTAAAATTATGAAAAAAGTAAACTTAGGCTATCAGGGAACAGATCCTCATGGGGAAACTAGATCTGAGTGTGGAATAGCCTTCCAAAGCAATTGGCGGAAGCCCTATCACCCAAGCTATTTAAGGCTACAACAGACTGGATGAAGCATTACAAAAAAACTCTGTGAGGAGCAATCCTGTTGCGGCCTCCAGGGAATGAACTAGCAGAGGTTTATTTTCTCTCCTTTCTCTGATACCTTGGCACTAAAATTAAAGCCACATGGAAGAGCAGATAATGAACTCTTTAGTTACTCATAGGTTTGTCCTGTGAGTAACTGCTCACCACTGCAAAGGATTTACAGCCTCAGCCTTATGAAAGGCACTTAAACACACTGAAGTACATGCAGTTGCACTGATGGTGACAGGTCAGAAGGAGATGAGTTGGAACCTTTCTTAATTGTGTGCCCTTCTTTAGGGTAAATTAGACTCAGTAGTAAGTGTGTGAAATCACCACAGAGATGAGTTTATGAAATTGATCAGGAAATCTGTAGTATTCTACAGCATACCCTATACAGAACCCAATCTTGCAATCTTTACTCAAGTAAAACTGTCTATGACTTTAATGGGGTAACAAAGTCCTGTGGCACCTTAAAGACTAACTATAAAGTTTTGAAGCATGAGCTTTCGTGGGCTAATACCCACTTCGTCGGATGCAGGCAGTGGAAGTGTTCAGAGGCAGGTATAGAAAAGTAGCCAAGAACCAGGTGGGAGGTGAAAAGGTTAGTCCAATTAAGCTGAACCAGCTTGTTATCTCCAATCAGGGAGTGTGGATTATTCTTCTAGCATTTGAATGGGGTGTGTGAACATTGAGAGAGGAGAAACAATGTCTGTAATGAGCCAGCCATTGTAGATCTTTGTTCAATCCGAGATTGTGTGTGTTGAATTTGCAAATGAATTGAAGTTCTGCAGTTTCCCTTTGCAGTCTGGACTTGAAGTTTTTTTGCTGCAGTATGGTGACTTTTAAATCTGCAATTGTGTGTCCAGGCAGGTTGAAGTGTTCCCCTACAGGTTTTTGTATATTGCCATTCCTAATATCTGATTTGTGTGCATTTATCCTTTTTTTTAGGGACTGTCCAGTTTGGCCGATGTACATAGCAGAGGGACACTGGTGGCATATAATGGCATATATGACATTGGTTGATGTGCAGGTGAATGAACCAGTGATGGTATGGTTGATCTGGTTAGGTCCTGTGATGGTGTTGCTGGTGTAGATATGTGGGCAGAGTTGGCATCGAGGTTTGTTGCATGGATTGGTTCCTGAGTTGGAGTTATTGTGGTGCAGTGTGCTGTTGCTGGTGAGAATTTGTTTAAGGTTGGCAGGTTGTCTGTGTGCCAGGACTGGCCTTCCTCCCAAGGCCTGTGAAAGTGAGGGATTATTGTCCAGGATGGGTTGTAGGTCACTGATGATGCGTTGCAGAGGTTTTAACTGAGGACTGTAGGTGATGGCCAGTCGTGTTCTGTTGTTTTCTTTCTTGGGCTTGTCTTGCAGCAGCAGGCTTCTGGGTACACGTCTGGCTCTGTTGATCTGTGTCCTTATTTCCTTGTGTGGGTATTGTAGTTTTGAGAAAGCTTGGTGAAGATCTCGTAGGTGTTGGTCTCTGTTGGACTAACCTTTTCACCTCCCACCTGGTTCTTGGCTACTTTTCTATACCTGCCTCTGAACACTTCCACTGCCTGCATCCGACGAAGTGGGTATTAGCCCACGAAAGCTCATGCTTCAAAACTTTATAGTTAGTCTTTAAGGTGCCACAGGACTTTGCTACCTCTGCTATTCCAGACTAACACGGCTACCTCCCTGATTCTGACTTTAATGAGAGCTTTGTCTGAGCAAGCCCAACCGGACAGGATCTAGGGAACTCAAATAAAAGCTGCATCTTTCAGTGTTTTTGAAGAGTTCCATAAGTTGTTCACAATTTAAAATACTGTTTTCCTGTTACACTGTAAGCAATCTTGTATCTCTGACACGTATTGGGACTTTATCCATAATAGGCTGTAAACTGAAACATTCCAAATTGTCATTTTATTGCACATCAACATATATTGCTCCGAGGTTTGGAAAGCTAGAAATATATAGTAGATGTGTCATGCTGTGAATGAGCCAAACAGTGTGCGCGCGTGGGTGTTGTGCTCACTTGGGAATGCTGATAAATCATTGGATAAGGATTGTGACATAGTGTGCATGTCTAAATCTGAGGCAGGCAGAGGAATAACTGTACTGAGTGATGATCCAGATTGAGCTATGACTGTCGGGGATATTGATCCCTAGTTTGGAACTGCAGTTCTCAAGAAAATGTGCAATGCAAGCTAAAGACACCAAAAGCAAAGAAGACAATGAAAATTTATAATTTTATTAAGGAAACATCAAATACTCCACAATCCTTACCAAATTTCACATCTGCAATGCATTTATGCTAGTTCAATATAATATAGTAAAAAAATAATAATTTGGTACAACAAATATTGCTGCCTGCAGTGTAATCCATTTCTAGTGACTTGGATACAACTTAAACTTATAGTAGTGGAATGAAAGTCTTCAGCTGGTTACTAATTGCAACTCTGGTTATAGTGACTCAGTTACGTTTCAGGCTGAACAAACAATTTCATTCTGAGCCAGATTCCAGGGCTATTGAAGTCCATGCCAAAACTCCTTATACAGTAGAATCTATTAAATAGCTTATAGCAATAATTAATAATATGCAGTAATGCAATCTACAGGATACTGGGAAAGGGTACACAAGACAGAAAAATAAAATCTGGTATACATTGCTACATAAGGCATAGACCAAAACTGAGTGTTTCAGTTTCATTGCTTTTGCCTGGTCTCATTTCTCACACATGTATGGAATTAGAAAACAATGAGCCAATTCAATTGCATCTTGAATTTTGGGTGCTCAGCACCTGTCAAAATCAGGCCCACACAAACAGTAATATAAAAATGCATGATGAGTATGTGCCAATGTCTGTATTTATTATCACATTATAATAACAAAATGTATGACTGCATACATTAAAAAAATGCAAGTTGCTACAAAATACAAGAGTTAGAGGGAACTAAAATGCAAGAAATTAATGATTTTATTATGAGACCTATTTTGGTAGGACATCTTGTGTTATAGCCAGACTACTCTATTTCACTAAAGCAAAGTATCTGTGAAGAGAGTATCTAGAATTTTCCTAGTCACAGGAAAGTATCTGTCAACATGGTCATAAATGTACATGGAAAAAGTCAACCAAGGTTAGGATCATTACGCAGTGGTCATTTAAACCTTGCTACTCCAGTCTTTTTTGCAGGAGAGCAGTGCCACAAAAAGCACTGCTCATCTTTATTGCCATGAAAACACCACGTGTTTCACACTGTGTATTTCACTTGATTCAGTGTTCCTCTATTGCTGCTGGTATATAAAGGATTGGAGGAAAACATTAGTCTGATTTGTTGCCTATAACTGAAAGTCCAATAAATTTATGGAAAGGGGTGAGTTTGAAAGCTTCAGGATGGTGTTTACCTAAATACAGTGCAAAATTTGCTAGCTGCTGGTTTTATAAACTGGAAGAGACCAATAATATACATAATTCTGCACTTGAAATTAGTTATGTGATTAAATTCAATCCATTTCTTTTAATTTTAACTATAATTCCAAAGTACAGTATCTGAAAGGTCAAGGAGATACCTGAAAAACTGGGATTGAAACTTGGCAGGTTTGAGGAGTCTGAACATCTCAGCTGCTCTGAAACAAACTCTTCAATAATAAAAATGTAACAAATATTTATATTTTCATATGCACTGAACCATATATAATAATGTGGCATTTTCATAAATGAATCTCACTGATAATCATTTTCACTGTGCAGCTCTACCTAATTGAAGTGTAATGAAGTGTGTAATTCAAATACCATAGAGCTTGAGGGCCCAAAATGAAGTTTAACTGAGATAGCAGGCAGTTGTATTATTACTAGTTGTAATACTACCCTGTTTCCCCGAAAGTAAGACATCCCCCGAAAATAAGACGTACTTCCAGTTTTGCCTCTCGCTGTAATATAATATAATGTAATTTTGGGAGCAAAAATTAATATAAGACACTGTCTTATTTTCGGGAAAACACGGTAGCTATCAATAGAATTTCAGGCTCTTAAAAGAGCACGTAGCATAGATACCGCATTGGTGTAATACATGATGGTTTGCAATTGCAGGCAAATTCCTGCCCAGTTACACCTGTGAAACCCACAGTAGTCAAATGTACAATATTGTTTTATCACTATATTAAGTATTTAAAACATAACCACTTAGTTCAGGGGAAAATATTTGTAATAATATGGATTAACATAATAAATGCAAAAAACGCAGGACACTGGGCTAAATTTTCCTTTGTAACAAATTGAATTCATGCATGCAGTGGTGTCACCCTGAGTTTACACTTACAGGTTAAATGAGATCAGACTTTCACTCTCTCTGTTTAACTTACACTGATTCTTTTTTTTAATTACATGAATTTGAGACCAGGGGGACAATTTTTTGATGGGGTTCTGAACAGCCTCTAAATTTCCCAGCATAAACCCCAGAATTTTCTCATGGAAATTGCTTGTGCAAACTAGGCCATTAGATAGGGGCCCCATTTGCACACACACTTGTAACACAGGTACATTTAAACTTGCAAAATTGCTATCACAAATTCAGAGGCTGTTTTTAAAGATGTTATTCTTACCTGAATTTATCATATACAGTGCTATTATGTGTTTTCTTACTAAAATTAAAATTTGTATAAGGGTAGCTCAATTCAGTAATATCAGCTGATTTACAATGGGGCCCTGATGATGGCCTTACCCTTAATTTATTTAAGGATGGGTTGTTGGGCTTTTTAAAAATGTAATGTATGGAATGCTGAAAGTTTTAAGTCATAAGTGTCTTACCTAGAGGTTACTTTTCTTTTAGGGTCAAAAATTGGCTTTGTATACTTGTATCCCTTCTTTTATAGCAAAGCCAACTTTAAAATTGGAAAGATTCCATTAAATTGTTGTTTTCATTTATTAGCAGTTTCTAAATCAGTTAATATAATTTCTTTCCCATAGGGAATGCACAGTATTGTGAGACTAAATGCTGTAATTTCTATTGATCTATTACCACAGTCTATTTAAGTGAAATAATTAAAATGATTTATAAGGTTGGCCCAGTGTCTCAGTGGTTTAGTAAATCATATTGCACTGTGAAAAACTCAGATATTCTTATATGCTCACATATTGGCACCTACAAGAGCTAGGACTAGAGCTGTATTTCCTTCTCCTGCGGGTCGTTTATGGAAGACAGTGCAGGCATAGTCAAAATGCTCCGTGGAAATGTAAGGTCAGATTCTGTTCTCGTTGCACCAGTGCCTGTCTGGAATCATTTACCCTTGGCAACAATGGAACTCACCCTGGTTTGCCCTGATATAACCTTACATCAATGCAGTTATGCCAGATGGGCACTGGTGTAACTGGGAGTAGAATCTGCTCTCTAGTTTGTGGGAAAGGCATTTTTAGTAAAAGGCTGAGTATCGTTGTTTAATACTCATGGCTGCCCTGGTGTAATAATACTGGTTAAAACCAAGAAAAGTTTTCAGGAGTTCCTAGAAAACTTCCCCATATGGCTGTACTTACACCATACCCCAGCTCCTGTTAGCAGGGATTACACTATGCAGCAGCAACAATGAGCATGAACATTAGTCAGGTTTGCTTCTTCACGTATACGTGGATAATAAAAACACTGAGGTGATGGGGGACATGAGTGGGGAATCGGGGAGAGAAGCCTCTTCAGGCAGATTTGAGATAGCAAATTGTATTCAAAGTGTGTTGATGAGAAACCAAGAGCAGCATTGTTTACTGTAAGGCCCACATCTTATGCTAATGTACAGGTTGACAGAAAATGTGTTTAAAATAATTTCTACTGGTTCAAGTCCTGATCCTGCAGTGTATTGTGTGGGGGCAAAAGATGACCCATAAGGGGGGAGGACTCTTGGACCATCAATACAATGAGGATTCATGCTGGTAATTGCCAGAAACACTTATGGGAGTTACAAAGATAAACCTCATCATAACATAGACCAAATAGATTCCACAATAATTCTGAAAGATGGACGGGGGCCCAAGACTTTGACCTCAGCTGGTAAATTCAGCAATAATTCTGGAACTAATTACATTTTAGGATATCTACTGTAGTATTTTTACTTTGAATAGGCATATGTACTATGCCTAAGTAAGCCCCAAGCTTAGCTTTACTATTGTATGTTGTTTTGGCCTTATTCATTTGTGTAATGTGGTAGAGAAAAAATCTACCAAGAAAAGGAAAATGCCCTTGTGGAAACCTTAAATTTTTGTTGGATGCACTTTGAAAAAGACGTCATTATCTTCTTTCTTGACCTTAACCTGCCACCATTTCCATTTTTTGCATCAAATGGATCCATTATTCTACAAAGTGAATTCAGCTGGAACTAATTGTTTTATTAAATAAAGTTTATTTTTGAACTGACTGCTCCAGGCACTAAGAAAAAACACTTTTTGCCACGGCTATAGCAAATCTAGGTCAGAAATTCAAAAAGAAGTATTAGCAAATAGATGTAATCAAGCTGAAGGACGAGTGAATATTCTACCTCAAAGGTGGAAAAAATAAAGACGAAACAACTGTGTTTTCTTCTAATGCCTGACCACCGCTACTTTTACAGATCAGTGGCGGTTTTTTTAAAATAAATCTGCCATATTGAAGTGTAATTGTCTGTTTTTATTTTAAGTACCTATAATTAGGCTTTCATATTCATATTTAGGCCTGGGCTACTCTGAGGGGGAGGTGGGTTTGAATGCCAGGAAATATAGTCTAATCTAAGTGTCTAAGAATCTAAGCTCCAAGCTTCCTTCTTAGTTTGTTACTGTTAGTTTAATTTTAAGTCTTAAGTCAGGTAAGTGAAATTCTAAGTCAGCTTCAATAGCTCTTCACTCTAGCTTCTAAGCTCTGCACCTCCCTCTCAAGAATTGAGGAAGCTGAGGCGAGGCCGGTCCTTGGTCTATTATAACCAGGTCATCAAGGAAAACTGTGAGTATATTAATCAAAAGTTTTATAGTATACTAGTGAAAATACCTGGCGTTGCTCGGGTCCCTCGGAGGTGGGGAGGGGGCAGAGCTGAGCGAGTGTGGGGTCCGTTGGAGGGGGGAGGGGGCAGAGAGCTGAGCGAGTGCGGGGTCCATTGGAGGGGGGAGGGGGCAGAGAACTGAGCGAATGCAGGGTCCGTTGGAGAGGGTATTATGACATCATAACTATGTCACAGAGAACAGCAGCTGCCCAGCTGATGTGATTGGCCTTTAAATAATTTCAACCCTGGGGGGCGTGAGAGGTGAGATTTGAAAAATTTTCGACTCTTACCCTGATTAGGACCCTAAGACCTATAACTGTACCAAATTTCAAGTCTCTAGCTCAAACGGTGTGGAAGGAGTAAGTGCACGTACATACACGCATACACCATTTGACTTTTATATATATAGATAATATATGTATCTTTAAAATAATAGTATTGCATTTGTAACTCGATTTTACCAGTTGATTATAATTCCATTTTATCTCAATAAAGGTCTTTAAGACGATTTTGATCTCTGTGTGCGCATCCTGTCATACCCCACAAGGTCCTGTGCACATTCTGTGTAGCCTGATTCTGGGACAAGAACCTTATCTTCTTATCAGAGTAAGTGGCAAGCCTACAACCCATACTATCCAAATTAATAATAATAATAATAACCTAGCAAATCAGGCAACAAATCTGACCCAAGATGTTTGTTAAATAGAGCTTTGTGCTCACTCCCCTGCAGATGAGTAACATGGTCCCTAAGCAGCTGTCTGCAAACACAGTTCAGCTTCAGTCACAAGTCAGTGAATGGTTAACTCTGTTTGCAGGATTATTCAAATTAAATATTTTAAGATGTACACAATTACAGGAGCCCAAAATCTGCTACTCTTTTATTTTAACAAGTGTAAATGTGAAATGTCACTCTCTCTTGGCGTAATTCTTGGCAGACTAAAAAGGTTTTCTCTCCTTGTTCCATTACAACATATATAGATTAATCTCATGATAAAATTAACATAGTGCTGAGGCAAATGAACTAGCATCACCACATTCATCTATCAGCTTCCGGCATTTCTTGAGATTAGGGTTCATTTAATTAACAACCTGACAAACTAGCTCACTCCAGAGCTGCAGCTCTGCTTATTACTTTTGATCTCTTTAGACATGAGTCTCTTTATTTTATCACCTTTTTGCTGCAGAGATTGAAGGAATATCTTGTTGTGAACAGGGCAAGTTTTTTTAATGTATTACAATGGTGATGACCCCAAACAGAGTTTTTATTTAAAATGCAACAGAATAGCATTGACCCCAGCCAGCAGTCTGCAGCTCATAAGAAACTAGATTGTGTACAGTCTGATCAAATGCCTTTAATCAGTTACAGGTTTTTACCTCAGCACCTCTAATAAAATGATGAGCACTCTCAACTCCTATTGACTACAGTGAGAATTGAGAGCCCAGCTTCTTGCAAGAGTCAAAACTTAGATTTTCTTGTTGTTTTCCTTTCCTTGTGAATGACAATCTCATGGGAAAATCTCAGTGCAATAGAGTCCTTCAGTGCATGAACAAGTGGGCTCATTTTAATTTCTATTATTGGAGTCTACCTGGACTTCTCTTGAAGTTTTATGTCACATTTTCATATTATTAAGGGTCCATTTATAACAGATTAATTGATGTTGCAGACATGAGTATAACATACTTTCTACTGATGTGAGTATAACTATTGCAGATGGTTATAAGCAATCTATTGGGTCTCTAGATATCTATAACAATTAAGCAAGCCATATACTAATAATGTATTAACCTGTGACAGAGTGCTGGGAGTTAACAGACGAGCCTGCACTCTGATCACTCTCACATCATTTGGTTCCCCAAACAAGGCTGATTGGGGTAATGAGTTAATTCTCTAATCAGGTATGGGGGGAGGGTGGACTGGGTGAGATAAAGGGCCAATTAGCCTATCTGCTCCAGAATTATAAGAAGGGCACAAGAAGAGGCCATTCGAGATTGAGGAGCAGGGCTAACTGAGCCAAGAGTCAGACAGGTCTTTGGGATGGGAAACCTCCTCTTTTGGGTCCTGGGAAAAATGCTGTGAGAATACAAGGGATGATGTACATACTATTGTTACACAAAACTGCAAAGGTGTGTTTGATCAAATACACTCCAGTATTCACACACTATTGTAACAATCTTTTTACAAAATGTGCCTTGTCACATATCATGATCACTGAACAATAATAATCATGATGAAATTTGTGTTGCAACATTATATATAAACTTATGAACTCCCTTTTAAATGATGTTGGTAACACACTGATCCATTAAAACAATCCTTTTCACAGTCATTCTGAACATTATGGATGGAGCCAATGTAGACTTTTTTTGAGGTAGCTAATGAGCATCCATGTGTTAAAAAAACAAAATAACAAATCTGCCATTCCCCTCATCTCCAAAAGCCAGATAGCTCCTCACCTCTCCCATTTCCCTTTCCAGAACACCTGTGAGGTATGAGAATGACTGAGACTACCTCTTTCTCAAGACACAGGTGTGGGAGCTTGTGGTGACCAAAATTAGGCTGGATGTTCTTCTCACTGGATTCTGCTAATTGAAAGGCAGTTTCAGGGAAACTCAGCAGAAGGTAAATGGACGTGCCTCAGCCCTGCTCTCTCCTTAACCCAAGTACCAAGGCCCAAATTCTCAAAGGTATTTAGGTTTCTACCTTTCATTGAAAGCAATGGAAGTTAGGAACCTGAAGACCTTTTGAGGATCTGCACCAAACTGCCATGTCTTGCTACCTTGGAAGGCTGCAGGTGGGTTTGTTTGTTAGAGGCACAGTGCTTAGAGACTACGGGCCAGATTTTGAAAGGTATTTAGATGTCTCAAGCCCTCTAAAAATCTGACCCTTGGTCTTTGAAAGCAGTCTACATTGTCTAGCAGGGAAAAGATGCATCCATCCCAAACATAAAATCTCTCTGTAACCTATCTGTATGGGAATACCTCAATCTTATTACAATGACTGTGCAGAGGGGCCTACACAGGAGAGACACACTTCCTACAAAGGGACTATTTATGCTCACTTATCTAAATGCACTGACACACATGTGTGCCATGTGTGCCTGGCAAATGACTGTCCCTGTTTTCAGGGACTCTCCTAGTATCTATAAAACTAAGACCTGGTTCCACCTGAGAAGCAAAGGGCCACTTTAAATGGTTAAACTGACAGCCTGCTGCTGACAGCATGTGTGCTCAAGGACCAACACTGCACTCCAGGATTGATTTTTGTTTCTTCTCTGACATCCCCCACAGCTGACCCCTTGGTAAGGACTTTTCATGAGTCCTTGAGAGTTAGACTTACTGTGACTGGGCAACTTTGGAAGTAACAAGGCTCCAGGGGGCTCAGCCATGCAACCACCAATTGCAAGTGGCTACTGATACAGCCTGGTTGCTATCTGCCCTCCTATTCATCAGCCCTGCCCTGGATTGTGGCAGGATATGAAGTGATAAAGGTATCTGTTTCTACGGAGTAGTAGAAAGAAGACAAAAGACTGACCAAATGAATCTGGTAGAGAAGGAGAGAGGGAAGCAGGAGGACTTCAGCAGAGAGAGGGGAAGGAAAGAATAAAAGGGGGGAAGATTAGAACATGGGAAGGGAGGAAGAAAAAAGGAATGAGCAGAAGGGAAAAAGCCAGGAGAAGCAGAGGAATAAAGAGACAATAAGAGAAGGAGAAATTGGGGAGGGGGTGAGGATTGTGCCTGTAGACACAAGGTAAAAATAGAGAAAGGGGCTAGACCTCAGAGGAAAGGGAACGCAATTGTAAATACTATTTTCTCCTATTCTGCCCTTTACTATGTCCTGTCTAGGGTTTTATTCCGAAAGGAGAAAAGGGAAAGGATGTTATCTTAACTGAAGAGTGGGAAAGGGAGACCTGGACATGCTTTTTCCTTTCCCTCCTCCCTCCCCTATCAGGGCCCTTCTGTGAACACATCCCACTCCTGACCAAAACTATTCCATGAACTTCACCCCTGCCACCATCACTGTGCCTATTTCTCAAGTTGGAATTATGGTCATCCTAGTACCACAGTACTGCTTTTAATTCTCCATTTCTTGTCCCAATTTCTGCTATTCATGTGGAAGGTACTGTGCTGCTGTTAGGTCAATTATCACTATTAAGATCTACAGGAAACCTGTAATGCTGGAACAAAAGGTGGCCAAATAACATTAACTCCTGGGTGAAAGTGGGCTGTGTAGAATTAGATTTTACAGAGAAGCACTGACTACACCATCTCTGTATACCTGGAATATCAACACAGGATGTCCCAAAAGAGACAGATGTGACCACAATTCTGATTCTTCATGTACCTGCAGGTAACAACCACTCTAGTTATTGGTTCTTAGTCTACCAGTCTATAGCAGTCACAGCATGTCAGGTTATTCATCAAGAGAATGAATGGAAATTCAAATAGGATGGGAAATGGCTTGTACAGAACAAATCACCACTGATAGCAAAGGAGACAGCTGAGAAGTTGCCATTCAATAGCATCAAGTGCTGAGTGAAAAACCAAACTATTGTGGCAGTGATGTTCCTGTATATAATAAAGAGGATCTCAAAACTTAATCTGTTCTACAGGAATGACAGTTTAACAGCAAACAGAAATGCTATACAACAGTTTGGCACAGAAAATAAAAATGACCTTTTCCTGAATGAAAAAGCAGGAAGAATTAAAGTGGGCAATATCCAGTGATTCACACTGAAATCAGGGTTCACAATCGCAACATTGCTCTTATGTTTGGTTTCCTTTAAAAATAGGCAAATTTATCTCCCTCAAAAAAAGCCTTTTTTCCAAAGATAAATGTCCAGCACACTTCTCTGAACAAACAATTTTCAACACTCCAAAGGTGGTAAACATCAGATTTTTTTTCTATATTTTATTAAAACCTACTCTAAGGTATTTGATGGGAAATGTATGGGTTCTTAGCTGTTATTAATTAAATGCTTTTTATGGGCCCAATTCCCATTTATACTAAGCCTTCTTTACACTGCTCCGGGTGAGTTATTCATTACTGTCTCTTTACACAGCTGGAGTGGTGCAAAGGGACATTAGTGTAAATGAGAATCTGGCCCTTATGCATTGAGAGAAGTTGTAAATGGGTAATACAGTAAAACCTCGATTTAACGGACCTCGATTTAATGGACTTCGGACGCAACGGACAAAATTTCTGATCCATATCAGACCACGACCCCTTCCTGCTGCGGCCCCGGTCCCCTTTGCTGGCGGCAGTCTGCTGGCTCCCGGCTGCTGCCCCGGTCCCGGCAGCGGGCGGGCTGGCTCCCGGCTGCCGCCCGGGTCCCACCAGCGGGCGGGCTGGCTGCCGGCTCCCGCCCGGGTCCCGCCAGCTCCTGCCCGGGTCCCAGCAGCCAGGACCCGGGCGGGCTGGCTGCCAGCTCCCGGCTGTCGCCCGGCTCCCAACAGCCGGGACCCGGGCGGGCTGGCTGCTGGCTCCCGGCTGCCGCCCCGACCCTGTGGTGGGCAGGCTCCTGCTCCGACAGCTCAGTTTTTTTTTTTTATTAAATAACGGACTTTTTGATTTAACAGACACCCCCTCGCCCGAATTAGTCCATTAAATTGAGCTTTTACTGTACACAAAATCCTTTTAATGAGGTGCCCTGTATGTTTCAAATGGCAGGCAGGTATTGCTGTTAGACTTGAACAAAGGGGCCTGCAAGACATGATAAAAAGACTCTCTTTGGCAGATGCACAGTAATTGGTATCTGAGACTTTTTCACTTTAATTCTTATCTTAGGCTGCCATCTAGTGAAAAAGATACTCGTTACACTGTGCATTTGGCTCATGCTGAGTTTATTTTTTTAGTATTTCCAACCACAAACTTTCAAAAATCCTGAGTCAGACCTTGCAAATAATCATATTGACTTTCAAATCTAGCAATTTTTAAAATGCTGTGTTAGTCTTATCTTTTTTTCCTTTAGGTTGCACTTGAGTCATGTGTTCAAACTTTTCTGCAAAACCACTAGGGCCAGTAAATTACTTTTTCTTTTGAATGAAAGTTTAGATGCTGATGTATTCACAGGATACCAAATTGCGTCACAACAAAATGGGGAGAAATTGCAACATTGTTTTTTTAACCATGTGTATTACTGTTTAATATTCGGTGCTTTAAAGGCAAAATGAGACAAGCTGAAACCAAACTGGCCTGACACACTACAGGTGAACTATACAAAAAATGACAATATAACAATTGTGGTGGACTCCTGAACAAAACAGGTGAACATCCTCAGGCTTCCTATTAATGTACTCCATTCATGTGCTAGGCTGAGAGTCAGAGTTCGTAATATCATCAGCCAAGTGCCCCAGAAATACAGGCCTGTGCTCTAAACTGAAAGCTGACTTCCTGTTCCAGGAAAAGGAGCCTGAGGGGAAATGTCAGAAGAATGAATAAAGGAAAGAAGGTCCTAGCAGGAAAATACATGAAAGAGTTGAGAAGTGGAAGGGATATGAAGAAGGGGAGTAGGCCATGATGTATCCATCCCCAAATGATTTCTTCTAGGTAAGAAGAATGCCACTGATTTATCCAAGAAGTGCTACTGATATTGGTAGTTTGGTAGTGAACAAGGTTGGGTGGAGGATTTGCTAAATGGACTGGGATTTATATGGAGGAAGTCAGATCACGAGAATTTCAGGAAAAATTGTTTTCACCAAAACAAAGTACCCTAAAACAGAATACTACTAATATAATTTGGCCTAGAGAAACAGGAAGATGTCAGTCATGAGAGATTAACATAGCTGGATATGTTCCCTTTATGTATTATTTATATTTATTTCTGGTAACTACTTCTACTAGCACAAGTGTAGGATAGACTTTGATAAAAGCTAGGCTAGTTTTACACATATCCATTAGCTTCATTTGCTTCCCATCCACCTCCAAATTCAAATGATAATTTCCCTTCTATTTTTCAAAACTTTGTTCCCTGCTACTTTGACCTCATATCTACTATGTACTTGTTCACTGTGCTGCTCTAATTTTAGCCTTCTGAAATGGAAAAGAGAAGAAAACTTTTTTACGACTCTCCATAGTTAGGTCATCCTTTCATTGTTTCCACGTCTATCTGCAATTCCCCCCTAAGCTTGGACTACACATAGTTTTTGTATTGCTTTAAGTATGTTGTTTTAGAAACAGATACTATTAAAGTAATACAAGCACCTATTGCAGGGGTGGCCAACCAGAGCTTGAGAAGGAGTCAGAATTTACCCATGTACATTGCCAAAGAGCCACAGTGATATGTCAGCAACCCCCACACCCCATCAGTTTCCCCACTCTCCTGCTCTCAGTGCCTCCTACCCACCAGCAGCCCTGCTAATAAGTGCCTCCTTCTCCCTTCCCTATCTCTGGATCAGCTGTTTCGTGGCATGCAGGAGGCTCTGGGGGGAGGAGAGGAGCGAGGGCATGGTAGACTCAGGGGAAGGACTGGAGTGGAGGCAGGGCCTGTGGAAAGCCAGAGGTTGAGCAGTGAGCACTCCTCAGCACATTGGAAAG
This sequence comes from Sternotherus odoratus, assembly GCA_032164245.1. NCBI lineage: Eukaryota > Metazoa > Chordata > Testudines > Kinosternidae > Sternotherus > Sternotherus odoratus. Next base: position 18,856,993 of record JAVMKO010000014.1, on the reverse strand, counting down.
TTGGTGCCTGTAGCTCCAGCCCCGGAGTCGGTGCCCATACAAGAAGCTGCATATTAACTTCTGAAGAACTGCATGTGTTTCAGAGCCACAAGTTGGCCACCCCGACCTACTGTATACCGTTATACTGCTGTACAGGTGCTCTTATTGGTAGAGTTTACTCCCCTAAATTTAGGGAGGATAATAAATATAAATTTACATTTAGGGGAATAAATTATAGCAATATAAGCACCTTTATACCATATAATGGTGGGGTTGTATCACTAGATCTGTTTCTAAGCCCCTACATTATTTCATCCCCTCAAATGCTTTCTGAAAGCAATTTGATGGTTCTATGTATCCACGGAAATGTGTTGTAATTATGTCCACATTGTTTCACTTTGATTTTTTTTTCTGTCTACATTTCACTTATTGGTTTTCATTTCCATAATCCCACTTGCACTTCCTTTCCTGTTCAACTGACACCATCATAGGACCTAATCACATCAGCCACACCATCAGAGGCTCATTCACCTGCACATCTACTAATGTGATACATGCCAGCGTGTGCCAGCAATACCCCTCTGCCATGTACATTGACCAAACAGGCCAGTCTCTATGCAAAAGAATAAATGGACACAAATCTGACATCAGGAATCATAACATTCAAAAACCAGAAGGAGAAAACTTCAGTCTCCCTGGTCACTCAATAACAGACCTGAAGGTCACAATTTTAAAAAAGAAAAGCTTCAAAAACAGACTCCAATGAGAATCTACTGAACTGGAATTAATTTGCAAATTGGACACTATCAAATTAGGGTAAAACAGAGACTGGGATGGCTGGGTCATTACACCAATTGAATCTATTTCCCTATGTTAAGTATCCTCACATCTTCTTGTCAACTATTTGATATGGATCATCTTGATTATCACTACAAAAGGTTTTTGTTTTTTGCTGCTGCTGCTGCTGCTAATAGGCCATCTCAATTAAATAGCCTCTAGAATTGGTATGGCAACTTCCACCTTTACATATTTTCTGTGTGTGTATATATATATATATATCTTACCTATTATGTGTTCCATGCTATGCATCCAATGAAGTGGGCTATAGCCTACAAAATGTTATGCTGAAATAAATTTGTTAGTCTCTAAGGTGCCACAAATACTCCTGTTCTTTTTTACAGATATAGACTAACACGGCTGCTACTCTGAAACCTGTACTTCGTATATGTTCTGTTTCTTTTCTTATTCAGCCTCACATTTATTGGATTACAATAAATTCAGCTTCTCAGAATTTTTTTGTTGGGACATGCACACTCATATATGGATTCCACCCTCACTCATACATTAGACCTAAAGGTAAATTGGAGGATGAAGACATGGAACTTCTGGAAGAGACGGGTTTCCCCAGGTACTAGTTTAGCTTGGATCATTGGATTTACAACACCAGCACAGCCAACATTGATTTGACTATTAATCCCTTAAATGCCTCAGGAACTGCAGCATAAATCCAGTGAATCATATGGCTCTAAAGACCGATAGTACTTATCCTGATATTCCCATTCAGGAAAACTGAGCTTTTTTTAATAGTGGTGATAATTAAGAGAGTCAAATCGGTTTAAATTAGCAAGGTCTGCTTGCCGTTGTAGTGGTGCTGAATGCTGTGAAGATATTTAGGATGATTCAGTGGATACCCATATTTACATCCATAGAGATTTGAATTTGCCACCAGCCCATTTCTTGCTTTCACTCATAAACTTGCAGTTGCATTCACTGCTATCAGGTACCTTGCCAGTGCTTTACAGCTCCACAATAGCACTCAACAGAGTAGTCATCTTTCTTATACACTGTCTCAGTAAGTAACTCTCTCATAACTCTCTCTTCCTCTACCAAAGAGCAATTCATTATGCTCCAATGCCATATCTATCCCTGTGACATGACTTTAGCATTCTTCTTCCTTTAGTGAACCAAAATCTCTGTGGGTGTGTTGATGGAGACAGTGGGTATATTGGTGGGTTAGTGAGAGCGGATGTCTGAGTGTGGGGTTTGGTGACACTGAGTGTATTGATGAGGGGTGACAGTGGATGTACAGGTGGTGCCAGTGCAGTGTTGGCAGGGTTGGGATGAGACTGGGTGTCTTGGCAGAGATTGGGAGTTGCGTCTAATCTTGACTGTATTGCCATGCTGTTGCTGTTGGGCGTTGTTCTTGAAGTCCCTGGAGCCGGGGTTTGCGGTGCAGGAGAGGGGGGAAGGGTGTGGGTTCTGGGAGGGAGTTTGGGTGCTGGGGGGGGGTCTGACCTGGAGCAGGGGGTCGCAGTGCAGGAGAGGGGGAGGGGTGTGGGTTCTGGGAGGGAGTTTGGGTGCTGGGGGGGGGTCTGACCTGGAGCAGGGGGTCGTGGTGCAGGAGAGGGGGGAGGGGTGCGGGTTCTGGGAGGGAGTTTGGGTGCTGGGGGGGGTCTGACCTGGAGCAGGGGGTTGCGGTGCAGGAGAGGGGGAGGGGTGCGGGTTCTGGGAGGGAGTTTGGGTGCAGGGGGGGGTCTGACCTGGAGCAGGGGGTCGCGGTGCAGGAGAGGGGGAGGGGTGCGGGTTCTGGGAGGGAGTTTGGGTGCAGGGGGGGGTCTGACCCGGAGCCGGGGGTTGCGGTGCAGGAGAGGGGGAGGGGTGCGGGTTCTGGGAGGGAGTTTGGGTGCTGGGGGGGTCTGACCCGGAGCAGGGGGTCGCGGTGCAGGAGAGGGGGAGGGGTGCGGGTTCTGGGAGGGAGTTTGGGTGCTGGGGGGGTCTGACCTGGAGCAGGGGGTCGCGGTGCAGGAGAGGGGGAGGGGTGCGGGTTCTGGGAGGGAGACGCTTACCACAGGTGGCTCCGGGCCAGGGGTACAGCAGGGCTCAGGCAGGCTCGCCGAGCCGCCTGCTGCCCCACCTGGGGGTGGGGGGGGGAAAGAGGACGGCGAGTCTCTGTGCACTGCCCGCACCCACAAGCGCTGCCCCCGCAGCTCCCACGGGCCGGTTGAGCTGCGGGGACGGTGCTGAGGGCGGGGGCAGCGCGGGGAGGCTGCAGAGACGCGCCCGCTGCGGGAGCAACCTGGCTCCGCAGCAGCGAGGTTGCCGGGCGCAGAATAAAGACGGGCGCGTCTGCAGTGCCCCGTCTCGCCACCAGAGGCAGCACCCGTCACAGTCCCCGCGTCACTTCTTCCCTTTTCCTCGGCCCTTTCGCGGCGGGACTGTGGCGCAGGCGCCCTTCTCCGAAAGCCCGTTCTGCGCAGATCAATGCGCATGCGTCCTCCTTCGCCAATCGCTGGTGAACAGGCGATCCTAGGCTGCTGCGCATGCGCTTCGTGTTGGGGTGGGGATGGGTCGAGAGACACCGGCGCATGCGCTTGGCTTTTGTTGGTACCCAGAGGCTGCTGCGCTGCAGGGTGCGAAGTTCTCGCGGATGTTTTTGCCCGCGCACTCTCGCTGATACGCATGCGCGTTCCTTTCGCCTCCCGGTTTAAGTCGCAGCGTCTGACTTCATCGGAGGGAGCCGGAAGTGCTGCCTAGTTCCCAAGATGGAGAGTGAGTGCTCGGGGGGTTGGTCTGTGGGGAGGGTCCCGTAGCCCCGGCTCTGCCGGCTCCGGACTGTACGTCCTGCGGCCAGCGCCTCCCCCTGCTGGGGCGGGGTCAGTGCCTGTCTCAGCACCTGACCTGGGGCGAGGGGTTAACCCCCCCCCCCCCATCCCCGCCGTTTGCCTTCAGCCCTGCCCCGCTGAGGGGCGAGCGGCATTTCTCAGCCTGCGTTGCTCAGTGCGGGGCCCGGGCCATGGCGGTGCTCGCGCCGGGGGGTGGGGGGCGTAACCTTCGGCCCCCTCGAGCTCGCTGCCGCCCTTGGGCATGGGGTGGGGGCGGGGCGCAGTCCGGTCAGACCCCGCCGTGCGGCCCCCCCGATAGGGGCCCGGGGCTTGTACCGGGGGCTGGTGAGTTACAGGCGGAGGGGCAGGAGGCGGCGGTGACCTTCGCCGCCTCGGAAGCGTCAGCTGCTGGCCCCAGGCGGGGAAGCAGACTAACCCCAGTAGTGGGGAAAGGCGATGTCCCTGTAACGGAGCTGTGCTGTGTGTTCCAGGTGTGATTTACAGCACGATGCCGCCGCAGGCTGCAGATCTTTTGGATCTCCAGGTAGATGCTATTTTAACTGCTGTTTCTTTACTAAGACTCCTGTGAGCTGGCCTGTGCATATACAATCCTCCTCTCTCTTGTAGCTGGGAATATGAGTTCATGATGTTTGTTTCTTGTCCATTTTATCTGAAACCTGGGTCGTGATCATTTTCATCTCCTACAGGGAGGTTAATCAATGAGAATATTAGAATTCTACTCTCGGCATTTTGGCCAGTGCTATTCGGCAAGCACTAAATATTGTTTCCACTTTGGCCTAGCAAAAATCATTTTAGAGTTATGAGCCAGTTTGTGGAAAAATAGTTTAAATTTTTTTTAAAAGTTTTTCTAACAACTTGTTCACTCCCAAGGTCTCCGTGCTGCACCTTGATCTAGGCACCTGTTTGGAGCCTGATTAGAGACAATGGTCCTTGACACAGATGCAGGGCCCTAATTTTTTTTCTTTTCTATACATATACTGTGGGTGTGTAGGAAGGTCCTGAATAATTTTGCCTGAATGTTTGACTGTCATCGTCTCTTCCCCCTACCGGTTTTCTAAGAGTCATTTTTGGAGCCTGTTAAACTTTATGATGTCTTAGTAAATAACGTATCATAGCGATGTTGGCTACCCTGGCTTACCTTTCTTCATAACAATACCTGGTGTTTTATGTGTATATGGAAACTTTCAAGCAGATATAGCTTGAAACAGCTGTGTTACATTTCCCTGAAAAATTCTATTTAAAACAGGTTCTTAATCTGAGTAGACTTCAGGGTTGAAACTTGAACAGCACTCTTCCTGCACAAATTGGTGTCTTGTCGGTATTTTTCTTTTTACAGTTAGGCTGTTCACATGAAAATGGGAATGTTGTCTCTTAAGAGTGAGTTTGAAACTGGATGGCTCAGAATTTTTAGTGGCATGTAAACACTTTTTCTTTAAGTCACCTGTTTAAAGTCCCTACCCCCTACCAAATTCACAGTCCATTTTGGTCAATATCATGGTTGTAGGATTTTACAAATTGTAAATTTCATGATTTCAGCTAGTTAAATCTGAATGTTCACCGTGTTGTAATTGAGGGGCCCTAATCCAAAAAGAGTTGTGTGGTGTGTCACAAGGCTATTGTGTGTGGGGAGGGGGGGTTGCAGTATTGCTACAATTACTTCTGTGTTGCTGCTGGTGGCAGAACTACCTTTAGAGCTGGGCAGCTGGAGAGAGGTGTCTGCTGGCTGGAGCCCAGCTCTGAAGGCAGAGCCGCTGCCAGCAGCAGCACAGAAGTAAGGATGGGATGGTATTGCTACCCCTAATTTTGCACTACTGCCTGCAGAGGTGGGTCCTCAGTCAGCAGTGGCCACTCTGGCTATTCAGCTCTGAAGTCCAGAAGTAAGGGTGGCATGGTATGGATTTGCCACCCTTACTGCTGCTGGTGGGGTGCTGCTTTCAGAGCTGCTGCTCTGCTCTCTGGCCACACAACTCTGAAAGCAGTGCAGCAGTAGGGGTGGCAATACCATTACCCCTCCTAAAATAACCTTGTGACCCCTCACCTGTAACTCCCTTCTTGGTCAGGACCCCCAATTTGAGAAACTCTGGTCTACCCTGTGAACTCTGTATAGGGTAAAAAGCACAGAAAAGACAATTTCACTGAGTCTAGCTTAACTTCTTTAAGTTCTGTGTTGTACACAAGCCTCTGCAAGCATTTTCTTCTCATAGCTAATGTCTAATGAATAGACTTCCACATCACAAAAAATAGTCACAGTTGGTACTAGTATGGCATCATTTCAGCCTCAGATAAAAGGATGATGAATGGCCATGAAAACTAAAGTACCATCACAGCTCAAGAGTTAGTCTCTCTCATCCCCCCCCCCCCCCCCCCCCCCCCGCCGCTGCCGCCACCAGTTAAGGATTTTGAGTCACTTTGGTGGGTCAGTGTGGAAATGTTTCATGGAAATGTACATGACTTAAGTATCTAGAATATTATCAGTTTTTCATGGTACATTATCATGTATTTAATATTCTTTACTTTATCAACTTTTATTTTGGAGCCTCAAGGATCAAAAGAGGCTAAAGCTTTTGTAAGTGCCTTTCTGAAGCACAGTATGCCACGACTGAAAGATGAAGACATCCAGGATAAGATAACGCGAAAAGCTGTAGTTCTTGAGCGTCGTCCTATACAAAGGAGAAAGGAAAGAAGGAAGAAAGCAAAAGGGTTCTCTGCCAAGCAGAGGAGAGAAATGCGGCTCTTTGAAATTAAACCAGAACAGCAAAAGTAAGAACTTAAAAGGCTTTTTTTGTGAGTTATGAGTAAAAGTTGAAAGTTGTTTGAAAGCCGTGTACATGCAGCAGCATGTATGTATTGATACTAACAAGTTTTCGTGCTCTTAATCTTTTGTAGAGTTAGGTCAGTTCTGTGCTGCTCATGACATTTGGCCATGCAAGGATAGTTCTTTTTTTATTTTATAGATGTCTACTGTATATTGTGAATATCACTGATATTGCCTGCTTTTTGTGCTCATAAATCTAAATATGGTGAGAAGTCAGTATCAAATTACTATATGGAGCCACAGCTCCCTAGTTGAAAGGGTTAGAATATCAGTGACCAGACTTAGTATCTGTCAGTGCATTAAATGTTTTTATTAAAATACATTCTCTTTGCAGCCATAGTTGGGAAATAAAGTAGATGGAGAATACAAGAGTAGGCCTTTCTAAGGCACGTAAAGTGCAACATCTTATGAGATGTACATTAGAAACCTCTTTTTAGAGTAGGTAATCTTGCAGCTTGGAATGTTGTGTTGTATAACTGCTAATTTCCTGAGACACTCAAAGAAACCAGTTTTAACTTTGGTTAGTAGTTAAACTGTCATGTTGCATCATACAGCCTTATGAAAAGATACCGTATAATCTTTTGTCTCTTGTAGATATGAGTTGTTTCTTCCATTACATGAACTCTGGAAACAGTACATCAGGGATCTGTGTAACGGACTCAGACCAGATGCGTAAGTTGAGTTTATTTAAAAACATGTAGGGTCTAGATTGATCTTTCAAAGACTATTCTAGTATTGCCATAAATATAAACACTTTCCATAATGTTTTAAACAAGCATGGATTTCTATATTTTTGTAAATACAAGTGTACTGACTAACGCCACAGACGTTTATTGTAAATATAGAATTTTTGTTGTTTTTTTTTTTTTTAAGACAACCACAGATGATTCAGGCCAGATTGCTAAAAGCTGATCTCCATGGTGCTATTGTTACAGGTATTACTTTGTCCATTTTCTCTTTCCTCCTACCCCTCCCCCCATTCCCGCTTTTGTTTTGAAGGCTTCTTTTAAAGCCATATAGGGTTTCTATTTCTAAACCCACATGTTCTTTTTCCCTTCTGCCACAATCACACATTTAACTCCTATTTCTGTATTCTTAGTGCTTGTGTAAACTCTCCAAATATTACCTACTTTGGGGTCGCATATTGAGACCAAATTATTATTTGACCTATTCCCCTTCCCAAGCTCACCCTCAGTACTGTAAGTGTTTGTGGAAATCCTCCTTGTTAGAATGTATTGTTCATATTAACAGTCACCAATAGCTATGCAATTGCTACTAGTATCAGTATGACTTCATAGTAGAATTAGATATATTCATTCTGAATTACTACAAGCTACCTTTTAAAAATATGAAGCTACAATATAGATCATTTGCAAATTCTTCTACTGATACATCTGGGGTTGTTTTTTTTTTGTTTGTTTGTTTTTTATAGTAACTAAGTCAAAATGTCCCTCTTATGTTGGGATCACAGGAATTATTCTACAGGAAATGAAACATATTTTCAAAATTATCACAAAAGAAGATAAATTAAAAGGTATGTAGTACAAGTTTTCTGTACCTTTCACATTTTGAGTAGTCCGAAATATTATGTTTGCACATTATTCATCTGATGCTTTCTTTGTATACCCAAGTGGTAATGTAGGCTGCATAGTCCTTATTGATAAAAATCATCTAGCTATGTGCTTGTCAGACTGAATTCTCACCAGAGCAGAACAACCATGAACAAATTGGCTTCATGGAAAATAGCAAAAGATATGCCAGAAGCAGATTGTTCCTGTTCATCTGATTGTCACTTTTGATGCTCTTTGTGGCATACTAATAGGATGTTTTGAAACATTGGATGCTTTTAAACATTGGAATTCTTGAAGAAAGGCCATTGAAAACTTACGCATGCCAAAGTACCAGATCCTTGAAGGGCAGAAATTTATCCTAGTATGTTACTGATAGGTTTTTTTGGCTTTTTTTTCCCCCTCTTCAACTTCTTTCAGTTATTCCGAAGCTTAACAATGTATTTAGCCTGGAGGTTGATGGCTTTATTTCCCACATCTATGGTAGTAAGTTCCAGCTTAGAGCAAGTGAGCGTTCTGCAAAGAAGTTCAAAGCAAAAGGAACTATTGACCTATGATTTTTAAGGAAATTCAAAGATACTGGGACTTCGTTCCTAAACTGGAAATCAAGTTTAAAAAACAAGAACATATGGAATTCTACATCTTCAAAAGTATTTCTTTATACACAAACATGAGTTACAAGACACGTATGTTGCATCTATTTTATGTACTAGGTGGTCTCCCAAAATCCTCAGGTTCCAGTTATGTCAGTATTTCATTTCTTGAAAATACAGTGTATAACATTTTGGTCTTCTTCTTATATATATATATATATATATATATATATATATATATATATAGTAAACTAATATTTGTGATGACTTGCATCATTTTGTCTAAAAATAAAATCAGTTTCCCAATTATTGCTTGACTTAATATAATTTCAGTTGTGGTGGTTTTGTGTGTGTGTATATCTATAGTGGGTGTGTATAGATGCCTCAATTTACATATTTTCAGGTAAATCAGACTCTAACATGTATGAATCCCAGTTCCTGATGATAAAAGTTTGTCTCTATGACCATGGACAGACAGGGTTATATGGAGGAATTTACCATACTGCAAATGAATTAAATCTTGTTTACAACTTGTTTTTTTAAATTCTGTGTTTAGTTTCCATACATATTAAGGATTTTTTTAGAATAATCACCATTTGGTGGTATAAACACGATATAATTTTTTATTACTTAAATTTTATACACTTACTTTGTGTAAACTCTTTTTTCTCCTATACGAGGAGTGACTTTCTCATCTGATCAGTTTTATTTTGACCTATCTGTGACACATACCAGTACTTACAAACAATATAAATATGAGGGAAGTCCAAAGGCATAGATAAGTTTAGCACAATCTTTCTAGCTTCAAGGGATGCAACTAGAGCCTGTGTCTTCACTGTGGTGTGACTTGTCGCTTCTTTAAGTTTCTTGTGTCTACTCTGCCAGATCACCCATTCTGGCGATCTTGCATTTGGCAGGGTTATGCAATGATCCCTTTAAAATAATAGGGCACTTAGATTTCGCTGTGGAATAAATAGCATCATCACAGTGGAGAGCTTTGCTCAATCCTTTTCCTACCTTCCTCCAATATTTTTTTTTAATTTGCATATTATATGGAGGTCACTCTGTTTTGAAACTCTGGCTATTATCAAATCCAAGCTGTCTGAGAGGAAAGATTATTTGAATACTAGTATTCTGGTATGGCACACAAGAAGACCGAGTTAGTGGCTGCTCCTGAGGGCCTTTTAAGGTTGTTCAAAGAATGTTAAACAGTGGAGGAAAATGGTTTTAACACTGCATTACAAAGCTTACTTCAGCATTGCTTTTAGGAAAGTTCTTTATCATTGCACTCTGCCTGTGTTGAGGAAATGACGGGAATATCCTTGATAGAAACTGCAGTTCCTGGGCAAAATGTGTTTCAAAGATTACTGTGTTGAAATTTATAAATAAAATAAAATGCAGATTTATGTTGTAGCAAAAAGGAAGAAGGCATTTAATTGGTCAGGATCATAAAGGTAGCATATCTGAAAACTATCTTTTTAGGTAGAATTCTCAATGTATTGAATATCTTGCCTTTCAGACCTTAATATTTTTAAATGTATTTACTGTTTATTATAAACAGATGCTTGCGTCACTCATATTTTCACTGCAGGTGCTTTTCTGGATTTTAGTGTGAGTTCAGTGAATGTGTAGGAAAAGAAGCAACTTTCCAGTGACTGAGCTTTTTGAGTCAGACTGTGGAATGGGGGAGGGCTCCTTCCCCACCCCCAAAGCCCTATAATTTCCTCTTCCAAATAACATGTAATCTTGTGCCAGAAAATCAAGTTAACTCTCAAAGCTGTGGTGCTGCTACACAGCTACCCCTAGAGAATGCTGCAGGGTACTGTCATCTTCTTGAAGACCAACAGAATAAACTCGCTGAGTTTCTTATCTCTCATTGGATTGGGACAGCAAACCGTGGCCAGTGGGAGCCGCGATCGACAAACCGGCAAGTAAACAAGCCAGCGGGGCCCGCTAAGAGTGCTTACCCTGCAGCCTCGCGTGCCAAGATTGCTGATCCCTGTAATAAATTGTACTTTCATGAACCTCTTGACATCTTGGCCATAATTTATTTCCCCTTTCTCTGGGCCTTGCTTATAATTCTCTAGGTTGGGAGGGTTTTTATGGTGGTTTTTTTTTTTTTTTTTTTTTAAATTTAAACAGCTATCAGAAAAAATATTTTCTTTTATACCCCAAATGATGATGAATTCTCCCCCCTTCCACCCTTTGTCTTCCCTCCTCCCCCACCAAAATACAACACTTAGTCCTCCGCTTCTGCCAGGACCAATATAGCATCTAATATAGATGTTTCATAATGTTTAATAATCCTAGTTTAATAGGATTATTAATAATTATAATAGGATTATCCTAGTTTAATAATCCTAGTTTTCCAATGGGGAAGAGCCCTGGTCAATCTATCTGATTTCTGATCTGGTGACCATCAGCATTGTCGCTTAGTCCTCTGTAAAGAACTAACAGAAGATGGGACCTAGTGAGATACTTGATTTCTATTTCATGGCCCTGTGTGCTGCTTGTTGAGGAGGTAATCAGATACTACAACACTAATTAGAGACCTACTTTTTCCACTTCTAAGGCCTGCACAGTTGGAGTCATGTTATTAAGAGCTTCTGACTTTGGAGGTGAAAGGAATGGGAAAAAAAAATATTTGTAAGCAATATTTCTAAAAATTTTGTGTCAAAGATTGTTGACATACAGAAGTGGCGTTCAAAGCTTTACTGGCCTTCAGTTTGGGATGACCTACAAAAGTTGCTTAGGTTTTGCTTTTCATCCTACATTCATGTCAATAAAAGCTTTTAGACTGTCTCAGTATCATGTTTTGTGTCTTCTCTCCTGAGTTTGAGTAGAATATGGCTAACACTGTATAACCCTTCTTTGCATTGCCATGCCTTTAATTGAATATCCAGTATGTCCTAAAATAAGATTTTACTTATAACGAACACCCTCTCTTTTAGAAGTAGAATGAAAATATTTCATCCTACATTATTTGCAGTTCGTACTGGTTGAGTGCTGTCTGTCTTAGCCCTATATTATTAAAACTTACACAATGTTAGATAGCTTCTGTTTGTAAATAATGCTAAGATTGCATTTTATACCTTCCCTGCTTTAGAAAAGGCTTTTAGAAATTTGTTTTTGAGACCAGTCCACAGCAACACTTGTACTGGGAAAGCCCAAGTCTACAATAATTTCCCATTTGAATTTAGTTGTTTTTGGGGGGGGGGGGGGGGTTAAGTCTATTCGCTTGTAAGTGTTGTCCTCTATTTGCTGCACAACTTAGAGGAAGAGATGACAATGGGGCCTAACTCCTTTCCTTCTTTCACTTGCTACTTGATCACCTAGCTTCCAGTCTGTCTCTTCCTAACTCTCTTCAGAGCATCCTTCTGCGAAATTGTACTTTATTCTAGAGAGAGCTGGTAATGACCCCTCTATCTAGGTTGCCTAGCTTTGTATTTTATAAAAGATTCTTATGTCCCATCCTTACCCTTTTCCTTTGTTGGCACTAGCCCTTTGAAATGTGTTCAGGAGAAAGTCAAAGTTTTGAACCTTAGATGTCTTTCACTTGCAATTCCATTCAATTTAGCTAGTTACAAACTATTGAAGAAAGCGAGGAATACTTGTAGCACCTTAGAGACTAACTAGTTTATTTCAGCATAAACTATTGAAAATCACCATTTCCCTTTCACTTTTGTTCCTTGGGAAAATAGTGGTAGCATGTCAATCATAATTAAACATCTATTTCCAAGAGCCATGTCTGTGCCATTGCCATATCAGCATATGCAGTACTGGAAACGGGGGAGTGGCTGCAGCAGATCTAGTGGAGTGGTCGAGGTGGGAGAGAGAGAACTGAAGTAACATAGCGCCTATACGCAATCCACCTGCGCCGGGGCACCACAATGAGCAGAAACTCCCCAAAATCCTAGACGGTGAAGGCTAGAGCTGTGCTGGCCATCACGCTGCCACCTCTCCAGCCCCAGCACATGACCACAACAGCTCATGTCCCTGCCATAAGTAACTGGAGCCCTTGCCTCTTGGGATAGGAGTAAAGAGATTGAGCAGGCTCCCTTTGACCACACCATCTTCAGCATCACTTATCCCCCAATTTCCCCCTGCACCCCCGAAAACTCAGTTACTCAGACCATCAACCACCAGTGGCGCAATCATTTGTCAAAAGAATTAATTAGTTCCATTTCTTTTAAGGTCATGCCATGTATTAGCTTTCATTTAAATAAGTTAAAGCACCACCCTGGACATGCCTCACCAGCAAGAGGAGGAATTAAAAGGGGGGTTTATGGGAAGAAAGGTGCAGAAAGAAACAAGCATTGCTTTAAAATAATGTCACTATTGGTGAGGTGTAAGTAATGGGCAGGGTATTAAAACCAGAAAATGTTTCAAAAACTAAAAGACTAGAAGGCCTTTGATTTAATAGAGAGCTGTGCGGCAGGATGCATGACTTGCTGTTAAAAGTCAACATGATAAAAGAGCAGGAAATGTCCTGTACCTCTCCCAAGGGTCTTTGGAAATGTAAATCATTTTGTTCCCTTCAAGATTGTAGAAAGAACAGTAAACAAAATGATATGAAAACATAAATCACACACTACTTTCAATGGCCTGATTTTAATGTAGCTCATATTCCTTGATGTAGTATCTAATTAAGACATCTGTTAAATGTCTATAATATTAATTTAATAGGGGGAAGCTAAAAACTTTACTGGCACAGTCCAGTTCATTAATATTAAGGGCCTTTAATGGATGTCTTAAATAGACATCATTAGTGAGAATGCTGTACAAATTAGAATTAGTCCCAATTATGTTTCATTGTGCTGTGAAGGACACATCGTCTATTGTATGTGCACACACCACAGGAACAAAATACAATTTACTAGCCGTAGCACAGGCTTCATTTTTTTTCAAACTATATTTCAGCAATTAAAAATGAACATCACATAGCTGGCTCCTTTCGATAAATAATAGCAAGGTGTTTCATTATTTACAAGGGCGAGTGTTGAATAGATGTTCAAAGGTCTCTTCAAGGTAATCACATGCTAGTAGCACATAAAGACAGATCACAAAGGAAGAATAATAAGGGATCTGAGCAGCTAAAGCACTCAAGCAGCCTTTACTGTAGTTGGTAAATCACCTAAAGAGTCCTTTTTTTAATGACTCTTTGAGGCATTCCAAACAGCTTTCATAAATCACTTAAGCAGCAACAAACTACTGTACAGTAGCAACCAGCATTGTCTACCACTAGGCTCCTTGAACTGAGCTGCTATCTGGGCTTCTAGTGCAAAAACACAGTAAACTTCCCCCTGCTATTTGTGAAAGAAGTTTCGTAAGAGTGAAGAAACACACAATCACCCACTAATGCTTCTCTGCTGACTGACTACTCTCCTTCCCTTCATTAGGTGAGATATTTAATACTTAATGGATTTAATACTGTAATATAGGAGAACTAATCACAGCTGTCTCACACACACCTACCCCATCACATGTTGAACACAAACTTATATGTAGCAGGAACACATTTTTTCATAAAAGGTTTTTAAACCTCGTCTCTCTTGAGGACTATGTTAGCTGTAAGTCAATGAAAAAGCTTGCTAGTAAATTGCTGCTTTCCCATTAATAATAATATTATATTTGAAATATATAATTTCAAAACAGTTTCTTACTTATATACTCTGAAATCACTTCAGCTACAGCTATAATGTAACTACCACTGAGGTAGAACTTGGTAGCTACTGACCTGTGAACAACAGTTAAAGACAGTAGGGGAAGAAGAGGCCTGTCTCCATTTGAAACACCAGGGTAATGTGAGGTAGGCAATACCCCAAATGAACCAGGTGGGATACAAAGTTTTACTCGCTGGCACAAGATGGTTGATGACTAAAGTGGCTTTACATTTCATCCAGAATGGGACACCTCTAGCAGCATTGTGCTTGGCCTGCTGGACTATTGGGGCAATATTGATTTGGCAGGTACTCACACTGACTCATCAATACTACTTTATTCAGCAACTCTTTTAGTAAGAGACTCACTGGGGTGTGCTGCTGGGAATTGAACAGTGTTATTTTAAAGTCATAAGACAGCTAACGATGGCACTAGGCCAGCTTTATTGGAGGGCTTAACATTGTGGGCCAATGGGCCTAACTTCTCTTGGCCTGGGGAACTCAGGCTGGTTACAAATAAGAGTATATACAGCTGATATATTTTTTTAATTAAATTTCACCGCAATGTCAATCTCAGACATTTTGGTGCTCAGAATGTCAGAAGAGCTTGCTGATTTCACACTGAAACATTTAGCGTATTTTTTGCATGTATTGTTGGGCAAGAGGTCTTTGTTGAAACAAATGTTCAGATTTGAAATGTGCTTATGTGCAAAGTTAGCATAAGAATAAAAACAGAAAGTTTGTTGAATTTCCATTCTTGCAAACTCAAAATAAGAAGTGAAAATCTTTTATACAAACCTGCAGGTGAATAGCAGATGAGATCTATGCTGTTTTCTAAACTATGCCACTCCTAGTTTTTACTTTAGTCCCTGGAGATGTACAGCTCATATGCCTCCTACCCATAATTCTTCTGCAGTGCCCAGTCACACTTTCAGCTTGGTATAAAATACTGGGTTACATACAGACGGCACAGAAGCAAGTTATGATAGTGTGTTTACGGGTCCATATAGTTGTCAACGAAAGCTTGACAAAAGCATAATGCTATTCCCTCCCCCCCACCATCATACCACTCGAAACATGTATCTTGATCAGACTTGTCTTTAAGACAAAGGCTGTAGTACTGGAAAAGCTCATCCAATTTACATGCCTGTCACCGCGAGCATTTTATTCGCATGCATTCCGGCCGTCAGCGAATATTTGTGTCACAGCCTATAAGCAAGCTCTTCAATTACACTGGCTAAGAAAACATTACACATGTTATAACTTCAAGTTGATTAGGTAGTACAGTATATAGCCCTATATGTATTCTGCTATTGCACATTACTGGACAAAGTAGGAAGCCTACCATTTGCTTCATATTGTACCAGGAGATGCTCTGTATAAAAGGAAACAGACTGTTTTTAATTAGGCCTCTGTTTTGTTGCAAAGGCGATGGTACATCCCGGGTTGGAACAACAAAAATTTAGGAATGGGGTGGCACATTAAAAAGGAGGTGTATGCACAAGAGTTGGGCAAATCAGTTTTTGCCTAATGTCAATCCCAGCTGACTACCATAGGTTGAAACGTTTGACTTGTGCACACTACTGGGCTCACCTGATTCAGCAAGAATGAATAAAAGGGTGTCATGGGGAAAAGAGAAAAATGGAAACGAGTGATAAATAAAGAGTGGGGTGGTGGAGAGGAAGGCATAGCGAGGTAAAAGAGAGAAAAAAACCCAGCAGAAGAATTAAATAGAGCGTATAGGAGAACCACTTGTGTTAGCCTAGATTTTGGGAGTTCCTCTAGCTGTGAGCCACAGGCTTCTCTTTACTTGAACGATATTGTCAAATCTCCCTGTTGGTTTAAATTGCAGGTGAAGAGTTTTATGCAAACAAACAACTTTTGTAAACCTAACCGAACGTTTCACCTGGGTTCACCCAGCCCTGCTCTGTAGAAAAGGTTAGTGGGTTTCACTGCCAGCTCATCACAGCAAAGGTGCTGGGAGCATGATGAAAAGCGCCCTTGGCATGTTAATGTAGTTTGGTAGCTGAAGAAGTGGCATAGATTAGCTTTTGTTCTGCCATTAGTGTCATTGCTAGGTCTCTCATATGGAGAACCCCTGATTTGGGTAGAGAATTGCATCACATTTTTATTTGTATTTTTACTTCTCTTTTGTTTGTTTATGTATAAAAACATAAAGCTACACTTCATAGTTGTGTGAATCTCTACAAAATACTCTAACGTAGTCTCGGTGATGTGCATAAAGACCCTTTTTAAAATGAATAGAAGTGTTCACTTCCTAAAGGAAATATGGTCTCGCTGAGTGCAATCGCTGGCTGCTGCTGAGACTAATATATCATTCTTATAATAATCCCAGTAAAGTCAATACCGCATATGATGTGTGCGTTGTCTCAGGAGTGTATATGTGGCCAGGAAATGTGCATTCGAGGAAGCTGTTAATACAGTTAACAATCAGTAGAAAGTATTTCTGTTCATAAATCCTTCCTTAAATAGAATATTTGCAATATGTGCAGCTTCCTAATCTCTCATATCTTGAGACGAGCTTCAGCAAATGCTGAAATCATGGAGCCTTAATACAAACAAGCCCACATATTTCTTCCCCCTTTATTTTTAGTTTAACCAGTCACCTATAGCACAGGTGGCACTGAAAATGTGAGGCAAATGTTATTAAATCAGCAGGTCTACCTGTTCCTGTGGTGCTGCCTGTATTACAGGCACTTGGGTTTGGAAATAAAGTAGGGAACTCTTAGATCCTAGCTACAGTAGGGGAAAAAGGGCCTTGCAGAAATATGATGGCTGAAATTCCTTGAGCTAGCCTAGCAGCTGTCCCAACTGTTTTACAAGCCTTGGTTCCATGATGTGCTTGGGACAAAGCTTTAACTCGGGTTTGGCTGAGTTAGTGTAACAAAGACCAATTCCACTCTACAGTAGCCATGAAATTAAAGCATGTAGAAAGGCTAGTAGAAGTGGTTAAGTTGGCAACCAATACTGAGCTCAGAAACCACTACAGCTGTAGGCAAGGTAGGCAACTGCCTAGGATGGCAGATTTGGTCCAGTCACTCCACTGTCATGACTCCCCTTTGCTTTTTTTCCCCCTGCTGTCCACTCAGAGGCACCTACATACCATTGAGAAGCTGGACCCAAGTTCCCTTATGCTAAACTATATGCCCTGCCCTGAATTTCCAGGTCACTCCAGTGTGCTCCATACACTCAGGTGTTACTTTCCATTCACCTCTAGCAGCTGCCAATTTGGAGGAAAAGGTGTTTTTACAGCAAGCCAGCTAGCGCAAGGAAAAATCCTTGTAGTGACAAGGCACAGCTGGTTTTTAGCATCAGTGTCCCTAGTTGTGGTAAACCCAAGGTGGGAGTTTGACTGTGACTAGCTATACTGAAGCAAAATCTGCCTGTGCCTTATCCCCATGAGGACTTTTAATTGCAAGAAAAACACAAGCTCATACAGTTTTCCGCCTGGTAAGGCCAGTCCTGTTTTAAGGCTACGTTTTAGTCACAGATGTTTTTAGTAAAAGTTATGAACAGGTCACAGGCAGCAAACAAAAATTCGCAGCCCGGTGACCTGTCCATGACTTATACTATACATCCCTGACTAAATCGTGGGTGCGATGGGGTTGGCCCAGGACCCCAGATGCAGCTGGGTGGGAGTGAGGGGAAGGAGGCAGCAGCCTGAGCTCCCCACTACTGCTAGTGTGTCGGGGGGCGGGGGAGAGGAGGAGGCGGAATACATAGTGGCCTGAGGACTCCCTCCCACCCCTGCTGCTGCGGGGTGGGGAGCACAGCAACCGTTGCTGGCCTGGGGCTGCCCAAGCTGTTCAGGAGGCCCCAGGCCAGCCGCATCCATCTCTGTAGATGTCAAGGAGGTCCTGAAAAGTCACAGAATCCATGACCAACTCACAGCCTTACCTATTAATATATATTTCATCATGTCTTTCGTGATATCACACACACAGCCTTGTTTCCCTAAACTTGCAAAATGTGCTTCCAGCATCATTGTATGCCAAGTAAAGAATGACTTGAAGAACAGTCTCAGTAGCAGGACTAGGATTTTATTCACACAGTCAGGCAGAAATCAATCAACACGGGCACACAAAGGAATTTCACCTCTTACTTTGCCTCCTTGAGCGTCAGAAAGGCTGGCTGTTGCCTTTCTTCACCCTGTGCTGTGCCTTGCTGACCTCGTATTGGCTGTGTTTAAAAAAAATTCAATCCCACTGACTATCATGCACTGCTTGGATAGTCAACGATACGTCATATTTACACCGCATTTTGCTTGGGATTTGTATTGTTTGTGCGTATAAAGGAGGGGCTACACATAGGCATTAAGGTTGGCTGTAGAATACCATTTTCTAAAGCACTTGATTGGCTTAGCAGCCCACGTGTAACATTTTCTACAGTGCCTAAGGCCCAGATTTTTACAGCCACAGTATTTAGGCCTTAGCGCTGCTCAGCCTACCAACACCTAAGGGCTAGCTCTTCAACGGTATTTAGACACCTCACTTTCAATGGGCACTTCAATGTGAGGGAGGATCCTAAATCCTTTTGAGAAGCCAGGCCTGGGCACCTAAGACACGTAAACCGTTTTGAAAACTATTCCCTTAGTGCTTGCTGCTTTCCCACGCCTTGGCTGTCTGATCGCCACTGTCTGACCCTAGTGTGACTCAAGGCTAGTAATGATCTCTGACCTCCCCCGGCTCTGACCCTGAATCTGCCTGCTGATTCCTGCCTGGTAACTGTCTCTGATGTCTGGTCTCTGACCCTCTTGCCTACTTGCCCTAGTGCTACTGATTTCGCTGATCCCAGCTTGCTGACTACTGCCTCGAGGCCATCCAGCCCAGCTGTGACCATTAGGCAAGACTGCCTATGCCCTGGTCTGTTACTCCTCCAAATAGTGTCTATCCCACCTATGCTACATCACTTGACATTTTGGACTGGCGGTGCGTGGCATCTGCAATTCTTACCTCCATGAAATCCCATTAACTTCAGTGACATTATTAGTCAAATGACAGTACTGCCAACCCCAAGCATTTAAAGTTAGCGCCCCCCCCCCCAAACCCTCAATAATTGGTTTAAAAATCATGAGAGTTTTTTTAAAAAATGAATAAAATGTGGATTTGTTTTATTTGCCTGCTGGATGGAGCCTCTCAAGGGCACTTGGTCCTGTTGTTTGAGATTGTCTCCCCACCCGTGTGGTCTAAATCATATTTTTTAAAAAGTAAGTGGCGCTTATCACAAGCTCTGGTCCTTGCAGCAGCTGGGCCTGTAGGACCATCAGCAAGCATCAGGAAATGCCAGAAGCAACACTTTGTGAGTATAGAATATGCCTTAAATTGGGTCTCCAGATCCGGCCCCAATCCTGCAACAGGCTGCATAGGGGCAGACCCCTTATGTTTGGGTGGAGCCAACTGCAGGTTCAGGCCCTTAGCCTGTAAGCTTCTTGGGGTGGGTACAATGCCGTCTTCTAAGGTGTGTAAAATGCCAAGGCAGAGCTCATTAAGTAGCCTTGTTGGTCTGTGGGGGAGGGAAAATGGGATTACATATGTCTTGTGTATGTCAAAGCTGCCACATAACGCTGTATGAACAGTGAGTTTCTTTCAGTAAGATTGTCTGCAACATTCTCTGCTAAGTGAGTTCTGTGTCTAACGTATTATTTTAAAATTATGGACTTGCAAATGTTCAGCTGGATAGTTCTCGGGTGGTTGAGGTGTCCATTGAAGAATTTAAATGATGTAATAGCTATTGAACACCCCATTATATGGCTGCTTAATTAATGTAAATGATAGTTATGCCTCACTCACAGAGGATTATTTTACACAGAGGAAAATCTACTCACTGCCACCGTAGCCATTTCAATAGTTTTTATAGGAGCAGTTGCATTATGGCCTCATTGAGTAAAAGGTAAGTAGCCATCCTAAATAATGAAGATGGAAGGTTTAATAGTGCCAATAAAGGATTCTACAGTTTTTTATTTCAAAAATTAGCGTTTGATTGCAACTCTATGCTAATAAGCAGGGAAAGAGGCTTTGGCACATGGAATCCTTCTGTAGGCTGGGCTCCTGGGGAGCTCGGGAACAGATTTTCATTTATTCTGTATGGAAATGTGGAAGGAGAGGAAAAATAGAAAACCAAATTAAATTGTTTTTATTGGGCACAATACTGGGTCCCATCCTGCATGCCTTGCTGGGGAAAAACGCTCATTGACCTGAATGAGTAAGGAGTGCTGGATTTCACCCATTATATTCGGATGCAAAAGAAAAATCACTTGTTTCATTGAAGCTAGAGTCAATCTCTCTCTCTCTCTCGCTCACACAAACACACACACACTACCCCACCCCACCCCCTAATAAAGTGATGAAATTCAAAGGTAAGTCTGCTTTGCAAGCTTTTCCTCATTCTATTCTGTCTTGGTATTGCCATTCATTATTGCAACATTTTTTGCAAGGCTATAGTCAAGGGACTCAGCATTTGTATGCTAAAACCCTGTTTTCAGGGTTATATATCACAATTTACAGCAGCTATAAAAATTCAGATAAGATTAAAACTTGGCATGTGAGTCTCAGCCCATGAGCTAATATTCTTAAAACAAATCCTTGCTTATTTACTTATTTTAGATGCTTTTTTGATCTCTATTACTAAATAATTCTCTATCTATTTAGTGTCTTATGCAGCACCCACTACCACAGTATTTGAGCACTTTATTTTTAATGGTGATATTTTTAGACCAGTAGGGCTGTCTCAGGTGGGAAAATTTCTTTGATATTTGCGTCTCAAAACAGCAAATGTTCTACGCAGGTTTATTTTTAAAAGAGCTACTATGCACGAGCAGCCAATTTGGGGGTCACAGAGCATCATGTGCACATCTTTAGCAAAGACACTTTGTGCTCATACATAGCTCTGTAGCAGAGCCGGAACATGCCAGAACAGTGTTCTAGCTCTACTAACATTAACCTGATATGCTGTACAATGTCCATGAGATAATATGGTCAGTGGTTTGCAAATTAAAATCTCCTCAATTAAAATCGCCAGGTGGTTTTTGATTTTAGCAAACACATTCGGTTCATGTGTGTAGAGTCCACCCCACCCACCCCGCCATCCCAAATGATTTTTTAGGGGTTAGCGAAAGGTGCCGGCCTATTTGAATTCTGGGCTCATGTTTGTGGAGCCCACAAGCACAAAAGACCTCCAGGGGCAATGGAAAGGCCACAAAGCCCAGAAATCAATTAATTGCTTCCGACAACAAATGGCTAAATGGAACTGGGGGAAAAGGTTGGAGGTTGAAAATGGGAGGCCTGGAAGGAGCCACTGAGCAGAGAATGCCCACCCCTCTGTGAAGGAGTTCAAGGCATCATTGGACACCACCCAGAAAAACTCTGCCTGAATGTATTAAACCAGCGGTTCTCAAAGAGGGAGGTCGCGACCCCTCGGGAGCTCGCCGAGCGATTCCTGAAGGGTCGCAAGCCCCTGTGGCCGCTGTGAAGCCACCGAATTGATTATTTCCTAATTCAGCAGCTTTTCGGCGGACATACCCACTCTCCCGATTCTCTGCCAAAGCGCTTGCGAAAGCAGAAGCAATCACGTCGGGAGCGATCGGAACGTCCTTTGAAAAGCCACGGAATGCGGAAATAATCAATTCGGTGGCTTTTCGGCAGACACACAAGGGTCGCGCAGAGAAGCTGCAAGTAAAAAAAGGGTCGCGGTTCTCACAAATTTGAGAACCGCTGTATTAAACAGAGTAGGGAGTGAAAGGTACCAGAATGAAAGGCCTAGAGCCTATCGTCCTCTGTTTATCCCCACAGAACAATAACAGCACAGGCAAACCAAGCTTCTGCCCCACTAAAGAGCCTCAGCCTTGATTTAGAAGGGGCGCACTACAGGGTAAGAAGGTCATTCACTCTCCATTCTCAGTCAGTCCATGGCCACTCTGCTGAGACTGTGAACAAAGCTACCACTTGTAGCCTGCTATGGAGGTGATGTTTGTGATATGGACACCGATCCCCCTAGCAACTGAGCTGAACTAAACATACTTTTTTCACATTGGCCTCCAAACAGCCACCTAATAGAAAACCCTGCATTTTAATAACTCATTATCTTGGTCAATGGCAGTTTGCTCAAGTAAGGACAGCAGTATTGGAGCCATAAAATTTATGTTCTTTTACCTCCTTGTGCATAGTTCTTGTACTTTTATATATATCTATATCCTAGAATTAATAGGTCCCATATATCCTAAAACTATCTCCAGTGAAAACACAGACAAGATGTCTTTAAAAAAACCAGTAAGTAAAGCAGAAGCTCTCTATTTTTCACCACATAGTTTGCAGTGTGACATTTCTTGTTGGTAATCACTTGCAAATAGGATTACAAGCACATATTTTACACAATATTGTGTATAAAATACTGCTAGTTTTGTTTCCACTGTTGTAATTGTACTAAAGGCCAATTGTTTATGATCTTAGGATCTCACTGAAAACCTGGAGCTTTTATTAGAGATGATAACCGTAGTGCTTCACTTAATGAAATGAGGAGGATACATCAGAGGCAGATTTAAGCTCTTCATGCTTGTATGATAGAATTTCCCTACTCTTAATGTAAAATAAATTACTACAGTGAACAAAATTATCAGTCATATTGATTAATCTCTACTAACAAGAGTGAGATGCACTAAATCGACATTTATTATTTGGTGAAGGGAAACAGTGTTAAAATATTTTTTAAGGGAATACTGCTATATATTTTTCATTTGGATTTTGGCAGCTTCAGAATCATCCACATCTTCCACTACTACAATTTCCCATTGATGTTCTTGTGGTGACGTATAATGAACTGCAGGCACCTCGAAAAGGACATGAGGGGGTGGGGGAGAGGGGCAGGGCTAAGGTATTTGAGCAGTTTGTGGCTACATTACTGACACAGTATGAGCCCCTGAACTGGGATTGGGTTTTGCAGTTAGCACTCCATTGAAGATGACCAAAACGCATCATTTTATAGACTCTTGGGGGGGGGTTTCCAGGAGTCTAGTGGGTCTGGTGGTTTATGCTCATCCTCCCAAAGCCCATTTTTCCTACATGCAGCAGACTGGGCGGCAGTGTCAAGAAACCCAAATATCAAAACTTAGGTCTTGGTATTGCATAGTGGAAATCTGGAGCTATGTTATAATGATGCACATGACATCAGAATCATTCAGCTTCCTGGGCCAACATTTTCATGCTTGGGTGTCTAATGTTAGGTGTCCAACTTTAGACACCCAAAGTTGAAAGTTTCAGCCCTAGTCTTTTATACCAAGGTATTAGGAAAGACTCGGTCAGCAATAAGCCCCTCCTCCTCCTGCACTGGTGTGCAACGAGTGTCTAACACTACCATTCTGATTTGCCCTTACCTTGCAGTTGTGTAAATGTTGACACAAGCTGCAAGGCGCTGCAAGGCTGTGGCTAATCTGTGTATAATATTCTCAAACTAAGTTTTATACCCAGGATTCTATTGTATGGGTTTCTCAGTGCAGTCCCATTTGTAACTGTTTTGCTAACAGAAAAATTCATTATAACTGTTTTCTTACTCTCTGCTTAGTCTGATCTATAGTTTAACAAGTATGGTACAGTCTTGCATTAGTACCAGAAGGTGGCGCAACATCCTCACACAGTAATTTGCTTTAGCAATAACCACACATCAAGTACCTGCCAGCTTTAAAAAGGAGTCTTCTTATTGATGAGGTAGGGTAGGTAGAAAACAATTCATTGTTATCACATACATCTGGTGGCCAACCCCCAGTGTGAATGTAGCTGCTGGATGTGGTGCAGTTTTTCTATATCACATGATATTTAAACATTATTGGGCATCCAATCTGAAAAAAGTAATTTAAAAAAAATCACAAAATAGGCCATAACTCAAAGAAACATAGTCTAATTTTGACCAGAAAGCTTTTAACTACAATTTATAATGCAACTATGTATTCAAAATGGTAGTGTTTTGGAACATTTGGGAAATATTTAACCCCAGGTGATATATTTTATGTATTTTCCCAGCACTTTTTTGCCTTTGGTTAAAACAAAAGTCTGTAGTCACATGACAGTATGAGCTTGTTTGTACCATGTAATACATCAAAATATTTGTCATTATGGATAGAATGGACAGATCTGAGGGAAAAAAATCTGTCTCCTATTTTATATTTGATGAATATTGTCCAATGATTCCTGAACTAGCAACTGATGTTAATACAGTGTACACCATGATGAAATATTTTTAGGCTATCTTCCACTTTCTGGGACAGGACTGGATCTATGTCATGTAAGATGAAGCAGTATACTGCCATGCACAGATGATAAAATGAGAAATCAAAATGAATGACAATTACCACCTTAAGATGTGAGGCATGCATGAATTTCATGGGTGAAATAGGCATGGTGAAGCAGGAAAGTGGGTTTGAAGCCATCGTTGTAGAAGCCAATGTACTTCTGCCAGACTCTAATAGGGCTCGTCTTCACTCACTGTGAAATTTCAGATTTAAGTAGCTGAAATCATGACATTTTAAAAAATCTTATGACCATGACATTTACCAAAATGGACTGTGAATTTGGTAGGGTAATACACATTGTATTGCATTTACTATACATTGCCCCACATGTTTGGGGATTGGCTTGATTACTTTCTAGGAACCAACCCTGTACAGCATACCCCTTCCACACACTGTTAATGTACAACTTACTTTTTATTCCATCTGCGACTGCTCTTACCCATTGTTAGCTTGTCCTGATCCTTTTTCTTCCCTAATTCTGTCTCCCTAGAAATGAGGCCTCATCCACGGCCAATTACTCACATCAAACCAGGCCCACAGTGAGATGCAAACATAATGTGTGTTACGAGTTGTTTGCTAATAAGAGCAAAACAAGTGAGAAACTGGCACCGACAATGGCTTCCTTCAGGCACCACCTGAAACGTGAAATGATCAGTCATACATATGGAATTATGCAACAGATCAGTATCTTCAAGTGTCATCTGTCAATAACAGAAGAGTGACAAATAGTACGGGACTCTTGTTTCTAAAATGATGTTGCTGTCACATGCTCCAAAAGCCCATCTCCCCTTTGTGCAGTGTAGCTGTGGAGACAACCTGTGCAACAAGGAGATGCAAATACCACAGGGAAGATCAGGGTGTGCTCCCATACTTGCAACTGTGACAATGACATGTGTAGCAACAGGGTATTAAACACATTGGACACAGATTCTGAGGGGGGAGTAGAAATGTTTCAAATATCTGCAAATTATTGTGACTTTTTATGAGTAAATGTAGCTCAAAGAGGTGTTACAGGCTGCCTGGAGTGTTCTCAGGAAAGCTCACCAGGTGGGAGATAAACTTCTCCTAAGGCCTACTGGTTCCCCTAATTGCTCATTGTCCTGAATAGGCCCTTCCCAACCAGCTATGTAGACTGAAAGTATCTTGTGCAGTGGTGTTACGGAGGTGCAACTACAATTGAAGTACAGATACATAGCCAGTACATATACATACAGATACAAATACATAGCCAGTATTTATAGCTCCAGATACAAAAATCATGCATGCATACAAATAGGATAATCATATTAAGCAAATCATAACTTTTCCAATGACACCTTACACAACCCACCTTGCATAAAATACATCAGAATTATGTTATAATCATATAATACTAATAGCACTAAGAAGAATATGGGGTGCAGTTTCACAATAATGTTGTGCTTACTCTTTGTTCTCAGCCTTAAAAATACAAACAAAACCAGAAAGCTCTCCTAAGCCAAGGCATTTATTCTCTTGTCAGTGCTTGGGAGGTTTATGTTCCGAATAACTATTGGCATTAGAGCAATAATTCATTCATAATAAGCCATGCTTTGGAATGACATAGATGCATGCAATGGATACAAGAGCCTTTAACTACCCAGGACGTGCACAAACAGTGCACTATTGCCCATGTTAACGGCTTGTTGTTACTAAAGTAGGACCCATCATTTGACTGTACTGTAGGCCAATAGATCCACTGCTCTGTTTCAAAACCTGGTTTCCAAACAGAATCAAGAGAAAGTTTTCTACTAGGGTAGCTTCAGTGCCCTTCCTCCTGCTGCCTCCCCATTATGCTCCCTCCAACTCTGAGGAGGCAAGACTGCTTCTAGTGGGGAGAGAGGAATACAGCAGGTTTTCTCAAACTGGGGGTTGCGACCCCCTGGAGGGTTGCCGAGTGCTCCCCAGGGGGTCGTGGCGGGGACTGGGGCCGGGGTGCAGCCAGCAGCCCGCCCACTGCGGGGACTGGGGGCTGGAGCGCAGCTGGCAGCCCACCCGCGGCGGGGACTGGGGCCGGGGCGCAGCCGGGAGCCCGCCCCCTGCGGGGACTGGAGGGGTCGCGCCGCGACGACGGAGCTGGAAAAGGGGTCACGGTCTCAAGAAGTTTGAGAACCGCTTCAAGCCCATCCAGTTCTTGGCTTCTTCTGAGCCTATAAACAAAGAGGCTGATTAGTATCAGCTGAGATGATGGGTTTTACATTTATCTACAAAGAACAGGCCTGAGAGCCATCAAGTCATTTAACAAATGACTTTAAACAGCCATCAAATACATTGCTTTTTCAAGCTGCCAAAGGCAGCTTTTACATGGAAAGAGCAGGCAAAGAGCACCATCAAACTGGGAGCCAAACAAAGTCTCCCTGCTGAATCCTACACACTGATGACTCCAGAACCCTGGGGGCCCGAGCTAAAGCTCATTGCAGTCAACTGACAGACTTCCACTGCAAAGACTCAAGGAACTTTGGCTCAGTCTTCTAATTCACCATTCTATGATTTTTGAGATGAAAGTGTGTTACTGTGCTGAAGTAGTCAGGGAGCATTTATAGTGAGCTGACCTGTGCGCTCCTAGAAACTTCTCCCTGATGTGTGATAGTCCTAGACAAGTTTAGTTTTGAAAATGGTTTGCATTTAATCCCCCTCCACTACCTGATAGAGTATTTTCTCAGCTTTCTTTTTACCTCATGTGGTCATTATTGTAGTATATCAAGATAAATTAATTCAGGATCTTGTAAAATGTCGTAACATGCCTGAAATATTGTGAGGGAAGGGAAAGAAAATCATTTAACTGATTTATTAAAACATCTTCTTTAAAACCTGCCTACTAAAACTCTCATTTATTGGATACTCAGCTTTGAATTTTATGTGTAGCCTGTCCCAGTGAGGTAGGTGGAAGCTAGATTAATATGAGTTCTGATAAAGCTGGTACATATTCGTCAGTCACAGATGCTTATTTGAAAAAGAACACTCTCTGAAGTCACTTTTCTATGTGTACTTAAATAACACCCTCAATCAGGGCAGCTCCAGGCACCAGCGCTCCAAGCGCATGCCTGGGGCGGCAAGCTGCGGGGCGGGCGGGGGGGGGGGGCTGACTCCACTGAATCCGCGGCAGCCGCAGACCTCCTGCAGGCGTGCTGTGGAACTTCCACGAGTGGAGCGAGAAAAACCTTAGAGCCGCCCCTTCCCTTGATTATTACATTTAATTATTTTTAAATAATTTTTAGTAATTCTTTGTTTATATTTCATTCAGTTTGGATAATTAAAATAGCCTGGTCAGTTTCACATTTCCTACAAAAAGAAGGAGGAGTACTTGTGGCACCATAGAGACTAACAAATTTATTTGCGCATAAGCTTTCATGGGCTAAAACCTACTTCATCAGATGCATAGAGTGGAACATACATGAAGTGGGTTTTAGCCCATGAAGCTTATGCCCAAATACATTTGTTAGTCTCTAAGGTGCCACAAGTAGTCCTCCTTCTTTTTGTGGCTACAGACTAACACGGCTACTACTCTGAACATTTTCTTACTACTCACTCACTTTCTAGTTTTCATTCATTAGCCCAATGAAGAGACTTTTTAGCTGGAAAATTCTCTACAGCAATATTTAAATCTGTCCAACATTTTAATTTTAATTAGATTTTTAAAAATTAAGTCAGGAAACAGTCTATCATTATGGTGTGTACAGCTGGTCATAAAAGTTTTCTAGGGAGCTGAGTGAGTTTCCATGGCATCCTCTCACTGGGCAAGAGGGTATTTTTGGCGACCAAAGAGGGGATAGAGAGCATTACCCTGTGACTGAATATGTCCCACGCGCTAGCAGGACATCTTCCTTGTGTTCCAGTTCCAAAAGACATGCTTCATGCTTTAGTATCCTGTCCACCAGCTTTCAGGAGAGGATGGGGTCTCTGTGAGTTCACATTTTCAGATATTTCTATTTCTTGTATATTAGATGTACACAAGAGACATCGCTTTTGATTCAAAAATAAGATGTTTCCTTTTCAAGCCCTCCCCCCCATCCCCCCCAACAACCTTGGTAATATGTCTAAAGGGCACTCCCATTAGTTTGCTTCTACCCATTTTTGGCTGTTTGAATTTCTTAAACAGGCACTTCCACTAATGCCTTAGGCTCCATACCTCATAATGCACCCAGCTTGGGAGAATTTCTTGCTACTATTGCATGCATTATCCTTCATTAATAAAATTAGCATAATAGTGATTAGGATTCATTTATTCTTTGCAAGGGAGTAAAGCCAGTAATACATATCTCAAGATCAAATGCCTCAGCCCCTTGTTTTGGGATAGCTTTATTTTGGAGCTGTTTATCTCTTTGCCTCCTTCCACCTCCTGGGGAAAAAAAAGTCACTTAATTGTAAATCTGCTTGGATCAAGGGAATGCATTGTGATTGTCTTTCAAGCATATTAAATAGGTGAATTGATCTATGGAGGCCATAGAGCTGAAACATGCTGCTCAACAGTCTAAACTGCCAACTTCATCTTCTTCAAGCAAAAAAGCTACTTAGTTTCCCCACATCAAAGCCTTTTTTTATTTATAAAAGCAATAAGACAACTCTAGAGAGAACCATCTAATATTAACTCCAGGGAGTAATCATCTAATCACAATCTGGGGGTGATTTGAGGCACTCATCTGGACCAAATGCTTCACAACACCCCAGGAGTGGTTTTATTGCCTGAGAGCAGTACCCCATTGAGCCTTATTGCTTAATTAAAAACAAATTCCCAAGTAATTCATTTTTTTTTGCCTTCCATAAAAGCACAGTAGTACATAGCATGTATAAAACGTCCATTAAATGATGGTAGATGCAAATTTATGTTGTGAGATACAATCCATTTCTTCACCACTTGGGGTTGAAGTAAAATGTAAAACCATTTCCTATAATCTGTGCGCTGCTGTGTTTAGAGAGGAATAAATATGGGAAAGTGAGGTTCATTGTGGGATGCCTTGTTTTTATTAAATGATATGTTTGGTCTCCTAACCCAGCGATTTATGTAACAGACACACAAAGTCTATCTGCTTCCCTCCTTGCTTGAGGGTTTCCTGAGTTTCCCACCTATTTTCACACATGTCCTGCAAACCATCCGGCTGTAACTACCATCCTCTTATTCAGTGCTTTACAACACTTAGCTAACTCTCACAACACCCTTGTGAGAATGGCAACTATTATTCCTATTTTACAGAAGGAGAAAATGAGTCAGGGATTTTAAGTTACTTCCCAGAAGGGATTTGTGGGAGAGCTGGGATTACCATCCAGGATTCTCAGCTACCAAATCTATAATCAGATGACTAGAAATACCACTCTATTACAGGGAAAGGGCAAGATGAAACTGCCTTGAAAATTAGTCAATCAGTGCTTCTCCTAAATAATTTGATCAAGATGCTGCTGAAAACTTTTCCCCTTCCAACATGCTTTTCTATGAGCGTGGGTGATCTGTTCCTTGGTCAAAGAATACTCACTTTGCTGACAGAACAGGCCTGTCTGCCTGGAAGAAGGGGATCAATGCGATAGTTCATTGAAGTCTGGACCTATTGAATATAGCTGAACAGAACAGCCGGTATACAGGGGCTTCCTTCTGAGCAGGAAACTCTCAAGGATCTAATTTCAAATTTATAAAAATAATATAAAGGCACCACTACACTAAGGGCCTTAGTCTCATTTACACTAAGGTCCCTTGGCTGTCAGAAGTTGAGACTTGACAACAGGAGACAGTACCAGACACTGGCGACTGTCAGATGACAGGATGCTGGGCTAGGTGGATCAGAGGTCTGACCCAGTATGGCCATTCTTATGTACATCACTGTAGCAGGGTAAAAGGGTCTTAAACTGGGCATAAATGTAACTAACACTCACTTTATAGCCCCTTAACACTGTCAAAGTGGTGTAAAAGGTCCTTAATGTAATTGAGTTGAGAAGCAGGCACCACAGGTCCCCTATCCCTGGTTACCTTGCTGCATCTACTGACCTTTCCCGAGCAGATGACCATGGGGTTTGCATACAGTAACATTGGCTGTTAAGGAAGGAGTCAGTGGGCTCTTAGGGCACATAGGGTTATTTTTGTACTAAAAAAATCAGCTGCAGTTCTTGTAAACAGATAAAGCCTTGGAAATTCAAGCATTCCCATTACCGCTGTACTTATTACACCAGGCTTTTAGTTCCAGGTATAAAGATTGATGCTGAGGTTCTCTTGTATGGCTTGGAAATTCAGGTCAATCCAGATACACACCCATGTTTGCTTATTCAAACCTTACCCAACCTTCCCTACCTAAAGAAATTCCTTTTCCCTCTCCTGCAGGCAGCTCTTTTACGCCTTCAGACTAAAAGGTGATACTCAGTCTTCCTCCTCACTCAGGTCAGCATAATACTTCCATAGCAGGCATAACCTACTACCCCCCCCCCCCCCCCACACACACACACACACCTCCACTGCAGGCTGACAGAGATCTCATTTGTCCAGACATTCACAAATCTCCTTCCACCTTTAAAGATGTATCCTGGAGTGCGCCTTGACTGCAGCACTGCCACATTTCTTTCTGTTATGCTGGTGGCATCACATCCAACTACAGCTTTGCTCTGAGGGTTACCAAAATGTCAGCAGGGCACCTTGAGTGTGTGCTCACTTTTCCTGTGTTGTACGCTCTGGACCTGTCCGAGCTCTTGCACAAAACTCAGTCACGTGCTGTGAGAATGTGCAGCCCTCACCTCGTCTTCACACAGAGAAATGGGTGCTGTGTGGGCTCTCTTCTTGAGATGAATTTTAACTTCAGTTTGTGA
The DNA here is from genome assembly GCA_032164245.1 of Sternotherus odoratus. Taxonomy (NCBI): domain Eukaryota; kingdom Metazoa; phylum Chordata; order Testudines; family Kinosternidae; genus Sternotherus; species Sternotherus odoratus. The sequence goes on along the minus strand of JAVMKO010000014.1, from coordinate 18,825,657 downwards.
GTCTCTTATTCAGGACTGTCCCTGGGAGGGTGCGGGGCCTGGGAAGCCCCCCCCCCCACTCTGTCCCAGGCCCCACCCCCACTCCACAACTTGCCCCAAGCCCCCGTCTCTTCAGCCCCTGTCCCACCCTGCCTCTTCCCATCCCTGCTCCGCCCCCATTCCACCCCTTTCCCCAAACCCGCACCCATTTCCGGCTTCCGCCCCGTCCCCTGGGTGATGCCGGGAGCCGGTGGGGCAGGCTGGGACCAAGTCACTCTCTACTGCCAGCACCAGGCCTCCCACTAACTCCCCAGCCTGCCCTAGACCCCACGTCCTGAAGCACGGGGGGGCCCCAGAGCGCGGGGCCCGGGGCGGTTGCCCGGGTCCATTCTATGGATGGGACGTCTGGCTCTGCTCTTACTCTAACGTCTACACTGCTGCAGTTAAACACCTGCAGCCGACCTGGGCCAGCTGCCTAAGGCTCACAAGGCTCGGGCTATGGGCTGTTTAATTGTGGTATAGATAGCTGGACTTAGGCTGGCACCCAGGCGCTGGGATCCTATGACGAGGGAGGGCCCCAGAGCTCGGGCTTCAGCGCAGGCCCTAATGGCTACACTGTAATTAAACAGACCGTTAACCAAAGCCATGCGAGCCTGAGTCAGCTGGCATGGGCTGGCTGTGGATGTCTAATTGTAGTGTAGACATAAAATGAGGTAAAGAGATACTAGAAATACGTCCACCACATAAGTAAAAGGCATATCAACAGCGAAGTGAGGTTTTTGAATGAAACTTCTTGTGTCTCTGAATAATCAGTCAGTCACAGGTGAACACATTTAGAAGTTTTTTAATTAACTGATTATTATCGCACTCTGGTACCCTGTGCTGCTACAGCTTTAAAATTTTCAGTTTTAATATCTGAAATGCCTAATCTACCCAAGTTGTAGTGTTTGAAATACCTAATCGTTCATCAGGATTTACCTTGTGCAATAAAACACACACTGAATATGAGATCGCTGTTTACATAAAATAACAACACTAAGGAAAAAGAATTCAGAACAGGAACATGCACAGAATTACACTAGCTAAGCTGGGAGACCAAAGCCAGAAAATACAATTTATCTGGAGTGCCTGTAAGTATATATCAACCTATTGGGTCACCCTTTTTTGTACACTGCTCTTTTCCTCACACCTTTTTACATGCTGAGTTTATTTAGCCCTGAACATAGTGATTACACTCACAATTTTAGTAATTGCAGCACTCTTTTCCTCTTCTATACCCTTTCATCTCAATGTTTCTGCAGAGGCTGGTCATGGGAAAGTACCATTTGTGGAAGCATCCACAGAAAGGCAGTCCTGGCATCTAATCTGGATCCTGCCAGTCGAGGGCTCAGTGTTAGCATTGGGCTCACATAATTAAGGGTATTCTGCCCCAACACTTGACAGTTTTATCCTGGGATTTCCTGCTTACATTGGCACAGATCCTCAGAGGTATTTTGGCTCCTAACTTCCATTGAAAGCAATAGGAGTTAAGCACCTAAATACATTTGAGAGTCTCTGGGGCATTGTCCTGGTGGAGCTCAGCCCTCTCAGCAGATTATGGAGATTTGACATAACCAGCTTCAAGCCCGTTTAGGCCCTTCTGGATTAAATCAATAACTTTGAATCCAGTCAGAAAATGAACAAGAAGCCACTGACCTGCAGCTATGTTTACATCTGCCTTTGCTGCTCCTGCTGAAATTGTAGCTTCCCTGTGGTACAAAGTAAATGAAGTTCCCATACGCTAACCTGTGGATGGTGAGGTGAGGCAGAGTGCCTTGATGCTCAGCAGAAAGGGCAGGCACAGTGTCCCAGCCAGCCAAGGCAGAAGAAGTCCTTATCACTGTTGCAATCAATGGACCAGATCCTCTCCTGGTCAACGGACATAGCTCCACTGACTTCAAGCTAGTCGCAGCCTCTCTGTACCTCAGATCCTCATCTGCAGAAGAGGGATAAATATACTCCCCCATCTCATAGAAGTGTGGTGCGGAGAAATTCATTACAGCATTGAAAAGCCTGCGAACAAGACTGTGTATAAACGCGTCAGGGGTTCCCAAACAGGGATATGATCTAAATGTCTGGAGACTGGGAGTAAATAGAGAAACTAGGCAAATACTCACTCCTGAACCACTGGTTACTCTGAAATGGACACAATTTGGAGGTCTGGTGTTTATGCAGTGATGTCAATGTTACTAGAGCTCCAGCAATCGCTCCACATTTGCTATAATGTAAATCATTGGGAAGGCTTTGGACATACACTCATTTCCTTAGACAGAAAGTATACTAGACATCCTTAAGCTGATTTGTTCATAAGCATATGACCAGAGCCCAGGTCACCATCACTTGAACACTTCGTCTTCAGAGTTTTGAAGGAAGGGTAGGAAATCTAGTTCAGGATGTCAGGAACGGTCTGAAGGCAGGGCGAGGCCAGCATCTTGAAAGGAGCAAGTTCTGTCCCAGCTACTTTCCCTGCATTTCTGCATGCATTCTTGCATGTTCTTCTGACATTACCCACCATTCTGCTACTGAGTCTCAACTTGACCAGAGAAGTATAAATAAGTGGCTTTTACCATACGGCCAACTCCGTGGGTGCTCCAGGATTGGAGCACCCACAGGGAAAAATTGGTGGGTGCTCTGCACCCACCAGCAGCCAAGCTTCCCGTCCCGCCCCAGCTCACCTCACTTCTGCCTCCTCCCCTGAGCGTGCCGCATCCCCACTTCTCCTCCCAGCACTTGCCACTGCACAGTGTAACAAGCGGTGGGAAGGAGGGGGGAGGAGCGGGAACGCGGCACACTCAGGGGAGGAGGTGGGGCTGAGGTGGGGATTTGGGGAAGGAGTCTAATAGGGGCAGGGAGGGGGGCGGAGTTCGGGCAGGAATTTGGGGAAGGGATTGCAATGGGAGTGGGGCAGAGTGAGTCGAGCACCCACCGGCACCAAGAGAAGTTGGTGCGTATGGATTTTACTTGTTCATGCCTTTAAACTGTAAGCTGTTTTGAGTCTGTTATTTATTTGTGACTCATTCCTTTCATACAGTACTATACATATTTATGGCATTATATAAAGTACAGTTCATTGAGGAGAATATTCATCCTCCGTATTTTAGGGTCAAAAAGATAGATGCACACAGAGCTTAAACTATATATTATGTCTTGGATCCGAAACCCATTGATGTCAATAGTAAAACTCCCTTTGATTTGAATGGGCTTGGATCAGGCCTTATATAATTGTGGAGGTTAAGTCTATCATCTACTGTGAATAGAACAAGCTGTTAAAGCTGTTTGCTTCCTAGGAAAACCCCTAAAAAGCCTCTCTCCCTCTAGCTGCCTCATTATTGCTATTTGTTATCCAAAACTGGCGAGGGACAAATGAAGCACATGTTTCCTTGACTTTTTCAAGTACTAAGCATTGCCAGTGCTAAGCACAAATGTTAGCAAAAGCAAAACACTTCTTCAGAGCCTAACAATAAAAGTGTTTTGAAACCTTGCCAAAATTGCTGCTAAATACAAATGGTTTTATGATAGTTTAACACTTCGCTTTCCTATTTTTTCTTAGAATTCAACCCTCGGTAAGAACAGAATTTGTTATTTCTCTGTATACCATAAGAATATCCAGTGTAATCTATATATTCATTCTTAATTATTATTCATTAATATTTAAGATGCAACAACACCTAAAGACCAGCAAGATCAGAGCCCCCATTGTGCCAGGCACCATACAAACATACAGCAAATGACAGTTTTTAAGATACTGATTTATCTGGGTGTGGATAGGGAGGAATCACAACCAATTGTAATACGAGCACGCTCCAAATGTGCAATCCTAGAAATTACCAGATTTATTTTTAATGAATGTAGGGTGTTCCCACATATTTAATATAGCTTCCATAATTTCAACTTCAAGAGTTGGAATATGGTCAAGTAGTTAGGAGCATGGGACTATGAGTCATGGACTCCGGCGTTCTATTCCTGAATCGGCCAATGAGTCACTGAATCTGACTCTGCTTCCCATTGAAATCAATGGCAAAGCTCCCAGTATTCCCATCTTCAGTGGAAATGTGAGCAAAAGTTCTCCATGACCTTGACTATGTCACTCCGCTTCTCTTTGGCTCAGTTCAACTATTTGTAAAAAAGGGTATAAAATATCTACCTTCTTCACAGATTATGTTATGCTTAATTACAGTTTGTAAAACACTTTTTCAGATCCTTAGAATAAAGCTCAGTACATGAGCAAAATGCAATGGTAATGTTTTTAAGAGGAAGAGAGTGTATTGTTGATTTGTCAGCCGGACCTACTAGGACAATAGAACCAGGAGAGATGGGACTATCCCCTATTCAGAACAACCAGAGGCTAACTTCAAAGTCAACCTGTGTCGAAATTTACTTCCAGCAAATGGACTGAACATGTCTGACAAAACATGAAGACTTCTCTATTTGAATGAATTATCTGTTGGAAACTGATGTTTTTAAATCTAGCAAAGCTATTTTAGGTCATTTTGCAGATAATTTAAACATTTATTAGCTCTATTATGTCTGTGAGCTTTGTATGACTCAAAGGCTTTATAGCAAATGGGGTACAATAAATATTCCTAATACAAATTCTGCAAACTCTAAAATACATTGATTCAGTTCTCATCATAGGAGCCTTTCTACTGAGTCCAGTGGGAGCCAGCTCAGGGTCATGCAAGAGATAGGGTGGTGTGGCATAAAGATTTTAGTGGAAGTTGTTTGTGATACGTGCATAACTTACACATTGGCTGTGCCACTCATAAGTAGTATGATTATCCCAAACTCATGCTAATAAACACCACACCCTGCAGAATTCCTGATCGACAGATATGTTTATGGCATTATTTTTAAAGCTCTGTTTGTCTAATGTTACATTTCATGAAGCAGATTAAAAAATAGTGCCCACTGGAGTTCTTAGGACCCTATTGGCTCTGAAGTCCTAAGTATGTTAGTTGAGTCTTTCCACTGAATTGTGTTTAGAATAGTTTTATTAAAATGCCTGTTTCTTTTTAAATGCTCAGTTAAATGTACACTTAGCTCAGGATTTAACAGATGTTTTTGTTAACATTATAGACTAATCCTTTTCCTGCAGGCTGCTGTAATAACTTTGCCACTAGAAGATAATAAAGAGCCATTTTCTCCCCTACAGAGTTTACCTTTGGCTGACTCAGCCTGAACAGCTGCAATTTCCTTTATTTGCTCTGAAATGATTGCAGCTGATTTGGGCTGAAGATATTTCTGCTCTTGAGAAACCAGTGTTGGGCGTGGGGTGGGGGTGGGGGTGGGGGTGTGTGTGGAGAGGAAACGGGATGGGCAGTAGATTAGATAGCTACAACTACAAACAGGTAAATGGACTTTAAAAGCTGGTTCTTCAAGTTGTAGCTTTTCTGATTGGTCTCATAAGTGCTTAATTTTTAGGACCTGAAAAAGTACAGCCACCTTTAACAAGTGGCCTTTAGGAGTCTTTGTAAAACTGGGGGTTTATTTTTCCACTTGAGGCACTCGGGCCAAGTGTGACTGGCTAACAGACCAGGAACGATGTCTACTTTCAGAGACTGCAGCCTCCCTAGCATTGTACAGTGGTTGGTTGAACTGTTCCACTTTTGACTTAGGATGGAAAAAATAAAGATAATAATAAGTCACAGAATAGTCCATCAGTGGCTATTAGCCAGGATGGACAGGAATTGTGTCCCTAACCTCTGCATTCTGGAAGCTGGAAGTGGGCACCAGGGGATGGATCACTTGATGATTACCTGTTCTGATCATTCCCTCTGGGGCACCTGGTATTGGCCACTGTTGGAAGACAGGATCCTGGGCTAGATGGGCCTTTGGTTTAACCCAACATGGTCATTCTTAATTACAATTCAGAAAAATCAAAAGGGTAGAACATATCACAATGAAATCCCATTAAATCAATGGCCCTAATAACCATCGTGGGGTTTTCACACAGAAAGCATAAATGGACATAATATAAGATTACAAGGACTCATGGAGAGACAGGGCAGGTGAGGTCAGGGACGGCCTTAGGGGTGAGCCACCTGGGCAACTGCCCATGGGCGGCATAGTCAGGGGGGCGACATGCAGCAGCACAAAGGTGCGTGCTGCAGGTGTAGTGTCAAAAATTGCTCCTGGCTGGCAGGGGAGCGCTACTGATAATAATAGATTCATAACCTCTCTTATTGAAAGCTTTAAAAACTGCAACTACACTTTAATTCCATCTAACTTATCTCACAAGAGATGTTAGAAGTGTCCCAATAAAATCTGTTAAATGTATTACTTGAAATCTGCTCCTGGTCATGTGTTAAAATTAAGTGGATGCCCCTATTGACTATGGACGAATGAAATGTTGCCTATTGTACTTCAATACACCTTTGGTTAATACAGTGTTTTATAATGAATCCATCCCGAAGGCCTATTTTTGTTCATTATTATGTGTCTCGTTTGCAGCCTGGGCCTCTTGTCAATGAAACACACCCTAAAATGTGAGAATTGAGAAGTGACACCAGGGCCCTCTGAGAGAAGAGGAGGAGCAAGTTTCGTGTTTGTAAAATCCCTAAGCCTGCACAATCCAGTTCTGTTTGTCTTATGGTTTATGAGGGAACTATATGGGATAGTCCTGCAATGAAACGAGTTGCCACTGTGACAGTGCTGCTCACAAGAGGTTCCACTTATATAGCGCCCCCAGATGCACCCTGTTCTCAGGGCCAGACCCAAGAGTTCTGCTGCCCTGGAGAAACTGGCAAATATCGTCCCCTACCACCTCAGAGTCACTCAACTCTTCCTGCTTTGCTGTATTAGATCATTGTCAGTATGGGAGAACTTCCTGTACCTATAACCACAAGCTCCTTTCAGAGGAGCACTGCCTGAAAACTCTCATGGGGAGTGGCCTTCTGAACAACACTCAGCTCCCATCACTGCCCTTGTGTACTTCAGGAGTGTAAGCAGGAGCATGAAGTGCACCACCCACAAAAGCACTCATGAAGCTGGTGGTGTGCTGGAGAAAGATCTGGTCAGACTGTGGTGAGGGGAATATTTGAAACAAGGAGGGTGAGATTCTTGTCCCATGGTAAAATTCCCATTGACTGTGATGAGGTCAGGATTGCATCCATGAGGTTGAGAGCAAAACAGAAGAGAGATACAAGAAGACATTATTTTTACTCATCCATACACTACACTAGCGCCTGACCCCACAACATGCCACCTTCTCCAAGCCTTGGAATGTATGAAGTTCCAGATCTTCTACCTACTTCTGGCATTGAACCACTTATCATCCACTCTGAACCTCAGCAAGTCAGGCCATGATTTACCCCATCTCTCACACACCCCCTGGCACAGAGAAAGGCTCTAGCAGGGTCTGCGCTGACACAGAAAACTTCCCACAACTTAAAAAAAAATTAAATAATCCTTTAAAAAAGTAAACGGTACAGAGTTTAAGCACAGAAGTTTCTAGTTATCAGGGAATAACATGCCGATTATCAAGGGGTGTGAAGTTCGGTTTAAGATCGCATGGCATAGGAATAGATAATCTGCACTATCCCTGATGGGGGTAAAAAGTTAAGGGGCGAAATGCGGACATTGAGATCTATTGTTCACATGATGGCTATGTTCAGGTGCGGGGTTATGATGATGATGGATTGACCCTCGTTTAGTGACATTTAACATGCAGCGCTTCTAGTCCTAGTCCCTCGGGACAGCTGGGTGTCCCAAAGTCCCTTCTCTACGGGCGGGGGGTGGCTCCCTTGTTCCCCAACCGGTACCGTGATCCTTCCCTCGCCCCTGCTGGTTACCCCAAGTCTCGCTCTCCTCCCACCTCCCCGTATCCTGCGAGGGCCCGGACCCCCCCAACTTCCCGCCTGAGCACCTCCCATCTGCCCCCCCCTCCCCATTCAGGCCCCCGGCCAGGCTCTCACTCTGGCTTTGCGATTGGTCGAGATCCTCCGACGGGGCGTGGTCAGAGTGGAATGCTGAGTCGGAGCGTTCCAGAACCGGACGGTCCTGTTCCGGCTCCCGCGCGCTGATTGGCTGAGCTCCTTCCCCTCCCCTGGAGAGGCCGCGAGGAATGTGCGGGCTGCGGGAGCCCGGCCCGTCGCCACCGGGAGAGGGGATCTGCGGAGTCCGGGAAGCCACGGGTGGCGGCCGCGGGACGGGATCCGGCTGGGACAGGCACAAGGTAAAACTTGCAGAGGCGGGGCGGGGTTGCTCCAGCGCCGGGGGAGCGGCAGGACCCCAGCCCGTCTCAGCTTCCCCTGGTCCCCCCACCCCCCCGCCAGCCCCAGCAGCTGGCGCTGAGTCACAAACAGCAGGAACTTCACCGCGCCCCGGCTGACTTTCACGTGTCCCTGGCAGAACCGCGCCGGGGATCGCACCTTAGCTGCGTTTCATCTGGGATCACCCAGATCTTAGATAGTGGGAAATAGGTGGTAGGTGTTAAGTCCCTCGAGCTGCGTTGTTGACATGGTTGTACTCACTGGGAGCGCGATCGGGTGTGTTTATATAGGTACAGCACCAAGCCCAGGCACCCGAGAATCTGACCACCTTGCAAACTTTAATACATTGTGTTTTCTCACCCCCTTTGGTAGATAGGTAAGTAGTATTATCCCCAGTGTACAGCTAGGGAACTGAATCACAGAGCCAGACCCTGCCAGCGTTACACCTTGCACCACAAAAAAGTTCAGCTGAAATCAGCGAGACACCTTGCATAGGAAGGTACTAACTACTCAGTACTACTCTCTGAGTGAGGGTGACAGGACTGAGCCCTTAGAGTGTGGTACCTTAGAAATCTTCCCAGTCCAGTGTCCTCCTTCCCCTGAGTCAGTTTAGAAATATTTGGATTGAGCAACTTGTTTGGAAATCAATGTCCTACAAACATGAATGTTTACTACTGAACACATTAGTCATAAGATCCAGTAATGTGAAGCAGAGAGCACATTTTAAACATGTTTAGCAGAGAAAATTCATAACCCTAAATGCTCAAGAATCCTTCTGGGTATGATTTAGTCCAACACAGCTCCTGGGTCTTCTTCCTTTGTTTCTTCTCGCTATCCTTTAGTCTGTAAGTTAATACAAATTCTTTGTATTTGTCTTCTGCAATACTGAGCATGGTTTTGGTGCTTTACAAATACTGAATCATAATAACAGTAATAACCCTATATCTCCTCTGTATTGTGACTGCACTGTTTCTACTCCCTATTTTTCTTTATGTACTATATATGATTAGGAGTAATGTACTCATCTGTAAAATGGTATAATAATACTCCCCTAATTCACATGTTTGTAAGGCACTTTAAGATCCTTGATTAACAAGTGCTATACAGGCATGTCACATCTTACATGAGGGTTACGTGGAAACCACGTGCAGTAAAACCTCCATTTAACAGACTAATTCGGACGAGGGGGTGTCCGTTAAATCAAAAAGTCCGTTATTTAATAATAATAAAAAAATGAGCTGTCGGAGCAGCAGCCCGCCCGCCACAGGGTCGGGGCGGCAGCTCCGCAGCCCGCCCGCTGCCGGGACCCGGGCACCGGCTGCCGGGAGCCATCAGCCAGCCCGCCCGGGCATTGGCTGCTGGGAGCCGGGCGGCAGCCGACAGCCAGCCCACCAGAAATGGATCAGGAATGCATCAGACTTGCTCAGAAATTTTGTCCGTTGCATCCGAAGTCCGTTAAATCGAGGTCCGTTAAATCGAGGGTTTACTGTATAGCCGAAACCCCATTGACTTCAATGGCGGGCAAAATCATCCTCCCTAAAGAAAGTTTTTATATTTTTAGTTTTCCCTTATTATTATTTTTTTTGGACGACCATGTAAAGCGTAAATTGCACAAGTTAAATGCGTGTAAAATGGAACATGCCTGTATTATAACGGAACCAATATGGTTTGAAATGCTTTGATGTGAAATCAGGATTTAATTGCAATATCTAGAGTTGTAGTCTGATTATTTTTTTTCAAAAACAGCTGTGTGCTTGATTTGCCTGCACAGTTGCTGGGTTTCCACAAGTAAACTATGGTATTTGTTCATGCAAGTGGAGCACAGCTTTCTATTTGTATTCACAAACAACTGATCTGTGTCAACAATTGACGTTACTTTTTCACAGCAATTATGTTCCTGCATCTCTCTACTCTTGCAGAGTGTGCACCTCTAGCAACTTAGTGGTTTATAATGCCTTCCTGGGGCATTTGTTTAATACCAAGATGAAAGAGAAGAATGCTAACTACTGATTACTAACAGCACTTCCTGTTACCTTGGGGTACATAGAAAAGATGCCTCAAAGAACCGATTCGATTTTTTAAGGCCAGAAGGGACCATTAGATTGTCTATAGTCTGATTTCCTGTATGTCACAGGCCATAGAACTTTACCTAGTCACTCCTGTATCGAGCCCAATAATTTGTGTGACTAAAGCCTATCTTCCAGAAATGGATCCAGCTTGATTTAAAGATTTCAGGAAATGGTGAGAGACTCCACCCCTTCCCTTTGTGCTCTGTTCTAGCGGTTGATCATCTCTCTCTTAAAAACATGTGCCTTATTTCCTATTTGAACGTGGCTGGCTTTAAGTTCCAGCCATTCCTTCTTGATATACCTTTCTCCACTAAGTTAGAGTCCTTCAGTCCCCAGCATTTTCTCCCCATGAAGGTACTTCTACCTTCATCAGCTGGAGCCATATTAGCTAGTGACATGATCACAGGCCAAGGTGGCCTGGTTCTAGATGGTGCTCTGTTGAAGGGTTCCAGAGGGAGACATGCCCAGGTCTCTTTTATTGGAAGGACATTTGTTATGACACAGAGGTTTCTGTATGGACAGTGGATGTGTGATCACTCTCATGGACTCCACGGGGCATTTGGAGTATCCTCTGCCTGCATTCACACCTGTTACAGCACATGGGGGGAGGTTAGGGTGACCAGATGTTCTGATTTTATAAGGTCAGTCCTGATTTTTGGGTCTTCTTCTTATATAGGCTCCTATTACCCCCCCCCCCTTCTGTCCCAATATTTCACATTTGCTGTCTGGTCACCCTAGGGGAGGTGCCATTGCTGACACTTCTACTTCTCCATAGGAAACCCACCAGGCCTCTGTGGTTAACACTTAAAGGTTGCATAAGTCATGTGTATATATAGGCTTGTGAAATGTGCTCAACATTTTTAACCAGGGTGAAAAATACCTGTGCTGCACTGCTCCTGAGGCAGCATTCCTCAAAGCCATGCTCTCTTTCAGGTTAAGGGACTGAAACAGCTGTGCACTGTGTTTAATTGTCACATTGTTAATCAACTAATTCATTTTTTAATATATTACTACTCCAAAAGATTGAATAGTGGAAACAAAGAGTTCAGTGTGTTTCACCAGAATTCATTAACTAATATATATTCACTAGCTATAGAGCAAGTTGAATACCACAAAAAAGGTATTTTGTCAAATGCCAGAGAAATTAGACTAGTATGCAACCATCCCCACTTACTACACCTCTCTTGCTTTGGTTGTGCCTTTGTTCTGTTTCCTTCCTTTCCTTCCTCCTACAAGTCTGTGTGTACACAATACTTCTCTCTCATGGCTATTCCCATCATTTGCAGCAGGCTGGCTTGGGCCTTGTTCTGTAATGAGATATAAAGGCTTGTAATGAGGTATACAGATATAAAGGTATACAGATATAAAGGTTCTGTAATGAGATATAAAGGCTTGGGCCTTGTTCTGTAATGAGATATAAAGTTTTTACTATTTGATGGCTATTTGTAAGGAGTTGATGGACTGGTGACCACACTACGCAACCCCACCATCACAACTGGTGCCTGTGTGTGCTCCCATTTTACTGTTTATTGGTAAATATACTGTAGTGATTTAACTCGCTCCAGAGCATTGACGTTAATAATGAATATGATTTCTCTGAGCCATTGTAACAAACTTTGATACAAGCAGAACAAAAATAACATATTTTCTCAAATTAATAGGCTGGATCAGAAATTACATCCTGAGTTTTTAAGTTGCTTGTTACTAAATTATGGTGTCTTACTTCATTGGTGGGGGGGAAGGGAAGAATACAATATTGCATGTTCCCAGAAATCTGTTTTATTTACCAGTAAGAAAAGCCCTAAATTCATATGGTGCTTTCCATTTCTACATGCCTAACTAAAACTAAATAACGTTTTAAATTAATCACAATGTTAATAAAGTAAAATTGGTTTTGCAGCCTGATGCATAATCCATAAACCAACGGTAATTTACAGTTTATCTGAGACGTATACACTCACTTTAATAAGCCATTTATTCCCTGCGGAATAAGGTGAGACGTAAACTTTTCTTATCTTTTTGAACTGATTAAATCAGAGCAAATTTTATCGTAGAGGCAGAAGTCCATGGGTGGGATCATGGAATACCAGGGATATGTAATAAAACTGTTTTGCCCATCTGACCCCATATTGGCAAAACACTAGCAAGCAGTGGTTTGGAGGATTTTTTTTTCTTTTCTTGAGTAATTAAGGTTCTCCTCTCAACAAGTAACAGGTTAGGGTCCTGGGGGTACAAGAATATAATCTCCAGATCCAAGTATGTCACTAGACAGGTAGAAGTTACAAAGAGTCCTGTGGCACCTTAAAGACTAACTAAAGTATTGAAGCATAAGCTTTCGTGGGCTAATACCCACTTCGTCGGATGCAAGCTTATACTTCAATACTTTAGTTAGTCTTTAAGGTGCCACAGGACTCTTTGTAACTTCTGCAATTCCAGACTAACACGGCTACCTCCCTGATATTAGACAGGTAATTCCTTTAGCTTCTCTCTCACTTGGGAATGGTAGTTGGTCGTTTACACACAGTCTGTTTGTCCTGTTATTCTGGTGTAACAAAATTTGCAAGTGTTCTGTGCTGTGTACGAGCCAAAATAAGCACGATAGTTAAAAAAATTTCCTAAATGATTTAGGAGCCTAAATCCCACTGACTTGCAGTAAGGTGCTTATGAAAATTTTACCCTAGGTCTTCTGGAGGCATATTCTTAATCTCGGATTACGTTGTCAGTTTATTTATAAATTCAGAAAGTATATTGAATTCTCCCCCTCTCTCTTTCCTAACCATCCATGCACTCCCACTGACTACGAAACTTTACCATTCTTCTAAAATAGAAAATTAACTGAAAAGTCTCAGACTAATATGGAAGGTTGGGGTTCCACTGTCCAGGACTAATGCCTAATGAAAAGCTAACCAAGCCCTCAACATCTGGGAATGGTGGGATTCTCACCGGGACATTGTCCTCAACCCTGCTCCACCTTTCGAATTAGCTGCTAGACACACCGCACATACTCAACCCTTCTTAGATCACTTTATACCCTAATAGACTCACAGAGCCCCTCTGAGAGATCTAAGACTTATTGTATCCATTGTACAGATAAGTACAACGTGGGAAAGAGAGGACGCAATCACATGGTGAGTCAGTAGCAGAGCTGGGACTAGAACCCAGGAGTCAAGCTCTTATACTACCATGCAGTGAGATTGCCATAAACAGGATCAAGAATCTGTGTAAAACCCATCCAATTCTCCACTGATAATCCCAAAATTATCTGTAGTATTTTCTTATACCCTGAATTTCCCCACACCAACCTGCCCTTGTTTAAATCTCTCCTCTATTATTTCTATTTCTCTTTTGGCTGTGGATCATTGTGTCTTTCTTATCTTCTTTGAACTCAAAGCTTCTCCCCTAAAGTTTTGTTTGTTTGGATGTGTCCAAAAGTAGGCAAGACTCCAGATCTGGAAAATCAGTGTACAAGGCATTTATCCCAGGGAAGTGCTGTGCCCTCTGTGCGAAATCATTCTTCTGTGTAAACCTCTCCTCCGTTTCTTGTGCAATGTGTGTGTGTGTGTAGGCAGGAGAGAGAAAAATGTTTGCAAGTTGTGGACTCACTGTATGGGAAGTGCAGAAGTTAAATCCTGGCATTGCCATGCCTGCAGGAAAACCGCCTCAGGGGGGGAGGAGTCTCATCTACTCCCACCAGCTAAGTGGTGACCTTTAGACTGTCTATCCACTCTCCCCAACACAAAGGGAAGAGTCATTCCCATAATGCAACATTCAAAATCTTTTTATTTAAAGGGAAATGTCTCCAGAACATTACTTCCGAAAATGTAGATCTAGTTGCTCCCTTGGGCCTTCTGGCATAAGGTGCATGTAAATCCCATTCTAATATCACTCATTAGCACCACCTTGATATAACTAGGAAAGGCTGCCTCCCGCAACAATCTTCTATGGGAATGGATGCACAAGTGTGTTATGTGGAAGTGGAGTAGATGGGGCTACGAAGTTTCTTAGTGGGATGGGCCTGGAGGCATTTGTATCCCATTAAACATCCCTGACACAATTATTGTTCTTTCTTTTCCCTTGGTTTGTACGTCACAGAGCAGAAGTCATGGTCTGCTAATATTTTATTTTTCAGATAAATTTTCCAGTGACAGGTGGATTGTGTGACCTTTAGAGGAAGAGTGAATAAAATCTCTGCTATTTTTGTGCTACTTTCCCTAACTCATCAGTGTATGGTAGAGGTTGCAATTGGATTTAGACTGCACTACACATTGATGAATAGATGTGCTTAACGCAGTCTGAATCCATCAAATCTATTGTGTCTCAAAGCCTTGAAGAAATCCTGTACATCCTGACAGAAGCGAGTCAGAGGGCCATTAGAGCCTTCTCCGAATTCAAGGGAGCTCCTGGGTTTGTCCTTTTTTGGTTGCTCATAGCTTGTATTCGCCTCATCATGCCAGTGAGGTACAAGATCCCTATTGTGATTCCATCATTTAGTAGGACGAAAGCTTGCCAAGGAAAACACAGGTGCTCCGGAAGAAATGTTGGCTTTCCTCTGAATCCATGCAGAGCCAATGCCCAGTGTGGCATTTGGGGCACCTTCCTGCTGAAGGTATTTACATGTCTGCTAAAGATGTGGTCCTGATCATCTGTGGTCAGTAAGGGCCAGATTCAGCACTCAAGAATGCCCATTTTACTCAATGACAACTGCTTGGTACTTGGAAAATATGTCCACTTCATCTAGGTTCCTAAGTGGGAGCTGAGCTGTTTTGAAAACTTGACCCTAAGCTTCCTGTAAACTATATGGTTATTAATAGCAGTCGCCTGGCCACATTCTAAACTGGGGAACTTAATTCATTGTCTCCAATATTTTAACTGGCTGCTGCTGCTTTTAGAAACTGCTTAGTGTCACTGTATGATGTTTAAGCTACTACTCTTGAGGTGGGTGTGTTTTCTCTATCACTACCCTGAAAGGGTGCGTTGAGATAAAAATTGTTCTATGAATGTAAATTTTGTCTATAATTTTTCTCCATGTAGTTATCATCACGGCCGCTAAGAAGTCTAAGCACCATGTGGCTGCTTAGATCTTTTGAAACCTATGTTTTTGAGATAACAAGTAGTTATGAATTAACCATGATAAGAAACGCTAACAGAAACAAGGACCTATGTCCATCCCCTGTGAACTCTGAGCTACCGCTGTCTAAAGCAGGGGTGGGCAAACCTTTTGGCCCGAAGGCCACATTAGGGTTCAAAATTGTGTGGAGAGCCGGGTAAGGAAGGCTTTGCCTCCCCAAACGGCCTGGCCCCACCCCCTATCTGATCCACCCACTTCCCGGCCCAACTGCCCCCCTCAGAACTCCTGACCCATCCAACCCCCCTGCTCCTTGTCCCTTGATCATCCTCTCCAGAGACCCCCGCAGGAACTCACCACCTATCTAGGCCCCCCTGTTCTTTCTTCACAGACTGCCCTCTCGAGACCCCCCACACTAACCCCCCCCATATAAGCTCTTTGTTCCCTGACTTCCCCCTCCTGAGCCCCCTCACCCTTGCTTACCATGCTTAGCGGACGCTCCAGCCCGTGCGCGGGGCTCCGCGGCTTGGCCCAGGAGCGCAGGGCCCCACTCCGCCTGGCGCCCCGGCCTGGGAGCATGGGGCCCCATGGCTCCCTGCGCTCAGCCTGGCCCCCAGCCCGGGAGTGCGGGGTCACTGGCACCGTGCCCCCGGCTGGGCTCACGGGCGGCCACAGTTTGCCCACCCCTGGTCTAAAAGGAAGTGAGTCAATTTCTCATGGATTATTATGCCAAGACACAGAGTTGTGGGATCAATGCCGGTAACACAAACAGCATTTTAAATGTGAAAGTGGAGGAAGATTCTATGTCATGAGCACGGAAGTATTAATTGACTCCAAATTGGGGACTTAAAGGAGTTACTTTCACATCACTTAACCTGGTACTTTTACAATAAAAAAAGTTGAACAGGGGAGTAGTGTTGTGGAGGTGAGAGAGAGAAATGAGTATGCTGTGATCTAGTTCCTTTAATACTATTCAGAACATTTTCAAAATGACGTGTCTTGTAACTGGAAACACAAATAACAAAAGGAACACTTGGTGTTCAATGCAGGGGTTGGGGTGTGTGGGCTGGGTTGTTTGGTTTGTTTTTTTGTCAGTCCAATAAGAGGAGGATCACTGGGGATAGCTCAGAGAATTGATACTAGAGCATGCAGCCTTCCAGTTCTGGAATTCTGGTTTGGTTCCAGCCCGGGTGTGCAGTGTTCAGAGCTGTTCCGATCTGTATCCTTGAATTCAATTCTTTGTTTCATTCCAGTGCCTAGAGGAAGGCGTCTGTCTCTGCAGCCTTAGTTGGTGGTCTCATCAGAGAGGCCAAGAATTGAGGTCCTGTGGAGACTGCACTGCTCTTTTACCACTTAGATCACTGCACTAGCCAACTTTCCACCCATTAGTAGCAGGGAGTGCTACTCGGGGCTCGAGCCGGCACCGCTTGGGGATCCCGCAGCAGCGAGTAGTTGGGGTAGGAGTTTGCAACCCCCACAAAAGTGGCCTGCGACCGACCCCCACTTTGAGATCCCCGGGCTTAGCTGATGTTGCACACTAGGGGTGCAATTTGCATTAGAGAAGGGAGATAGGAGGGAAGATAATTATCTGGAAGAAAACCTGTTTCCCCCCCCCTTTGTTTTGTTACAGACTTTAGAACATACTCAGTAAGTATCCATGATTTGCCATAGAGTGTTAACAATACGTTCCACAATGATATTAATGACCAGAGTGTCACTGGCTTTCCTTTGATATCTTACACAATGTTCTTTACAGATAAGTACTGTAAGAGCAGTGAGTTAAGTGTGGTGAGATTGTCAGGCTTGATACAAGTTGCTGTTACATGGGCATTGACAGGCTTTTAGGATTACAGGTCCCTTCTGGCTTTGGACTCTACGAATGGGAATAGGCTACACTGGGAGAAGCATTTTTTTTAATCCTGGTATAACTGTCCACAATAGGGATTTTTATACCTTATCCAGTGTGTGATATACGAGGGCTGGGTAACTGAATTCTGATTCCTGAGATAGGCAATATCAGCCTGCTACAAAATATATCCAACGGTTCAGTGGGTTTGACTTTTCATTTTGAAGAGTGCTTTAATAAGTCATTGCTGGGTAATATCTCCTAGAAAACTTCAACTCATCTCCTGGTCTTTGAAAAGCTACTTACTGCTGTTTAAATTTGCTGTTCACCTTGGAAGCTAGGCTTGTTGCAATAGTTTGCTTAATAGTTTTTTAACTTTATTTCCCCCTCTCCTCCCCCCTGCTCTAGAGTGAATGAAGGAGATGGATCATCTGGTTAACACTGAAATTAACAGCCAGCGCATTGCTTCTGTGGAAAACTGCTTTGGGGCATCTGGACAACCCTTATCTGTACCAGGAAGGGTCCTTTTGGGCGAAGGAATTTTGACCAAAGAATGCCGCAAGAAGCCCAAGCCGCGGGTGTTCTTTCTTTTCAATGACATCCTTGTGTATGGCAGCATAGTGATAAACAAAAGGAAATACAACTCCCAGCACATCATACCTCTCGAAGACGTCACCTTAGAGACGCTGCCGGATACCTTACAAATGAAGAACCGGTGGATGATTAAAACTTTGAAGAAGTCCTTTGTCGTTTCTGCAGCCTCCCTCACAGAGAGGAAGGAATGGCTCAGTCACCTTGAGGAATGCATTAGGCATCTGCTGACAAAGATGGGCAGGCAGCCCTCCACGGAGCATGCTGCCCCCTGGATACCCGATAAGGCCACCGATATCTGCATGCGCTGCACGCAGACCAAGTTCTCCACACTCACTCGCAGGCATCACTGTCGGAAGTGTGGCTTTGTTGTGTGTGGGGACTGCTCCAGACAGAGGTTTCTGATGCCGCGCCTGTCCCCCAAGCCGCTGAGGGTCTGTAGCCTATGCTACAGACAGTTGATGGCGGAAGAGAAGAAGGAAGCAGAAGGTGACCAGAGGCAGCCAGAGCAGATCGACTCTTCCATGACTGGTTATGACCCATCTAGTGGTGATGACAGTGATAAATCTGATGATGACAAAGTGGAACGGTGGCCAGGAGATGCAGAGTTTTATGCCTCAGAAGTATCTTGGTCATCTTTCCATAGCTGACCTTCTTACCCTTGGTTTAAAGCTTGAGAAGCCAAATTCTGACTTCTGATCTACGCATAACCCTCAGTATTTTCAGTGGTGAGCATACACTGGAGGGTAAAATTTAGCCCCTTTTTATCTTGTTTACTTTCATGGTTTTTCCTGATTAAGTCAGTCTCTAGTGCTTTAAGAAATCTAGTGTGTCATATTACACTAGCATCAAGGCCTACATCAAGGCAGTGTAATATAGTGGGCAGAGCATTGGACTGGGAAACAGTAAACCCAGGTTGTGTTTCCTGCTCTGCCATTGACCTGCTGGATGACTGTGAGTAAGTCACTTCCCCTATCTGTGACTCAGTTTCCCTATTTGTAAAATGAGGCTAATAATGACCTCTTGCGAAGAGCTTTGAGATGATTGATCTCTGTACAAGAGCTAAGTATTACTGTCATTGACTCAGATATACTGCTCACCTGTATATGGGGTGGACCCTTTTGTTGATATCAGAGGCCCATTGATGGGGCAGCTTGTGCTGCTACTGCCTGTGCTGTATCTCCTCTGTAGGGCAGAGAGGACTTCCGCCTTTTAGGCTGGGATTTGTCATGAGCACTAAATACATGTAAAATGATAGAACTAGAAATTTGAAGTACATGGAAGCCTGGGTTGGTGCCCTTTGACCTCCGTACGTTAAGATACCGAAAAATAACCAGCAGGAGACCTGGGTTAGACTTTTTGGCTGCCTTTTCCTCCCCAAGCTGCCTGAAGCTGGGAGCCCTGGGAAAATGGGGATCTCAGGAACGGGGGAAGTTGTGTGGCTATGGAGTGAAACCTGCTGACTTCTCACAAGCATCATTAGCACAGCACTGGACAAGTCCTCCCTCCCTGCCCGAGAACCACCATTGTGATGACAGAAGGTAATGGGAGAGTTGGGGTGAGGTGAGAAAGAAGAGGCTGGTTCAACTCAGCGGAATCACCCCACCTCTGCCTCACACATGTATATTTCCAGGTCTCAAAATCAGTAACTAGGCCCATTTCTATTCCACTGTCCTAGGGATGGAAGGACCCCAGCCTGGTGGGTGATGTAGCACAGGGTAGGAGAGCTGGGGCAAGAGGTGGTGAAGGGATAGGTGGATGGTGAAAACTAAGCTCAGATTCTATGAGGTGCTGAACATACTCTATGCCCAGTGACTCACTTGTTCATTAAGGCCCCAAGCCTTTGCTGCAAGCATATGTTGCATAACTTCACGCGTGAGCAGTCCTGCTGACTTCAGAGTTATGTACATGTGACTTTTCAGGTTCAGGGCATAAAAGTATAATTAGAACTGAACTTTGACATTCAAGTTAATCTCAAGTGAGAAAGACTATGTCTATTCAAATAACCTTTCATCGTCTCATGTGTAACTAAAACCATTTACTAGGAGTGAAAAATTAGACAACACCAATTGTATTGCAGCAAATAACTGTACAACAAAAGCTCAGCTGCTACTTTTTTGCATATTTTATATTGTGTATTTTATACTCTAGAGCAGCAATTTAGTTAAAAGTAATTTTCAACATACAGTAGATTCTCGATTATCCAGGATTGGGTTAACCAGGATGTGGATTAACCAGGATGTCAAAAAAAATATGCATAACTCGCAGGGCGGGCTCTGGCTTTGTTGCCACCTCAAGCACAAAAAACCCCCAACCCCACCAGGGCGCAGGGCAGCCAGTGAACCAACACCCCCTCCCCCCAGTGCAGGGTGGCTGGTGAACCAACCCCCCCCTCCCCATATTTCCTATGGGTGGTGATTCTCTGGGATTTTATTAACCAGGATTAATTTTTCCCTATCATCCTGGATAATCGAGAGTCTACTGTACATTTTTCCTTACCATAGTCCAGTCTATCTAACCACTGAATTGCCAAATGACCAGGTTGGTTTTTCTTAAATTAGTTCAAAGTAATTATTCTCATGGATTTTATTTTTTCCTTTGTTTATATACTGCCAATGTCCAACCAGTTTGTATTATTCAACCGATTGTCAATAAATATATGGCCAAGGAGGGGTAAAAAAGTGACAGTAAATGTGCTGATATTTAACAAAAAAACAAGCTTTGGGTCATATACTGTGATCTAAACACATCCAGTCTGGGGTGAATTCAACAGCAACTCTTCAGTCATGTACTGAACATCTGGGTTTTCTGTTTACTACTTTAAAAGTGAACATCACTGAAAAATATCCAACTCTGCGGCTTCCTTTCTGTTTATTCCATTCTTTCTCAGCAGACTGTTTTCCTGAGACTCTTGCTATCCCCTGCCGTTACTCAAGTGCTATTTTTTGGGGTGGGGAGGAGGAGATAATGCAGAAAGGGCCAACAAAACACGTTTCTGGTTTTTAGAGTAATAAAGAACTTTTGGTGCTGTTTTTTTCCATGTCTTCAAATTTTAGTTCATAATTTTGAACAGTGCATTTATAAAGCCTCCCTCCCACCAGTGAGTATAGACTTCGCAAACACAATACGACCTTAACAAAAATAAGTAATTACATATATCAAATACAGAAGCCCCAAACTTCCCTAGTGTAAGGCCTGATGATGTATGCCCTAGTCAGGCAAAACTCCCAGTGCGTTCAGCTGCGTCTTTAATAACTGAGTCCAGAAGAGATTCCAGTTTTTAATTTTTTCCCCCTCTGAGATCAGCTTTCCTTCCTACCATGTATAGACATGTGCTGCAGTTAATGGGAGCGAATCACTGTGTGGACTGATTTACTCTGTAGGGAAAGGATT
Organism: Sternotherus odoratus; assembly: GCA_032164245.1. Taxonomy (NCBI): domain Eukaryota; kingdom Metazoa; phylum Chordata; order Testudines; family Kinosternidae; genus Sternotherus; species Sternotherus odoratus. The sequence goes on along the minus strand of JAVMKO010000014.1, from coordinate 18,804,465 downwards.
ATACTGTTATACTTAACAGGCATCAGGAAAGTTCCCTCTCTAAACTACGGCAACGAACTGCTTGTACAATGTGCACTGCAGTGCATGCCCTTTCCTGGAATGCTGACACAACCCACCTATTTTGCCCTTCTCCCTCTCTCTCCTCTCCCCCTCCCCCATGTCTGGTGGGAATAAAAGTTAGTGGGCAGAAAATAAACTAAGACACTAAGGAAAGGGCAGCTAAGGATGATTTAGTGTCTCAGTCACTAATATTTCCTAAACAAGGAATCTAAACAAGACACTGAGGTTGAGATATACTTTGCATTTGAGAGCTCTATGAAAATTGAACGCTACACGTGCTTATCTGCACTAAGCCTTTTTTGGCTTTTTCGTACAAAATGTCTCAGTGCTGCTAACACTGCTTCAACACCATTGGCAGGCACATTAGCGGAGGCGAGTTTCAGATACACAGTGCATAAAACCTCAGGAGCCGTGCTTACAATGGGTCCCCCATGATCACTTCCACCAGTGGATCTAAACTCATGGGAGCAAGGAGGCGACTGTTCAGAGAAAGGTGGAGTAGCCCTGGCAACACACTTATTTGAGTACCTAAGTACTACAAGCAGAGACCATTTGCGGTCATTGCTGGGCAGGAAATTTCATAAAACTTTGGTTTCTTTTCAGTGTCTGACCAGCTAGTTGTGAGTTGTCCAAAACCATAGAAAAAGTAGTTCAGAGCTGGGTATTCCTGGCTCCCAGCCCTTGCACACAGGCGCTTTACAGCAGGGTTTGTACTAACACTGCCACCTGTAGTTTGAATGTGACTAGCTTTTTGTTCATTTTGTTTTTGTTTTGGCCTGATCTTAGGTCTGCTCCAGTTCCAAAGAGCTTCATGTTTTGGAATTAAATAAATCCTACTGCTGGCTTGATGACAGAATTTTAAAGATGGACAAGTGGCAGTGTGCAGGTTTTGTGTGTTAATTGCATGACAACTGAACAGAACTAGGGACCATGTTAATCACAAATCCTGACCTTGAGGGACAAAGTACCCAGGTTTGTTTTTGGGGGGAGACCATAATCTCTTCCTGCAGCACTTGCTATGCAGTGCACTACTCTTGCGGAGGAGATTACCTGCCCATCCAGCTGCAGTGCAGATGCCCCATTTTGCAGCAGCTTTGGAGAAGTGTTGCCAGATGTTGAGCTAGGCAGCTAATCCACTGCAGGGCTTTCAGAAAAGCCCTGCAGGGGACTGTACATGATGTTGGAATGGTGACAGCCAGCTCCACACACAAACTATGAGCTAAAGCAGGGAGGACCAGAGTCAGCTGACTACAGCTGGACTAAAGTGAGTGCAAGAGCTGCCGGACCAGAAAGACGAGCTATAGGAGAGGTGCAGAATGCAGGTAGAAGGGACCAGGCCAGGAAGTAAACAAGGGAGTATGGTCTGGGCACTCAGAGAAGTTCATGCCTGTTTCAATAGACACTGGAGCAAGGGGGTGACAAGCCAGGTGAAGTGGAGACTGAGTTACTAATTGGCATCCAACCATTGAGAGTTGGGAGACATTTTTGGCACTCATCTAAAGAGGCTCCGAGGCATGAGAATGAGCTGCTTTTCTGATGGACGCAGAGGGGGTCACCTTTCTTTTTCTGCGGCAGTGTAAGAGGCGTCCCCGAAGCTTTTGAGAGCGAAGAGAAACATTCCATTTGGTGAGCAAGGCAAAGAAATGGAAGCTCTGGGGCACATGATCCACTGAAGGTGTTGGAGGCTTTCCAAGCAAAATGACAGGAAAACAGCTAAAGTTCATGGAACGTTGAAAACCACAGCTTCAGCTCTCCAAAGTCAATAGCAATACAATGAAGTGAACAAAACAGCTAGTGGAGCAGCCTGCTATGCTGGCAACAGACTGAAAGGGAAGGGTGAGCACTCTGAGCTGTGAGTAAAGGGAAATGAAAGGCTCTAAAGAGCTGCTGGAAATTCGAGATATGTTCTAGGCTTCTAGATTCTAGAGGGTGCTGCCTGGACAATACACACTGTGTGCCACAGTGACCATACTGTGGATGGGGCACAACTTACAAGTTTGCGAGGGCACCCCAGTTTGATCAGCACTGGAGAACGGGTATTCAGTAGCCAAGGCGGAGATCTGGCCTGCCACTAAGATATAGGTCCTTTCTGCTGCAGAGCCAATCTTCATTCAGTGGGTTGTGGTGTTTTTTTAAAAACAAAAGGAACTGAAAAGGCACATATAGCACAGAGAGGCAATTAATTCTGAGCCTTAAGGAGGCTCATCCTAATAATATTGGTTCTGCTTGTCTGACTCTGGTCTACGTTTTGGTTCTTTAATCTGTAAAGAAGAACTAACTTGCTAAAGCCAAATTTGCTAACATATTCACCAGCAGATCCTGTAGATTTTGTACATGAGCCCACAGGGAATTTCCCTGCAACTGGGTCCTGAGTGCGGAGTCCGTACTATGGTTCCCCACTGCCTGTCGCTGTAGACATACTATTCTGCTCATGATCTGTGCTAACCTTTCCCTCCTGCCTCACAGCTGTCCTGCAGCACTCCAGCTATTCCCGGTGTGGGGCTTTCCTCAGCACAGATACAGATGACTCCTTTGCACTGCACAGGGTGGGGCTTTCTGATGTGGATGACGAGGGCAACAGGCCAAATGTAAATGGCCACCGTGGAATGGGAACCGTAGAAATCCTCATTTCACATTCCAGTCGGCACCAGCCATAACCAAAAAGCAGCCACCCTTAGCAGCTGGAAGAAATGTCTCTGCCTAGCCAGGCAGATGCTCCACTGAATTAGAGCAACTTTGCACCTTCATCAACAGAAAGCTGCTCTAAAGGCAACTTAGCTGACCTTGCAAGGACTTCCTAAGCATATGGGACCCTTGAGTGGCATATCCATGCTACACTCTCCTCTCCCCCACAGCAGCTGGTGCAAGCTAGAGCAGCCTTCAGCAGGACTGGGGAATATTTTGTCCACAGTAAGGCCATCTGGTCAGCAGCAGCTGCTCTGATCCTTACATGCAGCACCCGGCCCAAGCAACCCACTGGTAAAAGCACAGAGATTCCCCAAAACCAACCCCAGCTGGTTCAGCAATAGCAATAGGACGTTGCTCACTTAAGCCCAAGCACAGGCTGCAGTTTTCAGTTGGTGGGATGCGTATGGAAGGAGTTAAGCAAGGCTGAATCAGGCCAGATTATACCAAACCACTAGGAACTGAGTTGCCTGGAGACCTCCCAAGAGCTCCTACCTTCACACTGCCACATGAACCGCTTGGAGTATAAGAAGCATGGTCAGATATACTCGTGTTGTGCACACAGCTCGGTGATATAGCAGACATCACACTGCAAGTAGAGGTGCATGAAAAGGAAAGTCACTCTGGTTTGTATGCTGGGTGTTTCTGTGCCTCTCCCCCCCCCCCCAAAAAAAAAAAGCTGCCACTTCTTTCACAGGGAAGCAAGAGTAACAGCCTGCAACAGCTTAGGACAGGAAGTGAAGGGACATAAATCGTGCTCTGGGTTATTTTGTGAATGCAAAACAACAAAAAATGTATGTCACAGAGCCGGGTCCTGCTCCCAGCACGATGGAGGGGTGGTTGGGCCAAGCCAGAGGCAGCACTGCACCCCTATGCACCCGGTCACAGTGCCTAGAGCAGGCAGCCAAGCCCCACAGGACAAACACTGCAGCTGTGGAGTGAGCCCTGGAACCAGGGCTTAATTTGTGTCAGGACTGAGCCCAGGCACTTGTAGACTTGGCCATTCCTAGCCTCACCACCTCTGGGCTTGCCGTATCAGTGATAATAGTAAATTATTACTTGAGCCCTTGCACCACTTTCATTACAAATAGTGCAGTGTCTGCAAACCCCATGCCGCAGGGGGCAGGGCAAAACCAAACAACACCACATTCCCATAAAGTAAAATGAGTTGTGAGAAGAATGTCACGGGGCTCTAAAACCAAGGTATCCTGTAGAAACGGCTGGTGCAACCTGTCCCAGAGCTTGAATGACAATGAGCAGCCCCTACTCCCATTAAACTCAGCAGTAATTGGGGGTATTCAGCTGCTCTTGTGATGTGGAAATAGTTAACCCTTGTGAGCAGGTTGTCATAGGGCGGCTGTCAAAGGCACAGCTTGTGCACCGCTTCCACAAGTTCAAGGAACTTGTCTTTCCTTTCCCAATTTTAGTCAAAATGAATCGTGTTCCTCTTTCTCAAGCGTACTAAGATTTTCCATCTAATACTAATTTCTAGGGGCGGGCAAAAACAGGACTAAACATCAGACTTTTGTTCTTTCAAAGCTTAGTACAATTCAGTGCCTTCTCTTGGACTCATGAATAAACTGCATACTCCACAGTATAGTAATTATTCAGCACCAGGCTTCACCCCACTGCTAAAGATCACTTTGTAACTCACTCCAGGGAGGATCACAAGCACATATCCTCCCAGGCAGCCAAACCATTTTTTTCTTAACTAAATATCTTTTAACTCGTGTTGTTATAGTTATTTCATCACACCTCGTCTTTTTCTTTTATGTTTTTACCCTGAAAAAACAATTTCAAGATGTTTTGGTGTGACCACTTACACAAGCAGGCTTTGAAAAAGGAAAATGTTAGCTCAGGGGTGGGCAGGCCTCTCTTCTTCCTGACAGCCTAACAAGAAAGAAGAACTCAAATCCCTGCTATCAGAAGCGTTACATCTAAGGAAGAACAAATGCGCCTCTGTATTTTTCATATACTATGTATCTTCCGTTAGCAGCTGAAGATTCTTTGGTCTTGTGGTTAAAGCATTGGATTGGGTGTTAGATCTGGATTCTGTTCCAGGTTTGCCACACAAAGAAATGGGCTGAAGTAATGAAATCAAATGCCTTAACTCCTGGAGCACCAACTCCCCCCCCCCCCCCCCATCAGTCTGGCAGCAACTCAAGGAGCAGCTGGTAATTAGCCTCTATAGTATTTTCAAGTGCAAAGCCCTTCCTTGTGCAGTATTATGTGATGCATCCAGACAAACCAAAATACAAACATGTGCAACATACACAATATACCATTTTTCCAATCGTTTGTTTAATTACAGACTTGTACAATGGAAAACTTTCAGAGAGGAAGAGCAGGCACAAAAGCAATGGGCGGGTTTTCCTCTCTCACAGGAAAGACATTTCCCATAACATCAAATGTGTTGCAATGTTCTTGTCGTTTGATTGTTTTGGACAGGGTGTGTCACATTTTACATACAATAGTGTATGTGCTGGAATACTAACACCACAGAAGTGACACGTATGCTGGTATGTCATGTATGTGTCTATGGCATTCATGCCAGACTGACCAGAAGAGGAAGGAAAGATTGTGGAGAATGGAATTTCAGGAATAAGGAGGCTTCCCTGGGCTGAAAAGGTTTGAAGTCATGCAGTCAAAACAAAGTGTTCACATACCTCCCTAAAGTGTCAGTTGATGTGTACAGAGGTTTAGGAGTCTGCTCTAGTGTCTGAACTCTGGACCCAGGTTGTTTAGCTCAGGCACTAGAAGTTCATAATTTTAGATCCAAAGGTCACTGTTTCAACCCTCTCCACTCACAGCCTATCTGGATGCCTTGAATCATAGCTGAAGTTAGAGCTGAGCCTGGTAAATGGTGCTATATAAGTGTTGGAGTGGGAGGAAAAGGATCTACACACAAGCTGGGCTGTCATAAAACCCTGGAAGACACTAGCAATGCTAGATTTACTCTGCTGCTTCACGTACAGACCGGAGGCTTATAAAGACATGCTGAAATTCACCAAAAAAACATGGCAGTTGGTTCAGTTGCCCTGGTATGATGAACATAGTCAGCCTGTGATGGGTTAATTCATTCCCTGATTTCTGTGTAAAGACCCAGTCTGATTTTATTTCCAAAACAAAGCTAAAAATATGTGTACTAGAAACACATAGCTCCTCACAGGCCTGCTCTGAGGCTTTATGAGCTAAAGTCAGTACAGCGCTTGGGAGCTGGAAGGCAGTACTGTACAGAAGTACCCATTCTCCTGGTTACTATCTAGTAGTAGGATTAGAACAAAGAGTCTAATCTTCACCCCTTACTTCAGGGGGATGTGCCACAGCCACTGGCAACATGCACAGTTCCCAGGGCCTGGGCTGTGGACATGAAAGGCCTGCACCGGGATTAGGCTCAGCAGCACCACAGGCTCCCGCAGAGCCAGACTTCAGAAGGAGAAAAAAGCCTCAAATATGCAAACGGCTGCTATGCAATGGAAGGACGATTACCACAGTTATGGCCTCAAGCTAGAGAACAAGAAAGCAAACTCCTTTTTTGGGACTACCAACGGGATGCAGCCAAAACAGGTCACAGTAGGGCCCAATCCTCCCCTCCCCTCTCATTGAGCAGTCACTGACACCAGTGCAAAGGGGGTGTACAGTATTACCACAGCAGATGCCCACTTTGCACTGACGTGACTACACATGGTTGCACAGCTACAGTGAATCAGGCCCCTGCTGAACACAAACTCTAACTAACAGACAAGATTGGAGAGCTCTTTGGAAAGGTGATTGATGGCAGTTTGCCTACCTGAACTGGTTCTGAGTGCGTGTAAGAAATTGCTGGATTCTCTTAAACCAGTCTAGCAAGACTTATTCATGCTAGGAAGAGTAAGATTGCCCTTCAGCCCCATATCATCTAGTCCTCCAAGTTATAAAAAGACACAGAGTTCGTTGTACCGGAAGGAAGTAAGTGTGGGGAGAGCCTCCTAAGTTTTGGCCTTCGGGTAGAATGCTTAGATGAAAGGAGGAGTTGGCTAGAACAATGGTGGACATGAGTTAAAAGTTGGCCCTTGGGTAGAAGCCACGGGCTGCTCTATCCATGCAGGAGGATCAAACAAAAGTTGCAAGCTGGACTGAGGGTAATAATATGCACATATATATTGGCCTTTGGCATTTTCAACTGGGTGAAAGTGAAAACTGAGCTGAACATACACACACATGTAAGGGGAAATTCCCTACAGTGCTGCTTTTCTGAAGATCTCCTTCTGACAGAATCCACCCTGCTGCCTGTGAGCTCTACAGAGCAAAACTGGCAGAACTTCAGCTCTTGAAAAATGTTGACATCCGAGGGAAGCAGTATCAGGGTTGTGAGCCAGGTGCCCTTATTGGCCAGCTGCAGCAAAGGTCACCTCCAATATCCGTGTTTTTTAAACCTATATGTGTTCATTGGGTTGACTCAGCTCAATTTGCATGATTAATTTGCCATAACTTCTTTCAAGACATGGAACTTGTGTGAAATACACTACAGCTGAGAAAAATATAAATCCCTTAAGGACAGTTTTATTAGATCAATTTTGAGCCAGAATTACAATGATTATTCACTCTCATCATTTTATATTTCATACAATAGCAGGTCACGTTATGCAGTCATCAAACTATACAGCAGGGGAGTATCTGACATACGTGTATTCAGAAGAACCACATTAACATAATGGTTCCACTTTTTACCTCTTGCACACAGAATGTGGAGAAAAAAAGTTAACTAAGAAGGACCTAAAAAAGTTCAAATTCCATTATATAGATTCCTTGATGCCTAAGTATAGAGGGCCCCATACTAGCTTAGGACAAGTATAATAATCGCTTCTCGGCCTTTTGGCTAAGAAAGCATCTAAAAAGTTATATCTGTTTAAGATTGGATATACCGTATTTTTCGTCCTATAGGACGCTCCGGCGTATAAGACGCCCCCGAGTTTTTAAATAAAAAAGCCGGGGAAAAAAACAAAACAAAAACCACCACCACACAAAAAGCGCCGCTTTTTTCGCGCCGCTCTCCCGTCCCCGCCGCGCGGCGGGCTGCTGGGAGCGCGCCGCTCTCCCGTCCCCGCCGTGCGGGCGGGCTGCCGGGAGCGTCCCGGTTCCCCCCTCCCCGCCGCAGGCGGGCTGCCGGGAGCGTCCCGGTTCCCCGCCCGCGGCGGGGAGGGGGGAACCGGGGCGCACATTCGCCCTATAAGACGCACCAACTTTCCCCCCCCCCCCCGTTTTGGGGAAGAAAAAGTGCGTCTTATAGGGCGAAAAATACGGTCTCTGAGGAAGCAATAACCAGCCTTTGCAAGTAGCTGGACTCATGGTCTTAAGTTTTTTACCCCTCTTAGTATGAACCTATGCTAACATTTATAATATTCTTCCATGTCTTTACATCTTGATTGTAGAACTGGAAAGAGGCAAATAGCAAAAGAAGAAGAAGAGCAAGTTCTTACATAGCAATCTTCATCAGCAGATCTTAAAGTGCCTTACAAAGGAGATCAGGAGCATAATCCCCATTTCACAGATGGAGAAACTAAAGTAAAGTACACAAACAAGGGAAGTGACTTGCTCAAAGTCATTCAGCAAACTATCAACAGAGGCATAAATTGAACCCAAGTCTTTCAAGTCCAATACCTGTGCCTTATCCACTAGGATGTCTCCTTTGATGATACCGAAAATGTGAAGAGAGATCCCTGCTGAAATAGAAACCACACTGTTCATTAATAATCAAACAGGCAGAGAAGTTCAAATACAGGGTACAGATGTTTTCACCAAATTTTGAGACTTTTTTTTAAACCTGTGTATAAACTCTTCATATAGAGTAGCATGGTTCTGGTGACGTCAGCCATCAAATTAAACTGGAATGTCGGAATTTTTGCAAACTTTGGAAAGGAATTTATGTATTTTCCCATTATGCTCTTGTAGAATTCATAAATCATATTTAATGAGAAATATTAGCACATAGTTACTGCAATTACGTGATGAATGTTTGATTTTTGGCTCACAGCTTGAGAAATGCATTGGATTTCTGCAATCTCTAGAAAAGTAAAGAAACCTCCTGTTTTAATTAAAGGCTAATAGCTTTAGTTCACTGCAATGCAAAGGCATTAGGTTTTTAAAGAAATCTCCCCCGAAAGTTTGTTAAATTAGACTTGAGTTATACCCCAAATCTGCATTCTCCTTTATTATCAAGCAATGTCAGTCTCCCCAGCCACCTAGTGCTCCCAACACTGCATCTACACTAGAAAAAAAGTGTCGTTATTACAGCAACAGCCAGCGATGGGACAGCTGCATGGTGCTAATCTGACAGAGCTCAGGGTTAGAACGGTTCTGTCAGGGCAACCTACCTGTAAGATCCCCCTCCCTCGCCGCCACCCCCAGCTCTATGCCATTGCTAGCACTAGGGGTTCTCACAACAAAATATTTAGTGGTCTCAGAGTGTGGCCACCAACTCTTGCTGGTAGCTGCTCCTTAAATTAACTTTAGGAAAAATAAACAGACATATCCAGGGGCCAACCCGTCTCTGTCCCTACCTCCCATGGCCCTTCAGTGACAGCCTGCCCCGGAGAAGGTGGGTCAGGAACTCACTGGCTGCCTGCGGAGGCCCAGGTCCCCCATGCCCCAGTTGAGCGGGAGCAGCAGAGCTGCCCAAGGGAGCGCCCAAGTGATCTAAAGCCACAGTCATCCTCACTGATGAGTCACTCCTGGCACCATGCCCACCGGCCCCAAGTGTCTCCAGGGGTGCTGTCTGGAGCCCCCGAGGAGGCCACAAGGTGCAGGGTGCCACTCCCTGCTGGCAGCACCAGGGCAAATATCAAGGTGGTGCATCTCATTTCCCTTGGTAATAGCGATTCAGGAGCAACAGCTGAGCACTGCAGGGAGGGACCACTGCTTTCCGGGAGGGTAGCCTGAACCATTCAGGGGGCAGATGAACCTTCAATTGTGCTCCTATCAACATATTCAGTTTGAAGGGAGGTGGGGGGGAGCGATATGCAATGCCCCTCCTCCAATCTCCACTCTTGCTTTGGAGGCTGCTGTGGCTGCCAAAAAACTCCACCGGTGGCCGCATTTGAGAAATGCGGCACTAGTGCCCTTGGAGCACTGATGGCAATTGCTAGACTAGGGCTGTGAGCATGTGTGCGTTTAAAACATTCAGCCAGTCAGTGCATCCCCTGCCAAGTAAGTGTCAGCTGAGAGCCGGGTTAATAGCTTGGCACTGCTTGCACTACACTGCGTCCTTCTGCCAAGAGAGGAGCTGGCCCAGTTCTTCAGAGTCCTTCGCCATGGGCGTGTTCTCTCCCAAGAGAAGCTATGAAAGGTAAGCAACAGAGTGAAAGGTTGCAACTGTCCAGTGTGTTAGTGCACCGAAGTGTGCACACATGTAAAACTGCGCATGTTGGCACTGGGGTAAGACTCCACTGAAAGTCAGATTCTCTAAGGATTCGCCAGTCTCCTAAAGGGTAAAGCAAGCAGAGTGCGAATAATCACAGATGGTATTAGTGGAATTGTTTTTAAAAATTCTGGGAAATAATCTGATAATAAATTAAGTGATAACACTAAGCCCTTCAATAGCTCCTTCCAAACCAAGTCTTCCAGGCACGCTATAGCCAACAATTAACAATATAAGGCCATATTGGGTCAGATCAATGGTCCAGTTAGCTCAGTATCCTGTCTTCAAAGGAAATGAACAGAGCAATTTATTGAGTGATCCATCCCATGTCATCCAGTCCCTTATTTCTGAAGTTGGAGGCTTAGGGACACCCAGAGCATGGTGTTGTGTCCCTGACCACCCTTGGTAATAGCCACTAATGGACCTATCCTCCACGACCTTATCAAATTCCTTTTTGAATCCAGTTATACTTTTGGCCTTCACAACATCGCAATCACAACCCTCTGCGAAGCGTCCCCATTTTACAAATACGGAAACTGAATGAGGAATTTTAATCACTCATCCAAGGTCACACAGCAAAGTATTGCTACGTCAGAGCAATTAGCTGCCTTTATCCCAAAACAATTACAAAAGATTCCTCCAAACTGCTCAGCTGTTCAAACAGGGAAGGAATTGGCAATACAAGCTGCGAGCCATAACTTCTAGGTCTTAGGAAATACAGTGAAACCTCCATTTAACGGACTAATTCGGGCGAGGGGGGTGTCCGTTAAATGAAAAAGTCCGTTATTTAATAATAATAAAAAAAAAACCCGAGCTGTCGGAGCAGCAGCCCGACCGCCACAGGGTCGGGGCGGCAGCTCCGCAGCCCACCCGCTGCAGGGACCCGGGCGGCAGCCGGCAGCCAGCCCGCGAGAAATGGATTTGGGATGCATCAGGCTTGCTCAGAAATTTTGTCCGTTGCATCCGAAGTCCGTTAAATCGAGGTTTTACTGTACTGCCATTATATCTCATCATGCTGTCACTACAATAGTTAGAGCAACAGCATAGGAGAACAGCGCCCCATTGTGGCAGCAAAAATTCCTACGTGTGCAACATCTGGAGGAGCTAAATGCAGAAGTTCTGCAAATGTTTTTCAGAGGCAAAGCCCCACTGAGCTGTTTGTACCTGCTGTGGGAGGGACGGGGGGGTGGGGAGGGGGGTTCCCATAGAAATAGAAGTGTTCAAAGTGAAATTCATCAGCCATTTGCTTCTCTCTTTGAGACTCTAAGGTTTTTCCATAGTTACATAGCAGTGGTGACAAATGGTGATGTGACTAACACCAGGCAGATATTTCCATATCACTCTGTCCTAATGAGCACCCACGCCTTGTGAAGAGAATGTATCTGCTGGTTAGAGCACAGGACCAGGAGTCAGGCTTCTTTCAAATCCCAGTTCTTTCACCAACTTGCTGTGCAACTTTGGGCAAGTCACTTATTCTACCTGAGACCAACTTTCTACCTACAAAATGGGGATAAGAATGGAAAAGCTGCATTTTTGTCTTAGGAGTCAGATATTCCAGACTATATATTTTTACAATAACCCCCCTGCCCCATGGACTTTATACAGTTTAGGAATTTTAGGTATCAGGGGTTGAATGTGCTCAAATCTCACTGAAAACAGTCCTGCCATGGCAAAATCTGTGCTACTTGTGTCATAATTAGAGGGACTGTTCTGTCATTGCGTGTGTCTGCGTTCACAGAGTTAGCATTTCTCTGGGATGCTTCTGAAAGTAAGTCACTGGGAGGGCCATTAGAGGGAAGTGTTCCTCCAAAGCCCGTAGCACCAAGAGGCTCAGTTCTCGCCCCAGGTTACTATTCAACACTCATATGAAAGTTATTGGGACAGATGATGAGACAACACGGGCTGAAATGCCAGCAATACACAGCTTAACACCCAGCTCTCTGTCTCCTTTATGTCAAATGTAAACAGCATCATCTCCCAGCTCTCTCAGGGCCTAGCTAAAATCAGCCCCTGGAAGATGCGCCTCTGGTTAACACTGAATCAAGACTAAGGTGGTGCTCCCAGGAAAACCTAAATCCTTTGAAAAACATGCCTTCTCTGTAACACTCCCCACTATTGAGGGCATGTGTCCCCTAATTATTTTGTAGTACTGATGCCCAACCAGACATGTTCTAAAAAAGAATCCATCTTCCCTCTGCATGCTACCAAGAGATTGCTTCCCATGCTATGGGGCTCCATCTTCGCTAGAGACATCCACAGACTACTCCTGGGGGAATTTGCACCAAAAAATTAAGAATTTGGTGTCCTTCCATGACTGCTAATACAAACACAGACAAGCCAGCCAGCCCACAAACCACCCTATAAATAAATACAACTATTTACCCTGCAGGCTGGGGAAAAAAAGAATGTGTGTGCCTGTTATTTCTACTGTTTAAACATATGGGGGAGGGGGGAACTTAACACACTACAGAGATATAGATCACTTGAAAACTGGATGCAAGCAAAATGTATATTTTAATATGGGTCAAGGTAAATGTATACAGCTGGGAACAAAGGACGAGGAACTTTATTCGGGGAAGCAGTGAGTTTGAAAAAGATTTGGGGCTGTGGTGGACAATCAGCTGAACATGAGCTCCAGGTAAGGTGATCCTGGGATGCATAAACTAAGACCACACAAATTCACCACTCTATAGATAGCAGATACATGTCTTAATAGCCAGGATGGGCAGGGATGCAACACCATATTCTGAGTGTCCCTAGCTTCCGATTGCAGAAGCTGGGAGTGGACAGGGAACGGATCACCTGACGATTGCCCTGTTCTGTTCATTCCCTCTGAAGCACCTGGCATTGGCCACGGTTGGAAGACAGGATACTGGGTTAGACGGACCATTGGTCTGACCCAATATGACCATTCTTATGTTCTTAATAACCAATTTTATCACACAAGTCAATGCAAATCATTGATAGGCTAATATTTCTCACCTCATAAAGAGTTTTATGAATTAATAGCAACAAAATAAGATACACTGCAGTTTCATGAGGGAAAGCGTTAGAAAGTCCAGAGATTGCTGTGTCCATATGACAATATACAGTACTGTACATGGATTTAAGAAAAGCTTCAATTTCCCCCCACTAGATGGCATGTTTCAATTACTAATGTGCACTGGAATTCAACCTTTTCTTTTTTAAAAAGATTTTTCCTCCCTTTGCTAGTTTTCCATCATGTTTGCTTTCCACTTTAAAGCCAGACAGCTTAAAAAAACGGGAAAGGGGGGGGAGAAAGGATAATTTTAGCTAAAAATACACCATCTGCCTGTGAAAAATCTAGCTTGATTCTGTCACATCTTCAACGAACCAGGTTAATAACCAGCATTGAAGCAGATGGTTTCTTTATATAAATATGCCCATCTCCCCACAGTGACTCTTCTTCAGCTGCTTCCTGAAACTGCTGGCACTGCTTTACCTTGTTTCCTAGGTGACGACTGTCTCTTACACTCAGCCCAGATATTATGCAGCTGGAATGGATTTTAGAAGTTGTTCTCTCCTGCCCCTGACTGCTTTCAATCCCTACAAGGGATGCTGCGGTGGACAGAATACTGTGCCAAAGACCAGCAACAGATGGATGTTAATAAATTAGCTTACAACTGCCCTTTTGCTCCAGATGATCAAGTTTACAGAGGAGTTCTGAACCCAATCAAATCCTCTGACAAGACCAAATAACAAATATAGTTGCAAGCTCAAGGCTGCAGGACTGTAGGTTGGACAGCTAGGGGATAAAACTGGATCTTCTGGCAACGTTCAGTGAAGTTCTGCTAACGGGGATTGGGACAAACATTTAAGTGTGGCTACTTTGAAAAGGGACTCTGTAAAAATGGCATTGAGAGCTCCATTATCCATATCAAGAGTTCTCAGTTTACAAGCAGAAAGGTATTTTTCTCACTGCCAACCCTGGAAACTCAGATTGGGCAAAGATTTGAGCTGCATTCTTTGTGAACTATCAAAAATAAATATGCTCTGAATGCCAAATTAGGTTTTTTGGCACAGTGACACCCGTGCAGTCACATTGTCTTCAGGAGTTTATTTGCATCAGTATTTCGAACTAGACGACGGTGCTGAGAAGGAAGAGAATTCAGCTAACTTCCTTTTGGTGCTGCAAGAGGTTTCGATTGTGGTCATCTGCTTACCTAAAGACAAACTCATCTCTGTTCAATGCAGCCCAGTGTGTTATTGTGATGAAGTGATAAGCAACACCCCGGTGTGTTAACTGGGATCACTCAACCATCCAAACATTCTGACATCACAACAGAGCCTCTATTAGACCACTCTATTGTCACTGTGTTGGGAGCAGAGACAGATGGAGAACAGGTTGAGATGATTGAAATCATAATAAAACAAACTGATGTGCTTAGGAAACTTCAATTTGTGAGAGATGCAAAATGACAGCTCTGGAGCCCAGAGTAATCCATTAAAGATCAGGCACATTCTGCCCCAACAGTATGTCTCAAGTCTATATGGGAAAGAGGAACCTGTGGGTAGTCCGGTCTACATACTGACCTTTTCCAGCTGCCAGCAAGGATGCTTGGAACGGGTTCTGATTTCCGACAACAGTCAACTGAAGTGAATATGATTTAAGTCCGGGATTCTCAAAGGGGGGTCGCAACCCCTCGAGGGGTCACAGGCCACTTTTGTGGGGGTCATAAGCCCCTACCCCAGCTACGCGCTGCTGCGGGATCCCCGGGCGGCAGCTCGAGCCCCGAGCGCCGGCGGGGACCGGGGCCGCAGCCGGCAGCCCGCCCGCGGAGGGGACCGGGGCCGCAGCCGGCAGCCCGCCCGCGGAGGGGACCGGGGCCGCAGCCGGCAGCCCGCCCGCGGAGGGGACCGGGGCCGCAGCCGGCAGCCCGCCCGCGGAGGGGACCGGGGCCGCAGCCGGCAGCCCGCCCGCGGAGGGGACCGGGGCCGCAGCCGGCAGCCCGCCCGCGGAGGGGACCGAGGCCTGGGCACTGGGGGGTCCATGCCTGTATTTCCGCTTTTAGCCACCGAATGTTTGCCATGTTTCGGCAAACATGGAGGGGTCGTGCCGTGCTGCCGGAGCAGAGAAAGGGGTCGCGGTCTCAACAAGTTTCAGAACCGCTGATTTAAGTGTTGTCCTGAATCAGAGCCATCATGAGGACACCTGCCTGCAGGAGGCAGTGGGGCCTAGTGAATAGTGTGCTGAACTGGGACTCAGGGGACCTGGGTTCTGCCACTGATCTGTTGGGTGACCTTCAACAAGTCACTCCACCCATCCTCAGGTTTCCCCATGTGTAAAATGTAAGGCACATTGAAGCCATAGGCATTTTTGTTAGAACAAAAAGAACTGAAGCCAGCATCTCGTTTTACATGGACCACTTTACAATCAGATATCAAATTACCACTGTTCTTGGCTGGATTTAAATTGATGATCCTGAGGTGAAAGGCGGTCTCTCTCATGAACTATCCAATCATTGTCATCTGCTATCCATCTTTGGCAATGTCTCATTTTAAGTGTTGTGGCTATGAAGGCAACTACTTCAATTTACAGTTTTCTACAGCTTGCCCAACTTGTGCACAGTGATATTTCTAAAACAGATACCAGATTGTATGAAAACATGTAAGATTACATTTATCCGAAAATCTTTGAAGAAGCCAACTGCATTACAAGTACCCTGCAAATTAAACTGTACTCTCCTGCTTTGGTATTTTGCAATTATGACACTGTCCAGTTACATTCCACTTCTGTTTTGCTTTCCACTTTATTGGAAAGAACGACTAAATAGTGACACTCAACCTAGCCTATGAACTCTGCAGGGGAAGATCAATACAGGCTTACTCATAGCATGTTACACTTGTACAAAATAAATTAGCTAAACACAACACATTTGGTAAACTGCCAATCAAAACACCATTCCCCAGCCAGATTCCAAATTTTAAAGCTGGACAAAAACAAAAAAAATCTTTATTTTGATTTCGCTACTAGAAAAACAATACAATATAAAAACAATTCATTTCTTGTATGTTTTTACATATAAAAGAAGGCACCTTTGTACACGAGCTTGTCTTATAATGTTGCAATATAAATAGTGGAAAAATCAGAAAAAAAAGTATAATTCCATCATTCCATCTGCAGCTTCAACATGTGTAAGAAACCAACCCAAATCATTATTCAACAGATAGTTTGACATAATAAAACAATGTGCCTCATATTTGCTCATGCAGTATTTCAGTTCACAGTTCTGATGTACCTCATTTGTTTTAAAGCAAAACACATAAAAACATGTAACTCCATCAGGGTGCAGGAGTACATTCCTTTCTATCACAAGACATACATATATTGCACTACTGCAGCACAGAAAAAGGTTAGCGCTGGCTTTAAAGATAATTAATTTGAATTGAAGATTCGTTGATTATACTACTACACCTTGAAAATACTTTAAGAATCACTTAACACCTGTAGTTCAGATTCAACAAATTTCAGTCAGAGCAAAGCATTTTTTTTCTATAAGCCAACGCTGAGATGACAACCCCAATTCTGTAATTGGATGGGAGATGCCAGCTACCACCATTTTAGCAGCCTTCAAAGTCTAGCCTTTCCATACAAGGATAGCAGGAGCAACCAAGCTATGCACATTTTATCCACCTGTTGCAATAAGGCTCAGCTAGGCATTTGTCAGATTTGTATGTGAATAAAAGACTCAATTAGGATAAAGTTGTAGCCGAGAATGAGGAAAAGTTTGAGACTATATTCAACTTCTCAGCAGCAGGCCATTCTTGCAACCTTTACAGTCCATGAGTAGACAGTGAGTAAAATTTTCAAGAGAGCCTAAGTGACTTTGGAGCTTAAATCACTCTTAAAAGTGGAATCTAGGAGCTTAAGTCACTACAGTGACTGAAAATTTTCCCCAGTGATGTTGGTGTGAGAAACATCACCCCTTTAATGATTTATGATCTTGATTTCAGTTTTCAATACACAGTAATTTAAACTGCTTGGCAAATCAGTTTAAGATAATACAGTAATCCAATTCTAGATTCACAAAAACCAAAATAATACTCTACCTGCCTACTGCATTTACTTAACGTTATAATTAGCTATGTAATCATTATGTTAACTAAAAAAATCACAGTTGTCAAAATAAAATTTCCTTCATTGTAAAGTGAAAACACACACTCGGGAAAGGTTTACTCTCCATACCGTATTTCCGCTCTTAGCTCGTGTGAAAGATAATTTATTAGCACTGCTGCCAACTTCTGTTGGAGGTCTGCATTTCCCATTACAAGTGCAGTCAACTGTGCAACATCAGTCCAGTCTAAGTTCCTGATAATAGCCAAGGCATCATCATAGAGCTTCTGCTGCTCAGCAGGAGGCAGTTCCAGTATAATCTGAGGGATTGGCTTAAACTGTCCAGCAGTCATCCAAGCACCAAATAAACCACCAACTGCACCCCCTAGAAAAATCAACGAAGATTTAATTAGTCTCCACTTTATTATTAAATGTCAAATCCTACCCAACAATAACCAGGCTTCAAACAACAATGCAGCCAAGGACCCATCTACACCCCAGTTAGTGCATACCCCTGCTAAAACTTAATTAAAAGTGCCTCCATAATCAAGCTAAATCTTTAGAATGTTCAGGACAAGCGTCAGTTCAGTCACAGGTCACTTACTATACTTCTAAAATCAGAGTCCTCTGGTTCAGTTAGTCATATACAGACAGGGACACACACAAGCAGTCAGTCTCCCTTCCAAACCATGCACTTGTTGCATTGTCCCTAGCAGCTATGGCAGGAAGACATCACTTAAACTGGGGGATATAGGACAATTGCACCTTTTAGTTTTAAGGTAGCTTCCCTTTTTATTTTATTTGTGGATGTAACAGGCTGGTTTCATTTGATGATTTCTATAATTCCAGTTATTTAAGTATATGGACTGGTACATTCTTCTTAATACTGGTCTGGATGCTATAAATGTCTTACAATCATTTGGTTTTACCAATTTCTTACTGGAAAGTTTAGTAGCATCTTTGTTACAAGACTATTTTTCTGATAATTAATTAAAATGTATGTTTGTAATGCTGATAGCTGTACAGTTTCTCTGTGTCTCTCTGGCTGTACTGTTACATGTTTATTTTGTATTTCTATTCATCTTGTATTTCATGTAAGTATTCCCATAGAGGTATATGGGACTGCTCGTATGAGTAAACTTACATGCTTGTTTGAAGGATTAGTGCACAAGTAAAATCAGTAGTAATCTAGCTTTAATGCCACAAAAGGTTATTAATAAAGGAGATATCTCTTCTGTATCTCTCATTGCTACTAAGCTCAGGACTTTAATATCATTTTTGTTATAGAGAGAAACGCTAATAGACAAGGAACATAGGACTGAAAAAAATAAATACATTCAGCATGACAACATGCACATTACAAATTTTTAAATAAATAAACCTGCCTGTCAGAAGGATATTTTTATTAAGGAAGGATCCTCACTCCCCTTGATATGGTTAGACTGGGAAGATTTCCTCCCCCCTCACTTTATACCCAAATGAAGTAAATTTCCTTAAGGAATAAAAAAGGGAGTCTCCAATCTATTTTTCTCTACCGACCAAAGGTCTATAGGAAATGATCTAACAACAGTTCCTTCAGAGGGGCTCCACATCAGCCAGGAATTTAAGCTGAAGCACTCGGCAGAGTATCTTTTCATGGTCAGAAAGTGTTATGAAAACCTTCTTTACCTTCTACTTAAACCACATCGCACATCAATTCTTTAATTCCTTAGTTCAGCAGCTCATCTTATGATGAGTCCAACCATCTTGCCTTATATGGTAGAGTGTATTTACCTACAGCTATTCCAGGTGGACCCCCCATTATGCCCCCAACAAATGCTGTTGCACCCGCTACTAGCGCTCCGATTCCAGAATGCTTGACAGCAGCCTTCATCTTCCTCTCCTCAGAGATACGGCACAATAGGCACATCACATCATTAACATTGATCGGCATCTCAGCTAATTAGGCTCCTGAAAAGATATATTTTAAGGTCAATTTTATAAAAAAGGATCAGTTCTTGGAATAACATTTCTTCTTCCAAAAGAAAACAGAGACCAAAAGTTTTGCAAGTAGCCAATGAAGCAAATGAAACAGGAAAGTAGGTGATAGGCGTTGCATACTTCCAAATGTATTTGGTTTTGTGCAGCTTTTTTCATCTGACTACAATCACAGCAATGAAACATTTTTAAATGTTCTGCCTATGTGTTGTCTTTAGCCTGGAATAACTGTCATGTCCATTCAGTGTTGCGAACAGCTACATGTGAGAAAAGAAACAGGTAATGACTCTGTTACATCAAGATATGATTACCAGATTATAATGGACAGGCAGCCTTAATTCCAGTAATTCCTAACTTCACAACATGAATAGCTTATTTTTCAATGAAGGTTTTTGTGTGTGTAATATACATTTAACAAGTCAATTCCTTACTTTCTTACAAAGACAGGTCCTTAGATGTAGAAGTGGAAGCAAAGAGCATCAGAGAGAGACGAGATTTTTTTTCACCTTAACTTTACATTTGAAAGCCATTTCATAATGAAGCATTAGATCCCTTTCTGTAACATTTAAAAGAGCAATGAAAAATGTTCATATTGTGCTAGTACATAAGAGCTCCCATCAGGGGATTTAACCTTATTGAGCTAGGTGCCATAAAAACAGAACAAAAAACAGTCAAATCTTACAGTCTAGGACTAGGTGTAGATTCGCTGTACCTGTCTCGGTCAGATCCACAAGTGGGGGTGTGAGAGAAAAGGAGCCCCCAGAGGTGCAGGAGGATGCCTGAGAGAGAAAGAGGTAGATGTGAGGGGATTATGTTGAGCTGCCAGAGGGCTGGGGAGCAGGTGAGATACGAGGTGGAAATGAACTGATGTCAGGCCAGGAAGGTACAGAAATGACATGGGTTGGAGCATGTGGTTACTTAATCGACAGGGGTGAGGGCCAAGGGCAGATGTAGGACTCTGTGCATTATAATTAACATTTGTAAGTTTTGGGAGGAAACCGCTGAGCCACCAAGCCACACTTCATGCAATTTTAGGCAAATGTAAAATCTACTGTTTACCACACGATGCTAGTGGCATAAGGCAGGGAAAATACTTTAATGTATAGTTTTAAATATCACTGTTTCTCTGACCATGTGGTTTTTTGTTTGTCTAAATAATAAAGAAGTTTCCACGCACTACTGTATTGTATATATTGCTCAGATGCACTGTACTGACACACATTGCTCCTACATCAAAATATATTCTTGATTGTCTCCTCAGTGAGACTGCTATATAGAGAAGTAGACTGAAGACTGAACTTTCCATCCTGGTACAGTGACAAACAGTACAAAATAGTTTCTAGATGTAGAGCAACAGCTGGCAGCAGGGTGGATAAAAATCAATTATTTAAAAAAAAAATTAAAAGGGATTTTTTTTTTTTAACTTAAATCGGATTCTTTTAATAAAATTCTTTTTCAGGAAAACTTGTCTAAAGATGTATCTTAATTAAAACTACTATAGCTCAAAGATATCTCATCATGGAATAGGGATTATAAATTATAATTCTATAGTATAAGACAATATATTCATATAATGTTTAAAAGTTTTGTAAATGAGTTCCAATAGTAAAGTTAATGGATTAACAACCCAATCGTGTGGGGTTCCAGAGGCTTCTGTATAAGATTATTTAGGTTCATTTTTCTATCTACCCAATGGGACTCTGATGGTATCTTCTGGACTGAGCAGAGGCGATTAGTTTTGCAGTTCTCAAACTGTGGATTTGTGTCTCCGGAGACAACAGGTTTGTTACCAGCAAACACATTTTTAAATAAATAAATAAAGGTGAGAAGTAACAGACCTTAACCCTACTGTTCGTCTGCAAATTTGTGTACACAGAGCCAATCCCTTACCTCTCTCTAAAAGTGCAAAGTTTCAAAAAGTTCAATGAATAGACAATTGTGGGGGGCAGAATAGATCTGGACAACGAGAAGAAATCTGTAGATAAATATGAGAGGGGAGGGACAGGCAGTAGAAACTAAAGTGAAACTGTTTGAGCAGCATATTCCAGAAATCTTGAGGTCTTTCTGAGTGTAGCCTTCACTGATTTGAGAGCTACCATACCATTCTCTCACTAGAAGGGAAAACCTATAATGGTAGCAGGCTGTAAAGGAGACCCAGTCTGGGAATAAGAACCATTCAAGAAATATATGTTTGCTGATGGTGTTTTAAAAAAAGTCACCATCAGTGAACTGGTAGAAGACACTTAAGCACTTGGATTCAGACTGTTGAAGTGATAATCTCACTTTTAACAACAGTAGCTTCTTCTGCCAGCATAAAAAGAATATTTTCTTCCTTTGGACTAATTCATTCCAAATTGAGAAATTGTTTGGGATCTGAAAAAGCAGAAAAGCTTGTTTTTCTTTTCCAGATTATATACAAATAGGAAAATGAAGGTGAAGATGACGGAGTTAGCTGCAAAAGACAATGTTTTAAGTTCATCATGCTGACCTGGCTGACAGTCAATTTAATGTTTGTTTTTTAAAAATATATTTCATTTAGCTATTTTAGTTAAAAACAATTTTAACAAAAACAAACCTGATTTTTAAAAACTTGAATGTTTAAATTCAAAAATTCATGTTTATTTTGTTAAAATATTATGTGTTTTGAAGAAAAACATCCAGAATACATAATGTTGTTTTAGTTAAATAGAATAATTTAAATGTCTGTCTGGTGATGTTCTCCTCCTAATACAGTATTGCAAGAAAATCCTCCAAATATTAAGGATTAACCTGTTGAATTGGAGATATTTATGAAGTCATTGGGAGGTGAACTATTGGTTCACTTACCTTTGGTAAATGAAATAACCAAACAAACAATTATTCATTTTCTGATATAGCTGTAAAACTCATCTGAAAAGTTTTCAAAATAAATCCCTTAAAAAATGTACAGTGTGTACCTTCTAAAAATGAAACCTACATTTATCTGAGTTGTGAAGAATATGTATTAAGGTTATAACAACCAACAACAATGCACTTTTATGTAGAAATCCATGATTAAATTGAGTCTTCCTGACTAGTGATTTAAATCATGATTTAAATCAAATCCACCCTGTCTGGCAGGGTGAATAATATGAATTATCAGGCTTCATCTTGTGACAAGTTCATGACTGAATTCAAGATAACCAAATTTCACCCTGAAAGAAGGCCTGAGAATTAGGGATACAGTCTGCACTGATATTGAGAACCCACAACTACTGCCCATTTCTGTGCTCTCCTCCTGCTCATCGACAAAAGAAGCACATGTACATACATCCTGCTGCCCTCTCTATCATCTGGTACTATCAGTCATCAAATAACCCTGTCATCCTCCCAACAAGCCTCAGGAGTGATGGAAACACCTCGAAATGGCCTTCCCCTTAGACCAAATCCAGAGACTCATTGAAGACACCTGTTCCTACAACTCCTGTCACCCTGAGGTGTCCCACAAGACCCCCTTGATAGGAAGCTATCGCAATGCTGATGAGACGACAAACAGCTCTCTAAATCTTCTTTATGTCCACACAGCCTACGATGTGCAGTTTGGGCATCCTTTTGGCCTCCTCAAGGTTTCCGTCCTGTGTGGCCATCCTATGACAGTCTGAACCCCTATGTTCATTCCTTTTTCAAGGCTACAATAAATTCTGTACAAAGTATGCCTTGTGATGTATTCTCTGAAACCTCACAATTTGCTGATCATCATCGTCCTGGTAAAATGTATGCAACAAAACTGTATGTAAAGTTGTAAGACTCTAGTGTATGAAATTACCAGGAATCCTAGAAACCCATTTGCCACAGAAAAATGCAGAAAAACACAGAATCTGAAGTTTTAAAGAGAATCTTTAGTATTTACATTTTGTGAAAAAAATAAACACATACATTAACGATTAACTAAATTTTACTGAAATTACCTGTGTTACTTATTCAATGCATGCAACCTCCGCCTCTTTTGCTTGATTTTTTAAAGAGCTTTAAATTTATAGTGGAACTCCATTTATCTGATCTGGTCCCAAATAGATCGGAAAATCAAAAATGTGGATAATCAGAAGAACTGGCAAAGAGCTTTCTATCCCTATTTTAAGATGGGGGAAAGGGGGGAGGTCTCAGGCAGTCAGCCCTGGGGTAGCAGGGCTGACAGCCACAGCCCCAGACACCCAGGGATAGGGTGACCAGATGTCCTGATTTTATAGGGGCAGTCCCAATATTTGGGGCTTTTTTTACATGGGCTCCTATTATCCCCCACCCTCTGTCCCAATTTTTCACACTTGCTATCAGCCCAGGGTAGGGTGACCAGATAGCCGGAGATAGATCAACAGTGGGGTTTGAGTGCATATGTAGCAGACAGAGTCACAAGTCTTCCCTATTCCCCATATACCAGTTCCCTTCCCAGGCTCCCCTGTCCTGCTGAGTTAGATGTGAATTCTAGTAAACTGAAACCAACTCTGCCACCTCATCTGTACTTTGCTTGATCACCACATCTGTGACTGACTCACAGTCCCCAGGTCAGTGAGCACACCTGGAGTGATTCAGGAAGAAGATTCACAGAACTGCTTGTTTACCAGTTTTCAAAAGTGAATTATGTAACAGCTAATCAGTACCTGCATTGCAATTCACACATTTTTAAAATAATCAAGGAAAGCCATCCAGTTAAAATATTAACATGTCTGCAAACAGCATGTCTGCAGCAGGCTGGATTACTTTAAATCAAAGTGATTTTAATCATGATTTAAATCAAACAGGAAACCTTGATTTACATAAGTGATTTTAATCTTGTGTTGCATGGGTACTCTATTTTCCTTGAGAGGTTAATTCTCATTCATTGTGACAGATAACCATTAAAACATGCTGATTTGCAAACAAATCCCATTTTCACAGTAAAACTCATTGCAAACATATCACACAGAATATTTATCCATGAAGAGCAACATGTAAAATACCTAAAGACAGCTTGTAGATATCCATCAAGGTTCAGAATCATTGCAAGATGTATGTACAGGTAACATTTAAAGAATAGTGTATTTATTATGAAAGTATGCTTCATAGTCTGGGAGTAGAAGGGCTTGTCTACACTGGAAATTTACAGTGCTGCAACTTTCTCACTCAGGGGTGTGAAAAAAATCACCCCCCTGAGCGCAGGAAGTTTCAGCGCTGCAAAGGGCCAGTGTAAAACAGTGCACCAGTGTTGGTAGCTGCGTTCCCAGCACTGGTACAAAAAGCTACGCCTCTCCTTCAAGTGTTTTTTTTTTTTAAAAAAAAAGTGTGTGGGAGAGTTCTCTGCGCCGCGACCACACAAGCCACGTTAAAGCCTGAAATTAGTCACCCGTATCTAGATGATGACTCATTCCGATAATAGAGATGTTATCCTGCCCTGATCAACCAATGATGTAATGAAAGGGTCTAATGCCTCCCCTAGCCACATCTCAGAACAGTCAATGGAAAATCAGAAGAGACAACTAAAAACAATCAAAACCATTTGGAGGAGAAAAGAAAAATTATAGCAGGCAGGAGACTGCCTAAAAACAAAAGAAAAAACACCCCAAAAGCTCACCTCTTCTAGAGAATTGGTAAGACTCTACTTACTTCAACACATCAGAATAACACCCATTAAATCCTGTATCCTCACCTCCGGCCCACACCAGCCAGACCAATAATAATAAATGGAGATATACCAATCTCCTAGAACTGGAAAGACCTTGAAGGTCATCGAGTCCAGTCCCCTGCCTACACTAGCAGGATCGAGTACTGTCCCCTGACAGATTTTTTTTGCCCCAGATCCCTAAATGTCCCCAAGGACATTGTCATGAAAAGATGCAGCTCCACCTTTCGCAGCCCTGGGGAAGGCTGGCGGGGAAATCTCCCTTATCCCGTGGAAACAGGCCCACTCCCGACCGCCCGGCCTCTGGCGCAGACACACCCTGTCTACACTAACGGGGAGGCGCACAGCCCCGGGGGCAGCTCAAGCCGATCGGGCAGGGCCGGTTCTTGGAGTCAAGGGCCGCCCGCGGGCTGGGACCCCCCGGACCAGGCGCTCCCCCGGGCGGGGACACAGCCACAGCGTGCAGCCCACCGCGATGTGCGCGCACGCGACCTTCCCGGGCGGGGGGCGGCTGAGCCGGGCTCTGCGGGCACGGGAGGGAGGGAGCCGGGCTCAGCAGCACGTCAGCTGGGCCTCCCGCCGCCCTCCCCCCCGGTCCCGGGCGACCCCCCGCAAACCGCAGCCGGGCCCTTCATCCACCCCGCCCCCCGGGCTCTCTCTGTGCCGCCGCCCCGCGCGGCCTCGCCCCCCGCTGCAGCCAGGCTGCCTACCTCGGCCGGCGCGCAGAGTCGCGAGCTGGGGAGCGCCGGGAGGGGCGGGGCGGGGCCGGGCCGCCGCAGGCCACGGACGCAGAAAGGGCCGGGAGGTTCCAGCGGCAGGAGCGGGCACGTGCGAGCGGCGCCGCCACTGGGAGCCGGCCGGCGCAGGGGCCGAGGGGAAACACGTGGGCGGAGGTGTAGATAGGTTGTGTCTCGTCCCCGCCCGCGCGCGCTTATTGCCGGGGGGGGCGGGGGCTGCTGTCTGTGCCGCCGCTCGCGCCCTTGCAGGGGCTCGGAAAGTTCAGCCCAGGGGGCCCTTTGCTCTGCCCGTCGCTGCTGGAAGGAACGTGGGGGGTTCCCGCATCTTCTGGCTTGAAATAGTTTCCATTAGCCAAAGGGTTTCACAGTTTGGTTCAATGGCTCTCACCCCCCCCCCCCCTGCAGGATCCTCAGGCTGTCACCCTCCCATTGCTGGGTGTGTTGCCCCAGTGCCCCCCGGGAATGCGGGATTTGCAAAGCTTGGATGGGATCAAACAGGTCCCCGCCCCAGGGAGCAAACCCCTGCGTCGTTAGCCTCAATCATCCCGGGGGGAAGCACTCCAGCAGCAGCCCTCAGCCACTGGCAAATATTTATTTCAGCCTGTATGAATCACTGTGGGGGCTTTATTGCAAACTGTGTTTGCTATAGCACCTGAAGGGGTAGGTGTTGATAGGGGGTGCACATTGCTGGCGTCCTTTCCTCTGCGAATCTAGATTTGGGAATTGCAGCCTATGGTGTGTAGATGGTTTGCAATGTCTCATGTGACCGAACAGTCCAATCCGAGATTGGCGTGATGTTTGGCAGTTATCTGGCATGATGGATGGCTCTTTTCAAGCTGTAGAAGCCAGCTGATACCCTGATGGTGCCACTTGTTATGATCACTTCCCAAGATTTCCGGTTGATCAGGATCAATAGAAAATGCCTTCATATCTCACTTGCATGTGTCTTATAGCAAAGCTTGGGATATCCTGTTGTTCTTGTTCCCTCTGATAGTGCTACGTATAGCATGTCCTTGGGTATGGGTCTGTCTTCCAGCCTACTCAGATGGCCCAGCAGCTACCTGGCTCTTAGCTAAGGCTGTAGTAGGGCAGATAAGAGTTCCAGCAGGGACCTTTTTTTCCATGCTGCAACAAGAGCAAAAAACTCAAAAGCCTACACAAGGAAACCAGGGACAAGAGAGACCTCTGGTAATGTTCACAGGACCTGCCCATACTAGGAGCTGGACTGAGTAATCTCATTGTGTAGTCCAGGAAAGTTTACCTCAAGTCCTGCCTGCCTGAGGAGGTCATCCTGAGTTTGAGCACTCTTGGATCTTGGCCCTCGTTTGGGAAGCTGCACCAATCATCCAGGGATGCAGCTCCTACTACACACAAAATCCTTAGTGTTATTTACTGAAGAAATTTTAAAAAAAATGACTTGAGGGGTTTTCATGTGTTTTTTTTCTTAACCCTCGCCCCCCCCCCCCCCCGAATTTTAGCTGAGCAACTCAAACAAATAAAAATGAAACCAAGGTGTGTCCCTACCAAGCAGGCTCATTCAAAGGTACCTCTGCCCTCCCTTTGTCCGAGTTTATTTCCATCATCCATGGGGTGTGATATGGCGTGATAGTCGGATACACTATCATATGTAATCAAGCAAACGAACTAAAAGAATGTTGGACAGCTATGTCACATATAGCTCCAGAAACATCACAATGTTCCTTTACAACAGTAAAATCTACAAAAAGTTGTCTAATGTAAAACAAAAACAAAAAAACTAGGTTTTGTTTCCAAAACATGAATTATTAATTGATTGTTTTTGTTTCTTTGTCACTGAAGCCTTATTATAATATCATCTCTCTAATGCTAAAGTAAACCATCTCCCATTAGACTTCTCTGTGGGAGGTGAGAGGAATGAACGAGGAAACCAATAAGAAATAAAGCTTCCCATCTCTGTGTCTTTCTTTCCCTCCCTGTGGTTACACTTGGAACTTCTTAACCTCCTACGCATTATATGATCACATAAAATAACCCTCTCAGTGTAACATCTCCAAATGTTACAGGCCTACTGGTGCGCCTGATTTTTATTATTTAGATGCAAAAGCATTTAATTTAATAAAACAAAAAAGAACAAAAACAAAATGTCATGTAAATTGTTTAAAAAGCGAATAATTCCAACTGTAAGCAGCTTTCCAAAGGGGAAAGGCATTTAGAACACTAGAGTTGGGCAATATTCAGGAGAAGGAAACTAAATGCTCATTTAAAACTCCAATAAAAGACAAATATTAATAGTTTATTAGGGGCAGGTGACTGGAGATTTCATTGACTTGCTATATTTTTTGTAGAATAAAATACTAGCAA
This sequence comes from Sternotherus odoratus, assembly GCA_032164245.1. Lineage (NCBI taxonomy): Eukaryota > Metazoa > Chordata > Testudines > Kinosternidae > Sternotherus > Sternotherus odoratus. Next base: position 18,776,584 of record JAVMKO010000014.1, on the reverse strand, counting down.
AACAAAGATACAAACATTCAGTAATGATGACTGTATCCTAGTTAGGCGCCGAGCACTACTGTAAATATATATGTGCTATGGGTGAAATCTTGGCCACACTGAAGTAGCCAATGGGTGTTTTGTCATTGACATCCCTGGAGCCAGGATTTCACCCAGTATGTGTATATCAAGCTGCACCGGATATCATATGTCATGTATCACATACTATAATTTTAGAAATATTCTAGTTTAAGTACTAACCTATTCACTCTAGCACTACAAGTCAAAAATTCCCATCAAATGTTTTGAATAGGCTGGCTAGATATTGAGCAATATGTAGCACAAAAGTCAAGGAGTTGTTATTGTAGAAACATACAGTACAATGAACTGACTACGATTTCCTTTCAAACTGTTTTTATTACACAGATGGCTCCATCTGGTGGCTACATTAACACCATCTAACCCTGTTATGTTGTTTTATATTGCTATTTGGAAGAAAGCTTTTAAACTGAACAAATATTTTCATTCTGTGTAGTTTCTATCAAATTTCATGCTTTAATAAACATAGATTTGCCTAACTATACTTTAGAATCACATGGTCCAGTTTTAACCAATAATTAGCATCACACTTTAGGCAGAGTTTAGTCTGCTTTGTTAATTCAAGACACATTGTTCTGGTCTCTAGCTCCCTAGTAATTTTCTTCCTTGGAAGTATAGTATATTGTCTTCCTAACTGGAGGTGACATGATCAGTAGCACATGAAAGAATAATCTGACGTTGTTTCGTGTTGGGTTAGTCTGGAGACTATTTTGCAAACATGACATATATCAGAAGCATGGGTGAAAAGTGTGTAGTGGGAAGGTTTCCTTTGGTAAGTATAATATTAGTGGAAGGACAATATTGTGCATAGCAGCTATTTTGGACATAAAATGATTGTTAACTCAGTGTTAAATTTGCGGAAGTAACATATATAAAAATACTTACCTACAGCAATAGTTTTAAGAAAATCTAAGCATTTGCAAGGTTTTGTAAAGGTTTAATTTGTCAAGTATCTGTAGAAGGGTTTGCCCAGGACTCGTCCCTCTCCAGGGCAGCAGGGAACCACACTGCCATGCTACTTGCTTCCAGTTGTTGATGGGGAATTAGCCAGGCTATGGGAATCTCTCACCACGGCAGCAGTAGAGGCAATGACTCAGGCCCTCAAGTAGGAGCTGACTCTGCTACCCCGGCCTGACCTGGGTTCGGGCTTCCTAGTTAAATACTGATCTAGATATTTGCCTAGCTTTACAACAGGCTACACAAAAATCCCAGCTAAATCAGTACAAACTAACATTTAATACAGACAATGACTTGTTTATATTGCTCTATATGCTATACAACTGAAATATTCACATTTTGAAATTATTAATATTCCTATTCCAATTCATTTATTTTATAATTATATGGTAAAAAATTAGAAGGGAAGCAATTTTTCAGTAATAGTGTGCTGTGACACTTTTGTATTTTTATGTCTGATTTTGTAAGCAAGTAGTTTTTAAGTGAGGTGAAATTTGGAGGTATGTAAGACAAATCAGACTCCCACAGGGGGTACAGTAGTCTGGAAAGGTTGAGAACCACTGCATTAGATTGGGAGGTAGCCGTGTTAGTCTGGAATAGCAGACCTCTGCGTTAGATTGTGTCTTCTCGCTAAATATAACTAAATGACACAGTAGCTTTTGCATATGAAGTGAATCCTTCTTTCCTTTCTATACACCTTTTGTGGTATCGTATTAAGCAAAGAAGAGGTTTGCCTCATCAGCTTGATGATTTTGAAGAAAAGTATGAGAGCTAAATCATTCCATTTTTGCTGCTGATGCTATGAAGGTTCTCTCTTGATTTCCTTCACACTCAGGTGATGGAATGCCGAGATGGGCAAACTCAGTTTCAATGCCAAAAAGATGAACAATTGGTGCAGAAGGTCACAAAACACTATGAATTACTTTATGTCACCCGAATCTTGAAGGATGATCCAAAAATATATACAAGAGTTTTGGAATAATAGTTAGCAACACAGTACCACTACCGAGGGGACACTGTGCAATACACACAAAGCAACTCAAATTTTAATGGGGAGTGGAATTACCTTTTGCATTAAATACAAAAAGAGTTTGTTTTAAAAAGAGAGAGAGAAACAGTGAGAAAGAAGCATGTTCTCTGTTAAGGAAAAGCAGTTTATGCCCAATGTCCAGGAGAAATACTTGAAGAATAATTCAACTCTATGCAAAGATTATTGTTTAGGGCAACCAGTCAGTGAGATTAGCAGGGAACTTTAGGACTAGATCCTACAAAAGGATCACTGTACAGTCACTCAGGTCTGCATGGAACCCAGAAATTTTAGTGTGACTCCACAAGGGTGTAAGAGTCTATGTGAGTGGATCCGCAGGGGTCTCCGAACTTTTCAGCCCGAGGGCCGCATTAACTATCAAATAGCAGTTCGGGGGCCGACAACACACTCGAGGTCCAAATAAAAAAGAATCAAAACATGGATGTTGTTTTTAAGTATTTATTTAATATTATTTTATTCAGTTATTATTTAATAACACATTGATACACTACACATGAACACCTGTTCACTACACATGAACACTACACATGAACACTACACATGAACACCCATTCACTACACATGAACACTACACATGAACACTACACATGAACACCTGTTCACTACACATGAACACTACACATGAACACTACACATGAACACCTGTTCACTACACATGAACACTACACCTGAACACTACACATGAACACCTGTTCACTACACATGAACACTACACATGAACACTACACATCAACCCCCCAACTGACCCACCCAGCCAGGTCTCTCCCCCCAAAACCTCCTTTCCTCCAACCCCCAACTGACCCACCCAGCCAGGTCTCTCCCCCCAAAACCTCCTTTCCTCCAACCCCCAACTGACCCACCCAGCCAGGTCTCTCCCCCCAAAACCTCCTTTCCTCCAACCCCCTCCAAATGACCCACCCAGCCAGGTCTCTCCCCCCAAAACCTCCTTTCCTCCAACCCCCTCCAAATGACCCACCCAGCCAGGTCTCTCCCCCCCAAACCTCCTTTCCTCCAACCCCCAACTGACCCACCCAGCCAGGTCTCTCCCCCCCAAAACCTCCTTTCCTCCAACCCCCCCCCAACTGACCCGCTCAACCCGGTCTCTTCCCCCCCCCCCCCCAACTGACCCGCTCAACCTGGTCTCTCCCCACAGACTGTTTCGCCGCCTGGCAGTGGGTGGCTCCTTGTTTCGCCGCCTGTAACTGGGTGGCGGTGTGGCGCATCCCGGCCCCAGCTCTGAGCCGTCCCTGGCCGGCGGCGGCAGCGGAGCACGCGGCGTGTCCCGGCTGGCGGCGGCAGCGGAGCACGCGGTGCGTCCCGGCCGGCGGCGGCAGCGGAGCACGTGGTGTGTCCTGGCTGGTGGCGGCAGCGGAGCATGCGGCGCGTCCCGGCCCCGCGGCTGGCGGCGGCAGCGGAGCACGCGGTGCGTCCCGGCCGGCGGCGGCAGCGGAGCACGCGGCGCGTCCCGGCCCCGTGGCTGGTTCCCGACCCCTGCCGTAGACAAAAAGATCTCCACGGGCCGGATGAGAGGGCCTCGCGGGCCGCATCCGGCCCGCGGGCCGTAGTTTGGAGACCCCTGATTGGAGCTTTAACTTGTTTTCTTGATCTTGATGTTTTAGATTTGTGACCTTGTCAGATCTCATAAAATAAACAGGGACAGACCTAATTAGTATTTGGGAAGGTAATTACTTAGGAAGACCCAGGTTCTTAGAGAAATGGTGTTGATGACTCACTGCCTTAGGGTATGTCTTCACTACAGCAGTAGGTCGATTTCCCTTAAGTTGATTTTCTAAAGTAGACTTTAGAAAATCGACTTAGTGTGTCCCCACAAAGGACAGCAGGTCGACAGTGTCTGTCCTTAAACTTTTGCAGGGGTCGACATAGCCAGCATTGCACTGTGGGTAGGTTCGCGGGGGGGTTCGCGGTGCTGCTCGGGCGGGCGGGGGGGTCCGGCGCGGGGCTGCTCGGGCGGGCGAGGGGGTTCGCGGAGCTGCTCAGGCGGGGGGAGCCGGCGCGGGGCTGCTCAGGCGGGCGGGGGGGTTCGCGGTGCTGCTCGGGCGGGCGGGGGGGTCCGGCACGGTGCTGCTCGGGCGGGCAGGGGGGTTCACGGTGCTGCTTGGGCGGGTGGGCGGGCGGGGGGGGGGGTTCGCGTGGCTGCTCGGGCGGGGGGAACCGGCACGGTGCTGCTCGGGCGGGCGGGGGGTGTTCACGGTGCTGCTTGGGCGGGCGGGGGGGTTCATGGTGCCGCTCGGGCAGGTGGGGGGGTCCGGCGCGGGGCTGCTCGGGCGGGCACGGGGGTCCGCGGAGCTGCTCGGAAGGTCGGAGGCTTACAGTCACATGCATCCTCACTAGATCACAATTGACCCAGAGAGAGGTCGATTTCAGCTACTCCTCTCGTTAGGGAGGAGTATAGAAATCGATTTTAAGGTCCCTTTAAATCGACTTTAAGGGTATGCATGTGAGGACGGCTACAGGCTTAAATCGACTTTAGCTTGCTAAAGTCAATGTTAAGCCCTAGTGGGGACCTGCCCTTAGGCTGGCATTCTGATCTCTTTGTCAGTATTGAACCAATCCACATTTTAATACCAGGGATGGTATGGACATAGAACTATGATCCTGATCATTTCTGGGGATTGAAGACTCCATGGAATTTTTTTCACATTCTAAATTCTAGAGCAGATAAGTCCATTCTACTTTCTAAAATTCTTCTTTGTAGTGTCACTCACTTATGCGGTTCTGCACTTGCTCTGCTAGATGATTGCTGAGTCATGTTACCGGTGCAGAACGACTTCCCTCTCAAGAAAGCTATGTGAACCTGAATGTTGAAATCAGTATTCTGAACCAGCAGAAGCTGCATGTACCCAGGTACTTGTGCACACACAATAGCTGAAAGTGTGCCTTTGGCTGCATTTAAATAGAGTATCACTAATAAACACAAATAAATACATATATATCCACGTAAGGAAAAAAGACTATTCCCTGATCCACTGCCTCCGACTCCTCTCTAGAACATACCTGAGAAAAGTGTACACCAGAGTTCAACCTTATGGGCAAACTGCAAATAAAGAAAGTAGATGCAGTGGATTTAAAATTTAATCTTAAAGTTCTTATCACACATTCCTTCACCAGAATGTCTTGGTCTAGTGCAACAGGAGCAGAGTTAAGATATTTGGGATTACTTTAACAACACATTTCCAGGGTTTAAGGGGTTTTAAAGTGTGTCCTTGACTCTGAATTTCCAGGCTTTCTAGTGTTTGTGAGAGTAATACATGTTCTATGAAGGCTTTTCTTCTTCAGTGATAGGTACATACAAGCCTAGCTCCAAGTAAACACAACTTTTATTTATTTTATTTTCTGCTAGAAATATGCACTAACAGCCCAATCCAAAGCCAAGAGGAATCTTTCCATTGACTACAATGGGTGCTAGCTCTCTTGTGTGACATGGGGGTGAGCATGTGTTCTGCTCATTCCTTCCACACACACGCACCTCGTTGCCAGATGATGAACAAAGTTGAATACCATTATTTTGGTACATGAGGGACTGATTCAAAGCTTCTTGAAGCCCATGGAAATACTCCCACTGATGAACTGAGCACAGAGCTGTGGTGAAGCCTTAAAAGAGGAGTTTCTCAAGCTTTCTCAGAGCTTCTTCATGCAGTGTCAATCTTTTCCTAAGGAGAGATTGTCTCATGGGCCACCTCCCATCCCATTTTCAATCCCATGGACAACCTTCCTTCCCATTTAGGATCAACTTTGTGGCTACCACTACAATTGCTTACCTGGGAAGTCAACAGCAGGAAAGTGTTTATGTACTTTTTAGCCATCTTGGAATGTGATTTAGCAGCTGGAAACAAAGAGTCAACACCATCTGACCAGCCAGCTCTTCACGGGACTACCAGCAAGTGTTTTATAGATCACTGGCTCTCCATGGGCCTCAGTTTGGGGGACATACTAGATAGGAATTAGGAACTAATTAGAGGAAAACTGAAGCGCATTGGTTAAATAAATAAAATAAATCTTACTTTTTTATAGAATCTTTTAAGCTAATAGGTCCCAAAGCATTTTACATACAAACAATCCACAAGCAGGAAATCATGTCACCAATGAAATGCAGCTATTTCTGGGATGGAGGGAATCACTCCCAAGCAGACAACCTTAAGTTGGAAAGAGGAAATTTTGGCCAAATTGGGGCCAGTCCTTTCTCTTATGAAAAACTATATGGGATGTTTTATGTCTGCACTGAGCAGACAGGAACTCAGTTTTCCAAATCCTGTTGAAAGACTCACAGCCTGATGTGCCAAGTTTTACACCATGGAAGGATAAAGAGCTGAGATTCTGCTGCGATTAGAATAAACAAGGTTTATTAATTTCTGTCAAACAGTAGATGTCTCCCTTTGCCTGTATTTGATCTGTGTATAAAATGTGCATTAGGCTCCATGTCTATAGCCAGCAATACTTCTCTTTTTTCCAGCTAACATTCCCATCATGCCTTGTTGAAAAATCCACAGGGGAGGAAAGATAAGGCTGAGCACAAACCCTGAGAATAGAGCCCCATGAAAGCAACAAATTATAAACTCTTCAGAAGAGATTTTCTTCAGAAAGATCATAGGTCTCATGCTTTAGTCATGGCCTGTTCCTTTGCCAGCAGGTTTGGAGAGAGTGATCTGTGAGAGCTAAGTGATTTCTTTCAAGTAAGCTTCTCACGATGACTACAGAAAGCTAAAGGATTACAGTACACAAACAATGGGAGAAAAGCTGCTTCAAATAATACATCCAGACAATAGAGTTGCAGTTATGGTAGCAATGCAAAATACGGAAGAGGATTTAAATGAAATGAGTGCTATTTGTACACCTCTGAGGGCTCACGTGTGACAAATTTGGCAGCACAAATGTTTATAGCGCTTGTTGCTCCACCCCTTAAACAATGAGGCTAAACCCCATATGTACAGGAGTTGGTAGTGCACAAGCATTTTTGCTAATCACATTGCATGCAAAATCAGGAAGACAAAGGGAACTAGTAATGCTTATACTAGCATTAGGGAAATAATTAAGCGTGAATGAAATATTGAATGTGGATTTGAAATAAATGTGAAGCGCTCTTCGAAACAATTGTGTTGTTTTCACTTGTGTTGGTTTTTCCCTGTTTCACAAAATAATTTGCATTTCATTTAAATAAGGAACATAAATTGTTGCAAACTTTCTATTTTAATTTCCATTATTGTTTAGATAACCTGGCATCTGCAGAGTTTTTTGAAGGTAAAGTTTTCTCCCTCCCCATATTACGACAGACATCATGATGAGTATGGGGCATAGATAGATAGATAGATAGATAGAAATCCACCATAAGCCCTGCTTGTACAGTAGGCTAATATCTTTCTGCAAGCATAACAAAGGCATGGAACCAGATAATTGATTCTAGCCATGCTCTGCTTTGTGCTCCTGCAATGCTTGAGGCATTTGGTGTTGGGTGGACCATTACGTAAATTAGAGCAGCCTCACGGACAGTTATGCTGGCTGGAGTGCCGTGTGTTTAGGCTATGCCCAGCTGCATACCCCCGAACCAGAATTGGGGGCCAAAGGCAGTGTTATAGGGGATCTGCTGAAACAGCTAATTTTTATACCAGCTTTATGGACCCTTTGCATCTCTGAAGTGATACAAATGGCTGGGATCAGGGTCAGTCTCTACAATTACTTTTTTGTCCAGTTTTTGTCAGAGCAGGGAAGTGTACTGTGACTTTAATTCATTGTTACTGTGAAGAAGTGAACTCCACTTTTAAGGGACAGGCTGGGGCCTACAACTCAGACAGCCTATGTGTAATCAAGAAGGTCCCCCTTCCCCATTTTGGAGGTTGGCCTGGGCTATTTAAACATGAAGTTGGATAGGAAGAGAGAGGGAATTAGAAGCCAGGCAGGCGACAGTGGAGTAGCTCAGGTTCAGGGGTTTAGCCTGAATAGGCCCAGAGACTTTGAACCAGGGTCTGAACTGTTGTTACAAGTCCTCCTTCCCTGAGTTCATATGAAAAGGGGCAACACATGCCTTTTATAGTTACCTTCAGGAATCTTCCTTTGTGGTTTGACTTCTCATCCTCACTAACGATAAATAATAGGTGACCTTTGGATCCTAAACGTTCTCTCATTCCTTAATGTATGTGTGCAAATAGCTCAGTGCCCTCCTTGAAATATTGCCCAGGTGTATTACTGATTCAAATCCACCTCTGCTGAAAGGCTCTTCATCTTCTCTCATCCTGACTATTTTAACTTCCTTCTGTGACCTTCTCAAGCTCATCTCTTCCATCCTCAAACAGCTCCACCAGCTCCCCATTGATGTACAACCCTCCACAAATTTGTTTCAAATCATCTCTCAGGCCTTGTCCGTCTATTTCCCTCCCTGTTCCCATCACTCTTACCTCCCTCCTGTCCTTCCACACCTTCTTCCCTTTCTTAGATAGCAATGCTGAGCAATAACAATTCAGTACTCTTCATAAGCAGTAAATTCACACCATTAAAAAGAAACCAAATTATTATGATCCTGCCAAAGGTGAGTTCAATATTGCCTAAAAGTTAAACATATACATATCCCTTTGCAAGATCAGTTAGCTATCTAAACCATATTTAGGTTCCAAAGCACCTCTGAAAACCAGACTGCCTGTTCAGGTACAGAAGTAGGAATTAGATTGCTAATTTTAGTTTGAATATTTTAGCTGTAATGCATTAGAAGATGACAGAAATATATTAATCATGGTTTCTGCCCCATGCAGAATCTTGAACATTCAAAATATTGATGAGGATTTCATTTTATCCTGCTCTTCTCTGCACACTGTCTTAAACAACGATCATTTCCCTCTTTCCACGCAGCTATTGCTGCTTTTCCCTGTGCTCTATCAGAATATGCCCAACACTTCTGATTTTCAGAAAAGGAGATGAAGTCATTTAACAGATGCTCTGTTTACAGAAGAATATACTGTAGTCTTATAGTTTCCTAAATCTAATTTTTTGTCTACTTAGAAACAAAAGAATTCAAACATCTTTCCCAAGTCAGAGCTGAAGGAATCCCTTTAAATGACATAAATCCCTCAGTGGGATTGTATGCTTTGTTTCACCACTGAGTAAGCTGAAATGATTGGGTCTACTTCACGATTCCCAGATATCACTAGGGTGTGCTATAGATCATGAAATTTCAGGAAAGCACTTGTTAACAAGGCAATCTAGCTGCTATACTAAATATTTTAAATTAATTCCAAACATGCAGCAATGCACACTGATCCAAATACACATTTAAAACAACATTTAAAGCACTTGAGAGAGGTAATATAATAAAACTTGTTTTAACAATTTAAAACTTTTTGCTATATATGCTTGGAGAGACATACAACAGTGCATGGCTACAAAGAGTTAGTGAGAGCTAGACAGATCAATCAACCTAAAATGCCTTACAAATCAATAAAACCTAAAAGAAGAGATCTAAGTAGTGACTGAAAGATTGGAATGGAACATGTATAAATAAGAAGCATGACCAATAAGGGACCTATTGTAGAAAACTTACTTCGGCGTGCACTCATATGGAGATTGACATCAGATGGGATTATTTACCTGAGTAAGTGCTTGCTCATGAGTAAGGGCTGCACATTCAAGCTCTAAATAGTAATTATAAATAACATGTAATTAATAAGTAGATATGAATAACAGAACTGCTCTTACTTACATTGACGTCAAGGACAAAACTCCTAATGACTGAAGTGGAAGTCTGGGGGACCACATACCTGAAAGTCAGTAATGGGATAGGGAACCCCTTGCACTTGCATCTTGATTCAGCAGCACTTAAGCATACGCTTAACTTCAGGCACGTATCTGGATTTAAAGTTAAGCATATCCTTAAAGACAGGCACAAGTGTAAGTGCTTTGCTGAATTGGGACCTCAAATACCAATTCAAATCCGGGCTACAGTATGCTGATAGCAACCGTAAAAGAGCATTGTTGTCTGGCGGCCTGGTAGTTTAGTGGCCTACGTGAAATGGGTTTGGTGGCCTCAGTCCATTTCCCAGTGCATGATTATTTCTATTACTGTGACGCCTAAAGCCCCAGTCATGGCCTAGGACCCCACCGTGCTAGGTGCTGTACAAACACAAAGCAAAAAGATGGTCCCTGCCCCAATGTGCACACCACAAAACCCATCTCCCCTATTAGCACTCTTGCAAGTAATCTCAAATGAGGGCCAAACACTGAGCATGCTTTGAATCTAGACTAGTTTCTCCCCTTTTAAGGTGGCCTCCCTACATCACAATTGAAACCTGTTGGTGGAGCCGTGGGAGGAGACGTTTGCTGTCATCTCTGAGCTGCTTGGTTCTATCCCAAAGAGCCTTTAGTCTCCAGAGCTCTCAGTCCAGCAGCTCTCGTGAGTGTTAAATTCACTCCAAATGTCAAAAAATAAGATCTCCCTGGAAATGTGCATTGCCCAGGTTAGCGGGAATGGTTAGACTGGTGACATTCAGACAGACACCTAAATACTGCAAAAACAATGTTTGCTGTGACAGTTCAGTGTAAGTGTGTGACGCAACGTCTGGAATTCAGTTGAAACAGAAGAACTGGGGACAGACTCTCAGATGACATAAACTAGCATAGCTCTGTTGACGTCAATGCAGTTGCACTCATTTGCACCCCAGAAGATCTGCCCCTTAGAGATTTAGCTGGATGTGTTCCTCCTGGGCTTTTCCCCTGCTCTCCACCCTAAGCATTCATTATTATTTCCCTATACTGTTGCTGATAACTACTGCTAGCCAGTGGTGGAACAAAAAGGGACAGTTGGCAACCTCAGATCAACTTGTACTGGAAAAAGACAACAACAAAAAAACATCAGCTCCACTTTAACTGAAATCTGAAAAGAGTCACCTTAATGGACAAGGGACGTGATGCATATTCTCTCTCACTGATCTCTAATTATTATATTCATCTTCTCATCCCATGCCCAGGACATTTTCTCAGGTTTGCCTTGGATCATAAAACAATATGTCCTTTCCAACTGCATGAGCACAGCACCAGCAGTTCTACTAAAGCCGGTAGGAGAAGGTAACATTTTGCAATGGACAATGTAAAATTCCAGAGTAGTTTGCTTTGGTCATTTTCATGACATAACCTTCTTTTAAGTTTAAAACCTGCAGATCACCATAAACAATGTTCCAGCAGCATCTTTTCATTGCATAACTGAAGAAAAAAAAGCACCTAGAATTTCACTTCCACATCTGGTAGCATGGAAAGTATAAGGCTCTATCCACAGAGAATTTATTTGCACTAGTATTTGGTCCAGTTCTCCATGACACTGCTAACAACACTATCCAAGTCCTTGATCTTGCAAATCCTTGTACTTTACACGTGTGTGCGGTGTTCCACTGAAGTCAATGGGAGTTTTCACATGCATAAATTCAGCATGTGTATAAGTGTTTGTAGGATCAGAGCCATGGTCACAACTGCATATACACTAGGGAAAGGGCTTGTTTGTGAGTTAGGCAGCCGGTAGGCTCTGGTGTCTTGCTGACTTTTATTGCTCTAGTTTTGTTAATTTTTACAATTTAATTTTTAAAAAGCTTCCTTTCAATCTCACTTACTGGGAAACTAAAGCTATAAATTCTATAAAGCCTAAAAATAAACCTGGATCTGCTAAAAAATTCAGCATTTCACTCCTAGGCTTCCACCAGCTGGGCCCGTCTGCTTTAGATTTGACACAATTTATAAAAATGAACAAGTTTACATGAGGAAGATGAACAGATTCCTTTGTATATTCATTTTGCCAAAATACTGTGCAGGGCACTTATTATTTTGATTTCTTTCCCTATATCCCTTTAACACTGTGGATGGGTTATCTTAGTCTTCATTCTAGAAAGTATGTCCAAATGCACACTCTTTTGCACTCATATTCCCTTCAGGTTTTGCTCATCACATTTATTAAGCTACTTAATTCTCAATGATCTATTGTAGATATGGCGAAGACCCCCTGAACACCAGCTAAGAATAAAGATGTAATGAGAATAAATGACACACACATACCAATTTCCACAAGTCCTACATAAAGTGTGACCTTTTTACATAAACATCTACTGCATAAATAAATCAGATCTATTACTAGGAAAAAACTCCCCAAATCAAACAATGAAAGTATAACAGTTAGCAGACCAGTTAAGAGAATCAACCTATTAAATAAATAAATTTGCTCTACACCAATTTATGTCATGGCTGTACTTAAGGCAAAACCTTTTAAAGGAATAGATTTACTGTGCATACATATCTCCACTGGGTATGTGTAATTATGCAAAGGAAAGGCATTACTTTTTTAAAGTGGATGAATGGGTGATACTTTTTGATTTACTGCAAGAAACAGAAAAATGGTAATGGCATGAAATAAGCATTTGCAAAACTGTTTTGGCAGACAGAAAATGTTTGATTTACCTAGGGCATCCATCAGGTTCTGTATTTTAGATCAAAGTAGATAAATGGCAAGGCAAATGGATATTTGGGGGAAAAAATCTACTGCTTTTCTGTCAACTCTGCAAGTAAGTTAAATGTTTTAAGGTGAAAAAAAAAGGCTCTCACATGGGCAGGATAAAGTCATGATTCATCACTAATCTAGTAAATATGGGAGTTGTGTATTTACCTGGAAAGGTGAGAATTTCATGGAGGGAAATGCTACACAGGGCTCCATTTGTCATTGATGTCCTGATCCTGAGAGATTTCAAGAAGGTTGAACGCTTAGACCCTCATGGGGGAAACATTTCACCTCAACTTTTTGGCTTCAAGTAGGTTCACAATTATTTTTCTTCCTATTACTTTCAGTTCTGGCTTGAACTAATATGGGTTTATGAAAGATATTCCCATTCAGGGCAAAGGAGCTCTCTGCCAAAATGGAAATCTGTATTTTTTAAAATAAGAAAAAGGGCCAAATTCATCACTGGTCTGAGGGGGTGAACTTGCCTTTATTTTTCTTAGCTGTACAGAAATAAAGGTCTTTAAGGATTTTATACATACGAACATAAGAATGTCCGCACTGAGTCAGATCAATGGTCCATCTAGCCTAGTATCCTGACTTTCGACAGTGGCCAATGTCAAATGCTTCAGAGGGAATGAACAAAACAGAACAATTATTGCGTGATCCAGCCCTTGTCGTCCAGTACCAGCTTCTGGCAGTTGGAGGTTAGGGTCACCTTGAGCATGGTGTTGCCTCTCTGAGCATTTTGGCTAATACCCATTGATGGGCCTATCCTCCATGAACTTATCTAATTCTTTTTTAAACCCAGTTATACTTTTGACCTTCACAACGTCCTTTGCCACAGGCTGACTATACATTGTATGAAGAAATACTTACTTTTGTTTATTTTAAACTTGCTGTCTATTAATTTCATTGACCCCATTTCTTGTGTTGAGAAGGGGTAAATAATACTTCCCTATTCATTCATGATTTTATAGACCTCTATCCCATCCCTCCATACCAGTCTCTTTTCTAAACCGAACAATCTCAATCTTAATAATCTCCCCTCGTATGGAATCTGTTTTATGCCATTAATCATTTTTGGTGCTCTTCTCTGTACCTAAAAAGAATAGCTCAGGTGTGGGAATCTCCCTCACATTCTCTGCAGTGAAGACCCATGCTAAGAGTTCATTTAGTGTCTCTGCAATGGCCTCATCTTCCTTGCAGGCTTCTTTAGAACCCTGATCATCCAGTGCCCCCACTGATTGTTTGGCATGGTTCCTACTTCTGAAAAAAAAATCGCTATTAGCCTTTGTGTCTTTTGCTACTTACTCTTCAAATTTCTTTTTTGACCTGCCAAATTCTACTTGTACACATGACCTGTCAGTGTTTATGCTCCTTTCTATTTTCCTCAGTAGGATCGGACTTCCAATTTTTAAAGGCTGCCTTTCTGCCTCTAACCTCTTCTTTTACTCTTCTGTTTAGCTATGATGGCATTTTTTGGTCCTAGTACTGTTTTTTTTAAAATTTGGTATACATTTAGTTTATGCCTCTATTATGGTGTTTTTAAATAGTTTCCATTCAGCTTGAAGGCATTTCACCCTTGTGACTGTTCCTTTTAATTTCTGTTTAGCTAGCTTCCTCATTTTTGTGTATTTCCCCTTTTCCCATTGGTTGACAGCCCCTAGGCCATTGTTCTAACTAGCATGCTTTAGAGCAGCCTTATACGCCAGCATCAAGACTGGCACAGAACTCATCTTAGAATCAAGTAGCCACATCTAATTCCTTTGTAAGCCCCGCTCCCCACACATACACTTCAGCTGTGCCCGGTATCTGCTGGACAAAGCTAAGACTTTGGCACACACAAAATGAAGGCTGAAAAATTTGGGGTCAAGCCTTGTTTTCAGGAAGAATCATAATAGGTGAGCCTAGGTATAAAATGAGTGCTGCTAAAACAGTAATCTGGATAGTAAGGCTGGATTGTATTTCTCCTCCTATAATAAATCTTCATTGAACGTGTATATTAAAGCTAGTCCCTGATGCATCCAGTTTCAGTGATAAAAACTTGGTGAGAGCAGCAAAAGTTATTGAGCAGGGATTGATATGCTTGCTGATTGTCCTTGATTGGCAACAATGCTACATTTTCTCCTGAACTATAAGAGGTGCCTTTGTGATTTGGGAGCATGAAGAAATTCTGTACTTGACAGATTTATATAGCAGGAATACACTAATGTCCTTTGACCCGCTTAAGAATAAATACAACCTACCAAATTGTCATTTTTATGGGTATTTACAACTGAGGCACTTTGTAAACCTAAGAACTAATATTCCCCAAAGGAAATCTATACTCTCAAATCTTGATAAATTATTGAAAATACAATACACTACTAACCCTGCAATCTCTCTCTTCTATATTTCCTGGTTTGAGTTACATAGGAATTATCATAGTGGACTGGACTGTTGGCCTATTTAATCAGCTATCCTGTCCCAGACATGGCTAGTCTTTGATGCTTCAGAGGAAGGCAGAATCCCACATTGCACCCAGCTAATAGATCAATGTGAACAGAATTCTTTCTTGAACCCTGCAGATGACCAGCATCTGCCTTGAATTACTCACATCATTGTCCTAGCTCACCGATTGCTAGTGTAAAAATATTACTAATGGACAAGAATTCTCCAGTCCTGTTTTGAAATTCAGCTGCAGCATTTGCCCCCGTGAATTGCACAGGCTGACTATGGTCAGAACAAGAGTTTCCCTTTGTGAGTTCTTAATATACTGCTCTTTACAGGCCAATGACCCAAGGAACCTACAAAGGGAAACTCTTGTTCAGGCCATAATCAGTTCCACTCTGTCCCATCTACCCACATGCATCACACTGAAACAAAACTAGAATGTAATCCTTAGATCTCTGTCAAACAGTCCTCTGTGCTGATAGTCTCTGCCTCCTTATCTACCTGGGATTTCCTCAGAAAGGTTGAAGGGAAGACAAGGGGGTACCTTTGTGCCTTTGAAAATCTCCCCCTACAAGCTGAAAGGGTGGTTATATCCCTACCCTATTTGGGGTGAGGCTAGAGGTTATCAGAAAGGGTTCAATGGAGAAGACAGAACTCTCAGACTGGGTTCTAGGTTTGATAGAGGTTCATATAGTTTTGAAACAAGTGATGGATTTAAACACGGTCACCCTTAACAAAGAGTTGGAGATCTATTCCTTTTATCTTTGCATTTTGGCAGCAGTTTAATGTCCTGCTGCCTTGTCATATGGACAAACTAGACTAGAACACAGTAAGAGAGAAGGGTCACCACACATCCTCCTCTTTAGGAACCGCAGTCATTAAGCCAATACCTCCCAGAACAACATCTAGAAACCATAAGTCAAATGTTAGTTCCCACCTGATGCTTCCCTTATTTTATCCCCTTTTTGGATAAGGATCGAGAGATTGTAAACAATGGGTCACTTACACAGGGGCTGAATTTGACCCAATGAGTTTGCTAACAAAGGGGATTCTGCACCCTCCTGAAATTTCCTCACTCTAACATTTTGCATATGCCCCCGATTTTGTTTTTGCAAGGCTGGATGCTGGTTTCAAAAACAATGAAATCCTTTCAGCAGAACACAGTTTGGAGCAGGAACACACGATAATCTAGCATCCCACTCAAGTGAATGGAATCTCTGTCCCATTCATTTCAATGGGAGTTTTGTCGTTGGGGGGAGGAGGGAAAATCCTGTGAAATACAGTGGCTCACTGCCCATAGGCTCAACTTTTTGGAGCTATGCATTTTTCCCCCACAGAATTTGTGGGGAGAGGAGGAGGTAGGTTAAATGGAGAAGGGTGGAGAGTCATCTCAGCCCAAAGTAACAAAGTCACTGAATAAAACAAACCCGTTTTTAATCAAACCAAAACGATTCCCCTCACACATCTCTGCACACCTCGAGAGGTTTCTCACAGAGAGCATCACGCTCCCCACAGCTTTACTAGCATGTCTGCAACTTCAAATTGTAAGCAAATAAAGAGCGGTTGGGTCACCCAAGGTGAAAGGTTATCAAATTTGTACTGAGGAACATGTGTTTTCAGTTAGCTGTCTGGCTAAAGGAGGAAAAGATTTCCTCCTTTACTCTAACGTTTTGCTGCAGACGCCTCTGCTCTGGTCTGTGCTTCAGCTGCTGTGTCTGTTTTCTGTATGTGATGCAGACTGCACATAGGATGAAAGGCAGCAGCAACTGTTCACTGAATGTGAGTAAAGCATAAGGGAGGAAGGGACTCATTTATAATGAGGGCTGGGATATCTCACTGACCCAAAGGCATCAATCTAAAATAGCATATAGAGCACAGGAGTGGTAACACTGTCAGCTGAAGAATAATCTGAGATAAGTATTTAATAGCTTGGTCTGGGCTAGAACAAGTGAGTGTCTGAAAGTTTCTTGTTGAGAGAAGATGTCAGGAATATGAATGGGGTGAAGTGACAATGTTTTCATTATAAATCCATGGATAAATTCATGGAGGTTAAGTCCATTAATGGCTATTAGCCAGGATGGGGAAGGAATGGTGTCCCTAGCTTCTGTTTGTCAGAGGGGGGTGATGGATGGCAGGAGAGAGATCACTTGATCATTACCTGTTAGGTTCACTCACTCTGGGGCACCTGGCATTGGCCATTGTCAGGGGTGTGGAATGGCTGCTATATGAGAACAGATTAATAAGACTGGGACTTTCCAGCTTGGAAAAGAAACAGCTAAGGGGGGAAGGGAGGGATGTGATTGAGGTCTATAAAATCATGACTGGTGTGGAGAAAGTAATAAGGGAGTGTTATTTACTTCTCATAACACAAGAACTAGGCATAACAAACTTAAATTAATAGGCAGCAGGTTTAAAACAAACAAAAGGAAGTATTTCTTCATGCAATGTAGCGTCAACCTGTGGAACTCTTTGACAGAAGATGTTGTGAAGGCTAAGACTATAACAGGCTTCAAAAAAGAACTAGATAAATTCATGGAGGATAGGTCCATCAATAGGTATTAGCCAGGAATGGTGTCCCTAGCCTATGTTTGCCATAGAAGCTGGGAACAAGCAACAGGGAATAGTTCACTTGATGATTACCTGTTCATTCCCTCTGGGGCATTTGGCATTGGCCACTGTCAGAAGAGAGGATTCTGGACTAGATGGACCTTTGGTCTGACCCAGTACGGCCTTTCTTATGTTATCTCTACGGATGTTATGAGGATTAAAGTTTGTACATTGATTGAACTACAGAAAGTAAGTACTACTAACCAATTTTGTAAGTTTCACAATTGCAATGTTTATAGTGTCATATCCTTTCCTTGAACCACATTTACCTTATGTGGGCCCAATTTTCCCCGGTAGCCACCTAAATGATCGGTGATATTGAACTTATATGCATGGGTCCTTACCTGCACAAAACAGGTAATTGTGCACCTATTATCTGCTCACAAGCAAATGTGTGATGTGTGTGTGGAATCCAGGTGACTACAGGGCTGTGAATAGTTGAAGCCATATTTTCACATGCTCGCTTTGTCTGAAGTTTCTTCAAACAGTTTGGCTCATTGTTTGTGTCCATTTTATGCTCAGAAGAGAGTGCAGTATCTATGCAAGAACAAATCCAACAAGAAAGAGGCCACTGACATTTTAAAAGGGCAAATCGAAAACAATCAACAACAAAATGCTCCCGTGTAGGCTGAGGTAGTACGTTAGGATACGATAATGAAGCTAACAAGTACTGTAATGTTTTAATGTAAATCAACACAAGATAATCTCTTCACATATTTAAGTGATGCACTTCAAATTAATTCATATTTAATACAAGTCTTCTTGAACAGCTGTTATTCACTTCTAGAGTTTCTACACAGAACACTGGCTGCTTTGTTCTGCTGTAAAGTTATTCATGCTCTGCAGTACTCTGAGAACTTGTGTAAAATTGAGCATTCTTCCCAAAAGACACAGCCTTCCTGATCACTTAATATTTTTATATTAAATATTCAAGCATTTTCTACACAAAAAGGTCAAATTCTATTTACAGCATCTGTGTGCAACAGACAAGCAGATGCTTAATGCTGCTAGACAAATACTTTCAGCAGAAAGAATGATAAAGAGTTGGCCATCAATCACCCTCTTGGGCTTTAAAATCAGCTTTTTTTTGACAGCGGTCCCTATATCTTGCAGTTAAAATTTTATAATAATAATTTAGGGCCAAATTATGCCCTTGGTCCTCTTTTAAGAGCCATACATAGGGCTGTAGTAATCATTGAGTGGAGGTGCTCTGTTGGAGACATTCAGTGCATACTTGGAGTATTGCACAAACGCACTAGGTTTCTTTCTTATAAAGTTACTAGCGAAAATACCCGACGTTGCTCGGGTCCGTTGGAGGTGGGGAGGGGGCAGAGAGCTGAGCGAGTGCAGGGTCTGTTGGAGGGGGGAGGGGGCAGAGAGCAAACCTGACATCCCCTCCTCACCTCACCCCTTGACCAACCCCGACTCACATTTTCACCCCCCCACCCAAACCCAACACCCCGTCACCCCCTACCAACACCCCCTGACCAACACCCACACCTCACCCCCCTAGACCAAACCTGACACACCCACCCCACTTTCCCCCCCAACCAAACCCGACACCCCTACCTACCACCACAAACCCAACACCCACACCTCACTTACCCCTCGACCAACCCCGACCCCCCTCCTCACCCCCCAAATAAACCCAACACTCCCACCTTACCCCCCCACCAAACCCAACACCCCCTGACCAACCAACACCCACCCCTCACCCCTCACCCACCCCGACACCTTCCCACCCCCCCCAGACCAAACCCGACACCCCCACCTCACCCCCCGACCAAACCCAACACCCCCACCTCACCCCCCCGACCAAAACCGACACCCCTACCTCACTTACCCTCCGACCAAACCCAACTCGGGTCCGTCAGAGGTGGGGAGGGGGCAGAGAGCTGAGCGAGTGCGGGGTCCGTTGGAGGGGGGAGGGGGCAGAGAGCTGAGCGAATGCAGGGTCCGTTGGAGAGGGTATTATGACATCATAACTATGTCACAGAGAACAGCAGCTGCCCAGCTGATGTGATTGTCCTTTAAATAATTTCACCCCCGGGGGGCGTGAGAGGTGAGATTTGAAAAATTTTCGACTCTTACCCTGATTAGGACCCTAAAACCTATAACTGTACCAAATTTCAAGTCTCTAGCTCAAACGGTGTGGAAGGAGTAAGTGCACGTACATGCACGCATACACCATTTGACTTTTATATATATATAGATAGATAGATAGATGGTGTATCTAATGTTATTTCATTTTAGACCTTATAGACATTCGCCAAAACGTGCAGATTCCTTGGTCCTAAGAATAGCTATTGCAGCAACAGGGCATGCTGTGTTCCTCAGTTAGTTCACAGCAATGGTATTAAACACATTTAGCCTGATCTACTGTCACTTAACCCACCCCCTTTTTAAATCTTGTTACTCCACTGATGTTATTAGAGTTACTCTTCACTAACATTGTATAAGTGAGTAGAAAATCAGGCCAAGTAATTTTATTTTTCTTTGTTTCTAGTAACACTACGGTAACACATTAGATTTTCACCTTCACGGTAATTAATGCGACTTTTAGCATCTGTAAACAGTGTCTTTAAAAACTATCATCATTGCACAGTCATTATCAATGTATTTGTTGCACTGATTGACTGCTTTAAAATGTTTCCAACACTAGATTGATTATTAGCTCTTTGTTCATATGCTAGTCTTTCTAGTTACATCATTTTCTTAATAATTAATTCCAAAGTTGGTGATAATTCCACTCGAAAATGTGTGGCACTACAAGAAGAACTTCATCTACTGGGCAATTAGGTATGGAAATATATGCAAGTTGTGAATTACTTGAAACCTCCCCAGAAACATACAGGTGGGAAAAAATCATTATTAATTTTAAAACATGGAAATCAGTTGTTTTTACTGAATTCTAAACACACTTCTTTTTAAATTTATACAGCATATGCCTTTGTAAACAGGACAAGTACTATATAATATGAGTCTCATAATTTAGTAGTAAGGACTTAAAGAATAAACAAACTGAACATCCTGGCTAGCATACAGATAGCCCAGAAAGCATTATCTATTATGTATAGCCCAGAAAGCATTATCTATTATGTTACAATATGTAGCATGTAAATGGATGAAAAATAATTTAACATATGTGGATCCCATGCTTCCCAATACTTCTGCACAGATCCTGCGCATGCAGACTCTGCTTGGGGGCTGGGGATTTATGAAAAGCGAAGAGTATCATCTTTAGGACACTGTTTACTCTTCCCTGCAGATGTTCTGTGGTTCTGGAGGGAATAGACCAGCCAGTCCCACCAAATCGCAGGGAAAGGAGTGCAAGTTACTGCAGACACCAAAATTTGTAACTCATCACTTCCAAAGATTTGAAACTGTGTGAGTGTGTGCATGAGGATGCATCCAGCAGTAAAAGAATACATACCCACAAGCTTCTGAAACATCTGTGATTTCTTCAGGGCCACAGCACGTCACAGTGGAACCAGGGGACAGACAGGTAAGTCCAGGGAGAAGGAACCATAAAAGAAGGAGTATGTTGAGTTTCACACTGTTGTTTTTTGGAATTACCTTTATCTTTAGACAACAAAACCTCTGGGAGATGATGTTTTTGCTCTACAATGGAGTATGCTGCTTTTGTTTGGAGATAGGTGGGGACTCCACCAGCTTACAAAAGGGTTTACATTTATCCTTTGATATACACAATATAATTTACATTAACATCAATGGAAGCTACGCACAGATGTCACAGATATGAAGAAAGAGATCCCAGTGGACAGATTTCACTCACAATCCCAAAGAATGAAAACACACATACGTTCATGACACTTCAGATTCTGGGCTTTAGAGTCAAATTATCAAAAATGAAAGAGTAAAATCTCTCAAAATATAATCAGAAATTGGCATTTTTTATTTACGTTCGACTATTTTTCACGATAGCTCATGAAATCAATACATTTCCAACCCAACCCAATGAATCAGAAAAATACAATATAGATAATTATAAACACAGTATCATGCAAAATTTCTTCTCTTTCATTTGGGTGTTCATATAAAAAACCACCTCTCTGAAATGTATCCATGTAGACCATGTCTGGGTCCACATCATTCTCACTAAAGTATCACACAAGATTTTCATATTATGAACCCAAATAACAAGAGATTTAAAAAAATTTTTTTAGTATTTCTGTCATTCTCTGATTTTACATAAGCACACAATGACTTCTAGACTGTTTTTTGGCTAACGAAAATAATTTATTAGTTTCAAGAGATGGCTGAATCTAGTCAATATTGTTTTCTATGATGAAGAATTTTCTGAGAAAAATTAAAATCTGTGTTTACACTTCAGTACAACAAGAAAGGTTTCCATCATAATTACCCGTGTGTATTAGGAAAGATCTTGGCAGTCTGCAGCATCACTAATACTAACCCTGAGAGGTGCAGAGCTGTATTAACTGGTCTGGAAATAGCATTAAATTTCATTTCAAACGTTTTTGAATTGTCAAAATTCCAAAAAAATGTAAAGCAACTCTCTTTAACAAGATATTTAAATATTTACACTTACTCTTCATTAAGTACGGTAAGTGAATCCATTTCCCAAATTTTTTAAAAATTTTGGTTGTGGCATAGTGTTTTCAAGTCAGCCTGATGCGATAATGGCAGTAGACTATACCACCTACAACTGGCTGAAACCTCAGGAAGTACTAATGGCTTTAGACAGATGAACTCTGGGAGAGGATATTGGGACCTCCAATGGAGGAAATGCTATCAACAGGGAGAAGAGTTATTAAATCATGATTTAAGCAACGTCAACCACAAACCAGAGGGAAGGCAATAGGAAACCACCCCCTCCCTGTATTTTCTCCCATGAGACCAAACTTGGCAGAACAAAGGCAACATGATCCATGGGTGGCACTGGAGGGTGAGATACTTCCCAAGCCAAAAGGCTCATCAAATTATCCTGGGGAGGAAGTTCCGGCCATCAAGAGTACCAGTTGCAGTTAAGATGGTGCTGTACCAAATCCTGTGGGAAGTACAGTACCTGATGTTTGCACCAAGAAAAAGAATAACTTGAACCTTCATAAAAGAATTATCGGAACAGGAACATGGATCGTGAGGAATATGTATGAAGGGAACTTTGCCACTGTGATCAAAGATGTAAGATAGATATACATGGAATCTGAGCTGTGATGGAATGGTAGAGGTCATTTCATGATGATGGATGGGTATGTGGTGTACACTCAGGTTCTGAGAAAGTGAGAAAAGGGGTTGCATTTATTTTATTCAAGGAGACACCAAAGTGTGTGCTTGGATATAATCCAATCAGTGATACAATCATTACAATTTCCTTTCAGACAAAGGCAGTTAAAAAGTTGATCATACAGGTTTATGCAGCTGATGAGCTAACAATTTATGGCATTTTATGAATGATTTGAAGAGACACTTATTAAAACACCAAGTGAAGACATCACCCTTGTAATTGGAGATCTGAACACAAAAGTTGGAGCCATAAGCTCTCAAAGAAATAAAGGGAAACAATGGTCTGGGTTTATAATATGAGAGTAAGATATTTAGTAGAAGTCTGTTACTGTAATTATCTGGTCATTACAAGCACTATCGGCACAGTCTATATGTTTACATATCTGGAGGTCACCTGACGGTGTGACAAAGAACCACATAATCTTTGTAATGATACAGGAACACTGGAGATAAACTGTCCAATGGACAAAGACTTCCCTGAGTGCAGACTGTGGGTCAGACCATCAACTGTTACCCTCAAACATAAAATGAAAATGTAAAAATATATTTGGCAGGTCCGCTGTGTCTGCACTTGTCCCAAATCAACAAAAACTACATGACTTCTGTAAAGAACAGGTTAGAGTCACCATCATAGGTGAAAGAGAAGAACGACATGAATGTATTTTGGAATAAAATGAAAACTATCATGCTTGAAGCTGCCAAATCATATATTCCAAAAAGCCAGAGTTGGACCGCACCATAATTAACAGAGAAGGTGACTGAGCTGCCTAAATGACTATTTAGAGTGGGAGTGGCTTGGAGACTGAAGAATGCAGGAGAGAAAATTCTGCTCAGTTCCTTACAGTGTGGGATTGAAAGGCAGACTAGAGGAGACAAGAGCAAATATGTTAGAGCAAAATGTGAGGAATTTGAGAATTAAAATAATAAAACGAAAGGTATGTTCACAGTGGTCAGACATTTTAGTAAGGAGTTTTCCCTGTGACCAAGCATACTAAAAGATCATGATGGCAGTGTTTCTACTGAAGGTGATGATTTCAAACACAGAGAGATTACTGTGCCAACCTCTATGCCTCATCAGAGCCACTTACAATACAGGATGACAGAAAAGAGAGTGCAGAGCCAGAGCCATCAATCCTGAGCGAGGAAGTGGTGCGTGCTTTTATGAAAATGAAGCCTACGAAAGCACCAGGGGTAGATAATGTGCCAGCAGAATTACTAAAAGAGATTGGTGATGGTGGTATTGATCTCATGTGGAAAATTTGCAACAATGCATGAATGACTAGAAATTGACTGTATTCCTGTGTCCTACCTGTATTCCACATGTAAAACAAAACTCAGCTAGTTCTTAAACTGCACAAATTCTTTACCTGTCATAAAGAATACATTCCTGAAAACTTCTAAGAGATAATTTTGTATTGGAACATGAAGTAGAGAGCTGCAGAGATGTGCCTTCTACAAACGAAACTGAGAACACTCACTTTCTTTAAAATGCTATTGGCTAGCCACAGGAAAGATGTTTTCCCCTCATTTAATATTGTATTAACCAATTCCAATTCCCATGCAACTCCCATGAATGCTAACGGAGGTTACTTGTGCATGGACTGTATATCATATTGGATGTGTATGGTAACCCCACAGAAGTTGTGCTGTGGCCAGATTTTATTCTATATAAACACAATACTATATGATGATACATTCATTCTCTCAGTTTACCTATGTGATCCATAAATTTCTTTACTCGGTCAGGATCAATACTATTTGCCCAGTAACCTTCTTTCTTGAAATATGAACCAATTATTAAAGCATTTGCGTCCAAGTAGTTCCTTGCATTCTCCAGCGTCACACCAGACCCAATCAGCACTGGAATCTTCACAGCATGTTCAACTTCTAAGGTGAAGA
The DNA here is from genome assembly GCA_032164245.1 of Sternotherus odoratus. Taxonomy (NCBI): domain Eukaryota; kingdom Metazoa; phylum Chordata; order Testudines; family Kinosternidae; genus Sternotherus; species Sternotherus odoratus. The sequence goes on along the minus strand of JAVMKO010000014.1, from coordinate 18,751,823 downwards.
AAGCCACATATGTAAATCCAACATTGGGATTAAGCCTGCTCTAGAATCATTCTCCCTTCTCCCACCCTTAAAATAGTAGAGACACAAAATTAACCAGTCTTGAATTATCCAATTTCTAACTGATACTTTGCTAAAAATTATACTGTCAGCAACACATGGTCTTGGTTTCTCTGATAAAGGATTACATGGCTTGTCTGTAGAAACCACTTGTAATGACTTCTCACAAAAGAAGAGCTCTGTGTAAGCTTTCAAGCTTGTCTCTCTCACCAACTGAAAATAAATAAAAGCTATTACCTCATTCACCTTGTCTCTCTAATATTCTGGGACCAACAAGGCTACAGCAAAACTGCATTTGTTTGGTATGGCACTATTCAAGCAAAAGAAACAGAGTTGGGGGTCACATGAGACCACCCTTGGCCAGGCATCACAGGGCAGTTTCAGTGCTGAGGAAGAGGCAAAGTCTGGGACTGAAACAACTAACAGCCACTCTTGTGACCCCCCACTCCACATAGGGCAAGGACTATTTAGCAGTGAATTCGCTGGCCTCCCTTGCACAAGCTCTTTCTTCTCCTGCCCTCACAAACCAGGCTGCACAAAGATGCCCAAGAAGTAGGGTTGCCAACCCTCAGTTTCACCGGGAGTCTATCGGAATCACACTCTATCTCCGGGAGCCTACTGCAGCCAAACTGGGAGATGTTAAGCTCTGACAGTCCAGCGCGCAGCTGGGCTAAGGCAGGCTCCCTACCTGCCTTGGCTTCACACCGCTCCCGGAAGCAGCCGACACATCCCTTTGACTCCTAAGGGGGAAGCCTGGGGGGTCTCTGCATGCTGCCCACTGCCCCAAGTGCCAACTCCGCAGCTCCCATTGTCCAGGAATAGCTGTGATTAGGCAGTTGGAAACCTCTGCTAAACTGAGCTTTTGAGGGAGCTCCCTTGCACACCAGAAGTATAATGATTCTTCAAAATCTTGGATTTCCTTGTTACTAATATTACAGCAGTACTTAAATCAGAGCCTCATTTTGCTAGGTGTTGTACAAACACACAGAAAGAGGCAGTCATTTATATTGCAGTATCACCTAGAATAGAACCCAGATCACTCAAGTTGGAACCCAGTATCTTGGGGACAGAATGTATTCCTATGGGAGTAACTTAAATATAAAAATAAGGATTCTTAACTGTGTTATCAATTTCTGTCTTATCCCAAAAGGAAAACAATAAAAACAAATCTTCTGCTGTAATCTGTGTTGTGAAACAGACCCTTCCCCCACAGATCTGTCCCTTCCTGTGCAGAAGGAGGGGCAACCCAGAAAGTGCCAGGATAGGGAACATACATCATCCCTACTGCCTATTTTGGCATAGCATTTGGTTACCAAATTGAGTGTAAAGTCACTCAAATTACTTTAAACAGATACTTTCACACAGTAAGTCATAATGTTGATCCATATCAAATGGTTTACATTTTGGTGTTGTTTAATAAGACTCGCACTACACTACTGCTGAAATGCTAACTTTTTAAATAGGCAACAGCATTATGGGAATCAGTTCAGTAGGATGTTTCTGTGTAGTCGAATTTAACATTAATTATTATAATTTTTAATTGTCTCAAACCTTGTTTATAAATCTTAAGCCAACTCTTCTCAAGCTACTGTACTTTTTCAGACACTTTTTGTGACTACGTATTCTATGTGACGAGATCTCAAAGTTTATACAATTATACTTAGACATTCCTCTGCTTCAATAAACTATACCTAGAGGGCACTGTGCTCTTTCTTGTGACATTATAGCTGCATACATGTCTAATAAAAATCAGATGAAATAGCGTTCAGTTGCAAAGCATAATGAAAGCTTTTGAACTAGAATATGCAGAAGTTGCATGAAATAAACGCCAAAAATTCACAGCTTTAAAAAAAAAAAAAAGGCAAACAGTGTAAAACTAAACAATGCCCCAATAACTTGCTCAAATACTTTTCTTTAATATTTTTATATGCAATAATCATTGTACCATACACACAACCGGGTTTATGGTATATGCTGCACTATAACAGATTTTAGATATTTTAGCTCAAAGGGCTTTTTTTCCATCATTATGCTTAGTGTTTGTAAAAGACAGAAGTCCTCTATTTATCTATAGAATAGGTACAACATGGGCAGCAGCATTGTGCCTCTCCCCCCAACATAAGCGAACCACCTATGTGCAGAAAGGTAAACTTGTCTCCATGTCCCCACTGCGAACAATGCCAACAAAGGTGCAAATTATTACTATCTATGCTGGCAGTTTTTGTGACATGGGCACTTGTCCAGTGGTTACTGGACTGCGACCACTAACTCATTTTCCCACAGTTCATCAAACAGTCATGAGATAGTAAAAACTTTTTAGTCACTTCCGACGTGGGCTGGATATGGACTGGAGATCTAAAAATGAAAGGACCTATCCTCCAAAACCAAACCTTGAGCAATTTAGACTTGGACAAGTCTCCCACCATAGAAGTTTTTATAATATAAAATTTTGCCTATCCGAAAGATAAACACACTCCCAAATGGAAATATAGTCTGCTAAGAAATTAAGTGCAACACAAAATGCTCAGCATTCTAACGTCTGCTTCTTAATGGCCTGGCAGTGGCAGAGTGCAGAGCACAGGGGACATCCTAGACCAGTGCTTCTTAGGCCCTTTGCAGAACCAAGTAGCTGTGTACTACAGGGAGGCCAATAGTCAGACTGTATAAGCAATGCCTGCCAGCTCCTGTGTGGAATGGACTGGCAGTTGCCTCAGAGGAGCCTGCTTGTCTGCACTCATAAACAGAGGAAAAGTGACATGTTTGTAGTCATCTATAAAAGACTTAGAGATTAATACATGAGAGATCCTCAGGATATCATGTGATAGGACCTTTGGTCATGGCTGGTCATGGCAAAGTACCACTACAATTAGGAGGCTTGAATTAAGGTATCAACACAAACTAAAAACAAAATTCAAGCCTCTACACACAATTTCCTTGTTTGACAGAAACACTTCTTTCCTGCCTCAAATCACAATCCATACAATACATCAGGGATAAAGGCACTCATATTTCTGTATTGTTGCATAACAAATCTGAAAAAGGATATGGCAAAATCTCAACTCCCTTTTCAGCTCTGCTTTCAAGAGAGACAGTTGATCAGATCAAAGCTTAACTTGGCATAAAATGTTTTAAATTATACATTTTGTAACATGATGAAAGGTGTCCAATTTTGTCTACACTTAAAGTCTTCATTGTAACACAGTACTTCTAACAACACAGAAACTTGTGAAATGCAAAACTTCACTCACACCAACACTCAACTACTGAAGGTCTAATTCCATTATAGAAATTACCAACACTGATGTGCTCAAATTGTCATTTCCTACGCAAGAATACTAATTTTTCTAGAGGTTCCTCCCCAATTAACAATTCAAAACTACCAACCCTCTCAAATGAGGGATTGCCACTTTGTCATAAAATCTCAGCATTTAGCTGTGTGACCCGACCAAAACAAACCCAGAATACTAGGCTTGTTGTATACATGACACAAAAGTAAAAGCCACATAAATGATTATCCTTAGTGTCATTTCTCTGATCTCTGTTCTTTGGACCCAGAAAGAGAATAAAACTGGCACGTATTCATAAATTCTAGAATCCATGCTTTGGTATGGCTGGTATCCCACTGTAAAAACTACAGGACAAAATCTGCTCTCTGATGCGTGAGCTGACACCCCACCAAAGTCAAGGGAAGCTTACGTGCACACATCAGAGAACAGAATTTTGCCTTCTGGTTTTTAGGACTTTTTGAGACTCATGTGGTTTTTCCATTGAAGAAGGGGGGAAATAAGAAACTAATTTCAGGGTTTCAGACTAGTAGCCGTATTAGTCTGTATCTGCAAAAAGAATAAGGAATACTTGTGGTACCTGAGTGGAACATACAGTAGGAAGATTAGATGGATGGATAGATGATAGATAGATAGATAGATAAGATGTGTGTGTGTAGGTTGCCATATCAACTTTAAGTTAATGGCAACATCTCCACCTTTTCATGTTCTCTGTATATCTATGTATCTATCTTCCTACTGTATGTTCCACTTGTTTAATACTGTTTTGTTTAATACTGAGAAAATCTATTACTTTAAGAGGCCTATCTTCATACAAAGCCAATTTTCTACTGCAGTCTACCTGAGGGTGGGCCAAAATGTGGTCATTTATCATCTATTCTTTGGCAAGGGATTTGTTTTAATGCTGTATATGCACAAACCTAATTTGTCAAGTTCCATGCCTTGTAACAACAGAGTGTTGAACCTGTATCATATGGATAAATACTGGAAATTTGCAATAACCATGTAGCATTCTGAATGTGGTCTGATACAAAAGTCTCTGTGGTAAATATGTAAAAGGTAGTTTTTCACATGTTTTTCTCTTGCCTTTTCTTTAGAATTGTAAAAAGGAAGGGTGAATGACTGGCTCTCTTTACACCAGAAAGAGCCATGTTTAAAACAGCAAGAGTGGAACCCATAAAAGCAGCCTTCTTGTTTCTTTAAACATTATTTAGCACCTAAAAAGGTGCTAAAAATGTTCCCAGTCTTGGCTGAGCATATGAGGATGACTTTTAGAACCTGGTCCTGGGAGGTGATGAACACCAGACATGTCAATGGGAGCTGACTTCAAATGAAAGTTGTGGGTGCTCAGCATTTCTCAGATTCAAGCCATTCAGCTATGTGAATATCAGTCCTTAGCAGAATGAACTGTAACAAAGGAGCAATTCAATTTGTTGAAGACAATTCCAACCTATGCCAATATAGTAACATTAGGCACCATATAGGATATCTACACAGGTCAGAATTCATGGGCCTAGTTACTCTCCCTTAGAAACAAACACGCCATTTAAAAATAATTAAAATGTCACATACTTTTCCATTTAGGAGTGAAAGAGAATGCTTTTTCAAATCTTAAAGGCTATACTTCCCCTAGTATTATTGCACCAAAATGTCCATATCTCAGCAGATTCCTCACTTCCTGCTGGAATATCAGTTTCATAATGAAAAATCCAATTATAAATTATATAATTCTTTCCATGTTACTAGTTAAGTATTTTTAGTTAGCCTAGTTATTAGCCTTTCTTAAAAAAGGTATGGGAATCTCATTCTTAAATTAAAATCATGTAGAAATTGAGCCTTCCTTTTCTTACACGCTGCCAATCTGAGGGACACTTCATTATACCAACCATATTTTCCCAATACTTACAATAATTTTAACTTTTATGCCATAAAAATTGTTTTTAATCGACATGTTACTGTACATCCAACCAGAACCCAAATCACTATGGTTTGTGCTAGACCAAATCAAACTCTCCAGTGACAGAAAGTTTCTGTTTTTAGAACAGAGAGCGCGTAGATTTGGCTCTGTATTAATCCAGAAAATGAGTCACTGGCTGTTGCCGGACCTTCGTGTGACAGCTCTCACCTTTCAGTTCTTTAGGATCTGCCTGCATTCCAGTAGCTGTTCCAGTCAATACAATCCCATCAGCAAGGAAGAGCTCAGCAGCCTTAGCAGTCTCTGATATACTGACATCTGCTGTCAGAGCGTGAGCGCTGTAAACAGCAGAAACAGAACCTGTTGTTACTTTCAGCAGACATACTTGCTATCCACCTTGTTTAATGTTAATGTTAGATTGCTTTTCTTACAACTCATGATTGCATTTCAGTTCCCTGTTGTCAGAACAACTGAAGATTGGCTTTTGCAGTATTAAGCACCATATTTTTTTTTTTACAGTTGAAATTAAAAACACAATGTGAGGAAGAAAAAAGTTTGGCCATCATAGACCCAAAACCCTGTATCTGCCTGGGTCTCACCCTGTCTACACAGTGACTGCTACATCTGCTAGACTGTCACACTAGAGTACTGACTGAGCGGGCAGCTTTTGTATTGAGTGCATAATTTTCATAGATGCTAAACTCTCCTGATTTCAAGTGGACTTGTAGGTGCTCGGCTCTTCTGTAAATCAGGTCCTTGTCCTTTAGGAACTGGACTAAGATCATCATCTCATTTCATAAAGGACAACAAAGAGTACTAACTTTCAGACATTACCAAGCACTATATCCTGGATATCTGTCTTTGGAGAAAAAATGAGAGCAGCTATCATCTTCAAACAGTAGCAGCTTCATGCATCCAAAGATGTGCCATTCAAATTTTAAGCAGTAATTGTCAGTAAGATGTGTAAACTAGCCTCTTTTTCTGAAACCTGCATCTACAGCAACTTCAGCTTTAGACAGCTTCAAAAATTTGAGAAAGTTTTAGCCTTTGAAACATCAACTTTTACATTTATAATTTTCCCTTATCTTTTCTATTATAGAATCAGGAAATAAGATCGTTAAGGAAGACAATATTATACAGTAACCTGATACCCTGCTATGGTAGTACTGAGCAATAATCACAAAAGACCAGTAGTTCTGGGACTAGTGTCTTTCTTTTTGGACCAAGTTACCAGATCTGGGAATGGAATAGAAGGAACTTGCTTCACTCATACTGAGAGGCAGTGCCTCTTCTGGAATATTCACTCTGCCATGACCCTCTCCCAGCAGTGTGACTGTGCAAAAAAGAATACCAAACTACTTTTTTCAGCCAGAAGAAAGTCATTGTGATTTCAGGGCCTTGATGAAATTGTGCATATGTAAAAATATAGAAGGAAAAAACAGAGTGAAAGGAAACAGAAATCCCAGAAGCTAGTAACAGAGGATAACCTGGGAAACAGTTTGCCAAATTAGAGAATTGGCTACTTCTAATTTTGGTGCCAGGCATTTTGTTGTTGTTGCTGTTAAGGAAAGCACCACAGCCCGTTAACCCCTGCCCTTTAGGAATAATCCTGTGAATATTTGTTTCCCATAAACTGGTTAAATAACGTTCTCCTTTACACTAGTAATGAAGCAAATAAACACAACATTGCAATTCAGTGTATATTCTAAATATCACTGTCTCATATGACAAATATGAGAATAAGTGCACGAAGTATCACATTCTGGGACTTCTCAGGAGAAGAAATATCAATGTGCGGATGTTCAGAATATCCAGAATGAAGTTAGAAAGAAAATGCTTTGAAGGAACCTTTAAACATATGTTGAAAATGGTGCATTTCATTTATTATACTGAAATGTGTCTTTTTTAAAAACCAGATATATTAAATATGCCAAAAACCTAGCTATTTCCATGACGTTTCCCACACTCTACACACAAATCTTCCTTGAATTCAAACTACTTGATATGTGCAATACACAGCTTTTTGGTTCTCTCTCTTTCTCAACTAAATTTCAAAGAAACATCTAACAACAGAAAGGACTGTGTGACAATTGTGATGAAATGTCAGCTGGAATTCACATAGCTGTCATAAGATGCTGCTGTCTGATAATCATAAAACATATGCCATATCCACATACAGCACTAATTTAAAATTGAAGAAACCAATATGAGAGGGAGGGAAAGGGATAAGAGCTTTTAATGCGGCAAAAATCTCATGATTTGTATGTGTCACATTTGGTAGCCACCCATATAACCTGAAATAGCTATTTTGATGCTTATCCTCATGAAACATGATTTATTTGTAAACATAATAAGGAGATGCATCTAACTGATATAAAGCATCACCTTATGTCAGACACAATATATTTACAAATTCTGAAAGTTAAACAATTGCAAATTCCACAGATGCAGAAAGCTGCAGTTTATAGGTGCAGGTTTAATAGTTCTGCAAGACCCTGCGTGAGCAGTAAAGTTCTCCAAATATTCACTTTCTGAACAATTAATAGGATGAATGTAAAATGAACATCAGATCATTTTTACATTAACACATATGTAAACAGTCCTCATATTTACCTGTGTTTCTTTTTAATATCAGCAAAAATTTGAACATGCTGTGCTCCAATTTGTTTTCGGTACCTTAGCAAGTCACCTGCACAGGCATTTATAATCCCTTCATCAGCAACATGAGAAAAAACAAACCCTTCAACTCGGATAAAATCAAGACCTAGAAAAGAAATTTGAAATCTGAAGATGAAATTGAACTGCAAAAAGAAATTACATTTCTCCTAAATTTCATCCTTAAATTACATTTTATTCTATTCTGATACAGTATTGAGAGGTTCTCAGACACTGGCACAAAAAGCAAGTCTCCTCTCGTAAGCAGTTTGTCAAGCTTAGTTAAAACATGTGTTAATGATTTTTAGTGCCATCACAGTGGCCGCTGGATGCAGGGCATACATCAAGAGCAACACAAACTGAATTTCCACAAATAAGCCCTCCCCCCCCCCCCAACACTTTGTACCTCCCAGGCCAACTACAAGGAAAACGTTTTAAGCAATATGGTGAGATATTTCCTAATTGCAGCTAAAATACAATCTTTGGATTTCGATGTACAAATTTCAAATTTTAAAATCAATTTCTAAAATGTTCTTCAGTTTTTATTTAATTGGTCAAATTTAGAGATCTGGCCCTGCAATCCTTACAGAGCTTGAATGTCTATTAAAATCAAAAGGGATTTTTGCTTGAGTGCAGAATTGGGCCTAATTAAAAAGGATTTCCAGTTGTGAATTTAGAACATTACTGAGTAACCCAGTAAAATGGCGAATCTCAAACTTCTGCATACTGTGGGAAACTATTTAAGACAGGGGTGGGTGAACTACGGCTGCATCCGGCCCTTGAGCGCCCACCGGGAAGCAGGGTCCGCGGACTTGTCCCGCTCCACATGTACTGTGGCTCCGCGTGGCTCCTGGTGGAAGCAGCATGTCCGTCCATCCCCCGCCCCCGGTTCCAAAGTGTAGGCATGTGTCGGGATCAGGTATTGGGGGAGGATGAAATGAAACACACATGTTGCCAGTGGATTTCACAGCTATTTCCTGAGATCAGAGGAATGTAGCGACTCAGGGCTCCAAAGATCAATTCCAGGTTCTGGGGGAGAATGTTCTCTACTATCATAGGCCCTTCTATTCCATCTGCCTCTCCTCCTATCTTTTCACCATTCTGCTTTTATCCAACTCCTCCCCATCCCTTTCTGCTCTCTCCAGCTCCTATCACTCAGTACTCCCCCTCACTACTTTCCAGCTACTGTCCCTGCCATCCGCTTCCCCTTATCTGTTAATTCCTGCAAGCCATAGCCAATTCTTCAATCTTTAGATTTTTCCCCACTCCCTGGGGACCAGCAGGGAGACACTGAGCCCTGGTCTACAGTACGAGTTTAGGTCGAATTTAGCAGCATTAGATCAATTTAACCCTGCACCCATTCACATGATGAAGCCATTTTTGTCGACTTAAAGGGCTCTTAAAATTGATTTCTGTACTTCTCCCCGACAAGGGAATTAGCGCTGAAATCGACATTGCCAGCTCGAATTTGGGTTAGTGTGGACACAATTCGATGGTATTGGATGCCGGGAGCTATCCCAGAGTGCTCCATTGTGACCGCTCTGGAGAGCGCTCTCAACTCAGATGCACTGGCCAGGTAGACAGGAAAAGCCCTGGGAACTTCTGAATTTCATTTCCTGTGTGGCCAGTGTGGCGAGTTCACCAGCACAGGTGACCACGCAGAGCCATCATCACAGGAGACCATGCAGTCCCAGAATCCCATTTCAAAACAAGCCAATCCCTAAAAACCCCAACACTCTATGTGACTAGATCCTCCTGGTGTACAGTCTGGGACTGTGGTGTGCCCACCGTGCTCCCCGACTCTCTTCCCCAGCTCCCCCCACTGGTCCCTACTTGCCTCCCCCTTGCCAGAAGCAAAAAAAACCCAACAAAAAAAACCCCCAAATAAGCTACAAGCCAAAACTAGCCAACAAGCAACTCACAAGTCAATGAAGCCAAAAACAAGCCCAATTTCTGCATTTTTTTCATGGGTTTGGCATGTCTGATGTCCACACTTATTTACCTATTACTGTTTTTTGCATAATCAGCAGACTGCACTGCATATTCTTGTGACTGCTCGAAAATGGTGCATGTTGTCATGCACCTCGATCTCTCTTTTACAGAGCTGTAGAATTAATAAATCTATAGGTCTGTAAAGAAACTAAGTTCCACCAAGTGGGCGTATTTTATGATAGGCTTTCTTCCTTTAGTCCATGTTCCTTTCTGTGACCATTACTCTTACACAATAAAAAAAGAGGAGGAGGAGGTCCCTTCCTTTAACTTTATTAAACGTAGCAGCATGTGACTGCCAATGTTAGATGTATCTGATAATTCCTTTGAGTTAAAATATTGGGGGGAAATTGAGAAGTTCATATTCACTTCATTCCTCACCTACAGAGAAAATGTTTGTATGAGTGACAAAGTGGTGAGGGGGGAGGCGCACCAAGAAGCCAACTGCTGTTTTCCAGCACAATTCTATATGAAGGTATTATTACTGACAGAGAGCAGACAGATATATTCCCCAAGGGGAATAAATGGCTGCATAATAGCAGGAGATGTTGCTACTGCTGTAGCTGCTTTTTCAAGTACCACATCTTTAATTATTTTTGTAACAAAGACTAAAGTGTGCAATGCTCTGTTTACTAATAGTCACCTCTATTGACCATTAAAACTTCAGCATCACACAATCAAGTCACTACGGCATCACTACAGAAATACTTACCAAAGATGGGGTATCTACAAAGCAGTATTCACTTTAATGAAGAGTTGTTGAAAGGGGCTCTTCAGATTACAGTGATTCCCTCTTTCTTCTTGCTTTCCTGTTCATTGAGCCTGAGACAATCATTTTTGCAGTAGCTGAATGAAATGCCTTAAACATAGGTCCTTCAGAGCTCCAGTCCCCCAGTTACAGAGCAAGTAGTGCAGAACAGCAGCAGAGATGTGCAAAACTCTAACGGTACCTTGAGGAATTCTCTCCCTCATTAATAATGACTAAGAAGTTAAAGAAATATATTGCTCCTTCAATATTTTCTCCTTTTGGTACTGCAACCTGTCCCTAAATGAACCCCAGTTAACTTAAAGCATTTGGTTCAGGTTTTCTGAAATACAATAAATTGATGGTTTTGCTAGCACTTAAGCACACCAAGTATTCCTACATGGAAACTGTACTTAAAAATTAACAGAGAACTGGATTTTGTTAGTTTTTATTGCAGCCATAGTTTTTCCTATAGGCTTTAGGGCAACAATGAAAATGGATTAAGCTTGCTAGTTTGCCAATCAGATCAACAGCAAAAATGCAGTTTCACGTTTTAAAATGTTGAAAAGAAATAACAGTTCAAAACACTTCTATTAATAAAAACTCCCTTAAAAAAAAAAAAGACCAGATTTTCAGAGAATTACAGCTGTCATTCTAATAGACAAGTCCACATTTTTTGAATGGTGTTTTTAATTTTTTTAAAAACACAAAGTTAAACGTCTCTTAGTTTTGTGGGTCTTACAAAAGAAAGTGCCAAGTTTTTAGAACTAAACATTCAAAAACGTGTGACTATACTGCTGTTGCAAGGGCAATCTGGGTAAATGCACATGCAAACTACCAGTCAGAGCAGTTTAAATGATCCTTTACATGCGAGTCCTGTGATTTTAAGTGCATCAATGAAAGGGTGTGTGCATATTTTTGCACGAACACAATGAATTGACATGGAATGGTACATTTTGCCTAGTTGGCTCTACAGCAGTAGAATTATTTCCAGAGCTGAGCTTAAAAAAACCCAAAACCCCCCAGAGAATCTCAATCACCAACAAAAATATTCTGATATGACAAGAATTTTAGTAATCAAAGTTATTGTCATCTGTATTAAAATTAAAACAATGATATTCAGATGAACTCCATTCAAAATACAGGGAGAAAAGAACAGTGTTTTCTCAAAAAAAAAAAGAAAAAAAGAAAAAAAAAAGGATTAAATCATTAGGGGAAAGTTTCTAAAATATTACAAAAGCATTAAAAACCAAAGCTGGTAAAAACAACCATTTAAATGGTATATTTATAAGAAGATGCATGTGCTCTCCACTCACCATGACTAACTAAAAGACTCCAGTGGCTCAAAGCACCTGAGAACTTACCTGCAACAGTGTGGGTTGTGAAGCATGGAAGAAAAAGGCGATACAGCAATGCAAGAAGATAAAATAGATCATGGAAAATATACTTGCAAGCTAGAAAAGAGCATGCCGATATAACCTGAGCTTTGTTGATCACTACTTAAAAGCAATGATACGAAATGCAAGCTTTCAGTGTTAATTCAGCCATCAGCTCAAGAAACAAATGTGTGGAACATAAATTGTTTTAACCAAACCTTCATCAGGGAGGAGGAAGACAGTACAATCTTTGCTAGCCTTGCTGTTTCTTACAGGATTCACGTAGCAAGGGAAGCTGAATTTATATTTAGCTTTTCTAAGCACAATTTAAATTGCTTAATATTTTGGTTAAGAGTGAAAACAGTTACCTTTCCCCTAACTGGTGTTCTCTGAGATGTGTTGCTCACGTCCATTCAACTCAGCTGTGTGTGCTCGCCACGTGCACCAGTGCCAGAAGTTTTTCTCTCAGCAGCATCCTTAGGGGACTGGCTCTGGCAAGCCCCTGGAGCGGTGTGCGTATGCCACAGCATGTAGAGCGCCGCCGGCCCCCTCTACCCTCAGTTCCTTCTGGCCAGAAACTCTGACCGTGGGGAAGGACGGCAAGTCGTGGAACGGACACAAACACCAAATCTCAAAGAACACCAGTTACAAAAAAGGTAAGACTTGTCTTCTTCGAGTGATTGCTCATGTCCATTGAACTTGGGTGACTCCCAGCAGTACTCATGGAGATGGATAAAGGAGTTCACAGACATACAGATTGCAATATAGCTCTGCTGAACCCAGCATCGTCCCTGGCCTGCTACACAAAGGCATAGTGGGCTGTGAATGTGTGTACCGAGGACCATGCAGGTTTCTCTGCTCTTCCACCTGGAGGCCCAGCTTGGCAGCAGCCCTCTTTAGCAGCTCCTGATGCGCCTTGGCATCATCCTGGGGCACTGGTGGAAGGGACCCTACTATAGCTTCACCTGGCAACGAGGAGGAAGCCGGTACCAAGTGGTCCTCTGCAACCATAGGTGCCTGCTCGCCCACTTCCTCCCGTGCCTGCGGAGTGCCTGCACCCGAGGCCTCTTGGACTGGAGGGGGGCAGGAGAGGGTGTAGCTGGTCTCTCCGAAGCTCCGGATACCAAGCGGGCGGCTTAATATGAAGTTGGCATCTTTTGTACAACCCCCTTCCTGTCTTTTCAGGAGAGAGTACTGAAGGATCTATGCCCGTCCTGTCTCCTTCTTAAGCGTGTCTATAGTAGCACACACGTTTCAGAGAGGAAATATCACAGCAATTACCAGTGCCAAATGATGAGTCATTTCTATTACCTGCAGCAAGAGCAACAGCTACAGCCTCTCGATTTGCAGAACACAGAATCTGGGTACCCAATGGCAGACGTGGGCAGGTGTGTTTCACTGCAGCATTAATGACTGTCATTGATGCAGTTATTTCTGGCCCAACAGAAACAGTGTAAGGAAGGTCGTGCATATTTTCCACTATCAAGCCATCCTGTGGAGATTATTATAGAGAAATCTGTTTAAACTGAGAAGAGCCATTTCAAAAAAAATTATAGCTATTTTGATATTAGACAAAGACTTGTATTAAAGAGAAATACTATATTTAAAGGTTTTTCTTCAAAGAAGGGATTATCTACAGTAAATTGTTGCTGCAAATACCCACTTGCAAAAATGCTTTAATCAACATCATGATATCTGTAATCACAGAATGAAATAAATGTGATTTCAATTACACATTTTGTCAATTAGACTTCCTTTGAATCTGTGCTACAATGCATACTATAGAAGAACACGTTAAATCATAAATCTACTTTAAAATATATACTATCGAGTCAAACCTCAATTATTCAGCTGGAATAGGATATATTGAATAAGTTTGGACAATTGCATTTTTAGATAATCAAGGAAATTTTCAGATCAATTAATATCAAGAGACTAAACTTATTTGGATAAACAAAGGTTTCTTTTGTTTTGTTTTTTTACTGTATCAGTGAAAATGTTTTCAAATGACTAAAATTTGAAGGAGAAGAGAAGGAGTTAAATATCTATCTGTAGTATTTTTAAGGTGCCTACAACTCTGCTATTAAGCTTCAACACTGCTCATATTTTGGATTCAAGACTGCTTAACAGAAGATGTTGCCATTTATTGTCTACTATATGTCTCATTTGGTAAACAATGGAGCGGCTATAAACTGTTCTGCTGATTCAACTTGTATGATTTATTAAACATCTTTGTACATTACATGGGATGTTGGTTGGGTTTTTTTAATCATCGCTATGGTATACGTTAGAAAATTTTCAATAGCTGAAAATCATATTCGTTCTGGGCATAATTATATAAGTTTTAAAATATATTCTTGAAAGATCAATTCAAATGTAATGTTTTGCATTCACATAAGGATTCTTAAAATAATGTGGAACTTCCTAACTTACCTTCACTTAATTCTAAAAGTACAGAAGGGATTAATTTGAAAAAAAAAAAAAAAACCTCCTATTTTTTTTACAGCTCCATAATTAGGGGAAAGTGAGATTGTTCCATGAGGACTTCGCCTATCTAGGGTGTCCTAATTGAACTCAATGTGTTTGGAAGGCACCAGAGACAGTATTTCAACAAAGAAATTTTTACACAGGGATGACAACAGGCGAAATAATAATCAATGATGCTGCAACTAATGGTAACTTACGAATGTAGAACCAGGAAGAAAGACAATTGTTTTTAAGGAAATGTTACATTTGTACATTTTTTTCATTTTAATAGTATTTTTTAATGCAGAAGCTATTTTTGTAAACAAGAGATATATCATAAATGTGCAGCTATCATGTGATGACTGAGTTAAAGACTAAACATCTGACATCACAAATAGACACCTACAAAAAAAGAATGTGAAAACAAATTTGACCATTTAAATAGTCTCTTGAAACAGTGTGATAAGGCCAAATACATGCACTGTATTAATATAAATATGATAGAGAATAACCTACTAGAATACTGCTGATGTCCCCAAGTGACTGCCAGTTAAATACCTAGATAAATAGGAGGCATCTCCTTAGGCAACAGGAGACACTTTTATTAGTTGGCTAACAAATGGTTACTCAGCAATGGATCTACTCTGAAACAAATTAATGGAGCCATTCAGCATCTGATGTTTCTTCACTGGAGGACTCAGATTTGCAAGTCAAGGATCCTCCAGCCACCTAATCTCCCAGAGTTATACTATAATATTAATTTTTTTATTTGCCTGAGCAGCAGGAGGGCAAAAGTCCACACAGTTTTAAGAATAACAAATACAGAAGACCCTACAACTCAAAGGCAAAAACCAACCCCCATTTCTGTTAAGAGTTTATACTGTTGTACAGGATGTAGAAGCTAGTAGAGCCCTAGAACTGCAGTAGTAATAATTTATTGTGTGTGTATGCATCATTCAAGAGGTGAAAATGACCCAAGCCAGTGGGGGGTTTTGTTTATAATTTAAAAATATCATAGATACTTGGAACTTAGAGCTCATGAGATGGGAATTCTCTTCTTCATCCCAGAGTTACACAAAAGTCTGATCTTCACTGCAGAGTTACTGGAGAAGGGCTAGAACTCCTCTCCTCCCAGGGTAAGAAGCCCCACTCTCAAATTACTATTGTGATCGGAAGGGGTTCCCAAGACTTGATCACTGCTATGGAGTAACAAGAGAAGCATTAGTTCAATGAGCCCAACGTCAGTGTCTCCTATCCCCCTCTCAATTCCACCATCAATATCCAATCTATGGGTACTGTGGCAGACCGCCTTCTCACCCCTCTCAGGAACAGGCAGGAAAACCCTTCTTTGCTTCAAACAGTGCTCTTTATTCACAGTGCAGGACCCCACCACCAATATATACAGCTTTATACAATACAGTCTTCAACTCTATATAGTTCAGCTCTACAGCTCTGCATACAACTCTAAACAGTTCCAAACATACAGCTCTGAATAGCTCAAACCACCACCTCACTCTATACCATCCCCACCACACTGGGCTTGCTTCCTGGCAGGCCTTTTATCCCCCTGAGGAGGCTGCCAGGTGTCACTCATCAAGCCTGAGCCCTCTGCAACCCAGGTGGCTAATTAGCCTTCTGCAGGGGAGGTTTGCAGAGGGTTTTTCTCCCTCTTAAAGGGCCGGCAGAGCTGGCTCAGGCACTCCTGGCCAGGACCCTGCCACAGTACCAAGATCGGTTAGAGCAGTCTCACTAATATACCCGCCACCAACAAACAGCCTGGGAAGATGCACTGCTTTGTGTATGCACTGACCAACCTTAATCCAACCCACAAGATCATTGTTTTATGGCTCATGAGAATCAGGAAGAACAGTGTCCATGGCTACCCCTATAAAGAGAGCAGACTTGAGGGACTGGACTGTGTAACAGCTGGCATTTCACAGCAGCTCCTGAGAAGAGAGGAAGCGGACTGTGCTGACTCACAGTTTGAGACGGAAGTCATAGAGGACTATGTCTGGGGATTCAAATTAATGTGTTCCACACTGTGCTTTATGATGGAAAACAAATACTGAATGGCTCGAGTGATAATTTTTGATTGTGTGGTTTGTAGACATACAGCAGATTAGGTGATCTAGAGAATACAAATATACAAAATACAGTATGGATAGAAAATTATCACTAAAATTATTTATGAAAACTTTTGAAATTCTTCTAGGAGCATTAAAAAAAATAATATGTCATTTATTCATTAAAATCTAAAAATGAAAGCCTCTCCCATTATCGTTCTGATGAGCATGGCCAAATGTGTATACTATTTATGGAGGCATTACCAAACCCAGTACAACTTTGTATTTTATTATTGTAACAGCTCCCGTCACAAGATACTAAAACAAATTATCACCAATCAAAGGTGTACATGCCGTTATACATAAAAAAAAAGAGCCATTTCTCCTTAACCCACCTATACACAGACACTTCAGTAGATCTCTTCCTCTGTCAGAGTGTCTCTATGCCCTGGGCAATGCCATAGGCTCTGGGTATTACTCTAATAACACATTATTCTTTGGGTACCATCAGATAGGACTGTGTTCTTTTGCACATTATGTTTTTTTTAATTAAAAAAAGAGAACATATGTTCTGCAATAGTGAGCTGAATTACCCACACATTAACTCAAAGCTCTCTCTCTTATTTTTGTGTCAAAACTATAACACTTACCACTGATTTCTGTGTTTTTACTGAATTCATATGTATATAAAACAGATTTCATAATTATCAGATAACTAATTAAAACAGTGGAGAGAAAACAGTTATGCTGAAATAAAGTTCTTGGAACTTACGCTTATAGAGCAGAAATCTATGGCAACAGTTACTGCATTACATATTCCAAAACAGAATTTATTTGGATAGGAACAGATAAAACTCTTGCAATTATTTCTCTAGCATTTCTTTTTAGCTGAATATAAAGATTATGTCTTATTTATTCAGACAATAGCCTTCCATCTCATATAAAATATCTCCTGTAATCCCTTTCATTCAGAGTGATGTGTCTAAAATGAGTTGTGTACAAAATATTATAAACAACAAAAAGCTCTCCTTTTGTTACAATTAGCTATTGGATATTTGTTCTTAAAAAACAAAAAAACCTTCTGAGTACAGTGGGGAGTCTACCATTTCCCTTAATGCTGATATTGTTACACAAACAGACTCTAGAAGAAAACTAACTTTCACTTAGGAATCATCATTTTATATCCCCTTTCCAGCACTCAGGTGTGGTCTGGACAAATCAATGCCCCTAGCTCTGCCTCAGCCACTCTCCTACATACAGGAAATCAGTTGGCACATTATCCTACAACAATAGTCACTAACCAATAGATCGTGATCGACTGGTCGATTCTGGAGCCTCTGCCAACAATTACAAACTATTTTTAAATTGCCCATACTTAATTTTAGTATTTAAATAGTCTCAACTAGGTGATGAAAGTAACTGTTAATTAAAGTAAATGATGTGAAGGAGGAAAATTTCAACCTTTGTTGTTTCAATGTAGAAGCTTTCTGTGAGGCTGACTGATTTACATTGTGATTTACACTGAATCACATAAGTCCAATGATTTACATCGTGAACCCTGTGTTTTTGCTATAAACACTCTCTTAAATGAAAGCAGAACACTGGAAAAATTGCAGAGACCTTAAAGTCTCAGAATCCGTCACTTATAAAATCTTGTGCGGGCAACCTGGTTATTTAGCAATACAAGTACATGGTATTTGATATTTTCTCAGCACAGATGGCTTCCTATCTGAGCACTCACTTGTCTTCATTATTGTGCTCCAACATTATAAATCCTTCATATTTATGATGTTAAAAAACTGCTAATGGACTGGGCAAGTCACCTTCTAAAGATGCAGAACTTCTTTTAATCAATGATGTGTACACAGAGTGCTTTGAAAACCTAAAATTGGCGGTTCTCAAACCCATGTATGTCTGCCGAATTGAATCCTTCCGCTTTCGGTGGCATTTCAGCAGACTTGCTGTGCGCATCGGAGTGTCCGCTGAAAACCCGCCGAAACCAGAAACATTCACTTCAGTGGTAGATCTGCTGAAATGCCGCTGAAAGTGGAAGCGTTCCATTCAGCAGCACTTCAGTGGCCCAGGGAGCTTGCGACTCCCCTGGAATTGGCCCATGATCCCCACTTTGAGAACTGCTGTGTAAAACTGTCTGAAACTTTGTCTACTCTTAGCAATTTTAACAATTCCCAGCCTTGAAGTCACAAAAGCCTTATCTATAATGGGAAGCAGTGATAGCCCTAGTGAGAAATGCTTGCTTAAAGGTCTACTGTAGATAGAGTTCATAAGTGATAGTGGTAAAATCCTGTGTTTTCTAGTGCGTGACCAAAGTATGAATCTTAAAATCCAACTTCTGCAGTAGAGCTGATGGGGCCTGGAATTATTGCTGTGTAAGTGCCTCTTCCAAAAGAGGAAGAGTCACTTCAGTGGTAAAACCTTCCAGCTAATCTTGTCACTGGTAATAGGCACGTTCGAAATGCCCATGCTAGATATAACCACTGCAGTATACCATTCGAAGTGCTAGAGAAAATAGCAAGTGATATAGGGTAGCAGAAGGAAAGCATTATCGGGGTTCTCAACATAATTTTATAACAACCTCCTTATTAAAACGAGGAAGACTTTGTAGCACCTTAGAGACTAACCAGTTTATTTCAGCATAAGCTTTTGTGGGCTATAGCTCACTTCATCGGATGTGCATCCGATGAAGTGAGCTATAGCCCACAAAAGCTTACGCTGAAATAAACTGGTTAGTCGCTAAGGTGCTACAAAGTCTTCCTAGTTTTATTAACGGCTACAGACTAACCCAGCTGCTAATCTTAAACCTCCTTATTGATATTCACAGCTATTTCTGACCCTCATTATCAAAAGAACAGGTGTGTGGTTTTCATTGTTTTTCAGAGTTCTCACATGTTTGGTGTTGCAATCACAATGCAATAAGGTTTTTCAACTGTAAAGCCTATTTCAAGTGTTCAATTTTGGAACTAAAGACAGGTTTGATGTAACTATTATTGTACTTGTGAATGCTACGTGGAATGTTTGTGCTATTACTTCTACTTTGAGTGAATAGAAGATTTAATATGGAGAGAAATTACTGCATTAACCTTTCATCTATCCACAGAATGAGTTTTAAAGCTTGCAAGTGAAGAGTTTAGCAATTCTGATATTGCAAACTATGGCAGCCCAGTCAGTCCAGGATTTGTTACTTTAATTGAAGAAGGGGAATTGAGGATCCCGCAAAGAAAGGAAAAACTAAAATCTTTTTTTTAACAAACTCATATATTAATATTAGTGACTTGTCTAAAATTGCTGAAGGTGTTCTAAAACTGAGGCCAATAAAGGGAGTTATATTTAAGTGTATACATTTTCTTCATCAGATTTTTTAAAATTTTTGATGCTGTTTCAGTTTTCTCCCTAAACGCTTCAATATAGAACTCCTTACATAAGGGAAACAAAAGCTCCAGTAGTATAGTCAAATAATGGAATGTGTGACAGTGGCTTTAAGAGAGCTACAGATTACTTTTGTACCCAATTCCTCTACCAAAATGTTAATCTCTAGTTTCCCTACCCCGCCCATGCTACACAAACCTCTACTGCTAGTCCTTTTCCTCTCCTGCCACTCTAACCACATCACACTCTAGTCGCCTTAATTCTGTCACTTATTTCCTGTCGTATTTTCAGTAAGTGCTCAGAGTGGTTTGTGCTGTAGAACAGCAGATCTTAACTGGGGGTCCACAAGCAGGTTTCAAGGCTGGTGCTAGACTAACAGGGTGCAGGGCAGAGACTAAGGAGCCAAAGCCCCCGTCCCGCCACCCTCAAGCCGAAGCCTGCCCCCGCCAGATTTACACTAAGTAAATAAAATGAAACTAATATTCAGTTTTTTATTTTTGTGCCTATTTTATCCTTTTCTTTTTATATATTATGTGTGTGTGTGTGTAACTGTATAACTATCAATTTAATACATCCTTTAATTTACTAGATGTGCAGAAAAACAGTTGCCACACAGGTACACTGTGGAGTTTTTATAGCATGTTGCAGGGCCTCAGAAAAAAATGGTTCAGAACCCTGGCTGTAGAAGAAGAAAAAAAAATCCCATAGATCCTGCCCCAACTATCTTAGAGTCTGAGGCATCAGTCCAGAAAACCCTGCATGTGTAAACTCTGTGAAGCCAATGGCCTTCTTTGTAGGCACAGAGGTCTGCCTCCATAGAGAAGTTTGCATGGTTTGGGAGTAAGTTTTTAATATGTGAAACTCTACTTTGGTCTCTGCCTTCAAGGCCATACGTAACATCATGCCTGCTTACAACTGACACGTCTCCTACTCCTCACAGATTTCTTCTTAATACCCCCTTTATCTCATTCTGTCACTATCATGCTCCCTGCTCTCCTTCCCCACTTTTACCATGACTCCTTCTAGTTTATCCATCCAATACTCTGCACAATCTTCTTTATATTAAATGTTGTTCTGCATCTCATTTCACACTTTCTGTAATTTAAAATTACGCTCTTAGATTCAGTCTTACTCGGACTATAAAGTACCACGTGAATTTATGATACTATATAAAAATAAACATAATCAAAATGTTATGGAGAAAATAAAAGTAGTTCACAGGCAGGACTATTTATCCATTTAAGTCCTGTTTAAAGCCCAGTCACTGAGACCCTGCAGCACTGCTATACCAAAAACTTGCACTCCAGTCAAGTCAAAGCAAAAAGTGCAACAACACATGGATATAGAGCACAATGAAATGTTTAAAACAAACCCTGACCTTTTGAAAGGACATGCACCCTGTTAAAAATCTGCTGAACTATGGAAATTACTGCAACACCTGAGGTCCATAGAAATTCAGTCACTAGTTTTGTTGCCTTTGGCTGACACTGGCCTTTCAGATCTTCTCCTATGCAAAGTCGGAGAGCACTTACTGCCAGGGGTATATCATGGAAGGGTTATACTCAGCAGAAATGGACACACGTGCTTTTTGTACCCAACAAAACATATGAAGGTGCCAGCACAGCCAGAACAGGTTGAATCTGCTTAGAGGGAAAGTGGAGATGCCTGATCTGCTGCCTGGCTATACTCCATTCTCAGTGAGGCCACAAAACAGAGCACTTTAATTATATTAAAATACAATATGTAGGGCAAACAAATATACCACTTTGTCAGACAGCTTGAGCAATTTTATCAAAGAACAGAGCTGACTAGATTTTTGGCAATAACCAACTTTTCTTAATCATATTAATTATTATTTGTGTTATCATAGTGCCTAAAAGACCTATTTATAGACCAGGAACCCATGTGATAGGCACTGTACAAACACAAAACAAGAGATGACAACCTAACTTCCTTAACTGGTCTGATTCTTCTAGGACTTGATTGCAGATATGCTTAAGTGATTGGCCCTGAGCTGCAAAGTGCTGATCCAGATTCTTCCAAAGATCAGGAATACTGAGATCTAGATTAGAATAGAAATTGATACCATTTGCAAAATGTGGATCTAGGATTGAATTTCAAACACCTTCTAACAATTGGCATGTCAGTCTGGATCCAGGTTTTGGCAAGAATATGATCTTGAAAATATTAGCTCCACAGAACCAAGATTTGTTGTACTCTGACATAGCAATATTTTTATGAAAAAATTGAAAAGGAAGGATTAAAAATGAAACTTACAACTCCAGCATCCTTGTAAATCTCAGCCTCATGACAGGCTTTATCAATGATCTGGGTCAATGGCAAACTGCTCCTTGGTGTCCCTGAAATAATGTTAAATGTCATGATACAAGCAGAAATCAAAACAGAGACAGACTTGGATTAAGATTATTGCAAGCATTGATGGAAATACCAAAGTAGGCACAAACTGGCAGAGTAATTAATGTGAGTAGTAAGCTTTGCATAATGTCTCATACCTTAATGGCATTTTGTCTCTGGTAGAACTTGATTGACATGCTTTGACTACTGAGATCCTAAAACTGGTTTAAAAGCCCTCATACTTCAGGAGTATCCAACGTAACCTTACATTGAACCAGACAAGCACTACCTTGTCATTCTTGCCTGTAATTGTGTTCACACCTCATTCTTACTAGTGACAATGCATGTATTTCAATCTGTGGCAACATCTCAGGCAACTACTCTGCAACAGTGATGGGAAATTAATACAAAGAAGACCAAAGAAACTGACAGGAAGGGATGCTTGGTAGGAATTCTTCAATGATTCATGAGAAGTGGAGGTTAAGTCTTGCATGCCAATTTTCCCAGAGGCACACAAACAGGAATGATGCACAAGAGAAAATTTAAAGACCAGTGCTAGAAGGAAGGTTCTCAGCACATAGGACTGAATCTAAGACACGGAGATATAACTACAATAGTAAACTTGATGAGTAAGGCAAAAAGCAGTGAAGTCTGTTGTTTTTCTGTCTGTTCTCTTTAAAGGTAAGATGGGGTCCAAAACCTTTTAAGTGTCCCCTGATATTTTCATGCCTAACTTTAGGCTTCATTTTCAGAGGTGCTGAACACTAACAATTCCAACAGAAGAGGCATTCAGCACCCCTGTAAATCAAGCTGTAGGTGTCACTAATGGGGCAACCTAACTCAGAAGCCACTCTACAAATGCTGAGCCTAGTGCACATTCACCTCCAATTTGCCTGCCATACCCATAAAATAACTCTGGGCAGGGCCTGAATAATTTGCCTGACACTGGACTACCTATATTACAAATGCTCCATTGTGAAGTCAAGGGCAAATGTCCCAGTGAAAAGCCTGCATGCCCATCTCAGCTATTGGGCTTCCAGCTAGGCCACTGCCACTGTATCCTGACAAGAAACCCTGATCTTGTGTCTCCCACTCCCTCCCATAAATTCTCAATTCTCCCCAGTCACTCTCAGCACCTTCCCTGCATGGGAATGGTGAGCTCAGCAACAAGGTTAACGTCCAATATTCCCTGAAAACAACAAACAAACAACCCCACACAACAACAATGGGGACTGCAGTTCTTCTGGCTCCCTTCCCAAGAGCTCAGAGTGTGGGAGCTTAAATGTCCCACTCAGCCAGGGCCCCATGGGGATCTCATAAAATGTCACCTACTCTAATGTTCTGGACAGCAGAACAAATCCACCCAACAAACTTGTGCAACTTAAGTAAAGTCCAGGGAGCGCACGCCTACGCAAAGACTGGATCTGGTTACCAATAACATGCTATGTTGTGATCATATGGTGCAGAGTGTATTTCTACCTTGCTAGATTACAGACATAAGGAGGTAGGCAAGAGGCAGCAAGGTGGACAGTGCAGAAGATTGTCAATATGCTGGCTCCACCCAGGGTGACCAGACAGCAAATGTGAAAAATCTGGACGGGGGTGGGGAGTAATAGAAACCTACATAAGAAAAAGAACCAAAAATGAGGACTGTCCATATAAAATCGCCACATCAGGTCACCCTAGCTCCACCCTGCTTCTCTTCTGTGCCTTGCTGGATGTTGAGAAATAGCAAACAAGGGTCCGTGAGGTATTAAACCAGACTCACTGGACACAGGCTTATCTGAGCTGCAATCAACATAAAACCTCTTCTTTTACCTGGTAATGCCCCCACATGCACCATCCCAACGACAACGGATTTTAATCGCCCAAAGAGCTTCAGAAACTTCATGACCTATGGAAAACCAGAGCGGGGGTGTTAGTCGGTCAGTCTCAGGGGGTTCAGGCCGTGGGGCCGCGGCAGGCCCTGGGAAGGGAAGAGATGCGATTTAAAGACCAGGCTAAAGCGGAAAGTCGGGTTGTCCTGACCCGGGGCAGGCAAAGCCCGCCAGGCAGGCGCTAGGAGCTCGGCCGGGCCGCCTGCCCCAGCCAGCTCCCCCGGGTTCTTCCCCTCCCAACGCAGGGCGCGCCCGGCTCTCCGCCCTGCCCCGGCCGCTCCCCGTGTTACCTGGGCAGGGCCTCTCGGAGAAGCCCCGCGGTGCGAACCCCTCGGCCGGCCCCGGCGCCTTGTTTACATCCAGGGGAAGCCACGCTGCTTCCTCCCGCTTCCGCGTCGGGGCCGCCGGCTCCTCCCCTGCGCCCGCAGGCCCCGCCCGAGCCGGCGGCCCGCCGAGCCGGGTGGCCGCGCAGTCTGGCCCCCGCGCCTCTCCTCCTGCCCCCGGGCGCGGCCCCCGGCGCCCCGCCGCCTCCTCGCGCAGACCCCGCCCCGGCCGGGTCCCGCCGGTGCCCCGCGCGGGGCCACGTGTGCGGGCCGGGCCAGGAGGAGGCCCCGCGCCCTCTAATTTAAATGTCCCGCTCGGCCGGGGCCGCTCTCTGCGCAGGGACGGGAGCGACCGCGCTGTGAGGCAGGAGGCGCCCAGCGGAGCCCGCCCGCGCCTCGCTCCCCGCCCTGCCCCGCGCCCCGTCCGCAGCCGCCGGGCAGCGCCTCGCCCAGGGCACCCTCTCCCCGGGGTAAGGCGGGGGTGGGCGCTGAGGATCGGGGCCCGGGGCTCCCCCTCGGCCATTTCCTGGAGGCACCCCAGTTCGGGGGGAGGGGGAAGTGGGGAGGTCCCGGCCCCATCCGATCCCCCCCCCCAACCGCACCCCGCATCCGACCCCGGCGGACTCCGCTCAGGTCCCCCCGCCCGGCGATGAGGGCCACCCACGCCCCCCGCCCGCGCGTCCGGAGCTCTTTGTGGGGCTGGGGAGCTGCTGCTGCCTTCGCCTTTGTGAGGCGGTGACCTGCCTCCCCCCTAACCCTCTGCCTTTCCCTCCTCCTAGGGTCGGAGCCAGCCTCTCCCCATCCCACCCAGGCACCATGCGCAGGGAGAGGTGAGTCTCTCTCCCCAGCCCCCTGCAGGGCGTGTGGGGGGGGAAGTGGGGTAGGCCACGGTCTCCATTAGGCAGATCCCAGAGGAGACTCCCTCGAGGGGTTTATGGCCCTGTATCTCTGTTTCTTGGCAGTGACTACGTGGATGAGAAGGTTCCCCCCAAGGGTGAGGGTGCTGCAGATCTTGCCATGCGAGTCCGAAAGAGAAAAGCTGATGTGGCCACTGTAAGTACAAAATGGCTCACTTTGATCCTGTAGGGCTAAGTCCTGCTCTGTCATTCCAGAGAGAAGGTGGATTCTCTCTGCTGAACTATTTGGATCATGGCCTCTGGTGCCCTTGCTGGATTGTGAATGTCCATGTGGCATTTTGGGTGTACAGTAACTGGGTCAAGTGCTGTGCTCTGTCACACCGGCATCTGCTTGGAGTAACCACTGGATTTACACCAGTGTGACTCAGAGCTGCAGAGTTTGGCCTGGCCTCTGTATTCATGTTAGCACCTGGCTCTCTTTTCTTTTCCCCCTACTGTAGTTCTTACAGGATCCTGATGAAGAAATTGCTAAAATGGAAATGATCAAGAAAAAGCAATATGAAAGCCAGGTAATTGATTTGGCTGTGGATACATAGTTACTGATACTACTGCAATATTTTAAATTTATATCATTTTCTTGGAACTGTCTGCATGTCACCAACTCCTGTACCTACATCACCACTAGCATGCTGTATGGTAATGGGGGAGGGGAGACTTTTGGCTAGGGACACTAAGAGAAACCCCCTCAACTTACACAAGGTGACATGGAATCCTTAACATAGTCATAAAACGGATGAGGTCTGTCCGAATTCTTGTGGTATGATTAAATGTCCTGGGTTTGCATGGGCTTCATGTATTGAGGCCTTAATTTTGCATGGGTAGATAGCTGCACAGAACCACATTTACTTCATTAGACAGTTGTACGCTGCAGAACTGAGCATGTGCTAGGACATGTGTTATCCACTTCCATATAATCAACAGTTTGGACCCTCTTGCAGCTGTCACCCTACTTTAAATATGAACGTGGAAAAGAAGACATCTGTATTTCTCCTCCAGCCCATTAATAATTTGTTGTTGCTGTGACACTGAATGTTGTCTGAGTGCCAAAAAATCAAAAGGTGCATAGTTAGGATTTGGTAATGTTATGTTTTGTACTAGGGGATGTACACTTCAGTGACATTGCTGGGTCTGAAGCTTCTAGGTAAGGTATAGTAATGCCTATAAAACTAGGGATTGTTCAGATAGTTCACACTCTAACTGGCCTAGGAGGGGTGGAGGAGAAACAGTGTCCTTAGCAGGCAGTGCTAACTTTCTAAATCTCCCTGTGATAACTTAATTTTGATTTTGAAACCGTATTCTAAACTTCATTTATTTGTTCCATTCCATTTCCAGTCTTCCTTTGTTCCACAAACTTGGGAATGTTCTCAATTACTGCCCCACGCTTTCATACATCGTATAAGATGTGTAATGAGTTTGTGAGGTTGCACTCATACACCTTTAAGGTATGTGCAGATTCAATTTGACTGAGGCATGAAGAATAGGATATACATACATGCTCTTCCTTGTTAGGAGGAGCTAATTAATGCACATGGAGAATATTTAAGCTACAAAAGTCATGAGTGGGGAATACAGCACCCTGTTCATTCAGACCAAAAATGGACCATAAATTTGGAAAGACCCTACTTATGCATAATGCAGTGCATCTAACCAGAAGTGGCAACTGCAAATTGTTGAAGTGCTACAAAACAGATGGACATCATTCTTTGGAATGGTCTCTGCTTGTTGCAACTGCATATACAAGTTATCACTCAACATATTAAGCAGGGCTCAAATGGTGAGCATTTAATGAGGGGATCTCTCCTTCCCGTCTGTCTTCCTTTTATGCAGTATATTAAACTAATTTTTCACTTTTGACAAGGGGGAGAGCTGTCTGTCCTTCATTACAATTCCTTTTCTCCACCCTCCCTAAAAAGCATCCCTCAATTTGAGGGTTTTTTTAAAAAAAAAATATATAACACAGTAGCTACTTACTAATAAGCTCTAATAACATGTACCCAGATATTTAGCCCCTCTACACAAAATGGCAATAGAAAGAAAGTTGAAATGTTTAGCATAAAATGCTCTTACTGTAACTCTTCTTATTCCAGAACTAGAAATAGAATTACAGTCCCGTCGTAACATGATAATTAGATATTTTAATAAATACTGGGACAAATCCTTCATGAATGATTGGTATATTGAAATACAGTTGAAGCAGCAATTCCTGAAGTGTAAATTAAAGACTTAGCTTTCTGGACACCCACTTGGCACTGATGATAAAGCCCTGCAACTCTGTAGTTCATAAATAAAAGAGGTACCTGAGTATCAGTCTGTATATTGAGAAGATTCTGTGGATACTTTGTTATAACAGTTATCCTTTGACAAATCCATGAAGCTAACATTTGGTTGCACAGCAGCAGCTCTTCTGTATGTGATGTGACACAGATGATTCTCTGATCTAAATTGCCACAGGCCACAAATGAGACTGTGCAGTTCCACCAGGAGGAGAGTAAGCTAGTATGATTTCTAGTGAGAAAACAAGATGGTGCACAATAATAGCATAGCAAACTTCAATGTGCAAGTAGCCTTAAATCGTGTGCAACATAACGCCACATGGCTTCTTGCATTCAATACATTTGTGTGTACTAGTTGAAGCTCCATTTTGCTCCATGTATAAAGTAGCACTGTCACATCCCACTTATGGCATGTTGATACCCAATTCATTAGTTTGTTTCTGTTGAACATAAGGCCCAAGTTTGTGATTAGGCTGCACTTACCCTTTATGTGGTGAAAGGGTGGTTGTATCAGGCTGATGGAAGCAGAGTACTGCAGAAATTCTGTATTTAGTTTTGAAGTAAGATAACAGGCACTGTTCTCAGTTCTTGGTCTAATTTTGGTCATACCTAACATGGGTGCTGATACATTAGCGGGATGTCTTATGAAACGGAAGTCCTTTAAACTGGGATTATTTTTTCACACAACACACCAAAGGGAGACCCTGATGACCAGCTTAGTAGCCAATGTTATCTTTGATATAAATTATGTGGACTATCAAATTTAGGGTTGGGAATTGAAGCAGTAATCACAATGATCCCTTCCCTTGTCTGACTTCTTTAACATTTCTCTTCATTTTTTGAAACTGGCTGGTAGAACTGCCTGGTCTATCTTTCCTGTGCCATAATACTTGACTCTAGTGCAGTGGTTCTCAACCTACTTATCACTGTGGGCCACATCCAGTACTGCCTGTATGACTGAGGATGTCATATGGGCCTCAAGTTGTATGTTGATTGGATCGCAAGTGGCCCAAGGGCCAGGAGGTTGAAAACCACTATCAAGTGCCTTCAGTGAATGAAACTAACTAGAATTACATTACATGTCACTTTCTGTAGGCAAGTTGCAGGAGAACAGCATTATTTCGTGGCTTCAGGCACTAGTTGCTAGCACGTATTGGGTTTTGGGGTGGTGTGGGGGGAAGGCTAAGTTTTTATATCCCTCTTTCTCTTCCAATCCCACCTTCATGGTTGGTAACTTCAGCCTCCATGCTGACAATCCATCCAACCATCTGCTTCTTATTTTCTCTTTCCCTCAGTAGTTCTGAGTCAACCTCTTACATATAGCCATGGTCTAGACTTTATTTGGAGTTGTGTGTGCATTGCTGCTTGTTCACTCGGATAGATTTCTTCATTCTTCATCTGCCTTTGCCTTTTTTTGGTCTTATGACTGTCAAGCCATGAACTTTCTTCAATTCTCCAGCTTCTCCTTCTTGTTGATATCTGTAGCATATAAATAAAATACAGGTTTTTTTATTGTGGACATCATAGCTATATCTGCGCCTTGCCAAAGAACTCCATGGACCTTGCATATAAAACTACTTCTCTTCCACACTAGATTCTTTGGCTTCCCTTTCTTGCTGAATCCTGGTCTTGGCTTACATCCCACTTCAGCTCCTGCTCCAGCATTGCAGGGTGCCTTTAGAGGAGCCCATGAACCATAGGATTTCCTTTGCTATGCTGCCAAGATTTTCAGCTGCACCTGCTATCCTGGATACAAGGAGGGTCCGTGCAGAGGAGCTGATTGCAGCTCCAGGATTTGGGGGCTAGTTAACTTTATGCAAACCTAAACTAAGGGCCTAAACTTACCTAAACTAAGGACCTAAACCTAAACTTCACTACCTGTTGGATCGCTATTGCTCGTGGCGCCCCCATCGACTCCGGAACTCCAGCTTGCCGGGAGGTACAAGCTGGAGTTGACGGGGGAGCACTCCGCCGACTGCCGCCACCATGAGGACGGCGGGTAAGTCAGCTGCAGATATGCAAACTTCAGCTACGTGATTCACATAGCTGAAGTTGCATATCTGCCATCGACCCCCCCCCCCCCCCCCCTGTAGTGAAGACCAGCCCCAAGCTTGGCAAAAATTGAACTAGTTTTTCCCCCTAAGTCTTTACCTTTTTTTTTTTTTCATAAAAATAGCAACTTGACAATTGTCTCAGTTGATGTAATACAACTTTTTTGCTACATTTCCTCATCTGAAATTGGTGCTGTCAAAACATCTGTAGCCATCTCCATCTCCCCTGCAAAAACCCTTATCTATGCCATAATAATCCCTCTGATCAATGATTATAACCTCTTCCTTCTCGCTAGCTTGCTAGATAGCCATCTTGTTTCTCTTTAGCCTATCTAAAATGCTGCCTCTAAAGATAGTCTACCTTGCTTGCTGCTCTGACCACACCTAGCCCCTCACCTATCATTTCACTGTTAAACATCATTTTGCTCTTAAATCCTCACATGTCTTCTCATTCCAATCCGGTTGAGGTTTACTTACTTTGTTATTTAAAAACACCCACTCACTGATGAATTGCATTGCCTTTTGTTGTTCCCCTTTGCCCTTGTTTTGCCTACATGTTTAGATTGTGAGCTCTTTGGGGCAGGGACCTCTTTTCTGAGGTGCTGAGCATGTGCCACATTATAAAGAAAGTGTATAATTCTCCTTCCTTAGAGCTCTTATCCAACCCACAGTCTGTTTGATTAACTGCGCTCACAGGACTGTCATCCATGCCTGCCATGTAATTGGAGAACGAGGTGTGACTAAAATCTAACTTAGAAGGACAAACATTAACTTGTTTTCTGGTGTGACACTTCTAACTTTCAGTTCATATGGAATCTACTGTTGTTTTACTCAGAATGATGCATCTTTCCCCCTGTTGAATAGTAACCCAAACAGCATTGGGATCTTGGACACAGCTGTGCACATGGCTGTGATAGATTTGCATGCACAATTTTGAGACCTTTTAAAAGGGAAAAACTGCCTAGCTTTTTCAGTCAGTGGCTCAAATAGTACTGTACAAAGCAATTTTCACTATGGATAAACCAAAATGTGGTTATGAGCATTCTGAATCTAGTGCTGGAAAGTGTTGTCGGTTGTGACAAAGGCAGACCAAAAACCCAGGTTTGGAAACTGATTCATCATGTCTTAATTTTTAACTTATAAAACAAGTGTCTTCTATTTAAAGCAGGTTGGGGACTTGCTGGAGCTTTTTGACCCTGCCACTCACATAGATTACATCCCTTTTTCAGTAAGATGGCTGCCTCCAGGACTAGACTCAAATGCCAAGTTTTAGTTAAAATAAAAATAAATGTGCTTATTTATGGTGATAGAATTTTCTCTTTTGTGAACTTTCAGAACATTGGGCTAAGCAAAATGGGTTCTGCCTTTCTTTAGGAAATGGGGTGATAACTTTATTCCAATGTCTTGGTTTTTTAAAATCTAGTTTGCCAAGATAAGCCTTCTTTAAAGGAAAGTAGCATTATGTCTGTGTCCAGTTCCAAATAAATAAATAACAAGAAGTTATAATAGCTGGAATGTCAGAGGTCTATCATTTGCAGATTTGTTAGTAATCTATTCTGTATATGAATGGACTAGCTATTATAAATGTGTTCATTCTTTTCTAAGAGGGAACATCCTAGGGCAAATATAATGTGTACAAAGACATTTTCATATATCTGAAGTGATAGCAAAGTTTTCGCTTTCTGCTTAACCAACTTTGCAAGATGAACAGTCAATATCCTCTGAATCTTGGAAAACAAAACAAAATCAGCATTCCTCCTCTGCTGTGTTCATTACCAAGGACATTTTTCACAAAAGCAGGCTCTTTGTCTTGGAATCCTATTTGCTTATTCCTCACCTGAGTCTTAATCCTTGATTGTCTTCTTAGCATATGTGCAACATGCCTCATGTGGCACGTGACCAGCATTCATCACCAGATTTGGTCCGCTGGTATTGGATTATTAGTGCCTGACCCAAGCCACGGAAGCTAGCTGGAATTGTGGTGCCATAAACCAAGGGATTATAACTTCAGGTGGGGAATAAGCCGATACGACTCCCACACAAAAGTTCTACTTTCATGCAAAATCTTCTTCCATCCAAAACATAGTGACAGAACCATCTCTCTATAGAACACTTGTCTTTCAATGGGACATCTGCGACCCTTCAGTCCCAAAATGTGCAAGAGTAAATGACTTAAGATCAGCAATTGAGTCTTTTTTCATGTGAAAATACACCTTTAAACTGGTTCTGAATTTTAGCTGCCTACAGGAGTGATCACCTCTCTGATGTAATGTGTCTTGTGTGGCGTCTTTGTGCATTAATAGCCCTAGAAACTATAAAACCAGTTATAGTGCAACATTTTTTTCTTTCCTTTAATAGCCATCTTGGAATAAGGATGTCCAGAAAAGTCCCCATATGCTGATTCCCACACCAGATAAAGATGAGCCAGTTAATATTGGCTTCTCTCATTTTGTACACCTCAGACTTAGTCCATCTAGAACTTCACCGCTACCAATTCTGGGGTAATTGTATTTCATTCCCCCTTCTTTGTCCCATTGACCACTTAACAGTTGATACTTAACATGTTTTATATTTTTTCTATAGCTGGGCAAACAGAGATGATGTATGGAAAAACATGCTAAACAAAGAACAGACATATGTGAGAGATAAACATTATATGCAAAAGCACCCTCTCTTGCAACCTAAAATGCGAACAATTCTTCTAGACTGGCTAATGGAGGTGAGCATTGCTTGTTTTTGCTAACACTTTAAGCGTGCTGTAGGCAGGTATAGAGATGTCCTGAATAACGTTAATTTTTCTAAATACCTAGTATAATCTGCATTTTCATGAATTTACATAATGCATAAAGCATCAGAATATTAGTGGAACTTGTTTACTTAGTGCACATCTAAGAAATTTTACCAGAGTGTTGGCACCAAATAAGTAGAACTTAATGGTTCCAAGTTTCAAGTGTGCAATTTGATAAACTATCCTTCTGTTAGATATGAAATTATCAAACTTGTACTCAGTGAATGTGAATGTCTACTTTTGCCTAGAATTTACATGAAACATTTTATTGCAGCATCTTGTGTTCCAGACTATAGCAAAACAAACGAAGATGAAATGGTGGTGGAGGGGAGGTGATGGTGTGTGTAAAGAAGTTGGGAACCTGATGCAACACCTAATGAGTCATAATTCTAATCGTTTCAGCATATACTACATTATATACACTGTTTCTAACATGGTAATCTTAGAATTGAAAAGATGCTATTTTTAAACATTCATGCTACATAGTATCTTCTTGTTGGCCACCTACTGGCTTAAACTCAAGAGTTCTGTCACAGTCACAACCAACTTGCTAGATTTTTTTTCCCCGTTATGAACTGTGGGGAGGCTACATATTTTTGAAAATGAAGACTTGATGCTCTGGTCTTGTAATGTGGATGATTTCCCGCATGTGTGGTTTTCTTTTTTTACACACTACAGCTTCGCCCCACCAATGTAAGTGCCGTCTGACACTGACAACTCCACTTCCATGAGAGTGCTTCTATTGGGCGTATGTTAGTGTAGTTAGGGCAATGCAGTGTCTGTGCAGATATTGTGTGAAAATTGACAAGAAACATCTCCGGCTCTTGACTTCCAGTTGGGCTACTGCCCAGAGGTTCCCTGTTTAGGGAGCCAAGAAGCCCAAGTAGCTGCTCCTCCACTCCTGACTGGGAGCAAGGAGGCAAGAGCCTGTGGGGCAGCTGGGCTCCTAGCAGAGAGCTGCATGGAGCTGAGAGCCCTGGCTCTCATCCCTTCATGCTGCCCTTTTTCATTTAGTATCCACCACTGCAGTAATTACTAGGATTGAAGGGTCACAGGTGTCGCATGGAAAGACATCACTGCGGTGGCTGTAAGTTGACCTACCATAAGTCAACTTAGTGCTGTAGTGTGAACATGCCACTACTCCTCGTATCCCCTATTTGATTTCAGCTCTGTATGAAATATATCCCTAGATTAGTCTTCTTAAGACAAAACCCCCATTGTAGGTACATGACTTGGTTTGATACCTAAAAGGGCTTGTGTGTACTCTGTACTCTGTATTTTCTTCATGAATATGCATTACTATTTATTTCTTGCAGGTCTGTGAGGTCTACAAACTTCACAGAGAGACTTTTTACTTGGCACAAGATTTCTTTGATCGTTTTATGGCAACACAACAAAATGTTGTAAAAACACTGTTGCAGCTTATTGGCATTTCATCTTTATTCATAGCTGCAAAGCTTGAGGTAAGTCGTTAGCCTCTACCTAAACATGAGTGACTAGGAAATGCTTCCTTCTGTTGTGTGCTGGGCACATTTTGCTTTATGGAATTCATTGAGGGAGAAAAGAATTCTTGAAGGGGTTTGTGGGAAGAAAGAAAACTCAACTCTTGCTACAATTCCCCTCTGGCCCATATTACTCCATATAATGGTACAAAGGAATGGCACATTCTGATGTACTCATAGGAAATACAGAAACTGAGGTGAAGTTAGTTACCTTGGGTTTTAAGGTTGTCCTCTGTACCCAGAGACCACTTCTATGTACTCGACCAATAAAGAGCATAACCTGACATTGGATAACTCAGAAGTTATCCCTCAATTGTTTGAATAACTCAGCAATTAAAATAAGTGTCTTTCCCTTGGTTTTAACTCTCAAAGGTGAAGATGAATAGAAATCTCTGGAATGTATTTGATTCTTTAAGGTATTTTTTCACACACATCCTTGCTCTGTTTCTAAATAAGGCCTCATCAGATTTAAAAAAAAAACAAACAAAAAACCCAAAGTGTCAGTAAGGTAAAGCTTATACTTGTCAATTGAGTGGAAGTGTTGGGGAAGCCAACTTGGCTGAAAAAATAGGTATGTTAAAAGAGCATTTAAATTGTGGCTAGTGTCTGTTTCTTCCTTTCCCCGCTGCCTCTTTTAGCAAGTCAAATTTAGACCAGATATATCCCATAACCTCTAGAGCAGAGGAGAGCAAACTATGGCCTGTGGGCTACATATGGCCCGCAGGACCCTCCTACCTGGCCCCGAGCTCCTGGCCAGGAAGCTAGCCCCTGCCCCTCCCCTGCTGTTCCACCTCCCCTGCAGCCTCAGCTCGCTGCACCACCGGCCCAATGTTCTGGGTGGCGGAGCTGCAAGCTCTTGCCAGGCAGCACAGTTGCAGAGCTGTGGCTTGACCTAGTGCTCCGCACTGGTTCTCTGGGCAGAACGGCTGTAGTGCCTCCAGGCAGCGCAGTAAGGGGACAGGGAACAGAGGGGTTGGCTAGAGGGTAGGGGAGTTGGTCAGGGGGCCAACGTGTGGAGAGGGACTGGGGCAGTTAGAGGGCAGGGCATAGGTGGTGGCTGTTTGGGGAGTCACAGCCTCCCCTAACCGGCCCTCCATACAATTTTGGAAACCCAATGTGGCCCTCAGGCCAAAACGTTTGCCCGTCCTACTCTAGAGGTACATCCTCAGTTTATAATCCTATATTTTGGATATTAAATAGGTCATTGGCCATGTTGCTCCTAATAATATTTATTTTAGAGGGCTAATCCTCTTGTAAGGTTACACAAAAAGACACTGTCTTCCACCCTACCCTCCCATTCTAAGGTTGGAACCCGGCCCCTAGAAAATGTGGTGAGACACCATTCAGCCTTTAATACAACATTTTTAGGAATATGCAGGTGTTATCTCTCTATGTATGCAGTAGGAGTCTACAGAGGTGAATTTGTGAGATGATGGAATAACTAACATGAAGATCTTGATATAAGCTATAAGAACATGCATCCCAACTCTATTTTGCACTTGTACTGATTAATCAAAAATGGAAGACGAAGACTATGAACAAGAAATTTGCTATTTAGAAAGCCATTTTTTATCACTACATTATTCATGAGAGTCAACAAACACTTGGGCTCCTATGAGATTTTAGTTTTAGACAACTTGTAATGTTCAGGTTTTTTACACATGAAATATCAACATTCTATTTAAATTATATTTTTTGATCTTTATCTTTCAGGAAATCTATCCACCAAAGTTGCACCAGTTTGCTTATGTTACAGATGGAGCTTGTGCAGAAGATGAAATCCTCAGCATGGAATTGATCATTATGAAGGTAGTTATGAAATGTAAACGATATAGTTTTTGTAAGGACCAAAACATGGTGAGATCAGACTACAGCAGAGAGCTACAATTAGTGTTGTAATATTCTGGTAGAGTAATATCTTCCTGTAGTTAAATATAGTGCCCTATAAGATGTAGTAATTGCATACTTCTCAAATGTTACAGATAAGGTGGTTTGGTTAGGTTTTTTACCTGGGAAAGTTCAGTTTCATGAGGAAAAAGAACATTGTTTTCTTTGCACTGCTACCATAAATGGGAATGCAGTCTCCCAACAGTGCTAGGTAATGATGTAAAGAGTAAGCTGCATATTCTAATATTAACATTCTCATTAATGTTTTTGTTAACTTTATATGTATCTTTTTTAGGCTCTTAATTGGAATTTAAATCCACTGACAGTTGTATCATGGCTTAATGTTTACATGCAAGTTGCATATCTAAATGAGCCTTATGAAGTGTTGCTGCCACAATATCCCCAACAAATCTTTGTACAGATAGCAGAGGTAAGGGTGATTTCATCCCCAAACACCATGCATCTCCTGTTAAGACTTGTCATTTGTAATAGGAGATTGTCACATGTTAAAAATTTTGTCTTCTCCCTGTGTAGCTTTTGGATCTCTGTGTGCTCGATATTGGCTGCTTGGAATATACATATGGAGTACTTGCCGCATCTGCTTTGTACCACTTCTCCTCATCTGAACTGATGCAGAAGGTTTCAGGTAATTAACGCTTTCTAGTTGTAAGTGTTTGTCTGACAAGTAGGTTAGCCTAAGGCTCACATAAGTATCTTTACCTTCCAGGTTATGAATGGTATGACATAGAAGAGTGTGTAAAATGGATGGTTCCATTTGCTATCGCTATCAGGGAAGCAGGAAGCTCCAAACTCAAGCACTTCAGAGGCATAGCTTCTGAAGATTTGCACAATATACAAACACATATAAACAGCTTGGATTTGCTGGTATGTTTTTTTTTTAATCTTCACTTTATGTAATCTGTAGAGGCAAAAACTATTATCTTGTAGAGTATAGGAATTTCAAGGCTTATTTAAAATTTGTGACCTGAGAAAAGCATTTAGTTTCTGAATTTGCTCTAAGAATTGATGCACAGTTCTGTATTTAAGGACTTCTACTTAAGGACTTAAGAGTGCAGCTGATGACAAACTTGAGCTTAAATTGCAAATTCCTTTAGGCAGAGACTGTCATCTTTTGTGCCGTGCCTAGCAGGGCCACCTTTCAGATTGTGGGCTCTCGGTGATGGCAGAATACACTGAGCATTTGGTAGTTATTTGTATCATGCGACCATCTTGCAGATACTTGTCAAAGAAAGAGAGAGAAAACCACTCTAGCTTGATTTTCCCCTCACTTGGTATCAACTTTGGGATGCTTCAGATGTTGCATACTGGTCTTATTTTTTCATAAGGATTATAGAACATGGAGCTTCCTCATTATGTTTGGAAAGATAGAATAGTCTAATTTTAGGAAAGAAAACACATCCCCAATTTGGATGACTGCTTTTGATTTATTTTTAAATGCTTTTTTCCCCCTCTGCCAGTGACTAAATTCTCACTATTTGCCAGTAAGATCAATATCTTATGGTCCCAAGGTTTGTTAGCAATTGACTAGTTGAATAAGTCAAGCAATAATGTTTTAAGGGTCAGAATATATTTGCTTGATGCAATTGCAGTTCCATGTATCCTAAACTGGAGTTAACTTTTTAATTCAGTAATTCTTTTAGATTAAAATTATTTTGATTAAAATATAGTAGATTTATAACAACACCTTTAAATCTTAGTAGCAACTGAAATTTGGCTCTATTATACACTTGTAAGGTTTATATCTAATACTGATGAAGGGAATTCAAAATGCTGCTAACTTTGAGCTATCATGATTTACAATGTTTCACTAGTGATATAATACATGCATTTTATTACAGTAAAGTTGTTTGGAAGGTCTCTACGGGAACCTGCCAAATTACACTCTGGACTCATATTGGTAATACTTTTAAGGCAAAGCTGCAGACTGGAAAATTATCTAAATTGAAGAATTAGCACTGCTGTGTTACCCCCAGACTTATTCTGCTATCAGCTGGTTGTTCAGAGGCAGTCTTAGCTTTGAAGCAACTTCAGTGGTACGGTGTAAGAATTTTTAAAATGGATTAATAGGTTGATGAAAACAAACTAGAGAGGTTTAAATGTATAAATGATAAGCTTTAGAAACATAATGGGCATTTAAGTAATACCTCAAGTCTTTTGCATCTTTTATTAATATGCGTGGCTCGAATATCAAAGTTGGTTATGTAACATGTTAACTTAAATATTACCTTTTTTTACTTATTCAGGACAAAACTCAAGCAAAACAGGCCATGTTGGCTGAGCAAAATAGGACTTCTCCTTTACCCAGTGGTGTCCTCACACCACCACAGAGCAGTAAGAAACAGTCCACTGGGCTGAAGCTGATATGACTGCAAACTGTCAAAATCAGAGACAATTTAGCTGAAGTGCCTATTTTTGCTGGTTCTGAATCCTGCTCCATTATGGAAATGCTGCCAGTGAAGTTTATAAGCTTTTGTGGATTCTAAAAAGGAAACTTGCATTTTTTTTGTGACAGAAGAATCTTCTATATGAAAATTTTTATTAACTATTGATATTTTAAATAAATGGATCAAGTACACCAGCCACTTAAAGAACGCCGAAGAGTGCTCCAAATGCTGCTAAGGAAGGTGATACTTGATATGACCACCTAACTGTTCAAAAAAAAAAAAAAAAAGGCTTGAAGTTCAAAACTGCAACTGTGTGTGCGTGTGTCTGTCTGTCTGTCTTTGGATATCCTGGGGTCATTTCACCTTGTGGGGGCAAATGGGCTTGAGACTGCTGTGGAAGACTACATTTTAGAGCCTCTTTACAAGCTGTTGGCTTACAACTTGATGACTTTTTAAAAATCCTTTACATAAGTGCTGCTATGTCTCTGTATATCAATTTTTAAATAAAAATGCTGTCCAAGACAGCTGGTTTTATGTGTGTTTGTTTGTATCAGTGTGGTAGAGGTAGCTGTTTTGAAGCAGAAAACATGGGTCTGTGTGGGAGTTTAGAAAGTGAGGATATCTTCTGTTACCACCAACTGTTTCCCTGTGAACTAAGCCTCTTCTTGGATATAGAAATGTGAACATCCAGAGAATGAAGCTTTTAATGCAACTGAAAATGGGGACTATTCATTTTTCCCCCAAAATGTTTTGAATGACTACATCTGGAAACTGATATTCCGTCTCCATGTATTGTAGAGGGGAGGAGATATAAAACAGCTTTTCAGTTCGTGCTGATACTTGTTTTTCAAAATGTCAGTGAGCAGTTTCTACTGCAAATGCAATGCTGAGAATTCTGGGAGGCTTTCAGCATTACTCATGCTAGTTTTCCATAAACTAAGCAGAAGCAGCATGAAACTGAGGAATGGAATACAAGTTTTGTGATTTCATTAAATTCCTGATGTTCAGGGATTGCTTGCTGGTTTAGTTGCTAGTGATGGGAAGTAATTTAGTGTGTTGGCACGGGGGTGGGAGTGAGGACAAAATCTGACAGTCTAAAGTCCTAATACATTGAAAAAAGCATAGATTTGATCAAGTGTTTGATGGTTAAACAGTTCATTTTTATCTTAGTGATGCTGTTCAGTCTCTTGGAAGATCCTCCTCTGAAAGGTTGTAAATTGGACATCAAATGAACAAATGTAAAGGTCAACTGAACAAGTTGGCAGCTACCAACTTGAAGTTCTTACTTCTGGCAGCAGATATGATGGACATTGAGGCATGGACCCTATTGAAAGGAATGTTAGAAATGCTCATGAATGGTGAAAATGCATGTAGCTTTTTACTAGTCTTCAATATCCTCACACTCATTTAAAACCTGAGCAAAAGTATTTCAAAATTGTTTCATTAAAGAGTAAACTAGACATACCTTGTAATTGATGAGAAATCAGTTTTTAATGCAAGCCTTCCTGTCATTATTTCTAATGCTTTCTATAAAAGCTTCAGTATTAAACAATGAGCACCACATACAAAACCACCATTTGACTGCTTATAATGGGATGTTACACTTTTAATTTAGGACCTTAATAGTCTTCCCTCTCCAACTGTGAAAAACTGAAGACAGTAGCAAACACAGCACATGTGACAAGCACTAATTTTCAGTTTCACTTAGGAAAAAAAGCGCTTTCTGGTTTGACATCCTTATGTTTGAGCATAAACGCAAGTGTTCCATACCCCTGTGGAAAGATACATGTATAGAAGTAAGTTGTATCTATGGAACTCAGTTTCTATAAGCAGTTGTCTATAGCCAAAATGAAGCCTGACTTATAGTTCGAACCTAAAGTAGGATCAGTATATAAGTGGGAAAAAGTTTAAAATGTCTTGTATCTGAGGAAAGGAGACTACGTGTGCTCTGAACACGAATCATAACCCTCCCCAAGCCCTCTCATCTGCCATTACAGCCTAGGCCACACTAATACACAGCTGTTTTCATGAATAGACAAAGCAAAGTTTTTTAAATTTTTTGGAATGTGTTTTGAATTCATTTGACTTGGACATGGATTATATGTAGGGAGGGGTAGAAGATAGGAGTCATGTACTGATTGGTAATGAGCTATGTTACATTGTCTCAGAAGGGAAAGCTCTCTGAATAACAAGTTAAAATAACAGTAGATTTCTATAAATTGATTGCTTGAATAGGAAATGGAAGTGTATCTTTTTTTTCTTCCCTTCAACGTGCAACATTGTCTGGGAGAAGGGGGGAAGGCTGGATGGAGTGAATGTGATTGATGGATCCTTTCACTTGAGTTTTCTAAAAGTCATTGAATTTTTGTATTTGGTAAAGTGTCCATAAAAACACATTTTTAACCTTAACTCTCTTAGGTTCTTGCATAGTATAACTTTGGTGACTACATCACTCTGCATACTATCTGGAATTCATCAGCAAACAGTCTGAATTAAATATTTGCTTCTCTATGCATATAATTGCTCCTTTCAAGTTTTAATTTAAACATCTGCCTCTGCCAGCACCACCATTTTAAAATGTCACTTTTTAATCTCTTGAAATATCCATTTCATTCTCAAAGAACTTTCCATAAGAAAGGCCCTACTGGTTCAGACCAAAGATCCATCTAGCCCGGTATCCACTGGCAGTGGTCCGTGTCAGGTGCCTCAGAGGAAAGGAACAGGTGATCATCAAGTGATTCATTCTGTCACTCATTCCCAGCTTCTGGCAAACAGAGCCTAGGGCCACCATTCCTGCCCATTCTGGTTAATAGCCACTGATGGTCTGATCCTTCATGAATTTATCTAGTTCTTTTTTTAACCTTGTTATGGTCTTGGCCTTCACAACATCCTCTGGCAAGGAGTTCTACAGGTTGCTCGTGCAGTGTGTGAAGAAATATTTCCTTTTATTTGTTTTAAACCTGCTGCCTATTAATTTCATTTGGTGACACCCCCCCTTGTGTTAGAGTAGTAAACAACACTTATTTACTTTCTCCACACCAGTCATGATTTTATAGACCTCAATCATACCTCCCCTTATCCATCTCTTTTCCAAGCTGAAAAGTCCCAGTCTTCTTAATCTCTTTTCATACAGAAGCCGTTCCATACCCCAATTATTTTTGTTGCCCTTTTCTGAACCTTTTCTGATTTCTCTCTTTTTTGAGATGGGCCAACCACATCTGTACACAGTATTCAAGATACGGGTGTACCATGGATTTATACAGATGATTTATATTTTCTGTCCTATTATCTATCCCTTTCTTAATTATTCCAGCATTCTGTTCACGTTTTTGACTGCCGCTGTACATTGAGTGGATGTTTTCAGAGAATTATCCACAATGACTTGTTCAGGGCTTCCCCTTCCCATATATTTCAAGCTTGCTTGGATAAGTTTGTTCAAATGTGGCTGTGGGGCTCACAAAAGAATAGAGATTTAATTACAATCTGCAATATTTGTGTTTTGTCCTGGTGCCAGTAGGGGAATGTTTAAAAATAACTTCCACTGCAGTTTAAAAAACAAATCCCCCTGGAAATATATCAAGAGGTCTTCGCTTTTATAAAAAGCCTTTTTTTAAAAAAACAACAACAAAACACCTGAATATTGGGCCAAAAATGAGTTGTTGCTTGAACTTCAACAGTATAGTAAAATCATAGGTGTGTGTACAGGGTATGCCCAGGCACAC
This sequence comes from Sternotherus odoratus, assembly GCA_032164245.1. Taxonomy (NCBI): domain Eukaryota; kingdom Metazoa; phylum Chordata; order Testudines; family Kinosternidae; genus Sternotherus; species Sternotherus odoratus. Next base: position 18,709,789 of record JAVMKO010000014.1, on the reverse strand, counting down.
CCAAATGCAGGGGTGGGCAGCCTATGGCTCACAGGCTCGATCTGGCCCACGGGCTCCTCCTAACCAGCTCCTGAGCTCCGGCTGAGGAGGCTGATCTGGCCCCTCCCTCGCTGTTTCCCTCCCCTGCAGTCTCAGTGTGAGCAGCGCTGGGGGGGGGGGGGGGGGCTGCACGACAGCGTGTCTGGCTCTGGGCCAGACACACTTTTCTGAGCAGTGGCATGGTAAGGGGGCTGGGGGGTTGGATAAGGGGCAGAAGGTCTTGGGGGGGGCAGGAGGGCGGTCAGAGGGTGGGAAGTGGGTGGGGGTTGGATAGGGGGCTGGGTCACGCTGTTTGGGGAGGCACAAGACCGTGTACAGGTTGCTCAATATCACATGTGTTTCTCTATATTAGAAGCGGATTCTTTTAGTTTCTGTGTAAATGGAAGAAAAACATAGCTATTCTAAACTTGTCTCCTACAATACAAGCGCTAACAAAATCAGTACAAATTAAAATTTCATACAGACAATGACTTGTTTATACCACTCTATATACTACACAATAAAATGTTAGTACACTATATTCCAATTGATTTATTTTATAAATATATGGCAAAAATGAGAAAGTAAGCAATTTTTCAGTAATAACGTACTATGACAGTTTTGTATTTGATTTTTGTAAGCAAGTAGTTTTTTAGTGAGGTGAAACTTGGGGTGCAGCAGTCTGGAAAGGTTGAGTACCACTGCAGTACAGTATTTTAATAACCCTCCTACTCAGCTGTTGCTTTTTTTAATTGGATAATTTACCAAGATTTAGAGGCTATAGCTGCTGCAGATGGGTGGTCCTCCGGCCAACATTTGTGTACACTAATAATTATTGGGAGTGATGAGTTCAATAGGTAATAGTTCTTTCATATAACATTAACCTTCCAACTACTTATCAGTTGTCTAAGCAATATTTTTGAGCTCCCCGTAAGGTTCAGTTGTGAGACATCTTTTTAAGGTCACTCAAAGTAGGCAAGTCCCTTTGTAATCTCAACCAACTTGGCAAAATGTTGATAATGCATTTTCTATTTTTTTGATGTTTAACATTTCTAGGGATGTCTCCTACAAGCCCAGTTATACACGTTCTGGACCATAGTTTTTAGCAAAAGTGGAGCAAAAAATACAAATTTCTGTTTTAAATCACAATTTGTGAAGTGTGGTTGTCTTCAAAGAATGGCAAATCAGTCCAAGAAAGGTATTTGGCCCAAATCTTACAGAATGAGAAATTGTTGGCTTATTCTCAGTTGTTTTATTAGTATTCTGTGCTTCAAACTGTAGATTAATATGAGAACACATTGTCTGGCGAAGTTATTAAAGTGTTTTCACGTGAGTAGTTTGGGTGAGTGCAAAAGGACTGTGAGATAAAAGCAAAATGTCTTCTTACCCAAACTGAAAACGAGTCATGCCTTTAACATAAAGGAAACAGTTGTAAACAGTTATTAACATAACAAAATACCCCTGAGATTTCTCAAAATTCATTTTGTTATATTTAAACTTATTTTCCCCTCACCAGTGACAATAGAACAATTTATTAAATGTTTTTCTGCCTGGGCCACCTCTGTTATACATGGAAATGCCATCATGTTCAGCCCATCAAAGGATTCCATGGGATTATCCCTGAGTTTTTTATGACAAGAAAACAAGATAGGTACCAACTAAGAGGTTTCTTTTCTACACATCATTTGCTATTGTATGTTTCAAATTACACTAGGAAGATGTGAAATATCTATTTGTTAAATGATCGAAAGAGGCCACCTAGTTTATGAAACTAAAACACATGATCCTTGTGAGCGCCACAAGCTTTATCCACTCTAGTACCATATTAACTAGTCAAGCTACATAGGAGCATGCATCCATAGGGCTGCTTAGGGCCAGTGTTCTGAGAGGTCGGGCAAGTGATGTAGTGGCTGCTACCATAGCCTATACAGAGTTGTGCTACAGGTCTGTGTCCAGGCCTCATATTGAAAAGTACATTTTGTCTCATAACATCTCTACAGCTCATTTTCATAAAGCCCGGTTACTTGGGTCTGAGGTGTTGGAGTAGCTCCACCAGAGTAACGTGTATTACTGCCTGGTGTGTGGAGAATGGAGTTGAGACACTGGCAAGGTTTAAAGGGACAAGCACTCTAAGGGTCATATTTTCTAAGGGACCTCAATCCAGGGGTGCTGGAACAATTTGTATAATGGGGATGCAGAGAGCCATTGACCCAAACTCTCAGCCCTGTATATAATGAAAACCATTTCAAGCCGGGGGGGGGGGGGAGGGGGGGGAGAAGGCATGTGTGTGTGGGGGGGGAGGGGATGCTGCAGCAACCCCCAAACCCATAGTTCCAGCACCTATGCCTCCATCTAGCCTTCAGATTTGCAAGTCTGATTTTCTTTTTGTCCCAGGGTGAGCTGACCTTTTCTACTTACTGAGATCATCCTACTCGGGATTTATACATAAAAAATCTTGGATGTTGGAGCACAAACATTTTGGTATTCAGGTGTATGTGTGTGTGTAGTCTTCGTGTGCCTTAGTAGCATTTTTCACTCTAAACTAGAAGAGATTTTATTATTGCCTTTATTTCCCTTCCCAAGTCTTCAGAGGCCGTGTGCTCAGCCCTTTGGGTTGGAGAAGAGGGAGAAAAGGCAAAGTGACCTCTGCTGAATGGTTAGTGAATGATTTTAACAGATTCAGAAAGCAGGTTGGAGGAGGTAGCTGGGGGAGGACTTGGATGAAAGAGGGAAGTAGGGAGATGGTATGAGTATTATAGGCTCAATGGCAAAACTCTCTATGTGACTGACTTAACTGGAAACATAATAAGGCCCTAAAAGAGAAGAGTGTTAAAAGGTAAGGATTCTCAGGACCCATCTAGCTGAATTTTGGCCAGAGTTGGCATGGAGAGATTCCACCAGCGAAAACAATGGAACAGTGAAATCATTAACATCAATTAAATACATTCTGTGTAGATTAGTGACATGTTATTGTTACATTTCTAAAGGAAATATTAATTAATAAAACTCACCATCCAGCACCAAAAAACTAGCCTTTTATGTGCCCTTTGCTTTCTTATTGACTACGCTATCTATCTCGTCTCGCAGACTTGCATTCCTTTCAACTGCTGTGGACAACATTAACATTTGAATTAACATAAATCACTTTCTGAAATCTGTTAACACTTATAATGTTGCTGTACTTTGCCTGATCATTGCAATTTTTCTGTCAGTTTGAGCTCAGTGAGTTTTTCCAATAGTTCCAAACATAGACCTATTATACTGCAAAAATCACATATTGGTTTAATGATTTCCCATTGGTATCTTTGTTGCTATGAACTAAAGCATTAAAGAGGAGCTAGCATGTTAATGCCATATTGTTCTACATAATACATTTGAATATTCCCAGATGAATATGCTTAAAAGGGATTTTCTGAATAAAATGCATACACACCAGCTTATTAGTAATCACTTAAAATCATTTTTTGACATTTAATGTTGGCATTTAATATAATTTCCTTTTTTCAATTTTTCATTGCTTCTGCAAGCATGAATTATGACATTTGTCCTGGAAAAAGCAGAGTGGCCAAACATCATTTTTGCTTGTAATGAAAGGGAAAGCAAATAAGATAATGTCATAAATATAAACAGTAAAGAGTATATTGTGTTCATGCATTATGAAGAGAATGTACCATGAAGGTCCAAAACAGAGTTTAAATAATGTAATATATTTGAATATTAATAGATTGAACATTATTCCACTGTTATGGTTAAATTTTGAGCAAATTGACTATTTAAATATGTTATTACCTCTATAAATCCTATAAGAGCTCCCTGTGGTATTAAAGCATAAAAAATTATAAATCTGAATTTAAATACAACTGAATTTTCTTCAGAATTGCACAAATTTGCAGAGAGAGGCAAAAGATAATGAAGTATTGTTTAATTCCAATACACTTGGTCTTTACAGAGGTTGTTCATATTAAAAATAGCACATCAAGAGTGCTGGATGTGCTTACAGGACTGTCAAATAGCCCAAAATATTGTCTGGCTCTAGCTTGCTATTTCAAATTTAGCTTTGGTGAGTAATGACAGGAAATCATTACCATTTGACAGAGCTTTGGTAGCTTATACAAAACAAGTTGGCCAACACAGTTTAGTTTCTTGTGGAGAACTGGCAATTGTTGGAGGTCTGAGCAGGAACAAGTGAATAGGCAGGAGCTCTGCTCCCATAAAGGTGATTTCTAGGGGTCACAGTAGATGTGCCTTGGAACAACCTGAAGAACTTTACAGGACTGAAAGCCTTTGACCATTGTTCTTCGAGATGTGTTGCTCGTGTCCAATCCAAGACCCACCTGCCTCCCCCTTGGAATATCCAGCAAAAAAGAACTAAAGAGGTGGCAGGTTGACAGGCACTTATATACACAGCATGAAGGCACCACTCCAAGGGGCTCTACAGCTGACCCGACGGGTACCACTAGGGGAGAAACCTTCTGACTGTTATCTGAGAAGAATGATGTGCCATGCTGCTCATATACACATTGGTTTCTCCACTACTTGCTCAGTCATTATTATTATTTATTTATTATTTTCTGTCTGGATCCCCCATCGCTTGGAAAAATTATTTCAATCTTTTGTTTACTTACCAACTTTTCTAAGGAGAAGGGCAGAAAATCGGTCAGATTCTAGCCCCACATACAGTTAAGAGGCCTATTACAATAATAAAAATAATAAATAAGAATAATAATGTCAGGTTCATTTAAAGAAGTGTGAGAAACATATGTACACACAGATAACAAATCCAGTAAGTACTCACCCCCAAATCCACTGGTGCAATCAGGGTTTGAGCTGTGACGTACTCTGGCTCCGATCCTGCAAAGCACTTAAGCTTGTTGCTTAAGTTTAAGCATATGAGCAACCCCATTGACTTCACTGTAGGATTGAGCCCTTAAACTTGGGACAGAGCACCTCAGCTGTGAATTACAACAGTTCCTTTCATAGCTGCAGCTGTCTGTGTAGTCTCATAGTGTGTAGCTGCAGCTGACTTTACCTCTGAAATTGTATTTGATAAATCTGATGGATGAGGTTTTTTAAAAATTCCTCTCGATCTTTTTAAATAAAAAAAAAGAGAGAGAGAAATGGAAAAGAGTTATAATTGCAAGTGAGCAGCCAGCAGGCATGCTTCAAAGGGAAATGTGGACAGGCTGGAGGCTTCAAATGCTGGCTAGCAAGGATTTCCAGTGTGCTCATGTGTGGGGCTGCTTTAAATTGTGATTTATATTGAAAGAGCTTAATTGGGGGGATATTGTTTCGTATGATGTAAATGTAATCTTTTATTCAGTATCCGTGGAACACTTTCAGAGCAGATGCCAGAGCGGGTCTTTAGTGGAATGGAATGTCTGTCACAGCAGCAAATATCCTGGCTGGGGAGAGCAGCACTAGTTTTGAATGCAGACGGACAGGGATCATAAATAAAGGAGAAGAAGGTCTGGACTGGAAGGGATTGGTTTGAAAAGGTCTGTATTAGAAAATAAAAGCCAAGAAAGCTCTGCTCAAAAGAAGAAGGGTGTTGGGCCTTAGCGTGAGGCTTGCTCTTGTGAATTATAATGTTACAATATAAAGTAATGAAGTGTTTTCAGCTAGTTAGATCATTGTAGGGTTGCCACTTGTCCTTGTTTTCAGAATGTCTCTGTGTGTCTGCAAGATAATACTGCACTTCAAGGAACTAGATTTATTTTGTATTGGTCCAATGTAATGAATAAGGTCTTTTCCTGCAGGATTGGAAAATCTACTCTATGCATTTAAAACCATAACGGAGGCCATAAGATTTATATTTGTGAGAGAGGAGTCCATCACTTTTCCATATCCTCATATTCATCCCCCCTCCCCACATACACACACAGTTGATTCTTGTAGACCCCTCACCCATATGCACATGATGGCTCCCTGCCAACTCACACAGGTGGTTAGCCCACATGCCCTCTGTGCACACACATTAGCTGTGGGCCAATCCAATTTATCCTTTCTCTTCCAGACACGCACAGAGGACCAATCAATGTATCTTCCCCTTCCTGCTCACACTGGGACAGCCCAAGTGCCGCCTTCTGCCCACAGGTAGTGGGGTGGTCCCTGTCTGTGTTACAGCTCCCACACTGGTTTGCCCTGATGGAGCTGTGCCTGTGGAGAATTATGCATCCAGTTTTCATCAGTGTTGCTGCACCTTGCATATAACTATAAACTACCTATTAAGGCTATTGATTCAGATGAGTGAAGGTATGAAACTCCAGTAGGAACGGAAAAAGGAGACACTAAACTTCTGGAGACAATCTGTATAAAACATCAATCAATTACTCTAAAGCAGCTAATGTATCATCTTTGTATAGCTTTAAAAATGCATTGATAATCCTTGGTATGTAGCTCCCAACCAGTATGTGTGTATCTGGAGTCCTTTACTTCTCAGCCGTCTCTAACCAGGACTGATTTGAGCCAGACATCACAAATTGTTGCTTTTGGAGAGCAGTTTGTTATCCTTTATTAAATGAGTCAATGCTCTGAGCTGATGAATTCTACAGGATGAGTAATCACTGCATAAGGATGCCTTTGCTTTTACTAATCTATGAGTCAAGACACTCGTCCATTGTTGTCTAGATTTCTGAATTTGCAATCATATTCACGAGCATGGACCCCTGGTACCTGTGTCAAATACCATTCTCTTTAGTGGAATGCCACATAGGTCTGGCTTAGTAACTCTGTTTGTGGAATTGGATGCTCAGTGTGCTTTGTTTTCACAATAAATTCTACATTCAGAGTCCAGGACCAGAAAAGACCAACGTGATCATCTAACTGAGCTCCCGGGTTACACTGGCCATAGAACTCTCTGAAAATAATTCCTAGACCAGCTCTTGAGAAAAACATCCAATCTTGATTTTAAAATGGTCAGTGATGATGAATCCACCATGAACCTTGGTACATTGTTCCAATGGTTAATTGCCCTCACTGTTAAAAATTCACGCCTTATTGTCAGTCTGAATTTGTCTAACTTCAGCTTCCAACCATTGAATAATGTTGTATCTTGCTGTTAGATTAAAGAGCCCACTATTAAATATATTTAATCCCCATGTAGACACTTATAGACTAAACAAGTCACTCCTTAACCTTCTCTTTGTTAGACTCTGAAAGAGCTCAATTTATTTCACTTATCACTATCAGGCATGTTTTCTAATTCTGTAATCATTCTCTTGGCTCTTCTCTTAAAGAATTCCAGCCCAGCAGTGGTATCACACTGCCAAATATAAGAGGCAAAATAACATCTCTACTCCTACTTTAGATTCCCAGGATCACATCAGCTCTTTTGGCCACTGTGTAACACCACCAAGAGCTCATGTTCAACTCATTATCCACCATGACTCCCAAATCTTTTTCAGTCACTGCCTCCCAGGATAGAGTCCCCACCCCTCCAGTAAGTATGGTCTACATTATTTATTTCTTGGTAAATAAATGTACATATAACCATATTAAAACATATCCTTGATCCATATGTACTAGGTATGGAAATGAAAATTATCTTTTAATTCAATAGTTCTCAAAATTCTGTACTAGTGACTCCTTTCACATAGCAAGTGTGACCCCCCCATATAGATTAAAAACACTTATTTACATATGTAAATAACATCATTAGAAACACTGGATGCAAAGTGGTGTTTGGGGTGGAGGTGGCAGCTTATGACCCCCCATGTAATAACCTTGCGACTCCCTGAGGGGTCCTGACCCCCCAGTTTGAGAACCCTATATTAATTATTACAGTATAACCAGGTTGATGAGCATGTGAGAACAAGATTTAGAGTGAGAATTTCTTGCTACCAAAAGCTATTGATTTTGGTAACAACTTGTCCTGGAATATACACAAACCGTCATCCTCTGTCATACACAGGAGTTGGTTCCAAAGGTAAAAATGACTGGCCCTGAGCAACAAGAGTGACCTACGTCTGATCAATACATTACACCACATGAAAGCGCTACTAGTATGTTTGAATCAAGAAGGAAAGATAACATGAAGACTATTATTGCAAATTTCAGTAATTAAAAATGGAATTTTTCAGTGTTGGAGCAGAAATAGTAATATTCTACCCAACGAATTGCCAAATTATTTTTGAGCCAATTAGATCTTTTTCCTGGACTATGATGATTATGAATATTTTTTGGATGCTGCTAAACTATACTACTTGCTCAAGACTGGCAAAGGCAAACGATATTTCCTTCTCACCGGATAATATTTGGGAGGTTGAAATACCAGAAGTTAAAGGATTATCAAAATTTTGGTGTTATGTAATTTTCTCAGTGTTCTCTCTTCACCCGAGCATAGCACTGGAAATGTTGTAAGTAATCCCTGTATATCCATGTATGCACATTTTCTTTTTCTGGGTTGAACTTAAATGACTATTGGTCTCATGTACAGTTTCAGTATGAGAAGCTTATTCTATTATGTCAAGAATCAGAGAGGTAGCCGTGTTAGTCTGGAATAGCAGAGGTAACAAAGTCCTGTGGCACCTTAAAGACTAACTATAAAGTTTTGAAGCATAAGCTTTCGTGGGCTAATACCCACTTCGTCGGATGCAAGGATGCCTTGCATCCGACGAAGTGGGTATTAGCCCACGAAAGCTTGTGCTTCAAAACTTTATAGTTAGTCTTTAAGGTGTCACAGGACTTTGTTACCTCTGCTATTCTATTATGGTTAGCAAAATGGTGCAGTGAGGTCTTGTGTTACTAAGACCTCAGTACTTTTGCAAAATACAGTATGGCCCTGCAAGAGCTGAATTGGACCAGGTGGGTGCAATCAGCTAGTAAGACTGCAAACGGGAACTTTAGGCTGGAGGCAGCTAGTTAGAGACCTCACCTGTGAGAGACAGGCAGGGGTTCTATGAAAGACAGGAAAATGGAAACAGAAGAGGTAGCTGGGAAAGTCTGCAGTCACTCCCTGAGGGAAGGGAGGTGTGTTTGTGATGGCAAACCCAGGGAGGAGGAAGGGAAGCCAGGAAGGTAGGACAGGGCTCAGAGAAAGAGAGAAGGAACAGACCTTGAGAGCTAGAGGGTCCCTGAGCCGGAACCCGGAGTACAGGGCAGGCCTGGGTTCCTCTGCCAGCCAGCATGAGAGTGGCACTATGAGGCAGTAAACAGGAGTGCTGACGGAGACTTCGGTATCCCAGAATGGGGAAACATGTAGAGCAACCTGACCAGAGGGCTGAGTCCCGAAAAGACCATAGCAGCACCTGGAGAAAGAGCGGGACTGTAGACTAAGAGTCAGAGAGAGAGAGAGGCAGAGGATGGCTGCAGCTGTGGGAAGGGGTGTCATTCTCATGAGCTACCGGTATTCCCTAGAGGCCCAAGAGGAGGTGCATTCCTAGTGGTGAAGGAGAGCACCCCACTAGAAAGACCCTTACCAGCATGCTGCAAGGTGTTGTCACAAAAAGTTAAAACTCCAAACTTTCCCTTTCCAATAAATGATATTTAGTTTCTCCACACAACCTGACATGGCTCTACTGCCATGATATAGACAGCTTAGCCTGAGGCTCAGATCTGCAAAGAAACTTGAAAACTCACAACGAGAAATACTTATTTCTGTCGGCAGATACAAACAGCCTCAACTCCCTAGGGTGGTCATAAATGTTTCCTCCTGATCAGAAGTTTGCAGATGCAGTGGTGCGGTGGAAATGAAGACACCTTTCTCCACTACTTGCTCCGTTTCAAAAAGGTTTTATGTCATAATCAGTCGTTTTGGCATGAGGCTTCTGGCATTCTAGTCATTTTGCACCAGTGTGATCTGCCACATGCCACCATATTGTTCACATGGCTGTGAAGATAATGACAATGGAATATTTAAGGTATGTCTAACGGGGTTGGCAGCCTTTCAGAAGTGGTGTGCCGAGTCTTCATTTATTCACTCTAATTTAAGGTTTCGCGTTCCAGTAATACATTTTAACATTTTTAGAAGGTCTCTTTCTATAACTCTCTATAATATAGAACTAAACTATTGTTGTATGTCTTAAATAATTTTTAAAACCTTATTTACTTTGTTTCATTTAAAATGAAATTAAAATGCAGAGCCCCTTGGGTCAGTGGCCAGGACCTGGGCAGTGTAAGTGTCACTGAAAATCAGCTCATGTCCTGCCTTTGGCACGTGTGCCAAAGGTTGCCTACCCCTGGTTTACACTAAAGTTTTGCTCTAGTTTTACCAGTTCCCTCAAGGTAGTTATCATGTTTCTAAAGGCTTGTTTGAACATGCCCCAAACATTTGTCCCAGGTTAGAAATGTTAACTCAAGGTAAAAGATACTTTACAGGGGTCGGCAATCTTCAGCACATGGCCCATCAGGGTAATTCACTGGCGGTCCTCAAGACATTTTGTTTATGTTGGCCATCTGCAGGCACAGTTCCCCGCAGCTCCCAGTGGCTGAAGTTCGCCATTCCAGGAAGCTGCGAGCCGCAGGTTACTGACCCCTGCTTTAGAAGCCCTTAGGGCTTCTCTGCATATGGAAATTTACCAGTCAAATTTTACCAGCATAATTACACCACTATAGTATACTGATATAACTCCATGTAAACATTTATTCCTGCATATCTGTCATGCCATTATAAAAATAGTTTAGGCTCAAGATAAACATCCTGATGTTAAGATTGGCCCGGGACTGTTCTGGGTAAATCCCAAGGAGAGTTCTTAGAAAGTGGTTGTGTGTTTGTCTTGGATACCTATGATTTAAACTTGCGGCTGTGATTGACAGCAGACATTTCTTTAGACAGCAGCATGGTGATGCAAGTTGCCCATTTCATTCTAACAAATGTTGATAGTCTGTTTCAGTGTCTAAGGCTATTTCTCCTACCTTTTAATTTTCTTCCATTGAGTGGAAGGTTGGTTTTGTGCTTAATGTACTGGGTTGCAGCCCTCTGGATGTTGGTTCAATTTCTAGCTCTGCTACAAACTTCCTTTTAGACTGTGGATAGTAATTTAACCTCTTTTTGCATCAGAACTCTGTGTGGATAATAATAACGTGCTTTCACCCAACTTTTGTATAATCTACTAGCATAAGTGCCCGGCGCTGCTCGGGTCAGTCGGAGGTGGGGAGGTGGCAGACAGCTGACACCCCCTGACCAACCCCAACACCCACCCCTTACCCCTCACCCACCCCGACACCTTCCCACCCCCCCAAGCAAACCCAACACCCCCACCTCACCCCCCGACCAAACCCGACACCCCCACCTCACTGAGGGATCTCCGGGGTTCCGTTGGGAGGGGGGAGGGGCAGAGAACTGAGGGATCTCCGGGGTTCCGTTGGAGGAGGGAGGGGCAGAGAACTGAGGGATCTCCGGGGTTCCGTTGGGAGGGGGGAGGGGCAGAGAACTGAGGGATCTCCGGGGTTCCGTTGGGAGGGGGGAGGGGCAGAGAACTGAGGGATCTCCGGGGTTCCGTTGGGAGGGGGGAGGGGCAGAGAACTGAGGGATCTCCGGGGTTCCATTGGGAGGGGGGAGGGGCAGAGAACTGAGGGATCTCCGGGGTTCCGTTTGGAGGGGGGAGGGGCAGAGAACTGAGGGATCTCCGGAGTTCCGTTGGAGGAGGGAGGGGTGAGCTGAGCGAGTGAGGTGTCTGTTGGAGGGGGGTATTATGACATCATCACTACCTAACCGCCCAGCCGATGTGATTGGCCCTGAAAGACTTTCACCCCTGGGGGGCGTCAGAGGTGAGATCCGAAAATTTTTCGACCCTTACCAGCATCTAGACCCCAAGACCCCTCACTGTACCAAAATCCAAGTCTCTGGCTCAAATGGTGCGGGAGGACTTCGCAGTCATACGTACATACATACATACATACACACATACATACATACACCACTTGACTTTTATATATATAGATTTAGGAATAGATTTTCAAAAGATTTCAGCTCCCATTTAGGCACCTGTGTAAGTGGCCACAGTTTCAAAATATCTCAGCTCTCTTGTAGGCACAGAAGACCCTGTCTACATTAGAGAAACCTCCAGCCGTGTAACTATACTGAGGTAATTACACCAGTGTGAATTTTCCTAATGTAATCAGGGCCTTTATAAAAATATCAGATTTTCAAAAGTGCTGAAGGGCCTACTGGGATCAATGGGAGCTGCTAAATGCTGAATACGTCTGAAAATCTGGCCTTTCCGTTGCAAGCTGTCCTGGGCAGAGGCTGCCTCATACTGTGTGTCATGTACAGTACCTAACACAAATGGGCCCTGATCTTTCTTGAGGCCTTGGGTGCCCGTGTAATCCAAATTAATAACATGCCTTGTAGGCTTTCCTCTTTACTGCAATAATCCAGTACCATCCCTGGTGAATCCATATCCTATACCCCTGTCCTGCTGCATTCTTCTTTCCTTCCCCCAGGGTATCTGTGTTAAACTAATAGGGCATGTCTACACATACAGTGCTTATGCAGCTGTGCTGCTGCAGCATGTCTAGTGAAGATGCTCTATGCTGATGAGAGAGAGCTCTCCCATCAGCATAATAAAACCACCTCTGCGAGCGGCAGAAATATGTTGGCGGGAGAAGCTCTCCCACTGACATGGCGCTGTCCACACCGGCGCTTAAGTCAGTGTCACTTATGTCACTCAGTAGTTTATTCACACCCCTGGGCAACATAAATTCTGCCGACATAAGCTGTTGTGTAGATATAGCCCAAAAGACACTGGGAGGCTGCTCCACATAGCTGTTGTGGAGAGGTCAATTGAGGGAATGTATTTTACTTGCAGAGCTGACAGTTGTTTAAAGCAAAGAGACAGCTCAACATTTTTGCTTACTTACAAAATCTGGCATCTCGTAACAACATGTTCTGACTCAGCAAGGCCATTTTCACAGAAGCATTGCCATTAATCTGCAAGTCTGGCATCACTGACGAAGATTGTCTTATTTTGCTAGCGATAAGATGCATATTCATACCTTGAGAGTTTTTTGAGTGTGTGCCGGCCATGTGTTCCGACTGCCCTCTTCCTCCTTTTTGTGTGTGTGTGTGTGGAAATACCAAATCTCCCCATAGACATGCAGTCAGCATTTCCAGCTATACTTTGAAAAACCTCTGGTCACGTTTACTGGTATTTTCTAATCTAATGACATGGAAACTGTAATTGTGTCACGGTCTGAACAGTGATTGCCTGACTGATGCTGCTGTCACTCTGTCACTTTGGGAAAAGAATCAGTGACTAAATAAGATGGTGGAGTGAGTGATCTGTTCAGAATGAAAGGAATAACCACTTACTACTGCCTGTTGCCAATTTCTGTGTAACCCGAGAAAGGTTCATAGGGTGCTTGTATTCTGTCCAGCTGTGAGCCTCACACAACCTTTATACAGCAACCCACTGCAGAACACTTGTACAAGGAGTATGCGTAAGATGTGGGACCCAACTTCATTTATTTCATTATTGATTTTCTGTTATGTCCTAATCAGGTCCTTATATTGTACCCATCATGATGGTACCAGAGTACTTACTTGATATGAGGCCTAAAGAATATTGCTCTTCCCTTCAATCATTGCTAAAGACTATAGGCCCAGATGTTCAAATAATTTAGGCATGCAACTGTGTGTCCAAAATCCTTGTTCAATTGTGTGTCTAATTTACAAATAAAATTGCTGCCATTGTGCATGCAAATCAGATAATTATGCATGCAAATAACCAAAGTGGACACTCTGTATTGTTGGGATTTTCAAAAGAAATTGAAAGTCAATGGGAGTCAGCTATTTAAGTTGCTAATGTGCTTTTGAAAACCTCACTCTGTGTTCTTAAAGTATTTGATAAACTGTCTTAGAACATGTAGTGGAACACACATCTTAAATGATAAAGAACTTGTATCAGGTAAGGAGTTACTTCTCCATTTAGCCTCTCTCCCTCTTGACATTTCTATATATGACTCTGCTCACCATGTCTTTGTGTTACATGTTTTTGTCGTCTCTCTCTGTGTCTTGAGATGTGTCAACTACTCAAATTCCCAAGGGCCTTACAAGATGAATGGCTTTATCTATGATATCCAATAATAATCCATTTGTGTATGAAATATGCTGTTCATTATTACTGAATCATAGAGAGGTAGCATTTTCTGATAGTTAGAGCAGGTGACTGAGAACTGGGACTCCTGAGTTCTATTCTGAATTATGCCCCTGACTCTGGATAGCATTTTAATTCTTAGTGATTCAGATTACCAGATTAATGTTACCCACCATAGGTAAACTGAGTCACACAGATTTAAAGTGACTTTTCAAAATCTATCCAGAGAGTCAGGAGCCTAGCTCAAAATAGAACTCGTTTTCACCACAAACATATGCTACAGGGGTTGTGTGGGTTAATTAGTGGATGTCTGTAAAGTGCTGTGAGGTCCATGGATCAAATGCAGTATGTAAAGAATTCCTGTATCAACAGTATTCTTAAGTACACTATGATACTATTAAGGCTAATTATAATAGCTAATAGGAGACATGTGCAGCATATGTCTTTAGTAAAAAGGAGTGATGTGTGTTTTTCAGTCTGCTTTGTTCAAAGGTGTATAGAACATTGCCATGTTTAAAGTTCAATTCTAAACACTCATTGGCACTTTGAAAATTGTCTACCAGCATCTACTTCAATTTCAAATGATCTCAGTCCAGTCAAGAAATGCAGAATATGCCAATCTAGTACAGTGCACACAAAAGTACAGTTCAGAAGTCACATTATCCTTATTTATTAGTAATCATAAATTAGCATGAAGGTCAGTGGGGACTTTGGAAATGAAGGTCAGAAAGAGGATTTGAATGGAAAGGAAACTGTGAATACATATGCAGTGTTCAAATCATTGTAACAGTGGGGGAGGAGTAGAACATTAAATAATCTCACTGTCAAACTGCCTCAGCCAGTGGGCATATCATGGATGGTACAATGGTGTGGATTTTTTCCAATGCCAAAAAGTCATATTGTATTACAGTGAGGTTTTTCTTTTTCCTCTCCACTCCACCCTGAAAGCGCCTGGCCTATTACACTCCTCATGCGTCGCATGTCTTCAACAGCACAGAAGGGACAGTGGCTTACTGTGAGTGCCACTGAAGATTTAAAATTCTACTTTTCCGCTTCCACCAAAATGAGCAGAATCAATGGGGAAAGCGATGCCTGCAAGGCATGAGACAGCGGGAGGCAGGGAGGCGTCGACAGCCTCCTGACATTACCCAAGCAGGAAGTACTTTTCAATACAACGTCAATGTTCTAAAAAAAAAAAAATTGTAACCAATTAATTAACTTGCAAATTTTGCACACATGATCCAAGTGTGTCACATTAAACAGTAATCAGCCCTTCCCAGTGCGTGTGTGCACTCTGAGATAAAGACAAAGGTATTAAAAAACATTAATGGGAGTTACATGCTCACAGCCAGGGTCGTATAGGCCTCTTATTATGATCATGTACTCTAGCTTGCAAGCTGTTACAGTTCAGGCAGAAACTGCTGGGCAAATCAGTTACGTTCTTGCCAGTTAGGTATTATGGTACATTGACTTTTTGCCTAAATGTTATTTTACCTTGTCAGTTATTTAAAACAAGTGTACTTGAAATAATTCTATCCTGTGCTGAGTCTCCTTTAACATGGACATTGATGAAACCAGCCAGAGGGCGCCGGGCACAATAAAAAGCAGTGACTGTGTTAGCTTCAGAGTCAGTTAAAAATGGAGAGGAAGGACACAAATAAGCAATGGAATGTGGGCCAGGCCGTCTGTTTTCATTGACTCACATGTGTCACTTTGGCGTGTTTAGGGAGAGGTCAAAGGTCTTGCAGGGGCAGATTGATTGACTTTTTTTTATAAAGGCGCTGGAATATGAAATGTACATATCAGAAGGTTTAATGCATAAGAAGAGAAAATCGGTCTGTGGTTCTGGTGCAGGACCTTGGAGTCTGTAATTCTCTTCAGAGCTCTCCTCAGAAAAATTAGGGCACAGACAGAAGCTCTACCCACATGCTGCACCGTCAGTCTGATTTCACTCTGACTTGAAGGGACCAAGGTTAAGGGAGTATCCTATGGGGCCTATTTTCTCCTGCATTACCTAGGCCATCAATCCCACTTTTGCTGCCATAGGGTCTGTCCCAGCTGTCAAAAGGCCCATGAAAAGTAAAGTGGACGGTACTGTGACAGACATGGCAACCCCATGCAGTATCTTACAGGGCTTTGTATTGAGTTTATGAATGATTTTTGAATGACTGTGTTCTACTTCCTGGAGAAGGGTTACTACAGAACCTACTGGAACTAAAAACAGTGGAGGATAGTTAAGGTGAGTCACTGAGACTAAACAACTCTAGAGACGTACCAGCTCCCAGAGTGGTTTGCATATACTGATTCAAGCTGGGTTTACAGAGAGTAGGAAACAAAGGGGTTTGGGTATAAAGGGACTACGTTTGTACTGATCGAGGGCTGCCTTTTTGACCCAGCAAATGGACAGACCTTCTGTCTGAGGGGGTCCTGACCTTTGCAGGAGGATTGGAAAGATTTTGACCTAATGGCCCAATGAGACTGATGGGTGATGGCTGGTGAGCTTGTTGCATGAGTATAGGAACATTTAAAAAAAAATAATTTCTCTGTATACTTTAAAATAAATGTGCTAGCTTAGAAAGAGCTGTGTGGTAACTTGTAACTGTGGGCAAAACATTGTTTGTTGTCATCAGAGAGAAAGCAACATAGATGCTGGGAATATCACACTATAAGGCAGGCAGCTGTGCATCTTTAAAACACCCAGTCAGAAGGGAGTGGGACAAGGGTCCCTGCCCAAAGACAGGTGATGCTATGATACCTGACTAGAGACTCCTAGAGTGGACTATAGGGGATGGAGGAGAGGGGGAGGCAGGTGAGGTTACCCTGACACTGTGACAGGTACTACTTAGCAATGTTCTGCCTCCTGGTTTTCTCTCCTTTTGGGCTAAGACTAAGGGCTGGTCTTCACTGGAGGGGGGGGAGATCAGCTGTAGATACGCAACTTGAGCTATATGAATAACGTAGCTGAAATCGGCATATCTACAGCTGACTTACCTGCCATCCTCACAGCAGAGGCGGTCGGCGGCGAGCTCCCCCGTCGACTCCAGCTTACGCCTATTGAAGAGTTGGGAGTTCCGGAGTCGACAGGGGCGCTGCTGGCGATCGATTTATTGCGTCTTGATAAGACGTGATAAATCAACCCCCAAAACATCAATCCCTCGCCGCCATAGTGAAGACAAGCCCTTAGACTCCTCTTTCTAAATGCTGTTACTCAAAATGGACTGGGCAATTCTAATTTTAACAGTCTGAGGGTCCCTGGATCCCTCTGGATTTGGATCCCTGGATTCCTGAGTGGGAGGAGATCATCAAGTCATGGGCAGGAGCTCACAGGAGGGCTCACAGTGCTTAGGGCCTCTCCAAATGCAGAGCAGTGCCATTAAGACCCCTGATAGGACCAGCCCTGGTCACTAGCATGTATTTCCAAAACATCTGAAAGTGAGGGAGATCACACTTTTCAGATGCCTCCTAGGACAAAGATTGAGATAAGAGCACCTCTCCCATACAGAGTGTGTCTTCTCTTCAGAGTTAACACAGGCTCTTACCTGTGTTTTGGCTTTAACCTCCCTCCTCTCCTCCCCCCCATACTGTCCACTCCCACAACATACCTTTTACCTGGATTTATATATGCTTTGAACACACATTAGCTTACCCAGCTGGGGGTAAGCCAAGTCTTGTGAAGGCCAAGACTATAATAGGGTTCAAAAAAGAACTAGATAGGTTCATGGAGGATAGGTCCATCAATAGCTATTAGCCAGGATGGGCAGGGATGGTGTCCCTAGCCTCCGTGTGCCAGAAACAGTCTCTTGGTACCTGTCAGTCTGCTGTCTATGCAGGGTGATTTGAAAAGCCACATAAGTTGTAACGAAGCATTTGCATCTTAGTTCAGCATCCTGTTTATCATTCCTCCAGACTTTAGTCCACTCCTGGTTGATGATGCTTGAGAGCTTTTCACAGAAGAGAAATTCAAGATGGTTTGAGATTACTGGGCAGGGCAAACTTTCCATTACCCCCTATCTAGCTTACTAGATATTTCTAGTAAGAGCTGGTTGAAGTTCTGAATTTCATCAGAAAATGGTGATTCATTGACGCAAAATGTTTCACCAAATCTATTATAGATTTGACAAGATTTTTATTAAACCACAGGCAGTCTTCTTCTAGAGTTCAGGCTGCTTTGGGAACAGTCTGTCCCTGAGACATAGACTCAAAAATGTCAGTTCCACATTTCATTTTGGAAAGGCAATGTTTATGTTTCCTAAACAACATTTTTGATTTTCAGAGATGTTTGTGCAAATTTGCTTTAGTTTTGCTGGGGAATGAACCCAAATTCCAAAAAACAAAATGTCTCATGAACCAAAAATCACAAGTTTTGCCCAGTTCTACTCTCCAGTAATTGGCTGATGAGTCATCAGGCAGTGAAATATCTCTTGGAAATGGCTCAGGGATGACTGGCTGCAGGACACTCAGGAGGACTTTGGCCACAGATCAGAGTATCACACAGAAGTGCAGAGAGAAATGCTGGAGAGAATGAGGTGAAGTACACTGAAAATGACAGGATGATGAAGGAGCAGGACCAACAGCAGAGGGATTTTCAGTGTACTTCACCTCATTCTCCCATCCCTCGCCAGCATTTACATTATAAAATAAATCAATTGGAATATATATATTGTACTTACTTTTCAGTGTGTAGTATATAGAGCAGTATAAACAAATCAGTCTATGAAATTTTAATTTTGATTTAATTTAATTATTTGATTTAAATTTAATTTGTACTGACTTTGCTAGTGCTTTTTATGTAGCCCATCATAAAACTAGGCAAATATCTACATGAGTTGATGTACCACCTGGAAGACCTCTGCATACTCTCAGGGGTACATATACCCCTGGTTGAGAACCACTGTGTAGTTTACCATAGCAGTGCGACAGGGTACTAAGCAGAAAAACTGCTTAAACAACCCTCTATCACTACAGCTCCAAATAAGGGAGGTGAATGGGAGCTGGGTAGATCACCTGGTCCTGCTTGGGGAAGCTGGAACAGCTGCTGCCTCTTCAGGCACTGCTCTAGAACCAGTAAGCACAGTGGATTCTACAGCTATTAAAACCTGCATTCACTATATCCTCTCCATCATATCTGCGTGCAGTCTGCTTCTCGGGGTGACAAACCACCGCCAAAACGCCCTCCGCCATGTCTCATGGCCTGTAGCTGCCTCCTGGTGAAATGAGAGTTGCATTAATGCCAATAGCTGGAACGGGTCAGCATCCTGAACTGAAACCATGTCTTACTACCAGCTGGAATGGATTCTCTTGATTCAGAAATGAGAGTAAACTTTGGCACTTTCCATAAATTCAGATGATTTGATAAAATATTTCTTGTTTTCTCAAGTTTACATATCTCAAGCTTTCACTGTTGCTATGGGGCAGGTGGGAGCAGAGATGAAAATAAATCTGTGTCATTTATTTCTCTGTGTGAAGTTTATTTCTGCTTATTTCTTCCACACATACATATATATGTACACTCACTAAAATACTGAAACTCTCTGAATGCTCTCTGTGTGAACGAATACATGTGTGAAGGAATACATATGTACTGTGCTTTCAGCTTCTGTTCTTGAAATACCATATGTTCCAGGCTGTGCGCTTAAAATAGCTTGATGAAATGACGTTTTAAAGCAATAGATAGGTAGGGGCAGATTTTCTCCACCAATTTCTCAAGGTTGGTTAATCCCCTTAAAATACACTTGTAGAGAAATAGGTACTCTTAGTATTAAGCAACTGAACTGCCTGTTGAAGATAATGAAATATAAGTACAAAAGGAAATAGGTAAGGGTAGGTTAACTGTGTTCCTGCCTCTGACAGTTTACTTTGATGAATGCACTCATTCACTCATATTTACCTGCATAATCAGAGATAACAGGCTGATGGTTTGCATGAATAACTAAGTTTGGCATGTTTAATTTTCTTTTAAAAAAGAAACAGCAGTTGTTTCACCCACATCCTTCAGTTCCAATACATATTTATAAATTGTCAAAAAATGAAAAGCCTTTTAACAGCAAGCAACAAGCATACAAAACTACTACAAGCAAGAACTGGGATAGCAAAAATTCAAGGAAGTGGACCAGATTGTGAGCAATTCAGACCCACTCTCAACCCACTGTGGCCTGTGCAGATAATAGGGGACAAAGGAGCTAGTTGCTTGAATGATTAGTAAGTGTGGCACTTCTATTTGTTTTGTATTCTTTAGACTGTGTCTTCTGTCAACTTGACATTGCAAAACAAGATGCACTAAAATTGAAAAGTAAATTTGCACTGCGCAGCTAGCTAGTAATTTGGAAAGTGAATGTGCTGCTTAACATTTGATGGTTTATATTTTTTAGATTACTTTAAAGGGCCTAACCCAATAGCTCCAAGCACTGTTTCCATTTCTTGAAATGTAAATGGATGCAACTAGAGGTCACATCGACCAAGAGGGTAGAGGATTGCTCTACCTTAGCAGAAATCCACCGCCAGGACTGATTTACTCCCCACCAAAGTATTGAGATGACAACTTCTAATAACCCCAGGAAGCTGGCAGGGATGAAATATAAAGGTAAAATGACTGATAGACCAGCTGGCTCTGATCTAGAATCAGACCCTCCTGACCCAGACATAAGGCAGGGCATTTGGTGTTGGAAACCCTGAAGCCACAAATAAAAATGTTCTAGAATTATATTCTCCTCACTGGCCAAATGATTTCTATGTGGAAAACAGTAAATGATATTAAACCTGGTACGGAGGATTCCAAGTAAGACTCTCAGGAGCAGAGCACTAGGCTGGGAGCATGGACAGCAGAGGATCTGCAGACCAGGCTTTGATCAGTAAAAATCAAGCTGAGATGGCAGGGACTGAAGGAAGAAAATTGAATCTGAGGGTTGCGCGTCTTGTAGCAGGACAGGGAGGAGGAGATGCCCTTTCCTTCATAAATAACTCCATCAAGGAGATCTTTGCAATGGAAGACCTGGATCTGATTGCTATACAGATTTCTGTACATCACAATGTGCAGATCCCAGAAGCAGACAGAACAGTGTTTAAAACAAACGAAAACTGCCAGCTCTAGGAGACAAAGGTGCAATTAGATTAGAAGAGCACATGTGTTGGTAGAGAGTGAGAGGACTATAAACCGTAAATTCTGGGAGAAACCCAGGGCTGGAAATCTAGGGAGCCAAGTTCTTAACAACTTTTAGGCAAGAACTTATTCCGTTCTTAAGCTGAATCTTTGCTGAAGTTTTAGAAAAGAGTCGCTTCCTGGAAAGCATGCAACAAGCTACTGTTAATTGCACTGATTCCAAGACGGGTGAATCCAGAGATAATTGTGGATCCTACAAATCAATTTCCTTTTAAAATGTAGAAATTAACACTTATGCTAAAGGCTGGCAGCAAAGAGGAGACTATAATCAAAGAATTGCTACACAGAGACCAGACAGATTTCCTCCTGGAAGACAACAATATGGTTTTGGTCCCAAGTTTAGAACACAGGTGAGTGCCTCCAGGAGCTAATTTCTTGGTATATGGCTCCCTCCCATAGAGTTTAATTTGCTCCCATGCAAAGGACTTTCCTAAGGCCTGAGCACAGGACCAAAATTCACCCAAAAAGAATATACTTTAAAAAGCTGCTGAAGGGGATGAGGGCAAAGGTGACTTTAAGCCACCTCTGTGCTCTCACCTCCCCCAATTCCTGATGTTGCTGGGAATAGGTTTGGAGGGCAGTGTAACTCAGAACCATCTCTGGGCTGTTCTAAAATACACTAGTTTACAGTGGATCCTCAAAGGGCATTATGCTGGTTTGGGATTGCTGGAGCACAGGGTGCAGGGACTACACATTTGGCCCAATACATTCGTCATGCTGGGGTCAGAAGGCGGGCGTGGCATATAGACAAGATTCCCCCATGCCAGAGGAGTCATTCATGAAATGATTGCCACGCGAGCAGTGATGATGAAATTGCAACGAGGAAGGAAACAGAAAATATAATTTGATATTGTTGCCCAATATGCAGATTTAGTGGGTAAAAATAATAAATATGACCACAAATATCACTGGGATGAAAAAATATTAAATCCTCACTGCAGGTGGTTGTCTTAGGAATAGACAATAATGAAATAGGAAATGCAAGACCACAGAAGCCTTTAAAATATTATTTCTAGCAGGGGAACATTATAAGTGCTTGAAAGCCTGAGTCTGTCTCTTTTGATATGCCTTGATTCACCAAGGCATTTGATCACCTGCTTAACTTTTGAGTACTTGAGCAGTCCTCTTGACTTCTATGAGACTACTCCTGTGCTTAAAGCTAGGCCCATGGGTCAGTGCTTTGATAAACTAAAGCCATAATAAATGATTATGGAGAATATGGCAGGTGGTGGGAATAGAGAGCCAGATTCTCATTTACACAATAGCCACTTTACATGGCTCTTGCAGAGGTGGCCGTGGGTGTAAATGTACATGAATTCTAAACTGTGTAACCGGTGTAAACTTCCCTGAAGCTAACCCAAAAATAGGCAGGGTATTTTACTTGTATGTGCCAGGAGACCACAGGCACCTTTACACCTTTGTTCTCTGCTCCCGAGCTCCTACTCCAGGAGCCCTCCAACCCTGGCTCTTTCAGGTCAGCAGGTGGCACTGAAGAGCTTGTAACAAGGACCCTTTTCCTTGTGAATCAAGATGATTTCCATTGTGCATCTGGTGTCCAGCAGGTCCCCGCTGATGCTGGGTTAGCAACAAATACCACAAATGTGTTATGTAGAGTAGCATTTGTGTTACTATTTTTAACAATGCAGCAGGGGTGGGGCAGTGTTTGCTGTGGTCTAAATCACTTTTAAAAGCAGCACATCTCATTAGTTTATTCTCAGTACATCCTCTGCTGTCTGGACTGGAGAGCATCCTCTCAGCTAGAGCCATTAACATTTCAGTTAATAGGGATATCTGTGTGGCTACTTAGTGTGAATCCAGCCTCAGTTACTTATTAATGAGGATCCAAAAGTGCCTATACTTAAGGCCTCACTTAGCTGGAGGAAGCCAATTTGAGTTCTATTAAATGACTAATGGCTATTGAGACATAATGTCCACCAAGCAGATATCACATCATATTTAGTATTTAATGTTTAAATATTTAATTAATTAAACACTGCCAAATATTTAATTAAATACCATCAAAGTCATCCTGACACGTCCACTATGCATAATGCAAAGGAAATCAGGGCCCTTTTTTATCAAGTAGCGTCAATTTAGCATTACATAGAAATAATGGGTCTGTTCAGCCAAAACACCTAAAATCATTCCATAAAGTAGGCTAATTTTAAAAACTTCTTTTTTGTAAAGTAAGCCGGGCTAAATGTTTTGCTAGTAAATCAGGCTGTGAAAGAGCACATAGAGTAGACAGAGCTGCAGTGCTATATTCTGCACTGAAACAAGAATGCGGTGCTTGTATATTGACTTTTAATTATTTAAAAGTAAATGACTGCTACTTAGCATGGCATACCTGCCAACAGTTTACACTAGTTTTCCTTAAATATTTACTCTGCTATTCAATAAAAAATGAGTCTACTGAAGCAAAAAATGAGAAGCTCCCATATCACATGGTCCTTGTGCTACCTGTGGCATGCAGAGTTCACACTGGATAGAAGAATTATTTGCAAACATTCTGAACTTTCCTGTTTCTAAATTACCCAGATTAAACTTTCACCATTGGATGCTTACTGTTAGGCACCTACATCAGAGTCACCAACATTCTTAATTTAGCCACCATGATTAGATACCTGTATTTAGCACTTAATTATGAAACAATAAATGTAGGTACCAAACATGAGACCCCAGTTTTGAAAGGTGGGCTCTATCATGGAGTTGAACGGCTAATTTGAACACATTTGCTACTTCATTCCAGCCTCTGTTCTGTGCATGTTGCTGCTGTGTCCTGTTTCACTGCACTCCCCAGGCTGTAAAAGAGTCATGTCATAGCATTCCCACCTGGGGCCTTCAGCTGGTGCAGAATGCAGCTTTTAGCATTTATTCAAGATGTGTAACACGTGTGACCAGAGCCTTATTTATATCTCAAATGCACACTAATAGGCTGTATCAAGTTATAGCTTCATTAATAAGGTTAATATGTAAACTGCTTAGTTATCTCACCCTTTGCTCTGAGGTGCATGTACAATAGAGAGTAGTCTGTTTTTTGCTAGTCAATAAAAAATGAAAGTTAAACAGACTTTCTTTCTGCTAGTTGTTCTCTGACAGCTATCAGAAAAAAGCACAGCTTGTTTTGCACAGATCTAGCTGGAAGTTAATTAATAGTGTAGCAGTGTCCAAAGGCCTCAGTCAGGTTCACATGGTGCATGTGATCACATGCTGCCTGCAAGTGCATAAGATGGCACAGTCCTTTGCAGATGCATTAACTAAGTTGATTCTCTTTCCTTTTTTATTTCTTCCTGCATATGTCACTGTTAAAATGAAGAGGATTGTTACATTACAAAGTCACCAAGCACAGGCAGAGGTTATTACACTTGCCACATTCACCTTATTCTTGCTGTCTGTCCTTGCTGACTTTTCAGGGATCTGTTTTCAGTGATTTCTACCAGCCATCCTAAACACTGTTCCCTCAGCTGCAGAGATGGCAAGGAACTAACTGCTGTGGTGAGCAGAAGGGAGAGGCATCTAAGAGTGGGGGTTTGGATGTTTATAAGATTGTGTCTCAATTCTTACTGAACTGGGTCCTTTAATCATCAGCCCCTCTGGCTGGGAGGGTAGAGCTAGTGAAAGCCCATATGATGAGGTCTAGAAAGCCCTCACCCTAAAATGTTTCGCTTGCCCAGATGGGGTGACTACAGAAAGGCACAGTAAAGCTGAAGTATTTTCTGCTATGTTGAGCTTGCAGAACTGGTCCACTAACTCAACTGGCAAAGCACTTGCAAGGGTAACCAGGGGATTTGGGTTCTAGTTGCATCACTGAGTTCTTCCTGTACTCGTTTATTATTCAGAATGTCTTGACTGCTTAATTGAGGAGATGTATAGCAGCCTCTATTAGTGTCTGGAAAAAAAATCAGTGTGAACAGAGCTTCTGTGTTAATATTTTCAACCTTAGGATTGAAAAACCTCTTAATTTTCCAAGATGTATTTACCTTCGGTTGAATTTTTATGGTATTATATTTGAAAGCAGCCAGTGATTATGCCTTGTGACTACATCTAACCACTGGCTGGCTTGTCTAGTGCCTCATGTCATGCCTGGCTGGTCCATTGTGCTGGTGGCAGCAGCCATTGCCCATTCATTGCAAGTCAAGGCCTGTCCACCCTGACTCAGCTTTTGCTTATGAAATCACAGAGAGCCCAAGTGTCATTCAGTGTTTCAAAAGTGGGTTTCTAAAGTTAAGCCCTTGAGTCCATATTTAGGTACCTTAATAAGTGACTTGATTTTCCAAAGCCTGGGAAGGGAAGAAACTTCTCCCCAAACCTAATGTCTAGCATGTTTGATAGGGAAAGGGTCCCTAAAACCTTTTGTGCCCTGGTGCTCCAGGAATATTATTTGCTTACAAGTGATTTATTGCATTTCCTCTGTGATTGGATGAGGGTTTATGTTGTTTTGTAAAAATATTTAAGAAAAAGGTTTCTCCTTTTATTATGGTAGCAACATTTCAAGTATTCAAGTCTCCAGCCTTTATAAGCTGGAGTCACAACAAGCTGCACTTAATATGGTGAGACTGTTAGAGCCTGATAAGGTGAAGAAAGGGATGTTGTTATAAAGATAGTAGTTATAATGATTCTGCTTTCTCCTGGTCTCTCGCCTATCAGGTCTAAACCAAGGGAATCAGGCTGAACTAAGCTACCTTCTAGAGATTCTTTCGTTGCATTCTATAATCCCCTCCAGAGAGATGATAAAAAGAGATATCCCTACTTCAATAAAAATCCCACTGAGGGAGATTCATTACACAGGCAACCTCTGGACTTTTACCTTCAGTATGAATATAAGGTAAGGATATGATTGAATGAACAGTATTATCCCAATGTCCTAGCATCAATCAGAGGTGGATCTGAGTCACAAAGATAAGATTCAATTCTAGAACAATTTTGAAACTTTCCTGTAGTTAGGAGGTGCTGGGCTTTGGTTTGGACCAGTCTCTAGCTTCAGTACAGTGAAGGAGAAGAGAACATTATCTCTGGGTAACTTAGTTATTATTTTATATCAATGAACTAGCAAACACTTCTACAGGAGCAGTGGAATTCGAAGACCACTGCTTTACTGTTACTCTCTAATTATTTTTATTTCATTTTAAAAAAAAACTATCTGCATGTAGTATCAGTTCCATGTGCCTGGTTTCTAAATTACATTAGGGAAAGAAAGAGCATGTGCAGATGTGCTGAGTCAGATGACAATTATCAAGATGGGGAGTATTTGGGAATGAAAAACTCTGATTAATTGATCGAGATTTATATCTTGTTTATAATTTGTTTGTTTCTTTGTTCATTATAAGAAGTGGGTGAAAGAATGTTCCACACATGTTTAGCTTTACTGTGCTTGTTTCAGAATAAATCTACTTTCACCTTGCAATATTAAATGTTATAATTCGAGACCAAACAGTTGTACTTCCATTTATTTAAAAATGCATGTAGGTATTGATCACCTAGCTAGAATATTTCAAAGATTCTACTGCCATCTTGTGGATAAGTATATACTTATGCAAATATAACATTGGAGAAGAACATCATCCGTGTTCTGAATATTCTTATTAGGTATTATATATATGGAACCATATATGTTTATGATGCTTTGCAGACAAATAAAAACGACTAGTTTCTACCTTAAAAAATTTACAATCTAAGGGACCAATCTTGCAAAACTCTGAGAGCCACCTGCAAGGTGATTGCCTCCTTTTGGCTTGAGATAGTTTTGACATGAGCACAGGCAAATCTTGGTCATTTCAGCTCGATTTCATTTTGAGTTTTGTGGTTTGCTAGAACCTGAAACTCAAAGTGAAACACCATAGGAACAAACCCACATGAACTGAATAAAACAATGGTCAGCAAAGTGAAATCACCAAGTATTGCACAGCTCTAGCCTTCGTTTTGTTTACTGATGGGGATCCACACAGGAAGTCGCTAATTTACATAAACCAGCTACGGTATATTATTATTATAAACTGATTGTGTCAGAATTTGTTGATTAGGATTAATTTTAAAATATCTGTTTTTAATATTAAAATTTAAACCTTAAAGAAATAAACCTACTTTTTCAGGTGTAGGAATTCAGCTACAGTACTGCATTCTTGAACAACAAGTGTTCACATAAAGTGTATTTTTGTTGTCTTCTTAATTAAGTCAGTATTTATGTGGAAATTGCCATTTCCTCATCCATAATTTCAAATCTTATGTATTGTGCTGCATGGTATCATATGTGATTTTATCAGGCATGCTACTTTGATTACAGCTCAACACATAATGCAGTGTGACCTGCAAAATTAGTCACAACATGATACATCAGCTCAGAAGAGACAAAAACATTCACAGAACTGAGTACTATCTGGTATTTGGCTATGAATGTTTCTGGACAAACTATGGTTTGATGGCTATGTTCAAACTAAAAAGTTTCAAATGTTTTCCAACTAGTTCAGCATAATGACATTCAAATAATGTATTCCAGTATAATTCATGTATAAACATAATAGGGCAAATTTAGTGGCTTTGTTGGAATTACAATAGTGATCAGTTCAACCTAGTGGCATTATTTCCCTCTGTCTTGCTTCTGGATTACTGTATTATACAGTATCTGGGAGACAATTGTCTTACATTCTAAAAATAGGATCTATAACGGGGGTTCTCAAATGGGGGGGGTCATAACCCCTCAGGGGGTGGCGAGATTATTACACGGGGAGGTCGCGAGCTGTCAGTCACCATCCCAAACCCCTCTTCACCTCCAGCATTTATAATAGTATTAAATATAAAAAAATGTTTTAATTTATAAGGGGGGGGGGTCACACTCAGAGGTTAGCTGTGTGAAAGGGGTCACCAGTATGAAAGTTTGAGAATCACTGATAGAATAAAGATGGTGCACTAGGTTCTATTTTGATTTGTTGGTTTTATCAGCTGCTGTAATTTAGAATGGACTTTCTTACTCAGACTGGGTAGGAGAATGGTGATCAGATGGTTTTGGTCATGTGATTCTGATAAAGTGTAACAGCAGCCTTGCATCAGAGGGAAGCATTAAAAGGTTTGTGTTAGCAGCTCTCTGAAGACTTCAGGTAAGCTGTTCTTGGGAGAAGATGAACCAGCTGCAGGATATGTCTGTCACTCAAAGTGGGAGTTGAGACTCACGACTTAAGACTATTTGAAAGATATGGGCTTAGTCCTGCTCCCATTAAAGTCAATTGGCCATGTTCATTTCTCAATGTCTACGGAGCATCATTGTGCCTAACTAGACCTCAGGGAAGCTTGGGTGAATATTAAGAATGGCTTCATAGGCGAGTGCCCACTGGTACTACCTGCTGCCAGTGCAAATAAACTCCTATTCCATTCTGTTCTGAGTCTTATACCATGCCCTTCACCAGGACTGGTTATGGGGCGGGAGAGCAGGGCGGTCACAGTGGGAGCCAATGTCTAGGGGGTGCCATGCCACTGTGGGCTGCTAAGCTATTTGCTGGTTTTTCTTTGCTTTGGTTTTTGTGGCCTCTCTTGAGTGTGTGTGTGTGTGTGTGTGTGTGTGTGTGTGTGTGTGTGTGTGTGTGAGGGGGCATCATTTTACACTTGGCTGGCAAAATGCCTAGGGCCACTCTTGCCACAAAGTCTGAGCACTTTGATGAGACGTCACGTGTCATGTGCAGTGCCTTCTCCATTCCTCTCCTCCTGCCATGCCCCAGCCCTTTTGTTGGAAGCAGCTGCACTCTTGTAGCTCATGCTGTTCCTCCCCCTAACTCTCCTGGACCCAACCTCTTCTCCCCCTCCCACCCGCACTCTCTGTCCCCATCCCCTGAGACAGCCACCAAAGTTTCTCCCACATTCCCTCCCCCGTGGTACTAGCACATGCTGAAGGGGACTGGAGGAGGAATTGCTGCCATCTCTGCCTGCCCTATTCAGGGGATTCTGTGAACAGGGGAGGCAGATCAGAGAGGCCCTCCAGGCCAGGTCCCCAATTCTACTTCTCCCCCTGCAGCCACGTCAAGAAGAGAGACAGAATGAGTGGAGGAGGGGATTGAATGAGTTAGATGGGGACAAGGAGTGAACCCATAAGGGATAACTGAGGGTCCTCCTGAGAGATCGAGAAAAAGGGGATTGGGCCCCAAAGGGCAAAGAGGGATTCTTAGAAATCTGGGGCAGGCAATGGGGAAGGGGAGGCTGGGACACCCAGAACGTGGCTGTTGCGGATCCAGAGGCTGAGATACGCAGGTGGGAGTCATGAGGGCACATGAAAGATCCAGAAGATTGAGGACCCCAGAGAGTCCAGAAAATGGATGCATTTAGAGGGTGCTAAGAGCCCCAGAAGGGTGGAATAGGCATGATCTCCATGAAGTGGGGGGCGGATGGATGTTGGTCTATGTGGTTCTGTGTGTACCTCCATGGGCGTGGGAGCAGCGTTGAGGCCTAGCTGGTCGCATGCAGTTGAGAGGCACTAATTTAAATAATTCACTTTGTGTGATGTGACCGATGTATCTGTTTACATTTCTACAGGGAGAAACAATAGTTGACTCTGCAAACATTTGACTTAGTTTAAATAACTGTGATAATAACAACACTTAGGGCTTATATCGTGCTGTCTTCTGGTGAACTTTCCAAATACTAACCAGCAATTCCGCTCACCACTCCTGTGGCTGTTACTCTCCTCATAGTACAGAGGGAGAAAGTGAGGCACTGAGTTTTTTATTGTCACTGTTGTTATTAAGCATTGTAAGGGACCCATAATTTTGGCCTCTGTGTGCTAAGTGCTGTTAAATGACACGCCCAGTCACTGAGCTAGGACTAAATGCCTTCTAGTCATGTGCTCACACTGCTAGGCCATGCTGTTGCCAGAGGGCCTAAGAAGAGCTTCTCTTTCAACCTGTTTAAGGTAACTTTCCTGTTTCTCTGTAGCACTAGTAGAAATGATTGTCAGTTGATCCTTCACTACTGCAGTGGTGACAATCTGCTTTTGAACTGCTGTAAATGAGGCCAATCAACATTACTTTCGTTTCATTACTTCAAGAGCTTACTCATAAATTTCCTCTTATCCTACTTCCCCTTTGGTCTGGAATTAGCCTCGGTACTTGCTGCATGCTACAATAGCTCGTTCTCCTCAATCTCAGCTGTGTGATCTCTGCTAGGTTTAGTAATCAATTGGCAAATGTGCCTTGCTTGGCGTGGCCTGAAGAAATCCACTTCTCGGTCTGTCCTTCTCTGCTCTGCACATGCATGATTTTGTGGGTGAAGTATTGAGCAAGTGTTGGCACTTAACTGACCTCAATGTTGCACAAGAGAGAATGAACTGGGAACGACCGTATAAAATAATTAACAACAATCTCTCACTTAGCTGTGTGAATTTTATTACTTGGTGATGACAATGGGGGAGGATGGATTTCACTGCATATTAAGGAGTGTTTACCCCCTTTAATGCTGAGAGCACATAGATCCACTGTGTGGTAGGAATGGGAGGTTTTTGAGAGCTCTGCTCTTTTCAGAGATCAGTAACTGAATGTTTTCTCGGAGATATAAGAGACGTGTTAATATTCTCTGCACACTTTGTAATTTTCATTCATGCTAAATACAGCTGGGCTGAGGAAATGACATTTGGCTCCAGTTTAGATTCATGGTTTGGGATTGAGGAAAAACCAAGGATAGAACTTGAGGTTTGGATTTGACGGTGCTGAAATTTTTGCAGTTTTTGAGATTTTGACCATTTCTAAACTGAAACTGGACAGATAGGCCTGTTCAGTGTTGGATTGTATCTAGGATCTAGGGATCCATTTCCAAAGGACCCAGAAATTCAAAGGGGCTCAAGCTGAAGACTCAGTTTTGGCCCATCTCTGACACTCAGGCTTATGGGTATCTGCTTGCTGACTTGCAAAATCTGCTAAAATGTAAGCAAATGTTACTGTGCATAAATTCACCTTTTAGGATAATTTAAAAACCAGACTGCTTAGTGATATCCCCTGTCTTTCATTGTTCCCCAATGTCAATGACAAATTGGAGAGAGTCCAGCGGAGGGCAACGAAAATGACTTATGAGGAGAGGCTGAGGGAAATTAGCTTATTCAGTCTGCAGAAGAGAAGTAGTGGGGGCGGGGCGGAGAGTTGGTTAAATTTGATAGCAGCTGTGAACTACCTGAAGAGGGGTTCCCAAGAGGATGGAGGTAGGGTGTTCTCAGTGGTGGCAGATGACAGAACCAGAAGCAATGGTCTCAAGTTTCAGTGGGGGAGTTCTATTAAGGAAACACTATTTCACTAGGAGGGTGGTGAAGCAATGGAATGGGTTAGGTGGTGGAATCTCCATCCTTAGAGTTTTTAAGGCCCAGCTTGCCAAAGTGCTGGCTGGGATGATTTAGTTGGGGATTGATCCTGCTTTGAGTTGGGGGAGGGGGGAGGGTTGATTAGATGACCTCCTGAGGTCTCGTCCAACCCTGATATTGTATGATAACCCCCAGTGTAGACGGTGCTATGTTGATGGGAGAGCTTCTCCTGCCGACATAGCTATTGCCACTCTGGGAGGTGGATTATCTATGCCAATGGGAGAAGCTTAAGTGCTACGATGTAGTGTTTTAAGTGTAAACCTGCCCTAAGGGAACTAGTCTGTGTTTGTGGACCTCATCCATGGCTAGATGCAGCACCTCATTATATCATATTGAAAGTTTCCATGACAAGGGGACATGCTTGACTTAGAGAAACGTAAATGACTCAAGAATTTCTTCAGTGTAAAGAAGAGTAATTTGTCCCCCTTCCCTAGAGGTCTGTCCTTCTTTGTTGAGGAGAGCAGTGTGACTCTGATGCAGGCAGACTGGATTCTGCCGGTTGCACTTCTCTGCTAACTCCCTGCTAACTCTGAGAGAACCCTGCTCAACTTGTACTTGTGTTCTTCTCCGTGACTTCTCTCTTATCTTCAGTTTACCCACCTCAGTCACCTTGGCAGGCCTATGAATGTGGAACGGCAGTGTGCAGAAAAATTCCCCCTGTTCTTCCCCTTTCATCATTTGTTCTTGTTTTAGTTGGTACTAAGGACCATATAGCCATGTGCAATGGATACTTTGACCCTATATCCTCACCTCTGTAGGCTTCTGTGCTGAGAATTGGATTGGGAGCTTGATGTGGATTTTGACTAGACAGTGATGTACATGGCACCCAGCTCGTTATCTTCGTATGCTTAGTCTGTCCTTCTTAAGCCTGTAGAGCAGACATGGGCAAACTACGGCCCGCGGGCCACATACGGCCCGTTAGGCTTTTTAATCCGGCCCGCCGAACTTGTCCAAATTATAGTAAAAACCTCCTTTTTTTCCCCTTTCCCTGCAATGCCCACGTTTCCCCAATAGATGGCGCACTCAAAACACATTGACCGTTGTTGGAGTGGCGCGTATTTCTCTTTATTTCACTTTAATTTTATCCGGCCTGCGAGCTCTCGGCAGGGGAGTGGTGCCAGTGGCCCCCTCCTCCGTGCCCAGGGGCCGAGCAGCGCGGTGAGGGGCGCCGCGCTCCCGCCCGGGGGTGCCGGGCTGAGCTGCCGGGGCCAGGCGAGGAGCCAGATGAGAGCAGCAAGCCGTGGGGCCATGCCCGGTTGAGCAAAGTAAGCAAGAACGGGGGTGAGGGGCGCTCAGGGGGGCTTGGGTGGTGGTTAGGGTGGGGGGGTCTCGGGAGAGGGCAGTCAGGGAACTAAGTGCAGGGGGCTTAGATTGGGGATTCTGGGGGGCAGTTAGAGTGGGGGGTTGCTGGAAGGGGGCAATCAGGGGACAAGGAGCAGGAGGGCTTAGGTACGGGGTAGGGTCCTGCGGGGGGAAGTTAGGGAGGGGGGGGGATCTCTGGAGGGGGCAATCGGACAAGGAGCGGGGGGGCTGGATGTCTTGGGAGCTCTGAGGGGGCAGTCAGGGGGTGGGAGGTGAGTGGGAGTCAGATGGGGGGGGCAGGCTATTTGGCGAGGCACAGCCTTCCCTACCTGGCCCTCCACACAATTTTGAACCCCAATGTGGCCCTCGGGCCAAAAAGTTTGCCCACCCCTGCTGTAGAGAGATGTCCTTCAGTCTGTACAATTTACCACCAGTTAGGACTTGAACAATTAAAATTGGTGACTTGGAATGTAAGAGGACTAAATAACCTTAAACATAAAAAAAAGATTCATTTTGGGGGAAAACATGGGAATACATAATTGTTTTTTTACAAGAATTCCATTTACCTGAATCTCACACAAACAGTATCCAGTATTTTCTCCCCCACGATTACAGGGTGTATATTTTATTCCACAAAAGATGTTTGATTCTTATTTACATGAAGGCCTCTTTCATTGGAGGTGTAAATTGGCCTTAAAGTAGATGTAAATATAATTGATTACACTGCTAGAGCAGTGTCAAAGGGTTAAAAGGAGAATCAGGCCTGGTGAGTCCAACTTTTATAAACAAAAAAAGTTGAGGAGGGTGGTGTAGTAATTTGAAGAGTTAAGAAGTGATCCCATAATGAGGCCGAGGAATGTCTTCAGCCCAAAGAAGGAGGATTCTATTTCTTTCCCACATTTAGGCCTTGTCTACTCTACCCAGTTTTGTCAGCAGAAGGTAGATTTTGTTGGCAAAACAGTGGAGGTGTACACACTACAATGCTCCTTCTGCCAACAAAACTGTCCTGCTTTGCCAACAGAATAAAACTACCTTGATGAGAGGTGTAGAGATTTTTGCAAGGAAGTTAGTTCGACAAAGTGTCAGTGTAGACACTGCCCCTGATACCTCAGCCTGACTCTGACTCCAGCTTGAACTTCTGGCTGATGCTCCGGGCATGATACTGGCTCTGATCCTTGGCTTCAGTTCATGGCTCCCAATCTCCTGCCACTAGCCCTATGTACCTTTACCCAGGATTCTGATAGTGGCTAACCTGGAAGCTCATCCTCCAGAACAACTTTGAACTCTGTATGATACTTGGAGATTCAGAAATCCTACAAGGGAAGATCATTTGTTTTTTATGCTAGGCTGGGAGACTCGCTAACATGCTCAGAAGCACTGCATGACACCAAGGGGTCTGGCCATTGACTTGAATGGTTGGTCAGACCTTCAACCCAGACCCCCAGGGGAGCACATGTCTTATGTGGAGCGTGGTAACTCCAGAACCTCCCTGAACTATCGTGGCCAATGCAGGAATGGACCTTCCATGTGTTCTTGACCACTCTGTTTACCCCACTTTATGGCTTGAAGTCATGAGGGGAGGGCCTTCCCTTAAATCTTGGTGGTAGCACTCAAATCCTTCAGGTAAGGTAAAAGCAGAGATACAAATATGTAATGGTTATTAATAGGGATGGTTTTGAGGAAAATTATGGTCACTGCTTTAATCTGATTAAAATGCACTAAGCCAGATCGGAGGAGAAAGCAAAATATTTTTAAATTGCATAATTTTTTAACTGAAAAAACTAGTTGAAATGAATTTCTAAGATGCACCTCAGTGATGGAAAGAATAAAAATGACCAGGTATTGAGGTGGAGCAATATTGTAGGGATTCAATGCTCCAGTGATTGCTATAGCCATATAGGGTCCTTACACAGGGCATGTGAGATCTATGTTTTTGGAAGAAAAAAAAAGTTATTGGTGAATATACAAAATATACTTCCTAGAGCTGTGAGTACTTTTCCATCTGATTCCAGCCTCTCTAGGTAATTCACCCCTGAGGTGAATGCTTGGGTCAAAGTTAAATACAGCTGCTTTGGGATTTTGTGAGTATGAAAACAGACTAATTTGGTGCATCAGTCATTTTTAGTGCACTAATTTCCTGCTTTACGTGCAGAAATGGTCCATAAATGGCACAAAAGACTTCAGTAAACTGAACCTAAAGCATGCTGTTCAGATACATTGAACTCTGGAGTTTTCCTTAAGAGCATATTATAAGGAAACTCTTGCTACTTCAGTTATTACTAAAGCTCAGCAAATCTCTACCAACTTATGGCTTGGTTGACACAAATCTTTATTAGTTGTTTCAGGCCTATATTTCTCTATTTTTCTCCCCTTAATATTAGGCTTTTATCTTTGTGATTTTTCCAAAGAACTTTAAGTCTACAGATTTGAAGATCTGGTGCCTTTTTTCATTAAAAAGAATACTATACGTGAATTAGGTGCTTATGACAACAATGGCTAGAGCCACAGGCATAGGACAGACAATTGTTATGAAGGCTCTCACATAGTTCAGTCAATTTATTTCCATCATAACCTTGTGAGTATAATTCTGGCCCATTTGAGCTGGGGCTTTCAACCACAAAGGGCTATGTGGTGGTTTCATGCAATAGACCTGTGACAGGTTGGACTCCTTAGGAAGTCACCTGATGTGTTGAAGTACCACTTAGTCTACCTGTTCTGCCAGCATAGGCCCCCGTTAACCTGTCTTGCTGAGCCAGGCTCTTAAAATCTTTTCTAACACACAGAGGCAAGGCCACACCTAGCTGCAGATCAGCTCTGGGAAGACTCAGCTCAAGTACTCAGATGTCCACCTCCCTTGGAGTACAGACTCAAAGATATATTTTATTCACCTCTTCCCTCAGTGTGGAAGAGAGTTTGCAGCATTTCTCTTCTCCCACCTGCAGTTAGAAATCACATAAACTGGGTTGCATTATAAACCAGAACTAAATGTATTAACTATAACAGGTGTATTTTTAAATAGTTAAGGAGGTAGCACACAGAACAAGGCAGATTACTAAGAAAATAAAACAGAGCATGCAAACGAAGCTTAATACACTAAATAAACTGTTTAAATGTGAGTTCTTACCCTAAATTTGGTTCTAATAATCTTCTTCACAGGTCAAAAGAACGAGGAGTATTTGTGGCACCTTACAGACTAACATATTTATTTGGGTATAAGCTTTTGTGTGTTAAAACCCACTTCATCAGATGTATAGAGTGGAAGATATAGATATATACAGAGAACATGAACATGAAAAGATGGGGGTTGCCATACCAACTCTAAAAGGCTAGTTAATTAAGGTGAGCTATTAGCAGGAGGGAAAAAAACCTTTTTGATAATCAGGATGGCTCATTTCAAACAGTTGACAAAAAGGTGTGAGTAACAGTAGAGGAAAATTAACATGGGGAAATAGAATGCAGCAGCGGGGCTCCAGGGACTATTTAAAGGGCCCCAGGCTCCTGCTGCCTCTACTGCTCCGGGCCCTTTAAATAGCCGCAGGAGCCCTGCCTCCACTACCTCAGGGCTCTGGGGGCTATTTAAAGTTTTTACTAAATAAGAAAAGTCAGAACTGAAAATACAGCTCTGTCCTTAATTCATCTGATTATGCCTATACTTTTATAAGGTGTGAGATCACCCACTGTTCGGAAACTCCTACTATACTAAGGCACAGCAAGTTGGGATACAGTGAACAGACTTGATTTTGTTAAACACGTAAGGCTGAATTCTTGCTTCCAAAGCCTGTATAAATGTACTTTATTTGGGATTGAGCAGTTGGTTGGCAACCTGTGGCATGTGTCATATTCAGAGGTGTTGGCCAGTAGATCCTCATAGCTTGTGCTTCTGCTGACTGCCCAGTATCTTTCTCCCAGTTCACCCACCATTTTGCTGCGTGATTTATCTACAGCTTCCTACTGTTTCCTCCCATAGCAGGACCACAGTGGTTCCACTGCTTTTTGAGTCTTGAATTCCCATCTGGGAGATGTGGGTGATTTATCCCACAGTGCTAGAGCCTTTCCTCATCGGCCCCAGTTTGTTGAGTGTCGAGTGCCTCTTCCTCACCTGCAAGAGCAGCAGGGCAGGGCCTCTCCCTAAAGCTGGAAGGGAAGTCATGGGTGTATTCTGATGGGTAGAAACCATTTCCAGCCTGTTCAATGGCACACTGCTGTCTCATAGACTATAAGGCCAGAAAGGACCATCATGATCATCTAGTCTGAATTGCACATTGCAGGCCACAGAACCTCACCCACCCACTCCTGTAAAGACCCATGACAGTCAGGCCTCCCTCCCCGTGCTAGGTGAGGGCATATGCTGCTCCCATTTAGAGCAAGAGCAAAGGACATTGCAGCAAGTGTCCATCAGGCCACTTCTGGAAATCTTTTCATGGCCAATAAGAGCCAACTGTCAGTGTCTCCATTCACAACACCAGTCAGGGTTGGAATTGACCCTTTAATGTTGTTTGAACAGATTTAAAAAAAAATTAATTTACACATATCCACTTTTAATCAGTCACTTCATGATCTAGAGAGAGAGAAACAGATTCAATACCTTGTTCAAACTTTCTCAAAGGAAACACAGCGAGGTTCAGTCTGTTCATTTATGTAGCTCTATTTCTCAGACCCATCCTGCTAATTTAGTAGTGTATTTCTGCATACTGTATGTTGAATAAAGGCTTTATCGGAGCCAGATGCTGCTGATGACTTGAGGTTTGGCTTTTGTTCACTTAGAAAAGATCTAGCTATTGAAAGACTGAGGCTGGGACTGGCTATCTCAGAGCCAGATGGTTCAGTTCCAAATGTTTAAAATCTATAAATCTTTAAACTATAAATTCTGTTGTCACTCTGAAAAAGATCGGTTAAATTTTGCAGTCCTCACAGATAGTTACCCTTTGAGTAGATATCATCTAAGATTAAAAAGTCATTATTTCCTGGCTTTTTATATATTTTTCCCTCTGTCATTTTTGTATAAGTTCTTACAGTGGGAAAAAATATTCCAAGCTCTGAGTTATAGAACATAAGAAAGAAGCTTCTATGAACTTGATTTGAAATCATATTTTTCTAGTGTACTGTTCCTCTTTAATTTATCTATAACTTTTTTATGACCTGGTCTATTTGTGGTAGTTTCTGCTATTTATATTCTGGCCAACTGCTGACTTCATTCTCTCAATGCTATTTATATGTTTTATATATATTGCAAAGAAGTGGGTATTTATTTTACTTTGTTTCTTTTTATTCTTGTATTTTTGTTTTTAAGTCTATAAGCAGCAATATTTTTTTCTCCTTTTAAAACTTACTTGTTGTCATTAGAGTTCACTGCTTGGTAATTAGTTGTCTGTGGGCGAATGCTGCAATTTAAAGGTATTGTAGCTAGCCAAGGGCCAGGCATATCCTCTGGCAGAAGAACCCACAGTAGGGCTAAAGAGACTCAGAAAAATCACATTTCTGCTCAGAATTTCTACAGTATCGAGCAGCGAGAGGGAGGTGTGAGGGGCTCGCTATGGCGTGGGTACAACCCTCTAGCTCCGCAGATGTTCTGAATTCCAAGGGGCTAAGGCAAGTGCAGAGGAGATAAAAAGGTTGTCCCATCTGTATTACTTTCCAAGCCTCCTTGTGTCACCTGCCCTTATGGCGTTCTCTGGAGTTGTGCTGCCAACATCTTCCTGTCCTCAGTACACCAGCCATTGCCATAAGAAGGTTGAGGTTGCTCCAGACACAAGGCTGGTGGTTAAAAGTAGCCAAAAGTTATGTGGCAGGGTAAAGAGAATGGATTTTTTGTTGAGGCACAGAATTGGGAGCCGGGAAATCTGAAAATTTCTTGTGTGACTTGAGCAACTCAGGCTCAAATTTGCAAAAATGGCCTCTAATTTT
This sequence comes from Sternotherus odoratus, assembly GCA_032164245.1. Lineage (NCBI taxonomy): Eukaryota > Metazoa > Chordata > Testudines > Kinosternidae > Sternotherus > Sternotherus odoratus. Next base: position 18,671,052 of record JAVMKO010000014.1, on the reverse strand, counting down.
GGGTTCTTCAGTTTTTAAGGCCCGACATTAGGCAGCTGTGTCCTAGTTTTCTGAGGTATTGATCCCCACAGTTTCCATTAATTTATCTTGAGTGGTGGGGTCTCAGCATCTCTGAAAACCAGACTGTCTCAAGTGGGCACTCATAAACTGAGCACCCAAAATCAGAACCACTTTTGAAAAATTCTCCCTGAGGAGTTCTCTGAGGCTAAAATCATTAGTGATTTTAAGCCTTTTTTTTTTTTACCCTGTGGTTCTCAAATGGAGGGTGTGATACAAGTGCAAGGTGGTAGTAGTGGGGTTATTATTACAGAAAACTGTAATATAAAGATTTTGGGCCAAATTCAGATCTTTTCTAAACAAATACAACCCTGTGAAAGTTAATGGCATACACCACTTACACCAGGTTGAATTTGGACTATTGTATGGCAAATTAAGATATTAATTCTTAAGGCTAATAACAGAGAGCAGAAGGACACTTATACACAGAGGCAAGGGAGAAAAGATATGTCTTTTAAGATGAGATTTGAAAAGAGATGGAATCAGTGAGCAGATTTGACAAGTCTTACTGTTTTCCCACTGCTTTTCTATATGTCTGTAGGGAAACTTGAACAATCTGCTGTTTTTTCTGGTGATTGGCCCAGTGCTGTGTAAGGGAGGGGGTTCATATGAAATCAGAGTGATTTGTGCTATTAACAAATAACCCTTGCACTAAAATGTTTCAAAGTCATCTTCTATTTCCTTGATTTCTCTCATAATCTAGATTATGCAAATCGAGATACCTAAGACTCTTTAACAAGATAAACTTTTAAGCAAATATTTCTACCTTTCTCTATTTTTTTAATACACACATTTGCCAGAATTCTCACTTATTACTGTTCGGATTTAAAATTTTCTATCAGATCTCCTTAGGGTTACTTAGAAAACGTATAGGTTGTTCCCTGAGGTAAAGGAATTAACACTTTGCACAAAAATGGAAATATGTTTTTAGAGCCTTATTTTTTTCATGTGAAAATATAAGTGTTACTAATTCTTCTAAACACATCAGTACGGAAGTGCTGTAAATGGCTTGTCTTTCATTCCCTCTCCCCACCCTATCATTAGAACTTATCACCATGAAGCAAAATAATATTGATATGCAAGATAACTTATTTATTATTAAGTTTGATATTTCTGTCCATATCTAATTGCATGGAATTGCATTCATGGGATGGCAAGTATTTGATGGTATTTGTATAGTGTATATATATAGTGTAGTGTATAGTCTTTAGCCATCCCATAAATGCAATTAGCTACCCTCACATGGATTTTGCTCAATTAGTTAGGTACGGGCTTCTGATGTTTTTGCCTACATTTATGCAAATATATCAAAATTTTCTATTTTGTATTTTTTTAAAGGATATTGGCAGACATGAATGAGGGAGAAAGACCTGGAGCTTATTTTTCACTACCTTGCATGTCTAGTAATTTACACTTGGGCAAAGTCAATGCAAAGATTATGCAAAACACCACTAAATCAGGATAATTGTATTTTACACCTACTTTGGAAAGATGAAATGACTACATGAAGTGGAGAATTAGGCTCCAGGTCTGTGATGTTGTTTGGAGCAAGCTCATGAGTAGCTTTGAAAACAAGGTTTTGGTGAATCTTTGCATAAGTGAATAGGGAACTAGTGGACATATATGTGGACAGAAGAGATTTGTATGTACTTTTTTAGTACAAGCAAGTTTGTGCTCCCTTTCTAATTAATGGTCATTATATCTGGTTGTCATATATAAATTTTAAAATAATACATTCTGAATTTTTCATGAAAATATTTTGGGTTTTTTCTATGAAAAATTGAAGCTAAAAATTGAAACATAAGTTTCTGAAAATGTTTTTGATAAACATTTTGGTTTTCAACACAAACTTTTGATTCTCAAAAAGCTAAACTAAACGTGAGACCAGAACCTATATTTTTTAACTGGACAGTGAAAACTTTCCCAGAAAAAAATGTTTTTTCAATGAAAAACCACATTTCAAACAAACTAAAATTTTCTGCAAAGATTTTGTATCTTGTGATTATTAGTTGAAAAGCTATTTTTTGTTGAGGAAATATTCTGATGGAAAAATATTAACCAGTTCTCACAGTAATATTAATAGAACGTTCCTCCTTGAGGTGAAAGATTGGAATGCTTTTGTATAGTTTGTCATAGAATGAATATTTTATATTAGTAGGCTCCCTTAAAAACCTTGAGACAGTAACAATGACCTTGTCTGCTTTTATGTAGAAATTAACTAAATAAGATAAGTTTGTTGCTAATCTGCAGCAAGTGTATAGTTCTATTCATTGGAGAGGCTAGTTAAGTTCTAAATCTGTTATATGGAGCAAACATGATATGCTGTTCTTCTGGTTTAATATAGTATATGCTTAATGGGCCTCTGATATAAATCTAAGTCATATCATGTTACCATGCTATGATATATTAATATAGTTATGTATTAATAGTGGAGGGAAAGTATGGTACATTATTATCCATGAGCAATTAGTTTCTATCTTAGGGATACTACTAGCTAGGTTTTAGTCATTAGAAATTTGAGTACTCCCAGCTCCAGTTGAAGCCAATAGTATTTTCTGATGTATCCATTATTCAGGGTTACCCGTAGCTCTCTCTCTAATATAATCTTTGAGCATGTAACTATAATTGTATATTTCTACTATGTACTTGGATGTTTTATGTTTAATTACTAGCTGTTTTTTATTCTTATCCAATGAATAATTAAATAATACTTTTATTTCTCTTTTCAGTTCCTCAATCAAGCAAACATAGGATGGTCTATAAAGCCAAAAGGAACCACTGATGTCAGGCCAGCATGGTATTTCAAGATTCCTTGTGTCTCTTCATGTCCAACTGTTTCAGCTTTTCATTAATATTTATATGTGATTTCTATATTTCTTGCAAGTGGTCATATTATGCAAAAATCAAGATATGTCATGTGCAACAGTTTTCACATGCAAATATGGGCTATTTTCCTCTTTCCTCCACCCCCACCACCAGATTATTAGTTAAAATATGGGAGACTAGCACAGAAATAAAATTGCATGGAACAAATTCTGCTCTTTGTCATATGCCCACAGCCCCAGTGAAATCAGCCAAGAATGGAGTTAGACCAATATACAGGTATTCATAATTTTGCCATTATTACTATTAATATCTGTATTGTTTTTTTGCCCATAGGCTGATGTCAGAATTGGGTCGGTGGTAGGTGTTGTACAAACACATGCAAAGAATTTACAACCCAACAGCCTGATTTTCAGAGATACTAAGTGCCCTCTTGTTCCCATTTACTTTGGCCGGAGCTGTGCGTGCTTAGCATTTCAGAAAAATCAGGCCATAAAAAAAGTCACATTAAATGTGGGAGGAGAGAGAGGTATAACTAAACACATGTATTTACCGACACATATACATTTTCAGTTTTAAAATGATTATTATAAATAGGTTAGTGCCAGCTATCCCTATCCGCCCCACAAGCTGTCATTAACCAACTGATTTCTGGCAGACCTCCTGGCAACAGTGGGTCTTTCTGAGGAAAGATTGGAAGGCACAGAGAAGGTAGTGGCCTTCTGAATAAGTTCAGGGAGGGTGATCCATGCACAAGGGACCACATAGAAGAAAGGGCGGAGAGATTTGTTGTAGAAAAAACTGACAAAATGGTAGATGAGGAAGGCCTGGATGAGAGTTTTGAATTTGTGGATGGAGAGAAAATGGGTACATCTACATTGTGATTAAAAACCTGTGACTGGCCTGTGCCAGCTGTTTTGTGGGCTCATGGGACTGGAGCAAAGAGGCTCTTTAATTGTAGTGTAGACATTTAGGCTGGGTCTGGAGCCCAGGGTCTAGGCCCCTGCAGGGTGGGAGCCCAAGTCCAAATGTCTACACAGCAATTAAACAGCCCCTTAGCCTGAGCCTCGTGAACCTAGTCTGCTGGCAGGGGCCAGCCCTGCGAGTCTAATTGCAGAATAGACATGCTGAATGACAGCTCAGCTCTTAGAAATGTGGACAGAGCCGGAATATGTGTTTGAGATTAAGGCGCCCACATTACAGGCCTGAGCACTAAGGTGAATAGTAGGGATGTCTATAGTGATAGAGAATGGGAAAAGTGGAGGGGGGGGGGGGGGACCATCATCAGCATATCACTAATACCAGCCAGGACATGTTACAATAGGAATAGAACATTGTGAATTTGGGATTTATGTTTAAACTATTAGAATGAACATGTACAAAACAAATAAAGTAACGCAGAATTATTATCTGGACAAAGGAAACTGAAGTCCTCTAAGCAGCTACAAAAGAGCATGAATTGTGGCAGTAGAACCTCCACCCCATCATCCCTGAAGACCCATTCAGACTTCCACTGAATGGACCATGGAGAGAATAGGTCACTCTCTATGGTCATTCAACATTTTACTGACTCTGAGAATGCCAACAGGAGCACCATTTGTGAGGGTATTTTCTGTGACGTGAAAATCTGTCCACAGGCACCATGCTAAAACCACCAATTCACTTTTCATAGGCTATCAAATAACCCTGAATATCGAATGATGGTCAGTCAAGGCATCTTTAAAGAGGGCATCTTCATCAGGTTTCACAATTCTTAAATTGCATGTATTTATATAAATACTGAATAACTGCTCTTTCAGTGAGCACTGCTCACCGTGTGCCCTGACTGAAGCAAGGTTCTTGTGGAAGAACTAATGGGATAATACAATTAAAGACTATATCATAATGCATAAACATAAGGGGGCTGAACTAAAGTAGCACAGGCAACCTCAGTTTCTAAATCTGAGTGCTTGACTTTGCAACCTTAATGTTCCTTTAATAGAGTTTCTGGTATATAATTCCATAAGTTACTAAAAAAGGAAACCGCAAAAACAGAAATTCCATCTTGTAGAACCATATGGACTCAACAAGAACTTATGGATCCACTGCAAAGATCTCAGCCACTTGAGCTAACAGAGTAGCTGATAGCAGAAGTAGGTTGCCATCGTCTGTGTGGGTAATGAGGGAAATGAGGTACATGTGCAAGAGGGTTTCACGGCTGGTTGCTGACAGCAGAGGAACATTAAGACTTAGGTTTTGAGTGGTGTATCCTCTTGTGGTTACAGACACTTCTCCTCCTTTTCCTTGCTAACTGGGCACCAGAAGTGGAAAGTATTGAAAGAACAGGAGAGACAATCTTCCTGATATCAGTTGTGGTACCTGGCAGGAGGAGCAATTGCAGGGAAAGTCCTTCTTAACTTCCATGTGTTCAGTACAAATGGAATCTTTGAAATATGTCAAAGACTAACAAGTCTCTACTGAATGTCTACAAACTGAGATTTTCAGAGGCTCGTATCTTGGTCAAATTTTGGCAGATTTTTCATAGGGACAACAAAAGACACATCCTTAACAGGCTGATCTCCCTGCCAAATTTCAAGTTCCTGCTCAAAGCATGCAGCTTCTAGAGCATGTCAACAAAATGGGGTTTTTTTTAATTAACATGAGCAGAACAACCTCTTTCCTGCAGAGAAACAGCTGAACTGTTTTTACTGAAATAATAATAATAATAATAATAATAATAATAATTAATAATAAATCAACCTGAGCAGACACCCAGCATGGAAAATTTCAAACTAAATGGTTAAAGTTGGCAAAGTTATAAGCAACTGAAAATAGAGTCTCATAATGGAAAGTGTCTGGCAGTCTTAACTATAGGTGTTGTAACCTATGTAGCCTTTAAAATATGAGAGGGAGTGAGTTAAATCTTTCAGACAGAATACTTCAGACCATATCTAAATCCTGAGTTAAAAGACTGGGGGTTACAAATATCATACATGGCTGTGCTCGGCAAACAAAGGATTGAACATGACTGCAGATCTTTCCTGTCCTGTGTTTTGTTTAATCTATGGAAATGGCCACAAGTCCTTCTATATACCTCATTAGTTCCCTAACAGGCCATCCATGGACTATTTTCTAGCTTTTACTAGTAATGTGTGTTCTGGTTAACACAGGATTATTATCTCTGTAGAGGTGTGAAATGGAATAGTCTAACGGGTTTTTAAAAAAATCCACATACAGAAGGTGGGGGAGGATTAGAGGCTTCGTGGGATGCATGCAGGGGAAAAAAATCCTCAGCTCTCCCACATGAAGTTAGACAACTGGCAGCCATATGTGTAAGCAAGCAAAGTTTTACTACTTCTTTCTAAAAGAGATAATTCTGAAAGCTTTATTTTCTTGCCAATTGGCTAAGAAGTGAACAAGGAACAATAGATTCAAGCTGAAATAATTTGCATTTATGATGAACAGAAGGAACATCTACCTTGCATTTTCCTAAAAAAAGAAAAATTAAACCCCATTTTTAATTAACTGATAAACTATTAATCAAATTTTTGCAATGTTAGGTGACACATTATTCATTTAGATAGAATGACTGTGAACTTAAACTAATCAAATCTGATTTGCCCACATATGCTTGATTGAAATACATTTTAACTAGCATATACAAAGAAAAAATCTTGGATTTCTTACCTAATCTTCAGAGTATACTGCTGAGTTAATAAGGGCAGCTTTTTTTTTTAAATGAGACCACCATTTCTTAATCTGCATATCAAAATCAAGAGCAACTTAATTGCAAAACACATATTCCTGAAATCTAATCATTATACTGCTTTAGGGTATTTTATTGAAGCATGTTAAATTATGGACAGAATATTAATGATGAAGCTAATCAAACCCAATTAGTCACTTCTAACAATAGTCACATAAATATACAAGTCAGGTACTAAAATACTGTAGGTATGGTTTTTAAAATTTTTAATATAAAATTTATGTGGTATTTATGAATTATATACTCGTTATTTTTAATCTAAAAATCTATGACAAGTCATTTCAGAGAAAATGAGCTATGCTAGAAGACAAAGGAACTTGTCCCATCATATTAGAATTGGCATGCCTGGTATCTGAACATATAAACAGTGCACAGATTTTATGGTGGTGGGCACATAATTAGTAGGATAGAAAGGTAGATAGGCCCTGGATTTCAAATATGGGAATGCAAAAATGAACAAAGAATTCCATGCCTAACTCGTGCAAGTGATTATCATGATTGTACGCACAAAGTGGGTATTTGCATGTACACATTTACATTGGCCCTGATCCTGTAAAGACTTAAGCATGTGGTTAACTTTAAGCTGAACTTGATGGAAACCAAAAAAGGTTCAATTATGTATTGATATTATGGGTGGCTTTCCATTGACTAACTAGGCCACTATTGCCTCCTACTTTGATAATTATGGGATGGCAGCAACCATCTTACTTTATGCGTATCTGCTCTATAAAAAAAACAAACAAAAAACCCAAACATACACTAAAGGGGTCATAGATGCTAATGGTGTGCCCTTTGTTTGATTTGCAAGACTACTGAAATTGCAGTCATAAGAATTTCTATAATTTACTTTGTATAAGTAATGACAGAGTATTTATAACCTCTACTTGCACTTTCATATATAAGTATATTTTTAGTGATAATTATCTAATTTATAGTTCATTTTCCATAAATCATAAGTATGATTTTAACGCCAGAGAACCTTTGACAGGGTTTGCAATTCCATTGACAGCAAAAAAAAATTTGTGTGTATAAGAACCTATAGCATTTTTCTCATAAAAGTGATGATCATTCTTGGCTCAGTCATGTCATTTATGCACAGACCTGTGATGGGAGGATGTGAAGTTGCCTTTCTCCAGGTGGGGGAGTTACTGGTGGAATGCTTTCTGGTACAGAGAGTGAGTGCACCTACTGCTACATCCCATCAAGGAGTGCAGCATACTACACCTTGTGTACAGGGCCACCTCAGTGAGTAGGTTCAAAGGGGAAGCAGGCCCTTGGCACTACCTTTCCCCCATCCCCTTTTGGGGTAGTGTGTGTGTGTGTGTGTGTTACTTCCATGCAGTTATCTTCCCCTCTCTAGAGCGAGACCATGTGGAGAGGCTTAAGAGTGCACTACTGCCTCCTGGTTCTTTAGCTCAAACAGAAGAGGCTTATGTTTTTAGACCCAAAGGTTTTAGAGTCAGTCCCCAAGGAAGACATGTCACGGATGTCACTGCAGCTAGTGGCCTGTACAGGGTTTGAAAGGCTGACACTCGAGACAAGCATCCCTAACCAGTGGGGAATGTGTGTCCATGCTAACTCAGTGAGGCTAGCTGCTAGAAGGGGACAGATAGACCACGGTTTTGAGTCTTCTTCTGTCTGCAAGCAAATGGACCTGGTCTTCTAGCTCAAGCAATGGAGTCCAATGTTTTTTTTAAATCCAGAGATTCCCAGAAGCAGCCTCCACAGATAACTCATTCAAGGGCATTGTCCATGCACTTTTGGGGGTACTAGGAGGAAACAGTCCCTGTGATCCCATGAGCACAAGGACTATGACAGGCTTTAATGTGCAATGTGCAAGTGGCAAAAGACTTTCCAAATGCTCTTCTCCGCCCTGCATAAAGGCCAAACATGATCTTGCTTTTGGAAAGGAAAATACCTTTGAAAGAAGAACTGCCCTATCAAAAACTACCATTAATTTCAATGTACCTGAAGCATACTAAGCATATAAATACAACATCATATTTTGTGTTTGATGTTATTATGCACCCACCATCAGCTGAGGAAACAAATGATCACATTGAGACATCTACTTGATCTGCAGATGCAAAACATAATCAGGTAATGAGTAATAAATTCTATTATTTGTGCCCACAAAAAGAGACTGAAGAGGTTGAATGCCCTTTGAAAACTGGCCCATACTTCTTTTTCATATGGCATAGACCTCATTCCAAGAGGAGCTTAATGCTTCTGGCTGCATTTTAAAATTCATAAGAGTAGGGCAAATTAAGCATACACCGGCATTCAGGTTTTGCAGACACAGTTGTATGCCTACATTTTTTGAAAATCTGACTGTCACCAACAGTGAACAAATCAGATCCTACATACACAGTAACCCTTTGAGGAAAAGCAAATTTAATCCAATTTTGCTATAGGGTTGTACTAGAAATAATTTTGGTCATAGCCAACTAACTCAAGTTTATTAGCAGAGGTTAGGTCAGTGTCCACTCTGTAACTATTGAAAATGAAGAGCTCCTGCACTGTTCTATGAAATCCACACAGTGCTGATGTGAATGAGCAGCACTCTCACACTCTGGTTATATTCCTTAGAGCAGGCTCAGTTACAGAGGCAAACATACATACACTGGATTTGAGTTTATCACAGGATTCCAGCAGAATATCAACATTTAACAAATACATTTAAATAAAACCCCTGTATTGAAATAACATGGAGATGGTAATAAGAGGTAATTTAGGTCAAGATCCTATGTGGGAAGTCAATGAGGTTCTCTGTGGGCCCACTTAGAACTCAATGCAGGATCAGAGCCTTAATTAAAACATATGCCATGATGCACCTTTTCTAGGTTTAACATCTTCCTTCTGGGTAGGCAGGGGGTTTCTAATCTACTGTTTGGGGACTGTGATGTGGGATGGACCATGTATTTGAAAATTATTATCTGTACAGGACTACCAATATTTAACTGTTGGAATAATCTTTCTGTAATTTTTTTTTGACAGAATAGATGATACCTGGAATACGGCTAAACCACACTGAACACGCCTGATCCCGTCTGATCTTGGAAGCTAAACAGGTTCGGGCCTGGCTAGTACTTGGATGGGAGACCTCCTCGGAATACTAGGTGCTGTAGGCTTAACATGGGCGTGGGGCTAGCAACTCCACCCCGTAGGGAACCAAATTGCTACTGAAACGCCAACAACAGAGATGGAGTGCTCTGTGGTTGGTGGCCCATATCCCGACTGGGGGGTGACAGGCAGAGAGAGAGATGATACCTGGACACTGTAATAAGGCTCATTCACCAATGCCTGTAGTCCATCTTCAACTACAGCTTCAGGTGGTCATAAGAGATGGAGATTGGAAGGGGGTTTATCCTTACCTGCTATCACTTTGCAGTAAGTTGTTAAATTCTGCAGTTTAGAGGAACATCCTATGCTCAGATTTGCATGATAGAACTTGACTCCATTATCCTGCTTTCAGACATTCTGCTCTATGTGCAAATTGATGTTGGTGGGAATTCTGCACATTTATGGAGAGCACAGGATCCATGGCATTACAGAAACATTAATGTAGTGTAATCTTATCTATTTCTCTATCAATATCTAGTGCACCAACAAGCAATTCACTATTGTATTGTTCCAGGTTTCCCTGAAGCAACTCCCAAGTACCAGAGGAACAAACAAGCTCAACTCCTCTGAATTTTGGTATTAAAGAAGGAGTTAAAGTGCTCACACAATGCTGTAGAATACCCAGCACAGTGCTGAGTCACCATAGCAGGTTGCAAAAGAAAGTCAGTGCGTCTTTAAAAGACTGCTGCATATCATCCTTTGTTCCATCATTTATTTCACTGGTCATTTATCCATAAAGAATAATCAGAGCCTGACTTCCTCAAAGCCTGCTCTTCGCTGTTTCAGACCAGAGCCGCTGCCTTACAGTTTTCAAACATGTTTCTTCTCATTATTGAGAGGCAGGAGCATACAGTTCAGGTTTTAGCCCTAGAAACTTATCATTATTGTGCCCTGATCACAAAGTGTGATATCAGTGGGTTTTAAAGTTAAGCAAAGCTGGATTGAGGCCTTATACTTTCTTGTATGTGCTCCCGTGACTTAAAATGGTCAGATATTTAATACTGAAGACATTCAAATCCTCACTCTGTCATATTTATTTATGTTGATTCATGTGTGTGTATATATATATATATATAGATATCTATGTCATAAACTCCATTGTTTTTACCAAAAAATCAAAATATAATCAAATAAAAAGCAGCATCTGCTTCTCACCCCCAATGCAGAAAATCAACCAACCACAACAATATTATTCCTAAACTATATCAGTATCCCCTTAAACACAAACAGTGGTGCCATATTCAGTCTTTCCCTTCCCCAAGATTTGATTTAATAGATAGGCTTGTCCTGATGGTCAGTACTTTCAGGCTATTTTGGATCCAGGGATAGTGATGTCAATTCCAAAGTTTAGGGTCCCTTGTGGTTAATGATCTGCAAGCAGGTTTTATACCATGAGGACTACAGTTCAAGCACCTCTGCTGATCACAGCTGTGGCAATATGGACTAGGCCTTCATACCACTGTAAAAATAAAAGTGGCCTACTTAACAACATGTGCAGGCAGTACATTTTTTTGCACTGTAGCCAATAAATATGTCTGTGTTTACACTTTAATGATCTATTTGTAAACTGATTAAGTCTTCAAGGCAGATTGAGAAGAATGATTAGAGTGTCTCCCAAACTAATAGTCAACTAGATCAATAATGCTTAACATGTTAAAACATGTCAAAATACAAACTAATAGTCAACTAGATCAATAATGCTTAACATGTTAAAACATGTCAAAATACAAACTAATAGTCAACTAGATCAATAATGCTTAACATGTTAAAACATGTCAAAATACCTTCTTATATCTTCTGCCTGGAAATAGTCTAAGCAGACCTGGTTTATTTTATAAAAATCTGTTTTATATATTTGTCCATGAAATCAAAATGGCATCTTTGGAACCATTCTAATCTCTTGGGTCCGATGGAAGCCTAGCTAAATGCCTTGAGTCATCTTTGCTGAATTATGCATTTTTTATAACATTAAATGAAAAATATTTGCTTTTATAAAATTCAATTTTATGTTTAAATAATTATAAGGTTTAACACAAATCCACCAAAGCCAAGAAACATAGATATTCTGTTTGTGGATTTGATTTTTCTTTTTTAAAAGTTTAGGTGAATTTAATACCAGTGGAAGTTTCTGGATTTACATTACTGGAACTGGAGATATTCATTCCAGGTGTCATCTGTGATGCTGGTTTACCTGAGATGGAGTCTTCATCACCAAGAATTATACTGAGACCACTCAACCCCTTTTACATAGGTCCCTGATTAGGACTCAGATGATCTGTCTTTATTGTCCTGGCCAGATTTTAACAGGTGACTTAAAATGTATCTTTGTCCAACTCTCCTGAGTCAGCTAGTTCCACAAAAGATGCTCCACTTAACTACAGTCCAGTCTTGGAATTTTCACTTGCATGAGAAGTCCTTAATTATTCCATTGACGTCAATCAATAGGACTCTTCACATTAACAGGATTACTTGTCTGAGTAAGGGTTTACAGGATTGAGCCCTAACATTGTCTTTGTTTCTGCAGTAGCACAAATTAAGGACACAGTTTCTGGCTTCTCCCTCCCTCCCTCCCTCCCTCCCTCCCTCTCTCTCTCTCTCTCTCTCTCTCTCTCTCTCTCTTTTTCCCACAGCCTTACCACAGTTTTTGCTTTTAATAAAGATTAATGTAAGACTTCATAGTATTTGGAATTTGACTGAGAGGAATTAAACAAAACTTGTAGGGAGTTGGTAAATAGACAATGCCTTGGGCAACAGAGTATAGTATGTTAGAGCAGAATAGATGGCAAAAAATAAAAAAAAGGTGAATGAACTAAAAGAAGTGGCAGATAGTAGAGAAATATGCATTATTTTAGCAGGAAAAACATGAAGTTTTCAGATGAATGTATTAGTAAAGTGAAAAGATAAAGTGGATATAATAAAGTCACTTAATTGTCTGAAGAGATGGAAAACTTACAAGTAAAAGGATAGGAAGAGTTTTTGAAATTAATATTAAGGTGCTAAAAACCTAACAACCTTGGTGAATTAAACACGCAGGAAACATCAGCTCCAGAAATTCAGGTAAGTGGTTCGAGTACATTTTAAGGCTATGGTAGATCAGAGGATTGGATCATCATAATTTATGAAGAGAATAGTACTGCTTCCGCAAAACATATATCACTTTATAATTTTGAAACAAGAGCGTGTGAAATACAAATTAGCAGGCACACTTCCTTAATGACCATTAAGTGAAGGAGCATTTAAAATTAAAAACAAAGAGGGAGCTTTGTACAAGCCAAACATTGTCAGCCTGGCTCAGGTATAGCAAAAATAACAGAAAGCATAACCTACACTTGGTCAATAATTAGCAGAAACATTTACCAAATAACAGAGCATCCAACAATTCCACTCTCAACTCAGAGCCCTTTCTGGCTATAAGTCTATCATCGGAGAGTTGAACATTCCAATTTCATTGAAGCAACAGAAGTTACTAATATGACACCCTAATGACATGATCCCATATACCTAATGGGTCAAACTCCCAAAGGGCCTCAGCTGGGCTTGTAAAATTCAAAATGCAGGTTTTCACACATGTTTTACATATATCACTACTTTGATTTGTACACAGAAACTGCTTTTATATTTAGTTTAAATTAGATGGCTAGATGTCTACTTAGGCTGTGTGCACACAAGCAGTTTGTGTGTGCTAATGTTAAAAAGTTCATTTGCAAAATTACAAGAGAAGTTTTAGAGGACTCTTAAAAATCTAGTGCCATGTGTCTGTATAATTTCACCATTAACACTATCACTGGCATCCTCATGCTTGCCTCAGCAAATGAATACAGTAACGGTGTGGGCCAAATTCATCCCTGATGTAACTTCCTTTACTTTAACGGAAATATTTTAGAGTAGGGGTAGGTAACCTATGGCATGGGTGCTGAAGGCGGCACGTGAGCTGATTTTCAATGGCACTCACTCTGTCTGGGTCCTGACCACTGGTCTGGGAGGCTCTGTATTTTAATTTAATTTTAAATGAAGCTTCTTAAACATTTTTAAAACCTTATTTACTTAACATACAACAATAGTTTATTTATATATTAAAGACTTATAGAAAGAGACCTTCTAAAAATGTTTAAGGTATTACTGCACACGAAACCTTAAATTAGAGTGAATAAATGAATACTCGGCACACCACTTCTGAAAGGTTGCCGACCCCTGTATTAGAGTGATGAATTTGGCACCATATATGGCACTAAAAAGCAGCACAAACAGGGGTGAAAGTAAAATGTGTGACTTACCGGTAGGGGGCGGAAGCAGCTTCTCCGGAAGGAGCGGGACCTCAGGCAGAAGGGGTGGGCCTGGGGACTCTGTACTCCCCCCCCCCCCTCACGCTGCCCAGGGCTGGACAGCTGTTCTTTTTGCCCCTATTCCCCATTGGCAGCCATTCTCAGTCGGATTCAAGCTCCTTTATACCCTTCTGGTGGATGAAAATAGGCCACAAATTGCACTTACATACACTTTAAGGAGCTGTAGTTAAAGTGAAAATCAGGCCCATTGTTTCCCCTGCTTGTGAGAAACAAATAAAAACAGAGTTACCTTAATAAATGTTCATACTGAAGCACTGATTCTGAGGATTGATCATTTTGATGGTGCTTAGATGTCTGGGTGACAAAATGGGACAGATAGTTAAGGTAACACTGAGCAAATATCTTGACACCCTCTATAAGTGAACACTTCAATAGTAATTACAGTGTTTAAACTGAAGAAGAATCAGCATGTTGGTGTTGCCTCTGAAGTCTCATATCTTCCTCTAGTGACAGAGAAGTGGGACAGAAGGAGCTTTAAAGGGCAGCACTGAACATGTCAATGACAGCATTATGTGCTGATGCTTCAGTTCATACTTAACTTGAGCTAGACATTTTCTTCTTCTACATGATGACTGCTTGATCTTTTATAGCCTAGAGACTCCTGGTCAATGGAAGCTTGCTGAGTAGTCCCACTGTTCTATCCGTCATCCCAAAAACATGGCATAAATATTGATAGCTGCAGTAAGAAAAAGTTGAATGAGATATAATTCTAGGCCTCAATCCTGAAAACACTCAAGCATGAGTAACTTCACACACATAAGCAGTGGGAGTAGAATAGAGAAAGCACGTTCTTGGAATACTAAGAATAGGAACATTCACTATAGGGCTACTCCCAAGGTAGGCCAAATTTTTTAAATTATAAAACTTGATGGTGGCCCTTTAAGATTGATCTCATATCCAAGTTGTGCTATTTGAGCCCCTCAGGATTCTGAGAAGAAGGGCAGAAAGAAGAGAAAGTAATATTTTTCAAAACGAAACTGAGAGGGTTGGGGGGGAAATCCTGCATCTGATAACAAAACGGAGGCAGTTATTTTTACAAATTTTACCAGTTCATGGACCCTTCTAGCATGTAACAGTTTTTTAAGTAGTAAAACCACCAAGAGAATCTCCTTAAGGGGTCAAAAATAGGCCTCATTAGAAGAGCTAACACCAAAATACGATTAAGATGCTGGGTCAGAGTGAGTCTGATGGCCAGTCTCAATCGTGAGATACTTATAACCCTTTAGGGCTGGTTCTTCATTCCACTTGAAATTAGTGCATAGTTAGGCTCTATATAGTGTGGTCAGCAACACAGTATCTTCTACCTTGATAGAAATGGAATATGTGGCAGTGGTAATGTTTAAAGAAACATAAAACAGAAGCCACTTTTGCAGAATTCAGAGCTGGACCTAAGGAACAGCATTATTCTGACATCTATATTAACTTTACCCACAGAGTGCGACTGGGACTACTTATAGCATGTAAAATTGATCATATACATAAATCTTTGTGATATTGGGGCCTCATTGTGTGAAGAGAGCCATGTAGAAATCTCTTGCTTAATTTGATAGAAGCTGTTGTGAGAATATAATCTGTTGTGTATGGGATCTTGCAGCACAATGTTCAGACATGTTCATTTCAATTTGATGTGGAACAGCACTCTGGTTACACAATAATTAGATTAGTAGTACAGAGTGATTGGTTTAGCATGAGTGTTTATAACTTGCTACAATCCAACTGCATTACTGGCCTTAGAACCAGCAGCATTCAAACTTCAACCTATCCCATAAACGGACCAGCTAGAGCTTGAGTCTAAATCACCACTGAACTCGAGCTAGACATTTTGGTGTATGGATGGGAGTCGGGTTAGGAGCAACACGAGTTATCGCTTGAGCTAACAATGCAGTGAATGCAACCCCCAAAAGACTTCATCCAAGTCATCAGTTACAGAGATTCTGCATTTAGAGTGCTTATATTATACCCCATGCACTCCCACTGATGACAGTGGTTTTGCACAGCTTATAAATCCACACAGAGTTTGGCCCAGAGACATATTTCTTGTTCCTTTTTGGCAAATGATGCATACCATCTGTTTGTCACTATTAAAACACTTTTCTTTGGCATATGAAATGCAAAATTCAAAAGGGTCTAGCAAACCATCCGACATTTCAGTTAGTACAATAGTACAATCTGTAGTTACTACTCTGACAAGTGACATGCCCTTTTAATTGGCCCAGTTGCCAAAACCATTCAATGCACTACATTTTAGGGACTCTAAACAATGGATTAATGGCACACCTACTAGTAAAAAGTCTGCATAATTGGTACACATGGAGCTGTTTGCATGCTTTTTCACTGTATTTAACAGATGTAAAATGGTGTTTGGTGATATACATTTCCCATTCTGCTTACTCTGCTTACTTCATGCTGCTTTTGTTCTCTACTATAACTGAAGACTGAAATGTTAAACTTTAAAAATGTTTTAATGCTTTGGTTCATCTTAATATCAAGCTGTGAAATAAAAAGGGATCTTTCTTAGGAATTTTAAAACTGTCCATATCCATAGTTTTTTTGTGTTGTGTATCAGTGAGCCCCTGATGAGAATGTTGATTACTTAATTGGGATATTTCTAATAATGTTCAAGAGAGGTACTAAGCAGATTAAAAGGAAGCTATTTACTATGAGCATTTAGAAAGGATACAAGATTTACATAAAGTATTTAAAACTAGAAAGGACAGATCCTTTTGCTAGTGAGCAGCTTTCTGAGGAATGTGCATGTAAGTATCATGGTCATTCAAAGGACTCCAAGAAATCTCTCCACATCCATAGCTGCCAAAATATATGTAGGTTCCAGCCTAAATTTCAAGTGGCCTTCAATATTGTGTGCTCAACCCTTTTAGAATTCTAACTATCTGATTGCACTTGGAATACTGGAGGCCAAAAAATAAATTGAGGTCTTCTTAACTAAAAATTGAGGTCCTCCTCCTGAATAATTGTTTTACATTCTGCATATCTTGAACAGGAAAATGTTGATCCATATTCTTGGGAATAATCTGTTTTTAAATTGTATGTTCTTTGGGCAGGAACTGTGTCTTCCTCTCTGTTTGGACTGTTCCTCCGACATTGGTTCTCAACCTTTTCCATACCTCATGTAACACCAGAAACAAGTTTTGGACCCTCCTATCATCCAGACATTAAAAAAAACAAACAAACAAAAAAACCAGGTGATTGCAAGTCCCAGGTTAAGAACCCAGGACTTAGCACATTGGGCACTTCAACAATCTTAATAAAACCTCACTGTAAACAAACTAAAATGAAAACCTAACCTACCGACCAAACATAGTAACGGAACACATTCCTAAAAATTATTGCTTTATGTGATATCTAAAGTTAGCTTTCTTCTTGTGATGCTCTTGTGGTGTTTCCAAACTTCCTTGTTGTCTGACAGCATCTGAGAGAAGCCAAAGGAGAGGAACAATGAGACTTTTTGGAAGCGAAAAGGGGCAGAAATGGAAGTGATGCAAATAATTGGCTTGACTGAGGTTCAGAATTAGAAGTTGGTCAAGAAGCTGGAGGCAGTTGACACACACTACAAAAAAAGAAACAGCAAAGGGGGCGTCAGCCGCTGAGCCTAAGGGGGAAAAAATGTGATGAAAACCCTTTGACATCTGCTTGTAAAATAATGAAGATTACGCCCCTTTACTCACTGGTTCCTGAGCAAGGTATAGGATAGCCCTCATGATTTTATCCTTGAAAATGAAGCTGTGGCTTTTAGTCTTATTAATATACTATGGATGTATATTTTTAAAAATCGTACTCAATAATTCATTAATTTTAAAAAGTGGTGAATGAAACACTGTAGGATATGTAATACGGAACGAATACACTACAGTATGCCTGGAAAAGCTAAACAATGTAAAAATAAAAATAAATAAAAACTGTCTCCGGAAGGCACTACAGAATGTGAACATTAGAAAAATAGAATTGCAAAGAAAATTAATTTAAAAAAATGTTAAAATATAGGAATAGTCTAACTTAAGACCATCCCAAGCATGAAAATGGAAAGATCATGTTATTGTGTCCCCAAACTATGGAGCGTGTGTAGCCCAGAATGTGAGATTACAATAAAAATAAGGGTGGGGGTTAATACCAGTGTTTGGCCAACTTCCATTTACTGTGTAGTGCTATTGTGTGCTGCTGAACTGCCACCCATTAGCAACAGGTGACTTTGTTTCAGTGGTGGGTTAAATGATCCCAATGGATTTGTAAAATGTGTTGTGCTGCTTTGGGGCATAATAGCCACACAACATTTTTTTTAAAAATTCACAGAGGATGAAATTTAGGCCCCATTCATGTCAGTGGCAAAATTCGCACAGAATTCATTGGGGCCAAAATTTTGCTTTGCAATTGTGAACTCTTTAGGCCTAATTTTGTTGTTGTTGCGCATGATATACGTGATGTAGAGCACCGTGTACAGATAGAATAAAACATACATTACAATATATACATGGAAGATGGTATGATTATATCAAAATCACTCAAGTCTCTTTAGACCCACACTGTATTTTGCAATAATCAAGTGCAAAAGTTATATGTGCATATGTCTATGCATGATATAGAGAATTGAGAGAAAGGGCAGCGTGGGGGATAAGAAATGAAATAAACCTATAGGGGTTCTTTAAGGGACTGGAGCAAATAATGTAATGCAGTGTTTCTCAAACTGTGATCTGCAAGAGCCTTTCCTGGTGGTCCCTACAATTCAATGTTTAAGAACCAAAGTGTAGATTTGTGTGTTAGAAAGAATTGGGCCCATTCATCGATGTTTTGCTTAAAAAGTGAACTGCAGAATGAAAAACATGTAGAATAACTGATCTAATGAGTCTATGATCTGGGATCTAATTAATCTATGATGTAGTACAGGGGTAGGGAACCTATGGCACGAGTGCCGAAGGCAGCGCATGAGCTGGCTTTCAAGTGGCACTCACACTGCCCGGGTCCTGGCCATCGGTCTGGGGGGCTCTGCATTTTAATTTAATTTTAAATGAAGCTTTTAAAACATTTTAAAAACCTTATTTACTTTACATACAACAATAGTTTAGTTCTATATTATAGACTTATAGAAAGAGACCTTCTAAAAACATTAAAATGTATTACTGGCAAGCGAAAACCTTAAATTAGAGTGAATGAAGACTCGGCACACCACTTCTGAAAGGGTGCCGACTCTTGATGTAGTATAAGAGGTTTTTCCACTTTGCACTATTCCAGGTTATTGTGGATCTGAAATTAATAAAACTAGATTCTTGTTTATCTATTACTAGAACATCTGTTATGAATCCAGTGTAGTGGTGTAGACAACTCTTTTAGGTGCAGAGGCAGGCAGGCTAAAAAAGAATAAAGTTCTGTAATAGCTGTTAAATATAGCTTCAGTGAATAGTTTTGTACTGTAACTAAACTAAATGTATTCATTTTAACAAAGTGAGATAAATGAACTGCTGTTCTCAACTCAGTATCTCCTTTATTAATGAAATCCCTACATTTTTTTTTGTGAGGAGAGGGAGCTAAAGCTCTTACAAACCCTCATTTGTCTATTTCCACAAAGCAAGTTTCGGATGTAGAATCCAGTAGGCCTTGAAGAACCCAGTATAGTCAGTATTTGGGCTGGTATCAGTGTGATTTATAATCTTACAGGTTGTAATTTGAACCCTATTGGGGGTCTGTGTTCTGATATCTAATGGATCTGTAATTTGGGATGCAGCAGGTATAGGATTCAGTGATTCTGTGCTTTGAGACTTTCAATCTGATGGCCCTCAGAGGTTCTGTATTTTGACAACTAATAGGCCTGAAATACAGTGAGGCATTTTGAATCTGACTATTGAATCCAATTGGTCTTTGCTTTGTGATCTGATGGTTATGGAAGCAGGTCAGTCTATGCTGAGGGATTTGATTGTCATGGAAATTTGTGATCTGAGAGCTATGGGATTGTGGCTCTGTGCTGTAATGGCAATTACATCCAGTGTCCCAATGCTGCGTGGTCTCAAGGCTATATGATCTAGTGTCCGTGTGACTTGCGATCTGCTGGCTTGGGATCCAGTAGATGTTTTGTGATGTGATGACAGGGGGATTCATTGGCTTTGGGAGTTCGGATTCAGTGGCTGAGCTTTGGGAGCTTGGTTCAAGTGGCTTTGTGATCTGATGGCTTTGGATTCCAGTGGCTGTGTGGTCCCCTGGTGATGGGATCCAGGGGCTGGGTGGTCTAGGGCAGTGGTCCCCAACCTTTTTTATCACCGCGGACCGGTCAACGCTTGACAATTTTACTGCATCCCGGGGGGGGAGGGGTGTTTGAACCGTCAGATAAGGCTTCTGCATGTTGGTGTGCCCGCGAAGACTCACAAGCTCTACTCCTCTCCTCTCCTCTCGACCACTGCCCTAACGCTCTCTGACTCTGGTCGCTATGGTAACGTTTAAACATCCCTTCAAAATAAGATTCTAGTCCATCCCTCTGCCGGGGCTGGGCCGTTAGTTGTGTATTCTCCGGTGCCAGCTTCAGTCGCCCAGATTGATCTAGCTGTAGAGCTTGCTCCAGCCTGTTCTGCGCTTTGTTCTCCTCAGCGCTCCAGCCTGGCTCGCAGGGCTTAAAGCCACGAGGCTCTTCCTCCTCTCCCTGAGTGCCCCGGCGTGGGGGCGGCCGCTGCTCCTCGTGGAGTCCGGGGAAGTGAGGCAGGAGCTGTCCAACTTTTCAGCGCGGTTTCCCCGCGGCGCTGCTGAAGGGAAGGCGGCTGCCCGCGGAAAGGGCTGCTCGGGAAGCCCTTAAAAAACGGCGTAAAAATTATTTCTTGTGCGGCCTGGTACCAATTGATCCACGGACCGGTACCGGTCCACGGCCCGGGGGTTGGGGACCACTGGTCTAGGGTGCCCAGACAGCAAATGTGAAAAATCAGACAGGGGGCGGGATGTAATAGGAGCCAATATAAGAAAAAGACACAAAAATTGGGACATATGGTCTGTGGTCCTGTGGCGAAGGAGTCCGGGGGCTGGGTGGTCCCGTGGTGATGGGGTCCGGATGGTCCCATGGCAATGGTCCGGGGGTTGGGTGGTCCCGTGGCGAAGGGGTCTGGGGGCTGGGTGGTCCCATGGCAATGAGCTCCGGGGGCTGGGTGGTCCCGTGGCGATGGAGTCTAGGGGATGGGTGGTCCCAGGGCGATGGGTCCGAGGGAGCTGGGATCGAGGGGCTGGGTGGTCCCGTGGCGATGGGGTCTCGGTGGTCCCGGAGCGATGGGTCCGGGGGAGCTGGGATCGAGGGACTGGGTGGTCCTGTGTTGATGGGTACTCGGTGGTCCCGGGGCAATGGGTCCGGGGAGCTGGGATCTAGGGGCTGGGTGGCCCCGTGTTGATGGGATCTCGGTGGTCCTGGGGTAGCTGGGATCTAGGGGCTGGGTGGCCCCGTGGCGATGGGGTCTCGGTGGTCCCGGGGCGATGAGTCCGGGGGAGCTGGGATCGAGGGGCTGGGTGGCCCCGTGTTGATGGGGTCTCGGTGGTCCCGGGGCGATGGGTCCGGGGGAGCTGGTATTGAGGGGCTGGGTGGTCCTGGGGCGATGGGTCTGGGGGAGCTGGGATCGAGGGGCTGGGTGGTCCCGGGGCGATGGGGTCTCGGTGGTCCCGGGCTGATGGGTCCAGGGGAGCTGGGATCGAGGAGGGGCTGGGTGGTCCCGGGGCGATGGGGTCTCGGTGGTCCCGGGGCGATGGGTCCGGGGGAGCTGGGATCGAGGGGCTGGGTGGCCCCGGGGCGATGGGGTCTCGGTGGTCCTGGGGCAATGGGTCTGGGGGAGCTGGGATCGAGGGGCTGGGTCGCCCCGGGGCGATGGGGTCTCGGTGGTCCCGGGGCGATGGGTCCGGGGAGCTGGGATCGAGGGGCTGGGTCGCCCCGGGGCGATGGGGTCTCGGTGGCTCCGGGGCGATGGGGTCTCGGTGGTCCCGGGGCGATGGGTCCGGAGGAGCTGGGATCGAGGGGCTGGGTGGTCCTGGGGCGATGGGGTCTCGGTGGTCCCAGGGCGATGGGTCCGGGGAAGCTGGGATCGAGGGGCTGGGTGGTCCTCGGGCGATGGGGTCTCGGTGGTCCCGGGGCGATGGGGTCTCGGTGGTCCCGGGGCGATGGGGTCTCGGTGGTCCCGGGGCGATGGGTCTGGGGGAGCTGGGATCGAGGGGCTGGGTCGCCCCGGGGGGATGGGGTCTCGGTGGTCCCGGGGCGATGGGTCCGGGGAGCTGGGATCGAGGGGCTGGGTCGCCCCGGGGCGATGGGGTCTCGGTGGCTCCGGGGCGATGGGGTCTCGGTGGTCCCGGGGCGATGGGTCCGGAGGAGCTGGGATCGAGGGGCTGGGTGGTCCTGGGGCGATGGGGTCTCGGTGGTCCCAGGGCGATGGGTCCGGGGAAGCTGGGATCGAGGGGCTGGGTGGTCCTCGGGCGATGGGATCTCGGTGGTCCCGGGGCGATGGGTCCGGGGAGCTGGGATCGAGGGGCTGGGTGGCCCCGGGGAGCTGGGATCGAGGGGCTGGGTGGCCCCGGGGAGCTGGGATCGAGGGGCTGGGTGGCCCCGGGGAGCTGGGATCGAGGGGCTGGGTGGCCCGGGGAGCTGGGATCGAGGGGCTGGGTGGCCCCGGGGAGCTGGGATCGAGGGGCTGGGTGGCCCCGGGGAGCTGGGATCGAGGGGCTGGGTGGCCCCGGGGAGCTGGGATCGAGGGGCTGGGTGGCCCCGGGGAGCTGGGATCGAGGGGCTGGGTGGCCCCGGGGCGATGGGGTCTCGGTGGCCCCGGGGAGCTGGGATCGAGGGGCTGGGTGGCCCCGGGAAGCTGGGATCGGGTTTGGTGCCCCGGCGAAGCGCAGGGGGTGGGCAGCCCCCGCCGTTCCCCCGGCTCGCCGCGGTGCCTCGGGCGGGCGCTGTGGCTGGCTACCCAGAGTGCAGCAGGCAGGCGGGAGGAGGCGGCGCGGCGCGGCGCGGCGGCGGCTGGGCTCGGGCTGCTCGTGCTCCCGGCCTCTCGGCGCAGCTGGTCCCGGGCGGCGGCGGCGCGGCCCAGAATGCGAGTGTGAGATGCTTCCCCCGGCAGCGGCTCCCCGGGCCCAGGCGGCGGCGGCCCCCGCGTGGATGCGGCTCCGGAGCCGGCGCTTCACGCTGCACAAACATTTCTATAGGACTCGTTCGCCCTGCTGAGGAGAGCGGCCCGCCCCGAGCCCCCACCCGCCCCGGGCCATGCAGGCCCCCGGCCCGGCCTCGCCGCTCAGCGCCGCGCAGGTGGGCCGCCTGCGGGAGGAGCAGGGCAAGGTAAAGGCCGAGCAGCAGCGCCGGGGGCCTAGGCCGCTCCGCAGCGAGTGTCCGCAGCGCCGGGCCCGGCTCGGGGGAAGCGGGGCAGGGGCCCGGGGAGGAGGCCCAGGCCGCGGGGCTGGGGCAGCGTTGGGCCTATAACGGTTGTTCTCGCTCCCTCCGCACCCGAGAGAGACCGTGGGCGGGGAGCGCCCGGCCCCGCTCAGCTGAGCGCCTGGAGTCGCCTCAGGCCGGAGCCCAGCCCCAGGCAGGCCCGGGCCGGAGCATGGATGCGCCCCCGTAGTGCCACTGGCGTCATCTCCCCCTTGCCCCGTCCCCTGGCTTGGGGTAAAGACCCGCGACTCCCCAGGACAGAGGCCCGGGGGTGCTTTAACACAGGGCTGCTTCCAAAATGGACCCTGTCCCCGCTTATGGAGTGGGGCTGAAATAAACCAGGTCAATGTCCTAGCTCTACCGAGAGGGTTGAACCCTAGTAGAGCAAGTTCAAGATGATCTGTCAGTCCTAAGGCGGAGTGTCCGGGCTTCTGGTCCTGGGTCCAATGCCAGTTTTGTTTTGTTTTTCTGTTAAATTCAAAGAGTATCTTTAAGAAAAGTTGGCAGATACCCCTCTGTTTACTGATGTACCATGTGGGCTCCCTAGGGGTCATTGCAATCTGTTATGCAAATACTTGCTTTAATGTGTAACAAACATCCTTAAGGTTTTATGTCCGGGTGTAATTGTACATGCGTACTAGTACCAGTTTTTCAAATAATTATTATTCTCTCAGATGCTTAATCTTTTTAATAGGAAAGGTGATTATGTTTTAAGGTCTGCAAATTAGTCCACACAGAGCCCCATTGAAGTCAGTGAAGCTTCATGTGAACTAACTTGCATAGGCAGGGCATTAGGGATTTTAAATCTTTCAAGGACTGATTGCTTTAGAGTTGTATTTAAAATAGCCAAACTATCAAATGTCTTTTAAAAAAAAGTTTCCAGACTTAGAATACTGAATATCTTCTTCTACTCCATGCTGTATATGGGTTTAGTGCAACACTGGAGATCTCTCCTTAAGATTAGTCATATTCACTTACTAGGTGATTGATGAGATTTTTGGGCTGTTAGCCCCCTATTCTGCAATTAGTTGGGTGTAGGTACATGAAATTAATTGCATGATCATGGCCATATTTAGCATACCATTAACATGAGTATTTCAGGCCAATAATCTGCATACCTTTTCAGTTGCCCTTTTGATCTCTTCTTAGGTTAAAATTTTTATATGCATCTTAAAAGTAGCTCCCTAGGTATAAAAGAAAACTTGTAGTAGTTCTTTACTGTATGGTGATTCCACCAACATCACTTTAACTGGGGTAAGGAATCTAAGTAATGCATACATTAGCAGCTCGCAAACTTTTTTTTACTAGTGATCCCTTTCACATAGCATGCCTCTGAGTGGGACACCCCATATACATTAAAAACACTTATATATTTAACACCATTATAAATGCTCGAGGCAATGTGGGGTTTGGGGTGGAGATTGACAGCTCATGAGCTTCCATCTAATAACCTCATGACCCCCCTGAGGGGCCTCAGCCCCCAGTCTGAGAACCCCATGCATACATGATACAGACCACGAGCATCTTCTGGAATATTATGTATAAACAAGACATCTGGCTTTGGAGAAAAAGACTTACATAATTACCTAAAGATCTATCTAAATTGATGGGTTGTTAACATGGATGAAAATTAGGATAACCTGGTGGGATACTCTAAATGGTCTCTTCATATAAGAACATCAGATGATAGTAAACTGTTCCCCCTCTCCACAGTCTAGTTACTTTCCTGGCTAGTTGACTCTGATGGAGAACTACACTTCTGTAGTGCTTTAGTGTCAATTGGTCATGAAGTGTAAGTGCATGTCTGTCAGGAGCATGTAGAATTATTCCTAGTTCATGACAAGGCCCTTCAGTAAGCAAGTTTAAGACTGTTCTCAAACAGATCTGCTCTAGTGGAAGAGACCCAAGAGGCCATTAATTAAGCCTCAAAAATTGTATTTTATCATAAGGAAACTTTACATAATTTGTGCAGATTGGCTAAAAGTATTCAAACCCCTCAGCTTCATTATGAAATTATCCTGAGGAGATAAATATCTTAGTTACAATGGAGTGTCCAGATGAAGATATAGTGGGCTTTGCCTCTGTGGAATAGAGAATTGGAAATTGAGCAAACTCCACTTGGAGTCAAGTTTGAAATTAGATATTATTGCTATAAAATTTTGCACAGTGCTTTTGCTAATCTAGTAATCATCATCTAAATATCTTTCACACCCTGTGTTCTAATATCCTATGACATTTTCTGTCTTTATTCTCAAAAGAAGTGGTCAAATAATATTTGTCAAATAACTTGAAAATTTCACACTTTAAAAATTATCTAATTGATATATTTTAATTTTCACCCATTCTGACTCATTCTTATATGCTTAAATTTACACAAATGCATCTCCCCACCCTGTTTATCTATGTGACAATATGCCCCCTTTAGAATTGAACCTTGGTTGAATAAAAATAAATTATTTACCTTTAGTCCCACTAGAATGAAACTTTTACCATATTGTGTCCTTTTCCCTCTAGGCTTTGAAATAATGAAATACACTATTAATTACCTGCTGACCTAGAAATATTTTTATTTGAATCATGATTGATTTTTAGCATGCATGCTATGCTGCTCTCCTAAAGTGGATCCGTGTTGAATTCTTTTACTGATTTAAACATGAATTTTGGCTTTTAAAGTGTAGTGAGTACTTCTCCATCTTCTCAATAGCAGGAGTTCCCTTTCATCTACATAGGACCTCCGTCCTATTTATCAATATAGAAAGTGCAGGAAGTTCATGACTGCAACAACCCAGTTTAGGAACTCTGTTGGAGAATGATTTTAATTCTTGGTTAGAATAGCCACTTGCCTGTTGGATGTTTTTCATCTTATTAGTTTGTAGTGATAATCAGGCCAAACCGTTAAAAGCAATTTTCAGGGCATCTACTAAACGTACTTTGTAGAAAAACATGTCTTAGAATGTGTATCTTGGGGATAAATTATAGAAGAATATCTAGTAATTTTCATGATAAATACTATCACTGAAAACATCAAGTCTGCTTAAAGTTTTGAATGTTAGTGTAAAAAATATATGACGCATGTATCACTGATTGCTTGAAAGTACATTACCTATTAGCTGGAAATATTATGTTAAGCCCACTGCTTGTAAGTGTAGGAAGTACAATATAGCTATTTCAAGAGGCAGAATCACATGCTCTAAAGCAGTGGTTCTCAAACTGTGGGTTTGGACCCTAAGTGGCTCCTGAGCCCATTTTAATGGTGTTGGCAGGACTGGCTTAGACTTGCTGGACTTCCAAGGGCATCAGCTCTGGCTGGTGGGCTCAGGTTACAGGACGCCTGCCCGGGGCTGAAGTCCTGGTGAGGAGTTCCCTCCCGCCAGGGACGGTGGGGCTCGGGCTGGCTCCTGGATTGTGTAGTGATTTTGTTGTCAGAAGCGGGTCATGGTGCAATGATGTTTGAGAACCCCTGCTCAAGAGCCTGAATTTAAATTTACTAGTTTATATATAAATGTGATTCTCAGTGACTAATGGATCTTGGGTTACTAACAGGTAAGAGGTAGATGAATGTTCTGTACTGTTTGTCATAGTTCTGCAGACAGCTAAATTGTTGAAGAATTGAACAAGTTATTTGTTACTAAATGGGAGATGTTTATAAAACCAATTAGACCCATGAGGGACAAGTTGAGTGCAAATCTTGGGTAATCTAACGAATTCCATTGAGGTCTGGCAGTGTGGTGGTTTTAGTAGGAATAGATATTTAAGGTTTTCATGTTTCACTGATTCATGTTTGTTTTTTCTTCCTGGTTTAGGAAGAGAAAGTGACTCTCCTGCAATTCACCATGACATCTAGGTTTTAGGGCACCTATTATTGTAGCTTACTGGTCAGTGTATGTTACATGTCTCTGACAGATCACTCTCTCATGAATTTAATTGACGGAGGATGATGTTACTTTAACACCAAATGGCATGCATAAGATTTTGTCCGCATGTATAGTTTTTCAACAGTTGAAGAAAACAATTGAAAGTGGTGTAGATAGCTTGTGTCCCCTACAGCCTCTGCTTTTGTTTTGTCCTCTACCTGTATGAATAACTCCAGTATCTGTCTCTGCTGTTGTTCAAGTCATTTTCAAGCAGTATCTGCAGTACAAAATTGAAAAGAGTCTTGGTGGTTTCAGAGTTGTTCCCACAGCTCTGAAGAATAACAGTGTAACTGATCAGAATCTTACGCCTTTCACTCTGGGCTGGTCTCTATTTCTGGCTAAATCAGTATTGCTGTTGGTCTGGTGAAGACAAGCTACATCGATGGCGGAGCGCTCTCCCTTTGGTGTCTGTACTCCACCTCCGAGAGGCGGAAGGTAAGTCAGCAGGAGAGTGTCTCCCATCAACATAGCACAGTGTAGACATGCTGTAAGCTGACCGAAGTTGTGTCAATTTCAGTTATGTAACTGAAGTAGCATAACTTAGGTTGACTTATAGCTTTAGTGTAGAATGGCCCTTTGATACTACAACAGTGGTGGCACTATAGGTGCCTGCAGACTCAATAAAATGACACTGCATTGTTCGATACATATTTTATGTTTGGAAGCTTATCTTTACTGCCATAACTTCTACAAATATTTTTTTAAATGAAGACATCTACCAACAATTCCAGCAGATTTTAGATCCTCTTGCTTTTGAGGGCAAGCTTCCTCCTTGTTTAAGGTATGTTGATTTTACAGGCCCTGATGGCAAATATCTTATATCATATTTGGAATAATCACACAAATAAATATGTATTTATTATACAAAATACTTGTGACAAAGAGATATAGCAGTATGAAAAAATAATAGTAGCTATTATCACTGTGGAGTACATGAAAAGTACATCACTGGGATCCATTAAAAGGTGGAGTCACTTACCTTGCTGCTCCATTAAAATGGTAGTAAGTATCAGCATAATCAGAATATTTATAATATTGATGATGCGGTGACTGAGTCTCTTAATATATTGCTCATATCTGGACAAAACTCACTAGTGGAAAACCAGTTCTGTTAGCATCCACTTTGAAGCATAACTTTCTGGGTAATACACATTGTAGTTAGCCTAGCTTCTGGAGCATTATGTGATTAAATCTTTTTTTTTTTTTTTTAAATATCCACCCAAATACCACTTCAGAATCTCTGTTTAGGCATAGTCCACCCTGTTAGATGCTTTTCTGTATTTCCTAATTCTACTCTTGCTTTCTCAAATGCTGTTCATAAAGAAAAGGGCATATTCAGTAGTTGGCTGAAGCTGTCGGGTATAAAGCCTGCTTGATTTTCTAGCATTAACTGGTCACCTGTCTTACCTTGTTTTGGTCAATAATTGATAACTATATTGAGCTGTGAGATTTGCCCACTTTCCAAAGGAACTTATCCTGTTAATATAAATTAAGTGTCTGCTGATTTTATAGCATCAGCAGACACCTGATTCTGGTGAATGCTTAAAAAGGTTAAATAATCACTTTTATTTGAGGAAGTAAACATTTAAACAATTTTTATAACAAAATATAGTATGGAGGAAGGGATCTTTCATGTATTTCAGCCCAAAGCTGTGTCTGTTAGAAGGAAATGCTATGTGTCCCATTATTTTGTGTGTGTTGTGTAGCACATCTGAACTGGTTTCCAGAGGGCTAGAGTGGATGCTATAAGAAACCCAAGTTAATTTAACACAGGTTAAATTGTATAAGTGTGCCAATTAAACTGTTTTGTGAACAGTTTAACTTTATCCTGATGTGGACAGAGTCTTGAAGTACTCTGCCTTTATATTACAATGCACCATTTCACCATTGTGGATTGATTAAGTAACATGTGATTGCTTTCACAAAACTCATGATGTCACTACAGTGTAGTCACTTTCAGAGTACAGTAGACTCTCAATTATCCAGGATGATAGGAAAAAAATAATCCTAGTTAATAAAATCCTGAATAATCACCATCCATAGGAAATATGGAGGAGGGGGGTTTGGTTCACCAGCCACCCTGCGCCGGGGGAAGGGGGTGATGATTCATTGACTTCCCTGTGCCCTGGTGGGCTTTTTTTGTGTGTGTTGTGCTTGGGGCGGCAACAAAGCCAGAGCTGGCCCTGCGAGTTACGTGTATTTTTTTTTGACATCTTGGTTAATCCACATCCTGGTTAACCCAATCCTGGATAATCGAGAGTCTGCTGTATGTCAACAGATGGAGTGACCAGAGCCCTGCATCAAAGTCTTACCAATTTCACAGCCGACTGCAGTAACTTCTGATCTTTGAGTAATTTCTGTGTTTGTTTCTGCAGAGTTACAGTATCTATCACACCTTTTAATTAATAAAGCAAGTGTTGTTTTAATGTGTAGAAGAGGTTACATTTATTCAGGTTCTGTGGAATTTCTTCTTTATGTGATTTTGAAGACCCCATTGACTCAGTATCTATTATCTTCCCCCCCACCAAAAGCTGGATGACTGTCAAAGAATAGGGACTCACAGGACTTGGTAGATGTGTACTTGGTACTTCCTGAATGTTATGCCATAGACAGAAACAGATTGTACCATCCTTTTCTCTGCTAGTATTTGGGGTAGTCTGTGTAGTGTGTGTTTGTTTCTTAAAAACAGTTCATCCAACACACCAGTGAGCCCAGCTTCTCTTTTCCTCACATAACAGCAACCACTCAGACAGGCAACCTTTTGGATCCATTATCTCCATGGAGGACCCCCAGGCCTCCTCCGTGGAGCAGTGGAGCACTTCCTCTACTGTTGGTAGCCTAGCTGGGTTCTGCTCCTATAGGAAACCATCAGTCCACATGGAATAGGTTGTTATCAAACAGCACTAACCTAGGCAGCCCAGCAGGTTCCCTTTAGTTGAACTCCCTTTAAAGACTAGCTCTAACTACGTAGACAATAAGGAGTTCTCCACCTCTCCCAACAGACCTCCCAACACAACAGAGTTTGTGCAGGATGTTTTTGATGTTTACATATTTTTCTTTTATGAGGGATATAAATCCTAAACGTACCCTCAGAATTACAGTGAAACAGATAACAAAACCTTTACCCCTCATGAGAGATACGGGCACCATCTTTCTCAGCAACTGCATAATCTTAATTCTGTAGCCCTTATTCTCTTGTTTTTCATCCCTTCCATAACCCCACTACCTGAGTCATGATTAAGGACCAGTTTTTGTCATGGATATTTTTAGTAAAAATTACAGACAGGTCACAGGCCATAAACAAAAATTCACAGAAGCTTGTGAGCTCTCCGTGATTTTTACTAAAAATATCCCTGACAAAATGGGGTATGAGGAGAGTCCAGCACCCACGGAGGCTGGGGGATCTCGGGTCCCCTTGCCACTTGCCACAGCTGAGCCACTGTAGTGAGCCTCACAGCCCACAGGGACTGGGAGCTCTGGGGACCCACCTGTAGGGGCTGGGAGCTGCTGAGAGCTGCAGGACTGCCTCCTGACAGTTCCAGCCCTGGGGCAGAAAATGTCACAGAGATCTCTGGAAGTCCTGGATTCTGTGATTTCCTTTAAATACTCGTAGCATAGTCGTCATCCCTCATTACATCTTGTCTTAACTTAAAGTCTCAGTGTTGCAAATGGATGCACTAGCAGAAACCTCTACATCCTCAGCGTGAGAATAGAATTGTGAGATTCATGATTTTTTCCCTTATGTACACTTGTACGAGGTACTTCTGAATGTTTTTGAAGTTTTAAAAAATGTAGTAACTCGCATGACAAGAATAGCAGCCTCTAGTGCCTGTCAGACTGAGTAGACTGTGATTTCTCCTGCTCCCTAGATAAAGTCATGGAGGAGGACTTTTAGTTCTGCTAAAAACTTAGAAGTTACAGAAGTGATTCGTGCCCCCAGTAATTAATAATTTTGAATTCATTTTCTCAGATGTAACAAAACCTGTACTCTTTCAGGACTGTTGACATGTAAAGGTTTAGTTTTTCACTTTTTTGGCTGTGGATATAACTAAGAATTATTAGAGTTTTTTTATGTTTGCCAAAATAATAATTTCTTCCAATTATCCCTTCTCTACTGCAACCCATCTCATCTCACCTCCCAGCCAAGAAAAATCACCTTTGGACTGAGACTATATTAATAATTTTGAAATGTAATATTTAATCAATAACTTGATTTAAGCAATGAACATTAAATTTCAACAATGCTTTTTGGCTTTCTTTTAAATAAAAAAATGTAACAACTGACTGAAGAGCTTTAATAATTTTATTTCATTTTATGCAATTTTTTTGAAATGTCAAAAATGGAAATATTTTTGAAAAGGTAAACATGATTGAAAACAGGCTCAAGGGGAAACCATTTTGCAAATCTTAATTATATCTTTCTCCATCAGTGCTTGCTAGGTTTTAGACTAGATACTTGTGGTTTCCAAAGGAAGACGTGAAACTTCATTTTACATGTTTATGTTGCTTGTTACATCCTGATTTTACCAAAAACTACTTACATGTTTGGCTACCTAGCTATTTTATTACTGTATAATATAAAGTCATATTCTGAATTAGTTACAACTTGATCAGTAACTTCAGTTTCACCATGTCTTTTTGCTATGCAGTGTGGCAAAGAGTATCCCATATGGGCTATCTGGCACAGTGAGTCTCATCCTGGAAACAATCATGCATGTGGATAACTTAACTCACATGAGTAGTCCCATTGAAGTCAATATTCACATACACCAAGTTAAACAATTAAACTCAGAAAACTTGGAATCATCCTAATTAAGTCAGTAGTAAAAATGAATTTGGTTTTATCCAGGACCCTAATAAACATCCAGTTGTATTGCAAAGGACATTATACAGTTTGATTATGGTAATCTGCTCATGGGAGGGCCTCTGTTTTCCTTAAGTAATGTAATGTTATTTAAAGAAAATGTTTAAAGTGAGACTAATTCAAGATTAAACTGTCGCAAATTATTTTATTACAGCATGTACACAAATTTCTTACATATCTGATCATATTCAGATTACTTTTCAAGTGGTAAATAATGCTACTTAGCACTTATACAGTGCTTTACATGTTCAAAGTGCTTCTCAGACATTTGCTAATTAATCAGTCTCTAACATTTGCTAATTAATCAGTACTAACTTATCTATCTCACTCCTGTGAGGTAGATAAGTTAGTACTACTTATCCCCATTTTACAGACAAAGAAATTTAGGGCTTGTCTAAACCACGCAGCTTGACACAGCCTTGTTGCTAAAAGTCAGCATGTGTGAACGCTCTTTTGTGGTATTTTGTCGGCACTTTTGTTAGCGGTATTTTGTTTGTGGTATTTTGTTGGCACTTCCAGCCCCACAAGCTTTTTAAAGTATCCAGAAAAGACAAAAGTTTTGGCGACAACTGTGCAGTGTAGATAAACCCTTATACTGAGATATGATTTACTCAGGGTGAAACAGAAGCATTCAGTGCCAAAGACTGGATTAGATCTCTTGAGTTTTTGGCTCCTAATCATGTGTCGCTTAATCTCAGGGAGGCTAAATTTTAAACATATATTTTAAACATAAATTTTAAACCCTTTAGTTCTAGTCTAATTAGTATGTGCGTTGCTCTTGCATGTAAATACACAGTGTACATACACAAATCAAATATTTGATTAGATGCTTTGCCATTTAGGCCCTTAGGTAGCAATGTGCTTGCACAATACCTGAATCATATGTACATGGTTGAGTATTTGCCCATGCTAGTGTACATGTACAGGGCTTGAAAAATCAACTCACCCACTTGCCTGTAACAAATAGGAATTTTTCCTAGATACCACCTTCTGCAGAGATTAAACTTTCATCTGAAAAAAATAATTTCCAGCTTTTATAGTTTAGAACATAGCCATAAAAGTGTGAATTGAGCAGCGATGTTACCTTGTGTCTGCAAGCAGGTGACTCCATTGCCATTTCTAGTGCTTGCTCATAGCATTTTCCAAGCTTCAGCACAATGAAAACTGATCAGAGGCTTGTCAGTGTGCCCTGCTGCTGTTCAGAACCTGTAGAAAATAGATAAGAATCAGCCGATCAATTTTTTTCTGCTGCTGTAAGAAACACTAGAGTAGGCACTGGAGCTATTTATGAGAAGAACCACCTCAAACAACAACAACAAATCCTGAGTGGGGTGAAATAGCAGCGTTGCTCTATCCCATATTAATAAAACAGCAATCATTTCAATATTTAATAGTTCATCGGTGTTGTATTTCATCTTTAAGAATTTCTGGGTGGTGGGGAACTATTTAGGAGGGAATGTGTGCAGAAGCAACAGGTAAAGGACACATGAAATGGAAGAGAGAGACACTTGCACATAAGGAATTGAGGATTAGTGAACAAGGAAGGCACTTACAGTAATGGAGAGTTAATGTGATGTGACATATATGCACAGGTAAGAATTTATTCCCTTGTTATAGGATCAGAATTTTTTTGCAATTTTCTTTTCTGTCATACTGTCCATTCCTAAGAAGCATATTGTGAGGGAGTGTTGTATTTAGTGATTATATCTCATGACTGTGAGTCAGGAGATCTGACTTCTACTCCTGGCTCTGCAACTGACTGATGTGTAATTTCAGTTAAGTCACTCAATCCCTCCAGTTAAATAAGGATAATACCTCTTCAGAAAGGGTGTTGTGAGTCAGTGTTCATAAAGGATATTGAGGTCCTCAGATGGAAGATGCATGAGAGGACAAAAGAGAAAATAATGATTGGCTGGCTGGACAGGGTGGGAAATGGGCTCAATGTGGCTGCTGGAGAAGGGAATTCCCCTTTAGTACAGCAACCGCATCTTCTTTGTATCTTCTTGTCTCAACAGCCTGCATTCTGCTAGCGTTGGAACTGCAGGATGCTTAGAAAGTGAACATGATTCTAAAAATCGAATCAATTTAATTTTAGCCACTTTCGTGTTAGCATTTAGTACATATTAAAAATGAAGAGTATTGTATAAATATATATTGGTAAGATTAGCTACATTTCTGTGACTAAAGAAAATCTGTTACTTTAATTACAATAACTGCTGTCGCTACTTTGTAAATATCCACCTCTTAGTTCATCTTTCAACTGTGATGTAGAAATCAGACCTAGCAGTTGTCAAATTTAGAAAAAAGGGTTTAAGCTTAAAATAGATTTTTAAACAGCAATAACGTAAGCTTTCAGTTTAAATAGCTTGAAATAATCAAAATCAGATCGAACATTTATTATCCTATTTTTAAAGCTTGGTGTTTAATCAAGAAGAAATTGAAACTAAAGGGAGGACAATTTGAAGATATGCAAAATAAGCATTTAAAAGCTGTGCTTCTCTGTTTTATTGTCTGCTGTACATGAGGGAGGCTCACAGTATGATGCCCCCTTGTGGCTACCCACAAAATAAATAGCACTCATAAATAAAAGTACAGAAGCTCTTCAAGCAGGTGGCACACTTTGTGATCCAATGGAAAAGCATGAAACATTTCTGAAATCAAATATGCAGTTATTGAATCAGGATCTTGAGAAATATTAAATTTCAACAAATCATTGTTGTGGGTGAGGGAGGAAACAAGATACTTGTCTGTTCCCTTTTCATTTAAACTGTGACATGTATTTTCCACGAGTAGATCCTGTTTGAATAACTGAACACTTGATTAGGTAATGTTAAGTTTTCTGCAAGTGTAGCTTAATAACACTCTATACTTTAAATATTTTAGTATACAAATAAACCATTGATTACCTCATACATTTTCAAATGCATACATTGTTATGCCTGGAAGGGAAATAAATCAGGATGTATTGGTATCACGCTACAGTTTCTTAAAAGTAAAGCAGTGTTGGTAGTGTTTGTTGTCCAGACAAAATGAACTTTAACTCAATGCCCATGTGTTGATTATTTGTATTTAGCCTGGCAGTAGCTGCATTTTAATTGCAGATCTAGATCAGGGGTGAAGATAAAATTTGTGTCTTACCAGAAGGGGCAGTGCCTCCAGCAGAAGGGGCAGAGCTGGGGATCATCATTCTTCCCCTCCCCCTCCCCCAGTGCCACCTGGGGATGGGTAGCTGCTCCCCCTCACTGTCGGCAGTCGGGGGGGAGGGGGAGAGGGACGTTAAAGTGCTGTGGTATCACTTTAAGCAAGGTCCTTCTGCCACAGCAGCGCTTTAAAGGACTTTGCTTTAACATCCCTGGGTCTCCCCCTTGTTGGTAGCCCCTGCAGGGCCACTGATGGGGGCTACAAAAGGAGCAGCAACGTTAAAACACTGTGTTTTAAAGTAAGGCAGTAGGGGCCCGTACAGATGGCCACTTTTTAACGGTACACCGTACCGACCCATACCACTTTACTTTCACCCCCAATCTAGATATACACCGTTCTTAGCACACCAGAGCACAGCATGGAATCCAAAGATCTGTGTATATATATATTTTTTTCTCTACTTGTTTCTTTGCTGCTGTATTACTAACAGTTATCAAAACAACGTAAGTGTCTTAGCAAAGGACATGTAGGTAATGTGTAACAGATCTTGGACTGTATTTTTTAAAATACTGTCTCATTAGTATAGTAGGTGCTTCAGCCTACCGTACTAGTATTACAAATAAAAATATATTTAAGATGGTGCATTGTAGCACTTCTGAAAGATCCCTCACTTCACCCTGGCCACTGAAAGGTTTGTTATTGGATCTATCCTTCAGTATCCCTTCATGAGAGATTATATCAAAGAATGAAATTATAATTGATTGGTGTTATTGATTTTTTTTAAGGGTTTAAGGGGTCATGGAACCAGCATATGTCCATGTGCTCTTTTACGGATGGCCCATTTTTTTAAATATAAAAAGCATATGTGTCCAATTTACATATTTACTAATTAAAAAAGCTTCCTGGAAACATTAAGTAGACTATCTTCTGTAACCTTTAACATTGTAACTAATGGATATAGCCTGGAAATTTTCATAGAAGGTTCTCTAAATAATGTAAAATGATTATGAATATGTAACTAGTTAATATGCAGCTATGAAAGGATTATCATGTAGAGGTTAATGAACATGCTGCTCTTATGGTTTGCAGGGCTTTTCTTTTTGTGCATTTAGCTCACTTCATGCATGGAAAGTCATGTATTGGGAATGGAGAGCTTCCTGTCTTTTTTTTTTTTTTAGTAGCTTCTTCTTTAATCGGGCAATTAAGCTGGAACTTTCTTAAAGGATTTCGTAAACATTTTTGTGCACTTAATTATGATGTGTACTTTGCAATCTATCAAATCTGAAACAGTGAAATATGTTGATATAATATTTTCTGATTTCTCTACTTGTAAAAGCAGTACTCCATTGTGTATTACTACTGTTATGAAATGCTGCTACTGTATGTGACATACTAGGGGAGCTTTATTTTAAAATAGATTTGGGTATGATGCATTAATAGTATGGTTTTCTGAATGTATATCTTCTAGAAATCTTCCTCTTTGTGCCTAACATTTTTTTTAAAATTAGCAAATACATTAGGGGAGATTATTTTATAGAAATTAAATGTAGGATTTGAAATTACAAGCTTTCAGTGGCAAAGGACATTTAACATTGGTGTAAGCACAACCAACTGAATGGATGAATTTGTCCCAACGTGTAGGATTATTATGATAGTAGTGAGACCACAAGTGTGGGACTGATACTTCAACCCTTGCACATTTGAATAATTTTTAGCTCTCAAAAGAGTCCTGTTCTGTTATTTTTCAGGCATATTTTCCTATTAATTGCTTTCAAATGTTAGCATTCTTGTGACCACGTGAGAAACAAATATTTACAAAAATCTCTGAAAATATATTGAGGAGATGTCTAGACATATTTAATTGCCTCGTAGCTTCTTTGCATTTCATATAATTGAGTGAAATTGTCTTTGTTATACTTTTCAATATGTTATTGAGAGTTCTGTATGTATTTAAACAAAATGTCCATGCAATTGTGGAACAGCAGATCGGCATCTTGACTGTATGTACTATATGTAACAGTGTCTATTATTACTAAACTGAAGTACCCTCCAAAACTTAATATTTTAAAGTATGCAGTCTTAAAAATATTCCGAATTGGTTAATTTTCAGTCTCTTTGGAAAGCCTATATTTTGAAGAAATAAGTGGGCTAGTCAGCTCATAACTGTTTCCTTAAAAAAAAAAAAAAAAGAATAGAGGTAATTTTTTTGCATTTAAACAGTGCAAATTTCATTTGTACTATTTTAGAATAAAACTGTAGGTGAAAACATTTGTAGGTGTACTGATAAAGTAACATTTTCAGGGCTGGTTTTTCATTTAACTGAACAGACATGGATGTTACATTGGCATCTTGTTATAATTTATATTGGTTGCTTATCCTACAAAACATGTAACATTGAAAATAGATCTGTAGATTGTACAAAGTGCTAGTAATCTTGTATCATGTGTCACCTAATACAGTAGTTATGGAGCAGGTATTTTTGTACCAAAATATGAATTGGAAAGCTGTAATTTGTTCTCCAGTTATCAGTCTGCATTAGTGTTGTGATAAAGTGTGCTGCTTAAGAACTAACATTCACATGCCTTTGCACTGACAAATAAAAATGTATATAGAGAAGCTACCAAATCTGTAAAGCTACTGTTCTAGTTTCTGATACATTGACATTGCAGCTGTGTGCTTAGCCTTGTTTTTTTCATGAGCAGTTATCTGTTTTAATGACAGGTGGTCACTAGCTGCCAAGAAAAAATCCAGCACTGGTAAGTGAAAAATGTTTGATTACATGCTTAAAATACTGATGAAGTAACCTACTTGTGTTTTAGTAAAGTCCCAAGCAATTATAGTATTTATAACAATGTTAGTCAAATTCTACTAGTATACTTTGGATGTACAGTTTGAGATAGCTCTGACTTATTGCACTGTGCCCTCTTTAAAATTCATATTTTCTTTCCTGTGCTATCACTGATCTAACACACAAATATATTTGAACCTTAATGTGTATGCTTCTTTTATACCCTCTTTCCCCTTGCTATTTTTTGCACAAATAATCTTGTGTAAAGAATACTGAATCTGCCTGACTGGATAAAAAGGCATCAGTGATTTGAAGTTATTCCTGGGTGTTTTTTGTTTTTTTAGTATTATTTATTACTACTACAGGAAAGCACACATGCTTATTTTAAGTAATGTTATGCATATATGGAGAAAATATAACATTTCAATATTTTTACAATAAACTGTTTGGTAAGCCCTAATGTGTAATGTTTAAGAAAAAAGTGTCCCTTAAAGCATTATCTCTGGGCACTATATATAATATATTGCTGCTGTTTTAATGTGGTAATCCATAGTTAGTAGAAAACATGCCTAGTTAATAGCAGATTCATACAGCATTTGAGGAAAATGTACATTTAATGGTGAATGAAATCTTATGAGTTACAGTGAGATATAACATTTGATCTTACAGATATCAAATTACAATATATCCATGCTGTGTTTACCATGATTTTACTGAGATAACAACAGGAGCTGTCTTGATTATTGTCTGCAGGGTTATTGCAAAATCACAGCAACTGCCCCTTTAGTGGTGAGATTAAACCTTTGGTTATACACCATCAAGCATATAATATTTTAAATTTATTTTAAGAGGCTTTTTCTTCATGCCTGAGAGATCTCCAAGCAAATAATTTATAGTTAGTGTGTATCAAATGTTTTTAGTTTAAATGTACATAGGCTGCAAGCAGTGGATAAGAGTTGAAAAAAAAATCAGAGCAATCTGTACACATCATCATATTAAATTCTGACTGTTGGCTTGCAGAAAATAATCTAAAAGTAATATGTTTCTCTTATGTTTAAAATTCAGAGACTGCATTAATTTTCAATAAGGAAAGTCTTATAGTGGTGCCACTGTTGCTGTTGTAGTTAAATATGTCATAATTTCCATAATATGTGTTTCAGGAGTTTATAATTTATCCTTAACAATTTAGTCCAGGATACAAGTTCTCATTCTGGGAGTCTTCTTTCCCAAAAAACATTGACCAAAAGCCCAACTTTTTAAACTTTTACAACATGAAAGGTTTACAAAGTTTGTTTTTGTTTTTTTGCTTCTGTAAGAATGTCTGGAATTTTTTTGTTTATGTTTTGCTTTTTGGGAGGGTATCATTTGTTTGTTTTTTTTTTAAAACAAACAGTTCATATCTAATTTTTGGATGTTTTTCATAGAGAGTAGGAGAGAAAGATTTGAAATTGGCTGATGTATTTTATATAGAAAAGTAATTTTCAGGGCATGTATACAGTCAAAGAAAATGCATTAATGTTTGGAGCCACATTGTGTAAAAGCTGAGTGCCTATGTGTTTCAGCTGAATAATATCATTTTATGAGAATCTTTAAGTAGCCAATGACACAGATCGATGTTAAATAGAATTGGATGAATAACAGCACAGTTTAGAAATACTCCAATTTAATACATTTCCATTAAAAATCATTTTTTTCTTTTTAATATAATTGACTTGTTTTAAAAATATAGATTGAGGCATAAATAACTTCTAAAATAAGGAGTAAAGCATGGGGTCAGCTAAAGAATTCCCATTTATAGAGGCACTTCATAGGTTGAATCTCATTGCTAAATAAATATTTATTCTGCCTGAAAGTATAATACTGTTGGTTTTAATTTCTTAATTGTGTATGCAACCAATAGACCCACAAGTTCACATGACCATGTATCATTAGATGGGGAGAGAGGAAAACTTCCTACATAAGACTGTTTCAGGTCAATTCAGTAAATGGATTTATTTTTTATTTTCTTGGTTCTGATATACCTTTTTAGAACATTGCTGCATTTTCAGAGACTTCCAGATTAGAGTATGATCCAGTAAGTTACACTAAAAAACAAAGGTGATTCTTTTAGTCATTTCCCAATACTCTTTCCATTGAACTTTCTCCTACGTAATCGTAGGCAACCACATCAAGAAATTAGCTTCCAAGGCTCACTAATGTAGAATATGTGCAGTGCAATAGAATCTTTCTGCCTTTGATGCAGAGCAGTTCCTGCAGCACTCTTATCTGGTTATTCAGTAGTGAGCAACTGCCTAATCCTAAAGGACACCACCTTCTTTTCAGATAAATGGAAAAATTGCTTGTCCTGGCTGTCAAATTTAGGAGATGTGTAGTGCTGAAATGATCATTTTTTCCACTTTTCCTAGGGATTCCCACTTTGTATTTCAAATAGAGAAAAAGGGTTTTGATTGCTTTTGTTTCTGTGCATCTTTAATGAAGGTTTTCTTACTTTAGAATATGAATTGTCTTCATATCATAAGCAAGGTGAGATTAGTGATGATGGGTTTTGCTGTCTTGATGTTTGTTCTAAATGACACAAAAATACTTAAAAGTTCTTCTGTTGCATGTTACCACTCAGGCTTGGTCTACACTAGGGAGAGAGATCAACCTAAGATACGCAACTTCAGCTACGTGAATAACATAGCTGAAGTCTGCCTATCTTAGGCCAACTTACCTGCCATCCTCATAGCGGCAGCGGGCTCTTCTGTCGACTCCAGCTTGAGCCTTTTGGCGAGCTGGAGTTCTGGAGTCAACGGGAGTGCCTTTGGCGATCGATTTATCACGTTTTGGCGAGACGCAATAAATCAATCGCCAATAGATCGATCACCACCCGCTGATCCAGCGGGTAGTGAAGACATACCCTCAGTCTTCAAGCTTGTTACCCATTTGGTCTGTCCTTCAACAGCAAGTGTTGACCTCACACTACATACCCGGCTGATCATCTGTGGGAAAAGGTTTTCAAATATTTAATAAGATATCAAAACAAACATGGTTGCATCAAGATAAACATACTAAGCTTTCAAACCCCAACAGATGACCACTAATAACTGTAGAGTGCCTTTAACAAAAAGCTGGAAATGGTGCAATGGTAAAGATCTTTATTGATCCTTTATTTCCAGATTCCTAATTAGATGGTTATGTTAAAAAAAAATAGACAGTTTCTAGCTTTTTAGTCAGCATATTAGCTGAGCAGGATAGACTAAGTTAGAAATCCCTTAGAGCAGACAGGTGAGATAACCACAATAAAATGTTACACTCCGAACAAAAGCTAACAACTTATTTTCTTTTCTCAGAAGAAAAAGATGGCAGATCTTCAGTCATGTGTCTTAAAGGTTCCTGTTCCAAAAAACCTCTTTAGAAAAATGAATTGATTTATTTACCCTTGACCTCCATCCCCCACACCTCCAAATAGATTTTCTTCTCATAGTAGCAAGCTGAAATAGGTTGTCCCCACTTGTTTGAGAGATTAAAATTTTTGTCATTGCCAATTTTCCATAAAAATAGGAATATTGTTGGGGGCAGAGAAGAGAGCTTAAGACTTTTCTTCTTCTATTAACAATAAGTTGTCATATTGCTTCTCTTCCAAGACTCTCACTGTTTTTTGTAAATGTTAATGAATTTACCTTGGAACAGCCCTGTGAAAAAGGGTGAATATTCTCATTTTAAAGGTAAAGAAACAAAAACGCAAGGGGGCTTGTCTGAGGTATGTCAGGAAGTGTGCAGCAGAACTTGGAGTAGGACCCAAGTCTTCAAACACTATTTTGTGTTTTGATCACAAGGGGTAAAATTTTCAAAAGCGTTTAAAAGTGACTTTGGAGCCTAAGTCCATGGGACACAGTTCAACATCTTAGACATGTACTTTGAGAATACAAAGTACTGCAGATACCTTGTTGAGTGCTTGAATATTGTATAGTGTGTTAAAGTTTGATGTTTCTACTAGTGATCACTGTAAAAGTAATCTTCCAGCAACTAAATGAGACAAAAAATGATGGGATTATTGAAACTTGTTTCATGGTCCCAAAATGATCAGAGAGATTCTACTTTATATGGGAATTGAAGAAAGTCAGTAATGGTTAGATGGTGTTTTTTAAGATGCTCATATTGCAGTTTCTTCATCCACCTGATCAAGCTAGATATCTGCTTCTAGCAAACAAATGTACCTGAACATCCTAAGAAAACCACCAGAATTTGCATCTTTTGGTCAACATTTTCAGTTCATATCCATGATGCTGACTTCCATTCTAAGATTAAATACAGGTTGAACCTCTCTAGTTTGGCACCCTTGGGACCTGACCCCTTTCCCAACTTTGTCTCAGCAACCTTTCTTGAATTGGACCAAATACCACTTCCTCACCTCACTGATCTATCCTAAGGGCTGGGCTATACTACAGACAGGAGCGAATAGCATTGTTGAAGTCTCAGTACCTTAGGTTGACTTACCTGGCTGTCCCCACGGTGGCGAGTTGACCGCGGCTACTTCCCCGCTGACTCCGCTTACTTCTCTTGCCGAAGTGGAGTACAGGAGTCGTTTTGGGGATTGATTTATTGCGTCTAGATGAGACGTGATAAATTGATTCCCGATACATCGAGTGCTACCTGCCGATTCAGCTGGTAGTGTAGTCGTACCCTAAATAAATTGATTTTGTGCAAGAAATCTGACTGACTGGTTGACGGAACCAGCTTGAACAATTTGGAAACTTGGTGCAGAGGAGATAGCAACCATTTAATTATCATGAATAGGGGTAGTAGTAACAGCTGGGGTCCTTTCACACCCTCTGTGGGGATTTCTGCATGTGGATCGATATCATGCCTGATCTATTGATTGCTACCCAAGTGTGCTATGCCACTAGCTGCCCAGGTTTCTGCAAAAAGTACCAACATGGTCAGAGCTCCAGACCATGTAGGGTTGGAATTCTCATGATCAAGAGACTACTCTTAATTGAATCACTTTGGCTTACAGCTTTTAAGTTTATGGGAATGTTTTTCTGTATCTCTTCTTCTGTTGATGCATGGTTGTGTGAATTCAATCTCGATAGGTGCTATTGATATGCTTCTTATGAGTAGGAAACATATATTTTGGGGGAGTAGGTTTGAAATGATCCTCTTTTGAAATATAAATTACTAAGATCCCTTCTGGCACTGACTTTCTGACTGCACTTGCCCATAAACATCTTCATTGTTTAAGATGGGGAGTTCGTTGTCCTATTTAAGACATTTCCAAGGTCACAAATTCGTTCATGAGTTGCCATATAGTTTAAATAGGTATTAAAAATGATCCAATTTGACAGGAAAAGTCATGTAAAAAAATTCTGAGAAATACATTCTATGGGAAAAAATATTTCTATGTAGAATGTTCTAAAATGCCCAAAGAAAGAGTAGAGCAATATGTAAACATGCAACAATTGAGCATTAGTTAGTTTTTGGGTTTTTTTGGTCAGGAGAACTAGAATAGTGTTTAACATCTACACTCCTTGTTGATAGGTCAGGAAGCTACAATAACCCTATGGTCAAATTATTATCTTTCAGGAATGTTGAGTGTCCATTGGGAGAGAA
Organism: Sternotherus odoratus; assembly: GCA_032164245.1. NCBI lineage: Eukaryota > Metazoa > Chordata > Testudines > Kinosternidae > Sternotherus > Sternotherus odoratus. Next base: position 18,627,277 of record JAVMKO010000014.1, on the reverse strand, counting down.
AATTCAACTACAAATCAGATTTAACTTTAACTTTTTTTAAAGCCCACACTGTTTGTTCATTGCAAATAAGGTTCTGAAGATTCTGCCTCTTCTAAAATATAAGCTGGAATTTCAGTTTGTCTTCTAAATTATGATGGTGGCTGAATTGTTGAACCCATAAAGTGTGCTGTGAGATCTACCAAATACAGAGGAAAGCACTATTCCTTTCCCCAAGTAGCTTGCAATTCAAAAAGATGAGCTTCCAGTCTAAAATGAATGATGTCTATAGCTGGGCCATCACAAAAGAGTTTTCAAATAAATTGTTAAAAATGTTAAAGTAAAAAAAAAACTCTTCCATGATATAAAATATATATATTTTTGAATAAAAACAGTTTTCACTCCCATATCTTTCCATGAAGCACGGAAAAGGCATCAGCAGAAAACCATTAACTTAACTATTTTACATTTAGAAATAATTAAACTCACTTGAATTTGTCAACAGGAGGAAGGTGGAGAATGATTATGAGGCTCTTCAAGAACGTCTCAATACGTTGCCTGATAAACTGTCTTATGATATCATGGTACGTACAGTATAGTTAATTCAAAATAATGGACTAATGGTTTTAGTATCTGAGGTTATTGCACTGGCACTGAGGTATATTATTCAGGTTTACCATATAATACTTAGTAATGATACATTAATTAGAGTAATAGTTAAACCTTTGCTTCTTTTTCTCTCTCTCTTTTTTCAAATCCATAATAAATTATAATGTTACTGACAATTGAGAACTGATGACATAAATGTTAACACAAAATATGACATATTTGGTATGCAAATCTATTATACCGAAAACTGTAATTATGACTGAAATATGGTACTTCATCATTTCCTGTTAGCCATAGAAGAAACTGTCCATAATATTTTCTGATTCACGGAATTAAACTCTGAGACATTGATTTTTACATAAAAAGGTGGTGCTAATTTTTGTTTGAATGATCTTCACATTCACATAGTGAGTTCTTGTGATTTGAGTCATTCCTAGCAATAGTATGTTAGCCTTGAACACCCACAAGAATTCAAGTTCCAAACTTTACAAAGTTACTATTTCCTTGTTTGAGGCTATTTTGTGCCTAATTCAGAATACATTTCAAACGGGACTGAATTGCTCAGTGAATTGGTAATAGGATACAGAATCATTTATCTCTAAGGCATCACCTTAGAACTCTTAAGTAAAATTAGTAACCATCTGTTGGTTAGGTGGTATATCAGATATTTAATAACAAACACATGATAAAGAAAATGAGGAATACTTGTGGCACCTTACAGACTAACCAATTTATTTCAGCATAAGCTTTCGTGGGCTATAGCCCACTTCATCGGATGCATAGAATGGAACACACAATGCTATCTGTGTATATAAATGCATCTTACTTCTGTGTGTTCCGTTCTATGCATCCGATGAAGTGGGCTATAGCCCACGAAAGCTTATGCTGAAATAAATTGGTTAGTCTGTAAGGTGCCACAAGTATTCCTCATTTTCTTTATCATGTGTTTGTTATTAAATAATAGTGCTATAGAGTTTTGAGTCCTTCTAACCATGGCTGTATTTTAATTTATTTGTTTGCTAAGTGCTCATTAATGAACATCTTATTTCATTTTTAATAGTGGTTTTTAGCTGTTTGCTTTCTGACTTTGACAGGTACCTTTTGGTCCCCTTGCCTTCATACCAGGAAAACTTGTCCATACCAATGAGGTCACTGTTCTGCTTGGGGACAACTGGTTTTCCAAATGCTCAGCTAACCAGGCCATTGGCCTGGTTGAGCACAGGAAAAAACGTATGTATATTTATAAACAATTATTATTTAAGAATCAAAATTATTCGCTCCATACTAAAAATATATTAAACTGGAGGACACAATTTTTAAGTAGCCTTTGACATTGCATTTCTTTTAAAGATATATAGGTCTGGTAGTATGATTTAAAAAAAAGTTTAAGTAGCTTTTGTGGACTACAGTATTCGGTTTGATAACTGGCTTAGGAAAATATGGTTTGGAAATAATTATCTGTGCAGCACAGTCAGGTAAGAGTGGGAAATGGGTGGGGTTTTTTTTTTTTTTTTTTAGCACTTATCAAAACTTTAGGCACTCTGAAATAAACAATTTTGTAACAATTTAAACTTATTCCAAAATCCAGTTGTTGGTGTTCACAATAGTAAGCCAATACAAGATGATGATGATCAAACAAAGGTTGTTCAGGTATAAAGTTAAATGTGTAAAAACAAACTAATCAATTCTGTTAAAATCCGGTGCTCACAAACTTTCATAGTGAGGACTGTGTCTACAGAAAGTCTCTTGGATACCACATTTTCCATTTGTGATCCTCTTTTTCAGCTGCTGCTAGATCTGAGATCCATTTTTCTTTTCTGCTATATCTTACCAGCGTTGCAGGATATTTTTGTCACCACTAAACTCCGTGAAACTCACTTGACCTTTGCATAGTAGATGTCTGATAACACCAAGTACTCTGCCAGAACACATGCAATAGTAGATGTGGGATTATTATTTTTTTCTGATCTTTTAAATTGCATTAGAATATGAACTCCGAAGTTTTAAGTTCTTTTGAAACAAAGTGGTGAAGGATATCTAGATACAAGGCCTTCATTCTGACAGTGTCTCAAATATCACTTTTTTGATGGTTGCCAGTGGGAGGCTCCAAAACACTTATATTAACTAAAAACTTTTATTTCAAGTACTAGGTACAGTTTCTGTGTGAGAACCTTATTAACAGATGACATACAAAAATAGGAATTATTTTCAGTTGATATAATCACCCATGAAAATTAAACACATGGAAACACAAACTTATGAAATTCCTTCAACCATTTTCTAGTAAGATGAGGCAACTAAAATAGAATTATAAATAATTTCCCTGTTTTAGCTTTTCTACTTTTTTTTATAAACGTATCTTGGATAAGTAAAATAATTGCAGGCATTTGGTATAAAATGTGAGCTAACTACTGGTAACGCTTATAAACATGAAATTGTGTTACTTCATAAATGACTTTGTAAAACATACTTTACATATTGCAGTGCAATTGTTTTAATAAGCTACCGTATTTTTCACTGTATAAGACGCACTTTTTCTTCCCCAAAACGGGGGGGGGGGGGGAAGTTGGTGCGTCTTATACGGCGAATATAAAAATGCTGGGCCAGCCCTTTGCGCGGGGGGGGGGGGGGGGAACCGGGACGCTCCCGGCAGCCCGCCCGCGGCGGAGACGGGGGAGGGGCGGCGGCGCAGACGGCGGGGGGTTGGGGGGTAGGCGGACCCGGCAGCCTGCCTGCAGCGGCGGGGACGGGGACGGGGGGGGGGAGGTAGGTGGACCTGGCAGCGCGGCGGGGAACGGGGGGGGGCAGGTGGATCCGGCAGCGCGGCGGGGACGGGGGGGGTGCAGCTGCGGGGACTAGGGCAGGGGTGCAGCCGGCAGGGGGGGGGGGGGTCGGCGCTTTAAAAAAAATCTGTGGCTTTTCGGCGGAGGGGGTTCAGAATCTTTTTTTTCTAGATTTTCCGCCTTTAAAATTAGGTGCGTCTTATATGCCGGAGCGTCTTATATGGCGAAAAATACGGTAGGTCTCATTGATTTCAATGGGATTTTTGTATGTTATAAAAGTGGCTTCATAATTTACAGTGTGATAAATATCGGCAGTATCATTATATTGGTGCATCATTGTTGGCTTCCAGTACCTCTTTTTTGTTGTTGTTTTGAACACAACATTTATCAGGACTTGGTCCATCCCCAGGGGAAAAGAGGAAAAGCTGTTTCAAGGGATCAAACTCTTGCTGTCTCAAAAATGATGGGCAATAGCAGTAAAGTCCCAGTTGAACAAAGCATGTGCTTAAGGCTAGCACATGCTTTACGTGCTTTGCTGAGTTACAATTAAGGTCAAATGGGCAACAGTATAGGAGAGATTCGAGCTGAAATCCCGTGATTAAAATGTGGGGATTTCTATTGATGATTCTTTTCTTCTAGGACTTAAGCTTTATTTAACTGACAGTCTCATACTCATCTTTCCAAACACTAGGATTTTTTTGTAGTATTGGGTATTTTTAAATTAAAAAATAGATTTTTTTTTTGATAAAACAAGTTATTTTCTCACATTAGCATTATAAAAAGTAGATACCAGATATATCAAATGATACCAGCAGAATAGTGTCAAGGTCATTAATATTATGGGTAAAAGTAGGATTTTTTACCGTTTGTAAGTTATAACAATTACTTATAAATTAAATGATTCATTTTTCTCTTTAGTAATAGCCTTTAAAAGAGATTGTTGGTAAAAATGTTGCAGGCTCATCTTTTGTCTCTCTCAAACAGAGTAATACCCAACAGAAGAATTTATCAGTTGAAATTTATTTAATTTAAATGGGTGATTAAAGGATGACTGGTATTGAGTTTTAACTTAAATGGGTTTAACTGAGATAACTTTAGAAAAATACAAATTTCAGTGCATGAACTTTTGTTGTTTAACTTTTGAGTTAGACCTTGAGCTATTCAGTAGTCTGGTTGGTTGAAACAGAGTTCAACTGGTATAACATAGGATAATTACTGTGTCAAATGTTACTCGTTTCATAAAATATTGATCATGTCTTCCTGTATAGCATTTATGTGGATTGCTATAAATCTCTCATTTACTATACAATTATATGACATCCCTAGATGTTCAGATAGATAGTTACAGAACTCTGTAAAAGTCAAAACTAGATCTAGTAAAATTTGTAGAATAGACAAGTATATTTTAAAATTAAAATGTAATGAAATATAGTAGTGTATAAAATCTAGTAATACAGGTAATGGTAACCTCCTTACACACTTGCTCATGTATATAAATGAGAAGAAAAAAGTGAAGTAGATTAAAGATACACATATACCAAATTCCATTATAATAAAAGAAATTATCTTTTTAAGTATGTCACAGTTTATCACAACAATAATGCAATAGTAGTTTTTTCCCCCTTACAATTATCTTGCTTAAGGTACTTCATAATATTTCTGTTCTCCTCAAGGCATGTCTGTATTGTTTCAGAATTCAAAGAGGGAATAAAGATTCCTTTTTGTGAATATGGGATTATACCCTTTACGTGTTTGTGATGATATAAATTAATTTTCTCTCTATATCAGTAATCGCATTAATTTCTTAAAATGGGGACATTTTCATTACAATAGTCCCTATGATAGTTACTATAGAAAGAAATTAAATAGTTTTTTGTGTAAATATTTGTGGATTAATTCAATATGTTTGATATTCCAAGTATCTGAATAGTTTAAAAGGTGGGAAATTAAACCACAAGCACCACCCCCACCAGAAAACCCCCAACAGGCCCCCCAAAAACAACTACCTAGGAGTGGTTTATTGTGTTAAAATATGTTGAATTAAAAAGAAAATTCTACTTAAAGAACTCTTGAATTGCTTAGTAATTGTACTTCCAATATATGTAAGAATACCCTTGCAGTGTGATGCTGCAAATGAATTCATGAAATGAAAATACTGATTACATTAACATACAGTATTGTGATAGTACCCAATTGTAAATTGCAGTATGTAACCTTTAATACAAATATTTGTGTCAATCAAAATTGACCGATGTCTTAGATTGCAGTATTATACAGTGTTTTTCAAAAATCATTGTTTGTAATAAGATAAGACCAGGCAGATAAGAGAAAAGGCTGAATTTGTTCATTATCAATGTTAAAAGAGAGAAAAATATTGCCTCTGATAAATAAATAAACTAAAAGTTTTCCATTTTCTGTACAGCAGGATAAGTACAAGTAAGAATAAGTAGGATCTTCAGGATCGTCACCTTTATTGTTTCATCTGGGCTATGTGAAAGTACATTGTATAAAACGAAACAATTGACATTTATGTGTCCACTGTTTTTTTTGGCAAAAGAGAATGAGAAGACAGGTAATTTTATGGAAGAAAAGTGTCCCTTGGTTGTTTTTTTTTTTTTTTTTTTTTTTTGAATAACTAGACTGGTGTTTTACTTTTAACTGTTGGTTTGTGTGTCTGTCTGTTTAGATCTCCCTGTGTATTGCAGAATTACAGAATGTTCTGTTATGATAGCGTTGAACGTTTTTAGCTGCTGCTTTTTAAAAAAATATTTCACCTGTATATTTGATGACCCCTATCACTTCCTCATTTATCCTATATAAGGAATTGCTTCTGTGAGATCTTAAGTACCCTAAAATTGCTCAGCAACCCCCAGAAGGCATTCAGCTTCTCATAGGACCATGGCGTTAGCATTTTAAGCAATATAAAGAGGAAGAGAGCAAGGAGGAAAAGTTTTTTTCAATCAGTGCTTGATAAGTTCAGACTTTCCAAATATCAATGAGGAAGTTGTTTATGGAGTTGTCTACACAGTTTTTATACCAATTTGACCCTATTAATTTAGAAATTATTATAGTTAAATTAGTGCATTTCCCTAGTATGGATGCTGTTATACTAGTAGATGAGCCTAAGAGGCAAATCTTGAAGATTGATTGTAATTGCTCAGAGAAGGAGGAAACTTACCAAGCACATAAAGGGTTTAAACCCAAATATACCAAAAGCAATCTTTGTTTTCTTTGAAGCTCGAAACAATACAACCCTTAAAAATGTTTGGTTGTATAGAGGAGAGTTTTGAAAAGCATCTAGTACTGTAGATAGTTTTACAAAGCTACAGATCTCATTTGATCTTAGTGACCAATAATAGTCTGTTGAATTAATACCAGTTTTAATTTTAGTTATAAACCAGATAAGGTTTCTTAAGTGCCAAATCCACCCACACAAACATTTAAAATCAAGGAAGTATCAAGTTAAAGGAACTTTTTTTTATTGTGTTTTAACACCCACTCATCACATTAACTGTTCTCTGCACTCTTTTCCATCTCCAACATATTAAGAAATAGAATACACTCTTGCAAAAAAACAAAAAAAAACCCCAAAAACCCCAACCAAACCAAACCCTTAAGTCCAACCTCAGTAATGTTAGCATATATTTACTCTGTACGTTCCTCAGTAATGTTAGCATGTATTTATTGTATACATTATATGTGTGCATTGGTTAAGTGTATGATGTTATATATTATGTGTTCATGGAGTAAGTCAAATTAACTATATATGATGAAGGGATCTAAACCACTAAATATCCGTTATACAGGAAGTTATACACTGTGGTTACACATCCAAACCAATGTCTCAAGAGGCTGACTTGCTTAAATTTTCCTTCAGCATTACGCAAATGTACCTAAATCTATTTGTAGAAGGGTTTTGTGTGTTCACAAAGACCACCAAGAGATTAACTTGAAAAAAGCAAAGCAGACCAGTTGATATAGCTCCATTCCATTTCTGCTCTGTCGTGTTTCACATAATTTAACCTTTCAAAGTAGATCAACTTGTTCTCACTATTCTTATCTCCCACTGCCATTTAAATTCCAAAGTAACAGACAGAATCCAGTAGTAACCAAAATAATGTCTATGGTTCTCCAAATCCTTATAGACAACATTCCTAGGACATTAACATCGAACAGAGATAATTACAATTTGTATGCAGCCAAGTTAATTAACCCATTGAAACCAAAATGCACAGATGAAAATTCATGCCAGTTTGGCATTAGTATATTGTTGTGTCTTGTAAAAAGTGTCTTCAGAGAGCTTTATTTCAACATGATAAAATTCATTCTCCTGCTACATTATAATTTTTCTCCCCCTTTAAATCTGATTTGGTAAGATTAAACAGAGGAAGTGTCTTTAAAATGGCTCCTTATACTATAATAGGTTTCAGAGAGGTAGCCGTGTTAGTCTGGAATAGCAGAGGTAACACAGAGTCCTGTGGCACCTTAAAAGACTAACTATAAAGTTTTGAAGCATGAGCTTTCGTGGGCTAATACCCACTTCGTCGGAGGCAAGCAGTCCTGATGAAAATTGATCTCAAGCTAGAAATTTATGTATATTGGGACTACCTTCAGGAACTGAAAACACAGATGGAAACATTTTGTGCAGACGCTATTGACCAGGTTTTTTTTCGACTGTGGAGGGTATCTTATATATTGAAAAAACTACTTAATGTGTTAATAGGAATGAACTAATGAGCTAAAATAATGGATGTAAGAGGTGATTGTTGCAGGAACATGAAACTCTTGAAGGAGTTTATTTCAGCTAGACTTAGGATATTTTTTGAACTAATACTTCAGCCAGATGTGTGCTGTACGAAGAACAAATTTGGATCAGTTATCAGAGGAGAACCAAAGGAGTTGATTGGTTTGACTAAGATAATTAAAGTATTTATCCATTCAGTCTTTATTTATTATAAAAGACCAGTATGTTTGAAATATATATGTAAAAATATTCCCTAGTTGGACATTGGTGCTATAGATATGATTTTGAAAGAACAACATGTAAAGTTTTCCTTGAGTATCTTTTGCAAGACTAACGTAGTGGACCCTTTATAAACTGTACTGTAAATAATTATATTTTCTAAGAACTTTTTAAAATGATATCTTGTTACATTTCAAGCAAAGTGGGCATGTAAGTAACAATGTTGGTAGTCATTGTGTGCCCCAGTTTTCCCATCTCCTATATAATTTGTACCAGACGTGATAGTCCAGGACCAGGAACACGATCCCATTGTACTAGGCACTGTATAAACATAGAGCAAAATGATCTCTGCCCCAAACAGCTTACTGTCTAAAGTATAAGACAAAATACAACAATTGAATTCAGACAGATGGGAGAATATGAAGAATCAATGAGACTATTGGCCGGTATGGTAAGCAGTAGTGTCAGCAAACCAACCATGTAACCGTAGTCAAGCTTTTTGTAGGCATCATGGCAGAGGAGAGTTTGAAGGAGAATAATGATGTAGCTTTGCAGATGTTTACAGGGGTTTCTCTCAAGTGTGTGAAGCAGCAGGGTAGAGAGCATGAAGGGGCTTATTTGAAAATGTAACATGAGTAATGGAGACTTTTGTCATGGGCCAGCCCTGAGAGCATGTCAACACTATGATAACGAATGAGAGGCTATAGGTAAGGTGGACCATAATAGACCTAAAAGTGCTTTGAAAGTGAAGCTAAGCAGCTTATTATGTCTGATGCAGTAAAGAAGGGGGATCCAGTGGAGGGATTCAAATGGGGGAAGCGGGGGGAATATGGGCTTTGAATAGTGTCTTTTCAGCAGCATTCTGAATGGATATGAGCAGGGAATGTTTACATTTGTCAAGACTAGTAAAAAAATGTTGCAGAAATTGAAAAGTGGTATGATGAAACCCTGGACGAGAGTGTTAGCTATGTGAATGGATACAAAAGCCCATATCTTAGTGACGTTATGCAGAAAGAATCTGCAAGATTTAGAAGTAGCCTGTATGTGATGACCCAGAGAGAGATTTGAGTTGAAGATGACAGCCAGTATCTGAGTGACAGGCAGAGAGTGGTGGTGGTGTCCACAATCATAGAGAAAGAAGGTGGTATGGGGCAGGATTTGGAAAGAAATATTATGAGCTCTGTTTTAGCCACGTTGAACTTGATGTGATGGCTAGACAACCATGTGAAGATTTCAGAGAGAGGCTCAGATTTTAGTTTGGAAAGAAGTGGACAGGTCTGGGGAGTAGAGAGGTAGGTCTCTGATGCTTCAGCAAAGAGATAATTGAATTTGTTTGGGATGAGATCATCTTGTTTCTGGGTATAGAGAAGAGTTACGGTCCAAAGAGAGAACCCTCCTGACGCCATGCAGAAAGTTGGTTGGGAGATGAGCAGGATCCTCTCAAGAATATGTTGGAGGAGTGATTAGAGAGGTAGAAGAAGAGCAAAAGAGGACAGAGTCATGAAAGCCAAGGGAAAACAAGATTTTATCTTGTTTGGAATGCTTAGCAACTCTCAGGAGATGGACAAAGTAATTTTTATTTTGAAAGCTCAACTTCCTACTCTTTGTCTCTCTAGGTTATGACTGGTTCATTCTGTAAACATTGTTAATATGAATATATACAGCATCTTAATTTTGCATGGTGCTGTAGTGATTGAGAGGCCTGGCTCTTACTCCAAAGAATTGTCATAATAATGACACCAGTCCTTAAGAAGTTTCAGTTGCATGCCTTCATCAAGAATCAGCATGAGAGAAACTATATGCACAATTATAACTCTTTGCAGGATTGGTCTCTGAACTAGAGAAATGTACAACAGAATAATAAAGATAACTGACAAAGGAAAATATAAGGAGAGAAATGAGAAGAGATTAAATGAATAAAATGTGAGTGAAGATATGAAGTTTTTTTATTCTTTCTGATATTTTGAAATAGAGATGGAAGACAAGCAAGAAGGGAAGTGTAAAAATCATAAAAGTCACCAGGAAAAAGGAAGGCAAAAGAAGTAGATTTTGAGAATGAATTTGAGAAGAGATGTGAAAGTGCTTAGCATGCCAAAGGAGAGATGAAATTATCATTTTAGGTGTTAGAGCAGCATGGAAAAAGACCCAAGGGCAAGAGTTTGAAGAGGAGACAAAGGAAGAAACAAAACTAGAAGAGTTGGCAGAATGGAAGGTGGGGGAGTGAGGTAAGGAGCAGAAGATGTAGAGCAGTGATACTTATTTTGAGGCTCACAAGTTGCAAGTGGCTCTCGTGTCTCCTGTGGCTATTTTCAGCATAAAGATACTGTGTGATTTAATTATTAACATATCTAAGTTATTAACCAATCAGGATGCTTTTACTATGTTGTTTACCAATTATAGTTAATAAAATAATATTTGGTCAGTCATTTTGCTGTGAGAATAATGTATATAATATATAAACTAAATATTTCCCCTGTCACTGCTTAAATATGAATATATAGTGCTATACTAAATGAAATAATTCACACTTTTGGATAATGTTGATGGCTAATTTGACTCCTGAACCATGGAGGTTTAAGTATCACTGATGAAGAGGGATAAAATCTTGATGGATCTGGTTAAAACACCCAAAAAGGGAGGAAAAAGAGTCTGAATTTTATGTGCAAATCACAGTGAGACAGTGGCAGAGGGGGGATGACATAGTGAAAAAGAGATTATTTTAACTGATGTATTTTAGATAGATGGATGAAGGTTTTGGGTAGATTGATGATGGAAGAGTTCCATGGTCTAATAAAAGTTAATGTCTTCCATGTTGAAAAGCCACTCTCATTATTTCAGTAGAATGTAGCTGCTGTATGAGGTCATGGTCACAGAAAGAAAGATTATCTCCTAGGTAGATATGGGCAATCTCATGGAGATCTTTGAATATCAGGACAGTTTACCTTGAACTTACACTTTGTGTTGAGTGGGAACCAGTGCAAAGAGCAAAGCTGTGTAGTTTATAGGGCAGGTCTACACTACAGGGTCAAGTCAATCTAAGTTATGCAACGCCAGCTATGTGAATAACGTAGCTGATGTCGACATAGTTTAGGTCGACTTACTGCACTGTCTACACCATGCTGGGTTGAAAGGAGTGTTTCTCCCATTGACTTACCTTATGCTTCTCGTTCTGACGGAGTACCAGAGTCTATAGAGTGATCTGCGGTTGATTTAGTGGGTCTTCGCTACACCCACTATATTGACTCCGGTGGATAGATCATTGATCCACTGTAAGTGTAGACATACCCATAATGAGCGTAGCTTAGTACATTGGCTATGGATTTTTGTGCCAGTTGGAACTTTAGGAGGGGTTTCATTTGTAAATAAGTTACAGTAACCAAGCGTGGATTGCTGTGACTAGATCTGTGGGATCTAATTGGCTGGGGTACAGTCTTCTGATCAGTTGCAGTACACAGAGGTAATTGGACGTTTTTACTTCCATGGCTGCGTGGGTATCAATAGAAAGGAACATCCCGTAATTGATGTGCTTGCTTGGGATTTGGGACCGTGTTGCAGGGTACCCTGGGGAGTCCCGTAGAAACGAGGCTCACACACAGTGGCTAGATGGAAAGTGGTGAGTTTATTGAAGGTCCTGGTCCACTGGCGCTGCGGGGCCCCTCTGGCAGCGCGACCGCGGAAGGGGCCTGGCACATCCAACTGATGCTCAGGGAAGAAGCCCGACACACAAGGGTGTGTCAGCACAGAAATGCTCATTTGCATCTCATACATAAACCTATCTCATGAATAGCAAGCAGCAAGCACCTGTGGATTGATTACACGCTGTTCTGCACTTGTTTTGGTTACCGTATGTTCCGGCGTATAGGACGACGGGACGTATAAGACGACCCCCAACTTTTCCAGTAAAAAAGCCGGATTACAAAAAAACAAACAAACAAAAAAAACCCAC